>SJKF01000001.1:2531690-3797535 GCA_012980535.1 Pleurotus pulmonarius | reverse complement strand
TGTCGCATCCAGTACTTTCACATATGGGAAAACGTATCATTCATTGCGGTCCCTCTGGTTCTGGCCTTGGCGCCAAAATATGTAACAATGTTCGTCTCTCGCTTGTGAATTTACATCCAGCTTCGACGTTGTAACTCATGTATGGCGTTTAGCTTATCTTGGGGGTACAGCAGATTGTTGTTGCAGAGGGCATGTTATTGGGACAACGTCTTGGACTCGACCCCGCCATACTTGCAGGTGTCATCAATAGTTCGACAGGTGGTTGCTGGGCTTCGTCAGTGAATAACCCAGTACCGGGTGCTCTAGTTGACCAATCTGCTCCGTGCGAGCGTGATTACGAGGGAGGGTTCGCGACGGCGTTAATGCTGAAGGTAAGATTGACTTCCACGAACGCATGGGGCCCCGTAATGAATAACACCGCTAGGATATGGGGTTAGCCACAGGTATTGCTGGTAGCCAGGGGAGTCCTCTACCTTTGGGAGAAGCTGCCGAAAGGCTCTATGAAAGGGTCATAGAAGCAGAGCCTGAGCTTGCCAGGAACGACTTCTCATCAGTGTATCGTTATCTCGAAAAGCTGGCAACGGCTCCTTCCAGAACTTGAATAGAAGCTATCTCTCACTTTCACAAGAACTTGTCTCCTGAAATTCTCGGATTTCACTTTCATGGGATGGCTGTATTAGGATTATGTAATCTATTATAAGTTTAAGCAACGAACGCTGAACTCAGTGGTTGCCTCCGCGACGACACCTTGAAGCTCACTTCTTCCTTCCTCGGTCCCAATCCACGCGCACGTCGTCCTCCACAATGACCGACTCCTCATCCAAGCCCTCCGTGCTCCTTTTCGGTCCGTATAGGTTCACCACGAAAGGGTCAACAGCCGACTCCTGACTGACTGGTTTATCTTTAATCGATCCAGGTGGTTTGAATACCTACGCGCGGGCTCTTGCTGCGTTTCTTGTGCCAGTCGAGGGGGAGGCCTTGGTTTCTGTGAGTATCCAATTTCCTAGCAGTCACGATCTCCTGGAATTCTGGGCTGACACCCTGTACAGCACTTGCGCATCGTGGACAAGTTCTCGGTTCACCCCCCTACCACGTTCGTTTCTTCACACTTGTTGCTAATTTCAGCCATTCATTGCATCTTCACACCCACAGGTACCTCGGATTGGAGTTCCCCAAGGTGCTGGAAAAGCCTGAGGTCGAGTACCAGCAGCGCAATCTAACTGTCGCATGTATGTGGGCGAGCGGTTTCTCCTAATAGCAACTCGTTGCTTACGTTGGCTTGATCCATGTAGCCGCCGTGGCTTCAGCGTTTGACCCGCCCGAGGGTCAGGCGCCGTACGATTATGTTTTTGATTTGACGGGGGAAGTTCGGTATGATCGAACGGAAGTGGTGCGCGTCCCCACAATCAGTTAAGAAAGAATTGCCTTTAACGGCACCGACTTAGATCCAAATCAAGACCACATGCACCGTGGCGAGGTTGATTGGCCTTGAGGCAGCGAAGCGCAAGGTTAAGGCTTACGTTCGGCTCCAGCTCCCTTTCTACGAGACTCACAACAAAGGCGCGCACGATGAGAAGGAGAACTGTAAGCCTTTCTCGACGATTGGAACTTGGTGGCATGAGACGTTGCGGATGTTGGCCGCCATCCCCGAGTACGTCGTTGTCTCACTTCTTGTCTCACTTCGGTCATGGACATGCCCCTGATTGGCGAACACAGTCTCAACCTTGTCATTCTGAGGATCGGGTTCGGCTATGGCCCTTACATTGATTTCGGCTCAGGTGAGTTCCATGGTGCAATATGAAGGTTGCAATCGACGAATTCTATCTGGCAGTGACTTCCGCGATCACCGTCAGTTCCGTGTATGGGTACATGAAGAAGCCTATGAGGACATTGTAAGCTGTCATTTTCTGGTACCCCGTCTGTTCACTAAGTGAGTCACAAGGTGGTCGCCAGGAAAGAATCCTACCTATACGGTTCACGTTGAGGACATTGCAGGTGGTCTTTGGTCTTGTGCTGAATGGATAGCCCCTCTGGGTAGATCAAAGGCAGATGAGGCTGCAGGAGAGGTCATTCCTTTCCACAACGAGAAGTCCAAGGTCTCGGAGGTTGAGGGGATGCCTGGGGCCGACGAGAAGCTTGTTGCACCGCTGTTCAATTTGGTAAGTGCACTCAATCTTTCCGTGCTGCATTGTCTCACGCGACGTCTCAACAGACAGATGATTCGAAGAGTACTTTACTAAGCGTTGGTGAAACCACCACATCGTTCTTTGGAACGACGTTTGAATTCTTCAACTTCCTTCAGAATGCGGCTGCAAAGGTAAGGGTCTGCTATCCTTCCGCTGCGCGGCAGCTTATTCCGGTTGGTAGTGGAAACTTGAAGAGATGGTCGAAGACATCAATGAGCACCATGTAGGAGCATGGACGGAGATGATCACCAAGTCAGATCCCCCAATACCCAATACCCCTTTGACCGCCTACATGGATAGCTACGCCCTTTCAAAGCATATCGTGGCATTTGACAATTCCAAAATCAAGGAGGTGGTTGGGTATAAGTTGCGACACCCGGAATTCAATCACGATGTCATCAAAGACATTATTGACAAGTGGAAAGCGGAAGGCAGTTGGCCTAATCTCTAGTCCTGCCTCGTTGTCGCTTCTTTTCACATCGATCATGCTTGTTTTGTGGGTTTGCATTCTTCACGAAAACTTATCTAACCTCTTCGTCGCTTCTGTGAATATTGTATAGCACGTAATTTCCAGTAATGAATCCCACATGTCTACATTGTATCTCCATCACTTTTCTTGACGACTTTGCCATGTACCTTGCCTGATAATGATCTCCTCTTAACGTTGTCCGTAAATTCAGTCCTCCCGCGCTCGCTCGGGGCAATCAGAACCAGTAGCTTGCATGAAACACTGAATCGATATAGGGCTCTGCCTATTGGTCAAGAGAGAACAGAGTTTCGATGACATTCGCAACGACTGCGAGAATTTTCTCAGCCATGGTATCCGGCTCGCTCACATCCATATAAGCCTAATGATTGCGCCGGAGCGTTATATATCTCTTTCTGCCTCCACGTATGGCTTCGACCACTCGCGACGCCGCCAATCAGGAGGCCTACGAACTCTTGCTTCCATCAGGCCAAGAGGATACATCCAAGCAAGGCGAGACGATGGGCAAGGAGGAGCAGATGCTAAAGCCTGAGGGCCGTCCGGGAGATGGGTTGGCCAAACTTGCTGGGCTGGTGAGTTTTGAGCTCAATGATTAACAGCGCACCCTTATGTCGTCCTGGCGGTGATAGATATCAGCAGCAGTAAGCTCTTTGTCGCTCATACAGCAGTCTGTGAACTGAGTAGCTTGTGTCAAGGTCTTCCTGCTTGTTACCTGGTATGCCGAATTGAGCAACGATCCAAAGCAACATGGGTGGTTCGCATTACACCCTCTGCTACAAAGCTTTTCTATCGCCCTTATAACATATGGTGGATATCTTCCCGAGATTTACCCAGTGTATGCTGAACCCTTTCATCTAGGGATCTTGACGCTGCAACCAACATCGCAACCTAAAACCAAAGCAGCTGGGTTCGCGAGACACCATCTAGCTATATTCTTCATCGCGTTTCCCTCTATCACAGTAGGCACGTTTGCCGTGTGGTACAACAAGCATCTAAATGGTCGGGATCACTTCCTTTCGTGGCACGGGGTGAGTAAGGCGTTTTTCTACGACAGCACAAGTTCTGAATGTGAAATGTAGACTTTGGGCATTACGTGCATGCTGTGGATAATATTCCAAGTGTTGCTAGGTGGCGGCAGCGTTTGGTTTGGTGGGAAAGCCTTTGGGGGAGGTATGAAGGCGAAGCTACTCTGGAGATATCACCGGTACGTCCCACCCGCTCTATGGCCATCACAACTGTCTCGCTCAACTAGCGTACATCACTCAGCCTCTCGGGATACCTACTGTTCCCCTTACTCCTTTTCACCGCCTATCTAGGCGGTGCGCGATCGGGCTGGGCAACCCGGAACACGTCAATGGGTCAACGGTTGGTTGGCTATATCATCGCACCAGCTGTCATCTTGGGCGCTGTGTACGCAAGAATTCGGTGAGCTTTCCATGGGTGATGATCAATCTTTGCTGACCCTTCTCCAGTTTATCCAAGATGAAATTCTTCTAGAAATAGAGATATCTATGTAATAATTAACTTGCAGTATATGGTTCCGGCGTTGTAAAGAGGCTAGGTTTCTTTCAGGTCTGGTCCAAGCTGTTGAGGTGTGGGCTGTTTAACAGCAAACGGACATCGGCGTTTGTTGCTTGAGGCAAAGTCCGAATAGCAGGCCCCTCCATCGCGCCGCAACTTAAGCCCGCCTATTAGTCTCTTCATATCCTTTCGATTAAACAACAGATGAGCTGGAACAAGGTCCGACTTGCCAAGGTAGTCAATGCTTGGGAGAGAAGAGAAACCAAGGCAATATATTACAGGCGCAATCACAAATTACATTTCAATAAGAAATCACATCGAATCGAAGCCATATTATCTGCAACCACAAATTCCAAGGTATTCCAAGTCCGAAACCATGACACAAAGTGCCCCATTATGAAGAAAAGGCAAACCGAGATGATGCAATATAAATCCAAGATATCAAAGTCCATGCAATAATATCGAAGGCAAATGCTCGCACCGAATCCAATTGAGCGGCCTATCAAATGATGTGAAGATCACGTAAAGTGTCTGAAGTGCTGCAAGTTCGAGACCGGAGTGTAGAATGACGATGTGCCAAGGGAGGGATGAGGACGAAGGCATGTTCGAGGAAGACGAGGGGCACGGTGCCCATTCGCAGCCGCTGGTCTTCCAGGACCATGCCTTAGGGTGATGCGGAGATGATGATGAGGAAGGTTTGAGCTGAAGTGTATTCCGAGTCCGAGTCCGAGTCGCCCAAGCTGATACAAGACGGCGATCTGCAAGGGTCCGATGTTCGATGTATTCCAGAGGAGAGAGGAAGGTGCGTCTTCAAATTAGCGAAGCTGTGGAACAGAAACAAGGGCTATGGTGCCCAATCATAGCCCTGTCCTGGAAGCCGCAGCCTGCTTCATGGGAAGGCGTCCCGGGTACAGTGGAGGCGGGGAGGGAGACGAAGGGAGGGAAATGGGGAGGTATACGGAGGACGAACATAGAGACGACAGAGTGCTTCGAAGAAACACCCCGATGATTTCGACCGGAAAAAAGCCACGCCGTTGAGAGAGGAAGAAGAGCCAAAACCAGAACCACGCCGAGGGAGAAAGGATATCCATATGCCATAAGCCAGAGTCACGCCGAGGAGAGAGGAGGGAGGGGTGAGCGTTCTTGAATCAGGACGTTCACTGGAGGAACCGAAGAGGTGGTGGCCAGTCACCTCTCAGGCATCCAGAAAACGGGTGCCCTATGTCCAAGAACGAGTACGCAGAGTGGTGGTTTGTGCGCGGGGTCCAGCCAGCGTCCAAGTAGTTGTGGAGACACGAAAATATGAGTAAGATAGTTTCCAAGATGATGATAGTTGTCGTGATAAAATAATATGGCGCCGGTAGATAGTAACGGTCGTAGAATTGTCGTTGAGGGTAGAGGTTGATGACTGAAGCAAGATAGATGGTAGTAGATGTGTCCACTATAGTGAAGCGCAGTGTCGTAAGAATAGGGAGTGATGGTAGTATGTCGAATAAATGATAGCGTGTGGTGAATAGGGCTATAGATGGTGGGGTAGATAGTCGTAGGACTTGAGTTGATAAGGTGAAGCAGTAATAGCCGCAGAGAGAGATAGTGATCGCACTGAGCGACGTAGTAGCAGTGGTCTAGAAATAGTGTGGATAGTCTCGATGGTAGCTGGAAATAGATAGAGGTGTCTTGTAGGTTTTCCAATCAGCAATGGATGTAGAAGCAAGAGGATCCATAGGGGTGTCGGAGGGGTAGTGGCTTCGCTCAGGGGAGCGCGACACTGAAACACACCGGGGAGGTGCTGGCCAGACACAGGAGCCGTAGCTCCTTGTCACCCCGACTGTGATCAATGCCGTGCACACCGTCGCTCAACGCACGCCACAGGGACGAAGGTGTAGTGCATATACTGGAAGACGTAGCAGCGAGAGTATGATATTCGATTAGGCGTGACGAGAGGCGAACTCGGCGATGATTAATGGCGGTTTATAGGCGAGAGAATATCCCAAGACCAGCTTGGGAAGGAGTAGAGTGGTTCGGCGTGGTTGGGTTTGGAGAATGTAACGTCCACTGAGAAAGTGCAGCTGTGAGCAGCTCGATGCTGGTCAAAGCCTTGAAACGTACGTCGGCGTCGATTAAATGGTGAGGGTACGCAGACTCACCTTTTCTTTACAGCTCATCTTCGCAAATTCTGAGCACAAATTCTCCATCGCGGCGGGCAGGTGGCAATCTTTCTGAAACTTCGGGTTCGATGGGGCGACGTGGATGGGGGTGTCCATAGCTTGATTGGCAGGGAGGGAGGGCTCCTCTTCTACCGATGGCTTAGGTTCGACGTGGGCAGGCGTGATAACGATAGTGGGAATGGGCTCAGGAGTACCCAATGACCACTTGGACATCGCATCCAGAATTGGAGTAAGAGTCGTTCGCGACTACGTATATCAGCACAAATCACACGACAAGAGTGTACGAACTCACGGGTGTCTTCACACTCAACCCCTCGAACAAGACGCAGAGTTCGTCTACGGAAGTGTCCATCTCAATGTATGGGGAATCAGAACATTGCTCTTCTTGATGGGGCTTGGAGTTGCGGTACACGCAAAGATCGCAATCACAAGGCGGGTGGTTAAACGACAAATCGAGGTCGAGTGGCATGGAGAGGGGTTCGAATATTTCTGCTATGGACCAGTCAGCGACGACCGGCGAGGGACAAGCGAATCGTGGTTCTGGATGCTGCCCTCGAGGCGAGGCAAATGGGGTGACCAGTGAGTCCTCGCTGTCTTCACTCTCGAAGGATTCGAATGCAGCTGAGACGTGGTCAGTCGGCGTTAGGGAAGAAGACATTTCAAGACTCACGATTGGATTCAGGCAGATTGATAAGTTTCCTGGGCGAGTGTCCGGAAACCCACCTGTCCCTCCAAAACGGTACGATACCATCCACGTTGATCAGGTCCTTGCACAACCGACGTGGCGCTAACAGAGAGCCTTTGTAGCTATTGACTGAGCCCAGTCCATCCCTCTCGTTGAGACGACGGGAGACCGGGGAGGTGAAGGTGGATGGGGTATAATGGACCAACGTCTTGCATGTACTTGGCAACGCTGGAGTATATGGCGGGAGTGAGTGCATGGGAGAAGTAACGAGCAATGCAGTGGAGACTGGTCCCTCGATCGACTTGATTGCCCTGCGGGAAAGGATAGGACGAATGGGAGCATCTCGCCAAAGTGTAATGGTCCAGGAGGGCATCTGAGATGAATCCAAGTGACGCCTAGAGACAACGGCCGAGCAGGACACTTTGTGTTCGTAGGGGACTAGCTCCAGGCAGCGCGGCCGATATCGAACAACCGCCAAGGAGGGAGCGGGGGTAGACACGAGCTCCAAGGATGTACCATGACGAGCGACCATAGCCTGGGCGGGGACTGGAGAGCTGGAACGGAGGATCACTTCCGAAGAGGGAGACTGATAAAGGACAATCGCCAAGCGGTTCGGGATCAATGCGAGCTCCGAAGACGTCGTCCGACGTGGAACCATAGTCAGATCGGGGCGAGAATGACGGAAACCATTCGACAGAATCCAGAGCGCTACGCGAGCCAGAATACCGACAAGGGCCGCGGCGAGAACCAGGACGGCGCAATGGAGCAAGTGACCAAGAGTGCAGGAGACGGAGACGGCCTTCCTACTGAACCAGCGCGTGGACCACAGCGGTTCGAGGATCAACACACTGGCGAGCATGTTCACACACCAGAGGGCGATGGAGGCCAGAACGGCGAAGACGGAGATAATAAAGAGCATGGTTGGTGATGAAGCGGTATGAGATGATTTTCGAGATGGTGGAACGGATGAAAGAAAGGTAATCGAGTGTTCCGTCCTTATATATGTTCAAGTCTCAAACGATCGAAATCGCGACGCGACTTGACGCGTTTGTGTCACGTGTATGGTTTTGTCGCGATGATCGAGCAGGAGTGGAGGGGAAATCGGTGAGCCAGCCAGCTGCGGTGGATTCGACTGCAATTGACGAGCGGGAGGGGAGGGGATTCCAGGAAGTAGACGATTTCCTGATCAGGCGAGTTTTCACACTGTGGCGCTTGCAATTTCGGCTTTTACAGGCCTATGCAGAACTTCGTCGTCAAAGACGGGGAGGTGGGGTATGGGCAATGTAAACAGCCGAGGCCACGATGTCCCATCGTTCACACATTCCTACCATAGTACTATCCTCCAGTGGAAATGATCGTCCAACGCAGTTAGTGCTGAGGTTTGGCATGTTTCACATATATTTCGATTTGCGAACAACAACAGGCGTGCAATCAACCTATAGACGCAGCATCATTATCAATGTGAACAAAGAGTTTGCGGCAGACGTACTTACATCGTTGTACAACTCCATGGCACGACGTTGAATTCAAGAACGAACAAATCGACTCAGTGAAGGGCACCAGCGCTGGAAATTTTTATCGAGCCCCTGTGTTGCACCCTTAGCCTTCTCTCGCCCTCCTCCGAATTATGCATAGAGAATATAATTATATTGTAACAGACGAGGGCAATACAACAAAGGCAGTAAATCTATGAAAAACAAATAGGTATATATAAAGAAGACGCCAGAACTTTACAAATGAGCCCGTGCAACCACGCTCCTCGAAGAGTATGGGATTTCGGCCTCCAGTTCTTCGAGAAGACCCATCACATCAGCTGCACAGCCAAATGACAGCGTGAAGCCCGAGCTGTTGAAAAGCAGTGAGACAACATGGTCCGATTGAATCAATGATCCAGCTTACCCTCCTTGTCCGTAAGAGTGGATGATGTGACTGATAGACCCGTCTGCTCTTAACCTTTGCTCCCTCTCAACGCGGACATTGGCATCGCGGAATGGACGGAGCCCCTGCACAAATGGGTCCGGGTCCAATTCAGCATTCTCCAATCCTGGCACAAAGGCATTGCAGCGCTCCCGCATGCGAACAATCTCCGGGCTGTTGATAGTCAGATCGAGGGTGTGTACATGCGGCTGGACGAGTCCTAAATGAACTCCATCAGCACGCAGCAAGCAGCCAATGGGGTGCCGTCAAATTTACCTCCCAGAATGAGTGTCCGATCGTTGCGAGGAACAATGAACACAATGTCCTCAGCGTCCGCGCCGTGCGTGTCATCGTGGGACACACACAAAGCTTCAGTCACCTTGGGGAACTTCTTCCCATCATTGATCACGCGAATCAATGCACCACGAAGAGGAAGGACGGTCTTATCAGCGGCGGTCTCGTACGCGTTAAGTCCGGTGCAGTTGATGATCGCTGTGGCATTATATTTGGCGAGAAGCTTGTCTTCCTGCGCAAGCAAGTCGCCTGAGATCTTAGCCGTTACCAGTCGAGCCCCTTTCTTCGACACAATGTACCGGAGCCACGTCATGTAATGATCAGTGTCGATGACGGGGGCGAGGTGGCGGTAGGAATCGACGACTCCAGCCTTTTGGTTGACTGCATGTTTGGTGACCAGCGTCGGGTCGTGCAAGAAGCCTTGGATCTATTCGGACTTGTGTGAGACGGTGGAAAATCATGAAGTAGATGATAGTACCTCCTTCTCGGCTTCAATTTCGTTCATCTTCTCCAGCTGTCCGGGCATGTCGTTCAACGATTGCTCGAAGAAGAAGTTGGCCGCGCGCATGCGCACACCATGCTCTTCCACAGGGAGCGTCTTCATGAGCTTGTCCAATGCGCGGTAGGAAGTCAAACACCAGCGCTTGGAGTTGTCAAGAGAGATCAGGTTCGTGTGTTTGCCACACACAGCAGGAGGCCATTCCCAGCTGTGAGTCAAACGGTCAAAATTCGATACAAATAAAACGCCATGGGACTCTCACAGTGCTCCAGCGATCTGGGAGGTGATGCGGTCGCTCAATGACGCCCATTTCTCAGAGACGACAGTGACATCGTAGCCGGCATCAAGCAGAGCCCAAGTGGTCTGGCGACGAGAATTGTGAGCATCATCGGCCGCTGTCGTTATAGGTGCAACCCACAGTGAGACCAGTGACGCCGCCGCCAACAACCAAGACGCGCTTGACTGGCGGAAACTTGGTCGCAAGGTTGACACCTTCGTTCAGAACCAATTCCTCGCCGACACGAGTGAGGTAAATTTCAGAAGCTGAAGACGTGAAAGACATTTTGCCGATGAGGTGGAATCGAATGGGTGGAACTGCTGAGGAAAGCTAATGTGAGAGTGAAGCTGATGATGCTGGAATCTGCTCAATGAGACCACCTTTTATACAGAACACACCCAGGCCGAGAGCCGTGTCGTTGGTTGAAAAAACCATGAACATCATTCGGACAGAATAACGCCAACGACCATAAGGAGTACGGAAGAGGTCATAGCATCAGAAATGAGCGTTGTTGATGCAGCGACGGACACGCGCGACGCTACCCGTGGAACGCAATGTTCTAGCCTCCGTACGTTGAAGCAGCATCGTTCGAAGAATTGCAAACGGTTCGGAGCTAAATATGAGCACTCTATACATATTATCCTCTAATGGCGATGGAATGTCAAGCGTTTCATGAGAGTCGCAAGGGAGCCTAGGTGTTGGCAGTGTATTATTAACGTGCCGAAGAAAAACCCGACTAGGGAAGGTACTCGTAGCGCTTCGTAGCGCAAGAGGATCTTCTTCATCGGCGAGTCTTATTCATGCCACAAAGTGACTTTCGCAGCAAGGGGGAACGCGAATATCGAGCATCCACGGAGTATGCAGTGGGAGAAGTTGACATTGGCGGCGGTACATGTGGACCTATAGTCGGTATCCGATGTTCGTCCGTTTTCATGGGGTACGGCTATGATATTTTGGTCAATGGGGTAACCCCATCCATCCTGTAAATATTGAGATCAGGAAGCAATCCAATTTTACCGCTAGCTGAGCCGAGTCGCTCGGGCTGGGAATGAAGTGGCTTGCTTCACTGTAGAGCAGGAGAACTGAATACGGTCATCGCAGCATAATAAACACTGCAGAATTTGTCTTCGAAATTGAAGTTTTTCGTCGACTGTTGGTGGCATTCAACGATTTCCACTGCCACTGCCAGCCTCTGCCAGGCCAACGGTCACATGACTTCCCCTCGCTAAGTTGTAACTCAGCGATTCATGCCAGTAGCGTCCAGTGGCTTTTACTCGACGACTCTCAGTCTGGCGCAATTCTGCTTTCTCCGTCAATCATGAAGAAGAGAGCCAGCAGTGACATTAATGCTGATGTTCCCGACATCAAAACCGGTAAACGACGAAAGGCCAACAGTAAAGGTAAGTTAAAGGAAGGTGATATTGTCAGTGAAGTTGGTACATGGCCAGAGCATTTTCAATCAGTAAGAAGGCATGTTGACTTTGAGACATTGTGGTTCTGACCCATCTGGTCCAACTTCAGCTGTTCAAGGTGACCAGTCCATATCGCTCAGTGCTCATATGATATGTCACTCACCGCGAGCACGATGCTCTCGGACAGGTTTTCAAGGTGTTGTCAAACTTGCGTTTGAAAAATTTGCATGTAATGACCCAGATATGAGGCCTTGAACACCGTACTCGCATTCGTTTCTTCTCGGAAACATTTGGCAACGACCTTTCCGGTCGTACGTACTTCTGTTGAAAACCTCATTAAGCAGTATGTGCAATGCTGCGTTTATACGCGACATTCTGACATATGACTAAACACAGTCCTTTGGAATTGGTCAAGGTAGCGGAGCTCAAGTAAGTTGGCACTTATACCCCAACGTCCAAGTTTGTCCAGTGATAAGTTGCGCGTAGGGCACTATTACCGGATGTCATCAAATTCGCGTATATACCTAAAGCCGAGCACAATATCCATGGTGAATCGAGACCGGATCCCTTCGAGCCTTCTTCGTCGACAACTCGCATTGAAGATGACACAGGCCACGTCCTCATCTTGGACTTTGCTGAGAATTCCAAAGGAAAGAAGAATCAGAACCCGGGGTACCCTCAACATATGCTTCCATTCATGCTGCAACTGACGAAATCTCAAGATTTTCACTTGCTCCTCCGCCTTCGTTGACACCAACGGCCGCGAAGAAGTTGGTAGAGAAGCGGAACACTCTTTTGGTACAAGCAATTAACGAGTGTGTACACTGAACCGGGAGTTAGCCGCTTGCTCACATCGCGTATATAGCTTGATTGCGGCGACGCCTTCTGGCGAAGACCCAGTGGCATTACTGCAATCTGCAGGCCGGGACCATATTCCGATTAACCCCTCCGCGTCGCGCGCGACATTCTCCGAATTTTCCGAAGCTGTTTCATCCCAAGTCCCGGATCCAAGCCACCGGCCATCCGTCAGCTCTATCCTCTCAGAATTAGAATCGCAGTCTTGGTATAGAAATCAAATTGTGGAAAGAAGGAAATTTGATGTCCGGGATGGGAAGACAGGTGTGCAGAATGGTTATATATACTATGCTGTCGTCTATAATACTGCATTAGGTGATCTAGATGCGCCGTTGTCGCCAAACATCAGGAAAGCTTTAGCGGCGGCAAGGAACATCACTTCCTTGTATACCCACCAGGCCACCGCCATCAATGCCCTTGCAAAAGGAGAGAATGTGATTGTGTCCACCAGCACTGCGTCTGGTAAAAGTGTCATCTATCAAGTATTTTCACCTCATACTTCCGCGAGTGTCGCGGATTAGAACACAATTTCTGTACAGGTACCCGTACTACGCTTCCTTGAGGAAGATGCAAGCGCTACCGCCATTTTCGTTTACCCCACGAAGGTATGCAGGACAAGTGGAGGTCATGAGTTGACCCACCAATGCTCACAATGGCGTGATGCTGCTAGGCTTTAGCTCAGGACCAGAGGGCTGCTATGCAACTGCTGTTGGCCTCATGCCCTGGGCTGGAACACATTCAGGTACCACTGTTACTTCCACCATGCGGTGCGGTCCTCATCGCGCCCAGGTAGCTACATATGATGGTGATACATTGTCGGAGTACCGCGCAGGTGACCATTGTTGCTCTCAACCTCATACCGCCCAACTTAAGTAAACCAGGGATACGTGAAGCGGCATCTATCATATTCACTAATTTCGTAAGTGAGCATTTATGTTGGTCCCAATTATATGACACAGTATGCCCTTCAGGACATGATACACGCAGTGATTCTCCCTCACGAAGAGCTTTGGCGAAGGCAATTTCACCCTTCTTTGATGAAACCCACGCTCACCGAGCAATCCCAGCTTCATGACACGCCTTAAGTTGTTTGCCGTGGATGAACTTCATTATTATTCAAACCTATTTGGGAGGTATGTGTTATTTTTAGGGTCCCCAATTATACACATCTCACTGCGAGTTTGAGTCACGTTGCCCAAATAATGCGGCGATTTCGAAGAGTTTGTGGCGCCGTTGGTAGTAAGTTTAAATGACAATCAAGATCAAGCATTCTTTGCCTGACGACTCCGAACAGACAGTAACATGAGGTTCGTGTCCTGTAGCGCAACCATCAGTAACCCCAGCATGCACATGAAGAATATTTTCGGCGTTGGTGTGAGTCTTGCGGACCAAGGTTAATTGAGTAGCTCACTCTGTGGTTTACCTTATAATTAGGATGTTGTGTCCATCACCGAGGACGGAGCTCCTTCAGGTCACAAGGACTTCATCATATGGAACCCTCCGCTCATTGACGAAACGGAGCCTGCTCTGGGCCGCAGGAGTTCGCTCAGCGAAGCCACCGGCTTAATGAGATATTTGATGAAACGAGGGATACGGTGCATCTTGTTTTGCAAGGTTCGAACCCCCTAATGGATGAAGATATGGCATCTTTTGACGCGCTACTTGAGGTAGATTAGGAAAGCTTGTGAATTAGTACGCAAGGCAGATGTTCGAACGGGACCTCACTCATGCTCTCCTAGGCAATGAAGACGCTTCGCGCTGACTTGAGTGCGGAGGGGCGCCATGACATTCTCCAGAAGACCGTCGCCTATAGGGGAGGTGAGCGAGATCCTCACCCTCTACTTCAGTTTGACACATGGCTTGACAATGAACCTATTAGGTTATTCGCCCGAGGTGAGACTTTATGACCGTGTATACTGATCTGAGACCGACCAAACCTAGGATCGAAGACGTATCGAGACCGACGCATTCTCAGGGAATCTCCTTGGAATTGTTGCTACCAACGCTCTGGAGCTAGGCGTGGATATTGGTGTACTCGATGCAGTCATAATGCTTGGGTTTCCTGTGACCATAGCGAGCTTTGTTAGTATTGTCTTTGTCATTCTCGAGCTGGCTTGAAATCACCCCCTTCTAGCGCCAGCAAGCTGGCAGAGCTGGACGAAGGGCACAAGATGCATTGGCAGTTCTTGTGCCAGACATGTTTCCCGTAGATCAACACTTTCTCAATCACCCGGGGGACCTGTGGGATGGCCCTATCAGCGACATATTGGTCGATCTGCAGAGTGAAGTCATCCTCGAGGGTGAGTCCCAGATACATATTATTCAGGCCGCCAACGGAAGGATTGTCAATGGTAGCCCATTTACAATGCGCCGCGCATGAAATGCCAGTTTCCATCGAAGATGAAGTGTATTTTGGACCTTCTCTCAAGCACATATGTGAAACCCGTCTGACGAAGGACGCGGACGGATGGTAAATGCTCTCCTGGGATCATATGGATGGAGCACTGCATTAAGCTTGCAGGTATCATCCTCACCCCAAGTTCCTCCCTTCCCCTTCCCGCCATATATCCATCCGTGAGTTACGTTGTTTCGTTGAATGAATGCCACCGCTAATCCAAGATTAGGTGGCGTCCAAGAAGAGAAGTATGCCGTGGTGGACGTGACGAAAGACACGTATCCAGTTATCATTGAAGAGATTGAAGTATCTAGAGCTCTCTTCGAAATATACGAAGGAGGAGTTGTAAGTGACATGCCCTTCGTTTTGGCCGAAATGCTGAGGCGCATCTACTAGTTCATACATCAAGGGTTGACGTTCATCGTAAGCTCTGGGTCCGAAGCGACTATAGCCTTTGACAACGGATTATCTGCAGGTCCGCGAAGTTAGCCATGATACAAAAACGGCGAAAGTCATTAGAGCAGACGTCAGCTGGACCACTGAGCCTCGGTTGGTAGCGACCGTGTCGACTCTTTGCATGACTGACCCAGGCATTCACGCAGAGATTTTACGTACGTACGTCCACCAGACGCCCATATCACTGCTGAGGATATTACAACAGAGACGTCAATGCTGCTCAGACATATCGAATAAAAGCACTAAAAGATTCGCCTCAGAGATCCTTTTTTGGCAGTAAGCAACGTCGATGCCAACGAGGCCCGAGGTCGACTAATCCCATACAATTCTAGAAATCCATGTCTACACTAAGGTGTTCGGTGCGTTCTCTTTGTTACGTTGTCGACTCTACGTGACATGTGTTCCAGGCTTTTTCAAAGTAAGGTCCGTCCTTCTACAACTATCATTTATATGATGCCTGCGTACCAACTTCGTTCAAAGGCATAAACGAATTTTAGACTCGGTAGATGTGGAAACGCCGCCTTGGGAGCGCGACTCCATCGGAATGTGGCTCGACGTACCCAAGTCAACATTGATCATCATGCAAGAGGTAACTTTATACGCGCCGCATTTCTTCGCTACTGCTAATGTTCTGCAGGCGGATATCAACGCGGCTGAGGCCATACACTCTGCCCAGCATGCCTTCCTCAATCAGTTTGCAATGGCAGCCGATCTTAAAACGGAATGCAAGGCTGCGGAGAAAGAGTACAAGAAAGCCGAATCATCTAGGAAAAGACCCGCACGGTATGGTGTTCTTGTGGATTTCCTGACTCTCCATTACCATTTCTGCTAGCCTCATTTTCTACGACACTCCTGGTAAAGGTGGTGGCGTTGCCGCGAAAGCATTCGACCAATGTGAAAGCTCCTCACTAACGAACCTCTACTACCTTCACTAACAAATTCTCAGCCTACGCGATTCTTCATAAGGCCATGAACACCGTGGAGAGCTGTAGCTGTGATGAGGGTTGTACAAACTGTAAGCACGCATAGGCATGCCACCTTTACGGAAGCTCATAACCTTCTAGGCATATTAAGCCCTGCATGCAAGGAAAACAATGCAGTATACTCTAAGCTTGGGGCACTCATCGTGCTCAAAGGTATCCTGGCTTTGAACATCGACGTGAAGGAAATATCCAAGGAGACTGGGCCTATGCGAGGCTTGCCTACAATAGTTGAAGCCGGTCCTGTGCCCGTCATAAGTGGCGTTGAGGTGGAGCCGGCCAAGTCGTGAAGATGGAGGTCCTATCCAAGTATCAATCTATCTACAGTCTAGCATACATAGATCCTACTATGCAAGAGGATCAAAGTCCCCCCAATCGTTGTTGGAGGGCTTTTGTGATGACATGGTCGTTTGCGCTGGACGAGACGGTGTCAGCAACCCACCCATTACTGGGGGTGTTGCTTGCATTGGCGTGAGTGTGGCGGAGAACCCTAGCGGCTGCGGCTGCGTGCTCGCGGCCATAGGAGTTAAACTGGGTAGGGAGAGGTTGTAATTCGGACGCTGAGGTGGCGGGGACCCAGAGCTGAATGGAATAGTCGCGGGAATTGGAGGTGCAGCTGTTAGATCGTAATTAGGGCGTTGAGGTGGCGTCGATACTTGGAAATGTGTTGACGCCGAGCCGGACAAGCTTCCAGTATTATTTGGTTGCATCGGTTGCATGGAAGGCCAGGAGGCCTGCGGGGATGCACCAGTGTGGCGAGGCTGCAGGGGCGTTGTAGTCGTTGTAGATAACGATGGTCGCGACTGGGTTGGGGAAGAGAACCCGCTGTTGAACGAAGAGGCTGACATCGGTTTGGCTCCGAGCTTCGATGCCCTGGTAGGAACGAAAGAAGGCGGCGGTGATGGAGAATTCGTCGTGTTGGCTCGAGGAGACACCGGCGCTGAACTCACAGCAACGGGAGTCTGGACCTTAGAAGACTGGGTAAGACGGTGAAAGTCAGCATGAACTGTCCGTACAGATAGAAGGGGGGAATAACGCAGGCACATACATCGTCGCTGAAGATACTTCCCCAGACATCGTCTTCCCAGGAACTATTTGTCTGGTTTGTCGATTTTGCCGGTATTCCATTACTCCCTCCAACAAGGTGTTCAAAGTCCATCGACCCCGCGAAGCTTTGCACTCCATTTGCGTTGCCATCGGTGTTGAGCGACGACCTATCTTCTAGCCGTTGCGAGTCCCTCAGGAATTGATTGTGCTCCTTCTCCACTCGCTCGCCCAATTTCTTAATCACACCCATAAATCGCTGGAACTGATCTAGATTGAGCACTAAATATGTGTGCGAAGAAGGTTCAAGGTTGTTAAGTACGCATCGTCGGAGGAAGTGTAAAGAATCCACTTACGCGGTCCCATCGACATTGACCAAAGTTGGGGTAAAACGAGGGTTGCGACAGCTTCACGGTCGACTTTGAAACCCATGGCTTCTTGCACGGAGAGGGTAGCCATCTATAGGTATTTTATTAGCTTATCCAATTTCCGAGAAGAGAGGCCGTGTTCCAACCATGACAGCAGGCTCTTTCGTCCTAATCTTGGACAACAGCGGTACAAGCTTTTGCGTGAGGCTGGACTGTTGTGTAGTTATAAATCACCAATCATTGTAATAAACATTCTTAAACGTACTTGGTCCAGGGTCTTCACCATCGTCAAGAAGGTCGTCAACGTGGCGACTTTGACGCTTAACACTCTGGTTTTGGAGAAAACGTACTGCGAGAAGCGAGGTTGGTTAAGAGTTAATACTCGAGGTGATGAATGGGCGTACGGCAACTCGAGGGAAGAGCGTCCCTTGAACCTCGGCATAATCAATGCTCTCGCACAGGTCTGGTACTGCTTTCAATGCGCGTTCTTGGACCACCGCATGCTCCGATTCAAGGGCATTGTATACTAAGGGGAGTACCTCTACGCAGTAGCACCGTGAGCTACACGTTGTAAGACAGCATGCACGGGGACCTTACGTTCTCGGAAGACAACTTTGTCGGTCTTACCCTGTAGCATTGAAAGGTTATCTAGAAGCGTCAACATATTCTGCGGAGGCTCCTTGATCGCAAACAGCGGCTTCAAGCTGGGTAACACTGTGGACGCAAACTGCGATGGGGTGAGGGCGTTGGAGATGGCGAAGACGTTAGGAAGAATATATGGAAGTAGGTGAGTATCTTTCATCTAAAACGAAGTCAATCATAGCTAGTCTTGCCACATGAAAATGCTGCGTACTTCTTCCAGAAGGGAGGGTAATATCTTCCTAGACTTGAGACCTTCCGAGAATCTGTCCAAAACGCTGGTCAGGCCCTTCATGAAAGATATTTTCTCTTCACGCGTTTTGGCGGTGAAGTTGGAGCGGTCCAGGAAGTTCAAAGTGGAGATCGGGAGGGAAGAGAAGAATGGGTGGGACGGGAGGGTGCTAGGACTTGGACGGTTCGTAGCATGTCGAGTAATCATCGAGCGCAGGAGTTCTACTCGCGTGTAAATAATTGTTTGCGTGTTTACCAAGCATCATACCTTGTAGATCGGTCTCCAGTCCCTCCATGCCAGGGATGGAGCGACCGGCGTTGTCCCGTAAGCCACCTAGACTACCGTGGTTCTTGAACGGGGGGTTGCCTTTACAATGTACGGCATAAATCAGGCAGCCGAGACTGTACATGTCCGACGCTGTGAGCAACGCCTCGTCCAGCGCGTATTCGGGTGCTGAGTGCGTGGTCACCAAAAGCCGAGCGGTGTGAATGAGGGGTCCTTACCCATGTAATCGAAACTGCGTTGGATGTAGGGCGGAACTCTCCCATCGAAAGTCGGGAACTCCCATCGCGCCGGTGATCCACCAGGTCCGATCAGTGCTATAGTCAGACCCAGGCCAGCAAGTTTCCAATCTCCCTATAAATACGACGCGTCGATAAACCAACAGACGATCTCGTGAATTCACTGACAGCGTTGTTGATCACTATACTCTCCGGACAGATGTTGGAGTGTATGAGTTGCGCGGAGGTGTGGATGAAGGCGAGGCCTTTGCATATTTGAAGAATACCCTTCTGTATCTGGGCGACGTAAGTACACTATACATCGTCTTGGTTGTAAACGACGAACTTCGACTTCATCCAGCTCTACGAGGGGGGAGTACCGCTGCGACCCTGGGATAGACAAGTCGAGAGACGAGAGAATGGGTTCAGTCGCGAAGATGATTTCGCTGCGGGTTTCCTCCAGTGGTTCCACCATCTCTGTCGCAACCGTTCAGCGGTCGCACGGAAGGTCCACCTCAGGTACGAACCTAGAATCGAAGGGTGCCGCAGACGTCCGAGGGCAGATGCCTGCACGTTGCGTGAGGCAGTTTGAAAGCTATCCCGTCAACGAACGCACCTCGGCTTTCAAGACCTCCAGCGTACGGTCTTTGGCACTGGGCGACAGCCTCTCCATCTCCGGTCCTCGTTTATCGAAGCTCCATACAGAAACACGTTTGTTCGTGACCTTGTGGGAGGCCGACTGAACCTTCCAGAGGCCGACAGTAATGGGCGGCGAGAAGGCTGCAGGCGTTGATGAAGATACACCGCTTGGGCCTGGTGTCGAGGATCTGCTGCCAGTGGAGGGACCTCCGATATTATATGATTGTGATATAGCAGTCCGAGCAAAGAAAGATGTGGCAGCAGCGAACATGCTGGAACTGCGGTGGGTGGTACATAGAAAATGTACAGCGCCCTGGTAGATGGAGCGTGGAGTATGCGTATGTTTGGTCTCCCGCCCCCGACGCTTTCCTTTTTTAGTAAGGCGTCGGCGTCGACAATGCGCATGAAGCTTGCTTGCATCACACGGATGCTTACGGTTATGTTCGCTTACGGTACTCGCTCCTTTAGAGGACACATCAACTCCACGATGAACAACTTGGTGACGCGAAACGGCAATGCATTTTGCACTTGATAAATACAATATTTTGATGGAAAAATAGTGGAAGTAAATTTATGAGCTGATGCAGCAACTGTCGCAAATAGTAGTATATGGTACCGTATCGTGATGATCAAAGGGAGGGAGGGGGAGAACAATAAGATCGGGACAGATGTAGACAAAAACACAGCGAATTCCACGGATGATAATGACGATGATTGGATATGCAGTGGGGAGACGGGCAAACGAGTGGAAGGGAAGTCGTAACTTGAATCAGCGAGGTTTTGAAAGGAATGTGGGGGCGAATTTCAATGAACAGATAAACCAGTACCTAGATAACAAGAAAAATAGAAGGAACGAGCAGATGGTAGTACGTCGCACAAAAGTCGAAGGGGAAGCATCAAAAAGATCGAACTCTAACCGAACTAGATAATGGGTCTCCTCGTCCGTTGTTGTATTGCCGTGATAATCATTTATATACCATTTGAGTGTGAAGCGACGCGCCAATTAGATGTCCAGCGGTTCGTGCGAGCGCGTGTCCAAAGCCCCACTCCTTGCAGCCTCGTTCAGGCCAATCCTGCTATCCCTCCTAGTGAAGCCGCCGACACCAGGTCCGCGCGGTTGGCGCACAACACTGGCCCCGTTGTCGTGACCGTTCAACACTCCCGCGCTGACAATGCTCGAAGGCAAACTCGGGACAGGGGGCACGCCACCAAATCCGCCGCTGTTCCCAGAGTCCGAGAACAGCGAGTTGAAGTTGTTGGAGATCCGTCGCGAAGGGGACGCAATTGTGGCATAGCCCTCGCGAATGTTGCCATTCGACGGTCGGGAGACGAGGCGCGGCGCTTGCGAATGGAGAGTCTTCATGTCGGGCATTGATTTCTTGACGCGGAGACCACCAGAGCTCTGGGGCATAGTAGATCCAGACGAGGTGAGGAAAACAGACGGCGCGCGCGACAAGGTGTGGGGTTGACGCTGAGCTTGCTGCTTCTATTCATATACGCATGATCCGTCAGGACATATTGGACGACTGCGTGGAAAGAATGGAAACGTACCCTCTGGGGATCAATACGGGTGACGACTGCGTAACGCTCTTCACCCTCCCCAACGGAATAGTGATAGACGCCAAGCTTCTGAGCAATGAGGTGAACAATGCGTCTTTGCTTGGGCGATAGAGTGCGAGAGAAGGCAAGCTCGTCCCGCATGGGGTCGTCCTTGAACAGCAGAATTCGCGAGTAGATCTCCAAAGTAGACGGGTCATTTAGATCAAGCTCATTTGCCGACAGCTTCTCCGAAGTGCTAGGGGTAGCCGGTGGCAGCGGCGGCTGTGGAGCGGCTGGTGCAGAGGAGAGGGGAAGGTTGTATGAAGGCATAGTGCTGACACTCGGAGGGGAGTATTGTGACTGTTGCTGGTAGGAGGTGGCTGAGAAGGAGCGTGCAGGCGTGTAGGCACCAGTCAACGGTGAACCAAATTCATCGTAAGGCGTCTGGATGTGTTCTTTCTCAAGCTGCATAGAGCGCATGCGACGGAGAGCCTTCTCCCTCTCGATCCTTTCCTTTTCTCCAGCCTGGAGCACTTTCTTGTACTCTACTCGCAACTTTCTGCCTTGCACATCGAACCCGTTCAAAGCAGCGACGACTGCATCCGCATCCGCAGACTGGCGGAAGTTGGCGAAGGCTAAACCACGGAATGCCCCCTGTTGATCGAGGTGGTAGTTGAAGGCATACGGTGTAGGGATCGATAAAGAGGTCTGATGCATATTGGTAAATATCATTCCGTCCAGTCAATATTGAATTTGCACGCACGATTATATCAAGCAGTGTTTCGCGCTTGACGTTGAATGGTATATTCTTGATTACAATGGCAGTAGGGATGATTTCATCGTCGGGATTCAAGCTGGGGGTCGATGGAGCCATCGGGGGGTTGAGATGTCCCATTGGTGGCGAGCCACCAGCAGATGAAAAAATCAGAATTATTGTTAGGCGACAAAGAACGATTATCCGGCGAACTGTCGAGCCATTGCTGAAGAGGACATCAGCAAGGGAATTGAAGCCCGTTCTGGTCGTGAAAACGCACGGTTGGGAGAGCACCTCTGGCTGGCTTTGCGTTCAACGGAGACTGACCCATTGTGAGCGCTGAGAAATGGGACTGCGCAGCGATGTTCCTTGGAGAGGTTGTTGCGAAATACTGCTCCCTTGCTGGACTTGCCTCATAATCGTAAGAATCATGAAGACGTTGTTGAGGGTGGCTGTTCAAAGAAAGGGAGGAGAGATCCGGTGGGCTGGTCATCATATCGAGTGTCGGGGAGCATCGTGGGCGAGCTGGGAGGCGAAGGAAGTAAGTGGATGAGTCGTGAAAACAGTGCGAGATCAAGAAAGTCGTTTAGCAGGCCGTTTAAGCGCCCACAGATCCTGCTTGGTTGCAACTCTCTCCGCCCCTTGATCGAATGACGCACACTCACTCTGACGTACACACTCACTTGCTCGCGTCTCTCGCTTGCTATCAGGGTCCCGAACGAATCACTCTTCCCTTCACGCGCTACTCACGCCGTCCCTCACTCAAGTCTTCTATTACACCCCCAACAACGTGCCAAGCCGCCTCTCCCGTCCCCCCCAACACCCCCAACACACACCCTCCATTCACCGTTGACGCTTCGAACCACCAGCACGCAGTCAAACGACAGGAAACCCAGTCAACCCCAACGTGCACTATCCTCGTAACAGCCACACCCAAGCACACCTCATCCGCGTTCGCCACCACATCCACGAACGTATCAACGCGCGAACGATCGAGATACTAGGTACGTCCCCACACTGCCCACCTACCCTAAGCTGACGCATTTCCACTTATCCTCTCAGCGCTTTCCCGTCTCCCTACCCCAGGCACTACGCGCCCTTGATGCATCAACATCCCTCGCCACACGTGTATCACCACCAAAAGACGAGGCAAGAAGGCCACATTTTCACTTTTCCCCTCAGCGCTTTCTCGTCTCCCTCGTCTCCCTGCACCAGGCATCGCGCGCCCTCGCATACATCCCCACCCACACATGTATCCCCACGCGACACAGGCGGAACTCGAACACCAAGACAAACAAAAACGACGAGGCGAAACGAAAAAAAAAACACAACCGGAGAAGCGAAAGCGGCGTCGTGAAGACGTGAACTCGATCGACGACGACGACGACAACGTGTGGACGGTTAACGAACCCACCAATCAGCCAAGATAAACCCCAAAGCCAAGATAAACCCCAACATATGTCACGGACAGCAAACGGGCCAACGACGATGGAGGAGGCAGACACGTGCATACGGCAAAATACACGCGAAATCAAAGACGACGCAGCGCCGCCAAGTTGGACGTGAGTGCGTCCCTTACCCCCGACACCGATCCTGATTGCTGGGTATTGGATCGTCGTCAGGGCCACGCAGAGACGAGTGGCGCGATGGCGCGAATGACGTGGAGAAACGAGGGAGCAGGGTAGGATGCCGGGGAAACGCTGTCCCACGTACAGAGCTCTAGGTTCGAACGTCGAACGCCAACGCCGACTCGACCGCAGCCCTTGCATGCCGCCACCACCGACAGCCAATAAACGTTAACGGCGCCCCACGGAGGTACTGCACGCGAGACGCCAAGCTGCCGTCCCAATGCCATCGCGACACTCGGGGTGTACGCAAGACGCGACACGACGAAAGGGGAAAGGAGACGAGAAGAGGTCATGAACAGGGACGAACGGACACAGAAGCACGAGAAACACGAGAAAGAAGGAAGGCGACGAAACTCAGACTCAGAGAGATAGATCTACGTACGTACCTTTTCTGTATCTCCGTATTCCATTGTTCACTTATCACTTATGTACGACTAATCTACGTGGGTATCCTGATATAGCTAGAAAACGGGTTACTCGCGAGCGCGAGAAGTGAAGGCAAGGAAACGGGATGACACGGCGTCAATGCGAAAGGACACGAATACGAACATGAACACGAAACGACCGAACGAGGAAACAGAAGGGGAAGGAGAGAAAGAAGGAGCGAGGGCGTGGAGTAAAATAGACAGCAAGGAACACGAACAGTCGACGTGAAGCAAGGGTCGTACCCCGTCCGCTCGATCATGATCGCCCCCGCGTTCGTCGCTCGGGGACACTCGCCGTTCCCCTCCCCTCGCCAAGCCCCAGCCCCAGCCCCACGAACTTGGGAACGGCAGAACGGCGCGCATCCACGCAGAACCGCCACCCTTACGCGGACACGAGAACGGGAAGCACGAAAAAACCGAGAAAAAAAACCAAGAAAGAAAGCAAGAAAGAAAGAAAGAACGAACGAACGAAAAGGGACGAGAATTGGAGATCGCGCTGGTACGATCTCCGCGCGTGCGTCTTTACTTGGCGCTCCTGCGTGTGTTTTTGTATGGGGATTGGGATTGCACTGTGCAGGCGAGCGCCGCACGGACGCGCGAGCGATCATGATACGGGGAGCCGTGTGAGGCATGGGAACGAAAACGGAGACGAACGAGGGAGATCGCACCAGTAGGTACGATCTCTGTGGTTTTCCCGCGTGTTCAATGACGCGTGTCGCAGCGTCTTGCGACACGAACGCCCCGGACGCCCAAATCACTGTGAGCACGCAAATGCGAGTCCCGGGCCAATTCAAAAAGAGGAGTAGAAAACAAGACAGACGAGGTAGATCGTGCGCAGACGATGTCCCACGTCGGAGCACCACAGTAGAGCACTCGGTACGGAGGAGAAAATAGACGCGAAACGAGAGGGGAACGAAGGTGAACGAAATAGAGACGGCGAGTCGAGCACTCGACGAACCATGTCGATGTCGAGCACGCAAATAGCGAGCCAGAGGACGGGTACGCGCGAGGGCAACGAGAAATCGAGAACAAAGAGAAATCGAGAGAATAGCTGTGAATGAACGAAGGCAACCAAGTCCGCCCACCAGCGAGTCGATGCTCGTCCCGCAGAGCGCATCGAGGACAACGACGACGTGGGGGAGCGAAGATGGGAATACAACGAATGGACGGCGCCAAGGCTCGTGCAGTGCAAATGCGACATCGTCGGTCGGGGTCGTTATTCAATCTTGACCACGCAACCCAGCCCAGCCTGCTCATCCAGGACGGCCGTGGAAGTACCGCCGAGGCGCATCAAGTCCACGGGCATCGCAAGATAGAGGAAAGCCATGACGGGGAGCGCAGACGTGCACGAGGAGACTCCGGCGACTGCGACCATCCCTGCTCGGCCAGCAAGACCGTGGAAGTACCGCCGAGGCGCATCAAGTCCACGGCCTCAACAAGAGAGAGGAGAGGTGGAAGCGAGACGGACGGGGCGCAGGGAATGCACGACGGCGCGAGAACACGCAAGACGACGCCCCCGAACGACGGAAAGAGAAAGGTGAAGCAGGTGAAATAACCGGAACCAAAGCCATGCCAGCAACGGTGCTACACGGCTGAGAACGCAAGAACGGGTGCACTACGCAACGCTCCCCGTGCGATCGACACTGGAATCGAAAACCACTCACGCCGACGACGATAGCAGAACAAACCACGTACCTCGAACTGCACGCAAGTCTTCGGGGGCTCGTTACGCTGGGGATACGACATCAACGCTCGGAGAACGATGACCCAGCTCGTTCGACACTCACTTGCTCGTTACGCCTACGCCAGGCCGTCGCTTTCGTTAGCATCGCTCGACGATGACGAGCAGGACGATCGAGAAGCTGGAGTAGATGTGAGAATAGGGAGGGGAACGAGGATGAAAATGGGAGGGGAAAGAGCGGTGTGCTCACCAGCGAGGCTGGAGTTCGCGCGCGCGAGAGAGATGGACAGAGGGAGGGTGTACCTCTCCCCTGCAGACGTGGACGACCTGGACAGCATAGACGGAAATCAGCATCGAGCGAACGCACGGGCATAACGACAACGTACTCACCTGTAGAGCAGGAGCGTGAACTTCGACCTAATGGAGTCGGGCAACGCCACGAACACGTACGCGGTAGCTACGGCGCGTCGCGCGGTCGAATCACAGTATTCCCAGGACGAGCTGATGCCGCAACGAGCACTCGTCGAGTAACTCACGAAGGGCTGCGCTCGTCGACGGCTTCGACTACCGCGTTCGCGTCGGTGGCCCTCTCATTTGTATTTTGTTTTCTCATCTCTCACAGTCACTCACGCACTCATTATCAGGTTCCGGTCATGGGAGACGATGTGTCCGAGGGTTTCGCGCACGAGTGGCCCAGGCTCAAGCTAGGAGACGGCGAGCAGGTTCGCCAGGACTGTCATTTACTAGTTCGGCTTCGGCGGCAGCCGTTCTCATCATATCGGGCTGGGTATCGAGCAAAGTAGTCAGTAGGTCAGTAGCACGGCATCAGATATGCCTTTTGTAAGTTGTCTACGCCGTTGCAAATTATATTTATTAGTAGAGAAGATCTGCAAAGGATGGTCAATCAACGGGAACGACAACAACAAGAAGGACTTACATATACAAGCGATACGAGCCGGGAGTCGCGCCAGTTCGTCGAAGATGCGAACGTGTACGCCGACACTTTACTTATGATTCTACAGGTGTCGGTAAGTAGTATATTTACTTCTAGGTCAGAAATGAACCGAGCTGACTTACATTATTGAATTGACCAGATGCTCCGAATCTGCGGCAGGGCTACGAACGAGCACGATTCGGACCGTTGACGTCGACGGACACACTCTCCAGCACCTAATAACCGGCGCGTGGGTTACGGTCCATGGTCTCTGCGAGGTCGGGCACAGCAGAGTGGATCGAGGGAGGGCGAGTGAGCTTCGACTGATTGGTATGACCAATGCGCCGTATCATTTCGTCGTCGCTGGCACGGCCCTTCTTGTTATCAAGCACGTCGGCTACGCTCTTGAAGAGCTTCCTGAATCCTCGGTTCGCTGTGGCGTTGCAAAGGTCGACCGAAGGTGCCGTGTACTTGACAATAGGCTTCGCGGACCTGTCTTGTTGGATCGTGGGTCCCGAATCAATGGTGCAATCCGATAGGCCATCATTCAGCGAGATTTTAAACCACATTGGCGAGCTACGAACGAGAGATTCAGGGTGGTGCAACGATTCTACGGCGCGTGTACTCACGGGTGATGTACCAGTCATCGTGGGACGCTACACCGCGGGCATGTCTGGGTTAGTTTTCGGATACAATTGGGACCGTCCGAGCGAATGAGTGAGTGATATTAAACGGGAGTCTAAGTGCCGGAATCTTGAAGAGTAATGACTGGGGCGAGCCGCGAGTGTGGTGCATAATCGATGATCGTTTATAAATGATCCTCGAAGATCTTGCGAGCTGTGTGAAATGAGCATAAGTAATAGTCAGGTTGATACAAAGCTGAACTGACCTATCATCAATCCAATGTGCTCGAGTGAAACCTGAGTTGATGTTAGCTTAAGCTTCATGAATCTAGTAGACGTGTACTTACTGAGAATGCGAGGCTGATTTGTGGGGCTGTAGTAAAGGGTCAGTAAAGTGTATGGTGCATATTAGCACGGAAGATTGACATTGTGACCATGCGCAGTGGGATTCTAAGACGCGCTAGCTGTCAGTAAACTCGCACGATGAGAGTATATAAATGCCTGACTTGCAATGCGCATCAGGTAGATATTTACCACCGCCTATTTATCTCGGCCTTTATGATCGCTTCGAAGGTTATCTATTGAAAACAATGATGTTAGCACTGTAAAATCAGTACAGATAGATTTGGGAGCTTACCTGCTAACTATACACTCGATCGATCAATTCCTAGTAACAAGGAACAGAGTCAGTATGAATAGTGTACAGCGAAGAGAAAGTAAGACGAACGTGTCGAAGTCCAACAGGGGCCGATAGGAGTAGTGAGAGACGAGCTGCAAATCGCTCGTTCGAGTTGGAGGAGAGGAGAGGAAGAGTCGAGCTGAGTAATCAAGCTGGAGATGGAGATAATTCAGCTAAATTGACCCCCATTATATAGGGAAAAGGGTGCGCGAACGTCGGGATAGTGTTTTTCGACGTATCTACGCCCAAGGGACTTGGAGAGCCACGGAAAAATGCTGAGACTGATGGTTGCAGTGATTAAACGTAATAGAAGCGCATAAGCGCCGACGCCCACACACTAGCGGACGGGGACCTGGATATTTGTATGGGATCCAGGGAGATGAGTACGACGAGGAGAAGCGGCAGAGTGAGGGTTGCCGGACAGGTTCCTGAGCTCGGGACGGCGGGGGGACGGCTGAGTGGGTAGTACATATGTATGACCTTGAGCTACAAACGTCTCAGTGAACGTAGAGTGCGTTGGAGAATGTGTATAATGCGATGGAGTACTTACTGTGCAGGTTGCAGAAATGCGAAGTTTGCATCGGGGAAAGCGATCGATGTGGTGCAAATTAGAGCCGAATACAAAAGATACCGTAATAAACGCACCCTGGAAGTCTCAGCATATTCCATGAGTAACTTCCCTGCAATATATGCATTGGTAAGTGGTGTCCAGGCCGCTGCAATACTCCGTTCTGCTATTGGCCGGTGAGTCGGTCCAGGCTGTCTGAATTGGGTTAGATATATTATACAGCCATGGGGAAGCCTTTTTACGCTCTTGAGGGGAAGGGGATGTAGGTACGAAGAGTCGGGAATGGGGTACAGGGGCATCGGGGCGGGATGTGTTTGCGGAACGGAAATGGGAGCAGCGGAAGGAGGGAAATGGGGGAAAGAACAGCAAAATTGGTGTGAGTATCAAACTCATTCCTCTGCCTTTCATAGCGTCGTTGGAATTGGAAGTACGAGCAGGAGACAGGAGGAAGTAGGCCAGCGGAGTTGTCGGCCATTCCCAATTTGGAATGATTGTGCGCAAGTTTGGACTCCGATGACGCACACCGACGATCGTTCTTACCACCACATCGTCATCTCCCTCGGCGCGTTTCCCCCGTCTGTCACTTTCCTTTGATTCAACCAAGATCCCCGATTGCGTTCTGCTTTTGGCAATGGCGGATAAAACGTGCGCAGAGTCGACTCGTCGTTTTGTGGCCATAAAAGTTCTCAGGTATGTTCAGAAACATCTCTTTCGCTTTGCTGTGCTCATTACAAGCTAGTTTCCGTGCAGAGGAATCCACCTCACGACAACGACGCACACCAGCGCAGCAAGTTATGTGGCGAAATCATCAAAGACTATATATATCGTCTCCGTTTTACCACTGCCTCACGTCGCCTTGTTTTCAGCTCGATTGAACGGCGAAAAAGTACGAAATTGTATATTTCGCTCTCGTTTTATTCCTAACCACGCCGTAGTGTTCGCCCATCGTCTCTAACAGGCAAAACATCGAACACTATATATTTCGCCCCCGTTTTACCACCCCCGCTGCAAGAAACCATTCACGCAACATCTACCTCGTTTCCAGCTCGTTGAAACGGCGAAAAAGGTACGAAACTGTACATTTCGCCTTTATTTTATTCCTAACCTCGCCGTCGACAGGCCGACAGTCTTCACTCATTGTCTCGAGCAGCGAAAAAAGCGAAGACTATACATATCGCCTCCGTTTTATCCCTACCACCGTGCCCCATTCCCCGACGCTTCTCGACAACACAAAGACTATATGTATCGACTCCGTTTTATCGGCATCACCTGGCCGTACTCGATCTCCAACAAAGCACAACCTTGCGTGGCTATCTCGACAGCTGTCACCCTTCTTCGGCACTCGTTACACTTGAATTGGCTTTCGTCCTCCCGCGGGCAACATTTCTTCGGGAACCCAGAGCGGAGTGGCCTCGTAGAGGCCGCTTCGCTCTGACACTGTCCATGGCCGCGAAGACACCCACAAAGTGCTCGCAAATGCTGAAATTGGATATTTCGGCCTCCCGCGAACCGCCCCGCACCTGCGCTGTGTCTCCGATGTTCAGCAAGCTTTAGAAGCAGCCCCACAGCTTCTCTACGCCTTCTTGTGGCCCGGGGGGTCGAAATTCAATATTTCGACGCCGTTTTGTTGCCCTTACGATGCCGGCTGTTCCTACCGCACGCCACTTGCGTTCATATCCTAGCATTCCTTCTCCCGGCCTGAAAAGTCCCAATGCTATATATTGGCGCCGTTTCATCACCCTCACGATGCTGCGGCATCTCATCGTACACTGTTTGCACTGAAAGCATGCCCCTAGGCCCCGTTCCTACGGTCCCAAAGTCGAAATTGAATATTTCGACGCCGTTTTATCGCCCCTACAGTCCATCCGACCCTACCTCACTGCACCCCATTCCCCAAAGCACCCCTCGGCCTGAAAGGTTGAAAGACCATATTTCGACGCCGTTTTATCCCGCTAACGATACCATGCAATCTCATTGTAGACTGTTCGCACTCAAACGATGCCTAGGCCCCCTTCCTGTGGTCCAAAAGTCAAAATTGAGTATTTCGGCGCCGTTTTGTTGCCCCTAGGGCGCTGCCTGACCTTACGACAACCCCATATTCTGTCACCGCTCGCGGTTGGAATTCGCCCCTCGAGCGCTCTTGATGCCCACGCCATCTGCAATTGTCTACGGTGCAGGAAAGCCTTGTCAGGGCCCGATTCGTTACCATTAATGTAGCCAGAACGCGGGTGAACACTGACCCTCGCTAGACGGACCAAAAAATACCAAACTTGATACTTGCCATCCATAACACCAACCTGCTGTACTTTCGGGTTACGATGGTGACCCGACGGCTGTTTTGGCTGTTAGGTATATTGTGCCCGTTTTCTTGTACTGTGTGTCACATTTCGGCTCCGTTTTGTTGGGCGTATCATTACTCGGGTGCTTTTGTTGAGGTCACCGTGTTCGCATGGTATTCTAAACCATAGCCAATTCAGGTGCTCTTGTTGAGGTCACCGTGTTTTCATGTTCATATCCCTAAGCAAGTTGACCGTACTATGGAGAGTGGGACACAGTGTGCCAGCGAGAGGATGGTCCTTGAAATATATTGATTACGAAGGCAACAGAGTCGGAGGCGAAGTGAATAAATTACCTCCGACTTGCCGTAAGCCAAGGTGCCCAGAACTTGGCACCGTAGACGTATATAAGGCGAGCGTGCAAAGGCTGAGCGCACCACCCCCCTCTCTGCCTGCCGTACCTATGCCCCTGCTCGTAGTCGCCGTAGTCGCCGTAGTCGATGCCTGTCGTAGTCAGTAGCTAGTACACGCCGAGGCCAGCGAGTGTGGACGTATGTCCGTGCTTGCTGGTCCTCGGCGCTAAGTAAGAATGGATGCGCGCTTCGTACCTATCACAATCCCTCGAATTTCGTTTTCTCAAATTTGCAAACCCATGTCCGTGCGATACATCATCTTGGTTGTAAACGACGTTGCTTACGCTTGGTGACGCGAAACGGCAATGCATTCGGCACTTGATAAATACAATATTTGGATGGAAGTAAATTTATGAGCTCGCAAATAGTAGTATGTAGACAAAAACACAGAGCAAATTCCACAGATGATAATGACGATGATTGGATAAGGCAAACGAGTGGAATGAATTTTCAAAAGGAGCGTGGGGCAGAACCTAGATAACAAGAAAAATAGAAGGAACGACGGCGCGCAAAAGTGGAAGGGGAAGATCGAACTCTAACAGAACTGTATTGCCGTGATAATCATTTCGCGACGCGCCAATTAGATGTCCAGCGGTTCGTGCGAGCGCGTGTCCAAAGCCCCACTCCTTGCAGCCTCGTTCAGCCCAATCCTGCTATCCCGCCTAGTGAAGCCCCCGACACCAGGTCCGCGCGGTTGGCGCACAACACTGGCCCCGTTGTCATGTCCGTTCAGCACTCCCGCGCTGACAATGCTCGAAGGCAAGCTCGGCACAGGGGGCACGCCACCAAACCCACCGCTGTTCCCAGAGTCCGAGAACAGCGAGTTGAAGTTGTTGGAGATCCGTCGCGAAGGGGACGCAATTGTGGCATAGCCCTCGCGAATGTTGCCGTTCGACGGTCGGGAGACGAGGCGCGGCGCTTGCGAATGTAGAGTCTTCATGTCGGGCATTGATTTCTTGACGCGAAGACCACCAGAGCTCTGGGGCATAGTAGATCCAGACGAGGTGAGGAAAACAGAGGGCGCGCGCGACAAGGTGTGGGGTTGACACTGAGCTTGCTGCTTCTATTCATATACGCATCATCCATCAGGACACATTCGACGACTGCGTGGAAAGAATGGAAACGTACCCTCTGGGGATCAATACGGGTGACGACTGCGTAACGCTCTTCACCCTCCCCAACGGAATAGTGATAGACGCCAAGCTTCTGAGCAATGAGGTGAACAATGCGTCTTTGCTTGGGGGACAGAGTGCGAGAGAAGGCAAGCTCGTCCCGCATGGGGTCGTCCTTGAACAGCAGAATTCGCGAGTAGATCTCCAAAGTAGACGGGTCATTTAGATCAAGCTCATTTGCCGACAGCTTCTCCGAAGTGCTAGGGGTAGCCGGTGGCAGCGGCGGCTGTGGAGCGGCTGGTGCAGAGGAGAGGGGAAGGTTGTATGAAGGCATAGTGCTGACACTAGGAGGAGAGTATTGTGACTGTTGCTGGTAGGAGGTGGCTGAGAAGGAGCGTGCAGGCGTGTAGGCACCAGTCAACGGTGAACCAAATTCATCGTAAGGCGTCTGGATGTGTTCTTTCTCAAGCTGCATAGAGCGCATGCGACGGAGAGCCTTCTCCCTCTCGATCCTTTCCTTTTCTCCAGCCTGGAGCACTTTCTTGTACTCTACTCGCAATTTTCTGCCTTGCACATCGAACCCGTTCAAAGCAGCGACGACTGCATCCGCATCCGCAGACTGGCGGAAGTTGGCGAAGGCTAAACCACGGAATGCCCCCTGTTGATCGAGGTGGTAGTTGAAGGCATACGGTGTAGGGATCGATAAAGAGGTCTGATGCATATTGGTAAATATCATTCCGTCCAGTCAATATTGAATTTGCACGCACGATTATATCAAGCAGTGTTTCGCGCTTGACGTTGAATGGTATATTCTTGATTACAATGGCAGTAGGGATGATTTCATCGTCGGGATTCAAGCTGGGGGTCGATGGAGCCATCGGGGGGTTGAGATGTCCCATTGGTGGCGAGCCACCAGCAGATGAAAAATCAGAATTATTGTTAGGCGACAAAGAACGATTATCCGGCGAACTGTCGAGCCATTGCTGAAGAGGGCATCAGCAAGGGAATTGGAGCCCATTCTGGTCATGAAAACGCACGGTTGGGAGAGCACCTCTGGCCGGCTTTGCCTTCAACGGAGACTGACCCATTGTGAGCGCTGAGAACTGAGACTGCGCAGCTATGTTCCCTGGGGAGGTTGTTGCGAAATATTGCTGCCTCGCTGGACTTCCCTCATAATCGTAAGAATCATGAAGACGTTGTTGAGGGTGGCTGTTCAAAGAAAGGGAGGAGAGATCTGGTGGGCTGGTCATTATGTCGAGTGTCGGGGAGCGTCGTGGCCTCTGGGCGAGTTGGGGGGAGAAGAAAGTGGATGAGTCGTGAAAACAAGTGAAAAAACAGTTCGAGATCAAGAAAATCGTTGAGCAGGCCGTTTAGGCGCCCACAGATCCTGCTTGTTTGTTCCTCGTTGGCCGCCTCATGCCTTGCAACTGGCTCCGCCCCTTGATCGTTTCATGGAAGCTTGATTGATCTTCAAATGAACTTTGGCAAGCACCACATACAGATTGGCATTTACAAGGCAGAAGAAGACAACACAGCAATAGCATGACCGGCGGCGTAGTTAACGGGAGCATTTTGATGGAGCCAGATACTTCAATAAAAAGATGATAATGATACATTGGTGTGATGTATAAGGTACAAGAGCCAGCATCTGATGAGTCAGGCAGAAGGACGGGATGGGATTCAAACACGAAATGATGGTTGGTGGACGCACAGCGCAAATAACCTTGTTCGTATAGAATCAGTCCGGCACCCCTCCTTGTCCGAAACAAGGTAACCAGTACCAAGAAGTGAACGAAGCACATCTATCCATGAAAGGCCAGACTATCGCATGCCACCAGGGCTAATTGCGACAGGCTCCGGCGCCTTCAATATTTCTTCCACGTTAAAGGGGAGTTGTATACACCCTGAGTGATCCCAAGGACCTCGCAGCACTCGTGGTGAACCCCCTCCACTAGAAGTCGAAGACGTGCTCGCGCTGGAGCTTGATCGGCTCCTTCCCGTTGCATCACGATCGTGCAAGTTGGCCATCGATAACGACGCGAACGAGGAGTTCGAAAGCGAGTTCAACGACGACGTGCTAGAGTTGTTCGATGGCACATATGGGTAGGGGTGCGCAAACGCCTCGCAGTCGGAGAGGGAGACAGCCGCGTAAGGCTGGCGTGATGGTAGAGGGGGGAGGGGAAGGGATTGTTGGTTGTGAATAAGTGCTACGTTCGGAACGCTTTCTATGCTGTTATGCCTGGAACGAGGTCGGGGGACAGGCCCTTGGACCATGGAGGTAGGCTCGAACATTGGCATACTCGGATGGAATGCCGGCACCGGAACTGAAGGAAGTGCGTGCCGTCTGAAACTCCGAGCTGGAACACCAGGAATGAGACGAAGAGCAGTAGGAGGCGAGCGACGGGGACGAGGCATGGTATGGTGTATGGTGTGAAGGAGAGTGTGTCGAGTCTACTCGAATGTGGGTGCGCTGGGCAAGGCTGAAAAATAAGGCAAAATGAATGAGAAAATGTCCTGTTGAAAATATGTGATACAGCAGAGGAAAATAATCGATACAGCGACAAGTGATGGGCGTCGTGTACCGAAAGACCACCAGTCGCGACCACTTTATATTGGATGAAAGTATTCGCGTTCCGCGTGGACATGGAGCTGCCCTCGCTGAAGAACTGTAGAGACGCCAACTCACATGAAAACCTGGGGAAATCGACAGAGATAACGGTATCCGTGAAGCAACGTCAGAGAACTTGTGAAAAGCAACCAGCACTTTTCACAATGTCAAGACGCTTGCAAATTCCAGAGATTGTTGCTATCGTCGTTGGTGTTGGGGTTCGGCGCAGGACCTGGACAGAATGCTAGTCGAGGAGAGGAGGGAAGAACCTGGAGAGCAAGCTGTGCTGTAAGGGTGAAGCTAAAAAAACCCTTAGTCCATGTAAAACCAGTTAGCGCCCATACAATATAGCCGGCGTTGCTACTGACGACCCCGATGAGCGTTGCCTTACGAGCTGATGCGCGTCCTCTGGGGGTATTGAATTGCTATGAATGCAAAGTTTGTCGTGCTCTCCTCAGGCAGTGGCGTCGATACCGTCCTTTCAGGAATCATAAAACATTGGGCTTAACATACAGTGGATGCACAGAGGAAATATACATGTAGACAATGTAAATAACACATTGACTACGCGGGAGCGAGATAACAAGCCACAGCAAATTAGCTGATGGGATGATGTGCAAGCAGCACGGGGATCAAGCCGATTCATCTTTCAGAGGCCGATAGTGCTTCGTGACTTGCATTTTGAAGGCTGCAAAGATAGGTAGATGTATCAGTTGGACGGTCACCTCGCGAAACACTATCTCTTACCCTCGGGGTTGTCCCAAAGGGATGCGGCATCAGGATTGAGGGGCGAGGCGTTGTTTGGTTCTATCAATGATGATGCAAAGTCATGATTGAGGTAACACAATGAAGTTGCATGCACGAACCTCCCAAAAGCGATTGGAGAGAAATCAGGATGGTCTGCACGCTGTACACGGCTGACCATTTATCTTGTAGGATATCCAAGCAAATCGCCCCGCTGTTGATATCCACGTTGGGATGGTAGCATGGCGTCTCGAACTTGATCGTCGGCGCGACATAAGGGTAGTTCGGCGGGAAGGCGATGGATATACGGAACGTCAGACCAACGTATATCTGTACCGCAGTGAGTAATTAAAGCGGGGAACTTGCGAGATCTAGACATACTGTTTCCGCTGGCCCCTCAATCGTCCCTACCCAATCAAAGAGGTTGCCGTCATTTCGCGGAAAGGCGGACTGTAGGGCGGTTCAGCCTGCTGATAGGTGCGGCCATAGTGGCACATTAACTCACTATACCGGGAGAGGAAGACATCTAGTGTTGTACTGATCAGTATTCCGTCGGTGAGCGAACCGGAACAGTGGCTTACCATGAGCGTCATAAGTTCATTACTAAGTCTATGGGATTGCTATCAGCTATAGCCCTAAATTAATGAACATTGATCACACCGTTTCGCCACGCTCCCTGCAGCAGGTTGAGGTGTGCCCGCGACATTCGACTTGTTGTTCGATCGGGGCGGGGCGAGGGAGGATGTGAGCTGTTCCATGTTCTGAAGCGAGGGAGGATGCACAAGAAACTCTAATCAATAGATTATAAACACGGAAGGGAGGAGAAGATGGCGGTCTGAGGAAGAGAGGTTGGAACACGCTGAAGCAGTGGCATTCAACTTTTCTCGCGCGATCAGCCACGTGATCCTTCTTCATCACGTGTACCTCATTATCAGCATCTCATTCACACGGTATCTCAGCGTCCACCGTGGACGACGTGCTCGACGACGTTAATGTCGCCCAGCGGCCCCAACCAACCGACACAAGCTGCCGCGCCCAGTGGCTCCAGCCAGAACAACGACACCAAGAAGCAAAATGAGAAGATCTTCCACCTCTTCTTGAAAAAACTAGCAAGCCCAAATCCCCCCACCTACACCGAGGCCTGCAGAAAGCTCGCGCAGTGGCTGAACGACTCGCGTGCGTACTACCCCGAGGCGCTGTCATGGGTGAGTCTGCTGGCCAGCGCAGCACGTAGTGGGAATCTCTCATTCACAGGCAGAGGGTAGATTCTTAGGTTGTTGCATGTGAGTCGAGGTTCAGTGGTGAAGGGAAGGATTGGTGCTGATGTCGCGTAGAAGGCGCAGAAGACACTCAGCGACCAACCGGGGGTGGTGGCCCAGAGCCCCTTCCACGTCTCACTAGCAGCAAACAGTCCCCTCGCGTCGGAATATCGAGATTTGGTCAACACTGTGGCCAAGTACCGCTCGCAATTTGTAAACACAGAGTTCTTGCGTGAGTTCCACGCGCTACGTGTCTGCTAAGAGTGATTGACTTTGCATGCAGCGCATCTTGATGGATTCTGCAAGAGCATAGATGATAGGTGCGCGCGACGATGGCGGGGTTAATGGGAAGCTCACGATTGTAATCGCAGATTCGCAGTCACGGCGGCAGAAACACAGTGTGTATTCTCTCCCGAGCTCTCAAATTTTGTTTCTAACGCGTGCTAAAGGCCATCCTCGACATCCACAATTGCTCCAGCAAATCCACCTGCCGCGCCACCAATCGCCACCACCAGATCCAACCCCCCACCGAGCGCGCCTGCAGCACAAGCAGCTCCTTTGAACGTCGCTCAATCCACGGCTGCAGCGCCAGCTACTAACCATATACCAACACCCCATGTCGGCGTCGCTGTAGCTGAGTCTGCTGGGAGAGCAGACAGAGGCGGAGGAGTGGGAGAAGCGGGTGGATTGGTGCAAGGTGCGCGGATGATCGCTGCGAAACACAGCCCGATATCCCCGCCCGTCCCCTCTACGTCTTCGACGGTGAACAACACCAAACCAGCACCGAACGCCACACATAGAGCAGCACCAGCGCCAGCGTTCACTCCTGCACCTGCGCCGATCGTCAACCCTACACCCAATGCACAAGCAGCACCAAGCGCCAGAGCCTCGACGGTGCACCCAAACGCAATGGCACCAGCACTGGCCCCGAATCCGAACGCACCAGCACCGAACCCCAATTCGAATACAGCGTCGGTTGTAACGAAGGCAGGCGGGGTGAAGCTGCGGCGCAGGAACATGCCGCGGGCGGATATTCTGGACGCGGACGACGAGGATGCTCGGCGGCGGCTGGAGGCGGCGAAGCTGGGTGGGATTACGGTGGAGAGGCGACCTGGGGCTGGGAGACGCGGGTCTGGGAATGGGAGAGGTGGGGCGGCGACGGGGGCCGGTGCTGGGAGACGAGGGAGTGGGAGCTCGGCGGGCACGATGAAGTCGCCTTCCGTACCCACACCCGCCTTTGCCACTAATGCGGCGAGTGCAACTGTGCCGGCTGGTGTTAAAGAGCAGACGCTCGAGGCAGCGAGACCCCTCGTGAAAGCTGAAATTACGGATGAGAGGACGCCTGGTTCTGCTGTTTCGCAGGGATCAGAAGTTGGCGGAGGACCAGGGGAACGATTGGGGTCGGCATCGAGGATTGATTTGCAGGAGCGAGAGGCGAGCACGCCCCTTCGTGCGGAGTACGACAGAAGGCGCGAACAAGGTCTGGTCCCGCTTAAGACAGAGCCGTCGGTAGCACCATCTACAGTACTACAAACCGACAGTGTCCCTCAGCGGAGGTCACCGCAACCTCTGCCTGAAGTGGAGGTCGCGCCTAGTGACGGTGAGAGGCAAAGATCACATTCGGGCCTGCGCGAGAATGCGGAGAGTGAGGGCGCGGAACCCGCTCGTGCGCCACAGGTTGAAGCACTCCCGGAGTCGACTGCGGCCCCGCCCGAACATATTGCCAGCGAAAGAGACGAGTCTGTCCCTACCCCACGCGTAGAAGAGCAACCCATCTCCGCTGAAAATAAAATCGCCACGACCGAGACTGAGGCTTTATCAGAACCGCCTGAGGAACTGCCACAACCTCCTCGTGCTGAAGCTGAAGCTGAGGCTAACGCCGACCCCGTCGAATCTCACAAGGTTGCTGAGAATGGAGGGTTGAAGTCGCCATTGTCCACTACGGAGAGCCGAGCGTCGACGTCCACGCCCTTTGCGCCCCGATTCCAACTGTCACAGGCGGTCTTTACCAGCCTTTCTAGTATCTCAGTCTCCCCTGAACGAGGAGCACCTAGACAAGATGACAGCCCACTGCCCGTCCATACCGTTGGACCTCCTACCGATTCCGCACTTGCTATCGACGCTGCACCTACCGACACAGCATCTGTAGCACTTCCTTTAGAACTACCACAGGGTTCCCAGCGGGCGACGCCTCAGGCGGAATCTACTGCCCCTCCAGCAGAGGAGCGGAGATCCCACTCCGTTGTATCTGCGAGACATGTTAGTCTACCAATGTCGCCCAGGTTCTTGGAGGCGCAGATGGAGGTTGCTGGTGATGAGACGGCTCCCGAGCAATCGGGACGGAGGTCGCCATCTGCTTCTGCTTCTGCGTCCGCATCTCTTTCTGCAATTCCATCGCATCATGGTCTTCCGATGTCACCAAGGTTCCTCGAGTTGCAGATGGATATCGTCGCAGATGGTAATGTAGATGCACAAGAAGGTGAACGCACGAAGTCGGTGGTCGTGGCTGAGCCTTTGTCTGTGGACCCGCCGTTGCAGCCGAAGAATGGCGACCTTGCTGAAGAGGTGCATCCGCTTGTTCATTCGGACGCTCCCGACGCCCCCGAGGGTGATGCTGTCGCTACTGTTGCCGCGTCTGTCGATCCTGACGTCCCCGTTGTCACGAGCAGCGTCCAGCCAGTATCAACGGACGAGATGCCCAACGTATCTGCTGGTGGCGATGGTGACGGTGCTGAGCAGGCACTGATACTGGTGCCCCAAGAAGAGTCTATGAACGTTCAACCGGTTGAAGAGGCAGTTTCACCACAAGAATTAGCGCAACCCGATGATGGAGCCGCCATGGATGTGGATTTGCCAGAGCGTAGTTTGGACGCTGGCGAACCTACTGGCGAACCTGAGGATGCTGCCCTTCTCGAGCTGGAGACGCAGCCGATGGACGTTGACGTTAATGCTGGTGAAGGTGGCGACAGTGAAGGTGTAGTGTCGCCGATGCTTGAGGATGGCGAAGAGATTGGTGGTGATACCTTGGATGGAGCCCCTTTGGAACCAGCAGTCGCGGAAGAGGAGGAGGGGGAAGTTCGAGTTATCCCTCACTCCATCAACGTGCCTACGGATTCTACAACAGCACTCGATTCCAGTCACGAAGACGAAGACAACGTCACCCGTGTATCTGAGAGTGCCTCAGAAAATGCCCCCTCAACGCCGGATAAACAACAAGAGCTACAATCTGAGGATGTAGATGATGACCAAACGCAAGATGTCCCTGAAGAACCAGTGAGCGTTCGGGATGTCCAAGATGAGACTGCTATCACCACGTCTGCGTCTACATCTTCCGCAAATGCGAGCGAACCATCTTCGGTGCCATCCAAAGCTCTCCCTGGGCTGTCACGCGATGACCAGAGCACACCTGTCAATGGGCACGAGCCCGACTACACCAGCCAGCCACCTTCAATCGTATCTCAAGGAGATCTCTCCGAGCAGTCTCGCAGCGACCAGCACAATTCAGCGTCAGATAACGTCGATCTCTCTGAGCCGTCTCGCGATGACCAGAGCATCCCCGTCAACGAAGCAGATCAGAACGGCCAACCATCTTCGACTTCAAGCAATGTCGATCCCTCCCCTCAGTCTCCCCGCGACTCGAACGAAAATGACCATCTTCCGGTTGTGCAACATGATAGTGCAAGCAATGATCTCGGCCTACATGGCCGACAAGATTCGCTTTCGGAACCGAGTGCGGAACCGAGTGCACTAAACCTCGTGGTCATGGCTGAAGAAGACCAGAAAGATGATAGCGGAGGCTGGGGAACTTCAGTGGATCCTCCCTTTGTTTCCATCGACAAAGATGCCAGTGCCGATGCCACAAGTGTCTCACATTCAGACAAAGCGGGATTGGACGAGACGTTGGCTTCAATAGAGAACAAGCAGCACCAAGATAATAACGACGCTTCTTCTGATGTCCATTTGAATAGTGTCTATATCTCTAACCCCACTGCAAGCATGGATACTACCGACAATGTCCCTGTGGAAGTTGTAAACCTGCCGATCGGCGATCCTACTTCGGTCTCTGATGGCCACGTTGTTCGACCCATGTTCCGTCCCGGAGTGACGATCCTGGGTATACTTCCTGGAAATGAGGAGAGTGCCAAAGCGACTTCGCGCTTCGTTCTGCAAAACGGGACCGAGGCACTACTGACCCAATGGAGGAGCCGCTATAAGACCCAGACGTAAGCACATCATCCTCTTGCGCGATTATCGTCCACCCTAACATGCTGTCGTATTAGAGATATTACAAATGCCGCGTCGGTATCTCTGGCGTGTTATCGTTCGAAGGACATGGCGGAGACTTTGAGTCTGATCGGAACGTCGCCTGACGCTGCCTCGGAGTTCGTCAATAGTTGCCCGCAGACGTGGCCGACGGACGGAAGTTTATCCTTCGGAATGTTTTATAACGGGAAGAGGCAATTCATACCACTCGCTCCTCCCCTTCTAGTAAGTTCAATGTCTAGTATTATGTGAAATCCCAACTCAGCCAATATTTATAGCCTACTCACGACCAATTCCTGGACGTCAGCCAATTCGTTCATGAAGGCGATAACACGTTCGAATTAGAGTTTGAACCATCTGCAAAAGTCTACACTTGTATCTTGTTCGCCCATCACCCAACACAAACCCAACTCGCAGACGTTGCAGCGAGGCGAAAGAGTAAAGCACAATGGACTCAACAGCTTTCCTCTTGCTTTCGCCCTCTAGAGATACCCACTCTTGTGTTCTGATACAACATTATATACCATCAGTCTTGTCGTTTGCTTGAAGTACTTACTACCTACCTGTCAATTGAACTGCACCGATGATATCGTGACTCCAACGTTGTCCTGTTGCGAGGTTGTATGATCCATTGAAGTGAAGAATAGGTTGAGAAATCGAGTAAGGTAAAGCAGTACCGTGAAGGAATGGTCTCTCAGCATATGAGCCTAGCGTAACTGTATGAAGGGAAAAAGGAAGGAAAACGAGAGTTAAAAGTTCGGGCAGACATAACCCAACTATTGGCCATATTTACATACGTAAAAGGAAAGCTGAAGCGTCCGAGCTGTGATACGTGCTTATTGAGACCCCAAGAGGCTATTCAAGGCTTTGGGAAGATCATAGCCGTGTCTTTCAAGGGCGTCGATGGCCTGGGTGCGAGAGAAACCCATATTGCAAAGTTGCTTTACTTGTTGAACGTCGTCTTCTACTGCAGGAGTGGCACTACCAGGCTCCTCGACAGGTGGAGTCAGAAATTGGGAGGGGGGAGGTGGCGGGGGAGCCTCCTGCTTTTTCTTCTTCCCAAATGGTAGACGAATCTAATCAAGGATAAGGAGGGATCGTATCGAATTGATTGTAATAACTTACGCTGAGCTTCGAGTGCCTATGAGGAGGCTCTTTTGGTTTCTCGGAACCATCTTTAGATGATGTTGAGGGGCGTGGCTTCGGTGATGCTACTCGAGGAGGCGGAGACTTTGAACGTTGAGGAGGTGAAACAGGCCCTGAAGCAGTCAGTGGTCTCTCAGGAGATGTTGGGGCAGATACGGCAGGGAATGGTTTTGGAGATGTTGGAGGGCTGGTGGCGGCTGGAACCTGGCTACTGGGAGCAGTAAACGTCTGATCGAATTGTAAAGAGGGGGTGGAATCAAAGCCGGTAAAGGTGTCAACAAAGCTGGAGGTGTTCTGTGTTAACGTGCTCGGATTCGTGGGAGGGGGCACCGATGGCTGAGATGGCTGCGCGGCTGGCGGACCAGTTGCAAATATGCTATCGAATGAAGGTTTGGATGGCTCAGTAGCCGCAGGCGTCGGGGCTGAGGGTGTAACAGCTGGCACCGCAGGAGAAACGCCAGGGAAACCGAATACATCATCGAAGCCATTTTGTCCGCCACCGTTCGCTGTAGCGTTACCATTCTGATTTGCGGGTGGTTGCTTCGAAGCGGTTGCCGCGGCAAAGTCGAAGGTATCATCAAACGAAAACTGAGGTGCTGCAGATGGGGCACTAGGCGAGATTCCACTCATTGCAGCATCAAACGCATCCACGCCAGCTACAGGTGGGGGCAATGTCGGAGCAGCAGCAGTCGCTGTAGGGAACCCGAACGGGTCAGTAGCTGGAGAGGTAGCCTTTGGAGTGAACACGTCTTTCGTGGGGGTTGCCGTGGCTGACACAGAGTCGCTAGCCTTCGCTGTGATGGCGGCGGGCGGTGCTTCTGCTGAAAGACCAAATACATCCTCAAACGAGGCAGTGCGTCCATTAGAAGTACCATCTGTCCCAGATGCTACAGGGGGGGCTGGAACGTCTGTAGAAGCTCGATTCTTGAGCTCAGCAAGTGGAACCTCGTCCTCGTCCTCGTCGGTGTCGCTATCGCTATCTGAGTCCTGTACGTCTAGGTCTTGTAGTTGGTGATTGAGATCTGTCGACTCGCGCTTTGCTTTGGGAGCAGCGTTGGCGGGAGCGGTGGGACTGGCAACGGGAAACGCGCCGGGGATAGAGTCGTCGATATCGGGAAATTTAGCAGATATTTCATCGAGGGTAGTCGAACGAGGTGGGGCCTGTTCAGTCGGTACCGGGACCGTCGCTTGTGAAGTCGCTGTGGTCGGCGGAGTGGCGAAGAAATCGCTCTCAGCAGAAGCAGACAGCGGGTCCTTGGCTAGTTCGGGGGACGTAGCAATGGGCTCGTGAGTTGTTGGCGAAACAACGTCGCTGGTTTCCGTGATTGGTTGAGTGCTATCCTGCGTTACGCTTTGGATAGGAACAGGTTCAAAGGGTTGATTCAAACCAAATGGGTCGTCGTGAGACATCTCCTTCGAATCCACCTGTGTCGAATTTCCATTGACAGGGGGAGTCGGGACTGCAGCATTGGCGAAAGGCATGAATGGCGACTGGGATCTGGACCCTGAACCAAAGGTCAATCGATCGAAGGGATTGTTGCTCTTTACAGAACCTGACGGGGAGCCTACGTCAGGGGTGGATGGCAGTGGCTGAGCAGCAGCAAAAGACACAGAATCAGCTCGTTGAGGAGGGCTAACGGGGAGGTGGAGCTCTGTTGCCTTGGCCAACTCCGCCTCCACATCCTCTCGCTCCTTTGTAATGTCGTTCAGCTCTACGGTGGCTTCCTCCAGTTCCTTTTCAACCTTCGCCTTTTCTGTTTCTTTTGTGCTCAACTGCTTCTTAGCAATGGCAAGCAAGCCTTTCTGTTGCTTAGCCTCCTTCTTGGCCTTCTCTATATCGAACTTCAACAGCTCGATTTCTTTCGTCGACTCATGCATCTTCCGATTCAAGCCTCTCGCCTCCTCTTTGTCGCGAAGAATACTGCCCTCGAGTTCAGCCTTCTCCAATTTAACCGCGCTTAGGTCACTTTCGGCACGAATGAGCTCTTCCTTTGAGGACTGAATTTCAGCCGCCTGGGTAGCAAACCGTTCGCGAAGGGACTGTAGAAGCTTCGTTTCGTGATCATACGAAGCTTTCGTTACCGCCAATTGTGATTGCATCGACGACAGCTCGGCAGCTTGATTAGCAATGGTTTGCTCGAGGTTTGCTCGCTCAGCCTTCGTACTGTCAAGTGACCTTGTAGTAGAATCAAGTTGATTTCGAACATTGCCGATCTCCGCAGAGTGGTCGTGTAATGGCTGAGCATGTGCAGTGTCATCGTCATCGAGGAAGTTTTTACTCCCACTACCGAAGGGTCCCGGATTGGGAGGCGGAGACCTAGATGTCTGTGGGGGAGATGCGAAAACGTTTTGGTGAGTTCCAGTTGTCTGTCCCGTCATGTGCTGCGGTATGCCCGTGGATTGCTGTGGGAGAGGCGCAGATGGAGGGGGCGGGGGAGAGTCATCCCATAATAAGTCGCGAATGGGTTCGGGGGCAGGTTGCTGGAATGACGATGGCGGCGACGACACATTCGCGTTGTTCCGCAGGGAAGGCGGCACCAAAGACAGTGGAAGGGCACTGGGGATATCGTGACCCGCCAATTTCTGCTGGATGAGGTGCATCGCCACGGCGAAACAGTCTCTAGTCAGTCGCCCATCTCCGTTGATGTCGCATAGATCCCTGTGGTAGGAACATTGGTTAGACTGAACGCAGAAATCCCCACAACAGCTCACCAAACTACTGCTAGGTCGTCCCCAGGTAGATTAGACTGCAGCATGAAGGGAACAGCGACATCCCCATCAATGTAGCCCATTCGCTGCGTGTCGAGGGTATCGAAAAGGCGGTCGGCGTTAGCCTTCTCCGAAGGAGTTACATCCCACTTGGGTTGGACGTTCCCGTTCAAAGAAGTTCCAAACGGTGAGGTGCCAAACGCACTACTACCTACGGCAGCAGGATTCGGTCTGTTTGGCAGGCGTGGGGCTTGTCTGCTTTGATTGCTCATTCCGGTATGGTCGGGCTGCAGCGACTGTTGCCCGGTGTACTGAGGGTGGATGGGGGCACGAGAGGGAGCGAAAGCCGATTGTGTAGGGCTGAACGATCCACTAGTTCCAGTTGAATGTGTAACCACCGCGCCAGCGGCTTGTTGGTGTAACCCGGGGGGTAATGTTGAGGGTATAAATGGGATCTTCCCAGACATGACGTTCTGAATCATATACATCCCAATGGCAAAGTCGGTTGAGTCCAGCGCCCCTCTATCTTTCGTGTCGGCGAGGTTCCTGTCGTGTGGTCTTAAGCGCAAGCCAAAGACAGAGATACTTTAACTGACCATATTTGCAGGAGCTGGTCGTTAGATAGATTAGACTTAACAAATATATCCCGAGCTTTGTCCGCTGGGAGCACAATGAGTCGCGTCCACGTACCAAACTTGAAGCTTACCGCTCAGCAAGCCATTGACAGGTCCGCTCCGCTGAAATAGGCTGTCGTACTTGGCCTTGTCTTGTGGGGTAAGCTGCGGAATCCCCGGTGCAGGCGACCTGGGTAACGATGAGCCCGTGGAATTGGGCACTAGAGCAACGCCTTCGATGCTAGCCAGTGGTCCGGCTGCCTCATCATGAGTGCTGCAATTTGAGGACAATAGCGCGTCTCAACGTACGTTTATTGACCGAAGCAGGCGTTATCTTCTCCCCCTTCTGCGCCAACCCAATCAACCTCACAGCCACGCTAACGCCCTTCTTGGATAACCAGCCCTTGTTATCCTCATCCGCGATATTCCAAATTTCTCCAAGGACGGTCGGCGGGAGCTTTGCCCCACCAAACACCCGGACTGCGACATCTCCAGTAATGACCCCGAGCTTCTGAGGATCGGACTGGGCGAATATTTGGTTTACAAGGGCAGTTTCCGCAGGAGTTGGGGAGAAAACGGACATTGTCCTGTTCTTGAGGTCAGAGAAGAAGCAACGCGGGCTAATGGATGCGAATGTGATCTTTAACTTGCGTAAGCAAATGATACGCTGATCCCCCCGTCTGACATTCCCACGGTCACTATAGTGCTTCTTGACAAGCAACTTAGTGATCAATGAGGACACTGTAGTGACCTTCTACAGCTATTGGCATCAAGAGATTTCGGTAAAATATAATTGAGATGAGGCAAGCCGCAGTCCAGGGGGGAGGAACACGATGTATGCGGCAATTCAAGGCATTAGGGCTGTACCAAGACTTCAGCTATAATATCCCATTCTTTCAGTATCCTGACCCCCATTGCGCCTCTATCCACTTCCGAGTCGACTTTGTCCTCCACCAACAGCGCTCTCAAACCACCAACAGCCGTGAATCCCTCCTGCAAGGCTATATAATCGAGGTCGAAATCCTGAACGACTTGCACTTTGGTTGAAGAGTCGCTGGTTTCTGTTGGAGGGGGGAGCGAAACAGGGGGGAGATAGACTGTAGACTGGCCCAAGGGTTTCACGGCGGATGGTTGAGCTCTGAGTTCATCACTGCCGGTAAAGTACGGAGGAGGAAGAACAACGGTTCCTTCCTTGGATTCTTCAGGTTCCCTCGTGATGTCGTTCGTGAGTTCGGAAAGCGACTGTCGTGGGGCAGCGGCCAATATCTTGTTGTGCGCAAGGGCGACGTTAAAACCCGCGTGACTCTGCGATGGGGTAGAGAAGCCAGATGATGGCGCCCGAGGGCTGAAGGCGCCGGATTGTGGTTGCGGAGGTTGGGTAGTGAAAGTTGAAGGTGCCCGTATTACTTTAGGCGGTTGCAAACGTTGGACAACAAGTCGTAGTGTCCTGATCTGGGGCTTTACTACCATTCCTGCTATCACCAACGAGCAAAACAACTTAAACGGCTTCTCCACGTGTATTGATTCCCGAGGAACAGACCGGACGACGAGCGTTACTTCAATATCTGATGTTGTTAGTGCAGGGTTCGATTGACCAAATGCAGGTGTTTGGGTGCGAACTGGAACGGGTGGCTGAGCACGGTTGTTGAAGGGAGAGCCTGGCCGAGAGAGGGGGGAGAGGGGACGAGATGGAATGGAGGCGATTGACTGGTTTCTCTTAAGGTAGGCGGGAAGTGCGGAAGCAGTGGGTTGGGCAAGCGCAGGGGTAGGTGCAGGTATTCGACGCGATAGCATCTAGGAAGTACGGGTTCACATACAAGACTCATAAGCATATAAAGTACACACCGAGGTAAGAAGGCGTCCTGGCTCGCCAAATGATGACCTCCAAGAGATATCCAGTCTTCCGAGAGGCATCGTACTCCCAGGCGTTGGCAGAGTAGAGGCCAAAGGCACAGTCGTAGGCGTTAAGATATAGATATACTGTCGCATATCTTGTGGCTGCATAAGAGCCATTGAACCCGAAAATACACTATCGTCACAGTTGATGTCTTCCACTTGCCAATCATCTATGCATTGAAATTGCATTCGCTCAAACCACACTGGGTCTGGCATCAGATTTTGTATGTGCACCTCGAGGAAAATCTTCTCTCGCTCTGAAGGTGAAACCATAGCAGACGGTGACCGAGGTGAGTGGACTTTGGTCTTCACCGACAACGGGTTGGAAGCCTGCATAAAGAGCTACTGAACAAAGGTCGGGAATAATTAGGTGAGTGAGACTGACGGCAAATTTGTAGAACTTGCGGAAAGTTTGCAAGTTCGGATCGTTGGGGTCTTCCGCCGATCCTGGCGGATGGCGCACATTCGGTGGTACACGATATGAGACAGTACAGCCAAGGACGTGCTGCCCTAGTTCTTTGATTTCATGGCTCACCACGTTTTCTAGTGTATCCCCTGGAATAAGGCGGGAATCTGGCCCGCCGAATTCTGCGAGCACGACTTTCGTGTTAGCCGTCTGCATCTCCACTCTCAGCCGCACCCCTTCGATATCGAATTCGGTTTCATTGTTGACGCAAAGACAGCTCGTAAATGTTTCGCCTAGTTGAATTGCACCAAACGAAGATGGCAATGTGAGGATTTCGGACGTGTGCGTCAAGTCTCGTAGCGTCTTAGGGTGCAACGGCAGAGGTGTCTTCCCTTGCAAAGAGAGGATCGAAGCCGTGGAATGAGCCTATGCACACTTATCGTTGAATGAACGATTTCTTGAAAGCTTCTGCGAGGAACTCACGGAGAACGATGGAGAACTAGAGTAGAAGGGCTCCCATGCACCCGCCAATGAAGGCCGCTAACACAGAGTTCGGTCACCACAATGAATCCTGAGGAGTCGAAAGTGGTCACTGAATACCTACGGATACGCGCATCACCTTTAAAGACAACATATGTCCTGGTCCTTCCATGATTGCTGCGGTGGTCGAGGCGACGAAGCGTATGTAAGGACTTCGAAAGCGCGACTCGGATGTGCCTAAACGCGGTAGCACGTGAAGCACCTATTCCCCCTGAAGCCCCTTGGGTTGAAGGGTTTGGGCGACGGTAAACCTCATGCTCTGAAGTTGTTTGTGGCATGGATTAAATTACAGAATTATATATGTATGAAGTGTATCAGGGGGATAAATGGGTATTTATAAGGAGCCCGTCTAAGTATATGGAAAGATGGAGTAGTAAGGCTTCTACAGGTGAGCTTGGGTGAGTACGTTCCGCCTTGAGTACGGAATCTCGGCCTCGAGTTCATCAAGAAGACCTAGCACATCTGCTGCGCAACCAAACGATAGTGTAAATCCAGAGCTGTTCAAAAAATTCAGTGAGTTGTACTATCTAACGTCCAAAGTATTGTGGTGCTCACCCTCCTTGGCCGTATGAGTGAATGATGTGGCTGATGGATCCGTCTTCCCTTGGTCTTTGCTCCCTCTGGACACGAACATTTGCATCTCGGAATGGGCGAAGTCCCTGGACAAATGGGTCCGGGTCCAATTCAGCGTTCTCCAATCCTGGCACAAATGCATTGCAGCGCTCGCGCATACGAACGATCTCGGGGCTGTTGATAGTCAGATCGAGGGTGTGCACATGCGGCTGGACAAGTCCTGTAGTATTTGTTAGCTCGCAGGAATTATGCAATGTGTGGTTTGCATTTACCTCCTAGAATGAGGGTACGATCGTTTCGAGGAACAATGAACACGATATCCTCCGCGTCGGCACCGTGGGTGTCGTCATGCGAAACACATAAAGCTTCCGTCACTTTGGGGAACTTCTTTCCGTCGTTGATGACGCGGATCAATGCACCACGAAGAGGAAGAACAGTCTTATCAGCAGCGGTCTCGTAAGCGTTAAGTCCGGTGCAGTTGATGATCGCTGTGGCGTTGTACTTGGCGAGGAGCTTATCTTCTTGTGCTAGCAGATCGCCTGAGATCTTAGCAGTCACAAGTCGGGCGCCTTTCTTTGAAACAGTGTAGCGGAGCCAGGTCATGTAGTGGTCGGTGTCAATGACAGGGGCCAAGTGGCGGTAGGAATCAACGACTACAGCCTTTTGGTTGACGGCGTGCTTCGTGACCAGCGTCGGGTCGTGCAAGAAGCCTTGTATCTATTCAAGCTTGTATGAGATGGTGAAAAATCGTGAAGTAGACGAAAGTACCTCCTTCTCAGCTTCAATTTCATTCATCTTCTCCAGCTGTCCGGGCATGTCGTTCAACGATTGCTCGAAGAAGAAGTTGGCCGCCCGCATGCGCACACCATGCTCTTCCACGGGGAGCGTCTTCATGAGCTTGTCCAATGCGCGGTAGGAAGTCAAACACCAGCGCTTGGAGTTGTCAAGAGAGATCAGGTTCGTGTGTTTGCCGCACACAGCAGGAGGCCATTCCCAGCTGTGAGTCAAACGGTCAAAATTCGATACAAATAAAACGCCACGGGACTCTCACAGTGCTCCAGCGATCTGGGAGGTGATGCGGTCGCTCAATGACGCCCATTTCTCAGAGACGACAGTGACATCGTAGCCGGCATCAAGCAGAGCCCAAGTGGTCTGGCGACGAGAATTGTGAGCATCATCGACCGCTGTCGTTATAGGTGCAACCCACAGTGAGACCGGTGACGCCGCCCCCAATAACCAAGACGCGCTTGACTGGCGGAAACTTGGTCGCGAGGTTGACGCCTTCGTTCAGAACCAATTCCTCGCCGACGCGAGTGAGGTAGATTTCAGAAGCTGAAGACGTGAAAGACATTTTGCTGATGAGGTGGAATCGAATGGGTGGAACTGCTAAAGAAGGCTGAGGAAATGTAGAAGTGAAGCCGATGATGCTAAAATCTGTTGAAGGAGAGTGCCTTTTATACAGAGCAATTCCATGCCGAGAGCCGAGTCGTCGTTGAGGAGACCTGAGTGTCGGAGCCAACATTTGGGAGAACACTCAGAATCGAATGTCTTTGACGCAGCGACGGGCACGCGCTGCCCGTCGAACACAAAGGTCTAGTCTCGACATCGAAACAACGACGTTCGAAATTTTCAAACGGTCCGGATCCCAAAGGCCTATAATAATTCAGCCTGCCATACAAAGTATCCTCTAATGGTCAAGGAAGACGACAAGCGATGCCCGAGCGCCAGTTGAAAGCGACGGAGCATGGGATTCTGCCTTGCGCAGAATCTAGTCAACAACAGAGAAGTCTACAGGTCGCAGCTTCGGTATCCTATTCGTACGCACGAAAGAGTGTCGGACAGCAAATAAAGAAGCGCGTATCGGATGCGTCGGCGATATGGGTGACTTACTGACGGAGTATACAGTGGATAAAGTCGGCAGTGGTACATGTGGACCTGGGGTATTCTGGTGCCTCAACAGTCGTCCGCGCTCACGGGGCTCTCGTCGTAACGGAGTGGGGCCTGCGTCCTCGTGCGTCTGTCTGAGTTGTCCCCGTTATTTTGGAAGTAAGTCACGGCGGGTAAGCCGAGCCACTCGGGCTCTAGGAAAGTGTTCCCCATCCACAAGCATCTAGGCAAGCGCAATGCGGGACGCAGACGTCGCTTCTTCAACCACCTGCGGTGAGCGTGTCAAGGAGGAAGAAACGTAGGAGAGTGGATCGTCGTCGAGACTATTGACGAACTTGAAGCGATCACCTGACCTCTTACTGGACTTAACGCTGGCGGAGGTTTGCGGGTACGACGCTGTAGGGACAAGTCTGAGCCAGTGAGCGAGGTCAACTGTCCATGTCATTGTCAGTGGTAATATGGCATGTCATGACAAGTTTATCCAGTCGGCGGCAGGTCAGGTTCTTGGAACGACAGTACCGGCATTATTGTAAAGTGATACGCTCAATAACATACGATGAGAGTCCATGATTCTGCGTATGATGTTCATGCAATTACCCAAGGCTGGCTGACGAGCTGCTGGACTGAGATCAGTGCGCGATACCGTACATCTGGGTCTTCGTGGGTCATCAGGTCCATGACGCGCGTCTTTCCTCCCAGGTCGGTAACGAACCTAGACAGAGTGTAAGCTGATCAGTGAAGCGGAGGGAAAGGAAGGAAAACCTCACTTCTTGCCACGCTCGTAGTGCTTTACGTATTGTCCGATGTCATGAGCTGCGACGGCAAGTACGAGGGGATCGGAAGAGTCGATCAAAAGCTTCACGAGGATTCTGAAATTCGGAGTTGCTTTGGAATCATACCAATAATAATGCTCCTTATACGCACTTGAGTTGCTCACGGTCCTTATCGTTCAGTTTTGTGGCATTCTCTTTCCAGAAGTCGTCAGACTCGTGAACAGGAGTCCACGACAAGTGGCCAGACGAAAGTTCAGATGTATATTCATCATACGTTCTATCAGTTCAATTGTAAATATATGAACAGGGTAACAGGTAGCGACTTACGTGAGGCTTTGGAAGTTCGCTGTGAGTTCATCTTTGAGGAATTGGATATCCTCGATGATATCTTCGTCTGTCCATTTCCTTGTGCACAGGTTCTTAACGAAAGGTAACAACTCTGCGACAAGCATCGCTGGTAAGTTCGCAGACGGCGCTTTGGTCACTAGATTCTGAGGATATGCGAGGTCAGATTTTTGGGATCTCAATGGAAGATCCGTTCAGACTAACTCTGAAAGTTGCAACGACAACCCGAGTGACTTTCTCCTTGACCGCACCCTGGGCGACATCTGTCAGCAGTGGGATAACATCGTATTTCCTGCATCAAAATTCTGAGACGGCATGTCTGCAAATGGAGGCCATGCATACTTCTGGATATTCTCGGCTATTTCTTGCTCAAAGGACAGTAACCAAAGGCAAAGCACAACTTGGTAGCTCATCTGAGGTCCCGGACGTTGCTTCAGGATTTCAATGAGACTAGCTTTCGCTTGTGAGTGACGGCAAGTGGGATTAATAGGCATACCGCACCCGCTAATTATACCTGGCTGCGCCCATACGGCACTTCGAGTCGATCGCTTCGCCAAAAGTGCTTCAAGACTTTGAACAGCTACATCACGCCTGTTCGAGCTCTGAGACTGTATCAATGCGGATAATGTCCGCAGGAAAGGCTGTAGGTGCTGGGAAATAGGGGAGGGATCTGTGCTGTGGGGGCGTTTCGCAACAATACAAGACGATGTGCCGATCCGCTCACCTTAGCAAGACGGTGAGGATTTGAGTGGTCTTGAGTTGTATAAATTCATCTTGAGTGTCCAGACACCTGCGAAGTTTGAGCACGCGTCGCGATGCGGTTTACCCTACAGCTCACCTGAGAAGGGGTACATAGGGCAACTCGGGATCACTCTCTGACGTTCGAAAGAACAGAGGTATGCGCTCCTCGTGGTCTGTAATTGTCGTCAGATATTATATCACCACAAGATGCGCGAGACATCTGACCAGTGAGAGCTTCGGCAATCAAGACAAGGAGGCATTGCATAGTATCGATCCTCTGAAGTTTCTTCAGAAGTCGCAAGTAGAGGAGAGCGTATGTCTGGCCATCTGACAGCAGAATCGACTCGTTCCGAGCTTTATTGTTCCCAATTCTCTTGATGAGTGTAAGATCTTCTGAGGTTACGAGACCTGCGCGTTGGTAGCCCTACGATGTGCCCTCAGAGATGTATTCCTGCAAAGCGCGAGATATCAACTGACCTCCCATGGCACCGGCTTTGAGCGGAATTTCGAGGACGTCTCCTCGAGATATGTGTTGGAAACAAGCGATATCGACATTGGCTGCTCACGAACGTCCAAGATGAGGCAGAGGTGGAGATTTCAGCACGGGATGACCTACAAGCCGAATTGGGATTTGGTTCCCACAGTCAACCTTTCCGAAACCAAAAAGTTTGCGGAGTCCAGGAGTGCACCGCGACGCGATGTTCTCGCGCAATTTACTCACTTCATGTAGAGCTCCATCGAAAGGTACGCTGCGGACTAACAACTGCGAATAAACAGCATTCCTGACATTAGCTAGATGTCTCTTGTCTTCGCCGTGCACTGGCTACGGAGGCTTCATTAGGCTCGTCGACCACCGCCACCTCAACTCCCCCTCCGGCGTCCTCAAAGCGCTCGACTCGGCCCAAAATCACGACGGCGATCATTCTGAACCGATCCCCCACTCTTACACGCACACCGACTCCCTTTGAACGCGCTTATTATGCGTACCAAGCTCGAATACGCCGTGCACTACACAACCCGTTCCCTTACGAGTTTTATTTCAAACAGGGTTCTTTACTCGAAACTCGCTTCAACATAGAAGAGGCGGAGAGGGAGCGGCTGGCCTTTGGAAAGGATTTTACTGGAGAAGTCGTGACGAGTGAGAAGGAGGAAGCTAATAAGCGAGCGGTCGCTCAGCTGAGCCAGCAAGAGGGCGAGGGCGAAGTCATTATGCCCAGGACCCATGAGTCAGACATCAAGAAGGATTTCAAAAGCTTGGATAGGAAGGGAGCTCGGAATCTCTATCTCTTATTACGGGTCAACCATGATGGCAAGCAAGTGTGGAGGTTCCCTCAGGGTGGTGTGGAAAAGGGAGAGCTGCTCCACCAGGTATGCGAACAAGTTCATCAGGTGTAAAAGTATTGCTAATGGTCATGATGTCTAGGCCGCTCAGCGAGACCTCTTTGCAGAATGTGGGCCTCACATGGACACCTGGATCGTCAGCCGCAACCCAGTGGGCGTGTCCAAATCTCCCTCAGAGGCAACAAAGGATGGACAAGAGGTATGTTCTCCACACCCTTATGCGCACCATTGTCACTCATGACTTCAGCAGGATATCACATTCTTCTATAAAGCCCATATAATGGCTGGTCAGGTCCGCCCGACACAAGCATCCGTCTCCGATTTCGCTTGGTTGACCAAGGAAGAAATTGAGTCTCATGTCTCCAAGGACTACTGGGAGGACATCAAAGACATGCTCTCCAGGCACTAGTATAGTTGGTCACTCCATACCATATTAATATCGATCTACCCGCATTATATACAAAAGATGTGTGAAGAGTCTACTTTGGCGACGAAATCGCTCTGCGCATTTCTGGGCGTTTTCTAGCATCGTCAAATCTACGGACGACCACTTCGCATTTTGTAGTTTTGCAGATATGTTTGGATGCCGCTTTCAGTTCGTCGGACAAGAACGTGAGTCCAGCCGCCTTCTCAACCTGCCCGACTAGAAAAGGAGGAGTTACTGTCAATTGTTGTATTGCATTATTGATAATGGCGCTTACTATCCATAATGAAGCTCTCGAGTGGAGCTCCATCCGGAATCACAGCGTTGGGGAGGACGAAAGCGCCGGAAGAAAGCTCAAGAACGTCCGGCGTAGATGGGGACGCAGGGCGCGATGTTAAGACAACCTTCGCGAAATGCGTTGGCACTGACACGTTGGGTGGTGATCCAATAACCTCGTGCGTCTTTCGGAAAATCAATATAATTCAGAAGAACATTTTGAGCAGGCTCACCACACGCCATTTCCCGTCAGGATGGAGCTGCGGCAGGTACAAGGGGACCGTAAACACGTAGACATCGGCAAACGATGAAGTCAGACGCCGACACCAGTCCTCTAGATACGCCCAATCTGCCAATGGTGTTGATCTTGCATAGAAGCTCAGTGAGAAGTAGGATGGACGTACAGTGTCTGTTGAACCCATCGCCAACTTGTGGCGCGATGTTAGACAAGAGGAATGTCTCGTTCATAGCTTCCTGTGGAATAGCGCTTCAGCCAACATATACAGATACAGAGTGGGATCCGGAGCTGTTTACCTGGGAGAACTTTGCATCGGCTGCAGGAACCCTGTTGACAAGATGATATCATCCAGATTTCAGTGGATAAACCAGAAGCGGGCGTACATATGGCCACGGTCATAACCACTGCGGAAGTAGTCTGAAAGTTTGGACCGGAATACAGCGGGCAACGAGGTGTCCTCCGTGAAAGTTGACTTCTGACGGTCTACCAGCTCGCCGCCTTCGGGTGGGGGAGAAACCGCCGACTTGCCCAATGATGCTAACGTCAAGTGTTCAGCCGTCTGCAGGCTGCTTCAGCATAGAGAACTTGGAATGGTATGACTAAAAGACGCGTACCCAAGCTGGATGGCGGAGTCTGCGGTCGTAGGCAGCTACATATGCTTTACGCACCAAAGGATCGGCTATGGGGCCTACAATCCAGATGAACTCCAGCCCTATACCAATAGAAGACAGAAAAACACACCAGGGTTCCCGTATCTCAAAGGGGGCGCAATGACCCCGCCAGACGACGCGACCGTGGATATCTGCGCGTTCCCTCCTGGTCCCACCTCGATGATTGGGTATTTTGTGGAGGAGACTTGGGTATTTTGCCCTGCATGAGGGATTTCGCGCTTTCTCGAGGCGACTGCGGCTGCCACACCACCGCCTACAAGGGCACCGGCAGCGAACACGGCAGCATGTACCAGAGCGGAGCCAGCCATCGACTCCGAGTGGTAGGTGAAGCAAGGAATATTTATTAGGCGCCGGGCCGGAGCTCATGAAATAGTAACCACCACGTCGTCGGTGGTGCAGGATCCTCAAGGACGCTACCAGGTGCCATGGGAGATCGTGAGAGGCACTAGGTTAGCAAGAATCGTCTCTTACCAGTTCTGTCAGTGATCTCGTCGACAGGTAATTCAATGCTGAGCGCTGATATTTTATCTAGGTATAATATCCCAACCTCGAATGGACAAGTCCCACGAAGCCGTACGCTCGACCCAAGGGTAGCACTTCCTGTAGAACTACACACTGCTTTCACTACTTCTGCAAATAACGCTCGACAATCGGCTGCACTCGCGGGTCAACCTTGGACAGAGTTTTCACCGTGTCATCCTATCAGGGTGTCAGCAACGGTCCATCACGGTATCAATCTGGCCTACCCAGAGAATTTGCTTGAACTGGTTTCCTTTCTCCGAGATGACAAAGTCGCTTGGTTCCTCGATCTTAGCCAAGCTCACATATGCACCCCTCAGAGAATTGACCCCTCCCTGTGACTCCGGAGGAGTAGCAACTGCCCCCCATATCACTTGCCGCGCCCCCTCTTCCGCGGACCTAGCAAGCAACAACTCGATTATCCGCACAAAGATAGATTGCATATCTCGGCGGAGATCAGAGTAACAAAATCCGGGATTGACAGAATTAGCTATCACTGTAGGATGTACGGATGGAAGACGGTCAGTCAGTCCTAACGTGAAAAAGACGTTCAGCACTATAATCATGCCTGTGAGTCGAGCAACAATGATTGTTGTACTATGTATCCACTCACATTTAGCCAAATTGTATCTGTCTAGGTGAACACTGTTGTAAAAACAATGAGCTATGAATGTCACTGGGCTGATCGCAATCCTCACTATGGTTCACACAGTTCTTTATTGTTCAATACTTCGAGGGCCGACGTGGCTTGAATTGCCTTGTCCGGAATCTTGCCGTATTGGTGCAGCTCGCTGGCGACGATCACAATGCGGGGATGGGAGGTGGTCATCTCCGCGGCTTTGAACATTTTAGGAAGGAGAAGAAGGATGAGCAGTGCTGGAGCTATGTGGTTGACTTGGAGTCTGGCGAAAAGATATCAAGTTCAGGCGGCACAGTATGGTCCCAATATATCGCGGCCGCTCACGAAGTCTCCCATTCATCTTCAGTTAATTCATACTTCATCGACACAACGGCGGCGTTTTGGACTAATATATCCAGTCGTTCGACCTCTTCCTCGAACTTGTCGGCGAATGCTCTGACTGAATCGAAGCTACAGAGATCGACACAACGTGCACTGAATGCTAATTATTGCATACTTGGGCGCTAAGTAGCATGAACTTATTTAAGATAACTCTTGAATAATGTCACCTAAAGTAGCAAAAACATTATCATTCATGTAGATTAAATAACTTGGGTATTAGTATATTTGAATTAGCAAACAGTTATTGAACTCAGATTTGTGAGATAGCAGGTTCAATACTCCCGGAAACTGTATTTAAGTATTATTAAAATGTTATGAAACTGACATGCCCCCGCATCCGGACTGTGTATGTCCGTATTTATTGCACATCCGGACGTCCGGGCGTCTGTGCATCTGCAAATCCGTAAATCCGGACCTCTGGACCTCCGAGCACCCGCATATCCGGATGTCCGCATATCCGCTAAATCCTCAAACCTGCACACCCATATGTTCAGATTTTGTGTTTCTGCTTTATATTCCCTACGTAAATGTGTGCATCTGCGGACATCCGGACATCCGGATATGCGGGTGCTCGGAGGTCCAGAGGTCCGGATTTACGGATTTGCAGATGCACAGACGCCCGGACGTCCGGATGTGCAATAAATACGGACATACACAGTCCGGATGCGGGGGCATGTCAGTTTCATAACATTTTAATAATACTTAAATACAGTTTCCGGGAGTATTGAACCTGCTATCTCACAAATCTGAGTTCAATAACTGTTTGCTAATTCAAATATACTAATACCCAAGTTATTTAATCTACATGAATGATAATGTTTTTGCTACTTTAGGTGACATTATTCAAGAGTTATCTTAAATAAGTTCATGCTACTTAGCGCCCAAGTATGCAATAATTAGCATTCAGTGCACGTTGTGCGATCGGCCGGGGCTCGGCTCCGTGGCACCCTGTGCTCTCTTTGAGGTCTTGCCGACGGGTCAAGCCATCATTTCAGTCAGTGCACATCACTGGAGAAGATGTAACTTACCTGCCACTGCTGCAGCTCCCTTCTCTTGGTTTCTACAACCCATGATCAATCTCGCTGGATTCATCGTCGCAAAGTGTTTCGCAGTCTCATATCCAATACCCGTATTTGCCCCAATGACGACCACGGTCTTGCCCGACAAATCATCTTTCTCTACTGGCGGAACTCGCCTCCACTGTGCATTGATAAACGCCCAAGTTGATATTTGCATCTAAAATGAAGGCTTGAGGTCTTCAGGGGTGACCTGGACGACGTGTTGGATTTTGCTTTTATGAGAACTCGGGTGTCGAGTGTCCCGGAAACTCGTACTCAAGAGCTCACGACGAGGTGCGGCCTGCAGACTGCCGGGTTACGCGTACAAGGACGTCCACACGAAGCTGGGAGGCCATTCCCAAGTGCGGCCGTTAGAAAGGGATTTACCGACATTCCCAGACCGTTTCCCCAGAAGCAGAACAAGGCCATTACGAAGGTAGTAATTTGGCGACAGGCAGAGATGCTGTTAGTAGGAAACCCACAGTTTTGGTGGGTTGATGAAACACACCCGATCCCCGCGGTACGCTACTTAGTTTGAAGATGAAATTTCAATGGGCACGAGCTGAATCACTTACTCGTGACGACGGAAAACTTGTAAGGGGGATCGTAGTGATCGTGGCCACCGGCGTCAACATTATAAGGCTCAGGAACTAGGAGGGCATCGTGCCCAATCGTCTCGCTGACTTTGTTCCGGTCCGTATTCGCACCTCGCATCTTCTTATGTACTCAATTACTCACTGATACATGCGTGCGTCGCATTTTTGGTGACATATTTGCTCGGTACATATAGTGCACAAGAACTATATATGCCGGGCGAGAATCGAGTGCCAGTACCAGGTAGTCGCAGGAGCATCTCCCGATCGCGTCTCCGTCCCGTCTACTTCATCGTACCCCAATGCACAGGCTGCCCCTCGAAATCAAGTTTCTCATCCTCCAACAAGTATTGGGTACATGGGACACATGTACAATTCGTAGCTGCGCACTGGTATGCAAGTCCTGGCACGAGCCCTGCCTCCCCGTACTTTTCCGCTCCCTATCCATCAATTTGGACCGTCGTCGACACCTGGAAGCATGCAACAACTTGTTGACTAATTCACCTCATCTCCGCCAATACGTCCGCAGAGTTTCGTTTGATTGGGACTGCATTGTGAGGCACGTTAGCGAAGTCAAGGAAGGCATGATGGAATCGATTCTTAGCGGGCTTACACGCCTTGACGAGCTCCTCTGCTCCCCGATTCCGTTCGATGCACTATCTTCCGTACTCCCCCAATTATCCATCACGACCCTCTACCTCCAGGAGCCACGCGACGCTGTATCCTCTCCCCTCGACCTCCTGCCCGTCTTGAAAGCAGTCGCAAGCACAGTTCGCTCCCTGACATTAGAGGACCTCGTCCTTGAAGATGACTTGACGATCGACGATTTTGCCTCCGCAATCAGTGGTGGGCCGATCTGTATGACTGCGCTGGAAGAACTTGCTATCGTATTGTGCGGCAATCTACCGCTTCTTTCCGAGTTCATTCAAATGCCGAACTTGAAGACATTATATTGTGCAGGCGATAATACAGCCCTCGGCGACAGCCTCCCGTCGTCAATGGATACCCTTGTCGTGGCGGAAGCAAAAGTTTCAGGCAAGTCCACTGCCTAGTCTCTGGTGACCCATGAAGCGAATCAACTAATTTTAAAACAAACAGATCGTTTCAAACCACTTAGCGTCGACAATCTTTGCATTTGCTGGTCGCATGAACTGTGGCAGTACAACACCTTTTCAGAAGCTGTCGAAGACGCGATCTCCACATTCACCGTCCCGTCGAAAATCAAAAATATTGAGGTTTTGATTTCCCCTATGGCCACACCGGACGAGGACGCATTCCTCGACTTGTACATGCTAGATGAATGCCTAATTGACCTCCGCCTGGAAGGGTCCTTTGAGCTACTTACTATCTCCGGCACTCGGAGCCTTAGCTGGTTCGTCAACACTATGCCAAATCTCGAAAGCTGCCATGGTTTGGTCAAATTGCGACGGGCAGGTAATTCAGTGCTGTACCCTCGCTGTATAGACCTCGCTTTGCCCTGGGAGTAAATTCCAAGCTCTATGTTTATGATTTAGCTACTACCATACATTCATTGTTGGTTTGTTGCCCCTGCACCACCCCTCTTGTAACGGAAAGCTATACCCAACGAAATATGGGAACATGGTAACGATGAGGCTGTCAGGTTGGACCCATTGCCAGCAAAATAGTCTCCTCGGGTGGAATCTTCGGTAACTTGAAACGGTAAACCCTTGGAAGGTACTAGATGGTCTCAGTCTTCGCGGCGCCCCAAATTTCTCCAAATGTCTCTGTCAGCTTGAAGTCACTGCTGATGCGCAATGCAGAGGTTGCCCCCCGAGATCAAGCGTCTCGTTCTTCAAGAGATATTGGATGGATGGGACTTGTCTACACTCCGTAATTGCGCCTTGGTATGCAAGTCGTGGCACGAGTCCTGCCTCCCCGTACTTTTTCACTCCTTCACCATCAGCGTCGATAACGGTCGACATCTACCAGCATGCAGCAGACTGTTGGCCGAATCCCCATACATACGCCAACACATCCGCAAAGTTGTGTTCGAATCTAAAGACTTTCCGATCTATGTCCCCGACGAAGAACGCCGAATGATTGAATCGATTCTACTTGGGCTTCCACGCCTGGACGAACTTCTCTGCACTTCGATTTCGTTGGAGACCCTCTCTTCTACCCTTCCACAACTATCCATTACAAAACTCTATCTTAAAGTGGAGGTATACTCCGCTCTCCCCATCCTACCCGTGTTGAACGCAATCGCTGCCACTGTCCGCTCCCTGACACTTGAGGAGCTTATTTTTGGCGATGAACTCACAGAGAATGAGTTTACAACTATAATCAAGAATGGGCCAATCCGCATGACTGCGCTAGAAGAACTTGCCATTGTTCTATGTGCAAATCTTCCACTTGCCTCCAAGTTTATCCAAATGCCAAATCTAAAAGCACTATACTGTGCAGGCGTAGACACGGCACTCGGCGACGGTATATTGTGCGCGCTGCAGACGCTTGTCGTAGCGGAGGCAGAAGTTTCTGGTAGGTCCTCCGCCTAGTACCTGTCCACGAAAGCGAGCTCAGTCGAAAACAAACAGAGGATTTCAAGCCACTCGGTGTTGACAACCTTTGCATCCGCTGGTGGCACGGTCATGGGCACCGTACCCTTCCGGAAGCTATCGAACATGCTATTGCTACATTTACCGTCCCGTCGAAAATCAAGGAAATAGAGATTCTGCTCTCGCCTAGCACTAGGCATCGCAAAAGCGCATTCGAAGGACTGAACACACTTGAAACACGTTTTCTTGACCTCCGCCGGAACGGCTCCTTCGAGCGGTTTACAATCACGGCTGAAGGCGACATTCCGGAGTCCAGATGGATCCTCGATAAGATGCCGAACCTGGACAGCCTTGGTCTACTTGATGTACGGTCAGGCTCTTCCGTGTTGTATCCCCGTTGTGTCGATCTCGCTGTAGGTTGGGAGGAAAATTCAAGTTGACATCGATTCTGTAAAGATGCTGCTCTAACATTTGACAACGACCGACATTCTTACCGCTATCAATCTTGCCCGACAAGGGGTTAGGATATAGTGTTCATTTTGTACGGTAGCTTGTGGTCTTCTCTACGAAACACTGTGCCATTGTATGACCCCAGCTCTTTTGACGGAATCATGGTCATTATTATTTTTTACATGAGTGTAGGGTTACCCCTTTGTCCAAGCACGAGGCAGGATGATCTTCTATTCTGTTCCAAAATGTCCAAGGTCCCAGCGGAAATCCAGCTTCTCATCCTACAGGAATTGGACGGACAAGAGGACGTTCTTTGCGAATGTGCGCTAGTATGCAAGTTTTGGCACGAGCTCTGCCTCCCTGCCCTTTTTCGTAAACTGGTCATCAACATAGAGGATCTGCAAACACGCAATACCCTCCTCGCCAACTCCCCCCATATACACCCTCACATTCGTAAAATTACGCTTCAATCATCTGCGTTTCCAGTTCATGTTCATCCTCACGAAGAACATATGATTGGGTCGCTTCTTCTTGGGCTTCCACGCTTAGACGAGCTTTTGTGCACCTCAATTCTGCTCACCGCCATTCTTCCAGTGCTCCCACAACTCTCCATCACAAGACTTCATCTCACGAGGGATATTGACCCCCCCTGCACATTTCTTCCGATTCTTAAAGCAGTCGCTGGAACCCTTCGCTCCCTCACACTGGAGGAGTTCGTTTTCTTCGACTTTGAAGAGGAGCTCGCGACCGAGAATAGCGTTGGCCCCATCATCATGACTGCCCTGGAAGAACTCGCTATCGTGGATTGTGATAACCTTCCCTCGACTTCAGACCTCGTAAGGATGCCCAACTTGAAAATCGTACACTACGGAGCTGGATGGGCGGCACTGGGCGATAGCATACCCTCGTCACTGAACACCCTCGTCGTCGCAGGGGCAGTCATTCCAGGCGAGTGCACAGCTTGAGCCACGAAATGAAGCAACTGAGGTACTTTAACTACACAGTCAATTTTGAGCCCCTCAATGTGGACAATGTGTGCATCCTCTGGTGGGAAGGAGATAGACACGACCTCTTTGGCGCAGTCAAACAGGCAGTAAACAAATTCGCCATCCCGTCAAAGATTAAGCATATTGAAATCTTACCCAGCCTCTTGTGTGGCGAGCGGGTGAAGTTGGACCGGCTTGAAGCGTATGTTCGTGACCTACGCCGGGGTGGATGCCTTGAGCGACTGACCATTACGGTCGGCAAGGACAACGTATTAGGCCTTGAATCAGTCGTCGACAGGCTGCCAACCTTGAGTAGCCTTGGTTTGCTTGACATTCGAATCGGACAACCCTCAGTTCTATACCCCCGCTGTACTTCGAATAGTCTACATTGGGAGTGGGCATGATTCTGAGCCAAACCAAGCCCTATGTAGCACTGCGGCGCGTGGGCCGCGCCATTGGTTTGCGTTCTGCGGCCCCATGTTATGTATTCTTTATTTAGGCAGCATCTATTGTACCTCCACTCTACCCATCCTCTTCACTCTATCCAACACACTACCGCTTTTACCATGCCGCCAATATCCCAAACCACTCCGCTTGCGACGGAAGCCAGCTCAGAGGGAAATTCAACACTTACCGCCAAGGTGGCTATCTTTGTCGTTGTCGGGCTTGTCCTAACCGCCGCCGCCGGCTTCATTTTGTGGTACAAGCTATCCAATTCCCTTCGCGAACCGCACTTCAAGAGGCAACGTACACTCGCTAAGAACGGCTACAATGAACTACATAAATCTAAGGTACGCCGACACTAGCTTAATGCCCACTGTATTTACATCCTGAGGCCTTCTTTTCAGATGAACAATACTCACTCGCCCGCCCTCCTTGAGGACGCCACGTTCGAGATTACCTCTTTCTCCAGCCATTCACAAGAGGCATCGGGTGGGAAAGACGATGCATGGAAATGCCACTCCAAGTCGCTGATCAACCCGCCCTTTGTGGATACTCGAGCCGACCCGCAATTGAATGTATCCTACCAAAAGCAAGAACGTACGGTCAATATCTGCCACGCACTCGAGACGAGCAAATCTTGCCAAGCCTTGGTGGAGGAATGGTCGCTACCGATCAAACGCGGCTTGCAGAAAGGTCCAGCGGCTCGCGTTCCTTTAAGCAACAAGAGGATTGTGGTGGCGGGGCCTCCAGGACTAGGATGGTTTTGATATAGCGTATATGATTCTGTCTTGTACGGTAGCACTCACATTTAGATACTCAGTACTCAGGTATCGCCCCTAATGGTAATCCAGGGGCTTTGCTGGAGAATCGCCTGTATTCTGGACGAAACAGGGCTGGTAATTGGTGGTTTCCGTTGTATTCCCGATCGTTCGGAGCCTCTATTATCCTTTCTTCTTTACCTCTTTACCTCCAGAATGAAGTTTTGAGGAAGTTTCGTCGACAAGTATCAACAGGAAAGCCACGGGATAACCATTCCCCCACATCCCGACGTGTATGGTACAAGCTTCAGACCCGTGACTTCGTCACGCATGTACTCAGGCTCAATCACACAAACATATATAATGCAGGGGATTGGATTGGGGGTTGTACTTCATCTACACTCTATTTCATGTATTAGAATGCTGTTGACGTCCCGCACCTTCGGCGCGTGACAATTTCCGAGGTTTAAGTTTTCAGGGCCCCCTGTTTCCCTTTTCACTGGCTCAGGGGGGGATACCCTTCGCTTTGCTCATTGTATATTCTGCCAAAAGAAGTCTATATTTGCGAGAGGCATATAAGGACATAGTAATGAGCCTCCGAGTACCATATTCAGAAACTCAGATGTATAGAGCAACCCTTCAGAGATATGAAATTGGGAGGCAGCCAGAAAATATGTACATAAAGTATATGGTGTAGAATATGTCAGAGCTTGAGTAGCGAAGTAATTGTATGGAAGAATCATGAGATTAAATACCACTGAAGCACTCCTCATAATGTAAATATGATTTGTCACACAGTTTCTATCGAATTTGCTAATTGCTTGCTTTAATCTACTACTGGAATTTGTCTATTACCTCCCCCTCATAATCAGTTCCAAATGAGATACTCAGTACATAATTCTACAGTTCATGTGCTGCATTCTGAGTAACATCACCCACCTCTGCTGTTCCTCTGTCACTGTGGCCCTATTCCCTGTCCCCTGTCAATTCTCCCTCCATCTACTTCTAATCTATCGTGATTCTCAGTTCTCAATGAGTAAATCTGTGTTGAGATAGATATTCATGTATTGGAACCTCAACTTGTGCTTACATCTCACATGCAGTTTCTATTGACCTCACTCCAGTGTGTTGATGGATAAAAGCAACACATTTGATCGCCTACCTTGATTTGAATTTCTTGAGGCCCTGTAAATAGTATGCTCTGGTGAGCTACCAATCTCATGACACATTTGAAATCGCTTTGGAGTGTTTACAGCTCAGAGTTCAGTCTGATGATTCCCTCTTCATCTTCTATTCCCCTGTTCCCCTATGTACCACCACTCATCCCAATGTAATGATTGTTTGGAGTTCCATTTTATCTCTCACTCTCATGGACTTATATTTATTCCCAGTCAGCCAACATCTACCTGGCTCCTGTATTTACAATCCTGGATATGCCCCTACTCTCCCATTTTGTTATAGGCGCATCCGGCGGGCCCCTTAGGGGCCACTAGGGGCACGTTCACGTGCTCTCCGGCTATGTACTCGGGCCGCGCATGCACGCGGCTACACGGACTCGTCACGGACTTTGGACTTAGACATATTTCGAACATGCTGTACTTATTGTTACCGGACTCAAACGCGCGGCTACCGCGTGTTCCTTAGTATATAGTCTTGTACCGTACATACAGTTACCTTAGTTCGAATATTAGTTCCTTTCCGCACTCGCACCCTCGTCCTTCTCCCTCTCCTCTCCCCCTCGCCTCCGCCCGTACCCTCGGTACCCGCGTAGGAACACCTCTCGAAATCCAGGGCACGCAAGAGTGTGGGAGGCGCAGCCAGTAGCTGAAGCCAAGCCCGTACGTTCTCGCTCCCCTCGTTTCCCCCGCGTCTCTACGAGGAACCGCGTACCCCGCGGGTCCGCGTAGCCCCGAGCCCCTCCGCGAGTGTGGCTCTTAACAGTATATTCGAACTCACCACCCAGCTCTTGCTCTCGTCCCCGCAAGTCCTTGCAAACATCATGGCCGGCAGCAACCAAGCAGGCTCCTCGCGTACCACTCGCGTGGGCCAACAGGCCGCCGCCACCCTCGTCTCTCCGCTGATCTCCTCCGCGCACGCGCGCAGCCACGCGAACAAGGGTAAGGATCCCGCAGCTCCGCGTTCGCGCGCGGTGTCCTCGTCCGCCATACCCTCTTTCCGCTCCCCCACGGTCGCCTCGGGCGTCCCCGCGCAACCCGCGCTGGTTCCCAGAACACCCAAGTCCGAACCCGCCGCACCGTTCAACCCGTTCAACCCCCTCTCGCCAATCCATTCACGCTCGGTTCCCTCGAACGAGGAGTAGCGCGCACCCTCGCCTCAGCCGAGTATCCGCGCACCCTCGCCTCCGCCGAGCAACCACGCGTCAGAACGGGCGGACGACGAACGGCAACCCTCGTCTCATGGTTCGGGACTGCGGCGCCCCTGGGATTCCGACAATGGCTCTGAGGACCACTTCCGCCCCGCGGACCACGCTTTCCTCAACGCGTTGTCCGCGCTCAGCAGAGAAATCAAGGACATCCATCATCGTGAGTTATCCGCTACCCCCGCCGCTCCTTCCGTCTCCCGTCCCAAACCTCGCACCCCCGACCCTTATGACGGCTCCGACCCGTTGAAACTCAACACGTTCCTCGTCCAACTCAAACTCTACTTCGCCGCCACCCCCTCGCTCGCCTTGGACGAAGACAAGGTGACTTTCGCCTGCTTGTACCTCAAGGGGAACGCGTTCGCCTACTTTCAGCCCGAGCTGATTGATAACGCCGCGGACCCCGAGTGGCTCCATAGCTACTCGACCTTCGTTCAGGTTCTCCAAGAGAACTTTGGTGCGTTTGACGCTACCGCGGAGGCCGAAGCGGCGTTGGACCAGCTCAAGATGGGGGACAGGCAGCGTATCAGTAAGTATAACGTGTTGTTCCAACAGCACTCTGCGTTGGTGTCCTGGGGCCCTGCGGCTCTCCAGCACCGTTACTACCAGGGTCTCCCGGACAGAATCAAGGACGGACTCTTGAACCACCCGAAGCCGGGCTCGCTCGCGCGGCTCCGCTCCCTCGCGCAGGCCATTGACCAGCGCCACTGGGAACGGGAGGCCGAGCGTACGCGCAACACCTGCGCTTCCGAGAAATCCGCGCCTGCGAAGTCGTCCTCCGCGTCCACCCCGTCCTCTAAATCCTCCGCTCCTTCATCTTCAAAATCTTCGTCCTCGGCTCCCCGCGCACCCGCGGCCTCCAAAGACTCCACTCACCTCGGCGCCAACGGCAAGCTGACTCCTGAAGAACGTCAACGACGTTTCGACAACGAGCTTTGCTTGTTCTGCGGCGGCGCGGGGCACAAGGCGAACAAATGCCCCAAGAGTCAGAAGAAGGCCAAGGGCCGCGCTGCTATCACGGAGCCCGCGGAAGACGCGGAAGACGCCGCGCACATCTCTGACACTGAGTCGAAAAACTAACCGGCACCTGTTAAGGACCGTGTCAAGGGGCCTCCTGACTCGTCCATAGGGGGCGCGGGAACGCGCGGGGAGCGCGGGAGCGCGGACGCGCGGATGAGCGGAGCACACGGGACTTGGCTTCAGCTTTGATGCTGCGCCCTCCTAGCCCTGCGGTGTCCCGATTTCGGTAGGAGCAAGGTGAGAGGCGGGCTCCGCGGAGGAGCCCGCAGTAAAGACAAGAAGACAAGAGTGACGAAGAAGGAACTAAGATTCAGAGTAAGGAATACATGTGTACTAATGCTACTATAAATACTAGCTAACATGTGTACAAGGTGAGGCTGGTAAGTAAGCAGCACATGTATATGAAACATGTAACAAGTGAATCTAAGTACTGCGCACCATGCATAAGCCTCGAGGGCGGAGCCCGAGGGATTCCGAAGGGCCGAGTATCCGAAAAGGGGCGTAGGGGGGACCCCTAAGGGGCTTGAGGACTGGTATATGACAGCACCTCCGAGTCTCCGGCTCGTGATGGTTGCCCTCCTGTTCTATGGCCGGCAGTTTGTAGATTAAATGGTTCCGCGCTTCACTTACTACTTACTTCTAATTCGCTTTCGGACTCCCTCGCTCTCTTTCGTGCTCTCGTTGATTCCGGCTCGACCCATTGCTTCGTAGATACTATGTTCTCTCGTTCACATGGACTCATTACGTACCCTATAGCTCCCATTAAACTACTGCTCTTCGATGGTACTTCTAACAACTTCATTACTGAAGCTATAGATATCCATCTCCGGTTCCCGTCTGGCGACAATATGACTGTCACTTGTCTTGTGACTCCTCTGGATCCGTCTTGCTCTGTGGTTCTTGGATACGACTGGCTCTCCCGCTACAATCTGTTGATTGACTGGGCTCAGAGCAGCATCACTTTCCGTTCCCCAAATCTCGACACTCCTAGACAGAGCTCTTGCGCGCCGTCCGCGGCACGCGCTACCGCTTGCATTGAAGCACCCCCTTCGTCTTCTACGACACCTTCGACTCCGACCTCGGCTCCGACTTCGTCCTCTCGACCTGACATCTCGCTCGTCAACGCGGCCGCGTTCCGCACCGCGTCCCGACTCGCGGGATCCACGGTCTTCCAGATCATGATACGACCCGAAACTACCTCCGCCAGAGCTGCTGGTGTAGCTGATCCTGACCTCTCCGCGGTACCCGAGGAATACCACGAGTACGCGGACGTCTTCAGCAAAGGAAAGGCCGTGTTAAGAGCCACACTCGCGGAGGGGCTCGGGGCTACGCGGACCCGCGGGGTACGCGGTTCCTCGTAGAGACGCGGGGGAAACGAGGGGAGCGAGAACGTACGGGCTTGGCTTCAGCTACTGGCTGCGCCTCCCACACTCTTGCGTGCCCTGGATTTCGAGAGGTGTTCCTACGCGGGTACCGAGGGTACGGGCGGAGGCGAGGGGGAGAGGAGAGGGAGAAGGACGAGGGTGCGAGTGCGGAAAGGAACTAATATTCGAACTAAGGTAACTGTAGGTACTGTACAAGACTATATACTAAGGAACACGCGGTAGCCGCGCGTTCGAGTCCGGTAACAATAAGTACAGCGTGTTCGAAATATGTCTAAGTCCAAAGTCCGTGACAAGTCCGTGTAGCCGCGTGTGTACGCGGCCCGAGTCCATAGCCGGAAAGCACGTGAACGTGCCCCTAGTGGCCCCTAAGGGGCCCGCCGGATGCGCCTATAACAGTACCTCCCCTTTAAGGCCGAGACCCATAGAGGCCTAGATGCTCATGACGCGCGGATGAGGTCGTGATGATGCGGCGTGCGCGTCATGGCGTCCGTGGTGAGTCAGCCTCTGCGCGCACGTGAGCGGGAGAAGCGCGGAGGCGAAGTGGGTCAGGAGTTTAAAAGGGGGCGGAACCGCGGGGGAACGAGGCAACAATGGCTCCTCTCTACAAGCGTACCCGCGACAACAACGACAGCCCGAACGACGGGAACGACGAGCGACGGCGGCGCGAAGAGAAACGGCGGCGGGAGGACGAGCGGGTCACGGAGGCCGACGCGCGGCTGGAGAAGGAGGAGCGGGCGCGGCGGCGAGAGAAGCAGAGGAGACGCAAGGCTGCGGAGGACGCGCGGGTGCGAGCGGCCGTCGCCCAATACGTTGCGAACAGCGGGCGGGGAAACGACAACGAGGACGAGGCCGCCGAGAAAGCGGTTAGCGCGGTCGCGGGGAGTAGCACGGGCCCTGGCACGGCGGAGCGGGCGAAGGCGCGGGGCAAGGCGAAGGAGGCGACGGAGGCGGTGGCAGCGGAGGATGACAAGGGGCCACTACGCGACGAACCGTGCCTCGCGTGCGTGCAGCGCGGAACGGAGTGCCACACCAGACTGTGAGTGCTTCGTTTCTCTTCTTTTTTTTTTTTCCGTTCTCGTCTGACTCTGTTTACCTGCAGCGCGAAAGGGGCGCGCACTTGTTGGGAGTGCAAGCAACGGCACGGCCGTTGCGGGACAGTGGCGCGCGCGGCGCCCGCGGCGAGCGCGGAGCCGACGGTAGCCCAGGCGCTGGGCGACATGGCTGCGCAGGTCTTTGACCTGTCAGTCACTAGCCTCAACCGGTCCGAGGCGCTGACGCGCCTCGAGCGAAAAATCGACGCGCTCGCGGAGACGGTGGGTTGGATGGCGGCGGTGATGGGCAGGGAGGACTCGGTCGCGCGGGAGCGCGACTTCAAAATGACTTGGGCCAAACCGCTGGAGAAGATTGCGCCGGGGAGCGAGGAGGACGCGGACGGCGCGGACGACGGGATGGAGGTCGACGAAGCGAAGGCTCCGTCGACAAGCGACACGGGCGACGCGGACAACGCGGAGACGACGGACGAGGAGGACGAGGAAGACGAGGACGAGGAAGAAGAGGAGGAAGGAAGGGACAGGAAGGGGAAAGGAAGGGCGAGGGAGGAGACGGAGACAAGCGAGGAGGAGAGTAGCGAGGAGGAGTGAGCGCGGGGCCGCGTCGAGCCGCGGCTCGGAAACATATATATACTTCATAGCTAGCCTTTCTTTTTTTGTTCTTTTTTTGGGTTTTGGTTTTTGTAATCTAAATTTGTCCGATGATAATCTACGTGTGAGAAATCAGCAAGAAAAAATAGTAACAAGAAAATAACCGTAAGAGAACACAGAAGAAAGAAAAAGAGATGAGTATAAGCGATGCGGAGCGAGTATGGAGAGAGCGGATGCGTGGGTGCGCGGAGCGAGCGGGGAGCTGAGGAAGGGATGGAGGGGCGCGGACGCGCGGAGACGCAGGTTTGTTGGTGGGGTACGCGCGTGCGCGCGGAGCGAGAGACTGGGTTGTGTGGAGCGCGGATACGCGCGGCTTGTGGTATGTAGAGTTGTTGGGGACGCGCGGAGACGCGCGGAGACGGTAGTGGGAGATAATGATGGGATGCGCGGTACGCGCGACGGAGAATATCTACAAAATATACAAGCGCGGATGCGCGGGAAGAAAAGAATGGTAAGTAGAAGCGCGGATTACGCGGAAAGAGAAAGTAGAGAAAAAGGATGAAGGACCGCTACGCGGGTCCGGGCTTGTCAGGATAGCGCAGGTGAAACTCTGCAACGAGTTCTTGCGCGTTCCCGAGTTCGTCCGCGGAGAGCCACGAGAATTCTTCATCGGTGTGCTCGTAGCCGAGCCATCGAACGTAGTATTGAAGTTTTACTTTTCGTCGACGGTCGATTTTCGAGTCTACAATTTCAGCTATTTCAAATTCGTCGTTACCATCGACTTCAATGGGAGGAGGGGGGGATTGAACGCGATCAGGGATTGTGTTAGGCGTCTCGGGTTCAAGCATGGAAACGTGGAATACGGGGTGGACCCCGCGGAGATTTTCCGGAAGACGGATAGTGAACGACGAGGGTCCGGCTTGGTGAATGATTTCAAACGGACCGAGGAATTTCTCCGCGAGCTTATGCGAGGGGCGCGTGGTACGGAAAAATTTGGCCTTCACGAAGACTTTTTCGCCAACCTTGAAGTCCGGCGCGGGGGCGCGGCGACGATCAGCTGGTCCTTGATAACGGGCTTGCGCCTCGGTCATCGCGGTACGCAGCTCTTGGTGAAGCTCGTCGAGGTTGGTTACGAAGTCTCGCGCGCGGGCCGAGGCGAGGTCGAGATCGGGATTAAGGGAGAGGTTGGGGTGGTAGCCTTTGTTCGCGAAGAACGGGGATACTCCAGTGGTAACACTAGGAGCGTTGTTGAACGCGAACTCGGCGAGGGGCAAGAGGTCAGCCCAGTTATCCTGTTGATAATTGCAATAAACGCGTAAGTACTGCTCGAGGGTTTGGTTAGTACGCTCCGTCTGACCATCACCCTCAGGATGATAACCTGACGTGAAGTGGAGCTTCATGTTTAACCCTTTTCCTAATGAACGGAAAAAACGGGAGACGAACTCGGAGCCGCAGTCAGACGTGACGTGCGCGGGGACTCCGTGTTTAGAGAAGACATGAATAACGAATAACTTAGCTAGACCTTCCGAAGTAATGGTATCGTGACATGGAATGAAAATCCCTTGTTTTGACAAACGGTCCATTACGACGAGGATGGAGTCGTATCCGAGGGATGGCGGAAGCTTTTCGATAAAGTCCATAGAAATTGAATCCCAAGGTCGAATGGGGACGGGGAGTTGTTGTAGCTTGCCGTAGGGTTTGTGACGCTGGGGCTTGCTACGCATACAGGTCGTACAGGACTTGCAGTAGTGTTGAACGTATTCGCGGAGTTTTGGCCACGTATACTCGCGGCGAACGAGTTCAATAGTCTTGTTCTGGCCGTAATGTCCAGCGAGGATGTGATCGTGTTTGAAACGGAGTACGCGGAGGCGAAGATCTCCGTGGTCGGGGACGTAGACGCGGCCGTCGAGGCAAAGTAGATTGTCTTCGGAGCGCGACCACCGCGGTTCGAGTTTGTCGAGTCGAGCTTTAGTGACTGGATCTAAAAGGTAAGCAGCGATAATATCTTCATGTAGCTTTTCAGTATCCATGATGACGGAGCCGCGGAGCGCGGGCTCCCAGAGATACGTTGCGCGGATAGACGCGGTCAGTTGTTCGTTCGAGAAAATTGGCCTACAATTCTGAGGATTGACTGTAGCATAGTCGTCACCTCCCTCTCTAAGGTAGACGTCCCAACGTCTGGTGAGGGCATCAGGCTTGGAGCCGAGCCTTCCGGGACGGAAGCGGATGAGGAGGTTGAATTGCGAGAGGTATTCGGACCAGCGCGCTTGCCGGCGGGTCAGAATCTTGGTGGTCGAGAAGTATTCTAAATTCTTATGGTCAGTAACCACGTCAATTGGCATACCAGAACCTTCGAGGTAGTGTCGCCAGACGCGGAAGGCCTCGAAGATGGCTAGGAGTTCCTTGTCGTGAACGTCATAGTTCAGTTCTACAGAACTGAAGGTACGTGAGTGAAACGCGACTGGGTGGATTTCACCGTCAGAAGTGTAAATGGAGAGGATCGCGCCGAGCGCGTAGTCCGAGGCGTCCGTCTCCACGACAAGTGGTGCATCCGGTACCCAATGCGTAAGCACGGGGGCCGAGGTGAACGCTCGTTTCAGAGCTTCGAAGGAGTCGCGCGCTGCCTGATCCCAATTCCAGGGTAGTCCTTTGCGCGTGCGACGGGTCAGAGGTACCACAATATCCGAATAGTTACGGATGAAGCGGCGGTAAAAGTTGGCGAAGCCTAGGAAGGATTGAATGTCGCGGATCTTCCGCGGCTCCGGCCAATCTTGGATCGTCTTGATTTTCGAGTTGTCCATGGTGAGACCTTGCGGGGAGAGAATGTAGCCGAGGTATTCTACGGTGTCCGCGTGGAACTCGCATTTGTCGGCGCGCGCGTAGAGCTTGTGCTTGCGGAGCCGGCGGAGTACCTCCTTGACGTGTTTCTTATGATCTGCCATGTTATCAGAGTAGATTAGTATATCATCCAGATAAATGATAACATAGACGTCGAGGAGGTCAGCAAAAATGTCGTTCATGAAACGCTGGAACGCGGAGGGCGCGTTAGTTAACCCAAAGGGTACAACCAACCATTCGAAGGACCCGTAGCGGGTCCGGAACGTAGTTTTCCATTCGTCTCCCTCGGCGATGCGGACCAGGTAGTACGCATGCCGTAGGTCGATCTTCGTATACACCGAGGCTTTGCGCGGAGAGTCGAGGAGATCCGAGATGAGGGGCAAGGGGTAGCGGTCTTTTTTCGAGACGCGATTGAGACCGCGGTAATCGACACAAAGTCGAAGGGAACCGTCTTTTTTCTTGACAAAAAGGACGGGTGCGCCGTGAGGCGACTTGCTGGATCGTATAAATCCAAGTCCGAGGTGTTCGTCGATGAACTCCTTTAAAGCCTGCTGCTCTGATTGCGAAAGCGAGTACATGGCGCCGACCGGAGGCGCGGCGCCGTCTTCGAGTTCAATCTTGAGGTCATAGGGTCGGTGTTCCGCTAGTGTGTCGGCCTTTCCTTTGCTAAAGACGTCCGCGTACTCGTGGTATTCCTCGGGTACCGCGGAGAGGTCAGGATCAGCCACACCAGCAGCTCTGGCGGAGGTGGTTTCGGGTCGTATCATAATCTGGAAGACCGTGGACCCCGCGAGTCGGGACGCGGTGCGGAACGCGGCCGCGTTGACGAGCGAGATGTCAGGTCGAGAGGACGAAGTCGGAGCCGAGGTCGGAGTCGAAGGTGTCGTAGAAGGCGAAGGTGCTTCAATGCAAGAGGTAGCGCGCGCCGCGGACGGCGCGCAAGCGCTTAGACTAGGAGTGTCGAGATTTGGGGAACGGAAAGTGATGCTGCTCTGAGCCCAGTCAATCAACGGATTGTAGCGGGAGAGCCAGTCGTATCCAAGAACCACAGAGCAAGACGGATCCAGAGGAGTCACAAGACAAGTGACAGTCATATTGTCGCCAGACAGGAACCGGAGATGGATATCTATAGCTTCGGTAATGAAGTTGTTAGAAGTACCATCGAAGAGCAGTAGTTTAATGGGAGCTATAGGATAGGTAATGAGTCCATGTGAACGAGAGAACATAGTATCTACGAAGCAATGGGTCGAGCCAGAATCAACGAGAGCACGAAAGAGAGCGAGGGAGTCCGAAAGCGAATTAGAAGTAAGTAGTAAGTGAAGCGCGGAAGGCGAGGAAAGCGCGGAACCGTTTAATCTACAAACTGCCGGCCATAGAACAGGAGGGCAACCATCACGAGCCGGAGACTCGGAGGTGCCAGTTAGTTTTTCGACTCAGCGTCAGAGATGTGCGCGGCGGATTCCGCGTCTTCCGCGGGCTCCGTGACAGCAGCGCGGCCCTTGGCCTTTTTCTGACTCTTGGGGCATTTGTTCGCCTTGTGCCCCGCGCCGCCGCAGAACAAGCAAAGCTCGTTGTCGAAACGTCGTTGACGTTCTTCAGGAGTCAGCTTGCCGTTGGCGCCGAGGTGAGTGGAGTCTTTGGAGGCCGCGGGTGCGCGGGGAGCCGAGGACGAAGATTTCGAAGAGGAGGGAGCGGAGGATTTAGAGGACGGGGTGGACGCGGAGGACGATTTCGCAGGCGCGGATTTCTCGGAAGCGCGGGTGTTGCGCGTACGCTCGGCCTCCCGTTCCCAGTGGCGCTGGTCAATGGCCTGCGCGAGGGAGCGGAGCCGCGCGAGCGAGCCCGGCTTCGGGTGGTTCAGGAGTGCGTCCTTGATTCTGTCCGGGAGACCCTGGTAGTAACGGTGCTGGAGAGCCGCGGGGCCCCAGGACACCAACGCAGAGTGCTGTTGGAACAACACGTTATACTTACTGATACGCTGCCTGTCCCCCATCTTGAGCTGGTCCAATGCCGCTTCGGCCTCCGCGGTAGCGTCAAACGCACCAAAGTTCTCTTGGAGAACTTGAACGAAGGTCGAGTAGCTATGGAGCCACTCGGGGTCCGCGGCGTCATCAATCAGCTCGGGCTGAAAGTAGGCGAACGCGTTCCCCTTGAGGTACGAGCAGGCAAATGTCACCTTGTCTTCGTCCGAGGCGAGCGAGGGGGTGGCGGCGAAGTAGAGTTTGAGTTGGACGAGGAACGTGTTGAGTTTCAACGGGTCGGAGCCGTCATAAGGGTCGGGGGTGCGAGGTTTGGGACGGGAGACGGAAGGAGCGGCGGGGGTAGCGGATAACTCACGATGATGAATGTCCTTGATTTCTCTGCTGAGCGCGGACAACGCGTTGAGGAAAGCGTGGTCCGTGGGGCGGAAGTGGTCCTCGGAGCCGTTGTCGGAATCCCAGGGGCGCCGCGGTCCCGAACCATGAGACGAGGGTTGCCGTTCGTCGTCCGCCCGTTCTGACGCGTGGTTGCTCGGCGGAGGCGAGGGCGCGCGGTTACTCGGCTGAGGCGAGGGTGCGCGCTCCTCCTCGTTCGAGGGAACCGAGCGTGACTGGATTGGCGAGAGGGGGTTGAACGGGTTGAACGGTGCGGCGGGTTCGGACTTGGGTGTTCTGGGGACTAGAGCGGATTGCGCGGGGACGCCCGAGGCGACCGTGGGGGAGCGAAAAGAGGGTATGGCGGACGAGGACACCGCGCGCGAACGCGGAGCTACGGGATCCTTACCCTTGTTCGCGTGGCTGCGCGCGTGAGCGGAGGAGATCAGCGGAGAGACGAGGGTGGCGGCGGCCTGTTGGCCCACGCGAGTGGTACGCGAGGAGCCTGCTTGGTTGCTGCCAGCCATGATGTTTGCAAGGACTTGCGGGGACGAGAGCAAGAGCTGGGTGGTGAGTTCGAATATACTGTTAAGAGCCACACTCGCGGAGGGGCTCGGGGCTACGCGGACCCGCGGGGTACGCGGTTCCTCGTAGAGACGCGGGGGAAACGAGGGGAGCGAGAACGTACGGGCTTGGCTTCAGCTACTGGCTGCGCCTCCCACACTCTTGCGTGCCCTGGATTTCGAGAGGTGTTCCTACGCGGGTACCGAGGGTACGGGCGGAGGCGAGGGGGAGAGGAGAGGGAGAAGGACGAGGGTGCGAGTGCGGAAAGGAACTAATATTCGAACTAAGGTAACTGTAGGTACTGTACAAGACTATATACTAAGGAACACGCGGTAGCCGCGCGTTCGAGTCCGGTAACAATAAGTACAGCGTGTTCGAAATATGTCTAAGTCCAAAGTCCGTGACAAGTCCGTGTAGCCGCGTGTGTACGCGGCCCGAGTCCATAGCCGGAAAGCACGTGAACGTGCCCCTAGTGGCCCCTAAGGGGCCCGCCGGATGCGCCTATAACAGGCCGACACACTAGCAGAACACCGACCCTATGACCTCAAGATTGATCTCGAAGACGGTGCCGCGCCTCCGGTCGGCGCCATGTACTCTCTTTCGCAATCAGAGCAGCAGGCTTTAAAGGAGTTCATCGACGAACACCTCGGACTTGGATTTATACGATCCAGCAAGTCGCCTCATGGCGCACCCGTCCTTTTTGTCAAGAAAAAAGACGGTTCCCTTCGACTTTGTGTCGATTACCGCGGTCTCAATCGCGTCTCGAAAAAAGACCGCTACCCCTTGCCCCTCATCTCGGATCTCCTCGACTCTCCGCGCAAAGCCTCGGTGTACACGAAGATCGACCTACGGCACGCGTACTACCTGGTTCGCATCGCCGAGGGAGACGAATGGAAAACTACGTTCCGGACCCGCTACGGGTCCTTCGAATGGTTGGTTGTACCCTTTGGGTTAACTAACGCGCCCTCCGCGTTCCAGCGTTTCATGAACGACATTTTTGCTGACCTCCTCGACGTCTATGTTATCATTTATCTGGATGATATACTAATCTACTCTGATAACATGGCAGATCATAAGAAACACGTCAAGGAGGTACTCCGCCGGCTCCGCAAGCACAAGCTCTACGCGCGCGCCGACAAATGCGAGTTCCACGCGGACACCGTAGAATACCTCGGTTACATTCTCTCCCCGCAAGGTCTCACCATGGACAACTCGAAAATCAAGACGATCCAAGACTGGCCGGAGCCGCGGAAGATCCGCGACATTCAATCTTTCCTAGGCTTCGCCAACTTTTACTGCCGCTTCATCCGTAACTATTCAGATATTGTGGTACCTCTGACCCGTCGCACGCGCAAAGGACTACCCTGGAATTGGGATCAGGCAGCGCGCGACTCCTTCGAAGCTCTGAAACGAGTGTTCACCTCGGCCCCCGTGCTTACGCATTGGGTACCGGATGCACCACTTGTCGTGGAGACGGACGCCTCGGACTACGCGCTCGGCGCGATCCTCTCCATTTACACTCCTGACGGTGAAATCCACCCAGTCGCGTTTCACTCACGTACTTTCAGTTCTGTAGAGCTGAACTATGACGTTCACGACAAGGAACTCCTAGCCATCTTCGAGGCCTTCCGCGTCTGGCGACACTACCTCGAAGGTTCTGGTATGCCAATTGACGTGGTTACTGACCATAAGAATTTAGAATACTTCTCGACCACCAAAATTCTGACCCGCCGGCAAGCGCGCTGGTCCGAATATCTCTCGCAATTCAACCTCCTTATCCGCTTCCGTCCAGGAAGGCTCGGCTCCAAGCCTGATGCCCTCACCAGACGTTGGGACGTCTACCTTAGAGAGGGAGGTGACGACTACGCTACAGTCAATCCTCAGAATTGTAGGCCAATTTTCTCGAACGAACAACTGACCGCATCTATCCGCGCAACATATCTCTGGGAGCCCGCGCTCCGCGGCTCCATCATCATGGACACTGAAAAGTTACACGAAGATATTATTGCTGCTTACCTTTTAGATCCAGTCACTAAAGCTCGACTCGACAAACTTGAACCGCGGTGGTCGCGCTCCGAAGACAACCTACTTCGCCTCGACGGCCGCGTCTACGTCCCCGACCACGGAGATCTTCGCCTCCGCGTACTCCGTTTCAAACACGATCACATCCTCGCTGGACATTACGGCCAGAACAAGACTATTGAACTCGTTTGCCGCGAGTATACGTGGCCAAAACTCCGCGAATACGTTCAACACTACTGCAAGTCCTGTACGACCTGTATGCGTAGCAAGCCCCAGCGTCACAAACCCTACGGCAAGCTACAACAACTCCCCGTCCCCATTCGACCTTGGGATTCAATTTCTATGGACTTTATCGAAAAGCTTCCGCCATCCCTCGGATACGACTCCATCCTCGTCGTAATGGACCGTTTGTCAAAACAAGGGATTTTCATTCCATGTCACGATACCATTACTTCGGAAGGTCTAGCTAAGTTATTCGTTATTCATGTCTTCTCTAAACACGGAGTCCCCGCGCACGTCACGTCTGACTGCGGCTCCGAGTTCGTCTCCCGTTTTTTCCGTTCATTAGGAAAAGGGTTAAACATGAAGCTCCACTTCACGTCAGGTTATCATCCTGAGGGTGATGGTCAGACGGAGCGTACTAACCAAACCCTCGAGCAGTACTTACGCGTTTATTGCAATTATCAACAGGATAACTGGGCTGACCTTTTGCCCCTCGCCGAGTTCGCGTTCAACAACGCTCCTAGTGTTACCACTGGAGTATCCCCGTTCTTCGCGAACAAAGGCTATCACCCCAATCTCTCCCTTAACCCCGACCTCGACCTCGCCTCGGCCCGCGCGCGAGACTTCGTAACCAACCTCGACGAGCTTCACCAAGAGCTGCGTACCGCGATGACCGAGGCGCAAGCCCGTTATCAAGGACCAGCTGATCGTCGCCGCGCCCCCGCGCCGGACTTCAAGGTTGGCGAAAAAGTCTTCGTGAAGGCCAAATTCTTCCGTACCACGCGCCCCTCGCACAAACTCGCGGAGAAATTCCTCGGTCCGTTCGAAATCATTCACCAAGCCGGACCCTCGTCTTTCACTATCCGTCTCCCGGAAAATCTCCGAGGGGTCCACCCCGTATTCCATGTCTCTATGCTTGAACCCGAGACGCCTAACACAATCCCTGATCGCGTTCAATCCCCCCCTCCTCCCGTTGAAGTCGACGGTAACGACGAATTTGAAATAGCTGAAATTGTAGACTCGAAAATCGACCGTCGACGAAAAGTAAAACTCCAATACTACGTTCGATGGCTCGGCTACGAGCACACCAATGAAGAATTCTCGTGGCTCTCCGCGGACGAACTCGGGAACGCGCAAGAACTCGTTGCAGAGTTTCACTTGCGCTATCCTGACAAGCCCGGACCCGCGTAGCGGTCCTTCATCTCTTTTCTCTATTTTTCTTTTCCCGCGTAACCTGCGCTTCTACTTATCATTCTTTTCTTCCCCGCGCACCCGCGCTTGTATATTTTGTAGATATCCTCCGCCGCGCGTACCGCGCATCCCATCATTATCTCTCTACCGTCTCCGCGCATCCCAAACAACTCTACATCCCACGAGCCGCGCATACCCGCGCTCCATTTCAAACAACTCTGTCGCTCCGCGCGCACGCGCGGATCACCACCAGCAACAAGCATCTTATGCGCATCCGCGCTCCACCATTCTTTCCCTTGCTCCCCGCTCGCTCCGCGCATCCGCGCATCCGCTCTCTCCACTCTCGCTCCGCATCACTTATACTCATCTATCCTCTTTCTTCTGTGTTCTCTTACGGTTATTTCTTTGTTACGACTTTTTCCTTGCTGACTTCTCACACGTAGATTATCATCGGACAAGTTAGATTACAAAAAAAAACAAACAAGATCACAAAAAGAACAAAAAGAAAAAGGAACTAGATACAAGTATATATAATCGTTGAGCCGCGGCTCGTCGCGGCCCCGCGCTCACTCCTCCTCGCTTTCCTCGCTTTCTTCCTCCTCCTCGCTATCCTCATCCCTTGCCCTTCCCTTTCCCTTTCCGCCCTTTCCTTTTTTCTCTTCGTCCTCTTCCTCTTCCTCGTCCGACGTGTCCGCGCCCTCCTCGTCGTCCGTACTAGTCGACGGAGGTCTCGTCCCGTCGACGTCCATGTCCTCACCCGCGCTCTCCGCGTCGCCCTCGCTCTCCGGCGCGATACGCTCCAGCGGCTTTGCCCACGACATTTTGAGGTCGCGCTCCTGCGCGGCCGCATCCGCGGCACCCATCACTTCCGCGATCCACCGGACCGTCTCCGTCAACGCGTCGACCTTTCGCTCAAGGCGCGTCAGCGCCTCGGACCGGTTAAGGCTTGTGACCGACAGGTCGAAGACCTGCGTGGCCATGTCGCCCAGTGCCTGGGCCACCGTCGGTTCCGCGCTCGCCGCGGGCGCCGCGCGCGCCACAGCCCCGCAACGGCCATGCCGTTGCTTGCACTCCCAGCAAGTGCGCGCCCCCTTCGCCCTACGGGTAAGCTGAATCAGTAATGGAAGACGGCGCAGAACAAGACCACTTACAGCCTGGTGTGACACTCCGTCCCGCGCTGCACGCACGCGAGGCACGGTTCGTCGCGTAGCGGCCCCTTGGGCTCGACTTCCTTCACGTCGTCCTTCGCTGCCGCCGCCTCCTTCGCCGCCCGCTCCTTGCTTCGCGCCGTCGCCCGCTCCGCCGTACCAGGGCCAGTACTACTTCCCGCGACCGCGCTCACCGCTTCTTCGGCAGCTTCGTCCTCATTATCGTTACCCCGCCCGCGGGTCGCAACGTAATGCGCGACCGCCGCTTGCACCCGCGCGTCCTCCGCAGCTTTCCGCGCCCTCAACTTCTCCCGCCGCCGCAACCGCGCCTCCTTCTCCAAGCGAGCATCCGCCTTCGCGACGGTCGCGTCCTCCCGCCGCCGTTTTTCTTCGCGTCGCCGTCGCTCATCGTTTCCGTCGTTGGGGTTGTCGTTGGTATCGCGGGCGCGCTTGTAGAGAGGAGCCATCTCGTTGCCTTGTTCCCCCGCGTTTCCGCCCCCTTTTAAACTCCTGACCCACTTCGCCTCCGCGCTTCTCCCGCTCACGTGCACGCAGAGGCCGACTCACCACGGATGACCATGACGCGCACACCGCATCATCGCAACCTCATCCGCGCGTCATGGGCATCTAGGCCTCTATGGGTCTCGGCCTTAAAGGGGAGGTACTGTTATAGGCGCATCCGGCGGGCCCCTTAGGGGCCACTAGGGGCACGTTCACGTGCTCTCCGGCTATGTACTCGGGCCGCGCATGCACGCGGCTACACGGACTCGTCACGGACTTTGGACTTAGACATATTTCGAACATGCTGTACTTATTGTTACCGGACTCAAACGCGCGGCTACCGCGTGTTCCTTAGTATATAGTCTTGTACCGTACATACAGTTACCTTAGTTCGAATATTAGTTCCTTTCCGCACTCGCACCCTCGTCCTTCTCCCTCTCCTCTCCCCCTCGCCTCCGCCCGTACCCTCGGTACCCGCGTAGGAACACCTCTCGAAATCCAGGGCACGCAAGAGTGTGGGAGGCGCAGCCAGTAGCTGAAGCCAAGCCCGTACGTTCTCGCTCCCCTCGTTTCCCCCGCGTCTCTACGAGGAACCGCGTACCCCGCGGGTCCGCGTAGCCCCGAGCCCCTCCGCGAGTGTGGCTCTTAACACATTTAATCAGAATAATACCACTTAGTAGTTGACCACCATTGAGTTTGCAAAATATAATTTATATGATATGACCCAAGTCACCAGCATTACCACATCTTATCAGAACAGAAGCAGCCTGTGCACACAGTGAGAGATGTACAAAAAATGGTGAGAAACAGGGGTTCTGCTTTATTAAAGGCCACTTGAACAGAAACTGAGCAAGTGTAAAGTGTACACATGGTCTGCTTGAGTGACATCAAAATAGATTACATAGCATTAAGGGTCATTGTGTTATCAAAATATAGATACTCACCTTCTCCAGTCTTGATAAAGATGCAAAATAAGGTCAAAATAGGGGGAAAGTAGAGATATGCCCATAATGCCACAAAATTATGAGGTTATTTCCAAATAAAATGCTTCACATCACCTCCAGTGGTAGAGTCTACCAATCTCTCGCCCTTGTGGTGGTCAGGAAGAGAGGAGAAAGGCAGGGAGGGCAGGAGGAAAGCAGGTGGAACAGGGGGGGCAGAAGTTTGCCCATGTTTGGAAGCGGCCAGTGAAGAGCGCTGAGGCGCGCGCTAAACTCAGAGGAATGGGTGCTCGTTTGCTTATGTAACAACGCCTTATTACGTAACATTATGGGCCGTTGTGTTTTAATAATATAGACAAGCTTCAGACCCGTGACTTCGTCACGCATGTACTCAGGCTCAATCACAGACACATATCATGATATATAACAAGCTTCAGACCCGTGACTTCGTCACACATGTACTCAGGCTCAATCACAGACACATATCATGATATATAATGTGAGAGATTCCATTGAGGGTTGTACTCCATATACACTTTCTATTGCATGTATATCAGAATGCTGTTAAGGTCCTGCACCTCCGGCGCGTGACAATTTCCAAGGTTTAAGTTTTCAGGGCCCCCCCTGTTTCCCTCTTCACTGGCTCAGGGGTGGACACCCTTTGCTTTGCTCATTATATATTCTGCCAAAGGTCTACAGTTGTGAGTGGTATATAAGGACATGGTAATGGGCCTCTGAGTACAATATTCAGAGTGTACAATGTAGAATATGTCAGAGCTTAAGTAACTGAAGTAATTACATAGGGGCATCATAGGGTTAAATACTGTTGGAGCACTGCTCACATATAAATATGATTTTTCACATCTCCCCTACTTAATCTGCTAATTGCTTGCTTTGATCGCTCAGATGTGTTACCTGAAAGCCTTGGGACAAATGTCTACTTGGAGTAACATCTCCCACCTCCCCTGTCCCCCTGCTCTTCTGTCCCCTGTCCCCCTGTCCCCTGTCAATTCTACGATCTATCTGGCAATCCAAAATCATAGCCATGAGGCACTCTCTCACTTGAGCTGCCTGAATCACCCAGGAATGCCAATGGAGTTGGAATGTCCCACACAATGGGAGGCAGTTGAAACCCAACAGAGCAGCAACCAAAGTAGGGAACCTGAAAAGTGAAGCTGACTTGGAAGGGCTGAGCTCAAGCTACTACAGGGAGAAGTACATAGTACAGAAGACATGGACTGTGGTCATGTAGTGTAACACAGTCAGTCATAGCAGATAAATGAAACAAAGAAATAGAAGAAGAAATAGCAGAAGGGGGTGAAAAAGACTGAGCTCAATAAGAAGAGAGAGTACATAGGCCGACATCAATATATGTTAGAAAGAGGGAGATAGGTGCACATGCCTCACCTAACAGACCATGGATAAATCACACTAATTGGCTTTTAAATAAAATGACTTTTGCCTCTGCATCACATTCAGTTTCTATTGCTGAACTCACTTCAATGTTTTAATGGATAATAGCAACATCTTTGATTGCTTAGCTTGATTTAAATTACTTGAGGCCTTCAAATAGTATACTCTGCTTAGCTACCAATTTCATGGTACATTTAAAATAGCTTTGGAGCATTTACAGCTCAGAGCTTGGTCTGGTGGTTCCCTGTTCATCTCCTGTTTCCCTGTTTCCTTGTCCCCCTGTTCCCCTGTTCCCCTATGTACCACCATTTATCCCAGCAAAGTGACTGCTTGAACTTCCATTTCATCTATCAATCTGATGAATTTATACTTGTCAATTATCTAAAATCTACCAGGCTGGTCCCCGTATTTACAACTCTGAATATTCTCCTACTTCCCCATTTAATCACCACAACAATTCTACTCAACAGTATAACCACCATTGAGTCTACAGAATGTTATTTTAAAGATGTGAATCAAGTCATCAACATTGCCACCTTTTATTCTAACAGAAGCAGCCTGTGCACACAGTGAGAGATGTACAATAAATGGTGAGAAACAGGGGTTCTGCTTTATTGAAGGCCACTTGAACAGAAACTGAGCAAGTGTATGCTTGGTCTGCTTGAGTGACATCAAAGTAGATTACATAGCATTAAGGGTCATTGTGTTATCAAAATATAGATACTCACCTTCTCCAGTCTTGATAAAGACACAAAATAAGGTCAAAATAGGGGGAAAGTAGAGATATGGCTATAATGCCACAAAATTGATCAATTATATGAGGTTATTTCCAAATAAAATGCTTCACATCACCTCCAGTGGTAAAGTAGACCAATCTCTCGCCCTTGTGGTGGTCAGGAAGAGAGAAGAAAGGCAGGGAGGGCAGGAGGAAAGCAGGTGGAACAGGGGGCAGAAGTTTGCCCATGTTTGGCTTAAAAGCGGCCAGTGAAAAGCGCTGAGGCGCGCGCTAAACTCAGAGGGATGGGTGCTCATTTGCTTATGTAACAACACCTTATTACGTAACATTATGGGCCGTTGTGTTTTAATAATATAGATAGATAGATAGATACAGGGTATCATAAATAGTAAGTATGTGCCACCACCAGCAAAGCTTCGAACCTCACCCTACTTCTGGAGATACTGGTCAACCGTGGTCTGAACCCGCGGGTCCACCTTGGACAGAATTTTCACAGTATCGTTCTAGTCGAATATTTCGCTTCAGCTACTAATCGCAAATATATAGTGTTGATAAATGGTCTCACCCAAAGGATCTTGCGGAATTCCTTTCCTTTTTCTGAGACTACGAAGTCGCCGGGCTCCATGACGTGGGCCAAACTCACATATGCACCTTTCAGTGCATCTACCCCTCCTTGGGACTCAGGCGGAGTGACTACCGACCCCCATATCACTTGCCGTGCCCCCTCTTCGGCGGTCCTGGCGATCAGCTTCTCGAATAGCCACATAAAGACACTGTGCATTCCACGACGAATCTCAGAGTAGCAGAATCCGGGATTTATGGCATTCACGATTATCGTCGGACGAGAAGGCGGAAGAAGATCCGTCAAAGCCAATGTGAGGAGGACGTTCAGTACTGTTTCATAACTGAGCCATGATCATCAACTCTCAAGAGGGAGGTAGTGGGCTCACGTTTAGCTAGCTTGTACTTTTCAAAGTGATCACTGTTACGGCAGTCGATCAGGGACATACAAGGTTGGGCTAACAAGAAGCCTTACTAAGGTTGGCAAAGTTCTTTGCTATTCAACGTTTCGAGCGCGGACGGCACTTGATAGAGCTTGTCGGGAATTTTGCCGTCCTGATGAACTTCACTGGCCACGATCACGATCCGTGGCTCGGACGATGAAATTTCGGCCGCTTTGAACAATTTCGGGAGCAGGAGGATGATAAGGAGCGCTGGAGCTAGATGGTTGACTTGAAGTCTGGCGTTGACAGTTGTCAGGCTTAACGGCGCGCGAATTAAATGATGCAAGACAACTTACGAGGTCTCCCATTCGTCTTGGGTCAGCTCGTATTTCATCGACACGACGCCGGCATTTGCAACCAGGATGTCAAGCCGCTCGACTTCTTTCTCGAATTTGTCCACGAAAGCTTTGACGGAATCAAAACTGCAGAGGTCGATCAGCCACAGCTCAGCCCTGTCGAATCCAGTGCTGTCTTTGAGGTCTTGGTAAAGAATACAAGTCAATATCCAAGCAAATGATCGAAATATAGCATGAGCTCACTTGCCAAGGCTGCAGTGCCCTTTGCCTGATTTCTACAACCCATGATCAGCCTAGCGGGATTCATGGTCGCGAAATGCTTCGCAGTCTCGTATCCTATCCCCGTGTTCGCGCCTATCACAACGACCGTTTTCCCTGTGAGATCTCCCTTTTCCACAGGCGGGACCCGCGTCCACTGCCCCTTGATGAATGCCCATGCTGATACCTGCATCTGTTATGAGGTCGAAGGAACTTACTTGGCTATGTTGCACACATTGGTAGCATTGTGGATCAATTTATACTGAATACAAGTCGACCTTCACCACAAGTGCTGACATGAATTCTTGTGACACATTTGTTGATCAGCCAATCAGACGCGAGAAATTGGATCCGTGTTGCCTTGCACCCGTCCTCAACGTCGTTACAACTATCAAACCACCCTGAGTTTACTTGCCGTTGGTACGCGTACTCCAAGCCGTGGCTACTTCCTTGTTCGTCGAAGTAGCCCACGAAGTGCTGATCGGAACTGTGAGTGCTTGGCACCGATCGCGTGTTGGATCGAGAGCTGCTATTCCAGATACCTCCTAGATGACATAAACGCCGGATATTGGAGTCATGCATAAGATGCTGATACACTCACGGAAGGGAGCGAGTTGAGTAAAGAGTCTCGAAGAAAGGTTACATCTGAAATTAACCCCCGGTTAGGAATTTGAAGGGAATAGCTGGGGGTACCGCCGGGCCTCTACTATCCGTAAAGGAAGATTTCGCGAAGCACGATCTGCGTCTCAAAGCGTGACTCGGAGGAATGCTTGATGAGTTTGGAAGCATAGGTGGCGAAAGCGGGGCCCATGGTTCATAGACCGATAATATATACACGGGAAAACGATGCCATACTGGCGCAATTGTCCTCTTTGCGTCGTGCTGCGCCGCTAGTTCGTGTAGCGACCTATCATCTCTTCCTCACACCCAAGTGAGGGTGGTGGACCACATCGCTAGGGAGCTGGTTCACCCTCAGATCCACCCTAGAGGTTGCGTAAGGGCTAAATATCAGAGGCCGAAGACGCACGTAGGAAACTTACGTAGGAAATATAGTCAGGGCTTTCGCAGGCCTTGTATTCCTTCAGAAGCTCATCGCAAGTAGCCCTGATAGGTTGTCAGAACAATATGTATAGAGTCCCAGCGCGTTAGCTGCGTGTGCGCACCTAGCATCATCGAACTCCTCAAGTCCGTTTTCGAACATCTTCTCCTTCTTGTATTGTTCCATGAAGGCATTGCGCTTGCGCAATCTATCGAATTGATCGAGCATACGTTTGAATAGCTAACAAGATGGGCGGACATCAGTCAACAGATTACCCAAGAAACGTACACGCACCGAGGCAATACTCGTATGATTGGCGAGCATGAGGCCGCTTACTCTGTGGTTGGTTGTAACATAAGGTGACCGCCGCGTAAGAGCGACTTGTATCGAGGCCGGCCCCCAAGGAATGAAATTTGCAAGCTGACGTTCTCGTATCCGAAGTAGAGATTGGTGGACCTAAGGATGCGGGCAATCAGTGTGAAGAGTATTGGGTTCAGCGTCATCGCCTACATCGGTGGGGTCGACGTCTCCTTGTATGATATTTAAAATGGATATATAGCACGCTGTTTTACTAGGCGTCGTAGACACCATTCTGTTCTTCGGTTGCAGGAGGCGACGCATTACATCGAGTACGGTTGTCCTCCGGATCGCCTTCGCCTGAGATGAACAGATGAACGGAGCTTAGTTTTCACACAAAGATGTACACATACCTTATCAATTTGATCACTCGTGAATGGGGTGTAGGACGTCATGAGGAAGTGACACCGCGGCGTAGGGATAAGGGATGCGATGATTCCGACGAGATCATTATTCATGTACCCAGGGTACCGTAGAGTCTGCGTGCTTGCAGCAATGACAGTAGATACCTAGAGCTTTATCAGAGGGCGCGAAGAGGAGGGGAAGGGTAAACAAACAAGTTGATTGGTTTGATCAAAGGATGGCGTTTGTATATGGAGACGGTCAGCAGATATTCTGGCCAGAGCACCATTATCGAGGACGACAACCGAATCAGCATGGTTCACTAGTCGTTTGAGGGTAAGCATCGAATTGTAGGGTTGTACAACGACGTCCCCCTCCTGCGCATTCGGAAACACGCTATACGTCTGTATCAACTTCTTTGGGAATTTGTCGTTCAAGCGTTCTAGTAGAAACGATCCCAGACCAGATCCAGTCCCCCCTGCTATTGAGTGCATGAGCATAAACCCCTTCGCCGTGTAAGTCGGCATTTCGTGAGTAGTCGATATAGGGACTCACCTCCAATGAATCGCTGCCTTCTGCTTCACGGTCAATCATTTCCATCACTTCTTCGTATATTCGCTCCCCAGCTGAGTATCCCTGGGCCCAATTGTTCCCGGCACCACCTCCGTCCTTGGATACGAAGATGTTCTCTGGATTATATAAGTTCGCGTACGGCGACGTCAAAATGTTGTTTATCACTCTGGGCTCTAGGTCAACGAGTATCGCACGCGGGATATAGTGTTCATCGTCGGCCTGGTAAAAGAAAACATCCTTTCTGTCACCTCCCTCTGTTGCCCACTCCTCAAGAATCCCTTCTTTGCTGATGCCGTGTTCTGCGCAAAGGCGTTGCCAATATACGGCCCCCACTTCGCAAAGCTCGATGAGTATTATTTCTCGTGGCTGATATATGTCGCGCACTTTGGTTTCCGCATTGCCCAAGCTGGACAGAGACAATTTCGCGAGGCATCTGTGGGATTTATGCAATCGCAATTCAAACGCGTCGCGACGCGCTATGAACCGCACTCGGGATTTTCCGATGATTCAGGGGTTAGGAACAGGGGATACTCAAGAGCCTCGTATTTTCACAGGGAGACTTTGAGACAGTATGCGAGTCCAAAGCAGTATGTAGCATCATGGTTTGCATCGGTTATACTATCGGTGAATGCATATATCTCTGATTCTTGGAGTAGAAGTACTGCAATGCCTACCCAAGTACTGTACAACCACTCAGAAAAATACGAGGATGCAAAACAACAATATGCAGCTATGGATAATAGTAGATGAAGGCTGTCATATATCCACCCAATCCCTTGCTCATCGATAAGAACAATAAGCTCCCTGGCCACCTTTCCTTTGTCAGCTGGAAGTAAATTCGTGACCCAGCGTCACAAGATCCCAACATTCCGTGACACAGTCACATTTTCTTGTTCAAGCCACTTGTGCTCATCGAGCTGGACGATGTTGCCCACCGTCTCGTCGTCGTCTATGGCAGCCTCGCGCCGCCCTTCAAAGCAGCATTCCGCTGGAAACACCCACAGGAGCCGACCCTCTGTCACTCGTTCACACTCTATATTCGGGACGCTCAAAAACATAGTTACCGCCCCATTCACCTGGCTGGCGACAAATAATGAAGACTTTGCTGAGGAAAAAGATGATCAAGGGAAGAGAAGGCGTGTGGCTGGCTCAGAGAAGACGAACACAATAGCTGTTGGCGATGAGTCAAGAACCGCCAGCGATTCCTTTGGCGAAACTGATGAAGGCATCACGCGGGGAACGAAGAGGCTGAGGGTATCCAGCCCCGCTGGTTACGAGCGCTACAAGGAGTCTCAGCGGGCGGGCTATAACGATCCGCCTCAATCCGCCTTTGCTTCTAACGCCTATGTCCCGCCCAATCGTTCGGCCTCGGTTGCGTTGCCTGCGACAACGATACGGCCGACCATTGACACCAGCGGGGGATCTCGGTATTCCCGTTCGTCTACTCGAGCGTCTAGCCTTGCTCTTCAACCAACGATGCTAGTAGACTCCCCGACCTTCGGCCAGCCTCAGCCCATTCAACGAGATGTGTCCATGTCAGGTATCCCTTCACCTCGCGAGCACTCAATGGACCGCAAGACTTTTGGTATCGCTAATGGGCCAGCTCGCACAGCACCCCCACTTGGGCGTGAATTGTCTCTGCCGCCTACGTCTTCTCGCCCATCGTTTGTCTTGCGCGCTTCATTGACGCCGCAGCCGTCTCAATCGCAACTTTTGCCTCTCATTACTCCCTCTAGTATCAGACGGGATACTAGTGAGCCTCCGCCCATATCTTCTCTCAGACAAAACCCTGTTTTCGTGCGCGGTCCGCCTAAAAACGAGGGTGTACATCTTCCTTCAGATTCTGTCACCCTTGGGGTTTTGGTTGAGAACCATCGTAGTGTACGTCATCACTTACTCCTTCCTCCATTTTCAACATTTATGTTAATGTTCTCCCCTTCTTTCTCTCATGATTCGGGTTTCTTTAGTCCCGATCTCCATCCCGATCCCATTCACTTTTGTTCCCTTCACACGGCCAAGATTTGCCTTCGCAATATGCTTCAAATCAGGCTGCATCGCAAGCTCATTTGACTCCAGCACAGAAAGCTTTGCATGCGTTGGATGTCTACAAAACTCCTTTGATACCGACACGATTGAGGGCTGGTACGCCCACACAAAGCCTTTTTGATGTTAACGGTTTGATCAGCGGCTCGACCTCGGGGTCAACTGGTCCCGACTTGTTCAGGCGGCGGAATCCTTTGATTCTCATGAACGACAGAGAGCGCGGAGGTAGGCGGAAAGGAGACAGGGAATCATCCAAGAGGGATAAGAAGCACAAGAGGACACGAGAGGTTAATGAGACAAAGCCATACGCAGGAGCTGGGGGAATGAAAAAACTTCTGGCTCGGGCCCGCGCTGAAAACGTGGATGAGTTTCGAAATGCCCCTAACGAAACGGGCAAGGGCGAAAGTAGTACGGCGATGGACAAGGACAAGCAAAAGGTTGAAGTAGACGAAGAGGTTCAAACTGACGACAATGATGTACCCCCTTTACCCTCGAGCGACTGGTATTCAATTGCTTCCCGGCCAACGCAAGCAGGTCCCGGTCTTGGTTCCTCCTTGCGTGTTGGTCGTAGCAAGATCTCGAGGAATCATATTGCTAGGCCTGCGGCTCCGATAGGCAAAAGACCCAACAAGTTCTCCGCGGTTTATGAAGATGAAGTTATGGATGGAGACGATGATGCGAAGGACGCGGCTGCCTTCGAATCTGACGATCGCCAGAAAGAACGAATTGAGCTTGAGGAAGCCGCAAAGAGGGTCCCTGTCTTCAACCCCCCTCCCAGCTTCTCGTTTGCCAAAGAAGTGTGTATCTTGCCTTTTCCATATTCCTTGGGGTTCTGACAATGCTTCAAGGGCCCTGCACCTGTTCAAGACAACGAGAATGCTGAAGAACCTCCCATCAGTTCCCTTCCGTTCAGTCTCGCCAAACCTACTAGTGCTACAAATGCTAGTCAGCCCGCGGCCCCTCCTGTCTCTGTATTCGATGCCCAAAATGAGGCCCCACCTACTCCAGCCCCCTCGGGTTTCTCGTTCGCGCCTGCTCCTAAGAATACCGCGACGCCGCCGGCTACGACGACACCTGCAACGGCTTTGCAAGGCTTTTCGTTCAAACCACCAGAGGCAGCCAGTGAAGTCAAGCCAGATCAAGGCAAATCAGGCATTCCAAACTTTTTTGCGAATTCGTCCATTTTGTCAAAGCCTGCTACACCCCCAGCCCCTGCGAGCTTCTCCTTCGGATCGTCATCCAAAGAGTCATCTACTCCAGAGCCCGCGCCCGCGCCTGCAATCACAACTCCCTCTTTCTCCCTTGGGCCTGGATTTTCTTTCAGCAAGCCTGAGGGCAGCTCTGCCCCGTCGTTTTCTTTCGGGAAACCTGAGGTCAGCCAACCGCCGGTCCCCTCGACACCCGCTCCTGCGTTGAACCCTGCGTCGAATCCTTTCTTTGCTCCAGCCACTTCAGAAAGCAAAGACACGACAGGCAGCGCTACCTCCTCAGCACCAGCATCAACACCAGCATCAACACCAGCATCAACACCAGCAGCTACTGGCCTCTTCGGCTTGGCATCAGCATCATCCTCGTCAACCCCGTTCTCATTCAGTAAACCCGCAGAAAGCAATGAGGCTCCCAAAGCTCCTGCATTCTCGTTTCCTCCAGCCGCACCGAAAACGGACAAGGAGAGTGTCCCAGCGCCCTCTCTGTTCGGTAGCAGTGCGGCGTTTGCTACGTCAAACACGACTGCCGAACCTAGTGCAACCACAAGGCCATCCTTGACTTTCCCGGCTCCGGCGGAGGCACCAAAGTCGTTGTTTGGTAATACAACCTCTACTAGTACCAGCCTCTTCAACTTCGGACCACCCGCCGAAAGCAAAAGTGCTGCGCCAGCTGTGTCAACTGCACCCCCGACGTTCTCCTTCCCGTCTGCGCCTAGCACCCCGGTAGCGGAAGAGAAAAAGCCTGCTTTCAGCTTCAATGCCACGCCCTCCGTAGCTGCTGTCAGTGGGTTTTCGTTCAACTCCAGCGGTAGCGCTGGCAGCGATGTGTCAAGCAAACCGTTTGCTTTCTCATCGATTGCCCGTCCGTCAACACCCCCCAAACCGGCGAACGACGAGCAGGAGATGCGAATGGAGGAAAGTCCCACGAGGGAATCCATGCAGCCTAATAGAGATCTTCCTAAGCCCACTCTAAATTTCTCCTTTGCTAGTGGCAACACTTCAGGCAGTGCACTTTTTGGTGGAAACTCAACCGCAAGTTCCCCGTTCTCGTTTGGTCCCCCCTCGACCTCGAATCCTTTTGGCGCGAAGCCAGATATTTCAGTGAAACCTGCCGAACCGGCTAAAACCCCATTCAGTTTTGGGGCGTCGAACAATGCTAATCCTCCCGCTGCTCCATTCTCCTTTGGTCCATCTACCAGTAATGACGGCTCCCGCCCCAATACTGCAAGTCCCTTCTCGTTCAATAACACATCTGCGCCAACGTCAGCCACAGGACCCGCGCCGTTCTCTTTCGGAGCTCCATCAAGTAGTACCCCGACAGCCAACCCATTCTCCTCCGTTAATGGATCAGCACCCAACAGTCCGTCCGTGTTCAGCCAGACCCCTGCGTTCTCGTTTGGTGCCAACCCTGGGTCGACAAACACTTCTGCTGCTACTTCACCTGCCCAACCGTTCTCGTTTGGAGGGAGCCAACCCGCTTCGCCTGCAGCGCCGGCTTCCTCATTACCTATCGCGTCCGGCTTCGGCAGTGTACAATCCTCTACGCCGTTCGGGGTCGGTGCTCCTGGCGGGGGTGGGCAGCCATTGTTCACTATGGGTGCCCCGCCCGCCAATAATACCCCATCCGGAGCTCGACAGATCAAGAAACTCCCCACAAGACGAGGAGGAGGAGGAAAACGTTAAAGATTTCACGTTCAGTTTTTTTGTCGCTCTATGGTGTATTCGCTGTTTGTTTTCCCAATCTTCTCATCGGCGCATGCCATTCATGATAATCTCAAGGATTATCCGAAGTTGGATCGTCGGGGTTGGTCACCCGCGCTCCACATCTCGTCTCATAGCAGTCATGCGACTGCAAATCTCTGGCAGGCATTGCCCTGCCTTCTCATAGTCGCGCTTTGACTCTTTCATTATATACAACTCCTCCACATATATTTTTTTACTTTACAAGTACCATACTGCGTTCCAGGACTGTATCAATCTGTCGTCACTTCTCTCGCTTTGCAGTATTCTAGGGCTCAAGGCTCATCCAGCATTTTTCATACAAGCTCCGTACATTAGGCTCAAGGCCATTTTACACGTCATCTGTGCAACCATGAATAGTAGGTAGTTAATTGCATACTTGCATCTCCAGGATGAAATTCCTCAATTTGTACGTCCAGGGAAATAAGTGATCGACAATCAACTTTGCCTTCTTAGTTCGTTTCTTCATGCTATCTCCTCAGTTATAGCCGCACAGGACAGTCACTTCTCCTAATTTTCGACGCGCTCGAGATGCCCAAGGCGAAGAAACGAAAGGCCCCAATTACGAACAATTTCATTGCTGATCCTTCTTCCAGCAAGCCCCAGGCCAGCAGAACCTTGATCCGACGATTTCACGTCCTTCTTAAGAAGAAAACGCAGCTAGAACAACTTCTCAGTAAAGGGGATGATAGCAAACGTCCGAATCCAGGGTTGGCCGAAGCGAAGCTGTCTCTTAATGAAGTAGAACATGAAATTGAAGAACTTGGGGGATTGGAGGCATACCAACGCATGTCGAGCATCGGCCAAGGGAACGACCGTGGAGGGGGAAGTGAGAAGTATCTGATATCGTGGTTGAAAGAGATCAAGGTCCACGAAATATGCCAGAGGGAGAAACGAAGACATTTGTAAGTATTTCGTGCATCGTTGCTCATGGTGACACTGAATTGTCTAGCGTAGATTACTCGAGGTTGGTGCTCTCAAGCCCGACAATTATCGTTCTTGTACTTCGTGGATCGACGCTACTCCCATGGACCTGAAGTCGCGGCATCCTGATATTCTCGAGCAGGATTTCCTGGCATTGGATCAATCCGAACACCGAGCGAGATGGGATACTATCAGCCTGAGTTTGGTATTGAACTTCGTTCCCGAAGCCAGTGACCGAGGTAAATACTTGAGTCGTTAAGAGAGGGGGGCTTGTCTAACCATCACTTCCTCAGGACGAATGCTTCGATGCGCGCACAATATGCTCAAAGACGGAGGATACCTGTTTCTAGCTGTAAGTCGCTCCGGCACGCCTGTGTTCTCCCCAACTTCAACGATTTCACAGTTGCCACTTCCTTGCGTCGAGAATTCTCGGTATCTGACTTTCGAGCATCTCCAACTCCTCATGAACTCGATAGGTTTCAATGAACTCAAGTCACGGTGGAAACAAGGCGGCAAGATGGTGTACTATCTATACGAGAAGACCTCGCCTGTTCAAACAGAGACAGATTTCTCAAAGAAGCGAGTTCTGCGAGCGGGAAATAGGAATAATTTCGTTGTACTACTGCGAGATTAGTTGTCGCACATCTTTCTAATATTATATCCTTGGTTTACAGCTGTACGAGCTGAGAGGTCGTAAAAACCATGACATTCAAATAAAACATTACAGACATCATCGTCACAAATCAGTGAAAGTACGGCTACAGCAAACGAATACATGGAGGATCAATTAAATGGCAGATAGATTTAGGCTTTCGCCTCGCCTGCTGGCGCATGGGGCCTGAAGAGACATTAAATTTCATAAACAACATCTTTCAGTAGTACTCACGAAGTTTCTTCTTCCTCTGTATGATCAGTGACCCGCAAATAGACCATCGGCAACATAAATATCAATCCAGCTACGAGAAGCACCCAGGTCGAGATGAAGATTTGGATGAACCTGCAGGCGATGGTCAGTACCTGTGCAGTATGGCAGAGGTTTTGTTTCTTACGGTCGTTTCACGGCATCTGCGCGCCACACGCCGGCAGCCCCAGCAGATTGCAGAGATTTATCTGACGTATGGGGAAACACTCAGAACTGTAATTTGGTGATTTGAGGCTAGACTCACAGAACCCAGTGAAGTACGCGAGCTTTGCGGGATCGTTGGACATGGCGCCCATCATCTAGGGACCCCATAAGCACGTGTATCGCCCTGCCAGCATAAGACAGACTGACCCAGTAGGCAGTGGTCTGCCACATCGCGTCCAATAGGCCGCAGAAGATGTACAGCCAAATGCGACCAGCAAATCCATGGTCATTTATGTCCATCTTGGCCGTGTCAAGAAGTAGAGACTCGCGAGTATAGTTCCTGGCACGCTTCCATTGACATCGTCGGTGAGAGGGAGAGGGGGTGATGGCTTACTTTTGGTAGAAATACGCCCAGATGTGCACTACGAACACCATGGCCAAGAGGACACCCCAGCCCAAGAACGCGCGCACGCGGCGGCGGAGCCCTTGCCTATCGAGTAAGAACCCGATGGCCAACGAACCGACGATTTGGGACATCCAGTACACAAGATTGTTGAGCGAACGGGTGCGGATGTTAAATAACACTCCGTTGTATTCGTTGAATTCTGTGGGCAGGAAAGATGCTCAGATCAATGGCGTGGGGACATATGGTAGGCTGACGTACGCCAAGTGTAGAACCAGTTACTTGCGAAGAACATGGGGAAGAGGAGGACGATCATAGGGTCTTTGCGCAGAGCTATATAGAGCCCCACAATCTCCGTCTTCCAAGAAGGCTGGCGAGGGGGAGAAACTTTTGTACCGTCGGTGCGGATCATTTTGTTCGGGTTGACCATCAACAAAGGGATGAGAACACCAATGAGAGTAAGTACCAGGAACCCGATCTATTAGCATGGTAAGATTAAAAGCGTTACTGAGGGGAGAGGTTGGCCAGCTCACGTATGTTCCATTACCAACTGCACGTCTAGATGAGCATCGTACATTCAGTTCGCACCACTTGAAGCGTGACTCACCGGAGTTTGCCTCAGAGTGAAAGTTCTGACCTAACGAGACCGAGGCCCCGACGACACCACCGAGATTGAATATGGTCCAGAAAATTCCGATATAGCGACCTTTCTGGCTTTCGGTTGGGTAGGCCAACATGAGTGAGCCTTGAGCAGTCCATAGAAGCCCTATGATATCGTTGGTACACCCTTTATTAGCGCATTTGACTCCAGGGTTGGTGATGAACACGAACCTGCACATATGCCCAAGATGGCACCCGATGCAATGACGAAACCGCCTGCATTGGGATGGATATTCATGGCCCTGAGATTGACAGCAGTTGGCACCTTTGATTCCAACAGAGTGGAACATGTGAACATACAAATACGAGCCGATGTATAGGGCGTATCCCGTGGTTCCGATGAGCAGAGTAAGCTTAGGACCAAGCACATTGTTGATGGATCTAATGATTGTCTAGTCAGAGACGTTCAACCCGAGTCAGATTTTGGGACGCACCCAGCAAAAAAGGCTGCAGCTGCAAAGGTTGCATAGAGTGCTGCGTTGGCATTGGCACTTGTCGTATTATCGACTTGACCTCCGGCGCCCAAACCATTCAAAGCGTTGAAAAGTCCTAGATTGAATCATGATAAGAAAACTCATAACCCGTAGGACAGAAGTAGATCATACCGGGACCCATGAAGCACACGAAACCGAGCAGAGCGACCTACGGGCTCCAACCCTCAAATCCAGCCCACATGCGATGGAATCAAACAATCTGACCTGTGTCATAGGGTGCTGATACAGTCCCTTGAGGCCTGTGGGGCGCTCAAAAATCACCTCTTGCGAGACATTGTCGAGACTGTCGGTTCCACTATCGTATCCCTTCTCTGTCATATTGGCCATTTTGACGTTCCACTGGGGAAGGGTGCGTGCAGAGTGTCACGAGAGGGGAAAAGCGACGAAGAGAAGCGTCGACGGGTCGCCTATATATAAGGTCTCATATGGAGTAGGAATAGAAGCGAAATAGATGTGTCACACGGGGTAGGCCAGCACCGTGAATCTCGAGGAACTCTAGAGTCACATTCGGGCTAGCTCAAGATCAATATACTGAAGGCGCTAACGGAATCTGTATGATGTCCACGTCAACTCGGTCCTCGCTTCCTGCAAGTACATGTGGAACTCACTTATCTCTGCCATCGACGATGCTATGTTTGTCGGTGGGTGTCGCGGTTCAGAGGAGGCTGCCAGAGGTGCGCCATATGGGGCCAGTATTCGCGGACCTTGAATAAAAGCTTCCTGCTTCTCCTTTCAACCTCATTTACCGCCACATACGATAGGATTGGACACGAGACTATCAAATATACGTGTTGCCGGGCACGGTCATGATGGATCAAGCTCAGAACCGTAATAGAGAAGAGTGGCGAAGGCGGCCATAAGGGGATCCACATCAACACGCCTTTCTGACTTAACTTTATGATGATTGAATCTCTACGCACAAATACAGGTTTTGTTCAAAGGATCCTTATATCACACTGCCCAGTGCGTACATAGAACTTGTATGTAAGAAAGAAATTGTGAAGTTGAGAAGAATGGATGGAAGAAAAAAATAAACAAAGAACGTCAAAAGAAACGAGGGTTCAACCGGTCAAAGCAGTAATAAGCAAGCAAGCATACTACATATGAACTCGAGACCTATTCAGTAGGAGGTGGGAAATTGAGTGTGGTGTGTCATTCGAGGCGGGTGGCTGAATGTAGGTGGTCTAGACTGGAGCTCGAGGATGGAATGTGTGAAAGGCTCATTCGAGAGCATTGGGATGCTACGCGGCTTGGAATAGCGATGGAGGGAAGTTAATGGGCGTACGAGGTACGAACGGGTGAAGGTTTGTTTAATCAATGGCCACGATTCTAGATCTGCTCCGGACGGGACCCAGGCGCTGCCTAGCGTCACTACGGTTGCCACGATGTTCGGACAACACACACTGGGCGCATTGTAGGAAGAGGGGGAATGAACAGAGGCAGGGATGATAAGGAGGAGGACGTGAGGTGGGAAGGGAGAGAGGGAAAGGGGTAACGTATTAAGCTGAGGTAAGTAAACGAAAAGATGCAAAAAGAAACCGAGGAACGAAGGAGGACATTTAGACGAAGCCTCGTCCACCGCGTTTCGCGTCTATTTTCTTGAATCGTTCGGCTTCTTGTCTCTGTACACGAGATGATTGCCGTCAGGTCAATTATGCAAATTACCGGTCGATTGCGGGGACAGACCTTCTTAATGACACATAATGAGGCTAGGAATAGGCAGATGACGACCGCCATGAAACCGTAAACCGTCCTGAGGAAAAGCCTCAGTCGTTGAGAAGGCTACAGAACAGCTGAGATACGCACGTGAAGATGTTGTTCAATGTGGTGTCGGCGAACTTCGTGATTGGTGCAACGCAGAAGTTGGCCTCTTGCGTCAAATTTAGGCTTTGGACAAATTCAACAGAGGTACAATGGGTGCCACCAATGACGGCCTTGTCTAGACCGCTGAAGTATCCACAACAGGACAGCTGTCAAACGGGGCAAAAAAATCAGAAACAGCCCTCCTAGACGACGACAACAATGCAGTGGATGCCAATGATGTGTGTAAGGGATCGGACTGTGAACTCACCTTGTCCTGGAGGGTGATTCTCGTTTGGTCCGAGGCTTGTAACCATAAGTCGTGGAAGTTGGCGCGCTCTCTGAGAGTGAAGAACCAGACGAATGTGCCAATGACGACAATACCGAGTGCGTCCGCAATGAGAGCCCAGTTTAGGATGACAAGACCGATAGTAACGTGGTTCGGTTGGACGATAGCGCCGATAGATAGGGCAAATGTGACCAAGAGAGCGATACCTAGTATAGTTCCAGCTGAAGCAGACAGAGATGAGTGTATGAGTTCTGAGGAGAATACGTGCAACGCACCAGTGAGATCAGCATTGCTCAGCACCATGTTCATCATGATATCTGTTTTCCTCCAGACAAGAGAGAGGACGAGAGCCACTATTCCAGCTGCGAGAAGACAGAAGTCCAGGAACGCCCATACACCCATCAACTTCTTAGATACCATCGCCATGTATGTGCGATATTGCTGGATTTCGGGTTGAGGGCTAGCTGTAACTTTCAGCACAATTGCTGTAGGAGGATGAAGCTTGGACGCACGAGTTGTTTCGGCGAGTGTTCTTTGTTTAAAGGCTCGTAGGGGCCCTCGCGGAGAGCTTGTTTATGAAATGACCGTTTTGTACAGAGAGCGGACGTGCGACGCCAGGAAGAACGGGAATGAGTGGAAGTAAGAAAGTTTCGAAAGGACGGTGGACGGTCTACGCCTTGCGCTCGCGCTTCTGTGTGGTCGAAGAACAAAAGGGTGAGCCGGGAAAAGGCCAAAGAAAAGAAGGAAAAAGAAGAAACTGGGCAGGAGGAGGATGGAAGAGGGAGGAGGAGAAGATGGTACTTACCAGAAACTGACTTGCCGAACAACAGTAGGCACTTGTGTGAATTGATATTGATAGTAACGGTTGCGGTCGTGGGAATATGTTGCTATGGCCACCACGTGAGCTGGTGCATTGAAGAAAGGTTGTGCAAAAGAGTGGACATCCTTCAGCCCGTCCTGGCTTTTGTAGTCCTTGCTGAGCTGGTCACTGCATGCAGGCCATCACTCACACTTTCCATTCAACTTCCGTACGTGCGCTGGATCCTCGACCGCCCTCCCTTCGCAGAAATGTTCTTCCGTAGAGACCGTCGTAATTCGCGCGTTCGAGGCCCACTGAGATGTCAGTAAAGGTACCATTGCCGAACAACGCGTCGTTGTTATGTGCTTTCTGATATTCACAGAGATACGATTACACGGACACGAGCCCTCGCATTGACGGACTTAGACGAGCAGCAACCTCAGCCCCGACAGCGGAAATACCTGGAAATACTTTGTTTCAAGAATAGAGATGATCAGTCTAAAATCATAAGTACCATCAATGATGCGAGTCCCGATGAAACGGACGATTATGTATAACTCACTGGACACTGGCATGCAGCGGGCGCCGGGCGCAGACAACCTCGCCTACGTTGCAAGTCCTGTCGCGCGCGCAGCTGTGTGCCACCGCTTCAACTGCTTGCGGGCTTCGGGGGTACGAATTCACTAGGGGGGATTTACACGCATTACTTATCCCCCGCTGAGGGGTCTGGGGTGACGACCTCAGTGCCCGAGCCCGCCTCAACGTGAATCGTGATTCAGCGCACTGCTGGCCACAGCAGGCCACAGCATCAAATTTGATGATCTAGGCGGTCGTGAACGGCATCTAATTCATTTCGAAGATGGGATCAGTTATTGACGCAACAAATGCTCGAAGCTTGATCAAGAACTGAACGAATCATTTACGATCAAACACTGGGTGCGCCACCTTATGACTCTATGAGCATCATCTAATTGGCGAAGAAGCTGGGCGTTTGTCTTCGCATCCTCCAAGCACCTCCAAGTCGCGCGAGGCACAGGCCCATGCTTGCAAGATGCTTGTCACAGTCCCCAGAGTCCGAAACAACGCGCGAACGAGATCGCCGCACGTTTGCCGAATATTGAACAACACATCATTTGTGCCCTGTGTCCCGTAAACGACACAGGATCTTCATAAGCTGCGCTGCGCTTGCACGCACTTCGCTTCTACCAGTGTAAAAGGCTTTACACTTGCCACCATCCGCCAATTACCCCTTCTGTCCAAACGTCTGGCCTTCACGGAAAGCGTCTGGAACGTGAAGAAGAATTTGAATATGACCGTGTCTATGATACGAACACACTCCAACAACCCAATGATATACACAATTAGTTGATAAAATGTCCATTCCTTCGCAACCTCACTCAACGGTCGCAAGCACCTTCTTCAGCTCCTCGTTCTTCCTCTCCAGCACCTCAACCTTCTTCCCAGCTTTCCCCATCTTATCGAACAGATACGCGGCCCTCGCATCACACGCCCGCACCCCCCACATCCAGCCAAACGCCCAATCACCCCACCCTCGCGTCCTTGTCTCCTGCTCCCGTATATTCTCCAGCGTACCCAGCTCCTCCTCGCACAGCTTTATGGTACTCTCCGCGCTGGATATGAGTTTGTTGTTGTACGCGATATCTTGATTGGCTTGGAATATCGGGTCCTTGACCAGGCGCTCGAAGACATATTTATAGACAGGTTTGCCGGGGCGGATGGTCGATGGGCGGCCTGAAATAGATTGCTTCTATAAAAGAGGAATACACATGGAGCGAAGGAATGCAAGCGTACCGTTCACAGTCCCTATAGCAATCAATTCGGCATGCTCCATATTCCTCAACGGAGACTCGTCTCCCTTGAAAGGGAATTCTATCAATACCTCATGGTATGACACCTACTGCCACGAATCATGATTGATGCATCACAAATTGAGCAGCAACATGGTCAGCGATCATACAACAAATGCAGATGGATGAGACGGTAAGCGCACCTCCGGTTTCTTGGCCAGTAATTTCAAGACTGCCCATGCCTGTTCCCTTGACCAAGCAAGGCTCTTCGCGTCGTCCACGTCATCGCCAAATGCGCTCTTCCGCAATTCGCCTACGCCGCGTACCACGATGTCTTCCACAGCTTCCGCTACGCCTTGGCCATTGGTCACTTTATGAATAAGCTAAAGTGTCCGTCACGGATTGCATGAATATGTAGTTTATGATGCACAAGAGATGTGAACTCACGCTTTCCAAATCGCTTGCCCGTCCACCGAGTCGCTCAACAAGTTCGGTCTCAGATCTCGTGAAGTGGACGTCGATATCGGAGTCCCGCAATCTCTGCTTAACGAACGACAGAGCGCTGCTGGTATCCGCATCGGACAAAGCTATAGAATTGATCGGCTTGGATGGAATGGCTGACGATTCACAATGAGCACGCAGGAGCGAAGACTGAGTGAGGAGACTTCACCTTTCGCCAGCCGTTTAGCGTTTTCCCTGTTATCGCTAACAACGATAACATGCGCGATCTAGGTGACCACGTCAATGGACAAGAGTAGAGCACTAGAGGGGGATGGATAACCTACTCGATTCTCCGCGAGTCCAGCTGCCCACTGCGCCAGGACGGTCAACAAATCCTCCTTGCTGCCGCCCGCTCTGTTAGACGGACTATAATTGCGAATAATGACGATCGGAATGGCCGATATTGCTTCAGCATCAGCGACAGGGGGCCTATGGTGCCCGTTCTTCTTCTCTTTCGGTCTCCCCACCTCCCCATCCTCCCGATCGGTCCGCCCGAGTTCCATCATCGCCTCCCTCATTGCTTCAGGTTCACTCAGGGTCTCTCCAGCGATCTCCACCACCCCAACATCGTCGCCATACTCATCCTCCAACGCGCCCATCGCTTCGTCCCCAATTCCAAGTTCGCTCATTACGCCGTTGCCTGCTACGCAGTCCAGGCGCCCATCATGCCATGTTCCATGTCTTATTTTGTGCAGGACAACGTTCTGCTCGGCTTTGCGCTCCTCATCTTGCTCCTCGCTGGCCCGTTTGAGAGCAGCCGCGTGGATGTGGGATGCCGAGGTCGCTTGCAGAGCACGCGTTACGACGGACAGTACTTGCGTAAGCTGATCTGGCAGCGAACTGGAGAATCCGGCTGGGAAGAAGACGAATTAATTCATCGCCCACATGATTCGAAAGGATGAAAGTACCCTTCTGTCCGATCAACCCGACGCTAGCCAAATCGAGTAAACTGCTCATGGAGTCGAGGAAAGTGAAGACTGGCCAGTAACCTGTTTGCCTCGCAAGAGCGCCGACAAGCTGTGGGTCAGATGTAGCCTTCTGGAGGTCGCGACAATCAATATGCAAAACGTGTCTGAAATTTGCGGCAGGAAAGAATAAGACGTCACTCGATAGATTTGTACCCTGCCGCTCACCGATCCGAGTCCTGTATCATGGTCTCCAGTAGTCTTGACTTGCCGCTCCCTTGTGGTCCGTGAAGGAAAGCTACAGTAGCTGTAATACATCTAGGTTAACAGGGAACTAGTTAAGGACACGTAAAGAGGGTTGGCCTACTTGGGAAATCGTCAAGATATGTCTTGATTGTCCGCTCGACTTCCTGACGTTCCTTCCATACACCTTGGATCTCCAGATCAGTAGACAATTCTTTCGACCGTTGCGCACGCATCGCGGAGGAGAGTGAACGTTTGTTTTTAGAGGACGAAGAGTGGGTATCTGAAGCAAGATAGGAAATCAACTGAGTGGGTAGCATGTTGCATGCCCATTTGTACACCGTCCACTCTAAGGGAAGGGGGTCAAGGTTCCGGGACTGCTTGTTGTGTGTTGGGTCATACATACCTCGATAATCAAACCAATTTTGCATCTTCGCTTGTACCATCATGGCGCGCACGGGGTCAAAGACCTGCTCGGTAGCTCAGCAGAGGATAGGATAAGCAAGGACTAACTGACCGTGTATGTAATGGAACCAAGCAAGAAAACGATAACGGGGATGACAATCCGCGGATGGTTCGCTGTCCAGTCCCTTATAACATGGGCTCGGATAGCCTTCTGATACGCTATTCTGAGTCGCGTCCGTGTACCTTTCCCAGCGTTGTCAGCACTGCAACAAATACGTCAGCCGTAGAAACTCCAGCCACTGGATGGACTCACCCCGGCGTAGAGGCGATCTCCAAGCCATGGACAACATTCCGGGCGATTGCCGCGGGTCGAATTCGGCTGAAGGTGATGACGGAGGAGCGCGGCGTACCCGCGGGTACGGTTGTTGGCATTGTGAGGTCCTGGATACGACCGTACGGCCTGAAGAGTTGATAGAGTGTTTGCTCTGGGACGTCTGGTCCCTCGAACGTGACGCGCAGCATCGAGAACGCGAAGCGATTCATATCCTGTGTATACTATGTGAGTGCCGGTGAGTGATAACGTTGTAGTAATATACGCACCTCTCTCCAAGGGCTACCCTGGACGAGCCATACATTCCCCCTCCATATTCCATTCCACGATGGCAAGCCCCCAGCGTTGTCTGCTTCCTCGTTCAGTAGTCGTTCCAATTCGTGGAGCACGCGACGTTCTTGCGGCGTCTGGTCGCCTGACCTGGAGGTTGTGCTAGACGTCGAATCAATCGGGTGTGGGTCTTCAGAGTCTTCCGTGGAAGTCAAATCCTCTTCCCCACTGTCCGGAAGCGCGTACTTGAAGTGAACGAATACTCCGCCGTCTTTCAGATGGGGTTCCAACTCTAGAATCGTGAACTTATGAGCTTGAACGCGGGATAGCTTGGCTTTCAGCTCTGCTAGCAGAGTATCCTGCCGTAGTCGAAATATGAACGACCTCACGCTGTTAGAGTAAGATGATCAGCTCTCCATGAGAATACGAATTAGACCACTCGGGCTTACTCCCATACACCCAATTGAACGGGGAAGACTGAATCCACGAATAGCCATCCTTCTCGATTATTTGAGCCGTCGTGAAGAAATCGTCTCGAGCTCAAGCCGATACCCCGTCGTATTCGTTTCGCAGCGAACATTGAAGTTCTGTAGAGAGTGAAGTCATGCCAGACTTGGCCCGAAAAGTAATGGCTCCTGATGCCGGAGCTTCCCGATTTGGGAACCAGACTAGGGGCTAGGAGCTTTCCACTCAAACTCTATCTTCAACTCCTGCTCCAGATAGCTCGAATTCATTGATTATCATATTAATATTGATGAGTAGATAGTCTATTTTGTTCAGAAAGATTTGGGCCGGACTTTGAGGAAGTCATAGTTCCTGGTCTTCCCGGGAACGCCAGATTTCGGGCTCACCTGATTTTGACGCCTCGATATCGAAGTTCGGTGCCCAACGTGGTCATGGATCTCAATGGAGGCACATTATCTAAGTCCTTATCATCCCGAGATGGAGCGAACGTCACTACCACTCTTTCCAGCTTCCACCATCTAGGCGACGACAATGGAAAACCCCGAATTTCGCGTTGCACTGAGAGGAGGTGCGCTGCTCGGTAGTCCTCGATTCAATAAAGGCACGGCGTTCACGGTGAAGGAGCGCATTGCGTTTGGTCTGACCGGGCGGCTTCCTTCGCGGGTGAACACACTTGACGAGCAATGCGCTCGAGCATGGGACCAGTTGATGGTGCGCGAGACACCCATCCGAAAGAATTCATTCTTGCAAAGTTTGAAGGTGTGTCGCGTCCATACGTGTATGCACGGTGAAGCTGACTAGTGAAAGGATCAAAATTGGGTCCTCTATTACTCCCTGATCTCGAGAAATCTGAGAGAGCTCGTACCGATCATATATACTCCTACTGAGGTGAGTTTGAATCAATGTTTGATGCGCATATAGTGATCTAGAGTACTGATTTTGCGGTAGGCGGAAGCTATTTCCAACTACTCGCATCTGTTTCGCCGAAGCGAAGGGCTGTATCTTACCTTCACTGACCAGGACACCATGGAGGAGGACTTCTTGGAACAGACTAGGGGTCGTGTAATTGATCTCGTGGTGTGCTCTGATGCGGAAGCAATTCTTGGCATCGGAGATCAGGGTGTCGGAGTGAGTAACCTCTTTCTCAATCCTTCCTCGTTGGAATACTGAACGATGTTAAGGGAATTGGCGTATGTCGGCTGTCTCCCTTTCTGCTCGTGGCTCATGTATGTATGCGCAGATATCTGCTGCAAAATCAGCCATATATACGTACGTGTTACTTCACATCTATGTATCTGTAGAGTCTCATCTAAACTTCAAAAATAGCCTAATAGGTCACATAGACCCGATTAAAAGTCTTCCAGTGACTCTCGATGTCGGGACGGACAATGAGGAGCTGCTCAATGACAATCTCTACGTTGTGAGTCCGCCTTTGTCCAGAGAAACAAACAGCGTAGTTATATCTTCCGCAGGGTTGGCCGCATCGGCGCATCCGTGGCGAAGAGTATGATAAATTTGTCGACAAGTCAGTGGCCGCTCCTCTGATACCGACGTCATGTTACTCATCACGCAACGAATAGGTTTGTTCAGCTGGTTCGCAAATACTTCCCTCATAGCTTGCTGCACTTCGAAGATTTCGGCGTCACAAATGCGCAACGGCTGTTAGCACGTTATCGTGATCAACACGCGTGCTTTAATGATGATATGTAAGTGATCCATAGCAATACCCCACCCCTCACCTCGTATAACGAGTTATCTAGTCAAGGAACGGGCGCGGTTACTTTGTCGTGCATAATGGCAGCTGTCGGCGTAACCAAATCGAAGCTATGTGACCAACGCTTCATTGTGTATGGTGCAGGATCTGCTGGCCTTGGCATTGCACATCAACTGCGCGACGCAATCGTCTCCACAGACAATCTCAGCCCCACTGAAGCAGCCAAAAGATTCTATCTCATCGACAAACACGGGTTGATCAAAGAATCTCTCGGTCCCTCTCTCATTCGTGACTCGTTGTTTGAAAATGGATTCGTACGGCCAGATGAGGAATGGGAAGGTGCGGCGGTCAACGAGCATGGGGAGGTGCGGTTGCTGGAGGTTGTGAAAAGGATCAAGCCGACTGTGTTGATTGGGTGTTCGACTCATGCTGGTGCGTTTACGGAGGAGGTCATTAGAGCGATGGCAGAGGGGTGCGAACGACCGATTATTTTACCGTTGTCGAACCCGAGCAAGCTCGTAGAGGTCGATCCTGCGGATGCGAATAAATGGACGGAGGGGAAGGCTTTAATCGCTACGGGGAGCCCGTTCCCTCCTACGAAGATGCCGAATGGCAAGGATTATGTGTACGTTGTCCACTGCTATTTTTGCCCATTAAAAGCTGAAGTTTCGATGATACGTAGTATTGCAGAATGCAATAGTAAGCGTATTTGATTTACCGAAGCATCGTTCTGACAACTTCCTCGCCCTTCCTCAGACGCTCTTATATACCCTGGACTCGGCTTCGGTGCCATGATCTGCCAAAGCCGTCGGATGACGGATGATATGATTATTGCAGGAGCGCGCCGACTAGCGTCGCTCTCCCCCGCTCTCGAAGACCCCGACAACGCCCTGCTGCCCGACTTTGGCGACGCTCCAGAAATCAACTTCGAGGTTGCGGTCGCGGTGGCAGAGCAGGCTATCGAAGAAGGGAGCGCTGGTGTCGACTGGAAGAAGGAGGAGGTCAGGGAGAAAGCGAAGGAGAGGAGGTGGCAGCCGATTTATGGCGAGTATGTATACGACCCTGAGGGCGAACAGGCTTGATGGGTAGTATGATCACGACTTAACGATTGAAAGAGCCCGCGGTCCAGAGCGGCGGACATCGCCGTACGTGCACCAGAGGAACAATCATGCCGCCGGCCGAGGGAACACAGTAAATACTAAATATGAATTACCGGTGCTACTGCGCGACGACATTAGCACTTCACTCAATCCCCAGCCGGGATGCTGAAAAGAGCCCAGTTCGAACATGAAGAAGACTCAGGAGAATATAATAGGAACACGGTTCGTTGTGCTTGGGCTATTCATCTTTCATCTTTCATCTTTCAGCGGACGGGCTTGACACTCGGCCGAGTATTTCATCACTAATAAAGGGAGATTGTGTCGCACATCTGTCCTTGATCCGTCCTTGAAGGAGGCCAAAACATCTGGGTTCAGTTAACGGATGCAAGGCAACGCGGAAGTAAATACCTAACGTGTGATTGGATACGTGTCAAAGGGCTTTGTCAGCTGTCAATTTACCGCTTGGTATATAATGCTCACCCAGACACAGTGGCACCGTAGCATCGAACCTCTACGAAATGCAAGTATCATTCTGGTCGTTTATTAAGGCCCAATTGGCGCAAGTGCCGCCGGTGGAGAAGCATGATTTGACAGGGAGAACTGTGGTCGTGATTGGGGCGAATACAGGGATTGGATATGAGACGGCAAAGCACTTTGCGACGATGAATCCCGCGAGGTTGATCATGGGTTGCAGAAATTGGGAGAAGGGAACCGCAGCGGTGGCGAGTGAGTTCATCTCTTTCAATGACATGTAATTGCTCAACGGCTAACATGAACCGTTGCCTAGACCTCGAAGATAGTACGGGATTTGACAAGGCTGAACTTTGGCTCATTGACCTCGGTAGCTTTGAATCGGTCAAAGCCTTCGCCGGAAAGTTGGACACAGAATTAGACAGGCTTGACATATTGGTTTCAAATGCTGCTGTTATGCCAATGGAGTACGCAAGGACCGAAGACAACTGGGAGACATCGTAAGTAATTGTCCTAGGACGTTTGTAAGCGCCTTCCACTGACGCTACCTTCTTTCTATTCCACCAGACTGCAAGTCAACTACCTGGCTTCGGCCCTCCTCATTCTTCTTCTGCTCCCAAAGATGGCCCAGACGGTAGACACGTACACCTCCGAGCCACGCATTGTGATTGTCTCAAGCGAAACGCATCAGAATGGCGAAATTCCGGATACAGCATTCCAATCCGAGTCTGCTCTCGAAGCGCTCAACGACCAGTTTGTGAACCTTAGTGAGAACTCTTGTTGCCAAATTTTGTACGTCACTCACTCGCTAATCCAACAGCAACCACCTAGAAAGATACAGGCTAACCAAATGTAAACCATACGTTCAATGGGGATTATGATTAATACTCACGTCTATCAACAGTACTGGGTGTCCTCCTGACGTTGGCTTTGACAGACCATCTTCCTTCCAATCGTCACACAATCATCGTAGATTGTGTCAACCCTGGATTTTGCAATTCTGAGATCCGCCGTGGTATACATGGCGAGTTGCGCATCGCCATGATGTGGCTATTGGAGACATCGCTTGCCAAGACAGCGGAAGAGGGCGCGAGACAAGTGATATGGGGGTCGATTGTCACCCCACAACAAGGAGTAGATTCCTTGAAGGGTGCATATGTGAGTTCGGCCCAAATCACGGAGCCAAGTGACTTCGTCATCTCAGAGAAAGGGAAGGAATTCCGCAACATACTTTGGGTATGTTCCACAGCGAACTCCCTCTACGATGGTTAGCTGATATGCCAAAATCTTTGACAGAACGACACAGTGCGTATTTTGTCCAAGGTGGACTCGCGAGTACAAACCACGGTTGAGAAGTATTTATGCAAGTAGGAAGACTCGCTTGGGTACCAGGCATAATTAGTCCAAATAACGCATCCTTTTGAATTGATTGAGTTACGCTTGGGAGCGGCCCATATCCCTCGGTGGTGGTGCGGTCCACGATATTTCTATGTTTTGTGAAAGAACACTGCTATTAGACGTCTTTTGCGTAGAACAGGGCCGGTATAGCGGCACAAGGGTGGCCATGAAAAGTATAGAAGATACTGGGACGACGGTGAGGTCAGTCTCTGTACAATCGGTAGCAAGCTGACGGTACAATGCCTCCCGAAGGGTCCCCTTTTGTCTGTTTCCAATGCCAGGCGTTGCTAGTATGTAAATGTAGCAGTGTGGGGCGCGTTGGTGCGCCACAAAGCATTGCCACTAATCATTCGATCGTTAAATAAACGATGAAGAGTCTATTGCTGCCCTGACGGGGGCTGTTCGACTACACCCTTCGCCTTTTCGGCCTGCACGATTCTGGCTTCTTCTGGTGAGAGGGAAAAGAATGATTCTCGTTGTCTTGAAGCCCATCTCCTCACCTAGTGGCCGTTATTAGTACCATAATTCTCCCCTTGGTGGGAGGGGTGCTTACAGGCTGGAAGACATGTTCACGATCTCCGAAGTCATAGAAGAAGACGGAGTAAAACACGACATCTACGAAGACACACATCTATGTTCAAAAGAGCGGACACGGGAGAGAAGAGAGGACGTACACGGCACAAAAACGTAGGTGAGCAAGCGTGAGCCCGTATACACCCATGGTGGCCGAAAGTCTTCGTATGCAGGCTCTTGTTCTGGCCGAGGCATCTTGTTAACTTCTTGGGAGCTCATTGTTCGCGGTATCACGCGAACTGCGGAATTCCGTTTCAGGTTACCAAGCTGCCTGAGGCCTGGTGGTACAGTCCGCCTGAACATGTTGGTGGTCGGCAGTGGGATACAGAAATAACTATTAGGCGCCCATCGCGATCGTCTATGTCACGACCTGATGCCCACGAACCACGACAAAGGACAAGATGAGATGTGTAATGCGACTCTTGCAGTGGGCATTGGTCACCAGCGTTCATAAAGGGTTTCTGAGAATTGCGATTCCACGAAACAACGAAACAACTCCGAAAATGCACAAAATATATTGTGTCAAAGTAGTACAGAAATGCGATAGGTAGCAAGGCAGGGACTGGAGGGAGAAAAGAAATCACTTAAGCTTTCTTAGGTCCCTCCAGTTTCTTCCCAATCTCTGACCCCCTCAGCTTGACTTTGAGAATTCTCTCGAGTTTCCCAAGGATCTGAGGGTTGGGGATGGCCTTCCCAGACTCATAGTCTTGAAGAACAGAGGGCTTCTCGTTGATCTTAGCTGCGAGATCCTTCTGCGAAAGCTCGAGTGCAAGGCGTGAAGTTTGGATAGTCTATGCAATAATGAGTCAGCACAAGACAAGGCGGTGCGGACATAGGACGTACCCGACCAACGGTAGGCGAGATTTTGGGTGGTGGAGCGACCTCGTTTTCTCGGTCAAGTTTGGCAATACGCTGGTGGTCAGTTCCTGATGCACGATGGTAAGCGCAAGACTTGAAAGCACTAGGCGTTCCAATGTATACCTTGATGAGCTTTGTTGCTTCCACCAGTTACTTTCTTGTCGGTAGCCACTACAGCACCTGCTCGTCGGGCCTAAACGATTGGTTCAGTCAATTGCAAGGGTTACAACGGAGATTCAGCGTACAGCTGGAAGTAAGATAAACGAATCAGTCAGCTTGCTCGCCGGGGGATATGAACTTGCTGTCGTGCTTACCATTCAGATCAGAGGTAGTTCGGGTGACTTTAGCAACCCTGGCCTTGGAACCGATAACAACAGGCTTCGTGTCGATCTCCATGATGAATTAGAAATAAGTACGTGGGCGTGAATTAAGAGGTTTTTGTAGAAGGAAGAAATCTAAGTGCAGGAAGAGATGGTTTTGAGGAAGAGTCAACGTTGCAGCGCCTGAAGGCAATACGCCGTGTGACATGAGTCACTCTGGTTATGTAAGCGACCTCGTTCTCGGAGCCAGAAGAATTCTCTTGACTCAAGCTTCTTCCATGGGCCGTTTCTTGCGACATTCCCAAACCTTCACGACATGCTGACGATAACGGCGTTAACGAGATATCGAGAATACTTTTTAGCCAGCTGATCGTTTGCAGTCGTTTGCCCACCTGATTAAACGAAGCGAGATTGGGTTCAAGGTGGTCGTATGCCCCAGGAAGACGCTGGCTTTGGCAGGAAGCAATGGGATTGGAGAAGTTGGCCGTATTTTTCTGCGCACTCAACCGATGTGCGCTTTCAATTGCAACTGCGAAGTTGCCCCAGTGTGAACGTCGGTCCCCGACCATCACCACGTGATGACCCTATTTCCCTCCTTTAAATCCATCGTGCGCCACTACGCCCTTTCTTCTACTATCTTCCCAAATATCTAGTACCGACATGGCCCACCCAACTGAATACCTATCAGCTGAATTATGGCACTCTCTATTAGAGTGCGTTTCCCGCATTGTTCAACAAGTAAGTCCATTCGTCCATAGGGTAGGAGCAAGGCTGATTTGCACCGTCACAGGCAAGGCTTGCGCCTGAGATCCATCGTACCCGTGTGGTGGACCGTCTCCCGGCAGAGGTGCTTGCCATGATATTTGCCCAACTAGTCGCTTGTCCTCCCCCGAAGAGTGACGCATGTCATTATCCCCACCTCGCATGGATGCCGGTGATCTTTGTGAACAAAGCCTGGCGCCATGCTGCAATGAGTCACGGGGGCCTATGGACACACATAGTATCCGAGCCAGTGGACGCCGCCTTCGCTATGCTCGAACGCTCAAGGGGCGCAGACTTCCGATTCTGGGAGTCCCTCGGCTCGGTAGACAAAGGACTACGCGACTTGGCCTTCCAAAGGTCATCCCGTATAGTTGAACTTGACATTATCCTCAATCCTGCTGTTGATCCTGAAGGCGCTTTTCGCCTTCTCGCGTCACGGATGTCTTCACTTCGTTCACTTCGCGTCACCGATTTCGTTGAAGGCCACAGCCAAGACTTTGAGCTCGGCGCCATGACGAACCTAGCTTACCTTGTCCTTAATGGATGCTTTGCCTCCTTCAATACCGCGACGAACCCCACTCCCTTCGGAAACCTGTTGAAGCTCGATTTGGAGCACATCCACACATCTGGGACGAAATTCCTGGCCTCGCTTAGTGTCTTTCACAAGCTAGTAGACCTCAAACTACACAGCATTACTTTGGAGTGGGATACGACACGCGATGGTGTAACAGTAACGCTCCCGCAGTTGGAGATCATGGAAGTTGACTCGTGCGAGGACGCAGAGGTAGCCGATTTGTTCAAACACCTGTCTGCACCATCGATGTCCAACTTCCATTTCCGCCGCGGCGTTGAAGATGGTCATACAAACGACCTTGCTCCCTTTCATTCGTTCTGCGGCCTTGCCCCCGTCTCGCGCGATGTTGCCCATGACATAGTCGCTTTGTCATTCCTCGACGGCAACCGAACGAACTATGCACATAGGCTGGTCCCGATCTCGCCTTCTGCCCCCGGCCCGCCCAAGAATACAACTCTCATCTACGAAGATCGATGCTTGGACGTCGACCTCCTTCGCGCAAGGCTGGAGTTCGTGCAAACCTTGGTCGTGAAATACGACACCGAACAACTCCGCGGCTTGCATGCGTGTGCTGCCCCGGAGAAGTGGCTCGCTCTGGTTGAAGACACGATAACACTGACCACAATATCCATTGACCACCCTGATTGTCTCATCGCATTCGTCCGCTACTATACTGCCGACAACACCACGTTTCGCTCGCTGCAATTCCTCATGCTCTCCTCAATCGACTTTGCTCGGAATGCGGTAGCCTTCGCCTATCTGCAACTGTTTGTAGAAGAAAGAGCGGCGCATGGGCAGTCGCTGTGCGGTATCAACTTCGAAGATTCGAAGTTCGAGATCAGCCAGTGGGATTCCCTCAGCACGATCATGCGTAAGCTTTCGATTCGGGTGTGCATCGCTGAAGGGCCGGAGGTACAACCAGGCAACGATGACCCAATATTGATCGATATCTAATGTTGGCTCCATGCTCCATGTGTACTACGATGTACCAGGATCAAGGTAATAACACCTTATTTTGATATGCAACTCCAGCGGCTGCAAAGTTGCTTAGGACATTATGTTTGTATTCCTATGTTGCAGGCTTATGTACGTCGATGCTACTTCCACGAACCATGCTGCTCACCCATCTGCCTCAGAAGTATTCACTGCCTGATTTTTCGTTCATCCCCGTGCCGAAGCTCGTAAACAGACAGTGGTGAGAGATGTTGAAGTATTGCGCAGAAGATAGTATCTCATCAAGGGTTACATGTACAGGGAAGCAAATTCCGATTCTACCGAATTTCATGTGCTGGCAATTATAATACAGATTTACAGATATGTCGTGAACAATCTTGTGGTAGTGTTTTTGGGGGGTGAGAGCCGCAAAAATACCAATACTGCCCCCTTAAATAGCCTGGGTGTTGCTTATGGTGTCCCAGGATCGCTGAAGCAATCTGGTGAGGCTGGGATCTTGAACAACCAAGGGATGCCATGGTGGGAGTGACGAGAATAGGAAGCCTTATAAAAGGAGTATCAGCATTCCCAATTGTAGAATAGGAGGATCGGCCACTCCTATGGAACTTCAGGCGACAGAAGTCACCGTATACTCTCACAACATTGTCCGGTACAAGACCTAAATCTCCGCCTTCTCCTCCAAGATGAACTTTTTCGCATTCTACTGGAGGCTGAAGCTGGTGTTGAGTCTATAGGGAAATAAGTGATACATTCAAGATGTCATCGAGCCGCGTGCTCAAAGTCAGTGTGCTTTAGCGCTGGGCTGCGCCACCTCATACCGTCGACCAACCGTCGACCCAACTATGCATAGGTTACCCCTCGAGCTTAGATTTCTCGTTTTCGATGAAATGGGACGGGACTCACTTCGTAATTACTCGTTGGTGTCCAAGTCCTGGCGAAATCTCTGCCTTCCTGCCCTCTTTCGAGAACTCAGAACCGTCAACATCCTATCAATAGCCGAGCTATACGCGTGCAGCAAGTTGTTGACCAATGCACCCAATATACGCCCTCATGTCCGCAAAGTCACATTTCGATGCACTACGTACCCCGTTTATGTTGACGACAAGAAACATGGCATGGTTGCAACGATTCTTTCCGACCTTCCGAGCCTCGATGAGCTCAACTGCCCTTCGATTCTATCCGACACACTCTCTTTCGTGCTTCCACACTTATCTATCACGAAACTTTCCCTCGCGTTGGACACATACTCTCCCCCCGACCCGCTGCCCGTCCTCGAAGCCGTCGCTAGCACGCTTCGTTCCCTGACATTGCAGGACCTCGGATTTGGCGATCAATCTACCGTGAACCCATTCGATCCCAGAATCAGCAACGCACCCATTTGTATGACTGCGCTGGAAGATCTCGCCGTAGTGTCTTGTGTCATTCCCCTCACTTCAAGGCTCTTCCGGCTGCCAGTGCTGAAAACACTGTATTGTGAAGGCGAGGGCGTGACCCTCGGTGACGCCGTGCCATCGTCACTGAAGACCCTTGTTGTGGTGGATGCGAAAACTGTAGGCAAGTCCTATAGCTAACACTTACTCACTAAATGGAGAGGTTAATTGAAAACCAAGCAGACAATTTCGAGCTACGCAGGGTGGACAATCTTTGCATTCGCTGGAGGGATAAAGAAAGGCACTCCATTGAACTCAAGCTCGCAGATACCGTGGAACGCGTAGTCAGCACACTCGTCGTCCCATCCAAGATCAAACACATTGAAGCCTTGCTTCCTTGGTCTGCCATCGCATTCAGGGGCGAGCTCGTCAAATTGGACTGGCTTGAAAGATATGCTCTGGACCTCCATCGAAGTGGATCCCTGGAGCGACTCTCGATTACAGTCGAGAACAACTTTGGCCACAATTTTGTCCCCGACCGGTTGCCTGTTCGGCGGCCTCTTGGTTTATCTGATGAGCAGTTTAGACAACGCACATTAATAAACAATCTGAGCCAGGAATCTGTTTCCGAGATGTTACCTGTTCTAGGTAGCCTTGGCTTAATTGACGTACGAATTGGCCATCCATCGGTACTGTATCCTCGCTGTACCGAGTTCGAGGTTTGAGGCACTGAGCCACTCCTTGCAATACGTCCCGCTGTATCCTACGCTGTCTATGTTATTTACTGTCTAATTATAGTGCAACCTATAAAACTTGATCGCCAAGAACCCTCTCTTCCATCAATGCTGCACTACCAAGCGTCACGACGGTCAGTAGGCTTGCCCCTGCGCTCTATCAGGGGATCCCCCCCGTGACCCGCGCGACGTGCGTCGAATCTGCCTTTTGAATTTCCTGAATACCTTCATGCGCAGGTTGCCACCCGAAATCCAGCACCTGATTATCCAGGAATTGGAAGGAAATCATGACTGCCTTCGCAACTGTTCGTTAGTATGCAAGTCCTGGCACAAGTTCTGTCTTCCCGTCCTTTTCCGTGAACTTGTCGTTATCGTGGACGATCTACGAGTATACAGCAGCTTCTTGACCAACTCCCCTCATCTGTGCCCTTATATCCGCAAAGTTACAATTGAATGTGGTGGGCCCCTCGACAATTCTGACATTCCTGAAGACCTTATCCTCAAATCGATTCTTCTCGGGTTTCCACACCTTGACGAACTCCTATGCTCCTCAGTTCTCTTCGCGACACTCTCTCCAATACTCCCACAATTTTTCATCACAAAACTTTATCTCGAGGAAAACTTATACTCTCCCTGTGATCTCCTACCCATCCTTGAAGCAGTCGCACCTACAGTTCGTTCCTTGACATTACAAGACTTCGATTTTGGTGATGAGGTTACGGATTTTGGTATCAAGGACGGCAGTGGCCCCATCTGTATGCCTGCACTCGAAGAACTTGCCTTAGTATTTTGTGGAGATCTTCCACTTTCTTCCAAGTTTATCCGGATGCCAAATTTGAAGACACTATACTGTGCGGGCAAGGACGTGGCTATTGGTGACAACACGCCGTCATCGCTGAATACGCTTGTTGTGGCAGATGTAGACGTTGGAGGTAAGTCCGCTGCCTGGTATCGACTCCCGAAACAGAGTAACTCAACTCTACCCGATCAGATGATTTCAAGCCATTCGTGGTTTGTAATATTTGCATCCGCTGGTGCGATACAGATACACACGACCTCTTTGGTGCTGTCAAGTACGCGATCGAGACATTCACCATCCCGTCAAAGATCAAGCATATCGAGATATTGCCTACTTATCTCAGCACTCTATACAGCGATCGTGTGGAGTTGGACCGGCTTGAGGCTTATGTCCTTGACCTCCGTCGGAGCGGGTCCTTCGATCGACTTACCTTCTCGGTTGCCGAGGAATCCAATCTGGGCAACGAATCAATCGACGATAGGATGCCTAACCTGAGCAACCTTGGCTTACTTGATATTCGGATAGGACGGCCCTCAGTTCTGTACCCCCGATGTACCATGACATCTGAGGACTGGGAGTGGGTGTGATTATGAGGCGTCCCGAGCTGGTCTTGACTTTGTGACGGTATTCCACATATACCATAGCGTACTAGATGAGTGTAATTGTGAGCACCTGTCTTTCCCCAGTATCATCGTGCTTTTCAATTTCCAGGTGCGACGTTGGGTTGTCGTGTGTTATTACGACTTGGTTCTTTCTTGAATGATCGGAGTTGATGGACGCGTTATTTGGTCAGGAGGACTAAGGCAAACAAACTCTGTCGCTGGTAACTCTGTCATATTAGGGTTCTTTGAACTTCTCTCCACAAAGACGTGCTGTATGCTTCTGATTCTGATTGTAGGTTCATAATCTCATTGATGAGCATATGCCCTGTGCACACAGTTCTTCCGCCACCGCCACGATGCTCTCAAGAAGAAGATATATTTTTGAAGTTCTCTTGGTATCTGTCATTTCCGCAAGTTCTCCCGTGACAGACTGACAGTATGGAGGCCAGTATTTTTCAGCAAAGGGCGCTATGAGCCACTTTACCCGAGTCTCTTCTCATTCTTGGAAGAATAGCGCTATCGTAATACCTAACTGAGAGCTAAATCGTCATTCTACAGAGGACTTCTGGAGACGAGGCATGTGGACGTGCAGCAGATAACGACAAAGGATTACTAAGTGACCACGGAACCCACTTCTAATGAGGCCTGAGGCCTTGAGGATCTACTAGGGAAGGTGTTTAAAGCTTCAGCGTCGATTGAGGACAAGTACCAACTTCTCGCAATGTTTTCCTGGCTAGTTATCTTCGTCTATGTTGCGGTTTATAGCCGCTTTGCTGAGGCCGAAATTCTGGGTACCAGCGACAAATTACTGGAACTCTACGACTTCATCGTCGTCGGAGGTGAGCTCTGTATCAACTATTGCGGGCACCGTGAACTGATAACGTTCTCCCTGCAGGTGGGACGGCTGGTAATGTCCTAGCCAACCGCCTCTCGGCGGACCGGCGTACCACAGTCTTGGTTATTGAAGCAGGCGGACCGTGCGCGCGCTCCTCAGTAGATTCCAGCTGTCTGCTCATTCCTTTTACAGCAATGACGTGCTTGATCTTCAAATACCGTATCTCTGGACCAGCTTGATTGGCTCCGCGTATGACTGGAATTCCACTTCGACGCCACAAAGCGGGCTGGGGAACAGAAGCGTGAGTCTCGCGAGGGGCATAGGCCTGGGCGGGAGTTCGTCGATAAGTATATATGCGATGCACTCGAAGGGTCAAAACCACACTGATTGGGTACCCACCAGATGCCATGCTTTACACACTGGGGTCTGCTGACAACTACGATGCTATTGCTGAGCTGGTAGACGACGAGTCCTGGTCATGGAACCGTCTGGAGCCATTTTTTGGAAAGGTATTCTATCTAAATATTTCTTACGGCATGCAATTGACACTGATTATGTCGGGGTATAGGATGGGACACAACTTGGCAGTTCACCCTCGCCAGTCATGGACACGATCGAGGTCGCACCCCCCAGGTTCTATCAACCGACAGACGGTAGGATTATGCAAACCACGCAGGAGAACAGTGAATTCCCGTTCAATAATAACACAAATTCAGGGAAGCAGTTAGGCTTTGGCAGGTGCTATTATATCCTTGTAATAGTATGAGTGCTGATTCGTTGGTCTCGTAGGTTGGTCGAAATCGACTATTGCGCCTGATGGTACTCGCTCTAGTTCTGCGACTGTCTACCTCAAGCCTGAGGTTATCAACAGACCGAACCTCCACGTCTTATTGAACACCCAAGTCACGCGCTTACTGCAGCTGGACAGGACCGATAAGACTAGATTCGACGGTGTCGAATTTGTGGAGAACGTTCGGAGTGAGTACAAAGCCCCCCCGGGCCGCACGCAATTTTTCAAAACTTAAATTCTGGATAAATAGGTGTGCCTAGCCGTACTAAAATCGTTGCGGCGAAGCGAGAAATCATACTGTCTGCAGGCGCATACGGCACTCCCCATATTCTGCTAAACTCAGGCATCGGGGACGCACGCGACTTAACTAGCCTTGGAATCACACCCAAGCACGACCTTCCTTCTGTCGGACACAACCTCACTGACCACGCCCTCACCACGCTAACGTGGATTGTCAACTCGACGACTACATACGAGTCTATTCAACGCAACGAGACGCTACGAGCCATGCTCCTTGACCAGTGGTACCGAAACGGCACCGGAGATTTTTCGAGCTCTGGAATTGATCACGTAGCATGTCTGAGACTTCCGAGCACTGCAGATATCTTCAATAGCGTACCAGATCCGTCTGCAGGACCTAATACGGGTCACTTCGAGATAATTATTACGGTAAGCCTTCCGTACTCGTTTTGGTCTATGCTGAAATGCGCAGAATGGCAATATTTTTGGAGGTCCAACACCTGATAATCTCATTGCTGCCACTCTCATGGTCTTGACACCTATGTCTCGTGAGTGTCGCAATGTGCGAGGTATCCTTCGCTCACTGAACAGCCGAAACACTTAGGTGGCTTCGTTAAATTGAACTCGGCCCATCCTTTGGACAAGGCAGCCATCAATCCCTCGTATTTGTCGCATCAATTCGATCGGTACACGATGCGAGAAACCATTAGGGCTACTCAGCGATTCTTCGACTCTTCTGCGTGGAATGGATATGTTCTTTCCCGGGCTGGAGAATTCGCGACAGTAGATCTGGAGGATGACAAAGAACTGGATGCTTACATCCGTGACAACGTTGTCTCTGGTCTACACCCAGTCGGAAGCTCTTCCATGTCGCCACGGGGTGCGTCTTGGGGCGTCACGGATCCCGACCTAAAGGTCAAAGGGCTTCAGGGCTTGCGAGTTGTGGATGCCTCGGTTATCGTTGAGTATTCTTGCCTTCATAGGTGGATTCAATGTTGATGAACCTTTTTCTCTCAGCCGTTGATCCCTGCGGCACACACACAAGGCCCAACCTATGTATACGCAGAAATGGCGGCAGACATAATAAAGAAGTATTGGAACATAGTGTAACGTAGGATACCTCATTTGTATGATTAACCTATCTCGGGGACCATGTTCAGGGTCGCCTCTACGGAAGGGCGGGATTTTGTCCTCTTAAGGCTATCGCGCCATGATGAATGACTCAGCGAACCGACGTTGTTGACTCGCGTGGGAGCGACGAAGCCAAGGCGAAATGGAAGCGAAGCGAATAACTTAAAAGTCGAATTTCCGTGTCTCACTCTTTCCTCATCAACCATCATGAGCGCAAAGCACGGTTTTGTGAATGGTACGTATCGCGCCAACAGACATCCACCAGCTCACTGATCGTGTCCAATAGGCTTCGTATTGCCTGGGATCATATTCCCTGCACTGACGGCACTTGGGGCGCGCCTCTTCCGCCACGTCTTGACAGTCTCAGGACTGGCTGTCGATTTGCACGCGCAATGTACACCGGGGTCCAACAATCCCTACCTTCATCCCTTCACTGGCGTTCATCGTCTCGACGGGTTTATATGTGCCCTCGTCACGTTCTTCCACGCCGAACTTGAACCAAAACTCTCACCATATCTCCTCTACTTCGCCGCAACATCGGGATTTCTCGTGGCCTTCCCTGCCATCGAAGCACACCGTAAAGGCCGGTCGTGGTTCATTGCGTTCCCCATGATTGTTGGTCTCGCCGGTCAGGTAATCACCATAGGCATCGCCCTTACTATATACTGGCTCGCCTTCATCTGGACCGGTGCGTCGGCTCGGCGCGCCGACGCGCACTCTCATATCGCGAAGGCACACGCAGAATCGATTATGTTCGCTACGGCCATAGGTTCCATCCTTCCTTCGATGGGATTGATGATGCTCAGGGATCCAAAGGTTACAGCATACTGGCAGATCTTCCCGCTGTACGTGTCCATCGCTGGACTCGCTTATAGCTTCCTGCGGCCTACTCCGCGTACTGCAGAGTCAGGCTACAAGCTTGTTAGGCAAATGTACATGGGCGTGTTTGTTTCGTCGGCCATCATGCACCTCTGGATTGTGGGTCCAAAGCTCCTTGATCCCCCAGCCCTCGCATCGTTCGTCTTCCCTTCGACAACCCCTCTTCCAACCACAGCAAGCCTCTCAGCTAAAGCCGACGATTTCCTCAAATGGGACCTCATTTTTGCGTTTGGTTCATCTGTCCTAGCTACCTTGTGGTTTGCTCGTGATGCTGCAGAGTTCATCATGATTGCTTCGTGGCACTTGTTCGCTGTGCCTCTGATCGGCCCCGGTGCGTCTTGCACCGGGATCGCTCTTTGGCGAGAAGCAGCCCTCAATGACGAAGAAGTAGAACCGGACCCACGTTACAAACAGTAGTTGTAAAATGTTATGTCAACACACAAGACTATTACAATTTATGAATCTGATGGTTATCGTAAGATGTACATAAGGAAGGAAAACGTAGGAAGACGAGGAAGGCAGCGACACAGGAGGAGCTCATCGCTTGCCCTTTGGCTTACCATTTGTCTTGACAACGGGCTTCTTTTTCTTGCGCTTGTCGTCTTCCGAATCATCGGAATCTTTGGCTTTTCGGCCACCCTCAACGCGTTTGGCATCCGCTGTAGAAGATGTCAATATCAGGAACCCAACTGCTGGTGAAGGTCCTCACATTTAGCTGCCTTGCGCTCAAGTTCATCCCAGTCGTCTCCTAAGGTAGTGTTTAGCAGGACCGCGAGTACACTGAAGCGCACTAACCTTCGCTATCTGAGCCGTCGCCGAAGTCTGAAGCGCTGCCGTCACTACCACTGGCATCGGAAGCCTCAAAGGCACTTTCTTCAGCGCTGCTGGACTCCTCGACTAAGTCATCTGAATCCGCTTCAAACTCTGACTCTGATGGAGAGCCTTCCGAATGCTCGCTTTCATCACCGGCACCGCCCAAGAAGCTCCAGCCGCCTTGTGCGAAGAAATCATGCGGACTCTCGTTGATTGTCTTCATGATCGGTCCCCAGTTCAAATTGACGGGGCCTTCGCCCATCGCAATGTCGACCGAGCTGAATATGCTCTAAGTATAGGGCCTGACGCGGAAAGAAGGAGCTTACTCTAGCCAGTTCTTTACGTCGTCAAGTTGCGAACTTTGTATCGAGTTGATATGCAGTGGCGGCTTGGTGAAATCCTTGAAGATTAAGACAAGATCAAACTGCTTGAGACCGTATTGCACACGCTCAAGGGATGCGACTTCAATCTCGCTGAGGGTCATCACAAGGAATGGAGGGTCAGTGAGGTGTACAAGACACTCTGTTGTAGGTTGAAGCCGGACGCTGGATCGGAATGGCACACCCTCGAAGGACAGTTCTCTGAAAGGGATGTCTACTTCGAGAGGGTCACCAGTCTTTTTTCACAGTTAGCGTAACCCTTGACACTCTCAAGTGAGAAACTCACTGAAGCAGACGCAGCCTCAGAGATCTTCTCGGCGAACGACTTGAATTCCTTGTTCAACACATGCCTCCGCCGGAGTTCTTGCTGTTCCATCTCAATTTCGTCCTCATCACCGTATCGTACCTTGCGCTTCCTGTTCCCGGTCTCATCGAATTGTACGTCGGATGCTTCACGGATGAATTGGACGTCCTTTAGCATATTTGAGTATCGTAATAAAGCTGATACAACGTGCAACATACGAATGACTTCTTCTTTCCAATGATGATTGGGGACCTGAGATGCATATGTACGACAACGATGAGTTCTTTGTCGCATGGTTGGAAGAAAAGGTGTTTAATATTGGTGAAGAGGACGTCTATACAATGGTCAGGGATGAGACGGAACCCGCGACGGCAAGCTCGAGAGACATACCAATCTTCTGGCCAAGTGGTGAGAGGTAACGAATACCGTTGGAATGGATTTCCACTTCTCCAGGTATTCGTTTGCCGTCAGGTGCTGGCCTGACGAATACTTCTGGGAGCTTAGCTGGTCTGCGACCCTTCAGCTCAACAAGATTAGCCTGTTCAACGACATCTGCCAATTCCTTCTTCTGTTGCTCACGCTTGTTGGCCTCCTTCTTAAGTTCCGTAATCTGCTTGGAAATATTATCGAAGCGGTGACCATCGGGAGAGCGATACGAGATCGACCGAACGAAGGTAGTGTCAGGATTTTCGAACGGCTAGTTGACACTGTCAGCGGGAGATCGTGATCGGACTCTTCATCACATACCGTGTCTTCCTTCTTCCCGGCTAGTTGACCCGGGGTTTGGAAGTTAATGCGAAGGTAGGTATAGTCGCCCTCGTCGTTCTTACTGACGTTTTTGATGGTATTGATATGGAATGGCACGGCGAACCCATGTATGGGAAGGATGACTGTCTGAGCCTTCCTATCCACGGTGATCTAACAACATAACAACGTAAATCGCGGTTCGCTATCAGCGCATCGACACAACGTACCCGCAGACGGTCTACATCAGGTGGGAGAGCACCTTCACCCTTGTAGCTTTGGAACTTCTTCCATCCTTTGCCCTCCTTACCACTGGCTCCTCCTCCGCCCTCTGAGTATTTCTCCAGGCCCTGGGCCTGAAGCTGTCCGTGAAGTTCCTGCTGATGTTCAGCTAGCTTCGCTGACACCGTCACATGGGCTTCGTCGTTACGGCGGTTATTCCGAAGGACCTTGCCCGCGACCGTCTTCTTTGGCGGTGATCCATTTTTTTTCGAGACGGCAGGGGCCTTTTTCTCTGGCTTTTTTGGCTTTTCGTCAGCGCTTTCTGGGTTCAAGAAGAACATGGTATCTTTTGGCGACTTGACACCCTCAGTGAGAAGAGAAGCTTTCTCCGCTTCGATCTTGACGGTGTCTACCAGTTGTATGGCGTACCTAGAAGAGAGAGGGGGGGGGGGGTTAGCAAGAGTGTCCTCGGCTTCCGCCTATAAAGACATACTTCTGCCCACTTTCGCTGACAAGCTCCGCAAAACCAAGGCTTAGGTTGAAGATCATGTTCGATTTGAGCTTTCGAGTGTTCTTGGGGGACAGCAAGTACGTCGAGTCACGCAATTCTACACCCATCTATGGTTCGGCACCGTTTAGAGTGATACACTTGTGATATAATCCGACTCACCCCGAACCCGATGTTCTTGACGAATTTCTTCTCAAGTTCAGGCTTCTTGGCCTTGATGAAGTCGACTGCATGCTGGTAAACGTCGCGAGCGACAACACCATCTTTCATAAAGCCTAGGAGCTCAGTTTGGAGGGACAGTAGCAAGTTGTATTGCACCTCTTGTTCCTAGGACACGTCGGATGGGATGGGATGGTGAGCAAGCGTGATTCTCACTCACTGGTGTAGGGTCCACAATAAAGGTCCGACCAAGATTCGTGCAATAGCTCTTGTACCGAAGACCTAAAGACACCAGGAAAACGCCCTTGTGTGCGATGTGGTCTTCGGAAGACTGAGTTGAAGTTTTGAGGTCGTATCCACCTTTAGTGGCCTGCGATTGAATGATGGGAGGGTAGCAAAACTCGACCATCTGCCAGTCAATCTATAGAGGAGGCACATCAGTTCATCAAGCCTCCCAAATTTAGTGTAGCATACGCACGTTCCTCGCATTCTTTGCCTTATCCCAAACCCTCATATCTGGGCCCTTCTGTTCATCACCAAGCCGACCTTCTATCTGAAGAGCGAAACTCTCGTGGGTGATTTTCGTCTCCTTATCCAGGATCATCTCGAGCTTTAGCGCAACATGATGTTTGAGCAATGTTGATGTTAATACGCCAGCGACTTCCGTTGCTTTCTGCGTACAGGCTAAGACGGATGAACAGATGGCTAGCGACAGATGCACGTACCAGTTCTTCCTCGTCCTTCTGGGCCATGAAAGTGGATATCACTTGAAAGATCTCCACCAGCTCTGGCTTGTCCGTAGCCTCGGCCAGACGTTTATCCCATTCGCCAACTAACTTTCCGGTGTGCGTTTCCTTAAGTAACGAGCCGACGCGTTTTTGAGATGTGTAAAGCTCGATGAATTTAGGGAGGGCATCGGAGGGGGGGTCCTTTGGTTTCGCTTGGGCAAGGATTTCTACGGGCACCACGGTGCCTTGGGCTTGGACTTGCGCAAGAATCCTTGCTGTGTTGCTGTTAGTTCGGTCTGACTTTGTGAAGGCTTATACGACACCTTTTGAAGCTGAGCACAATATGCAAACTTTGTCTTTCAGGAATAGGATCAAAGTTGATGGAAACTCGTATCCAAGGAGCCATTGCTGCAATAAGTCTCGGTTGAGCGCGTACAATGAGACTCATGCATTATGCCGACCTGTAAAGACGTGCCCTTTCTCATTGGCTCATCTTCCCCTGCAGGATCGCCCGCAACTATGAGGAGGGCGTCGACATTCGCCAAACCAGCGTAGTCTTCATTTTCATTCGCGCTCTGGGGGTAATCCAAGGATGAGTTTGGTGCAAGGAAAGGACGCAAATTGGGTGGCGCACATTCCAGCCGTCGTAGATTTGCTTCAAACGGGCGTTGAAGGAGGCTTTGTTGAGCTCAACTTGCATGATCACCGACCGGGAGCGTACAAGCTGTGGTGGACGTTCCAGTCGCGTCGCGAGTCATTTGGAGACCAGAAATTGTGAGACCCTGAGTCAGGATTCCCACAGTCAGTCTCCCATTTCCCGCGATCAATGAGCGCAAGTGAGAGAAATTGGTTTGTCTTGTGAGCGGCGCTCTAAGCGGAGCCTCAAAATGCCCCTCCGGCCAAATTGGGCTGTCATACTGGGACTTGTTGCCACTCTACTCATCGTCCGTCTCGGTGTTGGAGGTGGTCTGCGTCCTCGATTTCACAAATTCCCCCAAAACACCTATCCAAAACGGCTTCAGGCTCAGCGGGCGTTGTTCGACGTTCGGTGACCCCTTCAAGGTCGTCCAACATGGACAGCACGCCGAACACGAATATCCATACAATTGTCAGGGCTCAGATTGTGTTCCTCTTGTCGACCTTGACGGAGGAGAATTTTGAAAGGAATCAAGCCGAAATTCGCTCAGTACGTGTCCTTTTCCTCATTTACGTGACCATTGCTGACATTGCGCACAATGAAGCTGTCCGAACAACATGGAATCGAAACGTATTTGCACTTCATACGGCGGCTCATTGTTCACTCACAGCAGCGTCCGGTCTCCGGAACGACACCTCCTTCTCAAGACATATCCGCCACCCTTACTTTTCGACTTCTCGTTCAAGAAACACAGCGACTTGCGCACGACCCTACTCTTGCAGACCGATTTCGTGACGGTATAGACAGAGGAGACGGCGACCTGTTTCGACATTTTGATCTTGTACGATTCACTGATCGCACAGGCCTGCGTCCCCTCGAAAAGCTCGTCCTCGCGGCTTCTTTTCTTGCACCTACAACTCGAAAGGAATTGGCGGCGCAGGCTGCCACCATCATACGTCACGAATTCGACAATGCCATTCTATCCCTTTGCCACAACCCTTCCTTTGACAACGCTGATATAGCTCCCATCCAAGCGTCAAAACTCGTCTACAAGCTGCTCTCCGATCTACCCCCCGAATCCCCTGTTATAGATGCGCAACAACGGCAGGCTTTGATAGTCGCGATACAGAACAAGTTTGGTCAAGAACATACGTCCGCCATCCTACACCGTGTCATACCTACGATAAGGTATGCCCTTCTTTCGTCCTCCGTATAATTAAGTCCAACATTTCCGGTCACAGCCTTCCAACTGGGACTACTCTCGTTCAATTTCTGGTCCAACTCGGTCAAGATGTTACCAGCGATCCGGATGTTGTCCGGGCAGCATTGCAACGGTTTGGTATCTCGGAAGCATCTCCGCCACGCGACAACCAGGCGGTAGAGATAGTATCATCGCTGGCACGATTAGCAGCCGAAGGATCGACAGTGTGCGACATGGGAGTCCTGGTTCGCGTGCTCAGCGGGTTGGTAAGTACTTCATTCGGCTTACATGTGGCTCTTCTTTAATTGGCTGCAGAATGTTACCTTGAATTGGGCCAGCGTCATCAAGTCCTTCGACTGGCCAGACCGTCATGGTGTCGACACCGCAACCCTCAAACTTTTGATTGCTATCCTCCTCAGCGTTCCCCGCGACGCAGATCCGCATGCCGTCACTGGGTTTTGGGAACCGTGGAACAACCAATTGTATCATCTACGGTTGCTTGATGCCCTTCTCTCACTCCCCCCGGACACCTTCAACTTCGTACAACTTCCAGGCCATAGAATCGTGACAGTCGACGATGTTTCCATTGCAAGTCCGACTATCAAAGCCCTAGCCGCCAATGTTCAAGGACATACGTGGAACTCGCTTGATTTGTTCGAAGTCTTGGTTCGAATGGCGGATTCGGATTCGGCAGATGTGAAGTCCTGTGTTAGAGACATGCTTGATAAAGCCATCAAAATAAGTGCTGAACTTGTGCATATGGGCCTCTTCCAAGTCCCAGTGAGTAGTGTAATACTTGCCTGTGTTGCAACGCGACTGACTCCCTGAGAAGTCACAGAGCTGGAACGAAATTCGCCGCGAATACTGCCGCAAGTTGCTGTCGATGTTCCTTGCGGGACATCCAAATCATCAATTGGTGTTCATGCGAATGTGGCAGATTGAACCGACTTATCTCACGGATGCCTTCCGTGATTTCTACGATGAAAACCCCCTCAATATTTCCAGAATCCTCGATGTTGCACAAGATCTCAAGGTCAGATTCTCTTCGACCGCTAGGAATAATGCTTACCTAGCGTCTGCCTCCACAGATCTTGGACTCGCTTCTTGAGGTCCGACCCTTCACCTTCGCTCTCGATGTTGCCGCCCTCGCTTCGCGAAGGGAGTACTTGAACCTCGACAAGTGGCTTGCCGACAATGCGGCCAATCATGGCGGAGAATTTCTTCATTCTGTCATCGTTTTCCTCGACCAAAAGATGGAGAGCGAGAAGGTCTCTAGAATATCTGTTCCTCCCATAGAGAACCGTACTATGACCCTTAGTCCCAACACCATCACCATTATCCTCCGAATGCTGAGAAACAAGTAAGCCTGCTCGCTCCCGTCTTCATCCTATTTACTAATCTACGCTGCAGCACCTCAATCATGAGTGAATCCGACGCCAAATACTGTCTTGAAGTCCGCAACGCTTGCCTCCAAATCCATCCTCGCTTAATGGATTTAACACCTGGATCCGAAACCGAACCCGGGTTTACCGTGATCAGCTACTCCCCAGAGATCGAAGCCGAGGTCGACGCCATTTACAAACAAATGTATGATGAGAATACGACTATCGACGAAGTCATTGTCCGCCTCCAACAACACAAAGACTCCACCAATCCTCGCGACCACGAAGTTTTCTCGTGCATGCTTCACTTCCTCTTCGACGAATACAAATTTTTCCAATCCTACTACCCGGCAAGGGAGCTCTCAATGACTGGATACTTGTTTGGATCGCTTATCCAGCATCAATTGATCGACTACATCCCCCTCGGAATTGCCATTCGCTACATTCTTGATGCCTTGAACTGCCCTTCGGACACAAATCTCTTCAAATTTGGGACGCAAGCTTTGTCACAATTCGAATCCCGACTGTCCGAATGGCAGCCTCTGTGCGAGGCCCTCCTTAACATTCCCCATCTAGTCGAAGCCCGTCCAGACCTGGTTGCCAGCATTCAACGCGCCCTCGCCGCCGCTCAGGATGGTAATGGCATAGGGGATGCTGGCAAGCTACCTGGACCTCTGGCACTAGAACCTCCATCCGGTTTCAACGCCATCCAACCGGACGTAATCGAGGGGGAAATTGAGGGTCCACCAGAGGAACTTTCGGACCGCATCCTATTCATCATCAACAATCTCGCTCCAAACAACTTTGATGATAAACTAAAGGAGATGAAGTCCCAGTTTGAGGATGTTCATGCTCGTTGGTTCGCTAACTACCTCGTTGACCAGCGCATCAGTGTAGAGGCCAATAATCATCAACTCTACCTCCGGTTTTTGGACGCTCTCAACCGTTCACGGCTGTCGAAGTTCATTCTTCAGGAGACATTGGTGAAGTCTGCGGCACTGCTCAACTCTGAAAAGGCGATGCAGGTTGGGAGCACGGAACGGACAATGCTGAAGAATGTTGGGAAGTGGCTAGGGGAGATAACATTGGCGCGCGACAGGCCGATAAAACACAAAAACCTGTCCTTTAAGGACCTTCTCGTTGAAGGATATGACACTGGTCGTCTTGTCGTCGCCATTCCATTCGTTTGCCAGACAATGGTCCCGTGCCAAAAGTCGAAGGTGTTCAAGCCCCCAAACCCTTGGCTCATGGGTGTCCTAGGTCTCCTCGCAGAGCTATATCAATATGCCGACATGAAACTCAACCTCAAGTTCGAGATTGAAGTTCTTTGCCAAGCTCTGAATGTCGCACTCGATTCCGTCGAGCCCACCAGCATCATCCGGAACAGGCCGCTGGGTGACACATTGGCCGGACCACCTCTCCCCGAATACGTCCCAGACATCGACTCTCTTCCTATTGGTGGCTACCACCCCTCCTCCCAGCTTGTTGCTGACTCCCAGGTGCTGGCTTTGGGCACATCTAGCCCCGGCGAATCTCACCGGGCCATGGGGGCCCATATCGAATCCATTCTCGCAAACCTCGTACATCAAGTTTTCATCAGCCCTCAGCTTGCTCCGCTCAACACTAACCCTGGGTTCAAACGCGCCGTTCAACTTGCTGTTGATCGAGCTGTTCGAGAGGTAAGCGTCACTCTACGTTGTATGTCGATACTCCTCATGATATGCATTCGATGTAGATCATCCTCCCGGTCGTTGAGCGATCTGTTACCATTGCAGGAATCTCGACTAGGGAGTTAGTGACGAAGGATTTCGCCACGGAGCCCAACGAAGATCGCTTCCGCAAGGCCGCCCATTTGATGGCCCAGCGACTTGCTGGTAGTTTGGCTCTGGTAACTTGCAAGGAACCCTTGAAGAGCAATCTTGCCACTCACCTTCGGCAGTACCTTGCTGATCACGGGTTTGGTGATGTATGTCTCTTGCTTCGTAGCAATCCGGAGAATACTCATGATTACCACAGTTGCCTGACCCTGTTATTATGGTTCTGGTCACGGACAACCTAGATATGGCATGCAGCGCCATAGAAAAGTCGGCTATGGATCAAGCTGTTACGGATGTTGATGAAAACTTTGCCACATCGTATGAGGCTCGACGTAGACATCGCGAGGTAACATTCAATACGTTTTCTCCCTCTGCACGCCGCTCATTTTCGTATAGATTCGCAACGGACAACCGTTCTGGGATCCAACTGCTCCCCAAGCCAATTTCTCTATCAACTTGCCCGATCCTCTGCGGGTCAAGCCATCGGGACTGCAGCCCCATCAGGTTAATGTTTATGAAGATTTTGGTACGTCCAAGAACATACCCTCTCTCAGCTCATCCTCAGACCGTGCCGTAATAGTCAACGACCAAAAACGCAGAATGACCAGCCGCCCCAACTCTACCATGTCGTTTTCGAGAAGCGAGCACATCCCCCCGACAGCATACTCGGCTTCGCCAGCCCCGGATGCGCAAATGTCTGGACGTCCCTACCTAACCCACCAAGATGTTATGGATCGGTTCGCTGTAAGTGGAATATTCGGTCACTGCTTCCTTTGTTGTTTACACATTCGCAGGCCCTCATCAAGGATTTGGAGGCGGTATTGATGCAACTCCCCGTTCAGTCGCTAGCTGTCCTCCCGCCTAATCACGATGTTCGACATCTAGTTAGACAGGTATTGTATCTGGCTCAAGAGGCTGCCGACAAGCAAGGGACGCCTCTGCAAATGTCGCAGAAAATTGTTCAACTGCTTTATAAGACCCCTTCTCAGTTGGGTCGTGAAGTCTACGTCGTGTTACTCGAGCAACTTTGCACTACCTTTGAGGACGTCTCGAAGGAAGCCATAACTTGGCTTGTTTACGCCGAAGATGAGGTTTGTTTCTATCTCCTGTATCGTGGCTTGAGATGCTCACTGGATCTTATAGAGGAAATTCAACGTCCCTGTGACCGTGACGCTCCTTCGCAGCGGCCTCGTAGACATTGCACAGCAAGATCAGCAGTTGGCGAAGTTCCTGTACACCAATCCTCGACCCACGTTGTTGGCGTTCGCAGTGGGATTGATTCGGGAATGCTTGTCGGCCGAGCCACCGGTTGCCTCGCAAGCACAATTCAGCTACTCTCTGGAAATACTCAGCCAACTTTCTCAGTCAGGCAAAGGCAGCGACGAGTAAGTGACATGATTATGGGAGGATGTTCCTACTGACCGCATATAGTGTGACCAGACTTCTGAGCGATCTCAATAGGATTAGGCGCCCTCCTAGCTTGCCTATTGAGAACCAACTTGTACGGCAACTCGGAAAAGCTGAAACGGATCAAGCAAGAGAAAAGTTGCTAACTTGGTTCCAACAATGGATTGGTATCTTTCAACGGTCTACCAACCCGGAGAAGAGCTTCGTTCCCTTCATCACTCAACTCACCAAGCAGGGCATTTTGAAGGTAGAAGACATGTCTTCATTCTTCTTCAGGGTCTGTACCGAGGCCAGCGTCTCTCACTACATCAAGTGTGTCTCAAGTGGCGACTACGAATTCGCGTTTCAAGCCCTGGATGCAATGTCAAGGCTGATCGTCTACATCATCAAATATCATGGAGACGCCTCTGGAGTCAACAACGACCAAGCGAAGGTTCATTATTTGACAAAAATCTTGTCTATTTTTGTCCTCGTGCTCGCGAACATACACGAGGAACAGGGCCCTTCCTTCCAACAAAAGCCGTTCTTCAGGTTTTTCTCCAGCCTCATCAACGACCTCCACACTATCGAATCCAGTTTGGGTACAGCCTATTTCCAACTTCTTATTGCGATCAGGTATGTTTTTTACTATACAAACTACTCCCCATCTAATCCCTTGTTCCAGCGATACCTTCAGCTCCCTTCAGCCCACTTACTTCCCTGGCTTCGCTTTCTCCTGGATGTGCCTCATCTCCCACCGGTTGTTCATGCCGAAGTTACTTCTTACTGAAAACCGTGAAGTAAGTCCCAATCCGTGCTCACAATCCATTCCAGCTCACTTCTTCTTCAGGGGTGGTCTGCATTCCACAAACTCCTCCTGTCTTTATTCAAGTTCCTTTCGCCGTTCCTCAAAGACTCTGAACTGCGGACAGCGTCCCGAGACTTGTACCGCGGCACGTTACGCCTCCTGCTTGTTCTTCTCCACGACTTCCCCGAATTCCTCAGTGAATATTACTTCACTCTCTGCGACATCATCCCTCCTCGTTGCATCCAACTTCGTAATATCATCCTCAGCGCCTTCCCATCCTCTGTCATTCTCCCAGACCCACACCTTCGAATTGTCAAATTCGAAGCTATCCCAGAAATGGGACCCATCCCCCCTATACTCTCCGACTTCGCATCAGGCCTCAAGAGCGGTGACCTTCGTTCCAATCTCGACCAATATCTACTCAATCGAGGCAACCCTACTTTCCTCGCCTCTCTACAGGATCGTCTACGTCTCCCTGGCACGACAGATATGGCCACGGAGACCTACAATTTGTCTCTGGTCAACTCTTTGGTTATGTATATTGGCGTCTCCTCGGTTGCTCAAGCCAAAGCCCGAAGTGGATCGTCGCTATTCGTGGCGAGTGATCCTGGCGTGGTAGCCTTGCAGTATCTTGCAAGCAACCTCGACATCGAAGGTCAACATCACCTGCTCAGCTCGATGATCCTCCATCTCCGTTACCCTAATGCCCACACCCACTGGTTCAGCTCGCTCCTTCTCCACCTCTTCTTGGAGGTTAAGGACGCCCGCTTCCGAGAGGTCATGACGAAAGTATTATTGGAGCGCTTCATTGCTCTCCGACCTCATCCTTGGGGTGCCCTCGTGACATTCATCGAGTTACTTCGCAACCCTAAGTACGAATTTTGGAGCATGGACTTCGTACGAATTGCCCCCGAAGTCACTCTCCTCCTTGAGAGTGTAAGTTCACTGTCCACCTGAAAGTACACGGCGCAGCTCATCCCTTGTCACAATTCAGGTTGCTACATCCATTTTCCAGTCTTAGAATAATGTTGCTAGTATCCTTGCTATCTGTTGCACATCTCCTGTTTTTATCTGGGTTCTCTTTCCTCTTACACATTGTATTGTATTATCACGCTTTCCCCCCGTCTGTTGAACATAGTGTAAAAGTGCCGAACTTTTATATTACAATCAGGAAACCCAATTCGATCTTGTTCAACAGCATCCTTCCCATCGTATATATATAACTTAATTCAGCCACGACATGGGCTCGTTCCAAACCCATTCACGAGCCCATGTGCTGTTTTTTGCTTTGCGTTTGTCATTCGTATTACCAGCGAAGTAAAATGTACATACCCTGCTCCGTCTAATCCCGCTGCACCCATATTATCAACATCTTCACTCATCACTAGCCAATCCGGGGTCGTGACGCCAGTTCGAAGTGGGAATTGCCTGTATGCTCGCTCTAGCCCAGCACCTTCGTTTGAACTCAGGAGAAGAACCGTCGACGGTAGAGCTGGGTGAGGAAAGGTGGATACAACAGCTGTAGAGTCATTGAAGAAGTCAGAAGTTGCTAGATAACTGCATACCATCATACCTTGCCCGGCTTGTGTAACAGCGCGGCCTTGCAGAAACAGGGAACTCTCTCGCAGAGACCATGGTGTTGGACTCTTTCGGAGCAACCATTCCACTGCGGAAGTGGCTGGGTTCCCTATCAAGACGAGGTTTCCTGGAGGTGCGCCACTGTTCGCCAAGGCATACTGCGAGAAGGTCACGATGGAGGTATCTAATTTATGATAAACCCCCAGGACGTGGGCAATTCGTAATGCTATTGATAGCTCATGTGGTGCGTCAGGCGGTACAACGATGGTCAGCGGGGCATCCGAAGTCAGAATCAGCTGTGCGCGCCCTGGAGGACGAGGGAGGCCTGCAATTTGATCCACTGCATCGGTGGCTTGCCAGCCACCCATGTCCTGCTTGGAGACGGCATAGATCGTACTCGGGGAGTGAACCAAGTCAGTGTCTACGTATACGCCAGTCAGGTTGACGTAGTCCGGACTGGGATATAGTATGCTGAGGTCAACCTGGAAGGCTGATATATTGATGGGGGATATGTGCGCAAAACCACGGTCGTCAATGCGAACTTTCAGTCTACCTAGTCTAGTGTGCGGTGTGAATGGCTATGCCAGCGATATATAAAGTTGTTTACCTTCCTGGGATAAGGAGGGACACCACCTTGAGTCCATACATGGACCCACTTTCCGAAGGATTTGCGACGGTCAAGGTAAACTCCGCAGGGGGCCTTCTCACTGCAAGGTTCACGGACTTCTCAATGAAGGCCAGTGTGTCAGGGTGAGTGACGGCCTCAGGGTACCAATGAAGTTGGCCAGCATCCTCCCGATATCTATCCACGTTGAGCCTGCTTTCGCAGAATAGGTATGGAATACTCACGTCGCGTTTGCATCTGGATTCAAAGTTTTGATGATAGAGATATATTCCCGAGAATGCCACACGGGAACATTGTCGTCAATTCCACTTAGACCATTGAGATGGATAGCAGAGAATACGGAGGTGCATCAGCTCACCCATGGATAGCGAGGACAGGGATATCGACTAAGTTAGATAAAAACAAGTCATTGTCGTCTGGGGTGAGTGTGCTCAGCAGAATTGCTTGCAGAGCAGGATCCATGTAGTGTCCCGACCTTGACTGGGTCAAGGGAACGTATGCTTGCGATTTGATGTAAGCGGCCATAGGTATGGCTGTCACGAAATTAAGTGATTTGCTCGGAGCAATAAAGGCGGTCCCACCAGCTAATACTCTATCAGGATATCGAGAGGCGAGATACCAGGTACCTTGTCCGCCATTAGAATGTCCAAGGACGACCGCAGGAGGATCTATCGGAAGTCGCCAGTCTTTCCAGGCCGGGTTGCCTTCGGCAATGCTGACAAGAGCATCCAGCGAAGCCCATGCATCTTTTGCACTTGGACCGTGCCAATCCATGCCCTACAACCGTGGGGTTCTTAGCATACTACATTCATGGAATAGGGAGAGGTTCTCACCCAGGACGTTCTCCCAGTTGGAATAACGAGCCAGCTATTGTTCATTCGAGGTAAAGATTCGACCCACCACGGAGTGCCAATAATGTCGACACCGGCGCCATCTATGCCCGATCGCGAAGTTGATTGAGAACGCATAAATACAGTGGAGGGGTGTACTTACGTAGGCACAGGATGGGGGCTTTGGACACCACTCCTTCATTTCGGCGCAAGGGTGGGACAACCATGAAGTTCGTTGGCATGGAGTGAGCGTAGAAATACGAGGCTTTGATCGAGTACAATTTGGGCCGATCGTTTCCACCCCACCCTTTGAGATGTTTGACGGGGATTGTGATAGATACGGTAGTAGGATAACGCGTCGACTGGCCTTGTGCCCACACGCGGATTCGTAGCTCGTCTTCGTGGAAGTCCGAACTTTGTTCAATGACTATTGGAAGGACCCTGGTTTGAGAGGGTGCTAGATGTGTTTCTTCCTTGAGACGCAAGGTGATGGCCTTTGGAATCTGCGGGGAAAGCCGAGCAAAATAGACGGCATGAGTGGCTTGCTTCCTGTTTGTTCGTAGTAAAAGAGTGTTACTTTGTCTGGATTTCTGTCCTGGAAGGTGACTTCTTTAACGGTCCACCAGCCATCGACACTTCGTATGCCAATGCCTAGGGCGTTGCCGAAAGCCCATCCATCAACAAAGTCACAGATGACATCTTGGGTTGGTTCATGTGTCACATGCGTACTTAGATCACTAGTCAGAAGGTCGATATCCACGCCTATCTGCAAGCTTTGGATAGGATACTCCTTCTTGGATGCACTTGGATCGCCAAACAAGCGGATCTAATCGATCGGTGGCGTAAATTACTTGGAATGGAAACATAATTCAAGGGTATACCTCGAAGTCACCACTAATGAAAATGGTATATTGCGTTGGCTTTGACGCATCAGGTCGGACTGGGAGATCCACTGCTTGAGGTAGGGCGCGTTCCATAGCATATACATTGCCATGGTACCATCTTGGGGTAATTTCTTGCCCCCTCGCAAGGTCAGAGGGAACGATTGTAAAGAAGGCGCCTTGTAGCAATTGAACAAGAAGGCGGGGAGTCACCCGTGTTGGATGCGGGGAAGTAGCAGATACTGTGAGGGTGCCGCGAAGGACTGCGTGATGCTGTAGCGCTGCCCAACCCTCCGTCGCGCGAAGCGATTGCCATCTTCAACTGGTTTAATCAATCTTCAGTTGTATTGTAGCATTAACAAGACCTTATATTAGGGAAAGCGACCTTGATTTCCCCAGCTTTGTTAGATGTTGCGGTCGTCCATGAGACACTCCCACCGTCGGCATACGAGGATGGATACTTCTTGGTCAAATCTATGGGTTCCTGTACTGATATGTCAAACAAACTTATTAAGCATACAATTTCAAAGGTCAGGAATTTTGAATGTACCATTTATCGGGAATGAAGGGGACAAGAAGTGTTGTTCCCTGGCGTGTATTGGGAATGGGCCAAGAACCTTGAGATGCGTCAGTAAATTGTCTCACTCATACGGGGCTCGTGTACTTACGTCCCAGTCCTTCGAGAGTTCGACGCGCCACATGGTGGAGGAAGAGAAGTTCGTCGTTTACTGATGAGTCCGACTCGTACAATGTGCACCGAGTATTAGCGCCTGCAATCATCAATCTTATCCTCGGGCGCTTATGCATCTTCCAAGTACTCATCGATGTCTGGTCGCGCAGGTGGTAAGCTCAAGCCTTTGAAGGCAAGTCATTCGCTCGCCCAGGATCTCGCGTACTGAGGATGTCCTCTGGAACTAGGCTCCGAAGAAAGACAAAAAAGAGGAGACTGAAGAGGAGAAGGCCTTCAAAGAGAAACAGAAACAAGAAGCTGCAGCTCTGAAGAATGCGAGGGATAAAGGTGCGTCGAGGCTTGAGTTGCCTATAAAAATGGTGCAGGGCTGACGGATCTCTCGTTCGCAGCTCTAAAGGGTCAGTGAAACTAGATTGTATTCATAGCACAATTTCCAATCTTGACGCTTGCACCTATGCACAGGAGGCCCATTGGGAACCGGGAACTCTGGGATCAAGAAGTACGTACTCTGCGATCTTGTTTGCAGCCGCAGTTCTGATCGCGCGCATCGAAACTCTAGGTCGGGGAAGAAGTAAATCTACTGATCATATAATGGGAGATGTATATTCCTGATTCGATAGTCAATGCGCCTTTGGGGTCCTCTCCGATGGCCTGAATCGCCTGTGCTTCTGTAATTGAGTGTCTGTAGCCTCATTGCAAGGGGCATGGTGATGGCAGCAAGCTTGTTGGTGTCCTCCGAGATCGATAAATTTTGATTCGTTTGACAAAGAAGCAAAGAAATTAAACTTTCCCTGTATGGGATGTAAATGAGAAAATTTGTTGTTTGTACCGTTATTGTCGCCGCCAGCAACGTTGAGGAAGGGTACTTGTAGTGGACGAGCAGCGCTCAGTGCAGGACGTGTCGGCCTTTGGTTGTGTTTGTGCAAGGTCATATAATGCTCAACCCCGTTTCGCGAATCAACAACCCCAACTCAAAGCCTCCGCCGCCAGAGCCCTTTTCCTCCTCGTCCTCCTCAATCCAATTACCCATGTTGGGCTCTCTCCAGGTCCTCCAGACAAATAACCAGCAGCAGCAGGTCCAGCAACAGCAGCAACCTCAGCAGCAGCAGCCAGGGTCCCAGAATAACAATATACCATTACCTCCACCTCTTAATGGCCAAGATTTCACGCTTTCTAGCGTCCTCCACTTCTTGCAGACTGAATGGAGGCGTTATGAACGCGACCGAAACGAATGGGAAATAGAACGAGCGGAGATGAGGGTTCGTCAATTGATGCTGCCTTCCCGCTCGCAAAAACACGCTGACACCGAAATATCACTAGGCTCGCATTGCGCTGTTGGAGGGAGAGCGCCGCTCGTTCGAAAATGTAAAACTGGACCTCATGCGCCGCATAAAAATGCTCGAATTTGCTCTGAGGATGGAGCGGTATGTACACACACACGCCCCGAACGGCTCTTTTGTCTCATTCACTCCGTCCTTCAAAGCTCGAAACAACTATCGCAACCCGTCTCACAGTCGATACTTCCGTCCAAGCTCGGCATGCAGCGGGATGATGCCCAAAGTCACAAAGAAGGGAGCAGCGGCAGTTCACCGCGTAGCGAAGGTACCGCCCCATCATCATGTCCCAGCCCTTGCCGGTTATCTCACACGAGCGACTTTCAGATATGCCCTTGCCTTCCGAAGGGCGTATATCAAATGGCGTAGCGGCAGCTAGTTCCACACGACCGAATTCATGGAATTGGACCAACGGACCGTCGGCCAGCACAATGGCTGCGCTGACAAAACCTCCTCCCGGACGAGATCCCAAAAGTAGGGCCCGAAGTCGGGATTACCTTAAACAGTACGCCTTAGAATTACTTAGCGTAGCACCTCTTAAATTTTTCTCACTCATGCAGATGCCTACAAGAAATCTCGTATCTCACTTCCCCCCAAGCCATGAACCCTCTCCCGAACCGACCACTTATAAACAACGGCCCCATCCCACTCTCTCTCCCCAATGTCCCATCCTTTGATCAAATCGCATACAACGGCCGACCTCGCAAAATCCTGCCCGAGGCAGGCAAAGACTATCCCATGCCCAACGGAATTAACTTGATGCCAGGTATCTCCTCCGCACCTGCGTCAGGCAACCAGCTTGAACGGGGTAACCCTATGAATAGCATCTCCTTGCAGTCTCACCTACAGCAGTCGTCAGGATCGCAGTCTATGGGCCAGTCTCAAGCCGGTCAGCCCACGCCGGCCATGGGTGACAAAGACAAGGATGGGGGCGAAGGCTCCGAGGCCAAGCGCCAACTCACTGCTATCTTCCGACCGGACGATGCTGGGGAGTGGAAGGAAAGGCTGCGCTTGTCACATGAGGCTGAACAATTGAAGGCACAGGCTGCGGCAACAACTGGGGCCAGTTCATGGGAGCGGCGAAGGGAAGATGATGATGAGGTGCCAATCAGGGACGAGGAGCCGGAGGTGGAGGAGGAGGAAGGCACGGTCGTCGGCGAAGGCGAAGGTGCTAAGCTATGGAAAGCAAAGCGAACACTTCGGAAGTCAGTCACATGAACAACTTGCTCTCTTCATTCATCCATTTCACTTCATATCGGCACGTTCGAAACTTAACTCACATCCATTCATCATATAGTCACCTAGATGCCGTCCGAGCGCTTGCGTTCCACCCCACCGAGCTATGTTTAGCGACCGGTGGTGACGACTGCACCGTCAAGATATGGAGGATGGATGTTGCAAGCCTGGCAGCCACTGCGTGAGCACCATGTCACCATCACTTATACTTCTCCGCTGATTCTGATTCTCCGCTTTCAGCACGCGGCTTACAACCGAGATTGAGCCTCAACTGACGCTGAGAGGGCATTCAGCAGCAATAACACGACTTGTGCATGCCCCTTCGAAAGGCCTGCTGTATTCTGCGTCTTTAGATTCTTCTATCCGAGTTTGGGCGCTTCCGACTCCGGCGCACACCACATACGCGCCGTACGACGAGACACGATCACGAGGCGAGCTAGTTGGACATACAGATGCTGTATGGGATTTAGCCCTTGTACGAGATGAGACGACATTGATTAGTTGCGGAGCGGAGGGTACGGTGAAAGTGTGGGATGTGAGCGGACGGTCTGGTGGCTGGGCCCTGACGCTATCATGGGGCTTTGCTGGGTTAGAGAGTACAGACGCGTCTTCGGATATTGCAGAGGATAACGATGCACCCGGAGCAACGTCGGTGGAAGCGCTGAAGGCTGATTTGAAGAAGATCGCTGTCGCATACCAAAATGCGGTGGTGAAGATCTTTGAAATTGAGACCGGTAAAGAGGTCTCAAGGTTGGCAACAGATATAGGATATGGTGAGTTTTACATGTCTGACTGTTGCCACCCACTGAACCCTTCGACGATCACCTATAGATGGAACACCAGCCACCCAGGTGAATCGAATGGCATCACATCCTACAATGTCTTTGCTTGTCACAGCACACGAAGACAAGTTCATAAGAATATTCGACTATACCACAGGTGCGCACATATGATATCTTCCACCTTTCGTCACTCATATGCATCTTCTGTTTAGGCGACTGCATTCATTCTATGACAGCACATCTCGATGGTGTGACGTCGCTCTCCGTGGACCCTGCCGGCTTCTCGCTGGTATCCGGTAGCCACGACTGCTCCATGCGTTTCTGGGACCTTCTCGGCTCAAGAGAATGCTTGCAGGAGGTGACGTCGCATCGTGAAAAAGCCCGAGAAGGCGTACTCGATGTCGAGTTCCACCCGTCACTACCATTCATGGCTAGTGCTGGTGCGGATGGTGTTGTGAAGCTCTATGCAACGTCATAACATTCTATACATACCCTGTGACCGCTACTTATTATCTTCCACCCGTTTCTTATCTGTTCTTTCGCTGTTTATAATTCGTACATGCCGCTTTGGTAGATTCATTTGAACTACCGTGGTACTTTTCACTAATAGACTGATCAGCACACACACCCTAGGAAGCTACACGCCAATTGCCTTGTCTTGCTATTAATGTACTTTGAGTACGTACATGTATGCATTGACGGAATGTCCTGTGTAGCCTGTATTTGGCAAACCACACGTTACCAGGTAGCATATCCAGTTCGTGAGTCCGACTGCATCTTGTCGACATCGCCCAATGTCGATTGTTGAAACTGCTGAAACATGTATGAGAGGGTCCAAAGTCGCCTTGAACAGATAATACAAAGCTTTATACTCCAAGTTTGAATCTACGACAGCTGCTTCTCCCTCCAAATTAGCACGCCAGCAACGGCGGAACCTGGTCCCACAAGAGGAACAGCTGCTATATACCACCCCAGCATCCCCAGCGTTTCTTGCCGCGTGGTCGTGAACCATAAAGATCCCAGGATCGTGGATAGCATCCCTATTGCACCGTCCCATTTCAGAAAATCGGCAATTCTTCTGCCCATCGACGTGGTTGGGGGGAGGTTCGCTACGGAGGGTATAATGATCGCCTTCAACGCGTCAACGTCCATGACGATTGGGTACACCACCACGGCATGAAGTACCCAGCACATCAAGAACACGAAAACAAAGAAGTCGTGGATGAGGATGTTCCCAGTTACCTGAGTGTTCGCGCTACAAGGGCGAAGGGCGATACGGACGTAACCACGATGTATTCCCCAAACGAGAACAGGGAACATTTGCCAGAGCCAGGTGAATATAGGTTGCGCAGAAATAATCATGGCGAACGTAGGAAGGAACATTCCTCCCATGATCGCCGTGATTATTCCTTCAGCGTCAGCCCGACTCACATACAGTGGTCGTTCTTGAGTACGGGTTGACTGTATAAATAGCATCCAATAGACACTCATCGTCGGACCCATTGAGACAGCTTGATACATCAAGCCAAGTATCGTTGGATATGCGAGAAACCGTTGGAAGGATATCGCTGGAGGTTGTTGTTGTTTCAGGATTCCTGTTATCCCAGGTCGTCGACATGGCTCGATAAGCAAGAATATTGCAGGAATGGCTAGGTTTCCAAGGACATAGACAAGGGTAGTCAGACACTCTTGATCTGTCGTGGCATGTCGAAAGAATGCCATGAGGGCGCATATCTGATCGTCCACAGGGGGATATCCGGTGGAGAGACGGCCATCGAAGATGAGGGGTGTCGGAGCGGTACAATATGTGTCCTTGAGATCGTCCACTAGGCCTGACCGAAAAGCTTGCCCGTATTCGAAATATATGGCAGTTATTGCAAGCCATTGGAGTGCCATTGTCATCGTTTCTGATTCATCGCTGATCAAGAATTCTGTTGTTGAGGAGAAAGTTAAACCTACCACTCGAAAGGGTATGCATGGTGAGTTGTGGAGAAATGCTCGCAGCCAGCTGGGTTTATATGAGTATTCCGTCGTCTCATGAGAACTAAACCTTTTGTGGATATCATGGAGATAATCCGACATAGAGCTCCAGTGGACTTGAGAAGTTGAGCTTCTAGCGGAAGCGTAATCGGCGTTGTTTGTCCTGCACGCCGCCGCCAAGCGGCGTCAGAGTATAAATTCTGGATCCGAGCATTTTTCTTCCGCACTCATTTCCGAACTCGCACTATTGTCCCCTTGCAAACTTTGTCATATTCTTGCAGGAGTCTACCGCAAGTTCGAGAGCAACATAGTGCCTCTAGCTGGAGCCCTTTCTAGCTCTTTGGTGGTCAATGCAAGATGTATTGATTTGGAGTGGGATTTCCTTACCAGAGGTTCAACATACGATAATCCTTATATTCTGTCGGATGTATATTGCTCCTCTACCGTTGCAATAGAACAATGATATGCAGATTAATCCCGTGGCGCGCCCGTCAATGACTGATGTGCAACTAATTAACTGGCCTCCAACACGGTCCGGACGAGACGTAGGTAAACTTACGGCCATTGTCTGCCTGCTGCACGGGCGTTCTTGTACTCTACGCTGAGCTGTAGCGCCTCGTGTCGTGGACGTTGTATTCGGTCCATTTGGCAGGTCAGATGGGTTGGGCGGCGGTAGGGTCAATGCCTCGCACTGCCCGTTGCGAGACAAGGCTCGGGAAATAAATCGCATTTGGAGGGCCCAACAAGGTCCAAGAGCGGTGCTGGGATCCAAAATAGTAGAATCAAATAGAGTCAAGAGATAATGAAGGTTCTGAGGCAGCTATATAATAACCTACGAGCGTGTGCAAAAAACCCTTCATCATCTGTCACCTTCGCCGCCGCGCTCAGTGTCGTCGCCTGCAATGCCTGCCTTCAACATGATTGTGGTGGGCTCTGGCGGAGGCCCAGACGAGACCAACTTGTCTTCGTATGTTCTTCCTTGTATTTTTTGCTTTTGAGTTTACGTCTTCCTGCACACGTGGGCTTGAGGTGGAAATATCAATATCTTTACTGACTTGCTGATTATCCAGTTACTTGATCAAGCCCGCTGAAGCCTCATGGGACGAAGGAGTGATTGGGTTGGAAGCAGGTGAGCGCCAGCCTCCCGAACTCGTGCCAACTATGCTTGCAGGAGAGTGGCTCACACTCGTGGTGCAGGATCAGGCCAAGGGGCTCTGAACAAGATTCTGAGCCACAATCCCGAGTTCTGGCTTGATAACGAAGGGGATCAGGGTTACACTGCGGCCCAAATATACAATTTTGTTCGGTGAGCCATCAGTGAACACACGGAATGGTCGACACTCTGACGCCTACAATCCAGCTGCTATCTCGTGACACACGCTCACCTAGACCACATTAGCAGCCTTGTAATGTCTGCTGGTTCCTCTATCGACCGTGTGCGGAAACGAATATACGCTTCGGAGCAATGCCTACAAGACCTTGAAACCGTCTTCTCAAACCGCATCTGGCCTAACCTCGCGTCGTGGAAGACAGACGATGAGAACTACAAATATCTGTACTCACCGTGCGTGCATTTCTCTTGACCTATGAAGCCATCTGAGTATCGCCTCAGACTTGTTCCAGACGGGAAATACAGGATGATCCATCCCCAGGTGTCGGCGCGCATCATGCCACTGAGCCACGGTCGCGTCATTGACGAACCCGAGGGCGAATACACGTCGTCTGCTTTCTTCGTCCGCAACGATTCATCGGGACACGAGTTCCTCTTCTTCGGCGACGTTGAGCCAGATTCTCTCGCCCTCATCCCGCGCACGACGGAAGTCTGGCGCGCGGCGGCCCCGAAGATCCCCGCCAAACTCTCCGCAGTATTTATCGAATGTTCATGGCCGTCTGGTCGATCTGATGATATGCTCCATGGACATCTCTCACCCGAGCATCTCGTGTGCGAACTCACGGCGTTGGCAGCCGAAGTCGCCAAAGTACGCTTGACAGCAACCCAGGCTGCTGCTGCTAACCAGAATGCCAGCCCAGGCCCAGCTCGCAAGCGGCAACGGCGAAATCCGCCTCCGTCAATTGACCTCAAAAACATCCTGCGTGGCCTTCGCGTGTATATCACACACACCAAGGGCTGCGCGAACGATACCCCAAAGGTGATCTTGGAACAAGTTAAGCAGCTCGTCCTTGAGAAAGATCTTGGCGCTGAGATCCTGCTCGCAGAGCAAGGTATGCGCATCGGTAAGCGTCCAGCGTCCCTCTACTTCTTCTCATCCTGACGGCTTCTCAGATATTTGATATAACGCAATTACTTCTTTCCCACTGAATCATACATAACCCTAGTGTATCCATAGCTCCCCCTCCTGTAGCCCTAGCCAACAATATATTTGTTTCTTGTCTGTCCAATAACGAGAGATGCATATTGCGTTTTGCTGTGACATGAGAGGGTCCCTGTCTTCCCCTATCATACTTCTCACGCCCGGAGACTCTGGCGGACTCACGACGACACAACTTCGGAGGCCACAACAGTTCGCGTCAAATGGCGTCGCGAGTTCCTCGAATATCCCTCGCAAATCTCAAACCTGCGCCGGGCTCGCAGCATGCTGTATGTTGCTTCTGATACCACTGTCGCTCTTGAGCTCACCTATTGCTGGCTATAGCAAAAACGCGTAGGTCGAGGACAAGGCTCGGGTCACGGAGGAACGGCTGGTCGCGGCCACAATGGTCAGAAATCTCGCGCAGGTCCTGGGCCGCATGCCAGCTTTGAAGGTGGTCAGACTCCCATAACCAAACGGTTCCCCAAGAGAGGATTTTACAGCCAGTCCGTCTTCCGTTCTCGTTCTCGTCTCCATTCGCATTGCTTATGGCTCTTTGATTGCAACAGAAACGGAAAAACATGGGCACCTGTGAATCTTGACCGCTTGCAGCATTGGATAGACCAGGGACGGATAACGTCGTCGCCGGAGAAGCCTATCACGGCGAGAGAGCTGCTCCTGAGTGGGTGTGTGCATGATGTGCATGACGGGATTAAGATTCTTGGTGATGTACGCTCTCTTTTTAACGTTTCTGAATGCTGGGGTTCTCATCATAATTGAGCAGGGTGTAGAGCATTTCAAAACACCAATCTATATCACTCCTTCGCGCGCGTCCCAAAGTGCCATTAAAGCTATTGAGGCTGCGGGCGGCAAGGTCGTCTGCAAGTACTACAATGACTTGGCGCTCAGGGAGTGTGTCAAAGGACGGACTGAGAAGACTGAAGCAGCCCCGACGCGTCGCGAAGATATTAGTGAGACTTCCTCCTTCCTATGTATGTAAGCTTGCTGACGACGCGGTATTTTCCCCTTCGAAGTTTGGTACGGAAAACACCATAATAGAGGATATATATCTACTACCACGTTGAAGTCGGTTGGGGATCTTCCGTTTGTTCAAGAACGGTGGAAGATGCTTGCGAAAGAGCTTCGTGTGTGGCGGAACCAAGAGTTTGATACTCAGAAATGATTATTTCGCCACTTCTATATATCTGCTACAATATAGTTCCGTCTTGATGTTGCTATCTTCGCTTTGAGCCTGCTACTAATGTCCTGACAGCGAGCAAACGCCGAGCGCTGAGCACCGCTTCAGGCTGTTGGACATCGTGGTCCGACCTATCGTGTCGCGTACGGAATGAGGCAATGCATGAGAGCAGTTTCGGAGCGTTTAAAAGGCCCATTGTGATGCTAGCACTTTCCCGACGCGTTCGCTAGCACCCTCAACCCCAGACACAGAACATGCCCAACGAAAACCAGACCATGGTCGTACATGCTGAGTACGATGAAGAACCACCGCACCCTGGAAACCAATGGACTAGATTTGTATGCATCTCTGACACGCACGGCCGAAAGTTCACTGCCATTCCTCCCGGCGACGTATTGCTACATGCTGGCGATTTGAGCAGTTGGGGCTACACAAAGCACCTACGACCGACCCTCGATTGGCTCAAATCTTTACAGCACCCGATCAAGGTGTAAGTCCCCCCGTGCTGCATTGTATTATCCTAGCCACTTCGTGCTAAATCAATTCTTAGCATCATTGCGGGGAACCACGATGTAAGTTTCCCTTGTCCTAAGTTAGCGCCAAGTGGAGAGTGCTAACGTTTAGTCCAACCTCAAAGCTGTGTTTAGATGGCGCGTTGCGCAGAGAGCTCGGGGCAGGGTTTCTCGGCACGGTGAGCAATCCTTCGAGTCGTGTTCGATCTACATACATGCTCATGAACTTGCAGGATCCTGACGATGTGCTGGAAGTAGCGCGATCGGTAGTTCTAGGGGATGATGCTAAGGAAGCAGGTATCATTTATCTCGAACATGAAGCCTGCATCGTTCCATCGCCTTCGGGAAGAAACTGGAAGATCTACGGCTCCCCAGCAGCACCAGAGCATGTTCAAGGGGCTTTTCAGTATACAGCAGATGACGAGGCTGAAGGTAAGTTGGTCTTTGGGTAAACCCTCATTCACCATTGTCAATTCATGCCGATTGGCGAATATGTCAGAGGTTTATGCACGGATTCCTAACGACATCGATATTCTCCTGACACACACGCCGCCGTATAAAATGTTAGACCAGACACGCAAAGGCATCAACGCAGGTTGCAAACGACTCGCCCAGAGGATGATGGAGCTACATGCTTGCCGGCTACATGTCTTCGGTCATATCCACGAAGCAACTGGTGCCCTAATTATCTCAGATGAAGGAATAAGCCGAGTCGCAGTAAATGCTGCAATGGGTTCCCTCGGGTCGGACGCCAAAGCCATCATCGTCGATCTCAAGAACTAGAACGAGGTCAATCGTCACTGTTTCCTAGCACACCTAGATCCTTTACAATGAATACAGCTTCTTCGACACGCATCTGTAATATCACTAATTTTTGCCGCTTTGCCTCCCACTCTTTCAGGGTTTCCTGTTCCATTCGAGAAAGAAGGGAGTTGTCTGCAGCTACGTCGCTGCGCTGCATTTTGTCCAGTACGGCTTTGACGTTCGGCTCCTCCTGCTCAGCTTCTCGCCGCGTGCCGATGTTGTACAGGGTTTTGTAAAGTTGGCCCAGTATCACGGAGTAGGCCTTCTGCAAATCGACATACCTGATCTGGGGTGAGCGATTATTCTTAGACGGAGACGGAAGGAGTACGTTTACCAAAGATAAAACGTCCGAGTGGGATTGTGATCAGCAGTTTTAGCCACCTCCTGTGTGCTAATCAAGGAATCCCCCGCAAGAGCAGACAAGAGAGGCCGCACGTCCTTATTCGGCATCATGACACTTTTCGAAACCTACGACAATTAACGTCAAGATACTGCCGGGTAACAATGAGATGGGGAATTCACCTGCTTCTCATCCATTTTCCCGACGTCGAGGAGTAGCCGAATGATTCGAACACCTTCATCACCGTGTTTTTCCCTCGCTACTGCTTCGAGCACTCGTTTCTTAAGCCGCCGAGCAACAACCTCAAACTCGACTTGTATTTTGGAAGATGAGAAAGAAAGGAAGGCACCAGCGCGCCCAGCGGGAGTGGGATTGTCGGCAGCGGATAGTATCCCTAGATAGTCTTTTAGGCAGGCCATCGTATTAGGTTTTTTGGAGGATGAGAGGAGGCCAGAAGCGAGATTATCATCATCGTGGATATGTTGGGCGATGTTGGCAATGGATACGGGATCTGGAGGCTACGTTAAAATGGAAGAGGAGAGTGATAGACTTGCGTACCAGTTCGTGGGTCTTCTAAGTTAAATTGCTTTGCCGTGGATGCTTGCAACGTCGCGCGGACAACTGCTGCAGCGCCATCGTTATAACGTTCGCGGGCCGCTTGTTCAATCAACTACACACAAAGGTTAGGACACTGTAACAAGGAAAGGACACAATACGTACGGAGTTCCGTATGTGAACACTAAACCGCTGATAATTTATGCGGAAATAGACAGTGTCCTATGGATCGCAGTTAGGAACCTGCGCGAGAGCTCTAGAAGAAAGCTAGCTTACATCGACTGCCTCCTCCTCTTCGACAGCCTTTTTCTACCTCATATGAATTATTGTGTTCTAACCGATGACGGGAGAGTGTTCACCTTTGACGAACGGTGGCCATTTTCTACGGGCTTTCGTTTCTAGAAGACTAACAGATTTATTCAGGCCCGAATATGCGAAGTTGGATAATCTACTCACCAAACCAATCTTTTCAGCTTCAGCTTCTTCACGTTTCATTCGTGCCTCTGCAACTTCCTTCGCTTGCCGGAGCTCTTTTGCTGTGGGAAAGCCCGAGATTTTGGCTTTCTCCTCTGCTTCATATTTTATTCGTTTGTCTCGGGGTGATATATGTGATAGAAGCGTGGATGGCTTGAGATAGGCTGCAGATACGAGTTTATGTAGCGTCTGCGCGTAGACGGCGCTCTCTTTGCTGACATCAGCATGGTTTATGAGAACGCATAATGCGCACAATACCTTTCACGGAGCCACCGGAGAGGGGGCCTATAATGTCTGGTGGTCGTAATTTTCCATGATCTAAAATAAGTTGCACAATCTCCCCACCCTTCGAAGGGTAAGCGAAAGGGTCGGCGTGTATTCTAGCCGTTTAGATAGTAGACTCACCGTACGACCAAACAGTTCCTCTGCTTGCCAGGTGAATCTCCCGAAACGTAGTCTGATCAAACATTCGTCTACATTGACCTCCAAGACTTCGCCTTCCTCTTCTGTGACAGAATGCCATACGATATTGTGTTGCACGAGAATTATGATAGCAGCCCGCGCAGTTCGTGGATTTAACGACGTGAATCGCACAATTTGGGAAAATGTAAGTCGGCCACGAGTGAGAAGGGCGTTCACGACACTCTAGGTAGATTTTAGTATGGGGTGAGAAGTAGAAGCATGCTACCAACCGCAGTCAAAGGACCAAAATGCGAGTGCACAATCTGCGCACATAGTCTGCTGGTGTGAGCATCTGCCATGGAAGAGTTGGACAAGTCGATAATATCATAAGCGCTCAATATAATTTATGTAGTAGGCGCCTATCATTACGCGAAGTTACTGGTTGAAGTTATCCAAGTTGGTCCTGATTCGGTTCTACGCAAGTTCTACGGTCTACCAGTAAGTGTCGTGGCGCCGTTAGCAGAATGCGCTGACATTAATCGACGATTGTTGTATAGCTTGGCACGTAGCTTGTACTGTTATTTATAACTGCTCTATGAGGATCGGCATTCCCATACCATCTGTCTGTTGGTGGGACTACGTGTAGACTACCGGTGACGGTCTATCCTTATAGCCCAGCCTTCGAGTGAAAATGTCTTGGCCAACGGGGTCCCCCAATAGCCCAGGACGCACACATGGTCCAGACTGAGTCGGAGGCCTCTTCATCGCGCCAACCCTCTGCAGAGAAGATTGCAGAGAAGTACGCCACCGGCGACGCCAGTGTCAAGCTTGGCCCCTCGGAAGCTAAAGCTGAGGGCGTTGAGGACCTTCACCACCATCACCATCACCATCGTCATGTTGGTGCGGGTGGCGAACGCCCTTACGCAGACACGCACGAGCACATAATCAGCACAGGCCAAGACGTATCGCGATACTTGGTCGATATCCGCGATGACGGAGAGACGGCCCTCACGTTTCGGTCGTTCGTCATCGGCACAATATTTGCAGGACTGGGTGCTACTCTGTCCCAAGTGCGTTACTCTTGTATGATCGGTCGCCTCATAACTTAAATTGTGATCCAGATATACCACTTCAAGCCAGTTCAGACGGCTGTTTCAGTCACTTTCCTGCAATTACTCGTCTACAGCAGCGGCCTTTTGTGGGCAGTGCTTTTACCGCGAGCATTTTGGGTAGAAAGAACGCGGCTGGCGTCCCTTGCTCCACTTATTTCGTTCATTAATCCTGGACATTTTACGCTCAAGGAGGTATGCACGATCAGTTCTACACTAGAATCAGATGCTCACATAACTATAGCATGCCGTTGCATCCATAATTGCTGCCACTGCTGCCAATACCAGTGGTGCCATCTACAACTTCGCAGTTCAGCGTGTAAGTGGAGTGACTAGAAAATTGACGTAGTACTTAATTGCACGGCCAGCTCTTCTATAGCACAAAAGTAGATGCTGCTACCGCAGTATTGGCTGCGTTTTCTGCAGGTAGTTTTGGGTAGGTAAGGACCCTCCGGTTTGGCGGTTACGAAGGCTCATATAGTGTGGTAGTTATGGACTGGTGGGATTATTCCGACCTTTCACTGTATATCCTAGTGAAATGGTTTACTGGCATGTATGTATTGATCTCCTCGACATAAACACTCATCTAATATGCTTTAGAACCTGCACACGATCTCCATCTTTCAAAGTAAGTGACTTTCCAACGAAGTGAAGGAAATTTGTTTATCGACCCTCTGTGTCAGCTCTACACTTCAACACCGCTGATAACCGCAAGAAATTACGACTTTTCTGGACAGCCTTTGTTGGCATGTTTAGTTACGAATTCCTACCAGCGTACATCTTCCCCACTCTAAACGGAGTCAGCATTTTCTGCCTTGCATCTCAGCGAGCGTCAAGGCCGGTTCGGGATCTCTTCACAAATCTCTTCGGCGGTGCCAATGCCAACGAGGGTTTAGGGTTGCTAAACATGAGTTTTGATTGGCAGTATATTGGGTCCAAGTACGTCTCTCAATCCACGTATCAAGGAGTGACTGATAAATTCGGTAGCCCAATGTATCTGCCGTTGGTACAACAAGGCAAGCGGACGCGTCTCTCACCAAGTTGCGCCCAATAATGATATACTTACAGTCAATTCCTGGATCGGCTTTGCATTTTGTTATATCGCTATAATGGCAATATACTATTCCAACCTCTGGAACGTCAGTCCCACCCCATGTACCGTCGCCGCCCAAGCTGACACAAAACTGGCGTGTAGTCCAAAGCGTTCCCCATGCTATCTTCCTCTATTTTCTCTTCCAACGGCTCAGTATACAACCAAAGCGCCGTGTTCGGTCCCACCTTCACTTTAAATCGCACGGCCCTCAATGAAGTGGGGTTGCCTGCTTTGACCGGATCCAATGCCTGGCATAGTTTAACTGCGAACCTTTCAGTACGAGCCCTCTATATCTATTTGTTTTGACCCTAGTTCACGTCTACTTAGATTGGTGGCCTTCTCGCTCACTGCATCTTATTCTGGGGTTCCGAGGTCATTGATACCTTCAAATCTAGAGGGACGTCCATGCAAGACCGTCATTATCGTGTAGCCAACTTTCTTTTCTAATCACGCAACCCTGTTTGACCATGTTTCAGGCAATGCAGAAATACAAGGAAGCTCCTTGGTGGTGGTTTATCATCCTCCTCGGAGTCTCATTTGTGTCCGGTTTGCGTGGGCCTCACTGTCAGCGTTTCGCAATCTAAACATCTTATTTTGACAGGACTTGCTGTTGTCATTAGGGGGCAAACTACGGTCGCTTGGTGGAGCTATATAATCGCCCTCATACTGGGGGCCCTCGTTGCCGTAACATTATTTCATTTGAGTTAGCCCCAGGGATCTATCTAATCCGACCTCTAGCCTTTTTCCATTCTGCTTACTGCGAGACTTGGGCATGGCGTTTATACCAGCCAGCTCATGAAAATGGTTGCAGGTGTTATACAACCTGGTAAGCCAGTTGCAAACCTTTATGTGGGTGACAATATCCAGCGATCATCACTGTTTCTGACGATGAAGGAAAGTTCTCTATGTGGAGTCACGAAGTCATCATGACGTCCCTACATTTATCCTCTGATCTCAAGATGGGGCAATATCTCAAGATTCCACCCAGAGTTATGTTCGCAGCGCAGTTATGGGGGACTTGCCTAGGTGCACGACATTCCCATTCCCAATAACCACGGCTGACTTAACGATTTGTTATCCAGGTGCAGTTATTAATTATGGTAAGTCAGGGCTGCGTTGCACGGAAACCGTGCCCTAAGCATTTATTCAGTCGTAATGGTGTCCATCGTCGACTCACAAAGAGACGTGCTCTTGCGCCCCAATGGTTCGAATGTTTGGAGTGGCCAATCGGTCCAAATGTTGAACAGTGCGGCTGTCACGTAGGTTTCTTCAACGCATATCAGGACTTTCGCAGTTTGACAGAATATAGTTGGTCGCTGGCGAAGGACCTGTACGGTTTCAAAGGGCCCTACTGGATAGTACCTATGAGTCTAGTACTCGGGATGATACCCACTTGTGTACAGTGGCTTCTCTGGAAGGTTAGTTTCCTTTTGCTTCGAAACGTCCGTCGTCTCGGACTAAGCACCTTACAGAGATGGCGGAAGATTGGTCCTATTCCGTTGGATAAAGTTGTACTTCCAATCATTTACATGGTATATTCCCCCCACACCTATGTATTTTGCCTACTGACCTCTTTCTACAGTACTCGGCATGGATGTCTGTGGGTGTGACATCTACAATTACCTCAAGCATCATTATCGGACTTATTTCTCAACTGTGGATCCGCAAATCGTACCCTCGTTGGTACAACAAATATAATTACCTCTTGGGTGGCGGTAAGTACTCCATGCGGGTGTTGTACGAGTAAACCTGACGGATGAAGGATAGCTTTGAACGGCGGGGCCCAGGTTATGGTCTTCGTCTTGTCCTTCGCTGTCTTCGGCGCCGCTGGGCATGAGCACCCTTTCCCTCATGTAAGTCGGCATCTCTACCCCACTGTATTCATCTCTGATAATCGTATGGTAATATGAAGTGGGCGGGGAACCCTGCAACTGGGCATGTCGACCATTGTAATGGGAATGGAGCTTCGAGCAAGCGAATAAAACATTACCATAACCCTCATAAATAATGTTTATTCCTTACTTTCGTCCTTTGAAGACTTTCGATACCTTTCATAAATAGTATTCCCCGTCATACATTTAAAGTAGAGCAATTCACTAGACATGCTGGCACCACTTCACCGAAGGTTCCGTGGGCCCCTATATCACTGAGCATCGTACCTCCATGATTCAGATCAAGATTGACCGATATATATCATCATCTAGTAAAACCATCTAAGTATCGGAATGAAGCTTCAAATCGCCCATTGGAATGATGTGTACCGTGTTGGACCACAGAAGCTCTCCACGAAACCGAACGACAGTATTGATGTGACTCAATTCGCCGCAATGCTGGACGGCATTCGTCGAGACTGGCCAGACGATACAGGCCTCTCATTGTTTTCGGGCGATCTGTTTGCACCCTCAGTAGAGAGCTCTATCACTAGGGGCAGCCATATGGTACGTATAAATTCGGAACAGGCTGTCAGCCAAGACTGATCAATTTGATTCGTTGATGAAAGGTCCCAGTTATCAACGAGCTTGCACCGGATGTTTCTCTAGTCGGTTGGTACCTATTAGTTCCAGGAAATGTTGATCTTTGTTGAACTCACGAACAACTTACGAAGGTAACCACGATTTTGACTTTGGTGTGTTTGCCACTGCAGTCCGACGCGTCCCCTGTGACATGCGAGTTCCTCAGGCTACCACCATCTACGCCTTCTCATCGCGGACACTAAATTTGTAAGTACTTCGCGGTCAGCATTCAGGTAGCTCTTGAACGTAGAGGGTGGTCAGCCGTGGTTGCTAAGCAATATCATCGATGAGAAGACCTCCAAAGTCCCAGACGTCCTACACGAGTTCCAGGTCCTGGAGAGATCTGAAATTCGTATTGGCATTATTGGCCTGGTGGAGAAGTAGGATCAAGTCGAATACAGGATCCTTCTCATTTCTTACTGTGTTTCTTTTTAGGGAATGGATTGGTACCGTGTCAACCTGGCCAGCCAACTTTAAGTACAAGGACATGGCAGAGGTAGGTAGGGATCTGTCGGCACGTTTGCGGGACCCGTTAGGCGAACATCGGTGCGATCTCGTCATTGCGTTGACCCACGCCAGGTGAGTCCCTGCTTTGTTAACACCTCAGTCGTTCTCAACTATCGCAGAGTACCAAATGTAAGGATCTACCATAATTGTTGATGGTAGATGTTTGATTCCGGGCTTCCAAGGATATAAAACTAGCCAAAGATCTTCATGCTTCTTCCCCGGCTACACAAGAGACTTCTCCAATTGCTGACATCCACGGCGTGGATCTCATCTTGGGAGGTCATGATCATCTATACTATGTCTCGCGCGGTGTGAGCGCTTGGGAAGGCTATGATACTACTCAAGACGCTCTCGGTGCAGAGGAGGATCACGGTGACGTGCTTGTTGTGAAGAGCGGTACTGACTTCCGCGATTTGAGCGAGATTGTACTGGAGTTGGAAGATACACCCGAAGGAAGTGTTCGAAAGAAAGTCATTAAAGAAATAACTGGTGAGCCAAAATAACGATTGTTCCTCTTTCAAGATTTATCTTTCTCAAGGCAAGAGACATGGGACCCAACCGGGGTCTGAGGCTTCCACTGCGATGACAAAGATAGTAGAAAGCATCCTCTCGTCTGTTGGATCAACCATGAAGGCGCCTGTTTGCAAGACGGAAGTTGAATTGGATCTACGTTCTCAGTTCATCAGAACCGCAGAGGTAGGTAGCAGAGACAAACCCACATAGATGCTGATGTCATTTGCAACTAGTGTGCATCCTCCAATTGGTTTGCGGACATCATTAGGCACGCGTATGATGATGCCCTCTGCCTCCAAGGGTGCGGGGGTGCTGACGGGGTCTTCATATGTGCGGGCACCTTACGAGGTGATTCAACGTACGGACCGGGTATGAAGCATCACTTGGGAATGAGCTCGCGTTGATTGGTAGCGAGTAGGTATTATCACTTTGGGTGATATCATGGAGATTTTCCCCTTCGAAGACCCTCTAGTTGTCCTCGAGCTTGATGGTCAAGCTATCTGGGACTCCCTGGAAGCGAGTTTGTCAACATGGCCCGCGCAAGAGGGGTAAGTTTTAAAGAAGTCAACAGATCGAGAGCTTAGCTTTCTTTAGACGATTCCCGGTTGTTTCTGGATTCCGAGTCTCTTGGGATTCGCGGAAACCAGCAGGACAAAGAGTACTTGGGGTGTGGATGGTGAACGAAGTTGATGAGAGTGATCACGGTCACGCCTCTAAACCAGGAAGTATCCACGAGCTCGCAGACGGTGCGCCCGTGGAACGAAAGAAAGATGGAAGGCAGTACAAGGTCGTCACCAGGGAGTATATGGCCCAAGGCCACGACGGATTCTTACCTTTGTTGGGCCACAAGTATTTGATCGACGATGAATGCGGACAGATGATGAGCACTATAGTAAGAAGATACCTGCTCGGTACGCCAAAGCTCGCAAAGTTGCAGGCGGCTGGCTCATCTTGCAATTTAGGCTCGCAATTTGTCAACAAGATGGCACAGACCAATGACAACTCCGTATTCGCCCAATTCGCAACGAGTACCAGGAGTGCCATCGCTCACGAGCAAAGTCGTCGCGAAGCTCATTCTATTCGAAAGCAGCGTGGCATCGAGACACCTGCCATCCTCTTGAAATGGCGGAGGGCGGCAAGTCTTGCCCTTCACTGGGCTCGGTCGAAGAACCATTACCGGGCTCAGATGAACGTGGCGATGACTGAGCATATGAGTGGGATTGATCCATTCGATGGGGAGACCGTCCGAAAAGGTGAATGCCTAAAGCAGCAAACTGATGGGGACAACATCACAGAGGATAGCTTACTGACAATTAGACCTGAGGTGGATGGTCGGTTGAAAGACGTAGGGAGAGGTCAATAAGTAGGGACAGCAGAGTGTACGAAGGTCATTCGATGTCATGGGTCTGCCGTAACTGGAGCTGTCGGAACCGCCACCTGCGGTGGTCTATCTCCAGAAAGCAGCTTGGCTATATGTACCCCGCTGCCTATCGCGGAACCAATACCAGCGCCTCCCAGAATCACTGCAAATAGAAAAAATCGGTTAGCTTGCTTATACCTGAGTTCGAGAGGGTGGTGCCTCACGATGAACTGTTCTGGCTCGTTTCCAGAAAATTGCCGGGGTCAACAGAGCGAAAAGAAGTGCACCGATGGTTGAGTGGTCCTCAGCTCTGATGGTAGTGATCTTTGTTGGCCAATAGTAAGAAATCATGTATTGGTTCACCAGAGGTGCTAGAAAGTACATTGTATGCCAACTCGATTCTCCTCGTTCGCACTGTATCTGCGTTCGAGTACGCAGAGCGCGCGTACTCAAGGCCACCACCGGCGACGGTACCTTCAGAGAATTGAGCGTTCGCAGCTGGGATGACCACAAAAACACGCACCAACAGCTCCCCCTAGCCATGTAGCCCGAAGCAGTCTGTTCACCGAGAAGGCTCCTCGACCGCGTTGCATCAACACAAACGCAGTGTACACTGGGGGAGTAAGAACAGAGAATAGCCGGTACCCAGAGGACATGCTTTTCTTTACGAGGAATTCTGTATCTGCGGCATGTGTGGCTTCCATTGTGGTGAACAACGTCGAGGTCTTCAAGACGCGCGACTCAGCCATGCCGAAATATCGTGGGAATAAGTTGCCCTGCCCTCAACTGACCTTTATGGGACCAATTTGGCTTGTAAGACCGTTTTTCTTTCACTGACCACGATGTCCACGACAGTGACCATGCTTGAAACCTACGACGCTCAAATGCTAGACTACCAAAATGATGCAGACGTCGCCATGCACCCTTCATCAGATCCCTGGCTAAATGAAGCCACAATGGACGACGACACCTTTACCAATGATGCTACAATTGAGGTCGACATGGACGGCTTGCACGAGGATCAAACGACGGAATACGAGATGACTGATGAAGCTGAGACTTACGCCCCAGAAATAGTAGACATAGAGGTGGAGGATGCTCCGCCGTCTCAGCCAGTGCCACTTTATGACTCGTCGATATCCGACGCTGCGCCCCCGACCACACAGCAGCCAGCCGACACCTCAATACACCCTGACTCTGCACCACATTCTGCAGCGATATTGTTACCCCCGGATTCCCAATATCCTGTGGATTCGCGGCTTAATGAACCATTCGCTCAGACAAATATACGAGTGGAAGAGTCGGTACCAATCATACCTTTTCGTTCGACACCATCCCATACGACGCAGTCCCCTTTGGAGACTCAGTCAGGGCGCACTTGGACACCTGACCCATCTCGCCCGGCTGCAGACCCCGCACCAGTACTGCCAATTTCCCTTAGTTCCTCATTTCAAACAGGGGAATATGCAGGTTCTGTGGACGGTGGGGCTTACGCGGAGGTTCCAGTCTCTGCCGATGTTCTAGAGTCACAACATGAAGAAGGCGTCCATGAACCCCACACGCTGCCAGAGGAAGAGCCTGCACCCACAAACGAACAATCAGAATATCCGATCGTGCAGCTGGCCCATGTCGAAGATGAGTATGCCGCTGAGGCTACGTACCAGCAACCGCAGCAGATCGAAAATGCAGAGGTTGCTGAGCAGCAGCAGGAGCAGGAGACCGAAGCAGCCGTTGATGAGACCCACGGCCCAGTAGAGTCTAATGATCCCCATGAAATTTCGGAAGGCGTGTATATTGATCCTCCGCCCCCCGTTTTGATTTCTCTCGAATCTTCCGAGTACCCTAACATATGCTTGTTTAATCGACCGTCGTCCCGCTCAGGAACGCCCTCTAGTCCCACTTCCAGCTCTCCTCCTGGATCAGACTCCCTCGTACTTCTACATCACCAGCCAGTTCTCTACTACGAGCCTTTGTCGTCTGTTTTTGAGGCTCTTCGACATGAAGAGTATCTAATGAATATGCCTGATCTTCGGGATGGCGAGTTGATATTAGATGCTTACGATCTTCAACTCGCGGTATCTGAGGTCCGTGTTCTGGCTTCTACTAGTGGATAAGACTCTAATGCTTTTACAGGACAATGTATATGCACGTGAAGTCACTTTGCACGATCTGAATGTCATCCACGACGGTTCTGACATAGCAGGACCACTTCGTCTGCGTCTCAGGTCCTTTGCGCCTCGTTTCGCCTTTAGGTACCATCAACTTCGCGATCAAATAGCACGGCTCCATCTCGCTACAGAATCAGCAGAAGTGGGTTACAATACCGAACATCAGTCTGTCCAGGGTAAGGCGCTTCATTCATCAACCTAGGCTGAACTAACGCTACTTCCCAGAAACGCACGAGCAGACCGCTCCGGAGACTGAACAAATTGAAGCAAATGCTCAGCCTGAGCCAAGTCTTCCACAAGGCACATCGACAGACGCACCCGAAAATGACGACCCTGAAGAGAACAAAGACGAAGCAGCGCAGGAGCCATTCCTATCTTCTTCGGAGGCGCAGTGGGATGCCCCTAACGGTGAGACACAAACTGACCCAAACGACATGCAAGAAGGCGAACTTGAAGGAGCCAATACCTCTGACCCCCTACCTGAAGAAGATGCAAACGAGATCGATGGTGCAGGCGAGCCTGTCGTTGCGCCGGACGTCGCGGACCGCCACGAAGACGCAGAAACTGGCGAGGCATCAACTGTTGGTCAAGAGTCTTCGTATACAGAGGGCGGAGAAACACGCGAAGACGTTGAGGAGGATTATCCAGACCTCCCCGATGACGACGACGACGGTGATGAAGCCTTTGAAGTTGCTCCACATGAAGCCGTCGACGAGCCAGTATTACAAACGGTACTTGATACATCTGACGAGACTCAAGACCCACCCCCGGAGGACATTGTGGGCCAAGATACGTCTGAAGCACCAATAGATGAATTGGTTCAGCTAGAGGACGCTGCGACTATCTACGCCGATGGTGAGGTTGTCTCGTGGATCCACGATAGCCCAAGCTGATCATCCTCCTAGTAGAACCATTTTTACCAACAGAACTAACGGACTCGGCTGAGGCTACCGATCTAGCGGGTTCATCATCGAAGATAGGTATGCTAGCCTCCATTTGCGAAATTGATTTACGCTGATTAAATTTACCAGACTCTGATATTCATGATGGTGGGGACGTTGAAACAGCTCCTGATCTACTCCTTGAAACCAACAGTCTCGAAAATGGTGAGGCATCTCCTGAGATGGACCTTCACCGCAGAGCTCATACTCTTCTAGTAGCAGAGCCTTCTCTACAAGAGACTGATAATTTTGAGGAATGGGACGACGAGCTCGACGGTGATGGCGAGCTTGATTCTACATGGGATGAGCAAGACTCCCCTTCAGCCCAGTCGTCCGTCACAGTTTCTAGTACGAAAACATCCATGAAACGCAGCTTGGACGAAACAGACTTCGAGGAGCTTGTTCAAGAGGAGGAAGAAGTTTCCCTTGGATCACCTCGTAAGTCTTTTCGCGTCAGTCAGTACATTGTCATTGCTGATTGCTCGTTGGTTGCTTCAGATTCAAAACGAGTGCGCACGCAGTAACTGCGTTCTCGTCATCCTTGTCTTCTCCCTTTCAGCTCGACACAATTCAACCCTTAGCAACGTACAGGTCTTCCGCGCAACAGCCTACGTTTCAGCATTGCATCCGATAAATTATTCAGGCTAGGTCATTTTACTAACTCCATGACGTCCCTCTATCCTTATATCTTGCATCGAACTCTAAATTTTTTCAACTTGGGGGGTATACTAACAATTCTAGAGCCCAATGGATCCATCTGAACTGACGGACGGCGGTACACGGGCATGGTAGATGAGCGGCTTTGCCACGGTTGCGTACAGCAGTCGGCGGGTTAGAACGCTGAGGAGGAACGTTGGGCGTGTCATTTGCGCGCTTCTCTTGTGCTTTGTGCTTTGTACTTCCGCCGTTATATGTTGTCTTGGATCTACTGTTAATGACACTTGCCGCTCACTCCCAAGCCTTTCGAGAGTATAAACAGCTTGATTCACCCGCTTGCGTTTCAACTGTGTCAGCCAGTCTTAGGGATTCCAAGTATGTGTCATCGTGAGAAGGCCTTTTGAATGTCAGTGAGTCCGGCCCCTGAGCTTTACTATCATGGCTTCTTCATCAACGTCCAATGTAATGCAAAACCCGCTACGGTTGCTGCTCGGCTTATACGAATCAGATGCTAACATTGATGTCGACTCATTTCCTGCGAGAGTTGCGAGCCATTTCGGCGAGATCTTCGCGTCGCACGACGCGTTTAATGAGGTGTGGCACATTGCCGCACAACGCGTCGGTTAATCTCATTTTCACGCTAGATCCCCGTCCTCGATTGGCTACGCCCCCCCAAATACCATGCGGACCGCTCCCTGGTTCGATTTCGAGCCATGATCCAGGATACGTCACCTTCGTCTGAGATCTACTTGGCCAGGCGCAGAAACGGCCACACGAGTGGTTGGGGGCTCTTCGCAGACACGCTGGATGGGCGTGATGATGCTGAGATGGACTACGATGATTTGCGCGAATGCTCTGTGCTTTGGGCTGTCAGCATTCCTGGGGAGAGCGAGTGGTGCGTAGATGACCTACCTGGCGATCATGGTAGCAAGCCATACGAACCGCATCAAGAGGCCAGACCCCATAAATACCCTGCAGCGAATGGCAAGCACATTGGCGTGCAAGTCAAGGTGAGAAGTGCTTTGCATCGAACCATTAAACGAACGTCAATGGAATCGTAGGTTTATGAGAATGCTCGTGCTGCGTTGATGAAGTCCACTGAGATGCACAATTTTGTTGGTGTCCTCACTCACGAACCGTATGGGATCCCCGGCTGTGCTACTCCCCTCGCTGACGATTTGCCAGCCTGCACAGCGATGTGAACGAGGAACCAGGCATTCAAGTGCCGACTCTTCACGTCCTGTTCTCCAGGCCTGTGCCGCGCACGATTGTCCCGCGTTCCTTCCCGCTTCAGATCACCGCTGACATTCGAAAAGAACTGATTGCGTGGATTTCGGGAGAAGCTCTGGCTGGTGACACACTAGCTGCTGAATGGACTTTCCTTTGTGCTCTAGCAAGAGTGTCAGTTGTCTAAGTTCGTCCCGTCACTTTTTCACTCACCAGACCTTGGGAATGCAGCCAATCCAGGACCCCACCTATCCTTCCCCCTTCGCTAACCTTGGCTAAATTTCCTTCTCACGGAGATCGACAGCCCATCCTACCTATGGTCATCTCACGCATCTTTCCAACTGTCACCCATATCCCACTATCACTATCGACGATCAACACGACGTTGTTCTTCCCTGAATCCAAGGATGAGGATTTGCACTCCGGCTGGTTGCAGGTGCCCCCTGGCAGTGTCGTGGTTATATCGGAGGGTGGTATACGAGAAGGGGGCGTGAATGAAAAGGGTGAGCCTTAGACACCCCGTGTTCTTCCTTCATGTTTCTCAAGAGGCGCAGGAATTATGAACATACGAGCTATACAGGAATTGATGAATGGTCAGACGCTTGACTACGTCTTCCCATATAGCCGATTCTCGTTCCCCACAGACGCGGCTTGTATTACCGTGTGCGAGGGAAAGAAAAGTGTCTTCTTCCAGGTTAGACTATATCTACTTTCGTATTCATTCAGCTGATGGGCTATTAGACAAATGTTACAGTTCCGCTTCAGCCTCAATGTCCTGAAGCAGAAGTGATCCAACATTTGTATAAAAGTGAGGGCGAGATTAAGATGCCTCCGAAGGAGCGTTTAGATGCGTTCAGAGCACTGGTAGGCGGTGCCAAGGTTGGTAGCGTCACCGTTGGCGAAGATGTTGCCAAAGTGAGTGTTCCACACTGCTGCCTGCCTTCTCTTACTCACCAGGCCCCTGGTTGGTAGTACATTCAAGATGACTTCGTAAAGGAGAGACAGCAAAGTAGTTCACAAGCTGGAAAGATGACGTCTGAAAATCTGATTCTACGAATGACTATCGCTAGGTAACTCGATTTATCGTGCTTTTCGTTGGCATATGGACCGGGCTGACCTGCCTGGTGCTCTAGGTTACTGGCTCTGTCGCATCATTCACAAGAAGTCACGGTAGCGATATGGGAGGACACTAAGAAACTGGAAGCAGCAAAGAATGCGCGGTTGGACTCGTCACGCGAAACAGGAGCGAGATCGCGATTATGTGTTCTTTGTCGATACTTATATTGTGCTGCCTACCTCCACGCAATGATCTGCAGGCTACGCACGCAGCCTTGTTCGTCGTGGGTCGCCGACCTCCCAACCACGGTGCGGCACTCACCCTCATCTCCGTTTCATCCCATTCTTGCATTCCCTCGCCAACGGCTTCAGAGCTGTTGCAAAAGTTTAGCGATCGAACCACGGAAGATGAAAGGCGAAGTTGACCATAGCAGGAAAATAGTGCACGTCAATCGCTATTTCGAACAGAAGAACGCGAGCTGACGCGTATCCTCCAAACGAGTGCGATTCATGCACCTGTCGACGCGTCAATACACTGTCAGGGATTCGTCGCAGGTGACACGCGGACGGCGCTCGACAGAACAGTGAACACACAGAGTCGTGCTAATGAGATTTTAGTGCAACCCCGCTGCCAAACTGTCTGAATTGCTCTAGGAGCTCTAAGTAGTTACTTGTGTGCCCCCATGCTACTAGTAATGTCATTAATAAGTTAGCACGTGACGGTATTTACTCGCGCGAAGCGACGCGAGTCACGGGGGTTCACATCTCCTTATCCTCCCTAGTCCTCCCTCCCCCTCTCGCAGCTTTCCTAGACCGCGAATTCGGACATCCTATTACCATGTCGCAAAAGTCGGCTAAAGTCATCGCTAAGGACATTCGGAACTTCTTTGGACCCCCCGGTGGCCAGAAAGCAAAGCACAAGTCCAGTCGTCCCGCTGAATCAACGGACCAGGCTCCATCTGACCGGATGGACGTGGATCACGAGGACGACATACCACCTAGAAGGGCTTCTGGAATAAAGCGACGTCAAGATAGCCTCTCCAGTGAGGACGACGATGTCGTTGAAGTGAAACCGCCACCGATGAAGAAGAAAGCGATCGCCCGCGCGTCACCAAAACCCCAGAAATCCACCACCGCGACATATAAGTCAAGCGACGACGACGACGCGAAACCACTTCCGACGAAAAAGATAGTAGCATCTAAACCCCGGAAATCCACCGCTATGACGTCCAAGTTGAAGGATACCGACGACTATGAGGATAGTCCGGATATTGAGTTGATTTCGAAACCGTCCAAAACTACAACGAAGCCCTCTGCGAAACCCTCTGCGAAACCCTCTGCTAAACCACCTGCAAAGCAAGAAGACTCCGGGGATCCACCCAAGAAGAAACCGAACTGGTACGCGATGAAGGCAGCCAAGCTCGCGGGTCCAAGCGCGCCTGGCTCGAAGCAAGTCCCGGAGCCGGCGTCGGAGGATTGCTTGGCTGGCCTCTGTTTCGTGTTCACAGGCGAACTGAGCAGCTTTGCGCGAGACGAAGCGATCGAGATCGCGAAGCGCTTTGGGGGGTGAGATGACTTCATTGCGTCGAGGCGTGGATCACTCAACATGTTGTAGGCGCGTCGTCGGGCAACCGTCTAGCAAGACGGACTACATCGTTCTAGGCGATAATGCTGGGCCGTCAAAGCTCGCCGCCATCAAGAAGCATAAACTGAAGTGTCTTTCTGAAGACGAGTTTCTGGACTTGATCGCCACGAGAAAGGGCCCAGGGAATGGCAAGGGATACGACGAGAAAACAAAGAAGAAAATGGAGAAGGAGCAAGCCGATATCAAGAAGGCTGCAAAGGAAATCGAGGCGAGGGAGAAAGAGGCGCAGAAGACCGGGAGTAGCTCGAAGTTCGGCTCAAGGTGGGCTCGCTCTATTGCTCTCCTCCAAGGTCTCATTACAACGGCTGAAGCTCAAACAATCCGAACATTGAGAACCAACTCTGGACGACTCGCTACGCGCCGCAGACGCTCAAGGAGATCTGTGGCAACAAGGGGCAGGTGGAGAAGCTCCAGCAGTGGCTGACAGACTGGTTTGTTCTTTTTTCTGTCCCTAGTATCAATGTTGACTTCATTGGTTCAGGCCTACAAGTCTGAAGTCGGGGTTCAAGAAGCCAGGCAAGAATGGCATGAACATTTTCCGCGCTGTGCTGATAACGGGTCCCCCGGGAATTGGTAAGACGACAAGTGCGCATCTCTGCGCCAAGCTTGCTGGGTTCACTCCGATCGAGCTGAACGCCAGCGACGCGCGGAGCAAGAAACTGGTGGAGGTGCGTACCACTCTAACGCAGCGCTACGGCGGTTTCGCTTATCTGCGATTTTTGTAGAATGGCATGAACATCAATAATAAGTCGCTGGATGGATACCTCGCTAACAGCGTTGACGGCCATAGCGTGAGTCCGCTCGCACCCGCTTTGTGTGAGGCGTCTTACCTAGTAATATAGGCAACGAACTCTGCTGGGGTTGCGATCACGGACCGGTCATGCTTGGTTATGGATGAGGTGGACGGAATGTCTGCAGGCGACAGAGGAGGCGTCGGCGCCATGAACGCGCTAATTAAGAAGACCAAGATCCCCATCATCTGCATCGCGAACGATAAGGGCGCGCAAAAGCTGAAGCCCCTCCAGTATACTACTTTTAGCCTCTCGTTTCGAAAGTTGGCCATTGATTCTCTTCTTCGCACAACCGAGGACTGACAATATTGATCCGCCAGACCCGATGCAGCGGCTGTACGGTCTAGGATACTTACTATTGCATACAAGTCTGTCTGCATCGTTCTTCCCCGTTAGTATACGTCTGACCTAGGGTTGCCACAGGGAAAAGATGAAGGTTCCTGCCAACGTTGTGGACCAGCTCGTGCAAGGTGCACAATCTGATATCCGTCAAGTGATAAACATGCTCTCGACGTGGAAACGATCAAGCGACACCATGGACTTTGACGAGGGGAAATCTTTGTAGGTTCAACTTCCTTTTGCCTTGAGACCGCTAGACATGTCTATACAGGGTGAAGATGAACGAGAAATATGCGATACTGACGCCGTTCGATGTGACGCAGAAGATGCTGGGGCCGTACTTGTTCTCAAATACCGCTCGCGAAACCCTCGGAGACAAGATGGAGCTCTACTTCCACGACCATTCGTTTACCCCCCTGTTTATTCAAGTATGCGCTGATGATATCTCGTCTTCGCGTCGTCTCCTAATCCCCACCGTCTCTGCAGGAAAACTACCTCAAGACACAGCCAGCGAGAGTCCGGAGTCTTCAAGGCCCTGAGCAGATACTGAAGCATCTCGACCTAATGGACCGCGCGGCCTCGTCGATATCTGATGGTGATTTAGTCGATGCCCTGATACACGGGTGAGCGGCGCCCATGACTTGTGACTTCACAAGAATGTTGCTAATCCAGTACTTGCTGGATAGACCTGAGCAGCACTGGTCCCTGATGCCTCTGCACGCCGTGTGTTCTGCTGTTCGACCCGCCTCTTTCTTATACGGCCAAGGAGCTGGCTACGGCGGGCCTAATGCCATGTCCTTCCCCCAGTACGTATGTTCTTCATCAAGCTCCACGATTCCTCATAAGGCAGCGTTGTAGATGGCTTGGGCAGAACTCCAAGCAGAATAAGCTGAACCGCCAACTGACAGATGTCCAAGTCCGCATGCGGCTAAAAGTCTCGGGAGACAAATCCGAAATTAGACAGTCGTATCTCCCAGCTCTATTCCCTCACATTGTCAGGCCACTCATCGATGATGGCTCAGTAAGTTCAAGTGCTTCGTCGAAAAGGTGTATGACTTATGCTTGGATTCCAGGCCGCGGTGGACGAAGTCATCGAGCGAATGGACGAATACTATCTGTCTAAGGAGGACTGGGATACGGTCGTTGAGCTCGGTGTCGATCAGAATAAGGACGACCTTGTCTTGAAGAAGATCCCGGCGGCAGCGAAGACTGCTTTCACTAAGAAGTGTGTCGTGCTCTATCTACTCTATTGTTGAAAGTCATCCTAATGGTATTCCCAGGTACAACGCGGCGGAGCATCCGATACCGTTCCACAAAGCGTTTGACCTCGGAAAGGTTCCCAAGAAGCTCGCTGCGTCTGGACCAGCGCCTGACATCGAAGATGCTTTTGACGTACGTACCCAGCAGATGCGCTCCTTATTGTTGGCTTACCCCGTTACATTAGCTCGACGATGAAGTCGCAGAGGCCTCTGATGACGAAAAGGAAGACAAGTCAGATGATATAACGAAAGACAAACTGGTGAAGGTCGCGAAAAAGAAGAAAAGCGCTGCAGCCAGTAATGGCGGGAAGGGGAGAGGCAAGAAGGCCGCATCATGATTTATCATTCATGACTATCTGCACATTCATTTACACTATGGACACCTTGAATACATTCGCATACCTACCTTATGTCGGAGTCGCCTCCCATGATTATTCCAATGTACTTAGACTGTTTGGCTCCAGTTTTGACTCGTTCTTCGATGAAAAGGTGCTTGCCCTGTATTGATTCCCCAATGGGATGTTATGTAGGCCGAGGAGGTTGGCTGTAACATATCGTGGCGTTTGTGGAAGTCCCCTGACTAACGCCCATTTACGGCCAAACGTGTTTCGGTGCGTTGAGCGTCAGGAGGCTGACATAAGCGCAGCATCAGCAGCAACGGTCAGCCAAGGCTCTGGCCGTTCTCATCTTTCACCTCCACCATCGCTCGAGACGAGCGTCCACTATGGGTCTCTTCAACAGGAAGAACAATGGGCAGGACTCAAACAATTCAGACGACACCTCGGACATCAAGAAGGAGAAAGGTGGCTGGAGGAGACCAGCAAGTATGTCTAATCCACACTCTGCCGCCCCCGTCGCTCATCGTACTTGACTAGATACGGCCTTCAAGCAGCAGCGGTTGAAGGCCTGGCAGCCAATTCTGACACCCAAGACCGTTTTACCCACCTTCTTTATCATTTCGGTCCTCTTTGCACCAATAGGCGGGCTCCTCATCTGGGGCTCCTCTATGGTATCCGAAATTACTATTGACTATACGGGATGCGAAAACCTTGATTCATCGACACCGCAAAGTCTTTCGTTCACCACTGTACCGTCGGACAAATATTCATATCACCTACGTGCCTCCGATTCTAGCGCTACTGGCCGTGTCACCCCACCCCAGTATGCGCGCGTCGCAGACCCGAATGCTCCGGTCGGGGAGCGGAACCAGTGCATTCTTCGCTTCGATATTCCGGCAGATATGTCGCACACCGTTCTACTGTACTACAAGATGACGAATTTCTACCAAAACCATCGAAGATATGTGAAGAGTTTCGATTCCGATCAGTTAAAGGGGAAAGCCGTCAGCATCAAGGACCTACGGGACAGCGACTGCAAGCCACTCGATGTCGATAGCAATGGCAAAGCTATCTATCCTTGCGGGCTCATCGCTAACTCCCTGTTCAACGGTAAGCCTCACTCCAGTAATTCAGACTTTTACCTGACTCTCCTTTAAGATACCTTTTCTGACCTCACACTCATTCCCGAAACGGATGGAGCCAACTTCACATATAACTTCAGCTCCGAAAACATTGCGTGGCCAGGGGAACACAAGAAGTACACGAACAAACCTGCCTATGACCCCTCAGCCATCGTCCCGCCACCCAACTGGCATGATCGCTTCCCTGATGGGTACAACGAAACCAACATCCCCAGGCTAGCTGACGATCAGCACTTCCAAAATTGGATGCGAACGGCTGGTCTTCCAACATTCACCAAGTTGTATGGAAGGAATGATAATGACAATTTGCCAAGGGGGCGCTACGAGATGAGAATCAACACTAGTAAGTTCCATGACCTGAATTCTGCTGCAATTCGCCAACTCGACTGTAGACTACCCTGTGCAGACGTATAAGGGCACCAAGTCGATAGTGATATCAACGGTCTCTTGGATAGGTGGGAAGAACTCTTTCTTGGGCTGGGCGTATGTTGCCGCTTCCGGTGTCTTCATGCTTCTTGCTATCCTTGGCCTTGCGCGACATCTCATCAAGCCGAGGTTCGTTAATGCATTCCTCTATGCTCGCAATGGACTAACCCATTACCGTAGAAAACTTGGTGACATGTCTCAATTGTCATGGAACCGGTAGTCTTGTAGTACTGTGCATCATACTTCTCTGCTTTAATACGGCCGCCCAGGCGTCCCATACAAGCTGCAGGGAATCATCATGTTATGTTATTCGCGTTTATTGTTGACCTGTCGGACGTTACGCTGCAATGATATTTATGAGGATTGTAATATACGTGCTACTCAGCGGCTCTTTGATAGGCAATGCCTTGGCAAGATATCACGCATTGTCCAGAGGGCTGCTCAACAACATCGAATTTCGCCTGGGTAAGTTTCTCCGCCACCCATATCGCTGTTCTGCAGCGGAAGATCAGTAATCTAAGAGGTCTAAGTCTTCTGTTACTTACTGTGTGTGCAGGCTGGTTGGCCCCGTAAGGACGCTCGAAGTACCAGCCGCCAGCGCCATGAAGATGATAATTTGATCCTATCCGAATGGTCAGTGCCCAGATCGCAGCGTTTGTACGCCAGGAACACTTGTCTCCACCTGCAAATATTCGTCTACACAGCCGCCTTCCTTCAATCCCTTTATAAGCTCGTCCGCGGCTGCCTCTCCGACCTGCGCGGGCGATACATTCTTTCGACCAAGAGCACTACCGCCAATCATTCCTCCGCCCTCAAGCTCCGCCCAAAGTACGATCCCACTCCCTGCGCCCAGGCAGTCATCGTTTCGTTCTCGTTTGATTTTTATCTCGATTGGGATAACAGTCTCTTGCTGGCTACCGTTGGGTTCTAATGGGTCGGTGGAGCTTTTGAAACCGGCTTCGGCCAGTCGCTTGAGGGCCCCTCCAGCCATCTCCGTTGCGAGTGATGCTGGCAGACGGCCGACATGCGAGAGTCCACCTATCCGAATGACCCGCCCTTGTTCCGTGGATAGTTGAATTGGTCTCAACGGCTCAATCCGACTTGGTACCCTACGAGTACAAAATAAATTAGTGAGAGAGTAATCCACCAGCCTGTATAAATCATTTCAACACGTACGAAACCAACAACTCGCCCCCACCCTTGGGGAAATATCCACGTTTCTTCAGCGAAATCTCGAGCCCGCGATCGAGCCCGAAATGTCTCTTCAGGAAGGGGACTAGGATATGCTGCGTATACTCTATCTGCGGTGCCTGGGACGCATTCGTTCCACCGCGAATGATAAGCGTTGACGGTTCCGGTCGCGAGCTTGGGGCCATTGCCTCATCTAGCGACACGGGAGCGAAGAGAAGCATAGGCAGAGCCGTCTGAAGGAGCAGCGCTGTTGAACCCGCCGTCACAGCATCTGCTGTAGCATGGCATGGGAGCTTTGTACTTGAAGGATAGAATTCGACGACTGTCGAGCCATTCGTCGCTCCTTGTACGCGTCCACTACAGATCTCTGCAGCAACTTCGATACCTGTGATAGCAAAGCTTTGGCGATAATAGATTACCTCTTGTAGATGAGGCACGTACCAACACGGTGCTGATTTTTCAGACCAGGAGGCTTCCTACCAGTTCGGATGTTTGTAATTGAGATAGGAGTGTTCAGCAGTGCGGACAAGGATACAGAGTTGCGAAGAATTTGACCGCCGCCCTCCAGTACACTGCCGTCAATCGAAACGTAAGTCATGGATACGGATTACGAGGGGTTGCAACCAACGGAGCTCCAGTCTCTTTAGTCTCTTGGACTGCGTTCGAGTCATTTGGTGCAAGGTCGATTAATTCGTTAACCAAGAATCCATGTATGAATACAAATGCGCTGAAGGGTATTGGAAGGGTATATCTGATTTCTAAAGAATGCTAATACTGAAATGCCTCTGGTCATCAATACAAATGTAAGTGGAATCTCATCGCTGTATCACCCTCTGCAAAAGCTGTTGGACGTGTATTAGCAGAAGCAACATATTGAGGCAAAGGGGGCCATACAGAATGACTGGTCTTGTCTCGAGTTTTGCCCATCCAGGCCCACGAATCCGGCCGGGGGGTTGCTTGTGATGTGGTGCCCAGATGAGACCTCGCAATTCGCTGGCCGAGTTCATGGTATGCTCCTAAAAGGAGTACTTGTTCTCGAGAGTAAAGTTTGGCGGCGTCGACCAACCGTTGCTGTCAAAGGGGAAACCGTAAGTATGGAGCCAGAAAGGAGGATGAAGTCGCGAGAGAGACCTTATGCCGCTGTACTTCAGCCTTGAGGTCCTTCAATTGTGTTTCATAGCTCCTCTGGGCTTCTTCAAATGACGCCTGTCACGGTACGTTAATACGAAAGAAATCCAACCGAACATTTCAGCGCACAGAAGGTGGGCCTCCTCCAGCGGCGAGTTGCTCTTTGAAAAGCTTGTCCTGAGATTTGATGAACTACACACATACGTTAGTGCCAAAGCCAGGATACGCGATGTAACCCCGACAAACCTGTCGAGCGGATTGCAACTTCGACTTCTCCGTTTTCAGGCTCTCCTTTAAGCTAACATTGTCTTCGTGTAGAGCCAAAAGCCTAGATTTGATATCCTCGGGTATGTCCTTACCAGACAACGAGGCGCGAAGGTCCCTGATGTGGGCGATTAGCTATATGTCTATACTCCTCAAATGTCTGAGAAGTGAAATCATACCCGATAGCGCGTTCACGTTGAAGCATCATTTCTCTGTGGCCTATACCCTCACTTTGCAGGTTCACCTTCTCGAGAAGAAGAGAGTTAACCTGCTCCAGCTGCATCCGATTCTTCTCCTGGAGCTCTTTATTCTGCTTCGATAATCGTTCCACATCCGCCTCCAGGTCAACTTTGTCTTCGTTGACAGATTCACGTAACGTGGCAAGAATGTCAAGTTGGTCCTTGTTGACCAGTGTCACTGGATGCATAACTTCTCTCAGCTTTCGACGGACACCAAAGACGAGAGTAACTCACGGTCTGATTTTGCGATGATTAGCTCCTTATTGATTGTGTCGAATTTGACCTCAAGATCTGCATGTTCTTTTCGCAAAACATCGAGTTGATCAACGGTTTCGTTGAGTCGTTGTCGCAGGGCAATTGCGGCTTCCGCACTATGTATGAAGAAAAAATCCATGTTAGCTATATCGTTTCGTAGCGGTGTGTGCATACGCACCCATCGCCCATCGACTTGCCACTGCGTACCTCCTCGAGATCTCGCTGGAGAACCAGCTTCTCACGATGGACTGCAAGGTAGTCGGCTTCGTATCTGGCCTTCATGCGGTTTGCGTCCTCCAACAAATTCTCAAGGACCAATAACCTGCTAGCATCGGCTTCATTCTTCCTAACGGACTCGAGCTCGCGCTTCAACTTGCGGATCTGCAACTTGAGGTCTGTCATCGTCGTCCCCGAGACAGCATCTTCGAGCTCTCCTCCTAAACCCTGGTCGGCATCGTAATCTACATCGAGGTCGGGGTTAGGGGTAGAAGGTTGCGTTTCTTCGATGTAATCGTTCGTAACTTGGCGTACAATTGGTGAAGCAACACTGCTCTGCGAAATTGGCTTCTGAGAGGCTAGTTCGAGCTCACGGACACGCTCTTGATATAATTCAAGAGTTTCTGAATCTTTGGCGCGTTCCTCCATGGTCTGTCGCAGTTTTGTACGGGACTCCTCCAATTCGAACTTGAGTTGATCGATTTCTTGAGCGCGCGAGGAGCCCTTTGTCTCGAGATCTGCGATCTGGTTCTTATAGGATTCCATGAGAGGTTTGAATGCTGCAACTTTGCGATATTCCTCTTCAAGTGAAGCATTCTTGTCTACTAAGTCGGCGTTTTGCTTTTCAAGGCTCTAGAAAATGACGCCTCTTCAGTACAGTGACCATAGCCGCTGAACAAGGCACGAACGCGAAGTTGCTGTCGAAGGTCCGCGCCCTCTTGGAGTTTCTTCTTGTATTTCTCCATCACGTTTTCGCTCTTTTGCAGCTTGTCGGCAATGTGTCGGTATCTAGTACAAAGAGATAAGCCACCGCCAATAAAGACATAAATTATGACACGTACTCGTCCAACTTGTCCTTCAATCTCGCAGCTTCGTTTGCACGTATTTGGAGTTCATCGACCTTCTTTGTCATGTCTGTGACCAGGCCGGTCTGTTTATCTAGCTCTGCTTCAGCCATCGCTAGGTTATCCTCGCTCTTCTGGCTAGCATGCGTAATTAGGCTTCAAAACAATGGAGTTGAATTTTGGTGCTTACAGTTCCATGCGCAAGCGATCGACTTCCCCTCTCAAGGCAGCGTCAGATTTGTCGTTCTTCACGTGTCCCACTTCACGAGTGGCCTCCTTTAGCCGCGCCAAAGCTTCCTCCTTCTCAGATACGGCGTCGTCTAGGTTTGTCTGTAAAGTTCTGTGTTCCTCTAGTAATGATTGGTAAACCTTCTCAAGTGTCTCTTTCTCGGATAAAATAACACTCTTCTCAGACTGAATCCGATAATAATGATCATCTCTGCCCCGCAAGTCAAATGAATATCGACACCGTTTGATCAATGAACGTACTCTGTCATAACTTCTGACGCATCTCTACCCGTGCCGGTGCCCGTAATATTCCCCATAACCTTAGAACACGGCCACGTAAGTCTGTCGGGATAGGACGAGATGGGGTAAAAACGTACTCGTTCTATGGCCTTCATCAGGTGGTGCTGGTCTATCTCATTCAGGCCTTGAATTCTGTCGATGAATTCCTTATTCCGCTCGCATTGTACACCAATGGCGATCGCCAGTCGACACATTATTAACGTATGGCTAGCATTCTGGTCCTGCGCAATAGCTTGTAGATCTGGTATCTCCAGACTGTTTGTCGGCATCTGCAACACGTCTGCGAAATACTGCGTCATGAGTCGGTATAAACGCTTCAGCGCAGTGAATCTGACGACCCAATTGTCGGAGGCTTGTGCAGGGGGCCTTATTGGTGCAGGAAAGTAGTTCGTATCACTAATTACACGTTCAGTGATCAGCATTGTCCTCGAAATTCCAAAACGCAGGGTAAACGGACACTGATGAAAGCATGCAGAATAGAACAGAACCATCGGAGAGGTCTGAGACTTGGGTGATTTCCTGCGATGGGTCGAACGTCGATAAGAAATGGAAGAATGCCTCAAGCTCCTTCCTCTGCGATGGGTCTGCCATCCTGGAGATGGTTGGCGTTCGCGACTAGCTAGTAGAAATCAAGGTCAGCAGTGAGATGGATTATGTCACACTGCTAAGTCACACGCTGGAACGTCCGTGGAAAGATGCAATATGACTTAAACTACGAAACAGGGAAGCAACTTCGAAAAAAGGAATTCGTCGCTGAGTACATAATTGTCAAAGCCCCTTTGAGATATCAGGATCGCTATCTCCCCTATTCACCCAATATAGCTGCACTGGTCTGGCCGCGGCTGAGTCGTCCACGGAGTGTGGATGTGAAAGCACTACAGGTGCTGTGAAGCCAACGTTGTAGGGTGTAGGGTCATCGGAAGGTGTCGGCAGCACACCATGCGTTCTGAGATGACGCTTTGCGTTCGATGCAACGGTGAATCGTTTACCACATCCTGGAAAAGAACACCGAAAGGCTAAATGGGCAGAATCTTACAGCAACCGAGAGCTAAACATAACGCAATTTCACTCACGTTTGGACTTCGTGTGGACATGCATATGCACCTTCAAGCTACTGGGGCGGGGAAATCTCTTCTGACAGACATCACATTCATGAAGTTTGGGACATTGCTTCTTCGGACGATCGTGTGCACTTCCCACCGGCTCGAAGCGAGTTATCGTCGAGGTGGATGCTAGCGGGCCCGTGCTATATATCTCTTGCTGAGATTGGGAAACCGCCCTCGAGGTTGAGGCCAAGTTATATACTGAATTGGCAATCTCAGGGGGGATGTAGTCAGATTCTTGGGAACCACTGGTGTCGTAAAAGGGCAACTGGTCATGCGATGGGGATTCTGAATCGTAAGGAGGGCTAGAGTTCGTCTCTTCTTCCGCCGTCTGTCCCGTGAAATAGTCTTGGGATGGGTACCCCACGTATTCGATGTACGGAGAGAGCGAAGGCGGGGGCAGCGATGACGATGATGAAGATGATTGTTGCCCACTTTCCGACCAGTAGTCGGTCTGCTGTCCTGCAAAAGCGGGTAGTAACAGGCCTTCTTTCGACATGTCGTAGTCTCCGCTGAATGGCGTCGGGAAATTCATGGTGGTGTCGCTGCTATTCGGAATGTACGTTTGTACGGAAGGCGAGGCGGCATAATTGAATGGAGTCGTAGCCACGAACGGCTGAGTGTGTTTGTATGGGGCTTCGCCTCCGTAATTATGAGCGTAGGGACCTTGGACGGGTTCGGTATTTGGCGGCGCATACGTAGTCTCAGTTTGATGGCGCATCGAAGGCCTTGAGCTTTCCCAGCTGCTAGGGTCTCCTGCGCCAATGAGTGGGATCGGTCTTTCCTGGTGTGGGTGGGTACCTACCACAATATATTTGTCCGCCGGACCAACTAGACATATTGTCCTGTATCAATTACTGAAAATAAATGGTGATCAGCCCCCTCATTGAGAAAGTGTCGTGGTGAGCTCACCTCACAAAAAGGGTCCTTAGCACTTACTAGTTTTGAGTATGACGAAGAGACACAAAAACTACAGAAGCCTACCACCGTACTATATAGTACACTTTGTGGTAAATCCATAACGCGAAGGCTCTGATTACAAGTTGACAAGATCTGGCGACACTCATGGGCTAGTGGGGCGGGAAAATTCATGCAGAACATACCGTTCAATTTGGACCCAGTAGGACGGAGACTTGTCGATCGCTGAACGTACAAGTGCTGCCATGGTACAAGATTACTCACCCTAAATCGTGGCCGAGAAACGGGGACTCGCACTGGGAGATCTATGAAAGGCAAATGTTTACCGAGGCCAGCACTTACCATCAGCCTCAGTTCCCGGACACTGGCCCGCAGAAACCCCCGGACACGCCGGAGACTGTGTACCTTTCCTTGTCGTACGTACTTATAATTGCCACTGGGAACCTTGTATCTCGTGCCTAGAAATTCCCAAAGTAACGGCCAATGGTTATGAGTACAACGGCAATTGCACAGCGAAAGCTCTGAATCCTATATGTTCACCCTCGTTTCGGATCGTTCGTCTATCGGCTTGATATTAGCGCTGTCTATGCTAGTTCCGGACTGCCTTTCCATCGAGCTGGCCCACAGTGCTGCCCCGACGGTCGACGTAAACCCGAATGCGAGGCCTGCGAATGGGATGAGACCTAACGCTAGGGAGACTCCCCCAAACCTAATCCACACGAAGTCAGTGCTAGCATCAGAACGTTGAGCTGGGGAGGGTACACACGCGGTGTAGGCATTTTGTTCCTTCTGAATGAATTGCTGTCTCTGGCTCACAGTCCATCCCTTGAGCTGAAAATATCGAGCGTGAAATCCCGGACCCGCTTTCTTGCCTGTAAGTTAACGGAGGAAATGGAGTTAACGATCTGACTTAATGAATATTAAGTCCATCCCACCATTGTACAGCAAAAACAACGCAGTGCCAATGAACGGTAGCGCGTTTAAGGGCAATGAAATAATGTATCGGATGATCCCTGCCTTGCTGAAGCGGCTCAAAGGCCTAGTGATGCTCTTTCCCAAAGTCTTAACACCGTTGCTACTCTTGATTTCACGTCCTCGTTGGATAACATCAGCGTGACCCTGCTGTATCATAACTGCATCGACTAAGATCATGAGAGTTGCGGTGACGCCGTCAGTAATGTGACTATATGAAATCAATGATACACACATAATCTGTCTTGCGCGGGCCCCAGGACAAAGGCTTTCGCCACAAATAGAATGATCGCAGAACTCTCGCTCAGTACGAGGGCAAAAGCCGCTACGAACTAACCCCGTGTAAGCCCATGTCAGCTGCCCTAATGTAAATGAGGAGCATGAGTAACATACGGCTAAAGGTCCCGAAAACAACGCGCAAAACGCGACTTGCGGTAGATAAGTGAATGCAAACATCCCAATGGTGATCCCCAGCGATGCCAATGCGCTTTTGAACATCAATGGCGCCAGAGACCGGTAAAGCGAGGGGTGTGATATGAAGTACACAACTCCGTACAAGGGGTAATACCATCCTCCGCTGAGAACAGCTTCTTTCGCAGTATTGGAGATGTGGTCAACTTCTTCCAGTACCGTGCCTCTGGCTTTGGAAATACTCGACCGCTCGTTGGACATCGCGAGCTGACGCCTATGGTGTTGGTAGTGTGGGTTCAAGATTTGGACATTGTGCCATTGTGGAGCATCGTCATAATGGGTTTGTTTACACTACTTGATTTCCAACCAGGAACAGCACAAGGGTAAACAACAGCCAGATATATTGATAATGCGATGGTCTGAGCGATTTCTACATTCGTACACTGAACGCTCAAGCGTAAAGTGGAGCTAGAGAAAGAGGTCACTTCGAAATTGGATCTAGGAGAGTCATCGGTAGACCCATCGTTATCCTCGTCCAAAGGGACAGAGAATATCAAGCAGTCCCTTCTCGAGTCGGTCCGACCCTTTCCTTTGCACAACGTCGGACGAGCAATAGCTCCCACAAAGAGGGACTCTGCCACTAGCATACCACCGAGTAACGCCCACGAGGGTCGGAGACCTGACAAGACCTCCGTGCATGGAGATTCGTGGCGGGCATTCTAAGATAAAAGACTGAACCAACGGAAGTTGTATGATCCTATCAAGGTCGGTCTTACCCAGCGAAGGCCGTGCCAAGGCGCCGCAAGCTCTGGAGAATATGAAGTTGCGATCGAGCGAGGGGAAGCGGACTTGTGCGCAGAACATAACGCGGCTTCATGTCCTTGCTGCACGGCCCTAGTGTGCGCAGATATCTATATAATGAAGCCGGGACGCTCACCGAGATGGCGAGGATCGTAATGGCGACTGTCGCTTGAGATCGCCGACGGAGTGGAATGATTAAGGAGACCCTAGATTTTCAGGAGGGTGTTGTAGAAGCCGGGCATGCAACAAGTCTGAACGCGAACGATTTGGGCGTTGACGATCATTGAGCACAAGAATAGTGCAATCCCATATCGACTACCCTCGTTTCAGGCTCCGGGTGTTCAGCACAAGATAATACTACATAGGTATCAGCGTTCTTCAACCTAGCGAGTGGGTTCTTTCGCGGAGATTTGAGGTCTGGCATTCATGAATCTGTTCGTGCCATCGGAGAGTATTTTCATCATAAGCGTGACCGAAAATGGATCATTCGCGATGTTCCTCTCGTTCTGCGCTTCGATGAACATGCAGCGCATGCGACAATAGTTTACCTCAATTAATTTGGCGAATTGAGAGGTGAGAAAATCTAACCATTTTAGTCCACCAAGCGATGGGCTTTCTGAGCTCTGACCATGAAACCGAAGGCGCCTCATCGAAAGAAATGACACGGATGACTTCGAACTCAGAATGGTCGGAGGTCTGGGAAATGTGACAGTGATTTACCGCTCAAAAATCAGAGACCTCCCACAGTTCGACATTCGCAAATATTCGCATATTGAGAAACCGAGCTGTTTCAGGAGCACTGGTGTTTGATAGTTGGTGTTATTCCCATCCGTTGTACATAAATATACACTAGCCCAGCAAAAATGAATGAGTGAGATATAGTTCATGTGTCATGATGCCAGTCAAGAGCGTCAGAAGACCAAGAGCCCATTCTCCTAGTACTACCGTTTTCATCCCGCTTGAGGCCTGCTTCTGACCACCCTTCACGTTCTGAGAGTTAGGAGAAGGCGGGCATATTGGCCCTCCAGATAGAAGGTCCCTTGGTAGCAATATAGTAGCGACGCCACCCTTGGTATACTCAACGTCCAGCCATCCGTCCGAGCCTACGACAAATTGCCGGCAATTCATCACACTGCTCTGAGTTAGAACTCGAAATTGAACGTTTGAACACCAAGCTACGTACTCAACCAGGGCCGTGCTTGATTGGTAAGGCGACTGGACAGCAAGGCTGGAGCCATTGCGAGGCTAACCACAGAGCAGAGCACATGAGTACGAGACGAAAGTGTGAAGTGCATGGCCACTGTGAAACTCACCGGCGAACCGATGTTAGTCAAGATTGACACCACCGGACCTTTCATCACACCGATGCCGTTCTCACTGACCGTAAGGACATCCGTCGGCCGCGTGACCCAGTCCGTAGAGTGGATCAAATAGTTCCGCACCTAAATCACACGACTATGTAAGAGAAGTCCATGTAACTACAAGCTTTGGGGTTGCGGGGCATCTATCCCGCAGCTTCCCATGCTTGATACGGTAGTTGCACAATTGAACACTCACCAAATTTAGACGCGCGATCAATTCATATGCGGGTGTCTTCGCGTAGCCCGATGGCCATAATGGTTCTCGGTTCCACTAAGATAAAATTTCAGCAACGATTCCACTCTCTTGTAAAGGGCTTAGACACACCGGGTCAGAGTTCCCACTGAAGTACTGCTCTTGGCCAGCATATACAATGGGGATGCCATCCGTCATGAACATGAAGGCCATCGCGTTGCTAGATGCTACAATTAGTCCCCAATTGCATGCAACGTGGAAGCAATAGCCTTACTACATGCTCTGAGGATCTACCGACAGGTTATGCCATCTAGGCACATCGTGGTTTTCCATAAAGTTACCAAGGACAGTCGTATCCTATATGTGAACGTTAGAAACTATTCATCGCTGCGCGAAACATCTTCATACCACGAACTTTTCCTGTTCTTGAGTCAGGACTTCAGCTAAAGCGGTTGTGTTTCTATTTCCAGGAATAACGAAGGCTTCCTTGAGTGCAGCGTATAGCGGATAATTTAGCACGCTGGGGAGAGCGTTCGGGCCTTGCCATTGAGCGATGGTACTACGGTATTAGGTTCATCAAGGGAGGTGATAGGGTAGGGGAAGTTTATACGCACTCAACCTCCATACCCCCGTAAACTTCGCCAATGCAGAAGACACCCGCAGCCTCTACAAATCCAGGCCAGAAGTCCTTGTTCACGTGCCTGAAAAGGGATCGAAATTAACTACACGCTTCCTTTCTAGGGCAACTTGAAGGCACTCACTTCGCAGCTAGGGGAAGACGCATTAATAGTCAGTCACAATGAAGTGCTGCCGGTGGGCGTACCATCAATCCGCAGGCCATCAATACCATACTCCTGTACAAGCTGTCTGATCCAAGTATGGTACGTGCTGACGACTGTCGGATTCGTTGTGTCCACGTCCGGAAGCGGCACCTTTTGGTCTCCGAACCAACAATTTTGCTCGGATTCGGGAATTCCCCAATGTATAGGGCAGTATGGATGGTACATAGACTTGAAATCAACTAAAATGAATTATCACTTGAACGCTTCGTCAAAGCGGACGTACTTTGTCTTTGAACATATACTTTGAGTAGTCTGGGGTAGTAGAAGTAGCCATAACATTATTCACCACAATGTCAACCATAAGGAACCTGGAACAATTGATTGAGATTGTCTGTAAAACAAGATGAGCGACTCACATCTTCCTAGCGTGCAATTCCTTCGACAACGCCTTTAGATCGTCCGCTGTCCCAAACCTAGCATTCAATTGCGAGTTGTCTTGAATCCAATACCCGTGGTATGGGTCTCCGTAAGGCGTTTTCGGGCCAATGTAGTTCTGGTTAATCGGGCTGATCCATACTATAAACCGCAAACAATCTAACACGCATAGACTCTACGAGCTGGTAGAACTCACTGGCAGTAAATCCAGCGCTTTGAATGTAATCCAGATTGAGGCGAATCCTGAGAAAGAGCAGTTGTCATATATGCGGCGGATAAGATTGTGAAAATGCGTACGAATTCCACGTTCCTCCGCACCAAGTATGCTCTCCTGGGTTGCATTGAGTTGGATCCGCACCTGGTGGCAAAGCAAAGCGGTCGGTAATAATCCTGAGTGACGCGTTGGTCAATGAGCGAGGTAGATGTATCTGGTGCCAAATGCATACTGATATATAGAACGTTTAGACCATTCTTCTGCAGTCGCTGCAAAGGCGGGTACGACTGTCTGAGCGGCAAGAAAAGTCCAAGTGACGAGGTGCTTAAATGTGGGCATAATTGTAGTAGTTCCTGGTAGCTTCGTGCAAGGCGAGATGCAGAGTCCAGAGAGTGGGGTGGAAGAGCGAGGTGACCTGACCAGTGCGGCTCGGAGCACAATCGCGTTCCTTGTATCGAAGCCGAGGCGAAGGCGTGGTAGAGCCGCTGGGGTGTTGAGAAGCAAAGTTACCTTGAAATGAGAATAGAGGTTAACGTTAAAGGAAGAAGGGTGAAGAAATAAGGTTTGGGTCTGTCCAGAGATTTCTGTCCTAAAACGGATGTCATTGGTCAATCTGGGAAGTAAACATACAAATATTCGTCAATAAAAAGCTCGTCGCCTCCTTGTCGCCTCCCCAGCCGCACCGAGTAGTTTTTGGTCGTGTACGGCGGGAAAGAGCTAGAAGGCCTATCGGTGCTCAACTACATGGCCTAGTTGTACCTTATGATGGCCTTCTAGTCAAATAGATCGAAGCAACCCCGGAATCGAAGCATGCGGGAGTCATGCATTCATGGGGAGTGCTTCACTAAAATGTTGATGAGGCAGCTTGACTTGATGCAAAGGTTTGCATGGAAGTAGAAGACTGCTTTTTCGGTGTCTCCGAGTCCCATGTGTTTCCAGCAGTTACTGCCATCCCGCCGCCGAGGTTCCAGCCGTCAAGCGTATTTGACATCGAAGTTGCACTGAAGGCGGAGCGACTAATTTAGGAAGTAAAGATGCGCAGAATCACGTGACATCCATTACTTTCCAGCTACTAGGCGCTCGTTGCAGTGACATTCATCACCATGAAGTCGTTCACCACCTACGGCTGGGTGGTCTGCCTTTGGCTCCTAATAAGCCCGTTCCAATACGGCTACCACATCTCCGTCTTGAATCAAATACAAGCGGTCTTAACCTGCAAACACCGCGAATCATTTGACTCCAACGCGACACGACTTCCATTATGCATACCAATGGACGACTTTACATTCTCAGCTGTAACCGCCGTGTTTACCATTGGTGGTCTTATTGGCAGCATTGTGGCGAATCCAATCACAAACAAATACGGGAGAAAGGGGGCGACAAGAGCCAGTGCGCTCCTCGTGGCGCTTGGTACAGTGTTCATGACAATAGCAGGGTCCGTCGGTGTCATGGCTTTTGGACGGTGAGCTCAAGGTTCCTTTTCCATCCCCCCCTTGCTGCGTCTCAAATAGCCTTGTAGCTTGCTGGTGGGTATCGGCTCCGGTATTGGTCTCTGCGTGGGTCCGATATACCTGTCTGAAATTGCACCTCCTTCAATCAGCGGGAGTATTGGCGTCTTAACTCAGCTTTCCATTGTTCTTGGTATAATGATCACTCAACTCTTGGGGATCAATCTCGCCACCCCGACAACATGGCGTCTAGTTCTGTTCGCATCATGCGCGCTTTCGATGTTCCAACTTCTCACAAGTGCCATTGCATGCGAGACCCCTGCATATCTTGGCGGAAAAGGCTTGCATGACCAGAAGCGCGCAGTATCTCAAAGGCTATGGGGGACAACATCCAGCATTGCGAGGGTTGACGTCACTGATACTTCAGGCCCAAGTGTCACGATATTTGATGAAGAAGGTGGTCCTAGCTCCGTCAAAGACCCATTACTATCAGTCAATGAAGTAGAAGACGACGAAGTTGAAGCCAGACGCCATGAACCCCGCGAAGCTACTGTCACTATGCCTCAGCTATTTGCGAAACCTGAACTCAGGCAGCCCTTAATGATTGTCTGTTTCGCCATGATGTCGCAGCAGGTTTCCGGAATAAATGCCGGTACGTTCAAACCCGTAGATTCCTAGTATCTTAAGGTTTATGCCCCCCCTTTCTTCTAGTTCTGTACTACAGCAACGATATCCTATCGAAAGCCTTACCTGACTTTGGGCCGTATATATCTCTTGGTATTACTGTCGTCAATGTCCTCATGACGTTCCCTCCCATCATCCTCATCGAGGTAGGTATATCAGTTGAATTCCTATTCGCAAGCTCTTCACACTCGCGAACAGAAAATGGGGCGCCGTCCCCTCCTTACAGTATCCACTGTTGGCGCCATTATTTCCCTTCTAGCCGTTGGTTACGGCCTCGACTCCAACTACGTCACGTTGTCTAGCATTGCGATCATCACATTTGTTATGTGCGTGTCTCAGTTGACTACGTGGTCTGGTCCTAACTTGCAATAGGTCTTTCGCTGTTGGTTTAGGGCCAGTTCCATTTGTGATGATCCCAGAGGTCTCGCCGTTCTACGTATGTGAAACCCCCTCGTCGCTACGCTCAGGTCTCATCTTGTATCGTAGGCTGTGTCGGCATTGTCATCTACCGGTCTTTCTTTGAATTGTACGTTTTTGTATTCCAACTGAGGCACTCCACTGACCAATTTTTCAATAGGGATCGCCAATTTCTTCGTCGGCCTTGTCTTCTTACCTCTTCGCAATTTTCTGTCTGGTGCTTCGCATGACAAAGATGGCCGCGTGTTCTATCTCTTTGCCCTCATTCTCGCGTTGTCAATGGGCGCGTTGAGCAGGGTGTATCGTGGTTAAGTTGCTACCACGTGATCTTCCATCTTCAGCGCAGTGGCCACGACATGTCTTACATTGTACAATAGATCTTCCAATATAACACTTGATTTCTCGTGTCCCGCCACCCGCCTTTGTCGCCCACGATGCCACTGTCGCTTTCGCCCTTACGGGTGGTCTTCTTCAGTGAGACTTGCAACGGCCTGGCCAAAGCACCTCCCTCCTTGTCCACTTGCCCGCTATTGGAGAATGCTTTGAAAACCACCTATAAAAACCATGGCTTCCTGCCGCTCCCAATTGCATCTCCTCTCTTACGCTTCCAAGTTCGCAACCGATGATATATCTGCCAGCCCCCGCAATGTCTGGATCGCTCACCATTCAATGTGCCCAAATCAACGTCAATGTCAACAATTACTATATCATGCCATCACCGCCTACCCAGCCCGGACATGACGACGTAGACTCGTTCAATTGGGACGGCCTCAACTTCGACAATCTATCGTTTGACTTTGATGAAGACGATGCCACGAGCACCCAGTTCTCTTCCGACGAGGGAGAAGATTCCGACGACTCGTTGTGTTCTGCTTTTACCGGATTCGAGAGGATGACAACCCCCTTCGAAAGGCGACTTGCCTCGGAAACAGGGAGCCGGAGCCATAGTATATCCAAGTCGGCAAACCGGTCACAAAGCATCGTTGCCCCAACTCCCGCCTATGGTTATGACACACCTCTCTGCAAGTTTCTAAAGGAATGGAACAGCCCGTCGTGCGCCCATTCAAGATACCATCCTTACTCAGCTTCTGTGTCCCCGAGAACCAAATCGCCAAGGGCCTCAAGTCTGCCTTTACTACGACACGCTATCTGGAGTTCTGGTAGTCGATACAATCCAACACGGCAGGCTCAAACCAACCCCGTCCTCGATGATGATTTGCCATGCTCCCAGGGGAAGGAGGTGACGTTCGTCGCCGTCTCAAACGTCTATTCTGAGGCGCCTGCTATCGACTTCGGAGCCTGGCCTCGTATTTCTCCTAGCGCAATAAGCACATACTCGAGCCTTGCCGGCGCTCTCGGCGACTCGCCTGTTCATTGACCTTCTTTGGGAATACTACTCTCGTCGCGGTGCTCCTTTGACAATATCAGCTAGGTCTCCGATCTACCCTAGCACAATAACGCCCCATGCATGCAAATAGCGGCATCCTCTTATTTCACTTCTCTTACCCCTCGATAAACTCTTTGTATCAATTAAACAAATATGCAAATTACTGATGTTTAAGAAACTATTTTCCCTGGATCCCTTGCGTAACGCACGGAAACCGGTAAACTCATACGAGCATCGGTCCGGCCTCTCTCTCCCTATGCGATCCGCTCTTTTCCATAGGACCATTGCCTGGCTTTTCAATCGACTGGCCGTGTATCAAGACTCAAGACGTAAATGGCATATCTACCAGTGCTAGCTGCTACATCGACTTGGACCCACTGGAGATATTTTGATCCATAGATCAAAATATCATCTACGGCAGCCCCGTCTTACGGCCTGATAGAATTATTGTCATTAGAAATCGCATTACATATACCGCGCCGACTGGGCGCCCATATACGCAGACATCAATATGCGTTGTTTGTCTTGTACCCACAAATCCGAAACAGCTTTTTCGATATCGTTTGGTATGCGCCCACTGGCGATAGGCGAGGTATACATAAACGCTGTGGTTTCTGCTTCCAATGATTAAGACGTTGGCGGTCGAGTTCTCCCTAGCTCACAATGTGGCCTTTCAATTCATATCCAACCGTGAGCGCCGAGGACTTGGGTAAGGCCAATCAGTCTTTTGACTACATTATCGTCGGCGGTAGGCCCTGTTTTCCCTCTTCGCCCCAAGTGATTTGTCATACTCATGTTCAATTTGAACAGGCGGCACGGCTGGGTGCTGCCTCGCAGCGCGACTCAGCGAGGATCCTTCAGTATCAGTTCTTGTTATTGAGCGTGGCGCCGTAGCGAACGATTGGAAATCCAAAGTCCCTCTCATATCCGCAAATTTCTATCGTCCCGGTGCCCCCGCGGCTGAATGGCCCACCCAACCAATGCGACACGGAAAGGGTCGAGTAGTCCAAGCCGTAGTCGGAGAAGGCCTCGGGGGTGGGTCTCGCATTAACTCATGTGTTTACACGAGGGGAACGGGCGACTACAACCTTTGGAGAGATATGGGCCATCCTTCTTGGGGTTATGAAGACGTTGAACCGTATTTTGTCAAATCCGAGAAAACCCTCAGTCAATCAGGCTCAAAATTTCGTGGTAAATTAGGTAGGGAGTATAATATCAGTCTCACCGAACGCTAACTTGTGATTAACTAGGTCCCTGGGTGAACCAGGCTTTCCCAAAACCTGCATTCAAATGCCTGGCACAGTTCAGTAGCCTTCATTCTTGCATTTACTCGTCATTTTAGCTGACAACCCGGGGTTGACAGTGTTATCCAGGCATCGAAGGATATTGGGATCCCTGTTGTCCCGGACTTGAATTCGCCTACTTCACCAGTGGTATGCTGCTCCAACTTGGACGTGGCAATCGATGCTTCAATGCAAAGGATGTCGACTCTCCAAGCCTTTCTACCAGAGAAGGTCGCCACAGCTCGAAACTCCAATCTTACTATTTGCAGTAAAGCAATCGTAACACAGATCCAGTTTAGCATCGAAGCTGGTTCCATCCGGGCTTCAGGTGTCTACTATGAAGCTAGCAAGCTCACTCGCAACACCCGGAATTTCGTCGTCAACGCTAACCGGGAAGTCATACTTTGTGCGGGCGCCATCGCTTCTCCCCAATTGCTGATGCTAAGGTTTGCGAAGCCTAATACACTACAGAAGTATACTATATTCACCAAATCCCTCTCTTAGCGGCATAGGACCTCGTTCTCACCTACAAGAACACGGCATCACTGTTGTCAAGAATATGCCTGGGGTTGGAAGTATGCTGGTTCGTCTTAAGCTGATGTACACGTTATCTGTACATATTGATCATTCTGCCGAGTAGAAAGACCATGCTAGTGTGCCTGTCATGTACCGGATACCCTTGGACGACTCCCTTCATGTGCTGAAGAACAAGCCCACGCGAGCCATATCCGAGCTCCTACAATACTTCATCGCAGGGAAGGGTCTGTTTGCCGTCCCATTCATGCAATGGTCTATATTCGTCCGATCCTCCCTACTCAATGCTGACTCGGAGATAGTCGCTAATACTCCATCTGCCCTTGACCCTACCCAACCTGGAAATACTCCTGACATCGAGGTTATGCCCGTACCCCACAGATGCACGGAAGGCGAGAAGAACGATTGGGATGACATCGGTGTCTTCTCCTTTTTGACCTGCCTCGTGAAGCCCAAGTCTTATGGGACAGTGCGACTCGCCTACACCGACCCTCGTGAACGGGCTAGCATCGATCTTGGCTTTCTTGATAACAGTGACGATCTCATTGTCTTCCGAAAAGCAGTCCGACTGGCTCTGAGACTCGTAAAGCAGATGCGGTCTCAGGGTTATCCCCTAGAAGACTTAGGGGTTCCAGCATCCGAAAGCGACGCCGACGTGGACGATTACATCCGCAGCAACATTCGTACATCATATCACTACTCTTGTACATGTCGTATGGCGCCAGAGGACGACGAACGGCCGGGCGTTGTGGACGATCAGTTGAGGGTGCATGGGATCAAGGGGTTGAGAGTATGTGATACTTCAATATTTCCGGAAATCGTTTCAACCCATACCATGGCCCCAGCAGTCATGGTCGCTGAGAAGTGTGCAGACTTCATCAGAATGACATGGGAGGATTGATACATCTTTGAAATACCCTCGTGTGTTGGTTAAACTTATGCGCCACGGCGTACCTGAAAATCGACTTAATTTCAATCGTTGTGTACTACATCCTGCCAAGCGATGTTGTGGTAGCTTTGACATCTCGAATCTACGCCATTTGGATTGAAAAAGCAGCCGTGAAGGGGCGTGTCGATTAATCAATTAAGTATTATCTGAACTGATAATCTAAGCTTGGATGTGGATGGGCAAAATGGTACTAACCTAATTTCCGACTTACCTAGTGGCTTGCTCCATTCCTCGTGGTGGAACCCGCCGACGATGGGTAAAGAATTGGCGAGAAAATACCCGGAGTCCATGTTTGGGTTTAACTTACACATGGTAACCGGAACTATGATGTCTGGTCCAAGTCGTAGTAGCAGCTGGCTCGGCGAAAATTAACCACTCTACACGTCGGAGCTAGCAACGCTAAAGCTGAAACAGTCACTGTCAGATGACCAGTCTTCTCTTCACAGGTATCCTACCACAGACAGCCTAATGGAACTTCGCTGGGGTGTCCTTGGCCGACTGGTCGCATAATTAGCCACGACAGCGTTCGCTGATGCATCTCACCTTTGACCAAAACGATGCGCACTCTCAGAGCATTATTCGTGTATACACTGGCCTTGATGTCGCTGTCCACTAGGTCCTCATTCGCAGCATCAATTAGGGGGGACAGGCCATTGCAGATGAGGGACGAAGCGTTTTGCTTAACGGAGGGCGAGTCGTGTGTCCCACAGGTTGGGCTTCGAATTGAATGCTGCGCAAAGACGACGTGTAAGCCTGTTGGGGGAACAAATGTCAGTGCTCGCATTCTACAATGGACATACATAGTGATGGCCTTAAAACTACCCCCAGAAATGCACAAAATAGCACAAAATAACGGATGCTACCCCATTAACAAATGAGGCTCACCGTGGCGATGGGCACAGGAAGCGATGTACGCCCCTTCTATGTGGTTGTGCCAGATTGGGGGCTGGTATTGGAGAGCGTGAATAAAGAAGATGCGAATTGATGTGGTAGATATGCTGGAGAAAAGAGAAAGTAACTGATAAAGATACATCTAAATGGCTACAATGGTCATAGTGGGTATCACAAATCTGGTGGTTCTGTAGATTCTGGATCAGGGTCCCCGAGCGTTATCTCAGTTGCGAGAGGAGATAAAGGTCCGGAAGGGGATGTGTTGGGTTTGTTCGCTTCCGTCCGACGGCGTCGTCGACGCTGTGCGGCCCCTATAGATGGCGACTCTGGCATTGGTGCTTCAAATCCATCGGCTCGAAGTTGTGCTAGCATGTCGAGAGCACGCTCAGATTCGTCAATATCTGTTCCTCCGATCGAGCCAAGAGCGAGTGGTTGGTTGGAGCGAGTGTCGACTGTTGGGCGATGTTTTCTTGATCGCCGACCCAAGACCATTCCATTACCCAGCTCCCCTATGAGCTTGTCAAGCACTGCCGAATCGTCGTCCGTTTGCATCTGAGCGGCCTCGCGCACTTTCTGTCGATTAACTTTGGCATCCTCTGCCGCCTGTTTACGCTTCTCGTTCGCTTCTCGTTCCTCTGCGGCCGTTTGATTGTCGACTTTGCATTTCTAGACAAGTTACAGGTCATTCGACCATCGAAATTACATGTGACGGGAACGGACCTTATAAGAAGTTACAAATGTCTTGAAAATCCCGTAGAATTCACCAGAGGTAACATTCTTGTCTTCTTCACCGTAGTATTTGAGGACTTCGGTAAATGTAGTGTCGGCGAGATTGACGTTATCCGTGAGATCCTCAAGTCTGGAGTTCGCCTTGCCAACGAAATTCCACATCTGGGCACCATATCTATCACTCTGGTCCATATCAGCGAAATATTCGCCAAGTTCCTGTCGTATCGTCTTCAGCCCATTGCGAAGGTCCGTCAGACCTTTGCGGATCTCGGCGAGATGTACTGAAAACAGAGTCAGTTTCGCGAGGAAAAGTCAGTTGAATGGCTTTGTAGACTGACTCCGATAAGCTTCGGCTGGTTTAGCTATTTCTTCAAGGAACTCCTCCATCTCGGGGAAGTGCTTTGCAACCGTACGTTCCAAGAAATGGAGTAGAGTAGTGTTGTTGACCGATTTGGTATCTACCATCTAACGATGTTGCTTAGTGGTCCATTGGAGGGTTTTGTTGGCCAGTACCAACCTTGTTTATACTGCTGACCCGGAACCCAAAGGCACCACCTTTGATACCCGTGCCATTCATGTAGTTACCAATCAAGAGAATCAACTGAATCGAGCTTTGAATGGGCGCGAAGATAAGGGGCCAGAAAACTCACGCTCAGTAGTTCCTTAAAGTGCTTAGCTTGGAGTAAGCATTGTCCTGCCTCCGCCAAATTTTTGGCTCCCTGGCACACAGTTTAGTCTGCAATCCTTGTGAAGCAAATGTAGCTACCTCGTTTAATAATCCCCACGTTTCTTCAAACTTGCATTTATAGAGCATGCCCTCTATTCGGGGTGCAAGCCGGTTGATCTTGATGAGTTGGACCATTAGCCGGTCTGAGGGGTGGAGCCCCGCAAGTTCTTCCGGGGCGGCGTTGCGATATACATTCAGTTTTCCAATCTATACACGATGAATTAAGTATTGGGAGGGCTGAGCATTGCAGTTTGTTCTGTACCTGTTCTGGGGAAGGAAGTACTGGTTTGAGTTCGCTCAAGAACAACTCGGTGCAGAGATCTTGGTCGAATTGCTGAATCCGTCTAGCAATCTCTTCCGGTTCCAATTTCTTGACACGATGGATCAGAATTTCTAACGGAAAGATTAACGTCGTTGGCAGAGAGAGTTGTTGTCCGCTACTTACCGACGAGTTTCTTCGTCTGGGGATCGAGGACACTCTTAAGCTCAGCTTGTTTTTGCCTTGCTGTTGGAGAGGTGAGTTAAAGACAAGGCATCTGAACTGAACGTAGTCATTACCCATGAGGTTGATAACGAGCTGCTTCGCCTTGAAGTCTTCCTCCATCTCCATCCATACACCATCTATCTGCAGCTTCATCAACATCTCGTGTTCCTTCGGGGCCTCCTCTCCCCAAAGGGTCTTCCCCACTTGCTGGTGAGGGAGTTTGTCCCACTGCAGTTGTTTCATCTTTGTGCTAGGGGTGAAAGGCATGTCCTTACGATTGCCGAGCATATTTGTGATATTGTGGCCGACTTGCGATGTGCGAGAGGAGCCAGGTACTGACAAAGTACCCATGGGAGGAGCGGTGGAGGGGGCGGTGGAGTGGCGAATGGCGACGCAGAGAGAGCGGGGGACAGGCCATGAGGCGGAGGAGGAGGCGGAGGCGGCGGCGGTGGAGGTGGTGGGGGAGGAGGAGAAAACATACCGGACGTACCGGGAGGTGGAGGTGGAGGCGGGGGTGGTGGTGGTGGTGGAGGCGGTGGTGGCGGAGGCGGGGCACCACCAGGCTGCGGTTCTGCACTAGGCGCGGTGTCGATACCGACAGATCCAGGGACAAGTCCATCTCGCTCGGCTTGCGCCTTTGCAAACCGCTGATTGAGTTGATCCACGAACGTCATACCAATACCCAGGCCCTCCTTTGAACCAGAGCTCACGGATGTCGCTTGCGTATCCTCAGTCAAATTTGTGAAGCCGCTCTTGGTTGATTGGCCTTGTTCGCTACCATCTGCGTCGCCACCAGGAGACGAAGAGCGACTGTAGTCACTCTGATCGCCCGTTTCTTCAGCGTGAGGAGACAAGAGGTCAGACTGGCCAAGACCGTTTGCGTTGTGAGGTCTGAAAGGAGCTTCACCCAGTACTGGCCTGTCCTTTCGTCTTGGAGACGCCCGGATGCTTCGGGAATTCTGCAAAAGACCATCCCGCGGCGGGTACTACAGCGCGATGAATGCCCATCTAGCACGAGATGGACCAGAATGAAACGTACCACCTGTGTCCCAGCAGCCAGCTGCTGCTGAATTTGTTCCCTTGCATCATCCTCATCGGCGTCCATGAATTGTGATACTCTGCCAGCCTCATCCAACTTCGTAGCACCCCCCGTAACTCTCGCATCTTTCGTCGACTTCTTTCGACTGCCTATGCTCTTTGAACCCCTCCTCAAACTCGACTTGCCTGGGGTTGCGTCAATATCGTCGCCATCGTCGCCATCTTCACCGTCCCCTTGACCATCGCCACCGCCACCTCGTTTCGACTTGCCACCCATCTTTCCCCAGCCCTTATTACCTTCCAATATACTTATCGTCTTGTTGCGCTGGAATTGCTTCTCAAGTGTATCGACAAGCGTCCGACGATCCATTGCTCCTTGATCAAGGATAGTGTCCACGTTGTTGCCCACTTCACGAAGCATACGGAACAACTCCATAATCTGGGCCTCCAGCTGCGCAATCCGCTCCTCGTAACCAGATTTCTGGGTAGCAAGCTGGCCTTGGAGTCGGTTCGTCGTCTCGCGTGAGATGGAGAGTTGTTGCTCCAAATGCTTCTGCTGCTCCTTCAAGCGACCTACGAGACCATCTTGGCCTTGGGAGATCTCTTCCTCTAGAAGATCCTTCTCGCGCTGGAGGCGGGAAGCCGTGGCCCTGGCTTCGACTGCTTCTTCAGAAAGAGACTGGTAGCGATCTGCTTCGTTAAATTGCGCTATTATCCGGTCAACAGAATGTCCAAGTCGCTGCTCTGCCCCAGCCAACTTCTTGTCCAGTACAACATCGGTTACCAAAGAGTCAATGAGCTGAAAATAGTGCACCATGGGAGCGCCCTCTTCTCGTATCAACAGCAAATGCTGCATCATTGACAAGAAGTGGTCCCCAGCTTTAGTATCCTGTATCTTCGCAGAGATAGCGTTATAGACATCCTGGGGATTGCTGAGGTCCCGAAGAATCTTTTGGTCCATTTCCTCGCGAAGCCTAGCAGCATCCTCGTCAAGCATGTCTCGAAGAATCTTGATATTCTTGTCGAGACTAGGCAGCCCAAATTGTTCGCATTGCGCAAGTATTCGATGAAGCCCGGCGGCTTCCATTTGCGATCGGTAGTGGAATCGCAGGTCAAGGTCATCAACGAATTGGAGAATGACATTGACGAGAATTATGTTAGAAAGCTTGAATGAGGCGCAGCGAATAAGTAATTCCTTCTTCCCTAGGATGAAACCGAGGACGTACAGCGTATTCATTCAATGAAGCTTCGACTGCCCCAGACCTCTTAACCTCATCGCTGGCTCCAACCAAGCTCCCCATCTTCCCCCTACCAGCAAGCGTAGTCTCCAACGCCCTGAACCAATATTGGTAACAGCCACTCTCATTTTGTGTCGCGCTCAACGCTTCGAGCGCGGCCACAACAAGCGGTTGGAACTCGCCCTCATCATTGGCGGCAAAGTAAGTGAGGATCTCGAGGATTACTTTACGGGTGGGAATGTGAGGAGTGGCTAGTGACAAGGCAACTTGTTGGATCAAAAGTGGAACGTTAATTTGTTTCATGGCTCCCTAATGAGAGCGTCAGCGAGAATATGAGGGGGCTGCAGCGAATGGTCACATACACGCGAGTTGAGGATACGCTTCAGGATCTTGACAATTTCATTCTCAAGTTGGACATCCTGTTCTCGTCTGAAAGTGGCGTTAGTTGGCCCTCATGCAAATAACCTTACGCCGGCTCACCTTGCGGTCTTCCGTAACTGCGCTAGTGTCTGTGCTAACACAGAAGCGCCTTGTAATTCAAGAAAGTGATTAAACCAGCTACAAGGAAGTCAATATCGCTGTCACAAGAAGGCAATTGCGGAAATACATTATATTTTCACTCCGTAGCGATACATGTAGCCCGCTTGCTTCTTTGGGTGTAACCGTACGGTCCAGGAATTTGCGGATATACCACTCCGGCGCGCCTTCAGAAATCACGCCCGATTTGCCCAGCTCTATCTGTTTACGAGTCAAGGCCTCCCTCTTCTTCTCCTCTTCCCATTTCATGAGTTCGTTATTGTAGACAATATGCCACTTCTGATCTATTGACATCTTGGGGATGTTCTCCAGACTCCGTGTCAGCTTCACGTTCTCAAACATCTCTTCAATCTCTTCGTCCTGCTCTGGCCGAGGAAAGTGAAAGTCTTCGTTAGGATGTACAAGTGTCTGGTAGAATTGAGATATATGTGGGTGCTGTGATTGGAAGGACTCCGAACTGGCGAGCGAAGGTGCAAATTTCGATGTACGATTTGATTCTGAACGAGTGGAGTAGTTTGAGTTGGGCCTCACCGTGCCGGAAGGTCCATAAGAGGAGCCAGCCCCAAAATCCGATATAAGAGGGCTTCGTGGTCCAGACGAAGAAGATGTTGAGAAGGACGCCTCGCTTCGCCTCATGCGATTGTTGGACGAAGATGCGCCGGAGTCGCTGTAGAGTGTAGAGGATTCTGCTGTAGATATGGACGTACTTGGCGAGCCTGGTCGCTTCCCTAGGTGTTGCTCGTATACCCTGTCTCGCTCAGCCTTACTCCGGGACATGGCAAACTTGTTGAGTTCAGTGCCATTGGAGGTGAGTGTTGGGTTCGTGATCGGTGCGGATATCATTCCAACGGCGCTGCCGCGTAGTCCTTGGGAAATGCTGCCCACTGGAATGGGGGCGCGTGGTGAGGGTGCCAACTTGTCATAGGGGACCGAAGCACGAAGATCCTGGGTAGAAACGGAAGACTGGCGTGGCCTAGATTTCTTGCGGCCAAATAATGAGTCCATGGGTGGTGAAGAGCGGTCGTTTTTGGCTCTTGGGGTCGTCGGGCGTCGTGTCGGGTGTCGTCAAGTGTCGCGTACAGATTCCATTTCACAGTTACGACTCGTTTTGGCGCCCGTTGACAGTTGAATCTCCGCAGGGAGATCAACAATTGTTTCAAACTCAGCGCTGACATGATACTCGATTCTCGAAGATCTTATCTCATCTAAGCGCCAAAGCCCCTGTGAACAAAGTGCCACTGAACGCGACTCGGATCCTTCGTACTTTCTTGAACACCTGCCATCACCTCAGAGCTCCCGCTGCTCCCGCTGGTCTCGACATACTACTCTACAAGACTCGACTATTTCTCCATGGCCAGCTCAAAGCTTAGTCCAAGTAAGTTGAATGTTTTGTACAACAGCGGTCTTTCGGGGTCTAGGCTCCATTCTGAACCATAGCATGGAACTCACACGCCTTTTCGACAGTTCTTCTATTCGCCATCACTATACTCGTGTTCATCATCGTGACCATCATTGGTATCATCGTTCTTAGCGTGGTCGCCGAGTGTGGATCAAGCCCAACTGACGAGAAACACCGCCGCCGGCGCCTGGACTACTGCGACATCGAATCACTCTCATTCTGCCCCACGCGACGGCGCGACAAAAACGCAAGAACCCGCGCACCTAATGGTCTCTTGCATCCCGGAACTCGAGAACGTTCGCGCCTCCGTCGACATTCCTCTGCTAGTCACTCTCGCATGGATTCTGGTTCGACGATAGAACTGTCGCCTTCTTGCCCTGCGTTGTTTGGTACCGACGATGCGGTGGTGGTGCGCGTGACTATAACACCACCGACTCCAGCAAAGCGTAATGTCGTGTATCACTAGAAATGTAAAAGTACGAGCATGCCTACCCAGATACGTCATTCTATTTTAAGAACGCTCCTCCATCCATAATGGTGGTATATAAGCCCTTTGCTCCTGCACATTTTTATTTCATCCCCCTCTCACAAACCATCATCATGCCATTTGGTCGTCCTCATCGTGAAGAGAAACTCGCCAAAGGTACACCAGGCGCTGTCCCATTGGGCACGTGGCTCAGGCTCCACGGTGTCGACCTTATAACGATGGGCCTTATGGGTGCCATTGGATTGGGTGTTTACTTTGCCTGCAAGTCACATTATCTTACTTCCTGAATTGGGTCCCTGACTACCCTCAATTACAGCACCCGCGCCAAGTAGATCATTCCCAGTTTACTTCGCGGATGGCCAAGTGGTGTACCCCCAGTTCGCGTACCCTCTTCGAAAGGAGATTATCCCTATATGGGCTGCCGCCCTCATAGCGTTCTTCGTTCCATTTTTCTTCATCTGCCTATTCCAAGCCCGGCGCAGAAGCATGAATGATCTCTTCACCACGACAATGGGCGTGCTGAAAAGTCTCATCACCGCAGCTGTATTCCAGGTAACTACTCGTTGTAAAATCCGCCTGGGATTTTTACAAACAACTAACTAGGTCTTCATTAAATGGCTAATTGGTGGCCTCCGACCCCACTTCTACGCTGTATGCCAACCTTCAATATCAGCCGGTGCAGCTCCCTCCGGAAACGGTTTCAGCTCCCTCATGTACGATAGAACAATTTGCACGGGGGACAGAAAGCAAATCAATGACGCCCTCGAATCAATGCCATCCGGTCACTCAACGGCCGCTTTCGCGGGCCTCATCTTCTTGACGCTCTACTTCAATGCTCAACTCAAGGTCATGAGCGCACATAATCCAGCGTATTGGAAGATGGTTCTGTTCTTCGCCCCCATACTAGGCGCGGTCCTCATTGCTGGAGCTTTGACAATTGACGAATGTCAGTCTCAATTATTGTTTCTGCCTTCGTCCCCACTGACGACAATGCTTTTCTTAGTCCACAACTGGTATGACGTTGTTGCCGGAGGTATAATTGGGTCCGTCACCGCCTACGTTGCATTTCGTCAGACCTTCGCCGCCGTGTTCGACTTCAGATTCAATCATCTCCTTCTACCGCGTACTTCCTCTATGTTTCACCGAACATCATTCATCGCCAGCGGCTCATCGGGCCCCTTCTTCACGTATCGTAATGGCGCAGGCATGGGTTTGGCGGGAGACCAGCTAAGTGGAGAGCACTTGCCATTCACCAGGGAAGGAGGGTGGGGATGGGGCGAGGAAGCGTACGTTGGTGCGCCGTTCGATGCCTCGGGCCTCAACAATAGCTCCGCCGGTCTTAGCGGGGGACACGACGGAAATAATGTAGGCCACCGAATGGGCCACGGAGGCAATCTTGGAAGAGCTGAGGCAGGTGTCGCACAACCGCATAACGGTGTCGCGGCTCCGGGGCCAGCAGCCCAACAAACGCATGGTCCGGGCTATTAAAGCAGTGAGTTCACGAAAGCCTTCATGTAGCGCTGTCTCATGTTCCGATGTTCAAATTGTATGAACAAGTTACGATACTTTTATGTATAACAAGATACTTACTACACGAGGTCGTAGATTCGTTGATACGCTATATATAATTACGAATGATAATACAGCTGTTGACTCTAGTCTATGTCTATCCGAAACTCTAAGTAAGGAAAAAGAAGACAAACCTTCAACGACTTCGGCTAGGTTCCCCTACCTCCTCGTGGATACTGGTCATGACCGACATGTCCAAGGGGCCGAAATTATACCACGAACTCGTCCCAAACAGCTGACGGCTGAGCTCCAACAATTCCTCAAGTGTATCCACCAGCTCCCGCAACACATCAGCCTCAGCGAAGGCATACACAATGGGCAGCCCCAGCCCCCCGAGACCCTCATCCCGCGACTGCCCGATCCGCTCCTCGACGTGCATCTCCAGCGTCATCAACGCCAGGCGCGCGGAGGGCAGGAACTGCGGGAGGGGCTGCCGCCCGCGGAAGACTTGCTCCACGGCGAACAGGCAGACGCAGACGCATGAGACGAACTCGCGGCGCTGGGTGACGACGGCGGTGACCGTTTCCTTGCGAGGGATCTTTTCGCGGATTTTGCGGATGCCAGTGAGGAGATCGAGCAGCTTTTGGAGAGTGGTGACGATTTGGCGGTAGCGTTTCATTGGTTTCTGGGGGATGGAGGAAGTGAGATGAAAGTCAGGGGGGCAGGGGGACAGGGGCGTACTGGTACGAGACTGAGCTCGTCGTTCATCGTTATGAGCAAGAGGTTCATACCTAGCCAAAATAGGTGAACTCCGCAGAATACATGTGCGTAGCACTTACGGTGAAGGGCATTGCGGATCCTGACTTCAAGTTTCAGGATCTTTTGTTTTTCAAGGACGGAGGACGTTAGGGAATTGCAGAAGAGATCGCTGCAGACGACGTCACTAGGGTTGTTGATGAGACGGAAAGATCAAAGTGCGCACCGACTGAGGGACATGTACAGTTGGCTGACGATACCGATAGTCCTACTGATATTGTTGAGGAACATGACGCGACAATGGCGCGGGAAGAAGAGGCTGTTGACAAAGAGGGCGGCTATGATACCAGCCGCAATCATGAGTCCACGGAGGACTACGAGCACTGAATTTTTACAAGTCAACACCTTTGACAAAGTCAGAGGAAAAGAAACGAGAGGAGACGTACTGATCTGCGATGGCTCGCTCTCTGGGCTGAAGTACCTCATGAACGTCAACGGTGGGAGCGTGACAGCTCTGGATAGTGAAGACTGAATGAGAGGCGTGCTTGACGATGTGGGAGGGGAACGTACGCCACGACACCCAATGAAGGGAAATTTGTGTTTATGATGACCCAGCTAATGGGTAACTCAGAGAGCTGGGTGATCTTTAGGTGAGAGCGGGGCGGAGGGGGATACGACGCCTACCGTCAACATCAGCACCAGCGCATAGGGATTGCTTTGACAAATCACATAGGTCTGGTAAGAGCGATTGAAAGCGACATACAAGAGGAGTAGATGTTAGCTTACGATGTACCCATAGACGCAACCCAGGATTGTACCCGACTGGTTGTGACGTCCATGGACTCAATGGTGGAGCACAAGGAATCGAAATTAGGTGGCTTACAATTCGCAAGTATCCGACGCGCCACTGGTGAACAATCAGAAACTGGCCTGATTGCTGATAAGTGATGGAAAGGTTGCTCACGGTGGCTCCAGTGTTCGTTTCGAGAACCCAAAGATACGAGATCACCATCCATTGGCCTCGGGCCCAGTAAAACCATGAATATCCTTAACGGACGATCGAGTTATAATCATCACCGCAGGTAGCCCGATCAACTCACCAGGCGACGCGGTAGGCAAAAAAGCAGGAAGGCTGAGCAGTACAATTCCGCCAGAGTTCTTGATCGCATGCCTCAAATGCGAGGAGTGCTGCACAGCCCGCAGTGCTCTGGACACTTTGAGCCGCGTCCGCAAGACGGCAGCATAGTTCCAGACGTGACGCACCACGGACGCCATCCACCTTATACTCATGACCCTTCCGTGGATTCGTCTGCGACGGAGAACTTCCGGAGTGTCGTCGGTGTCGTTATCTTGGTATCCATTAGGATCGTTGTCGTCAGGCTGGTCGGAGGGGTATTGGTTCTCTGAGATGCCTTGGAGTGTTTCCGTGAGTGAAAGTGCCGTTTCTGCTTGGGGGTCGGGGGAATCCTCGTCCAAAATCGCGCCGCGTTCCTCCATGATGAATGTAGATGGCGCCGCGCCGAGCCACGCCCAGGAGAAGTGCGGATGCCACAGGCGAGGCAACGATACTTCGTGCAGAGCGGTTAACTTTTTGCAGAGATACAAGGCATGCTTCATCTCATGAGCCATCTAGGAGCTCGCGATTGGCATTTGTGGGAGAAGAGAGCTCGAATTTACCTGTAACAACGATATCATGAAAAGGCAGAGGTCGAAGGATTTCTGGGGGAACCCGATGGCACCGTCTTCTGCGCGTTGCTGCATGTCCAAGTCATCCGTGAAACGACTGAGCACGTCTCTAGCTACCACAGCGGCTTTGTATAAGCTACTCAGTGCTTCATCTAGATTGCTCTTCTCTTCATCCAGTTGATGAGCCATGATATTGAGATCATAGCACGTTAGGACCGTTCTTTCGACAACTCTCATTGACGTCAAGATGGCATGGCCAAGCTCAAATGCTGGCACACGAAATGCATTGGCATCTTTGTCGTCTGGGGAAGTAGAGTGAACGTTCAAAGGAGCAGATTGTGTCCTTGAGTGCACCATTCCCCACGAGAGCTCTCGACGCAGATGCTCGATTGTCCCGATCAGCGGCTTGATGGATTTCACTGTGTAAATTGTTTTAACACGAGACAGGAGCATTACATACGGCCGCACACTCACCGCCAACTCGGCCCACGCGAAGCTCGAAGCTCGCCTCAGAATATCTCTGATTCAATGCCACAGACATCTTTAGAAGCTGATTCTGCGCCGCGATAGGGGTGTGCGAGCAAGAGAAGGCAGCATCTAGGCTGTGAGAAAGGCAGTCATGGGAGATGGCAAAGGCCGTGGCGATGTCGGTAGCAAACTGAGCAGATGACCACCGGAGGATGATTAGGGAAGAGATGAGGGGGGCGAACGCTGCGACCAGCAGTACCCAGAGGAAGCTCACAGCGTAATCGCGAATGGTCTAAGGACAAGATCAGGCGCGATCGGATGTGTTCGGGCGACATACGCACTTCCTCAAGGGTGACGTCCGCTGTAAGCAGCCATATAGCAATAAAACAACAGATGCGGGCAGCATGGGTCAGACGAGGCAGGCGGCTCTTGGCCCAACCACCTGCAGCGGGCGTATGAGAATGTTTTTCATTTAGTAGAACTTGTGAAAGAAAACTCGCCCCCGAAGCATGTAAGGGCCAAGAAAATAGCACGAATGCCGCGCGCCGTCGCTGAATTAACGGCCGAAAGGGAAGCAATGAACGTTCCAAGGGACGATATGCCTATCCCGAGCAATCCACCCAATAAGCCGAGGATTGTGGATTCCAGCTGCTGTGCGATGGTCCCTTGAACGGAGAAAATAAGTTCTTTCAACGAAAGTGCTAGGAAAGCGTAGGGGACTCCATATTTTGAGAAAGGGCGAATGACGATGAGAATTGCACAAATGACTGTCGAGAGCAGGCGAGCGACGAACCGTCTGGATATCCAGGGACTGCAAAATTGGAGGAAGGGCATCAAGAAGAAAATTTTGGGGAGAATGGGATGTTATATAGAGTACATGAATACAGGAATAACACAAAGGGTGAAATGAACATGGCGAAACGCTGCTCCACCCGAGGTAGAAATCAAGGTGAAACATTCTGATGACTGTGGGAGAATAATAGATACTGACCGTGGGATGAAATAGACCCCTATGATAATGATACAATTGAATGACCCTTCAAAGACAGCCATTTGACTTGTGAAATGAAGCTAGGGTTCAATGAGGACATTATACATGGGCGAGTCGTACTACCATTGCCAAGACACGGAAGTATACCCAATCGACTACATGGACTGCCCCTATGCCCCTATTGGACTCCGCAAAATCAGAAATTTCCGCTCGCAATCTTACCCCACAGAATTTTCGCTGCATCCTCTTCGACAAGGTGCTTCCCAGCGCCTGCAACAGGTTCCTCCATAACCTTGTTGCCGTTAACTGGGAAAATCAATTCAGGGGTTGGGGCCACAAGAAGGAAGGAGCCCACCAAAAAGCATGCAGGTCCATGTGGGCGAGTGAATGGGGCCGCTGCTTTCGCTGCAGTATTCTAGAGTATGTCTTTCCTCCTGCGCCCAATTGTTTACGGCTCTTCTGTAAGCTAAATATGTGGCCATAATTTAGTGCAGCCGATGAGGATTGGCAGAGAAGAGGGCTCGTACAAGTGATTTTTGGTGGTAGCAGAGACATAGGAAGACAATGACCACTAGAGATTTTGTTGATAGAGCGGGTATTCACTTGAACGTGTTGGAGGAAAACTTTGGGCACTGGACGAGCTCTTTATGTACCATTGACTTCTCTCGGGAGTCGCCCAGATTGCTATGAATGAATGAATCGTCCATTCTGCGGAAAGTACCAGTAATCAGCGTGTCAGCGCTCCTCCAAGTATATCGTTCAGCATAGAAGGAGATGTGAATCGTCTCCAAAACGATGCCACAGCGATCAAACTACGAAGAACAATCCATAAGCAATGGAAACATATTAGTATGTCGTGAGGTCTAGAGCACATATGTAGTTATAACTACCTCCCTTAGTCGTTATTATGCTTGTGTTCCTAGTGAATGACACTTTGGAAGCACGAAAACGTGGTAGTGACGAAGATGGCGGTCCCACATATTCCATGAAGATGGCACTATGTTCAAAGACGGTAAAAATTGATTGCCTTTTTTGAACTAAACTCCACTTACCTTGAGCCACAGTTTAGACCTCAAGTACTCAAGTACTCAATATCATTTCCCAGCGCTTCGACAGCGCCACATCGCTGAGCGTTGAGACTGAGCTCAATAGATAACGGTGGACTCTAGTGGCGATGCCTCGAACGCACTCTTCAGAAGCGAACATGTATCAATTCAATGGACATGACCATATTTGCCGAGCTAGTGGAATCAACAGTAAAGAGGGCAGAGCAAAAAGCGTAGGCTCTAGCCAGGACGTTTTGTTTCCGTGCATACATAGTCCCGGAACGGCAGAGATTTTATGCATACACGTTCTGACCTAGGTCGGACGCGAAGGACTTCGTGCGAGCACGCTTGCGGCTTGCTAACACCATGAGCATTCTTGTAAGTAGTTTGAATTGTGCCACCGATTAGATCGTATCCCTGTCAAGACTAAAGCACCCGGCAATCGTTTGTGCTCGCCCATCCGTTGGAGATGTCTAGCGCAACAGTCTCTTCATTCTCTGTTTCGGCAGCCGTGAGTTGCTTCAAGTTTAGTTAATTTGGCGCCCTCACTGTCCGACATGTGGTTCTTATTCCCTTTGAATCGCTTTGACGCGTTTGCGATAGTGTGGCTGGATCCAGAGCATATGCAACCTAGGCACGAATGCTGACGTTGAAGTCGCATCGAAGCGTCTAGTAGTTATCTTACAAGCAAGAAGTAGATCTAATAGATAAGATTTATAGATAAGATCCAGCCTGCCTGGTCACCGCCACTGCCCCTGAGGAATGCAATTCAGGTCTTCAGGTAGGTTTGCAGGGTTTCGTCTTGACTGTACCGATGCCTCGCACGCCTCATACATAATCTTGAGCCAATTAATCCCGCTCAGCAAGCGCCAGAACGGGCTTTTCCAAGCCACACGAGGTATCCACGCCCCCGATAGCTTGTTCACTTCTTACCATGGAGAGCTCACGACCAGAAGACACGTCCCGCACATATCACCCCACCTTCGCCAGTCCGGAAGCTAACGTTGTACTCCGCTCGTTCGAAGGAACTCTGTACAGAGTCCCGTCCTTCGTGTTGGTTAATACCACCGAATTTTTTCGCAATGGCATATCGCCACATGCGACTGGCACAGCAGGGAATGAAGTGCTAATCCCGGTCAACGAGAAAGATGCAACATTAGAGCGTCTACTTCGTATGCTGTGCGGCTTGTCGACGTCCCGATGGCAGGGTTATGACGAAGTAGAGGGAGTGCTAAAGCTGGCCGAAGAATGGAACACGCCAGGTCCACTAGCTGCCATCCGGGCTGCCATCACCACGCCCCTATTCCTCGCCAGCCCTCTGCGTTTATTCGCTGTTGCTACACATTTCGGATGGGAAGAAGAAGCCAAGCTGGCCTCGAGGTATACACTAGCGCTGTCTCTCTATGACGAAGAACATCAAGAGCTTTTGCAACGACTCCCCTCCAAGGACGTTTTAGCCCTTCTGGGACTCCATCGTAAACGAAGAGACGAATTCAAGCGCCTCCTCGACACTGAGACGGTGTTTGACGCGGGCAACTCTGATCCGCGTTTCTGCCGCGAGTGCGGTGAAAGACTTGATAACCACACTTGGCGAGAGCTCAAAATCCGCATGTTCATGGAGATGGACCGCCGACCCCTGGGTGACATAGTGGGGGGACTCGACATGGAGGAATGGCCGGAAGCTCAGGCCTGCTGGAATGCAAAGTGCGGGAAAGAGAACTGCGGGAAACCAAATTACGACAGGTTGGTGATGTTACAAGGAATCCAGGGTTGTATCGCGAAGTTACCAGATTCGTTATGAGCGTTAGTACTTATCATATAATTCTGTACACATGATGGCCTTGTCCTACTCCTATGTATCATTCATAATAATGTCCAGCTCGTTGGATGACCAACATCCTGTCGTCAGACTGCCTCCGGGAGGGACGTCCTTCCGAAAATTGGAATCAATCTGTTTTGAATCGGCGCTGCGAGGTTGAGTGGGGCATCATAATCGACAGCAAAGACCGAAACAGATGTCTGGCAGTTCTCTGTCACGTTTGTTTCACCTGAATACAACAGAAGGTAAGGAACGTCGGTCTCTAGGCCTGAATTGGCACACCTGGTAGTCTCGGGTCACCAGTGAAGTTGACGTTAAGGCCATCGAAAGCACTGAGATGTCATAAGTTGGTAAATGAAATACACAACGGGAGTGAGCGTACACATCGTCGAACTCAGGCATGCCAGTGGTCGTGTTTATGCGAATCTTATCCATGAGAGCACCCCCGGTTATGCGTGTGGCGGTGAACGGGGGCTAAGCCTCGTACCGTTAGTACTGAGTGTCAACATTGCGTCTCGATTCTGAAGCTTACGTCTACACATGGATTATCACCACCCACGACGGGGAAACCAACGCTTTATGTTGGTAAGTGAACGTTGATACAACACATTAACTTGGACCCTCACCTTACGCCGACACCAAGATCCAACAACCTAGTCGTTGTGGTGTTGATTCCTGCTGACAACGCAGCAACAAAATTGGCTACCAACTGAAAGTGGATTAGCAAGCTTGATGTACATCGCGACATGCACCACACATCATAACACAGACCTTGCCCTGGATAGTCGCAGCATCGTTGTGCTCAGTAACCTCGGTAAATGGTCGATGTGTACCATTTGATCCAGAGAACGCCACTGCGGGGAACTAGTACTCGGTTTGATATCATCAGCTGTTAGCTGAGAGGGATGAAATACCTACGCCTCTATAGACTGCCGCGTACGCAGCCCCGAGTGTTCCGCTGAGTGTGTACAAGAATGGCCCCAAGTTGCTGCCTTCATTTGGACCTGTCACAACCAAATCGATAGTTTTGTTGCCGAAGTGCATTGGGGCGACGATGTCAAGCCCGAAGGCCACAGTCGCAGCCGGCGTTCCGTTGAAGTACCCTGATCAATCTTGCTCAGAGAATGGAAGCATCATAGTGCTTGGCAATCACTCACATAGATTTTGATCCATGGGATCGCTCCCAAAGGGTGGGGCACCAACCGGGACCGATCCGAACTCCCCTCCAGGTGCGGTGATGTTCACAGTGGGCAGAACGAACGATCCACCTTTGCCAGATTGCTGGACGGCTGATCCGACTAGTAGAACATCGTGGCCATCTGCTCGTAGAGCCTTGTAGGTTTCCCTGTCATCGTGTCAGATATAAGTGCCTGGGAGGAAGGAAGGATGCGTACCTAATGTTAGCTGACACCCAACTATCATCGTTGCTCAACAAGATATTCAATGCTGATGCAGTCGCGACGAGGGAAAGAATGCGGAACCAAAGCATGGTTGCAAAAGTGCTTTGAAGTCCTCCCCGACAAATGCTCGTTATTTGTACTGCTCTAGTCCACAAAGGTCATATGGTTCAGCATCGTCCACTGCTTGCATCTGCGTGCAGGCAACAAACTCCATCATTCAGGATATTGAAAACGACATCAGATTAAAATACTCACCAATGGGCACCGTTTCTCCGCCCACGTTCGAGATCTTATCCATTGGATACCACGGTTTGCGTCCATTAAAGCTCTCAGCGCATAACAAGCCCGCCGAAAGCAGGGGTTGTCGCCATGATTTCGAAGCATGTACCATATGTAAACGTCAGACCTATTAAGTAGCGCCGAGTTTGGGGAGAAGGTGCGTCCATTTGTCTCGAACTTGTCCCTCCAACTCTCCCAGCGATGTCCTTCAGCGGGAAACTGGTGAGTAAATATAGTCGGTGGCTATAAGGGGAAGGGCCCCTGAGAACTCGGATATAGAATATTAGTTCCCACGCATGTTCATTTACCGAGCGCGTCGCTCAGCCTGCGCGACCTTCCTAAACAGCAACCACCAACACAGATCCATACCCACTGACAACCTCCTTCAATTTTGAGCTCTTGCACCGGAACGTTCTTGAAGTCTGACTACTTCATACTGTGCCGACAGCTCTCAACCTCCCAACGCTTGCCTCTGTTGGTCTGAGTCGACTGCAAATTAATAGTAGGTGCCATCACGGCTCGGGCGCCCCGAGCTTGGCGAAACACTCACTCTGAGAAGGACATATGGCTTCCATATGTTAGATGTTCCATTTGGCACCCCAGGCTTGGGAAAGAGGTCAAACGTTTATTGTGTACGTACACTGAATCGCCCCTTGTGGTCGGCGCTAGTCACTTCCTGCAGCGCTCTGAGTCCTGACGTTCTGTGTGTTTACCAGTGCTTATCTTAACCAAGACATTCGGGGACGGCTCACGATGCGACCATCACAATGTCCATCGGTTGTTAGCTTCAGTGATGAGCGCTCAACCATTGAGATGCACCGTTAAGCGTTCCCTCGATGAACGTATTTGACCTCCAAGTATGTGGCGTGCCATGCTCCTAGTATTCCCTATTGATTCGAGTGGTTATGTGTGCAACGTGCGTGATCCATGACGCCCGCTTGGGCCTGGTGAACGAGGGCCTTCAACCTGCAGTGCTTTCTATTTGTGCTCAATTCGAGGCGCTTGGAAGATGTTGCAGTGCGTCCATAATGACATGACAGAGAACCTCTGCCGAAGCTACCCTCACCAACGCCGGTGCTCTCTGGCCTCTGCATTTGTTGCTCTCCGGTGGCGCTGTGCTCCGAATCGCTGGCGCTGCTTGCTGCTGCGTAGAAAGCTCGTGTACAGCCGCCTTCTGGCCGCTACTTCACGATTAGACGTGTTTTTCCGGTCAGATAAACATTCTATCAACAAAAACGCACAGCTGCCCCGGTGCTGAACTGGTGGATGGAATGCGTCTTTCCCCGCGATGTTCTGTCCGGTAGTGAGGACTGGTTAGAATCTACTTGCCCTCCTGAAAAGCATAGAATGGTGCAGCAACCTTGGTGGACTGGATGCGCGTGGAGGGTCATGGTGCGTCTACGGCAGACTGTTCAGTATCTGAAGAAGATCCTTAGCTTCCAGAATGTACTTTCAGCCAATTTACACTCTGGGTTGACCTCTGCGGTCGTCCTTGCCAGTAGTATATCAGATCCACACATGGACGAGAGCTGGCTTTGCGTAGGCGCATCTATTTCCATGCTCCTCGCCCTCATCAAGTTGTATTTGACCTGTCATTTGATCTGCAAAGCGCTTTGCAATAGCTCTCGGTCGACGCTATCCACTCCACCCTCCTAATCGATGGTGGTTTTGATGTTACTCTGATTGCCTCTTCTTGTATGGTACGTGGTTATAGCGAGCTGCACATTCCAGACAACTGTTAACATCTTTGACATAGTTGTGTGCTATACACGTTCTATGGTCTCTCTCATTTCCAACATTGTGGATGTCGCGGTGAAGATAGCAATGGAAACAAAGATGGTGAGTGAAAATTATGAGCAGCACCGTCTCAGGCGTCTGGCGTTGTTATCCGCGACGACGAGAGAAGGAGGATTCCGGGAGTATGGTACATATGCATGCTGTAGATAGATAGTTGTGTTGCCGAGGCGTGAATTTGAGCCGCCGTTCTGTTTGACCTTGACCGCCACCACAGCGACCTGAGGCACTTGCCCTTTTTGCCCCGCAAGTGTTGTGCTCTGCTGCGACCATCCGTGCAAAGGGCAGTTCAAGACAAACGACGCTCCGAACGCATTTTCAGACAGCGAAAATCATGGCATCGACCATGCCCCCATACATGTTGCCGGGCGTGCAAGTGGCACAACCCCCGCACCTTGACGGTGACTCCTCCCTTGCCACAGAAATCCTCCCTGGACCGCCTTCCATCACTTCTGTCCAGCAGGCTGCGCTGAAGAGAGACACAAAGAAACCTGTATCATATTTGCCGCCCTTAGACCCCAACTCCACCTACTCGGCACTTCTGGCGGTTACGCCTGCTGCCAGTATACCACAAATCGACGGACCTCGTCCAAAACGCATGCGGGCGGAGCGAGGGTGAGCTGCCATTTCTTTCACTACAGAACGCCTTCTCATTAAAACCATGTTGTATGCTCAACTCTACGTTGTTGGACTTATGCTGGTCTTTGATGGGATTCTGACCCATTGATACATTTTGGGACCATGCTATAGAGGTGCGTCCGGGCGTGCTCAACGTGCTACTGCACGCCATCAGAACGGTCAAACGACCATTACTCCGATTCCCTCCGCCAGCAACGAAGGCAGTTCAATTTCTGCCTTGCAGGCTGCGCCAATCGACGTGGATGCGGCTCCGATTTCAGACGATATGCTAGATACCTCTGCTTCTGCTCCTGCAAAAGCTTCGACTAGCAAACCCTCAAACGGCCGTGGGAGACCAAGAAAGGACAAGGGGAAGGGGAAAGAGGCGTCGTCTAGTAGCGTAACGGTAAAGGAAGAGCCCAAGACGGTAGTGCTGAACACCCCAGAGCCTCCTGTGCCTATGGTACGTCCTGTGTCTTATTATCTTCATCGCAAACCATAGCTCAATCTTATAAGATCAACAACAACGAAGACCATTGTTTTGCGTGTCGGTCGACAGGTGCTCTTATCTACTGTGACGGATGTCCCCGAGCCTTTCATTTTTGGTGTCTCGACCCTCCAGAGGAGAATGTAGATGAAGGGAATAGTAAATGGTATTGTCCTGCATGCACGGCGAAGCAGGTGAGCATCGTACTTGTCTCTTCCCCGCGTAAACTCCTGATTCTTGTCTCCAGTTTCCACCTCAAAAGCCCCCGCCAGGACTCTTCTCCCCCCTCATCCAACAGCTCCTGCATGCCAACCCAAACGAATACCAACTGCCAGAAGATATCAGGACCTTTTTCAAGGATGGTGCGCATATATGCCATTGAAAAGCGGTAGTAAAATGACCCCCTTTCCAGTGGCTACCGCGCCGAACGGAGCATACGTGGACAGCTCTGAGACTAAACAACCTCGATTGAAGTTCGTTATTTGTTCGCTTGCTTTTGCAGGGGACATCACTGATCGCTGTATGAGTAGTCGGCATGGACAGTTAGATGAGCGAGATCAACATCGACTTCGTGACAGAAACGGAGTACCCGTGTTGTGTTTCCGTTGCGGGACATCCGCGCTGCCCGAATCTGTTGCGGCGGCTGCTCCAGCAGCCAAGAGAGCACGGCGGTCATCGTCAACCAACGTCTCAGAAACATGGCGTCCGATCGTCTCTTGCGATTACTGCAGTCTTCATTGGCATCTTGATTGTTTGGAACCGCCCCTTCCTATCATGCCAACCTTTACCAAGAAGTGGATGTGTCCGAATCACTCAGAACACGTCATAGTAAGTCATCTATACATCTTCATTTTTTTTCTTACGCTGAATTTCGCCCAAGCCGCTGAAACGCCGAATACCCAAACACAACGCACCGCCAATAGATATCACAGGCCCAAACCAATTCAACAATGGCAACATTGAAGTAATACAACCAGAGACTATGCCAAATAATACGCAAACAAAGGTAGCCGTGGATGAGGTGTTGATCAATGGCCGCCGCTATCGGGTTCCAGAAAGGGTCATTGTGTTGGACTTCTGGAATCGCATCAACGGAACACATGGCATTCAACCACAGTGAGTAATCGTGACCATCTTGCCATGGCGAAAGGTCACTGAAATCCATGTTCTGAAAGGCTCTCGGAGGAAGAGGACTCGGGCATGTCATCACCCCTCACTTCATTAAGTTCTCTGGAAGGTGACCTGGACGATATTTTCCCACCTCTTGATTCGTCACACAACGCAGATGATTTGCATGCTGCCAGTGTGCGTAGTTGTCTTCTCCCTTCATCGCGTTCAATCCCATAAACTTACTCATTCGCAGTTACTCATGGGGTTCAAAGCGATGACACATCTTCGGCCACATCGTTCCCCTTCCAAAGCCAACCCTCTGGTCAACGGTATCTCCAAGCATCCTTCACGGTCCAAGATTGATGCAAACAAACAAACGGACGCAGAAGATATTTCGGGCAATCACCATGCGCGTATCATATCAAGGAATCTCTCTCTCTCAGTCCCCAAGGTACGTCGCGTGCCCGTCTTGATCATTGTGGTGACTTAATTAAAGCAGCCTCCCCGGGCCGTTGCTGCCAATGGTATGACTCGGACCATCACAAACGAATCGGCTGTTAGCACGATGTCTTCCGCTGGGCCTTCGACAGCACCTGTCAAACGCAGACGGAAGTCTACCGCCAGTATTCAGCCGGAACCTAGTGCCAGGGAATTGCGGTCGAGGACTAAAAGGGAGGATACGGCGACTAGTACAACTACTAAGGCGCGCTCGTCTACCTCAGAGTTAACTCCCGTTGTCTAAATAGTTGTTTATAGGGGTCTTCAGTCATTCGTTCAGAAGCAGCTCCGAGCGCGAGAAGAACCGCACCAGCGAAGACAATGTCCGCTTCTGAATATCTGGTACATGCCGGAGTGGTGCCCCCTCGGGAGATGCGACCTCCAGATATCATCCCGGCTCCCCGTATCATTATAAAGGTGCGTAGAACACGCTGATCATATCGATGAACTCTGATCCCTCTGCCCGTAGTTAGAGGATACCGATCAAACGAGCCTCCTCCTTTCAGGGTCTCCCCCCAAGGTACGTGGCTCTGGAGCCGTTACTTGCCGTCTGACTCAATGGTCTTAGGTGAAACGCCGGGCTCGTAAAACCGTTCAGAAAGAGCAGAAAGAGAAAGAAGTGGATCCCTCCAAGGAGAAAAGGGGGAGGAAGAGGAAGCAGCCAGAGGACGAGGTTGAGCCCGACGAGCCTCCTTCTACATCTCAACGGCCGCAAGAAAAAGCTCCAAAGACTCGGAGGCTTGCCTCAAATAAGTCTGAAGTTGACAAGCCCGAATCCGATAAGCCCAAGACAACAATAACTCCGAAACGCCCTCCAACCAACTCGCGTGCGAAGGTCCAGGCAAAGGCGAAGGCACCGACTGCGAGCTCTACAACATCAACACCGACCCTTAAGATTCGTCTCCCAAGGATGAGCACAGTTAATCTCTCTTCACCCCAACGACAAGGTCTTAACGTCGATACCCCGACTTGTTTATAAAGATAAACAACGCATCTCTTGACGACAGCTATGTAAGTAGTGTAAACCGATGATTTTGAAGTGCGCGGAAGCATCACCTTGAGTTGCTTCGCGTGCTCTATAGTAGTACTGTATACACCTGTATGACAATTACCTAAAGGCCTCCCTCTTGCGATTGAGGATTGTGCACAAAACTAATGGGACGCAACGAGAGTTGATAAATAAAATTTGAGCCAAGGGGATGTATGCGATATCAAATTTATTTGACAACGTCATCATTCTGTTCTGACGACCGTAGAACGAATTTAGCAACAATACATACATTCACATACAACTAGCGAAGATTCCGCGTGAAGATTTTCTGCTAAGAGATTGTTCGTTGACCTCCCAACCGTCCACTGTATTTTTCTATCTCGTCTTACAATTCACCTGCCATTGGACTAAGAATCTTATCAATCCTGCGGCTTGGAGAATCACCAGAAGTATTCGGGAGATGGTTCCCTAAACCTCCAGAGGGCTGTGGGCTTGAGCGCTTCATCCGTCGCTCTGCCTGTTTCGCCGCCTGCATCATCATCTGCGTCTGGACCCTATTCTCGTTTGATGCAAGACGGCGATGCACCTTTGTCTTCCGGTGGGCCTCCCATTGTTTACCCTCTTCGATCATACAGGGCTGCTCGGGATCTATGGTGCAGGTCTGGCAGATCATTTTTCGCCGGGCTTCAAGGACTGAGGTGGGGCTACAACCAATGCATGTCAGGTGCATGCAAAACAGGGCTGAGACTAACGTACTCGACTGGCCGGCGAGGAATATCAAGGAGTAGTCTTGCTGTGCTGGAGAGGCTCTTAGGATCGGGCAACTCTCGGAAGTCAAGAAATGCTTCACTCAAATAATCAACGACTGTCCAAGAGGTTCAAAACAGTGACTAGTTACCTTCAGCAATTTGAAGAGCAGGCTCTAATACGCGAGACCGCCAGCTCTCCCCGAGCTCTTAGTTATACGGAGGTTAGCCAAGAGTAATACGACTGAGGAGCTCGCTGAGACTCGCCGGTGGCATCTAGCACGTATGTAGGAGTAAGAAAGTCCTCTGTATTGGCTTCGTTGACAACGGGTAGCAATTTATTGCGCAGCCATGATATTTGGCGTTTGGCATACTTCCTCGTCGAGTGCTTCATACTGTTCACGGACTCATGGAATAAATTATCAGGCGGATTTGGGGTGGTCAAGTATTCGTGAAATTCCTTGTATCCTGCGAGCCAAATCAATGGCATACCTCGAAGAATACGAAGAAAATCAGATACCAATTGCCTGATATAGACCAAGGGTGTAGTCTGTATCTTCGTTAGACGTCTCGCCCGTTGGTCCTGCAATTGCAATATGACGCATTTCCTTGATCTCGTCCAAAAGTCCCGCCTAAAAGTACTGATCAGCTTCATCTATGACAGAAACACGATGCTGACTTCTATCATCTCGTCGATACGGGTGTCCAAGCGAGGATTTAAGACCTCAGGATCTGCGTATAACCAATAGCACAACGTACGATATCTTTGGTCAATAATGAGTATTGGATGAAGGTGGTGAAGCAGGTTGACATACCTAGGTCTTGCAGTCTCTTTGGATTGCTCGCCAACAATTGAGCTGGGAATCCTTCCGGTCTCCTTTACAATTTCTATGTTACGGAGCACCTTCCGCGTGTCTCGCCAGTGCCATCTTATTGCCATCTTAGGATCCAGAGAGGATAGTAGTCTATGGAGCGACAAGGCAAGCTTGGGATCATCAGAAGCGGATGGGGGGTGCTCGGGAAGGGTGTTGAACAAGTCCAACAACTCCGGCGGCAGAGATGTTAGACTGTGCGCTACCTCTTCGGACATTTCTGGCGTTTCATCATGTATACGAAGCCCGGATTGAGACAGTCGGTTTGGAAACAGCAGGTGTTGGATCCAGTACGAAGTCCCCCCAACGACTACGGGGATCTTATTCAGTTTATGCGTCTCTTCTATCTACCAACCAGCTGATGAGTACGCGAACTCCTTCACGGAAGGTACAACTGACCGCCTTCACGGAGTCCTGCACCCATTGACCAACAACGTACTGTTCTCCTGGCTGCTTGAAACCCATGAGAAGGTGTTCGACGCCCTGTCTTTGAGCTTCGGGCATTTTATTGGTTATGATGTCCATTCCGGCGTAACATTGCATAGCGTCGGCGTTGATGATCCTCGCGCGATTCGGGGTGATTTTGGAAAGGTGAAGTGCAATTTCAACAGCTAGCTGCGATTTCCCAACCCCAGTCGTTCCACATATGGCGATTACAGGAAGTCGAGTAGCAGCCACCATCATGGTCAGAAGCGAGTGCTCCGTTAGGCGCTCGGCCACGGAAGAGGGGACATATGAATCGAAAAATACTACACTACATTCAGGATTCGTCCATTCTGTCGGGTGATATACTACGGCTACGGGATCGATACGGTGACCGTGAACTGGACCGTGAACGGGAGGGGCTACGCGACACGTATCTTGAACCAGCTTCTGAAGGAGTTTTGTCGCTTCTACTGCGACTTCTGCCCCGACTGGTACTTCGCCCTCCAACATTGCTAACGCTTCTACTCCTGCTGCGACTCCTCCCTCTACTCCCACTACGACTCCGGCTTCTATCACTTCCAGCGTCGCTTTTACCCTCCATGGCATCCAACAGGCGGCTCTTCCTGGGTCCAATGTCTCCACGTTCTTCCAGAACAGAGCGTTTTTGGAGGCGGGGTAATATTATGTCACAGACGCGCTCTTCCGTGAGCAACGAGTAAACAAATTCATCCATAAACGTTAGACTGTAGCCAGCTGCAAATCGAAAATTCAGCAGTAGGACACAAAGTTGACGGATTTGGCGCACCCATATTCCTATTCCGCAGTTTTCTGTAGTCTTTCAACAGTGGTTCCAGTATTTCATATACGTCGACCGCACTGAAAGTCATGCGGACGTACAACGCAGCGAGGGCCCTAAGGTATCTGTCCAAGGTCAATGAAAGTCCACGAACTCTGTCCATGGAACATACTTGAACTCCTCTGCTTGCAGGTATTCAATCAGAATCTCTTTCTCCGGCTGAATCTGCAGAAGTTTCAGCAGCAAGCATAGGAACTCTGTCGGTCGCTGATTTCCATAGACACCGCCAATAAATTTGATCTCGATAGCCTTATCAATCAACGTTTCGGCTATCCACAAGTCAGCCATGTTACTCCTCCAACTCAAAGAACGTCTGCCACAAACCAGTTAAAGCGAAGCAGTATTCTTTCCAATACGACGATTCGTAAATTCGGTTTCGTATGACATTTTCGACTAGAAACTAAGGTAGTAGGTTCGCAGCCATAATTGGGCAGACTAAACGAAACCCCTCACCTGGGGGTTCTGCCCATGGATGGCCTTCGCGCCAGTTACAGTAGTATTCGCCATGGGAGGTCGAGAGACCGCGTTGTTATGGAGTGTTTGATCCTCACGTTAATGCTTGGTCACAGGGGATGCAAATAGGGTACAGGAGACAATTGGTTTTAGGTATCTACATAATTCAAGCTGACGGCCTTCCCAGGGAATGCTTCTCGGCTTCCATCCACTCCCTTCCAAGTTCCTCAACCACCTTTGGCAAAATAAATTCCACTTTCGCTCGGTCCCTTCCGCTGCCTTCCAGGTAGTATTTGATCTACAAAATCTGTTGGCATATTCACCATGTGACATGGATAGCATCACTTACTTTCGGCTCTGTCCCACTCGTCCTAGAACATGTCTATGTATCTCCACAACCATATGATGCATTAGACTATAGACGCACCTAGTCGTAAGAACGATTTTGACTTCGTCGTTTCCTGCTCTGAATTGAATCATATGTCCCGAAGAAAGTGGCAATCTAGGTTTGAACGACGGCGCATTTGTGCTATCGTAGCCTGTAGTAAGATCTACGATGCTGGTGACCTTCAGTCCAGCAATTTCAGAGGGGTAGGTAGCATCGATGTGGGTAGGAGATGCCGCCGTATTGCTGGAAGAAGCCGTCTATCCGCAGCAGAAGTAGGTATTGTGTCAGGAAATATTTCGAAGAGGCTTTTGTAAGTTCTCACCGGATAGCTTCGTATGCGGGTAAAAATTTCGTTGATCTTGGATGGGTCGTCGCAAATAAAGTAACTGTTGCTCGTCTAGATGAGTGACAAGCGTGAGGGAACATCGCAGTGATCTTGGAGCAACTGCCAACCTTGAAGTATCCATAGCTATACAGACCAGAGCATTTGAGTTAAACACACGGATGGTAAACTATAAATCAATCACCGTTCGTATAATTTGGAAATGTAGGAGCTTGCTGTTTCGCCCTCCCGTTGCAATGATGTAACTAATTCCGCGAAAGAAACCTTTCAGCACCCCAGTTGGTTAGATTGGTAGCATTTGACAGATGGATTATGGTGTACCGTCGCGGCGACACCATCTTTGTCGCGGATTTGAGGGCCAAACATGTACCCAATCGCTTCCTCGTATCCGAACGGCACTTCGAAACCTTGCTCCACAAGCGTCAGCGCAGTGTTTCCAATAAACTTGAAGCCTATAAATACACATCGCATTGGTATCGATCTGGAAGGGAGATTGCATGCAAACAAAGAACCTGTCAGGCATTCAGCGAATTTGAAGCCCTCTGCATGGGCCATGGCCTCGATCATCTTAGAGCTGACAGTAGAGGCAACCATAGCTAGCTTCTCTGAAAGTGTAGAATATACCAGAAACGCGTGTTAATATGGTGATAGAAATAAAATTCGTAGGGTCGCACCCAGTGGCTTCCCCGATTGCTTGTAAATCGCAAGCTCTCTGGAAGCAAACAGGGCTCCGAGTTGGTCTCCCGTGAAAACAATCCATTTACCACTGGGCCTTGCAATCCAAAGCCAGTTCGATGAAATATACTAACGGTGGAGGTTGATTTACTTACCCTTTCTCGGCGGCAGCGAAGCGGTCGGAATCCGGATCCTGTGCCAGAACGTACTGAGCACCTTCGCGTTCCGCTGTGCTGATTGCTAGATCCTAAGGGGATGATGAGCATCTATGAGAGAAAGAATGTATATATGATACCAAAGCGCCTGATGCAATGATGAGCAACGTGACAAAGGTGGAGAAGAATATCCTACCCTTCTCTTCTGGATTTGGGAACGGCACAGTGGGGAAGTCTGGATCCGGATGTCTTTGTTCTTCGACGGCTACAAATGGCGGAAGACCAAACAGCTCGAAACCGCGCGTTACAAATGGATGGCTAACACCATGCATCGAAGTGTTCACGAACTTCACTATCGACTGAGCGTTCGGAGACCTTGAATAAATGTCAGTGGAAGTCACGTAAAGTCGTAGGATCGGGTGCGTACTTGTACAGGCTTAATTTCGCGAGCTCGGCGAAGTAGGCTTCGCGCATGTCTTCTGTAGGATCGATACAAAAAGATGAAGAATCGACCAAGGAGGTGTCCCAAGTCTTGGGGGTGAGGTTGGCTTTGATAGAGTCAGAGATGCCTTCGTCGTGCGGACTTATGATCTGCACGCCATTTTCCCAATATACCTGCGTTTCCACATTAGCTGCCATTCGCAGGGGAATATGTCACATATTTTGCCTTGTAGCCGTTATCGTCCTTTTGAAACGAAGAATAATAAGAACAGGGCAGGAATAAACGAGCGTGCCCAAACCTTGGGATTGTGGCTCGCGGTGATCATGACACCACAGGCCGCCCGAAGTGCCTTCACGCCGAAGGGTACCCTTACGAACAGGCGTCATCATCACAAAATCGGGACTAACATGCAGCGCTGCTCACATAGGCGTATGAACAAGGTCACGGTAGAGATATGCTTTTACGCCGTTCGCGAGGAACACCGAAGCCGTTAAGTCGGCCCAATGTTTGGAATGGTGTCGATGGTCGTGCCCAACGACGATACCACGCTCGCGAGCATTCTCGACGTGAGCGAGAACATACGCACAAAGTCCCTACAATTCAAGACTTCCATTTGGGCCCGTTTGAGGTGGAGTGACGAAGGAACACACTTGAGAAGCTTGAATAATAATCAAGTCGTTCATGCGCGACCAGCCAGCCTGCATCTTGCCTCGTAGACCTGTTATGTAGGCCTTAGTATCGATTGACCTCACTAGGATGGAGGAAATCTTACCTGCCGTCCCGAATTCGATCCGCTTCCTACATGCTGCCTCAGTCACGAAACGGCTGTGATATCTCGACATCTACATACCTCATGCGCTTCTCAAGCTCTACAATATCCCCTTCGGACCAAAGTTTCTGGATTTCTTGTCTGGTTTCTGCATTCTGCAAGCTTCATCAGCTTCGGACTATACAATGTGATTTGAGTGACATACCTGATCTAGGGACAACCATTCCTCTACTAACGGGCGCAAGGATTCCATGATGAAGGTGTGGGTTTGACTGGACAATGCCCGGACCTGGCACACTTAAATGTAGTGGCCCAGAAATCGATTATGCCATGTGCTACTGATTTCATGCACTCTTGCAAGTGGCGGCAAAAATGAGGAGATAGGAGAAGTGGCCACCTAAAGTTCAATATTTTGCGTCGGAAGGTCTACTGGCACTGCCCCAACGCCAGTCTATTCGACGTGTTGTTAACCGAGCTTCTAGGACAGTGTTCGAGATCTGCGCGCGCCGTGGTGGCATGAATTAGTAGCGATAACACCCTGACCGTGAACCGGTAAACCACAATCTATATAAGCATTCCACATATCGGTGTTCACAGTAAATACGGGGCGAACCCCGCCTAGTGCAAACGGACACATCACATCGAGGACAAAACACAAAACCTAGGACTTAGTATTTGAAGCCCCGTAACGTACGTTGTCTCAGGACAAACAAGACTGGCAGCCTATCACTTTCATTAGCTAGGAGCCACATTGGTGGGACAATTCTAAGCACGAAGAGAGGTACAACACGAACTGTAACCGCCGCTACGCTGCCGCAGTTGTGCGACAATTCTTTGAACTTGTACATAGCTACCTCGTATTTTTGAAGCGCAGTGAGGGGTTTCTGTGTCTCTTAAGTGAGATCGAAGCCGAAGCAAACAAAACATGTTCATAGCAAGCAAACGACAGGGAGACAATGAGAACAAAGTGGGGACAAAACTAGGCCTCCACTGGCGAGGTGGTAGAAGATGCCAAACCCCTAGGCATTGATGACGGTGTTCCACACCTGCATCGCTGCACCCTCTTCGGCTTCCTTCCTAGTATTGCCCGCGACACGGCTGGCCAAGACAGGCTGACCATTAACTAGTCATAGATCAGGCAAATGAACACCTCGAGAATCCAGGGGTGCTCACCGAGTGGCATAGTGGTCCAAGTCTGTTGGTGCTGAGGACCGTGAGGGGTACTGTCATATACAATGGGGGTGTGAAGTCCTTGATAGTGGTTGTGGACGGTGCGCTTGTAAGCTACATGCAAGCCGCCAGTCAGAATATTGCACGCTGAGACTCTGTGAATACCTACAGTTGTCTCGAGGGTTGTTGGGCACGGCGGACATGTCTGTGTTGACTAGGTGGAGTTGACTGAGAATTTCAAGTAGTGTGCTGAGTATATCGAGTGTTTTAACTGCGTTGATGCATCTCCTCGACGCACAAGCAGATTTATATACTCGTTGCTGTCGCTGAGCGCACCGCAATGGAGTAATTTCATCTCCCATAACTGAGCATCTCTGACCAGCGTCGAGGTCGAGCTAAGCATAGCGGTATTGTTTCATTGCTCTACTAGAGCAAAGTGTCAGATGCACAAGTCGATCATCGCGGAAGAAGTCAATATTGTCGGATTGAATAGACGATAACCCACCTCTCAGGTCATCGATTGTACCGAGCGCTAGTCACCTGTCGTGTTTTATGAAGTCGATGAGCACCAGACGAGACAGTTGCTGTCGAAGGTGCTGAATTGGGTGGAAAGGCGGTCGTTCTGACCGCACGCCACATTAACGAAGAAGCCAGCGCGGGGCCGAAATCTCGAAGAAGCTTTTAATATGCCCATTTTGTCAAGTTGTCAGTGCGAGGTGCAGTACCAGCAACAGCATCCTTCAACTACATCGAACGAACTTGGCGGGGAGGAGATGTAGCGCCCTGCAGTATATTGTCACAGTGTCAATTAAAATTTCGATATCTGAATCACAAGGGGAATAAACTTTAGCTCATCGCAGGAGATCGATTGGCCCAGGAAGTCGTTGAGGTGTTATATTGCTGTAGGCAGGACTTTCTGATCAGAAGTGCGAACGTAATAACTTGATCACACTCAAAAATGGTCCAACTGACCTGTTGAGCTATCTAGAGTTAGCCATATGGGTTCACCTGAAAGCGCATGTAACACCCACGGTAGACCACTAAGTTCTTTTCTCCGAAGTCGGTTTTCTAGATTTCAGGTAAGATGAAGAAGGACCGTACCGGAAGTTCTAGGTCGGAAATGACCTACATACGCATCAACTTCAGCGAGTTACTATTTTTGCTGTGCCGCGCCACCTTTTGGGACGTAGTAAGCGCCACGCGGTTTTCATGATGGATGTGCGGATAAGACGGAAATTACTGCTATGTTTTGTTCCGATGGTCTCGCCTCGCGCATGGAATCTGAAGGATAGCACTTATGCCCTCGCGAGGGAGGAGTCGGCGAAGTGATATTATCCGTGCTGTTGCCGAGACACTACAGGGCTTGGAGCGCTAGTGAGCACTTGTCTATTGATTGTAACGCTGCAGAAACATCGGACCAACGCACCGGTGAGGGTTTCAAAGCGATCCAACATGTACAGCTTCTACTTAGCTTCATACTGGTAAGGTATGGCAAGCACTGCGTCCGTCAACTATGACAATATGGGGAACGAGACAACGCACAACGATTAAGACAGTGAGATTGCATCTGCCATTGCATCTGACCACAGTACGCAGCATGGTTTCAGGCAGACACTTTTACGCTGTCCTTCCATTGCGTGTTCACCAGGAGAAGAGCGTAGCTCCGTATGGAGCGAGACAGCGAAGAGGACAAAGCGGTATGGCCTGGGTCGATATGGAGAACGTAGAGTGGATTGCATTAATAGGCTTTAATTGGGGACATTGTGTAAAACCACTTCTAACGGCGATGGGCACGACGCTGCCGGGCTTACTTCTTGGCGACAACGATGTGGTCCCAAGCTTGCCTCTCTGCATCCTCCTTGGCAACTTCTACTACATGAGGCTTCAAGTAACGGACATCCTGTGCGTCACGCGTGAAGACATGTACGAGCATTTCCAGAGCCAGACGCACCTCTTCTGGCTTTATCCACTGATCTTTCGGCAATGACTTGTGGACGACGCTAGCCTGAGAAGCGCGCTTGATGCGGAAAATACGGTCATATCCTTGCTGAGGAGTCAAACGAGACAAGGCCTGAACATTAATGTGAGTTGCGATCTTGCATAGGATACCTTCACAATGGTGCGTACCCGTTGAACGTCCGGACGTTCTTCAACGACTACCGGCGACTCAAATCAGAATTCAGAGCATTCAACGTGCAGAGAACTCACGAAGGTCATCGTATTTGAAGCCCATTTGGCGGTAGCCCGCCAGGTTGGCATACCACGTAGCAAACGGCTTCAACCATTTGGTTAAGGAGCGTGAGGCTCTGATTTGGGGCGCCAGCGAAGGACCTAGGGGACCAAACATTTTGGAGTTGTTCGAAGTTGTGTAAAGGCCGCAGAATTGAGCGGAAACTGTCGGGCTTGTATTTGCCCCTGTTTGTATCTGGTCAAGCGCTCGAGTAGATTAGATTAGATTGCGTGAAGCTCTTAGCTGATGGATGTGATTGGCATGATAATGGGATCGATGCCTATAAATTCAGCTCAAGGGCAAACACCTCTTCTTTTCTTCACCACAACCATCAGCCAAAATGTCCACCACTGAACGCACCTATATCATGATCAAGGTAAGAAAATACATCGTTTGTCCTTTTGGTAACCAGATCACTGACTGACGCCATCCAATTCGTAGCCCGACGGGGTTCAGCGCAATCTCGTTGGAAAGATTATCGCCAGGTTTGAGGAGCGTGGCTACAAGCTCATCGCCCTCAAGATGACCCAGGCGACTCCTGAGCATCTCGAGAAGCGTGAGTGGATGTTACATTGGTGAATGTCCCAGTGATTGATCGTGCGTAGACTACGCTGATCTCAAGGGAAAGCCCTTCTTCCCTGGCTTGATCAAGTACATGGCATCCGGCCCTGTAGTTTGCATGGTTTGGCAAGGGCTTGACGCTGTCAAGACTGGCCGTGTCATGCTTGGTGCTACCAATCCCCTCGCGTCTCCCATCGGTACGAAACTATCCTACTCCCATCGCAGGATTTATTAAATTCGCATTAGGATCTATTCGTGGCGACTTCTGTCTCGCCGTCGGACGCAATATTTGTCACGGATCCGACTCTGTTGAGAGCGCTGAAAAGGAAATCGCTTTGTATGTCTTGTATCCGTGATTAGATGCTGCCGAAGACTAATGATCCCGAAAGGTGGTTCCCAGATGGTGTCGTCCAGTGGACCAGCGCCCTGGAAGGTTGGGTTTTCGAGTAGACCTGAACTGCAACTTACGCCCAGTCTTAGGAAGTGTGTACAATAGATAAAATTGCCAGCTTGACTGTTTTTGCCCAAAGTTAGGCCTCCTGCCTCCTGAATGTCAGTAACAGGGGGTAGAGGGCCCAGGACGTCCATCCCTGAACATACCCGGCGTTCCGCTTGACATGGAGGCCCTGTTCCACGAACATCGCTCTCGATGATACTGATCACACGGCAAACGGCTCGTTGATGATGACGCTGAGATACGCGTGGGTTCTCGTTGGACGGCGGGGGTCCTCTTCTCACAGTCTATTTGCCGTTGATGAGAATAAGTGGCTGGCTGACTGAAAGGGATTATGCTGACTGGTTGCCCGGTAAGCTTTGGGAATATTCAGGAGCGTATCAAGCAGCTCAAATGGAGCATGTCTAATTCAATTCTAGTATATATTGACGCGGCCAGCTTGGCCCTGCCGCTCGCATCCCTCCCTCTGATATGATGATCATGTTCCGCTGTCCCAGTTTTCGTGTGCTCTTCCTGCTCTGCTTATCCTATGTTCTTCCTGCACTCGCCTTGAAGGGGGATTCCTGGTGCGGGTTTCATATGTGTGTGAACGCGACGGCGGATGAGCACTCCGTAGTTTGTAAGTCGCTGCGCTCATGGTGATCACCTCAACCACTGACGACTGGGATAGATCAATTGACTGCGAAACTAAAGCCTGCAGGCTGGATGGCCATGTGAATATCTGCAATCCTCTCTCCGAAACCTGGCTCATCGTGTTCATTCCTAGTGGCTTCGGAAAACATATGATCAATACCCAGATGGTCATCGTCTGGAAGAACCGCAGTAACGCGACTTCGATTTCCCAGCGAATAACCGAGCACTATAGAGAACCTCATGTTGTTCGTTCTCCGCCAAGACGCGCCTTTGTTGAGGATGTAACCGACTTCGTGAGTGCTACGACTTAATGGATGGTATAGGTCAATAACCACAGGATTTCATGCTGCTGTAGTGGGCGCCACCTGATTGGGAAACTCTGGCTTTCAAGATTCCTAGGAATAAGACTGTTCTGCCTGAAGGCCACACCAATGAGCGATACATTTGGGCCTTCTCTAAAACGCGCCCCTCAGGTGGAGACGCAGACGAAACTATCAACATGCACTTTGGTGCGGGTTATTTCGAATTAGATCTAACGAAGGACCTTCCGGGCACTGAGCATCTTACCACCCTTCCTGCCGCCCCCACGCGTCCTGCAACTCCCCCGAAGCCCACGACTCTATCGCATCCTACACTTGAGGTTGCCCCAGCAAACATCAGCGTAACCACCTCTGCATCCGTTAGTGCTCATACTCAGGCCACCGACGAAGCCGTGGTACCAGACAAATTCACGCCTTCCAATCATGGAAAGTTGATCGTGCTTCACGGATTACTTCTCTCTGTCGGTTTTCTTCTATTCCTTCCAATCGGTGCTCTAGTAGCAAGGTGGTGTCGCACGTTGGTATCGCACTGGTTCAAGGTGCATTGGATCTCCAATATGCTTTTAGGATTCCCGGTCATCACGCTAGGTTTCCTACTCGGACCGTTGGCAGTTTCCAGCGATGGTGGAGGTCATTTCCGTGGTGCTCACCATGTATGTACTGCAACGTACCTCATGCAAACCTCTGTATCTGACATACACTGCACAGATATACGGCTTCATCCTATATGGGATCTTCATCTTGCAACTATTTCTAGGCCGAAGGATCGAGTCACGACCAGTGACCCCCGATGCTCCCGCACATCCACCAATAAACATCCTCCATATGGTCCTTGGTCTGTCCATCCTGTGCTCCGCTGTGTTCCAGGTGCATGTCCTTGCGCCTTGCCCTCAACACCGTTATGCTGATTTCATACGTACGTTAGACATACAGCGGTCTTCAGCTGTCAGAAACCGCTCTTGAACAACCTGTGCCGTCTGCCGTCTGGGGCCTCTGGAAGGCTTGGGTCGCGGTAAGCCGCATGATACTTTACCTTGGCCCCCTCTAATTATAGTTCCACATCGTATTAGATTCTCCCAATCGCCTACCTCGCCGGGCTGGTTTTGCTTCCCCGACAACTGAAGGCGGACAGATCTGGAGCTCCAGTCATCCCTGGTAGTAACTACATTGCACTGCCTGACCGCGCCGACGACCCGCAACCTCGGTGGACTGACAACGGGAGTGATCACACACTCCAAGGAGATGAATACTCGTTATCAAATTCTCCCCGAAAACCAGATCACTCCGTTCCCTTACTCCAAGCAGAAGAAGCTTGATTTATCATAAAATATACCATTAATGATGACTACAATGCAAAGGGTGATTGGAGATACTATACACCTGTTGTAAACTAACTACATGGACATTCCTGAAGAAACTGATTGTGAACGAATGACGGAGCCGCAGCTATGCTAAATGTAATAAGAATATGATGGGTATGGTAAAAGTGAATGAATGGTAGCTGTACGGGACGATCTACCAGTGATGCAGAATGTGATATGTATGCAAGTTATATGAGAATTGGCAGAGAGAACCCAGCGGAAAGTCTCTGAGTGTAACCCCGCTGCCCACGATGCAGTTAGCAATTGGTCGCATGCCCTGTGGCTGACTATTGTGGTGTGCCCACTGATAAATATAGCGTGGATTGAAAGAGACAAGGCTATCTCTGGGTAATCAGGGAAGTTGCGAGCTCCTCGTCGACATCCATGGAACCATCCCATCGTCGACCTATTCCTCCGTATCTCTTATGTCCGTCTGCAGAGTAACCAAGCCCCTCGCCTCGTTGGAGCTTCTCGGCGAGCGGTCTGTCCACTCGGCATTGTCTCGCAGCTTCCACCCACGAAAAGCCGTCCACGACGTTGGCAATTCCGATCGCACATCTGATTATACGAGTCCACCGAGCGTCAGACAGCCTGAGGTTTGATGGAGAACTGTCGTCCGTGTCATCTAAGAGCTCAAGCTCCGCTAGCCTATCTTCCTCTCTGGACCAATAGCCACGCTCGAAGACTTTGCGACCAACCCATGCCATCGCCCTGATGCACCAATCTTCCCGAAGGGGTGCACATCTGGTAGTCAACATGGTCCACCGTTCCCCAGTGTACAGCGCCTTCTCAGTGACGTGACTCGGTATATTCGAAAAGAAATTGGCGAGATCCGACCAAGGGATATAGGGTTTGAATAGTGCCGCAGCCTTCTCATTCTTCAAGATCGTTGCCAAAAAGGTGAGGAGGACGGTGAGCAAAGGGTTTGGAACGTCTCGTTGAATCGGATCACGGAGAACTTGAGAAAGCATGGCCGACATTAATTGAACAGCGAGGGAAAAGGTGATGGGACGCTTCGCCTCTGATTCGGTCGTCGGGATATTGACTTCGTCGACGTCCATCTCGTCTTTCATCGACGTACTCTGAGGTTGAGGGGCGAAATCTTCTATACTTGCAATCCCAGCTTGCTTTAAGGTGCCCTCAGGATTACCGTATTCGAGGACGGCCCCGATGTTGAGGACAGCCATCATGATCCAGTCCTTTTCTTCGGCACCGTCTACTGCTATTTTCTCTAGGAGGCGGACAAGTATTGGATCGAAGTTGTCCAGCCCGCTCGCAGTGAAGAGCATGCCATGGAGGAGGATGAAGAGGTCGGAAACACTAGCACCAGGAAGAAGTCGACGGGCCTGCAATTCAGGGGACCATATGGGGAGTAGTCCAGCCTCACGCGATGCGAGAAACGGATGCAGGGTAGTCATACTAATATCATCGTCTTCGTCAGCGATAAGATTAAATGGGATGAGGGATGACTGACCTCTTGACGAAATGATAAACTGTCCGCAGTTCTTCGTCTTCGACTTCTTGGGACAAAAGGGCGAGACAATGATGTAGGCGTCCATTTCCAGGAGTGTCTGCAATCCCTTTGCCGTACCACCCCTGTGCGGTTTTCCGCCACCGCTCTTTCTCCGGTAAAACGTCTAGCAACCGTGCCGCTGCGACACCAATACTGGGCTCCTGAGAATTTATATCGCTACTCGCTTCGGCGCCTGCTGGCTGGTTTGCGCTCCCAGGAACCCCCGAAAGCGCTGCCGCGGTCAAAAGAACTCCATGGCCGAAATTGCTTTGCACCATCGTTGCTACGATAGTGCGATACCGTGCCAAGTCCCCGAGGGCTTCAATCCAGTCACTCTTGAAGCCGCCCAGCGTTCGCTCTTCGTACAAGCCTGTGTAGAATGTGTAGGCGTAATATATGAAATCTTGCAGATGCTCGAGAGCAAGGGGAGAAGTGAACGACGCGCGGCGGAGTGATTCAAGGAGATGATGGAAGCCAGTGTTCCACAAGCAGGAGATGAGGTTGTACTTCGTGGGGATGGAGCGAAGAGAGTCGGGTACAGCAGGAGCAAGAGTCATTTCGAGAATATTATGTATCGTGTCAGCCAACCTGCGATCAAGGTCAGCAGGCATTAACCATTGTGAAATTGCAATGCTCACCTCTTGTGATCAGCTATTCGGGTCCGCCAACTCTCCCGCTCCAACTCCTCATCTGCTGATTCTCTCCAACCCGCACTGGCATCTGCACCGTCCCCTTTAATTCGTGCCTCTAATTCTTTTATCGTGCGGTACAGAGCCTTCAGTTGCGAACTGAAGGTGCTGCTGCTAGTATGACTGCTTGGCTTGCTTCGACTGTCGAAAAGGGCGGAAGGTGCCGAAGAACTTCCAGTAGAGTCGGACGATAAGGTGAACGATGAAGATGAGGTAGAAGCAGCATATGAAGATGCGGATGAGGAAGATACATTGTCCCAGGAAGCTTTCGGCCTAGGTGTCGGTCGGCTATATAGATGTGGTTGAGCTGGTTTCGAGGCTTCCCAAGGAAGGGCGTGATAGTGCACTGTCGCTTCGAGTACAGCTTCGGGCTCAACGGTTCGTGGCATTGTGATTAAATTTGAATCTGTGTCAGACTGCCTCGGGTGCTTGTGCGCCCTGTGCAGCCGTGTATGATGAGAAGATGATACTCTGAGGCTCCGCGAAATATCCTCAGAATTCACTTCTTCCAGCGGTTGATGCGAATGCATCGAAGATCTAGTTGCAAACCAAATCAGTACGTTAGACCTACAAGGACAAGCAGTGAAGGTGATTACCGTATGGCAGGTCTTCGCTGCACTGTATCGTAAAAATTGTGGGATTCTGCTCTCATAACTAGCCTTTGCGGAATGGATAATAAAGGTCGAGGACAAGGAGCATGGTGGTTGAAAAGGAAAGTGAAAGCTGCGCCCAAAGCTCTGGCATCGGACAGCGGACTGCAAACTCACGCTGCGCAGTCGACTACGCTGGTTGGCTCCCGGCAAACCTGTCAATTCCGGGTTCCGCAGCACAGGAGAGTGGGTGGCAAAGCACGTGACTTTGCGCCACAACTTCTGACTCTGTAGAACTTACTCACCTTGACTGGCGAGTACTCTATGATTTCGTGCGTCGCTAGATGACATTCACGATATCGCCAATAACCCAAACCACGGTGCGTACACGATGCAGGCCAAAGTGATTCGACATTACATAAAGCTCCGTTCCTCGTCTCAAGTACACCTCCATCGATGATTCCTGCTATCCTCCCGCTACTCGACTATCATAGCTTTCTCAGATAGACCAAGACGTCTACCTCCCGCCGGACCGACTCATCGGCCTTCGTACTGTCTTGCACCCACAACTCATCTGCACTCAAACGTTGTGGCGTCCACCCCTCATGAATGTATTTTTGGGAGTTCAGTTTTTCAGAAACTATTGCCAACTTTTGTATATATCGAACTGGGAATGCAGTACACTGGATGACTTTATGGAAGAACGACTGTCCTTCGTAAACCAAAAGCTACTAGTCGTCCTAACAGATTGTGCTCAATCAGGCGGTTGGGACACCGTACTTGACGCACAACTGTTTCGCTGCTTCTTCCTCCGCATCTTTCACCCTTTTGGCTATTACAGCTTGATCCAATAAAGCTACCCCGTTCACTACCAACAACTTAATGCAATCACTAAGGTAGGAATCAATCCGCGAGAGCTCACGATATGGGGTAGTGCTCCAAGTTAAATCGTGTTCAGGGCCGGAGGCCTCAGTCTGGTAAGTGATCGTCTGTTTCTTAGCTTGGAAATAATTGTGAATGGCGCGTTTGTTGGCTTCGCCGAAGGATTGAACGGTGAGCTTTCCAATATGTAATTTTCCAGTACTAGATACTCACAATTGTCAGGCATGTTTCTGTTCTTGATACTAAAGTTGTTCGGTTCGTTGGATTTGAGTATGCCGTGTATTTCTTGCTGCTGAAATCTCCATTTTATATACACCTTGCACCTAGGTGCTGTATTTAATTTCGGCGTTGAGTTCACAATGCCAACGCATTGTTGATTGTTGGAAGTCGCGAACTTCCGGGTATTACTGTGTGGGATCTAGAGATGTCCCCGCCGTGGTCACTGCCAAAGATGTCGTCCTTGAGCGGCTGCTCTACCATTTTATATGGACTGGTGAAGCATTACCCGCAATGTTCTCAATGGAGTTGAAAATGTTGTACGTCGACGCACAACAGCAGAAGACGCCAAATTGTAAGCGTCGAGTCGGTAGGCTAGGCCCATAGATTATTGCTGCTGTAAACCCACTGCCGTCGTCTCAGTATAACAGCAAATGAAATCGCTCCAACACTCCCTAACCCATTGAAATGCTGGTACCGCAAATATCCATCAATCGATCCCTCTGGAGTCGGAACTGGGCGGACCAGCGTTCAGTCCTTTGGAAATTTACTGTATCCTTGCTGTTTACGATTTGTTAACTGCAGTTGAGTGGCGGGAATACCTACACTCGAGGACTTACTGCGGATGAGGTCTTTCCAGGAAGTAAGTTCAGCCACTGGTCTCGCCAATCACTGCCAACCAATCACCAAAATATAGCGAATGCAGCACTATAATCTCATCAGTAACCATCGGGGGGATGATGATTTGACTGAAAGGTGCCTTGGATCTTCAACGATATGCTGTTGAGTTGCTTTCCCGTGGATACACACCAGAAGAGCAACCGATATTACCATCAGTAGCATTACAACATATAGACTCGGACTACATACTGATCAACTCATGCTGTCGTTGGGATTGAAATTGATGTCGCCGCATGCGGCCTCTATTCTCAGATTACTCGACTTATCATAATCTCGAATACAACGCTGGTTTACGAGCCTACATGCGGCCATCAATTTCGGTTCGGTGACCGTGGGATTTTCCGTATCGAGTCGGATAACGGCAATCTCATCGTTCTACCTGTCGAGGCTGTCGTCTAATGTAGAAGAAGACGTAGTTTCAACCTTGCGATTCTCCGCGACATCGCTAATGCAATTCCCTCATGACTCATGAATTGTACGACCAGGGATGGTACCATCCAAGAGCATGCCAGTGGGATTTAACGCCGACGTTCGACCCTTCCGTGAGCATAACTATTCGTATGTTCATCCTTCCAGAACACGCTTATAATGATATATCGATCGATGTCTTTAGGAAATCATACTACCGTCGCCCCCCCCCCCAACGCGGGGCACACTCAGCCTCAACCAAAATCCGTCTCTCTCGCCGGCATTGTCGATGCGTACGCAGATAGATCAACGATAATAGACTCAAATAAAATTCGACGTCATTATAGTCGTGACCTAGCGACGAGGATTCAAGGAACCACGGCGTGGGAGGACGGGGGCGCCCAAGCGGGGGCTTACAATGCCCTTATGATGTCCTCCGTGTCTGTGTTGCCAGCGACGCGCTGCGTTTAATGTCATCTCATTCGGCCACGTGTAACGCTCTTACGTTCTGGCCTCCGTGGCTCACCGTCCAGAAGTCAACCTCATCGCGGGCTCAAGCTCAAGGATAATCACCGAGTCATGTATACATCGAACTGGGAAAGCAAACGATAGACGGAAAATATCAACGGGAGAGCCGTGGCCTTAAATGAACGATAAGGCCAACATCATGTGTCGAATTACGCCGTGATGAGGCCGAGCTGGATGGCAAGTTGCCTCGCCGCTTCCTCCTCCACCTCCCTCTTGTTCCTTCCTATGACCCTTGCGTCTAGCATAAGTTGCCCATTTACTGTGCCCAAATAAACTCAGTTAACAAGTCGCAGGAAGGAGGTGAATTTCGCGTGCTCACCTATCGGCATAGTTGACCAAATGAGTTGGTGTTGAGGGCCAGTGCAGCGGCTGTCATAAGTGACCGTCTGTCGACTGGGCTGATAATGATTGTGCACAAGACGCTTGTAGGCTTTGAGCGACAATGTCAAGGTGAGCTTGGCCCCTTGCAGAGCTTTAGACAATACTCACAATTTTCATTCATAGTTGTTGAGTTGATAATTTGCTGTAGGTTTGAGTGCGTCGAGTGCTCGGTGCTTCTGTATATTCAACCCTGCGAGGAGTGGCTTTTATCCACTCTAGCACAGCGGTAAGTTCGCAATATTATCGCAGTGTCGATTGCTCGAATGACCAAACCTGAAGGCATCGATGACTGGGAACATGAAATGCTGCTAGCATACATTGATCACAGCGGAAGAAGATGATGTCGACTATGGGATGGCGTCCCACCGTACCGAATGACTCGGGGGCTTCCCTTCCTCCGTGTTCTCAACAGAACTGCGTGCGACGTGGGTCTGCAAAACAGCAGTAGACGCTGAGCTGTAAACGCCCTTTGTGTATCCATCAGAATCAGACTCCATTACATCTGCACTTGCGTCCGAGAGGTGGAACAAGACAGAACTATGATGCATGGAAGTGCATTATGTGTCCCAGAAGATGTAGGATAGTTGGCTCGCATGACAATATTAGTTCAAGGTAGTTGCGTAACACGGAATTTGTTCCTAATTTAAGAAGCTTGGTTAACTTAATGTCCGTTCCAAGTACCGATAGAAACATTATCTTCATCCTGTGAATTTAAAGTACGCCCAAGAACGAGCCGCCGCCTTTGGATTCTATACATAGGGGCGTGCCGTATTGTAGGCTGTACTTAGAGCGGCCAGCCCAAATGGTCCGCTTCAGTAGGGCTCTGTGACTCCGATCGGCCCGTCGCATGAACAACACTCTGATATTTTGATTCCTCATTCTACGGCAGATGTTTCTCGGAAGAAGTCAGCAATCAGTGGCGCTGCCATCGCAAGTGGCTCATCATGTGTTTTCGAACTCGGTGGCTGAACTTACTTCCAAGAAAGAGGGCTCTCGGAGGATCACGTTCAAACCAATCCACAAGGTGAAGAACTCCACATAGTTGGCGCAAAATATACGGCACTTGTACAACGATTCCTCGAACATACAAGTCGAGTCTGGTCCTCCTGACTCCGATGCAAAACGGATCGATCAAGGCAGCGGCATTTCAACAATCTGGTATATTTCTCCCTTTGAGTGCTGGTGCGACGTGATGACGTGGGTGTGTATGTACGTATACCTTCTATGATCCTGAGACGATGGAAGAATGCCCGCGAACTTCAGAATTCACCTATGCAGACTAAGCAAGCAACGGGCGCTTGCAGCTCGGCGTCTGCTGCTGTAAATTTTAGTTCAATTCAGAACACGGAGGAAAGTGACGTCCAGATTCAAGCCCCATAGGAGATGATAGGGCGGCTTTGGAAATTCAATATCGACTTCTTCCGCTGTGATCAATGTACGCTAGTAACATTTCATGCTCCCAGTCATCGATGCCTTCAGGTTTGGTCATTCGAACAATCGACACTGCGATAATATTGCGAACTCACCGCTGTGCTAGGGTGGATAAAAGCCACTGCTCGAAAGACTAAATATCCAGAGGCACAGAGCACTCGACGCACTCAAACTTACATCAAATCACCAATTCAACAACTATGACGGAAAATTGTGAGTATCGTCTAAAGCTCTGCGAGGGGCCAAGTTCACCTTGACATTGTCGTTCAAAGCCTGCAAGCGTCTTGTGCACAATCATTACCAGGGCAGGAGACAGGTGATAACTTATCACAGTCTCAGCACTGGCCCTCAACACCAACTCATCTGGTCAACTATGCCGATGGGTGAGCATCCGCAATTCCCCTCCTTCTGCGGCTTGGAAACCGAGCTGATTTTTGCGCAGTGGATGGGCAGTCCATGTTAGATGAAAGGGTCACAGGAAGTAACAAGAAGGACGTGGAGGAAGCAGCAGCGGAGCAACTTGCCATTAAGCTCGGCCTCGTCTCGGCGTAATTCGACACATGATGTTGGCTTTATGTTCAATTAAGGCCACGGCTCTGCCGTTGATATTTTCCGTTGATATTTTCCGTCTATTGTTTGCTTTCCCAGTGCGATGTATACATGACTCGGTGATTATTCTTGAGCTTGAGCCCGCGATGAGGTTGACTTCCGGACGGTGAGCTATATTTGCGAACCAGAGGCCACAACATCGGAAAGCGCCAGAGACAACACGGTACATTTCTGTGTAGCAGGAGGACAGTGTCGAGCCGTTGGAAATTCAAAAACAAGGCAGCATACGGACACCAAGAGTAGGGCCCCGGACTTCATTTCCTGGAAGAGCTTTAGTATCGACTGGCACTGACGAAATGCTGGAGGTGAGTCGGCGACGATAGTAAATACAACTTTCCACAGCAGAAGGTAAGTTGAAACATGTTGTTGGCCCCTGCCGCGTTTCTGGCAAAAGAAAAGAGCTTCGTGAGCGGGCGCAAGAATTTGCCATCTGGCCATGAGTGTGGCCTCTTCTATATTGGATGACGAAGAGCACAAGACGCCGGACGGCGCTCGAGGCAGCTTGGGCTTGGTGATAAAAGTAAAAGTCTCACGGTCACTAGTGCGTAAGTTACACGATCGCATAAGTAATATATATGTAGCCCAGCAGGAAGCCTTGCAACTCACATTTGACCATGAACAGCAATAACACAATGCGATCTTTGTATAAAGTACTGTACAGTATCTGCTTCGCTCGGCTCCGATGTAAAAAGGATGGATCGATCTTGGTACTAATTCACGAGCTAACTTGAAGATACCCTAGTGGAACGTGAGGCAAGAGATACGTACGGGAGGTAAAGAAAGGATGTTTCCAACAGCAATAATTTATCAGCGCACATCTTACATTGAGCTGGGAATGCTCCTGTAATTCCTGTAATCCCTGGACAACTTTCAGATCGGCTGGTGGAACGAAACGACTAATAAATCAAATGTGACTGTGTGAACATACAAGAATTGACCGTGGGAATATAATGTCAAGCGAGATCAGTTTCAGAGTCTCAGCCGCTTTTGCGGTAGCTTACCGTTGTACATAACCATACACGCGTATTTTCCTTCGTTTTCTGGCCAGCTGGCTGCCAATTAAATGGCTGAAAATATATACAGCAAGGGAACCCGCGTATGGTTCGAAGACAAGGAACACGCCTGGGTATCAGCCGAAGTCACTTCCGTTACAAAGGGCGCAGATGATTCCATGAAGCTCGTCTTCACTGACGAGCGGGGCAAGGTGGACTTTTGAATAATTGCTCGTATGATAGCGCTGTACTGACTTCTTTGCAGGAAATCACAGTCAATACATCTGTGAAGGACATCAGGGATGGCAAGGAAGGCCTGCCTCCGTTGCGGAACCCTCCTCTCCTTGAGACTGCTGAAGATCTGACGGACTTGTCGCATTTGAACGAGCCATCTGGTGAGTAGTACACCTCTATTTTGCCTGTACATCTTCTCACTCTAGCAGTTCTCCACACCATTCGAAACCGTTACGCGCAGCACAACATATACACATACTCAGGGATAGTGCTGATTGCGGTCAATCCTTTCCAACGAGTGACTCTTTATGGACCGGAAATCATTCAAGCATACAGTGGACGTAAGCGAGGCGACCTCGAACCTCATCTGTTCGCCATCGCCGAGGATGCATACACTGCAATGAGAAAGGAGGGAATGGGCCAGACCATCATTGTCTCAGGAGAGAGGTGTGTCTTCTTGTTTTATTCTGAGATATTCTGTTCTTAGGTCTCTTAAGTGGTGCTGGTAAAACAGAGTCGGTGAGCAGGCTGATTATTTGGCTGTCTGGCCATTGCTAAAGCCTATGGTACCAGGCTAAATTCATCATGCGCTATCTCGCTTCCGTCAATCCTCCAGATTCTGGCTCAAAAGCCAAGACAAAGATTTCATTGGACGAATCAAGTGAGATAGAACGCCAGATCCTCGCAACAAATCCTATCCTGGAGGCCTTTGGTAACGCCAAAACTACGAGGAATGATAATTCATCTCGATTTGGCAAGTATATTCAGGTACGTTGTAGCGACTGCATATCTACAAGTAAGCTCATTACATACGCATATTCAGATTCTCTTCGACGGCAAGCAAGAAATCGTCGGGGCTCGCATACGCACATATCTTTTGGAACGCTCGCGTATCGTCTTCCAGCCGTTGACGGAACGAAATTACCACATCTTCTACCAGCTTTGCGCGGGAGCTCCGCTGAAAGAACGGAAGGACCTTGGGCTGGACACGGACATCACTAAGTTCCATTTCTTGAAGCAGGGAGGCCCAACCTCAACACCAATCAATGGTGTTGACGATGCTGAAGAGTTTAGGGCGACTCAGCAGGCATTGTCTACAGTTGGTATAAGCGTGGAGAAACAATGGGCCGTGTTTAGACTTTTAGCTGCTCTTCTGCACCTCGGCAACGTGAAGATCACGGCGTCGCGGAACGATGCCGTTCTTGATGATAACGATTCATCTCTCATGCTTGCAACGCGGTTCCTGGGCGTCAATCTTGCTGAATTCAAGAAGTGGACCGTGAAGAAGCAAATCACGACTCGCTCGGAAAAGATTATCACTTCACTCAATGCGGCTCAAGCAACGGTTGTGCGCGATAGTGTAGCAAAGTTCGTCTACGCATGCATGTTCGAGTGGCTTGTGGCTATCGTAAACGAGAGTTTGGCTGGGGAGAATGGCGACGCCGCTGATCGGGCTGAGATGTTCATTGGAGTCCTGGATATCTATGGGTTCGAACATTTTCAAAAGGTGAGCCTTTGAACGGATGTCATTGACCGTCTGTCTGACGCACCGCAGAATTCCTTCGAGCAATTCAGCATCAACTATGCGAACGAGAAGCTGCAGCAAGAGGTACTGTCTTTAATAGATCATCCTTACATCGCCGTTACTGACTCGAACCCTTCAGTTTAACTCACATGTTTTCAAACTGGAACAGGAGGAATATGTCAAGGAGGAGATTAACTGGACCTTCATTGACTTTTCTGACAACCAACCTTGTATCGACGTTATCGAAGGGAAGCTCGGTATTCTGGCGCTCCTGGATGAAGAGTCGCGTATGCCGTCAGGAAGCGATGCCTCCCTTCTTCAGAAGTTGAACAATCAGCTCGTGAAACCCGAGAACAAGAAGGTCTACAAAAAGCCTCGCTTCGGGAACTCAGCGTTCACAATCGCACACTATGCCCTCGATGTCACCTATGAGGTCGAAGGTTTCTTGGAGAAGAACAGAGATACTGTTCCAGATGAACAGATGGCGTTGCTGGCCTCGACTAAGAATCCCTTCCTCAAGGAGGTCTTAGATGCTGCTCTTCTATCTGCCAAACCCCCCGACAGTCCCCACCCAGGTTCACCAGCCATGTCCGACTCGGGAAGTGGCGGTTCTCGTCGTTCTTCGGTCATCCCAGACCCTGGACGGCAATCATTCGTCGCCACAAACTCGTCCCCTGCCCCACCGTCTACTGGTCTTAAACGCCCCGGTGGTGCCCCTGCTCGAAAGCCAACACAGGGGTCTATTTTCAAAGCATCCCTCATTGCTCTCATGGAGACGCTTAGTGTTACGAATGTCCATTATATTCGGTGTATCAAACCCAACGAGGCGAAGAAGCCGTGGGAGTTTACGCCTCAGCAGGTCCTGGGCCAACTGCGGGCTTGTGGTGTTTTGGAGACCATCCGAATCAGTTGTGCTGGGTACCCTACGAGATGGATATATGAGGAATTTGCTGAAAGGTGTGCGATTTGATTTTCTTGATACGCTGAACTTACAGGGCGTAGATACTACATGCTCGTACCTTCATCCATATGGCAACCCATGATTCAAGCCTTGGATTTGAAGAATCTGTGCGCCGTCATACTGGAGAAGACGATCAATGACCCGGATAAATACCAGAGTGGGTTAACCAAGATTTTCTTCCGATCTGGTATGCTTGCGGCATTGGAGTCTTTGCGGTCAGCTCGACTCAACGCCATGGTGACTGTTGTCCAAAAGAATATGCGAAGACATATGGCCATGGTGAAATACCGCGAGCTTCGAGCTGCCACGATCAAGATCCAGACATGGTGGCGCGGCATTATGGCGAAGAAATTCGTGCAAGTGGTCAGACGCAACGTCAACGCTCAACGCATACAGACTCTATGTCGCCGATACTTGCAACGCAAACAATTTGCAGACACTCGTCGTGCTATTGTCCTTTTCCAGAGTCGTGAGCTGAACATCTCGTGCAAAACCTCCAGTAAGATAATGTATCCCGCTTCTAGGTGTACGTGGCTCCCAAACTCGGAAGTTATTCTTTGAGAACCGGCGTACCGGAGCTGCGACGTTACTGCAGAGCCTTATTCGCGGCCTGTGAGTGCTATACATCGTATCAAGGTCACAGGCGCTAACACTCCTTCAGGTCCACAAGGCGTGGGTTCCGCATGGATGTTAAACACGTCATATATCTGCAATCCTGTCTTCGTCGGCGCATGGCTCGCAAACAGCTCAAGGCTCTTAAGGCAGAAGCTCGCTCAGTGTCCAAGTTCAAGGAGATCTCATATCGACTAGAGAATAAGGTCGTTGAGCTCACTCAAAATCTTCAAAAGCGGACGCAAGAGAAGAAGGAACTGCAGGCCCAACTTTCGGAACTCGAGCAACAATTAGCGCAGTGGATCAGCAGACACGAAGAAGCCGATGGACGCGCAAAGCAGTTCCACACATCGCTGCAGAATGCTGAAGCCGAGCTAGCCAAGCGGGATATTCTTTTACAAGCCAAGGCAGATGTCGAGCAGAAACTTGAAGAAGCTACGCAGAAGGCTGCAGGGAAGGAAGAGATCATCCAGAAACTCACTGACGACCTTGTGCGTCAAACGATGCAGCTCGAGCAGCAACAGCGAGTCATTGAAACGACTCCCGTTCACAATCCTGAGGATTACTCCGTTATTGCTACCCTCAAAAACGAAGTCAATAGCTTACGTGAACAACTCAATCGCTCCAATGCCCTCAACGCTCTCACCCACGGCTCTCGTGGTAACCCTCCATTATCCCCTACCTTCGCTCCTAACCTTCGCCTGAATGAACAAAACGGCGCACCCCCTGTAGCAGGTTCCGGCATGGTGAGCACCAACCGGCATCAGCGGCGCCATAGCTCTGCGGGGGTGTTTTCGATCCAGCCATCTGATCATCGAACATCTGCTGATGAACTCATGTACGATGTTAAGAAGAGTCAAGCCATGAACCCGCGGGCTGTGTCTGTCGCATACAACGGCGAAGACAACTTCATGCGGTTCCGTGCCAATGGTCTCCCCGAGATCCGGGATTACGATGACCCAGCAGAAGAGAAGATTCGCCTCATGATGGATGCCAAGCGGTTGGATGAAGACGTTCTTGAGGGACTTGTTCGTGGGTTGAAGATTCCGACGCCGAGCACCACTAGTCCTCCTGCTGTGAAAGAAATCCTATTCCCCGCCAACCTCATCAGCCTTGTCACTAATGAAATGTGGCGGTATGGTCTCATCGCAGAAAGTGAACGCTTCTTGGCCAATGTTATGCAGACAATACAAGCGCATGTCATGGTGAGCTTTGTCGTTTACGTAAATTCCGTGCAACTAACTACATGTACGAAGTCTTTTTCAGGGGAAGATGCTATCATTCCTGGAATTTTCTGGCTCTCAAATGTTCATGAGATGCTTTCCTTCATTTGTGTTGCCGAAAGCGACATGCTTCAGGGTATTGGTCCAGGCGAAGAAAACTCAGTGCGACCCTTCGACTGGGGAGACTATGAGCGACTGGTTACCGTCGTAAAACACGATCTCGACAGCCTCGAGTACAATATCTATCATACGTGGATGGTAGAAACCAAGAAGAAGCTATCAAAGATGGTCATCCCGGCCCTCGTTGAAAGCCAGTCCCTACCTGGATTCACCACCAGTGATGGTGGCGGGCGATTATTCAACCGGCTACTCAACTCGAATAGTACCCCTGCGTACAATATGGATGATATCCTCAATCTTCTGAATAAGGTTTGGAAGAGTCTGAAGAGCTACTATATGGAGGAGTCGGTCGTGCAACAAGTCGTGACTGAACTCTTGAAACTCATAGGAGTGACGAGTTTCAATGACTTGTTGATGAGACGTAACTTCTCTTCTTGGAAACGAGGTACGTTTTCATTTCCTAGGGCCTTACGGAACTAGGGGGCCTAACGATATGTGTGCATACTGCAGCTATGCAAATACAGTACAATATCACGCGTATCGAGGAATGGTGCAAATCGCATGACATGCCCGAAGGCACTCTGCAGCTGGAGCACCTGATGCAAGCCACCAAGCTCCTGCAGCTCAAGAAGGTTGGTATCTTGAAGCCGAATAACTGCTACCCACTAATCATCACGGTAGGCAACGGCGGCCGACATTGAAATCATCTACGACGTCTGCTGGATGCTCAGTCCTATGCAAATTCAACGAATGTGCACGAATTATTACGTTGCTGATTATGAGGCGAGTCAGATCTGTACGCAAAATGATCGTAGTACTAATGTAGTTCCTATCTCAGAACCCTATCCCGCCCGAAATACTGCGGGTGGTAGCATCACGAGTACAAGCTAATGATCGTAACGACCATCTTCTTCTATCTCCGGAGACAGAAGAAGTTGGGCCGTACGAACTACCATTACCCCGCGAGGTATCGGGTTTGGAAACATACGTCCCCGCGTATCTTAACGTTTCGCATCTTCGGAGGCTAGCGGCACTGGTTGCCTAAGTCGTCTTTTGAATCCTTCTTCGTTTGTTTCCATATGTCTGTATACCATATCGCTTTCTACACATCGTTCAATTAAGGGACATTGCATAATTGGGTACATACCATCAATTTTAGAGCGGATGACTAGACTTCCTTGCAATTTGTTGTGGTACTCTATGGGAACATCTGACTTGGTGAGGTGAGATTTACTAAATTGAACATCGAAAAGCATTAATTTACTATACGTTTGTGTAGTTGTCGAAGTCCCGGCGCAGATGTTGCATACGAGGAAGTAAACCGACAGCGGACCGACGGAACGCCCCAATGACCACATGACATCCCTTCCCCTTTCCGGAGCCCGGTACCAGATGGGAGCATCTAGCCGACTCTGGGTTGTAATACTGCGTCTTCCCCCCCACCTTTCAGATGGGGAGCAACGAACAGAAAGGCAGCTTACAGAAGGCGGTCAGATGGCACCCTCCAGCATACGATGTTCGGGTCGAGATGATTCCTATCCCTAGGTGAGCCCCATTTAGAGGGCCCTCCGAGGCACTATCGTATCTGCGGTCTCGGTATTCATCAGCCAAACATCAGTATTATGCACCCAGACGACGCCATAGTGAAAGTCAAGGTGAAAAGTTACTGAAAATCACTTGACGTATTGCTCACTCTGAGACTAGTTTACGGCTGTCTGTGGCAGCGACCTTCATGTTCGTATCTCTGATGAGTGGTGACTGGCATGCATAAACGCGGGCTTACATCAGTATAGATATACAGGGGGCATGGTACAACTGTGAATGCGTGAATACTTCAGAAACCCTTCTCTTGAAGAGGCACTAATTGGGCTTCCAAGACATACAATGGGGCACGAGTTTATTGGAGAGATAATCGCCCTTGGTGAAAGCTTCAGGTCGGATGTAGCTGGCCGTCCGGCCCTTTATTCGACTTTACAGGTCGGCGACAAGGTTGTGTCGCCATTCACAACTAATTGTGGTGAATGCCAGTGAGTCCCATGTTCCATACAGAGAAACTCTGATGTACATACAACTTGTCAGCGTCTGCCGGCTTGGATACACGGGCCGTTGCACGGCTGGGCTACTCTTCGGTTGCGATGCTTTAGATGGTGGTCAAGCGCAATACGTACGAGTACCCAAAGCCGGAAGCACGCTGTTTAGCCTAAGCAAGCCAACATGGAATAGCACCTTGTCCGGCCCCGAGAGAGCCAATGCATTGGCTGGCTTAAATGACTCGTCCCTCCTTCTTTTGGCCGATATTCTCCCCACAGGGGTATTTGCCGCAATACAAGCCACAAGCCATCCGAAAGTCCTCCCGATGATCAATGGCCTCCCTTGGCCTTATGCTCTGATTCCGGATCAGGCTTCGGATTTCGAAAAGCAGGCCCTTACCCCGGAAGACAGATTATTAGTCTTTGCAATCGTAGGGTTAGGTCCCGTAGGCATCTGTGCGGCAGTTAGCCTTCTGGATGTATTGGCCAGAAAGCAGCTTCCATACAAAATCGTCGCTATCGATCCCCTCGAGGCGAGAAGAGAGAAGATGAAGGCGGTATATGACAAGATTGGGTCCGATGGTAAAGGTCAAGGGGAGTTCTCCGTATCATCGATTGATGATGCCAAATCACTCGTGCAGACCTTGACGGGAGGAGTTGGGTGTACGGCCGTCTTGGAGGTAGGTAAACTTTCACTCCTTTGGTACCTCGACTCACGGTTTGTGGCTTGCGTAGGTCGTTGGTAACAACAGCGCAATATCGCTTGCATATGACCTTGTTCGTCCTTTTGGAGCTATCGTCTCTGTAGGCGTACACGGGGAACCATCTGTCCCATTCACTGGTCGTCAGCTATACAACAAAAATGTTTCTTTCGACTTCGGGAGATGCCCAGCACGGGCCATGTTCCCTCCGGCATTCGATCTCTTGGGTTCGTCGCTATATACTCATAACATTAAACACAGCACTCATCGTATTTTCATTAGTCAAACGGCAAGACGTTTTTGGTGGGGTAGGCGAGCCGGCAAGCTTGATCGATAGAATAATCTCTCTGGAAGATGCGCCTGAAGCTTATAAAAAGTTCGACAAGGGCGAATGGGGAAAGGTCATTCTGGATCCGTGGAAGTGATGATTAGTAATTACTGAAATATGGAAGCTCGTTCGAAAGATGTATGTATTTCAAGTAAAACAGAAAGAATGGCAGAAAACACCACGATTGGTGTACATATAAATATGTGCTGCTGGCCTATAAATGCCTTCATCGCAAGCTGCCCATGAGCGCCTCGTAGTGGACCCTGATCGAAGGAAGCCACGTGCGCGTCGTGCCAAAGCTTTATTTACCGCCAACTTGATGAGTCTGTTAGACTGTTATTAATTTTGAGCAGTCCACCGAGACGCTCAAGCCACCTAAAGACTCTCGCACTCACGGTATCTCGAGCTACACTTCGAGTTCTTCCGTGTAATTAACAAAAAAGGATTTCGAAAGAAGGAGAAGGACCTGTATGTATCGAGACAGTTTGGTTACAGCTCTGGCCTTAAAGTTCAGCCAAGGTAGAAGCCCAGGAAAAAGGTGTGTTCCATGTGCGTGCTTGTCTATGTAGCTGATACAAGACAAAGTGTGTCGAAGCCCCAAATCTCCGGTCGATATTATCGCCGTCACATCAGCGCTCACAGGGGACAACGCATGTGGGCTTGGCGTTACTTTCTCTTCGTAGACTACACACCAAGCCAGAAGTCTTCGCAACATCACCTCTTTCAGCACCCGCGTCCACATGCCACTGCGCTTTAACACTCCTTATCTCGTATGTTGCCATGCGAAGAGAAAACATATCTTGCACTGGTTGATATCGATGGACATTTGCTGGCGACACATATAAAAGTCGGTAACATAGTTAGTGGTCTTCCAGCACTCTGTACTCCACTGAAGATCACTTCATATAGCTGAGATACGAGAATGTTTTGCTCCCTCCTTGTAGCTGCCGTTGTAGGCGCGTCGTACGTGCTCAGTAGCCCCCTATTGAACGTTACTGCCCCTAGGTGAGCGTAATTTGTTCCTTTCGCATCGTTCACGTCCTGACCAATATTGCATCGAAATAGGGCCTGTGGTACTTTTATCAGTCCGGAGAACCTCATCGCCGCCGAGGCAGATTTCCAGACAAAGAAAGTCGCTACCAACGAAATTGGCACATTCGCTGCTACCATCCCCATCTACTTCCATGTCATCAGTTCCGGCTCTGCCATCAGCCAAGGAAATATTCCGTCTGTGCCCTCCCCTTGAATATTGTCTTATCCCCCTGGATTCACTATACTGTTGACAGTGATTCTCAAATCCGATCTCAGGTAACGGTTATGAACCGAGCGTTTGCCAGTGCTGGTATTACCTGGTCACTGGCTGGGATCGACCGCACAGTGAACACGAACTGGTTTAACACTGCCGGCCCTGGAAACGCAGCACAAAATTCGATGAAAAGCTCTCTTCGCCAAGGAGGCGCCAACGCTCTCAACGTCTACACCGTTGGGTAAATTGTTTTTTTTACCAATGCTGAATCTCCCACTCATGAAATCGCCCTAGATTCAACTCTGGCGCCGGCGCAGGGCTCCTTGGTTATGCTACCTTCCCATCGAGCTACTCTAGCAGGCCCACCGACGATGGTGTAGTCATGCTCTTCTCATCTGTTCCCGGTGGCACCACAACGAACTATAACCTCGGTCAGGTTTGTACCATTCTGCTTTCTTTCTGTTGCGATGTTCTCACTTTTGACTTTTTTTATTTTACGAAAGACATTGACACACGAAGCTGGTCACTGGGTTGGGCTTTATCACACATTCCAAGGTGGTTGCGGCTCCCCTGGGGACAGTGTCAGCGACACACCTCCTGAGGCCTCCCCCGCATCTGGATGCCCTGTTGGTCGCGACACATGTCCCGGTGGAGGCGTCGATCCCATCCGTGTGTTTTCTCCTTTGGTCCTCCTGTGGTCCTATAGCTAACCTCCTTATAAATTAGACAATTTCATGGATTACTCCTATGACTCTTGCATGACCGAGTTCACCCCAGGACAAGTCACTCGCATGCGCCAACAACTCAGCACTTACCGCGGAATAGCCATCTAGAATGAATGGGATCGTACGCCTAGCTCGTTAATTTGTGGGGTAATTGCTGTGATATATCTTTTGCGAGAAGTCGTTGATGGAAAAACGTGTCGTCGAAACGAAATGAAATATGTGAAGGACGCGCGTGTGCTTGGAGTTTCAAACGATTAAGTCAGTCGTTATCAATCGACTCGATCTGGGCCTTTGTAAAGTCAAGGGAATATCAGGAGCTGATAGGAGGTTGTCAGATACTTTGCTCCCAACCAGTGGGCATCACGACACGAACACCGTTTTATGTATGTGCCTCCACGATCTCCTATGCCTTTGAGGGTCCGAAGTGAGCTTCATTAAAGATAGTATTTGGCCGCTGATTCGGACTATCCAGAGACAGCCGTGAGATTACGAGACATGTGGCCCCAATCTGGTGGAATGCGCGTTGTGTAGGTTCTCAGTGTCCCTTTCCCAGTGCTGCTCGAGAATAATTGCGATGATCACAGATACACCCAGCGATAACTCTTCGGGGCATGTGGCAGAATCTGATTCCAGCGACGATGGATCCGAAAAATGGAGGCAGAATAGGTGCCAATTCGCCCGTTACAACGCTGAACTGTCCGCCATTGTTGGTGTAAAGTTGTGACAGGTTTAAGAGTTTGAGAGTTCTAGGATCCCATCGCCTAGGCATGTTACTTATATTGACGTGGCTCTGGATTACGGATGAAAAATAGACAGTTCCCGGGCTATGCATTAATTCTCTTCTTGTTTCTTCAGCTCGTTCAAATTCTTGGTGGTCCTATCACAAAGGTCAATTAGCAGGAGCTTTGGGGGTAATAACAATTAAACGGACTCAATGGGCACACCGAGGACATCAATGGCGTCAATCCGGGTTTCATCTTCGCCCCCTTGGTTTGAACTAACGAATATCTGCGCCAATATTCAGCTATGTGAGATTTCGACTGTGACGTCAACTTACGTGGAGACTGTTTACAGTTTGAAAGCGGACAAATCTCAATGCAAGGGGGTTCCCGTTGCTTGTGTCTTCCTCTGTCAACTCGATGATCTGGGCAGCAGCTGATTCGTCCGCATCTTCCACGTCCTCAAATCCCAATGCTGGCCGGTTGATGAATATCTTAACGAGTTTCGGGGCCTGTGCTGGGTTACTAGACTGGATCACAAGTGAACGAATCTTTATCGTTTGGTTGAACTGTTGAAGACAGGTCAGCGCCTGGAGTCGGAACCCAGGAAGTCCTTGAATACGTACTGGAATATTCAACAGGAGCTGCTCATCGGCATCACTCAGGAGATATGACCCTCCCGTGTTCTTAGTTTTACTGGAAAGGATAGAGATCAATGGATGGTCCTCCGATTCATTGAGGCAGTTGATCTGTCTGATGTCGAGGTGCTCCAATAAAGATTTCTACGTTGATTCCTGGTCAGATTCAACTTCTCGGGAGGAATTGACCAAGGGCCCTGACATCTCCTTCGTGTATGGTGCTCATGATTGCTGCTCAAGCCGAGGGTAATGGATTTAATGTGGTATAAGAGGCTGGTATGCGGTCAAGCCTTTGAATAATTTACAAGATGTGTCCTGAGTCATCACGTGCACGATAGCAGGAAGTAAGTAAAATCTCATGTCCAGTAATTAGGTGGTCGCTCTGGGATTAGCAAATAACGCATTCATCCTTGGCCTGTTGCCGCGTAGGTCTAGCGACATTGATCCTCTTATTTCCCATCCGTTTGATTTCTGTCAGCCGGTTCATGGCGCGTTTGTTGCCTTGCGCTAATTATACTGGTCAGCACGCTCAAGGTCTCTGAGGGTGAGCCTTCCTTACCTGCAGCTCGCATGTACCACCGCTTCGCAAACTCGATATCTTGCTTGATCCCAATGCCTACTTCGGCGTAGTATCCCACGGCATATTCGGCTTTACTCAATCCCTTGTTGGCAGCCCGTCGAGCCCAAAGGTATGCCTCCGAATCGCTTTGCTTCAGCACACCTTCGCTCCCCGTTAGATACCAACCACTAAGGGCCAGCTCCGCCTCGGCATCACCCTTTTCAGCCGCCTTCGTGTACCAAGCAATAGAACGACGAGGATCCATGGGGCATGTTAGCGAACCGTATTCGTAACATTGACCGAGTTTGAACTGCGAAGGAGTATAGCCAAGATGGGCTGCCTGTGTGAACAGTTGTCTGGCATACGCTGGGTCGCTGATGACGAGCTGGTTATCGCCTTGTTCGTGGAGAATACCGAGCTCATGAAGGGCATGTGGGTTGTCTTCATCGGCTTGCTCCGCGGCTCGCTTGAGCCAATTGATAGCTTCGCGGGGGTTCTTTGCTTCGCCCAATGTCCCGTTCAACAAGATCATACCAAGCTTGTACATTGCTGGAGTGTCTCCCAAGGAGGCAGCCTTTCGATAGAATGCAGCGGCACGAGGTGGTTCCTTTCGTGTACCAGCACCAATCTCGTTACACACGGCAACACGGTAGCAAGCCGCGGCGTGGTTTTGCTTAGCAGCTTGCAGGTAAAGATGATACGCTCTTTCGTGATCTACCTGCAAACCAAGTGCACCAGTACCGTAGCAGTTCGCCAGGAAGAACTGAGCTTCGTCATAGGCCTCGCCTTGTGTCGCAAGTTTGCGGACGACTTTCAGTGATTCTGTAATCAGAAGCTCGGTATACTTCTTCGCTGCGCGCTGATCCTTATGGTCGGCACGAATTTTCCTCGCAGCGTCGATGAGATACTTGGCGTACAAGAAATGGGCTTCAGGGTCTGGATCTGCCTTGATGCGCTGTCGATACTGATCGATGTACTCCTTAGTATAGGGAGGAGCACTCAAGTCAACTGCCTTAGTCTTGCTTGTTCGCAGATTGACAGAAGCCGATGTTCCGGATCGCTCGAGTGACGGACGTGGGGCGATCTCTGGTTCGTTATGGCTGTGCACTGATGGCGGACCATAAGGGCCAGGGCCCTGCTGTGAGGAATGAGAGGAGGGTAATGATATTGAGCTCGCTGCGTAGGAGCTACGCGTGGAATAGCTTGGATCATACGCTGGAGGTACCGCTGGAGGACCCGGAGGGGGTGCCATGCCTAACACGTCTGAAGCAGCGGCATAGATATTATAATCTACCTGGGGAGGCTGTCCTTGCCAGCTCTGTTGCTGAGGTGGCTGCATATGCTGTGGATGGTAATTATATGGCGGTTGATCGTAGGCAAGCTCGGGAGAGCCATAGCTCTGGTAGGCTGGGTCGGCTTGATAGGTACCCTCTGGCCCGCGATCATATGCTGCATATTGTCCATTAGGTGGGAAACCCTCGGCATGCTGAGGAGGGGGATACATCGAAGGGTCCCCTGCATTCGCCCACTGACGATCGTAAGCCTGGGGTGGTCCTTGAGATTGACCATAGTTTGGCCCTGGGGGTAGTGTATTTGCGTGTCTAAGGTGACCGTAGGAGTGCTGCTGATGCTGCGGCGCTCGTGCAGACATTGAAGACGCGGCGCGTGGGATGGGATCGCCAGGATGAGGAGGATATCGAGACTCTTGTCCGGTAGGATCACTAATTCTCATGGCACCAAACTGGTCCAGGACCGCCGTAGGATCATACTGAGGGACTGGTGGTGCGTTTGGGTCGTGGCCGCGGTTTTGGTTTTGGTGGGAAGGCAGTGAAGGAACCGAGCGGTTCGGATGCTGCATTATTGCATTGGGTTGAGCTGAGAACAACAGATATTTCGGATGTAGGACAACATGAGGCTTCCCAGAACGCGCTGCAAGCCAATAAAAATCTCACAAGGCGGAGGGCCTAACCCATAGGCTGCTTCGTCGAAGAGGTCGCCGTCGTCAGGGATGGAACTGAGGGCAGGCTGCCAGTTTGGGTCTGCTGGCGCGCCCTGTCGTCTGCTTCGAGGATCGTACTGTGGTTGCTGCTGCTGCTGATATTGCGATTCTGGAGGTAAACTGTGCTGGCTTCTGTTGCTGGCTTCTGACATCGTTGAGGGCAAGGAGGATGCTCTTACTTATTAGAGTTGATGCGCGATCAAGCTCACCAAATCTCTCTTCCCACGGTCAATACATAAACCACTACGTCTGCCAAGTCCAGTCTTCTAATATTCTGTCTATTCGCTGCCTCTCTATCCCGCCGTCCTTCTTTAGCCTCACCCTCACCATGCTCTCCCGTCGTATCCGTTTGTTTGCAAGTATATAATCGTCTTCTTCCATCTTCGTGGTGTCTGGCCACGTCTCGATCCAGTCGTCGCCATCGATGGCAGGTCGCTGGACCTTCTCCTGGACAACCTGATCCTCACTAGATCGGTTACTAACTTTGTCCCAACCCCTTGGCTTGAAATTCCTGAAATGCGAGACCGCCCCATCTGAGCTTTCTGATCTGGGACGTTTCCGCGAATGGTTGGCACTCTCCTTGGGCCTGCTATCCTCGTCGTCGGAATCATGTCCTAGGGCCTGTCGAACTCTCCACCGTAGTTCCCTGGAGGTAGCAGAAGGGTCTTTGACACGATCACTCGGAACTTGCTCCTTCGACTCTCGTTTCGCCTGCTCTGAACCTTTCTCAAGAATTCTTGCTTCACCGACCAAAAAGTCTGCCAAAGCTGCGACCGAAGATAATACTCGTGGAGGGAACTCTTCCTTGTTCTTGAGGTCTCTGAGATATTTCTCACCGACATACCAGCAGAGCCTGACCAAAATGTAAGCGAGTTAACGACACATGTGGGAAGACACTCACTTGGCAAACATAGGAAATCTGAATTTCTTTGGGACTTTGGTAGCGATTTCAATATTGCGCACGCGAAGTTCTGCCGTTGTCGCGATTATAACATCCCTTCAACGGTAGGTAGGAGACAACTCACGAGTAGAAGCATTGTAAGAATGCAAGAAATTGCCTCCAAATACCAACGTATCCATGGGCGTGTGCTAGAGAATGCATTATGAGAGGTACTCCCATGGTTGGGCATTTGCAGACATACTACAGCATGTATCCAACCAGTGGGAATGATCATTGTATTCCCCGCGGTCAACTCTACCTTGACGACCTCGTCGACAAGGTCACCCAACCAGGCATGGTTCTGGATTTCAGAACCAGACCAACGCTCATAGGCGGCGAGATTAGCAGCGGTGGGTTTGATGAAATAGAACACCTAGGCAGACGATCAGGAGGTGCAAGCTGGCCCTCAGAGTAGGAGTGTACCTTTGAACCTCGGATGATATGGTAATATACTGACGACCCCGCGAAGTCGACGTGCCAATCCTATAGACGTCAGCTCAGGTCAATGTACGGTATAGCTTCAGCTAGAGCGTACCGTCCATGCATTAGCCACACCCATCAAGCAATATAGTTGGACTTTGGGATATGAATGTCCCTTTCCCTTGCGAGTATTGGGCCAGAAGTTCTCTACCCAGTCCAACTCCCGCACGATTCTTGGAGGGAGTATTTGATCCGCTAAAGGGGTACCTGACACTTCGAGCGAAATAACATTCAGAACCTTTTCTCGCGCCGAAGGCTCTTGTTCATAATAATCAGCCCACCGCCGAAGGGTCCAGCCCGGGGAAGTAGATTGAGTCGAGACGTCTATAATATTATCAACGGCTTGGCTATGAACTTGCGAGACGATTCGTACCTATTACTTCAACCGGATGGTCTTCGCCAACAATGTCAGCGACATCACTAACAGAAAAATCAGCAGGAGGCATCTGCATCCCGAGCCCTTCAGGATTGTCGATTATAATGGGTTCCGTCATTGCTTGTTCGTCCTCTTCTAGCCACTCGGCTCCGACGTCATTTCCATGCATGTGCTTGAAATGCGCTGTCTTGATCGCCTTTCCTTCCATGAGTCTCGTCCAGCGATTCGGGTCCGAGCCAACTCCTGCGTTCATATTCGCATAGTCTCTCTGTGTCCGTTTTCGGGATGATTTGCGTGCTGGCCCTTTGACAGTGATGGTCCGCTTGGGATCTGCCTCCATGCATGGCTCACAGAACCTGCTAAATGTTGAGTTACCCACTATGAGTAGGTCGATCGTACAGACCATTTGTCTATCGTCTCGACTTCGCCGCCGTTTCCAGCACATCTCCAGTGGTACCAAGCTTTGCAGGCATCACATCGAACCCAGCTTTCCTTCTCTACCAACTCCTGAATGGCTTGTGACGGTTCAGTTGGGCATGCGGGACAGATGTCGTCTTTGGAAGCGTTCTGAGGGCCATGATCATCTGTGTGCGCAGGAGAATGCTCCCGGGACGAGGGGGAGGGGGACTTGTTGGTATTGACATTGGTGCGTGCAGATTTTCGTTTATTCCGAGCCATGTCCGACAACTGGCGTCTTCGTACCGCGAACGAACGATGGTAGTCAAGTTGGCAAGTTGGGATCTAAAGCCTTCATTTAGACTTCAACAACTTCGCGTCGTTGGAATTCTAATCAACATGTGACACAGGGGACCTCTATTCCGTTACTTATTTAATGATACTACAACATTGACATCGTTCTTGCTTGTTACATAGCTATTTGTTTACTTTTCGCTGAGTTCGGCAACCCCAGGGAGCGTCTAGAAGATGAGTCCAAGTGAGGTGCGATACCACGAAGAATGTGGTATGGGACATACCTTGCCCTCGAGGAGCTCTAAACTCGCACCACCACCAGTGCTGACATGGCTTAACTTGTCTTCCGCGTTATATTGAGCCGCTACAGTGGCGGTATCACCACCTCCAATAATTACAACAGCACCTTTGGCAGCCGCCTCACAAGCATCGTCCAGCAGAGCCTTGGAGCCCTCAGCGAAAGCGGGGAACTCGAAGACGCCGGGAGGACTAGGAGATAATTAACGCTTCTGGATGAGTGATTGGAATGAAACGTAGCTCTCACCCATTCCACAGAATAGTCTTAGCCTCGAGGACAGTGTCATGGAAGAGTTTGCGACTCTTTGGGCCAGCGTCCAAGCCCATCCATCCATCGGGGATGCCTTCCTCTTCCGTGGCGGTACCAGTCTACAGGAAGTGATTAGGTTGTAAAAAATATACATTCTACTTGCTCAATACCTTGGCGTCCTTATCGAATTTATCGGCAGTGACGAAATCAACGGGAAAGACTAGCTTAACGTTGTTCTTCTTGGCCTTCTCGACAAGCCCTGCAACTTTCTCGGATCCAGGAGCATCGAAAAGTGAATTGCCAATCTATCACAGTCAGAATATTATGACGTTGATGCTTCTGAAGCACTATGACCTACCGCAACATTCTCGAGCGTCTTCTTGAAGGTGAAGGCCATTCCACCGCAGATAATTAGCGAGTTAACCTGGTTGCGCTGCATCAGATCTTGGAAACATCTGCGATTGTCGGGGCGAACCTTATCCAGCATGTTATCAATGAGTTGGATCTTGTCCGAGACCTTGGCACCACCAAGGATGGCAAGGAAGGGGCGCTCCGGATGTTCCAATGCTTTGGCGAAGAATTCGAGTTCTTTCTTGACAAGGAAGCCGGCGGCTCTCTGCGGCAGTTTCACGCCGACCATACTTGAGTGGGCGCGATGAGCAGTGCCAAAAGCGTCGTTGATGTAGACATCACCAAGTTTGGTGAGGCTGTCGCGGAACGCAGAGACTTTGGCGGGATCGGCCTTGGTCTTTGTGCCATCCTTGTTTTTGACTGAGCCTTCTTCCTCTATGTGAAATCGCAGGTTCTCGAGGAGAATGACGGAACCAGCCGGAGCAGATGCGACAGCCTGCTCGACCTCTGGCCCAACACAGTCGTTCAAGAATACGACAGGTTTACCCAATTGTTTCTCAAGCTCGGCAGCGACGGGCTTCAGGGAGTATTTTTCTACAACCTTGCCATCCGGTCGTCCCAGATGGGACATGAGTGTCACAGTCGATGCACCTAGCGTTGGGTGGTAAGTATTGGTTACAACAATCAAAGGATTATGATTGTGCAGTGACCTTTCTCGATGGCATATTTAATAGTGGGCAGCGCTGCGACGATGCGCTATGGGGAGGATCAATCGATCTCGCCGCGCTGGATAGGGGTGTCGCGATTGAACTTACTGCTGGATTGGTGATCTTACCATCCTGTTGGGGGACATTGAAGTCGACGCGGATGAGTACGCGCTTGCCCTGGAGTTCAAGATCTGTAATTGAGAGTTTGTTGGAAAGCGACATGGTGGACGAGAATCAAGGTGGACGTAGAACTGGGCCACTGATAAAGCGAATCGCCGCAACCGCGACTTCCCGAATGGGCGATCACAACGATCGCCTAATTCTGCACTCCTTGCTCACGAACACCATGCCCGAAGATGATACGTCTCCAAATACCCTTGGTCTAGCCTTTGATCAGCTCAAAATCGATGAAACGAAAGTCGAGGCCAACACAGCAGCTGAGGAACCAGAGCAGCCTGTACCCCCTGCAGATGCCGGGGAACCCAGGACTGAGAAGAAGAAACCATATGTGAATCACGAACGCGTCAAGACGGGAGGCGCGCAGAGGGTATGCCACCATTCGTGTTGATACAATCTCCCATTCATCCACATTCAGGATAAATTGACGGAAGATGAGCTAACGGAACGCATGGCGAGAATCAAGGCGCAGAACGACAAGATAAAGCAACGTCGTTTGGTGGGTGGCACCACGCAAGGCAAACCCAGCGGCTAATGTGTATCCGGCATTTCTATGTAGGATGTCGAGGCAGACGAAGATGCCTTCCGAAAGATGCAAGAGTCAGAGCGCGCGAAGATCGCTCTCAACAAGAAAGTGCAAGAGACCGTGAATAGAACGCGAGAACAGAACGCGAAGCGGAAAATGGACAAGATACAGAGTCGGGAATGGGATTCAGGAAAACCTGCGGCAGACTGGAAGCACGCTGCTCCTGTCAACAAAGAAGAGACAGAAACAGAAGAGTCCGTCGGCGGAGCATCCGACTCGAGATGGAGTCGTGGAAGTCCTCGTGGGCGCTCACAACGAGGTGGTAATAGAGGTAGAGGTAGAGGCAGAGGAGGAGCACTCCCTCCCGGTCAAGAGGTTCCAGCCTCTGAACCAGAAACAGTTCAAGCAGAAGTCGCAGCAACAGAAGCACCATGACAGAAGTCTCGGCCCGTATCCATAATTCCATGCCTCATCTGACATCTCTAGCTGCTCGCCCATCAACCTTCCGTCTCAAAGCATAATGACCGCAATAATTACGATTGGAATTGTATCAAATGTACTACAGCTTCTCAAACACGTCTTGAATCTTGAAATGAACGCGACGGACAGTTGTGAACATGATAAATGGAGGTTTCAGGCGAAGCATGCAAGTTGAGTTTCATTGTTGGAGTGTCTTGCGTACGAAATTCACTTCATTGCAGGCTAGCGCTCATTAGTGACTCCTAAGTAAGGTGCCATCCCTTACTTACACCCCTATATCAAACTTTTGGCGACATACTTTGGACGCATGGAGGCGTGTATGGGCTACAAGACGCTAAAATTGGGGTAGCATATGCCCAAAAATGCCCTTGACCGACATTGGGTTGAGTTATACACTATATCATGCGAAATTGGAGACCATGTCGGAGGAAGCGAGGGGGAGGTGGTGGAAAGGTAGGGTGTCGCCCGATTCTCGACAATCCCACCAAATCTCAGTCGGTTAGCTACATTCAACTACGCGACTCCGGGATGTGGACCTTGTGTCAGTTATCGGGCCGCTCGCTCGGTCCGTTCCCACTTCGATGCTCCAATCAAGCCCCCCGAAGTCTTTTTCACAGACACGCGACCACGCTTGAAAGTCGGTGCAGCAAAAACTTCGGTCCCCTTAGTGCTTTGCGTCACTTGACAAAATTGTATAAAATGTGGGGTACAACCACCATTCAATGTTCGCTTAACCATAGCTCACCTTCCGCCATGAAATTCTGGCAGGCTCTTTTACCCTCGATTACGGTGTTCACCGCGGTTGCGAATGCAGTAGTTGGTCCAGGGGTTGTCACAGGCAACACTGTTGTTCACGATCCGACTATGTGCAAAGACAGCAGTGGGAAGTGGTTTGTCTTCTGTGAGATGACCTGAATATCTGGAGTATGCAATTTGTACTGAAATAACGGTAGCAACTGCACCTGGCATTGAAATCAGGACCTCCACTGACAGGACCGCATGGACTTTGGTCGGGAAGGTGTGGCCTAACGGTGCTTCCTGGACCGATACCTACACTCTCACGTCCAATGGGTACGTTTCTATATCTTCCCAACGCCATATCAAATTCGGAATTTTGCTTGCAGGAATCTTTGGGCGCCAGGCATGTAATATTCGGACTACGTCGAAATGGATACTCATACAGCACAGACTGCACTGTCATTGGAAGTACTTTCTACGTGAGCTCAGTCTAATTTCTGGGCCCCTCGTTTACTCATGCTTTGTATAGTTATACTATGCGGCATCAAGTTTTGGTTCTCAACGCGTGAGTTATTGCCGACTATCCTAATATCTCCCCTTACCCATTGCGTACCTGAAGTCCGCCATATTCTTCGCCAAATCCTCTACGGGCATGCCTGGTCAGTGTGCTCCAGACGCTATGTTAGGATAATATTCTGACGTTCGTTGCATTATACAGGAAGTTGGACTAACCAAGGCTTGGTTACCGAGACATTCCCGGGTGATAGTTACAATGTACGATCTTTCAATTCAAAAGCAATTCACGCTGAACTAACGATGGCCATTTCCAGGCAATCGATCCAAAGTAAGTTTATTGCCTATTGGAAGAGGATTCAAATTGATCATTCTATTATCATTATTATAGCCTGATCATCGACGGTAGCAACTGGTATCTAGCCCTGGGTAGTTTCTGGACTGGAATCAAGTTGATGAAGTGCGGCCTCATTTTACTACATGCCCTCACCACATTCGTTTCATCTCCTTTCTCAGATTGAGCTCGTCAACCGGAAAACCATCAAGCACCTCTGTCACTGCTCTTGCACAACGTTTCACTGCCTCTGGTGCTATTGAGGCGGCGTCCGTGTTCAAATCCGGGAGCTTCTGGTATCTCTTCACTTCCTGGGACAAGTGCTGCTCAGGCACTTCCAGCACATACAATATCCGTGTTGGTAGATCATCGAGGTATGTTATCCTTCCGTCCTTCCACTCTTCGTCCGTAAAGATCATCAGGGTTGACTAAAATCATCTAGCCCTACTGGCCCGTTCGTTGATCAGGCAGGCGTGGCCTTGACCTCAGGAGGAGGTACGTTAGTACTGGGCACCCACGACAATGTGAGTTGTGGATTGCAAACTTTGTGATACTTCGACTGAAGTAGTGATTGGCACAGATTGTTGGTCCTGGTGGTCAAGATGTCATGGCTGATGGCGATGGTCCTATCCTCGTATACCGTACGTACCACGTCTCCCCAAGAATCCAGAGACATATGTCAACTTGTTTTTCTAGACTACTACACTTCTTCTGGAAACTTCGTGAGTAGAAATGTTGAAGTCGACCAGCCACCAATGACTCATGCCGTTCCTTTCTGTAGCTCGGGATCAATAAACTGGATTTCTCTAGCGGATGGCCAGTACGTCAGAGAATGAATTTCCATTTGTGACCATGTTCTTTACAATCCTTTTTCTAGGTCGTCGTCTAGTCAATTATGGTATTCGCTTGTTGTAAAGGTATATCGAAGGAATACAAAGTTGTAAAAGGCGTCTGACGAGGAATGTTGATGCCACATCATTCGGAAGCCGTTGGCATTTCAGACACATTAAGCAGAAATCGTTCCACAACAGCTTTCCCTCTCTGAAGGTTTTGTAAGGATATCCTCTCGTTAGGCAGGTGAGCTTGGTCCTAATAGTCGAGTGAGATCTTCAAAACAGAGCTAATGGTTCGTATAGAGTACTCACAGTACTCTGGCCCATCGGAAGATGGAGAGCTCGGCACTTGAACTCTTTCTCAAGATATGGGATGGAAGGGATTGACTGGAATGAGCCGATTAGTACCAAACCTGAGGCGGGCTAAAGAATACCAATACTTACTCCGCCTTCTCGAATCCGTAAAGGCTCTACGCCCCATTCATCTCGCACAGCCTTTTCCAATGACTTGAACCACGGGCCGTCTAAGTCACCAAGCCACCAGTCTGCTATATGGTCTATGGAAACCTAGGGGGTGTTAGAAATGAAAAGCGTGTAAGTAGCATTAGCAGTACCTGAATTTCGTTTGGTGAATTAAAGTTAGCGAAGGATGCATGGAGGTGGTCACAAAGAGATTTGACGATAGTGTTTAGATCTTGGTCTGGGACGATTCGTAGAGAGATCTGTGCTTTTACGCTGCCTGGGATGACTGTGGCATCTAAAATACGTCCACTTTGCGTCAGATTTGAGAACGCTGAAGCATGAAGCATTGACTCACTCCTAGGACCGGAAATCTGGATGTTGTGAATGGTCAATGAAGGTTCGCACCACCGCGAAGCTATGGTAGATGCTGGTCTCTGCGTAAGAGGAGACAATGTCAAATATAATTGATGTTCCTCCTCAGTCTGTGGGCGAACACTATCATCTATATCCATTGAAGTGAGAAAATCAGGCGAAGCTATCAGCGAGCAATCATCACATACAGAAACCTGGTATCTGCACGCGGTTCGTGTTGTCGGTCAACGTAGCAAGGAGCCGTACCCTTCGCGCATCATTCAATGGCCCGGCGGGGTAGAGAAATGACTCAACTCACATGTCAAGCATGGGCTCTACAACAGCACCGCCCTCAATACCGGAATGCAAGTCGGGCATGTTGCTGGAAATCTACGATGAATGATGAATGATGGTCTCTGAATGATGCAACGGGGATAGTCACCTGTAAAGTACAGTGGACGACACCACGAAGCCCGTAGGTTATGCATGGTGGGGATTCTGCGATCCACGTCGAGTTGCTGCAACCCCCTCAGTGCTACGAATGAAAAGGGCGTGTGCGTCATACCTGACGAAGATAGCATCTATATGTCCGATCTGTTCCTTGTGTCGCTTTACGGCATCGCCGAAGCCAATACTCCCGCACTCCTCTTCGCCCTCGATCAAGAATACTAGGTCTACGCCAAGAGACCGTTTACTGAGCAACTCAGCGGCAGCGCAAGCGACTGCCATGATGGGCCCTTTATCGTCAGTCACTCCTCTCCCATAGAGATATCCATTCCGACCGCTTAATGTCCATGGATCTGAATTCCAGCCGTGGGGCGGAGCAGAAATCACGTCGTAGTGTCTAGAGACAACCGTTCAGCCTAGCCCACACAGGAGGAAGTGAAGCAGAACCTACCCATAAAACAAGATCCTCTGCTTTCGGACTCCTGGTTTACTTGTGCCACTAAATGTCCCCAGCACAAGAGGATTTGCACCTTCTCGAGTTGGGAGCTAGAGGTGTATGGTAAGGGGCAACTCAATGTGGAAAAGACGGGCATACTAATGTTGATTGGGCACCGAGTTGAGCCAAACACTTCTTCAGCCAGATAGCAGCCTGTCTGCAGTCTTCACTGTGCTTCGGAAGGCTGCTCACGCTTTGAAAAGCTACGAATTTGGATAAAGCGTATTCTACGACGAAACGAGGAATAAGATGCCGTGAATAATCGCCCGAGCGACTCACCAATAGTTGATTTGGAAGTAATTGCGTGTCTGGATGGATTGCGTGTCTTTGGTGGGACGACATCCCAGATCTGCAAGAACGGTTTGAACCAAAACTAGCGGGGTAGATACAAGGCAGAAGGATAAACCTTGATATAATTGTCATTGCCTCCTGTGATTAGCTGGAAGCTGTCAATGGTCAAATCCATATCTAGATCTTCAGTCGCGTTTGTCCAAAGTTGAGAAGAGGGGTGAGAGATTTTCGACGAGAGGATGATGCCTTCATGCCCCTTCCAGGAGGCGGTACAATCGAAAGACGCGGACCAACGCTATCATGGACAAGACGATGAGATGGATCTGTCCAAATATCCATTATTGCTTACCTGGATACGCCCTCCCGCTGAGAAGGTATATAAATCTGAACCAAGAAGGGAAACCGAAAGTATGTCTACGCCCTAGGATTTTGGGATAACGTATAAATCAGAGCCCTCTATGGACGATGGACGCATACCTCATCAACGATGATCGTCCTCACACAAGCCCTCGTTTCGACGTCGAGGACTTTGACATAGCCATCTTGACACCCGGCGTAGATAGTCTCACCACGAGCAGCAATGGCTAGGACCGCGCCGTGTTGAAAGGTGAACGTGTGTACGAGTTGGGGGAGAGGAGACGAAGTTGAACTAATGGCCCATAACTGATTGGGATAAGTGAATGAAGGAAACATGGTCGGGTAGGAAGAAGGGACGTACTTTGACCGTTTCGTCACCGCTACCAGTGACTAGTTGTATTCCTTCGCTGGAGCTGTTGTCGCCTTCGAGGATCGCCATACAGTAGAGGTACCCATAGTGGGCAGAATCAATTACATTCGTTGCCGGCACTTGAAGCTTGTTCACTTGTCCGGCTTCCGTACGTTCAAAATGAATGCTATTCAAAGCAGTGGAGGCACTGTTGTTCGCGAAGAGGTCTGCGGGCCGCCTTTCGTGCTGAGGGTAACTGTCGAAGAATCTGTGAGGTTTGCGAGTATTAGGTGTATTTGTTCCCGATCCAGGAGCCGAGTCTACCACACTTTGCAGGCCACGAAAGTCGAACCACTGCAAGGAGGTGTCTTGGCACCCGATGTATAGAGTGCCGAGTGACGGCGACCAGGCAAGCGAGAAGAGATCCCCCGATCCTGTCTCTTGGTATGGGTGAAGGACATAGAGCAAGGCAAGAGTCTTGGTCGACCATACGCAAACGGTGCTGTCTCCCGACGCGCTGAACAGCCAATCCCGCTCGCTTGCATATTCGAGTGCTAGTACACTTCCAGTGTGTTCCCGCAACGTCCGGACGAGTTGAAAGGTCTTTCTGCACCATACCTGAGTTCGCGCGTACGTTTCAGATGCCATTGCTAGGGTGATTAAAGACAACGACTTACGGAGATGTGGCAATTCTGACCGCCAGAGAAGATCAAGTCATCGCTGGCAGCCAGACTGAGAACGGAGCTGTTCTCTTCGTGTAGAGAGTGAATAAGAGCTGGCATGTCGTCTCTGCTTTGCAAATCGCGACTGAGAGATGCTGGACGGCGGATGGGGGATGTGCGTTTATCGAACTTGAAATGAGGCGCGCACACGCACATAATAACAATGTGGCGTACGATGAGGAACTCTGGCCATCATGAGAGGCGGGTTTCTCTTTAAAGGCCTTTCGCCAGCGGCTGTAACAGCGAATGCGGTTTCTTGAATGCAGAAAACAGCGTTGCAGTAATGCAGGCAGTTGTGGCGCTAGTCCTGCGTACACTACGGTCACCACTTTGGCTGTGGGTGGAACGACAAACAATAACACCATCACTTCCGATCATGGCGAAATTCAGGCTTCGATACTGCTGGAATGCTGCCGCAGCTTAGAATTATTTACACAGTTTCTATTTATTCTAAAGTTCTGACCACGAAAGGGGCTCTTTTACCTCGAACTTCTTTTCCAAGACAATATTATCGCAGCTGGTCCCAAACGACAGCCCATATTCCCCAGCAGATGCCACCCATCTATGACTACTCTCGTCCCAGTAAGAAACAGCATATTTGTCAAGTTTGATGGTGACCGTGGTGGAGGTTCCAGGACGAAGGTCTCTGGCCTTCGCAAATCCCTTCAATTGGAGTTTGGGATGTGTGAGATGTCGTTGAGGATATGCGACGTAGACTTGAACGATTTCCGATCCTGTCGTAGAGCCTATATTCTTAACGGTGATGCTGACTTCTAGTCCGAATGGCTGTTCAGGTAGCATCGCACAGCCCACCCTCGACAGTTCAAACTTTGTATAGGATAGTCCGTGGCTATAGGAGGTGAGCAATAGGGTAAAAACTAGGCGGAGACGACATACCCGAAGGGGAAGAGAGGTTTGATGCATCTCGCTTGATAATGCTTGTAGCCCACGAATAGGTCTTCGCGGTAATGTATCTTTCCATTTTCGCTGCGCATGCAAAGATGGGATGGAACGTCCTCCATGCGAACAGGCAAAGTGAGCGGGAGCCGCCCACTGGGGTTGATCTTTCCAAAGAGGACATCTGCAAGCGCATTGCCCACTTCGTTGCCTGAATACCAAGCTTGAATAATGCCGTTTACGTCGTCTACCCAAGGCATCGATACAGCCGATCCCTAACAGGAAATGTAAAACATCAATATGTAGTATGCACGATATTCTTATACTTACAGCTTGTATACAAACTACCGTGTTTGGGTTTGCTCGGCTTAGCTTTGTTATCAACTCGTCCTGCCGTCCAGGAAGCTGTAGACTGGGACGATCGAATCCTTCGCTCTCCCATTCTGGGGTGAGGCCGCCAATGTATATAACTACATCAGATTTGGAGGCCAAGTCGACAGCCTCCTGTATAGCTTGATCAGGATCAATCTTAGGACATCCACCAAGGCGCTGAATGTACAGGAAGTCCATCAGCAAAAGCGCTAGGCGAGGATAAGAAAGGTCATCCACGTACAACTCCTCGCATAAGTGCAGGTTGTGACGCAGCGACTTCGTCATCCGGGCCGTCATCTATGGGCGAAGTATTTGTGTACACAACGAGGATGTCAACTGGGCTCTTGGCCTTGAGTTCTATGACCGCCTTCTCCTCGATTGTACCTTGGCTATATGGACCTGAGATGTGATCCAGACAGAATGGAGAACCTCTCACCCGTAAAAAAAGTCCCCAGGTGTCTGCTTCGTCCAATTATCTATAGTGAGATCGCCATCCACAAATAGCTTAGCACGACCTTCGTTTCACCATCAGCTACCTGACTCGAAAAGGCTAGGCAAGAAGGCTCACCGGCCACGGTCAACCCGAGTTCGTATAGCCCACTGGTTTCGACCGTGAGTTTTCCCGACAACTTGATAGTCCATTCATCCGCCAGTCCAGAAGGAAGGAAGTCGTTCAGTTTTATCCGGGTGTCGTTGAGAATGTAATCTGCGACCGCTTTGGTTGGGTCACCCTTCGCGTCTTGATTATAAAAAGTACAAAGCCAGCCAGGTTGGCCATCTGGAGTGGTTAAATTGTTCTCCAGCGTTGGAAGATATTTGTGTGCTAGTATATGGTAATCATCCAACTGTGAGTATGCCTTACTCAATAAGCGTACCGTAACATCCGACGGTATAGGCAGTCGTTACGCCCTTGGGAACAGTATCTTGAATGCCTTGCCAGGGCGTCGCAACGTAGGTTGGCTTGAGCGCAGCCGACCCACCACCAGAGATGATTCTCTCTTGAACATGCGGTCCGATCACTGCGATTTTCTGAACTTTCTGAGAAATAGGCAAGACGCCACTTTGGTTTCTGAGGAGGACCATCCCCTCTGCGGCAAGCTTTCTACAGAATTTGCGAGCCTCGGGAGAGTCGCGGCTCCGCTCGACACCATCACCATACACAATGTCAGGGTTTCTCCTCGCTTGCTGTTGGATGAAGGTGAGGAGGTTAGTGACGCGCTCGTTAATGGTTGGGAGGAGCAGCTTTTGGGCGGTGAGGGAGTGGTGGATTAGTACGGGAGTACGCCATCTGGGCGGCCCGGGCATTTCGAGGTCCAAACCTGCGTTTAGAGGCTCAGAAACGCCGTACGTGCCAAACCTCGATAAAATGGATTAGACTTGGTAGAATGAGCGGTGAAATGGGTCGGATACCAATCGCTCATGACAATCCCTTTAAACTTCCATTCGTCTCTCAGGATCCTCTGGAGAAGACCAGGATTCTCTGAGCAGTGCAGTCCGCCGACGCGACCGTACCTATCGGACGACAATGAGATCATATGTTTGGATAAGATAGCAATATTGCCTACGCCGTCATAAATGCCCCAGGCGTTGCATGCTTTTGTGCAAGCATAAAACTGTTCACCAATGTCACTGATATCTCCGCGACACAAGAAGGAACACAACATACGGATACAGGTAAATCTCACGCAAGGCTCGTTCGGACATGACAGACTCTGCAGCAGTCCTTTCGTGCTCTTGATCATTAGCTACGAAATGCTTGATCGTGGCCGACACTCCTTCGCTCTGAAGACCGTTTACATACGCAGTTGCCATAACGCCTAGAAATAAATCATAAGTAGCATGGTGGTGTCAAGAATGGGGTATATGTAATAACCAGACAGATAGGGATCCTCTGAAAATGATTCAAAGACTCGCCCACCGAGTGGGGAACGCGGTATGTTGCACGTGGGAGCAAGTAGAACGACAGAAGATTTGATTTTGGCCTCCTGCGCTAGGAAGGCGCCAGCTTCATGTAGAAGTTGTGGATCAAATGTCGCGGCCAGAGAAGTGGCGCACTATAGGCAAGTCATTAACGGTGATGAGACTTGGTGTGCAGCATCTTACTGGAAGGCACTGTGAGGGTGTCGAGACGAAATGCGATGATCCCCTCACTCCCTGGGATCGTTCCTTGTCAGAGGTGTGTAATTGGGCAATTCTGAAATGTTACATTTGGGCCGTCGCTCATGCGAATGGAGGGGATCTTCAGCCGGTCGATGGGTGAAGTATTCCACCAGTTCGGAGCACCCAACAGGTCGATCTTCTCATTAATGGTGAGTTTCTTGACGAGCTCAGGAATTGATGCTTCGAGGAAGGAGCGGGAGTCGGCCATGGTTGCGGGCGTAAAGGGACCTGTACCCCAGACGGATATTGCTAGCTTAATAACGAGAGCGGAAAAACTGCGGAGAATAACGATGGTGAGTAAATATTGCCTTTGGAAAGGCTCATGTTCGGGGGTCAGCTTGTATTTGGACAGAAATTTGGACAAGTTCTGCTCGGCGTAGATTTGATGGTCCACTGCCGGTCGTCGACAAGAAGTAAACTGTTCCGAGATTCCGGGGCCGTTTACGCGCTCCTGTTCCGTCCCACATCACGTGGTATACGCGCTTAATATAGCAAATACTTCCCATTAAGGGCCTCCTGACCATCGAGTCTCCTCTCTTCCGTCCTAACCATGTCGACAGAAGGCGAAATTTCCGATGTCTTAACGAACCTGACGCGTCCCCCGACAGATGCCACCCTTACCGTCCGCGTTATCAAGTCCTTCGAGTTCCGAACCGAACGGAGTCTTGTCCTCCATGATATAAATCTAGAGACGACCACTGTCGGCGAGCTCAAGGAGATTGCTCTGAAAGGTAGGAACTCTGCAGAATGTCGCGACACAATCCAAGTGCTGTAATATGTATGTCATCCGTCAGCTGTTAAATCCCAGCCAGGCTGGAAAGCGTACAAAAATGTGGAGCTTGGCGAGTTTCATGGTAGATTATGCGCGTCGAATTCCTGATATCAAAGCTAGATACACTCAAGTTGTATTCGAAGGCACATGGTGCTAAGGTCCGTGGATTGATCCTTGCACCAGCCAGGTGCAGTCAGGATCACACTGATGGTGGAGTATGATAGACCACAAATCTTATAATCAACCTTGATCACGACGAATGGCTATTCAAAGATGATTGCAAACTGCTTATCGATCTGGGATTCGGTGCGGAATGCGTATATTTTGGGTTGTCAAATCAGCTAACCTCTTGCAATAGAAAACGAAACCGAAGTAAGCTTCTTCAACGGCGAAATGTACGAAAAGTTCAAGGCAAATCCAGAAGTATGCCCGAAGAATTGTTCACCCGCAACAATATACTGATCATACCATCAGACGCGCTGGGATGCATGATGGGTTTAATTGCAGTACTACAATATGGCAAGGTATATATCAATTGCGGCGTGAGCATCACTCTAAAATTGCAGGATGTAATATGTGTAGAACAAATGGAATGGAAGAAAAGACAAACGCCGACATCACTGATTAGCGCACTGTACCCGAGGCTCCTCGTGATCTTCATCCATCGCATCATCAGACATATTGTGCCTCGTGTGATGGTCGACGTCGGCGAGATGGACCTCTTCAATGCCAATGTTCTTCGGGAACTTTTCAAGAGGTTGACGGGGAGGAAGGGCTTCTTCAAGAAGGTGAATAACGGCTGGGTCTATGTGCTCGGGGAACTTGACGTTGAGTTTAACAAACAAGTCTCCGAGTTCGTGGTGCCTCCGTGATGGCATACCTTGACCATGGATGACCTTGACGTCGCCTGCAGTGAACGGATAAGGCACAACAAAATCGATACGCAATATCGAACGTACCGTGTTTGACGACTTCACCTGGTTCGATCTTGACTAACAGTGCGCGGTCGTCTAGATGCCTGATTGCAAATTGACCGCCAGCGAGTGCTGTCAGAAGATCGATGTCGACTTCGATGATGAGATCGTTGTCCTTGCGCGTGAATCGCTCGTGAGGTTTCTCTTCGATGACTATGATAACGTCCCCGGGTTCGGCTGTAGGAGATTGATCGCTTTCTCCTCTGAACTGGATGGTTTCGCCGCCCTTCATGCCCTTGTCGATATGGACCTCCAACAGCTTCTTGTCCGATATGACCTTTTTACCCTTGCACGTCCCGCACCGATCCTTTGGGTTGATCACCTCTCCGTTCCCACCACATTCGTCGCAAGCTGACTGTATTTGCTGGATCATCGGGCCCATCTGGCGCATAGTAACTCTTATGCCCCGACCACCACAACCGCCGCACGGCCGCACTGCACCTTCCTTGCCACCCTTGCCTTTGCACTTTGCACATATGATGTTGCGTGTGAGGGAGAGTTTAGTAGTTTTGCCTTTGTATAGATCTTCCAAAGATACGGAGACGCGATGTACAAGGTCCTTGGTCTTCCTTGGACCTTGTGACCGACCCGAGCCGCCACCGAAAAAGCCGCCACCAAATAGCTGACTGAACAAGTCCTAGGGAAAATAAAGCCTTGAGCGCGCGCCCATGAAACCCGATATGGCTGAGATACGCACCTGAGGATCCATGCCACCCATGCCACCCTGTTCCGACAGGCCCGCCTCTCCCCGTGCATCGTAAATGCTGCGTTTCTCCGGATCCGACAAAACTTGATATGCGTGCGTTACATCTTTAAATACTTCGGGGTCACCACCCTTGTCAGGATGTAGCCGGAGGGCTCTACCATGCAAATGTTAGCGCATGCTACGACGTAATCGAAAATTTGCGGGTACTTTTTGCGGTAAGCCTTCTTCAGATCGGCTTCTGAGGCATTTGGTGGTACTTCAAGGAGATCGTAGAATTTCCTGGACCATCGCTCAATAACGCCGGCCGGATGCTACAGAACGAATGCTCACGTTTCCTTAACCATAATGTAGAGTAGGATGAGGGGGAACGGGAGGAAGAAAGAGTGTTACAAGTGATGGCTGTGGAAGATGAAGCTGTTTTGAGCTTCAAGGAATTTGCGAGAACACTCAAGAATGTGCGCCACGATTCGCTTACAAAAGCAGCCGAAATAGGCAAAATCAGATTCGCAATTTACGGTAAGTACACTGCCTGGGCGCTCAAAATCAAGGTCAAGCGACGCTAACATCGGGATATACATCAAACCGCCGTTGGGTCGTCACAGGTATACCAGCTCTAGCTGTTTTGAAGGTCTCAGGATCTGATATAAAGAGAATCAATGATGTGATGAACAAGACCAATAGAGAACAAACCGATGTCTGCATAAATGATGGTTTCATCTTCACCAGCTTCGCAGAGGATCAGTCCCCTGTGCAGATTGTCAGCAGGGCGTTCAAACCGGCGATGCGTCAAGTCCACTTACATCGGATCCACTACCATGGAGTGCCCCCACTATTGATAGCCACTGAGTGATAATGGAAGAGAGGTGTATCGGATTTACAGGACTCACGGCATGATACCCTGCTGTGATGTCTCGCGCTGGGCTGCACATAGAGAAGAAGACTTGATTGTCTACAGCTCGCCCCCTTTGCAACAGCTCCCAGTGAAGAGGTCCTGTGGTCAGGTTGAATGCGCCTGGATATACTAAAACGTGGCAGCCTATGTAAATACAAAGATCATCAGCCAATGATTGCTGGGGCAAATCAAATGAAAGGCAGACCTCTACGGGCAGCGATCATCGCAAGCTCCGGGAAGCGAACGTCGTAGCAAATCCCAAGACCAATGCGTGCAAATTCTACGGAGCAGAAGGAATAAGATTAGAGGGGACTGCATTGAGATTAACGGATGCATTACCAGTGTCAAAGAAGTTCAACGACTTCCCTCCAGTGAGAGTTTCGCTTTCCTTAGCCATAATGAGTGGTGCCGGCGAAGATGCTAGATCTTTCGAACCTTGAATGTGATCTTTCCCGGAATGTCTATATCGAATAGATGAACCTTGCGATGCATGCATACGAGTTCCCCTAAGTGTCGAGAAGGTCTCTAGTGTGAGATACTAGTCTCCATGTGTTCTATATCTCACCAGCAGGGGAGTACACCGTGCAGGTATTGTATACCTTCCCGTCAGTGTTGTCTTTCTCAGGAATGGAACCTGATTGACAGTAAGTAAGATCCTCATTCATAGAGAGAGAGAGAGCGTACCGCCAATGAGCCACGATTTCGTTTCTTTTGCGACTTCGGAGAGCATCTTCACGGATTCACTTGTGCTTTTCGCTATGTCGTACGGTGTGCCAGGGGTATATCCGATTTCCTCTGCGTATACCGGGAAGTGAACATGTCCGTATGGTGAGTTAAAGCATTCCTAGTATCATTACTTGGCGCGAATCCACGAAAACGAGGGTTATCTACATACTGGCAGCACGATCACGCTTGGTTTCTGCTGATCTGCACGCCCGGTGGCTGCTTTAAGCACCATTTCCCGTGCATGGCGTAGGTTATCGGATTTGTTGGCCCCGACGTTTCCTAGCTGAACTAGGGCCAACGTAAACGACTTAAAGGTTGGGGGGACCTTGGGTGGCATGGTTTGAGTTCAACGATGTTTCCATGGAGTAAATGCGGACTTGACCCTGAGCGATAAGATAAGATCGATCCATCCTTGACTCAATTATTGCGCGACTCCGTTACTCATCATCACTAACCACCATTATCCATGCTGGTAGCCATCTACAACCCAGTTGCTGGGGATCGTACCGCAAAGCAAATATTCGAGGACGAGGTCTTCCCATTGCTGACACAGCACGGGAAATCACCAGTCAAACAGTTTTCAACTGAACGCGCTGGGCATGCAGGGACCATCGTGAAGGACCTGATCGGCTCACTCGACGCAGGTGTGGAGGAGATCACTGTTGTTTTGGGCTCTGGAGACGGCACGTTGCATGAAATTATCAATTCAGCGACGACCCACAATGGAGGCAGACATGTCAAGGTCTCGATTGTATTGATTCCATGCGGCACGGCCAATGCCCTATATTACTCGGTCTTCCCACCAGGCGAGGGAGAGGGGGCGAATGACAAGCTCAAGTCACTCGAGTCATACCTCAGCGGAGGGGTACTCAAATCCCTCACTGTGGCCATCACCACGCTCGTTGCTGCGAACGGAAAACGAAGCCCGCACTCGCTGTTATCGTCCGTTGTTGTCTCCACGGCACTCCACGCATCAATCCTACACGACTCTGAGAGCCTCAGGAAGGAGATGCCAGGAATAGAACGTTTCAAAATGGCTGCTCAGCAAAACCAGACTAGGTGGTACCATGCAACTGCTGAATTTATGCCCATCCCTGGTTCGGGTGACGTACAAATATACGATCCTTCGACCAAGTCATTCCGTGCAGTCCCCGAAGGTGCCACAAAGTTGGAGGGGCCATTTGCATACTTCCTTTCGACGGTCAATGTTGATCGACTGGAGGTCGCGTTTAGGATAACGCCACTCGCGGCATTGCTGCCCCCACCCGAGGCTTGTCTGGATGTGGTTGTGTTGCGGCCACTGCGCCACCCCGACACGACATCTGAGTCGGATGAGTGTAGAAAGGAGTACGTGAATCAGATGTGGGGTACCATGGCTGGTGCATATCGCGGCGGCGATCATGTAGATATTCGATACAGCACTGGGGAAGCGGCAGTAGAATATTACAGATGTGGAGGCTGGAAATGGATACCGGTCAGTCTCTATTTCACCCAAGCGGGTGCCAAACTGACCATTGATACAGGCTGCGGAGGACGGACGTGCTCATATGATCTGCACCGATGGTTATATCACCCAGCTCGAAACAGGAGGTCATGCGTCGTGTTCAATAGGAAGCCAAACTGACAACGAACAATTTGCAATGTATGCGTGAATGTCATTGTGTCCGTAAATCACACATAGATGCACTAGACTGATTCGTAGAAAGGCTGAGTATTGTGTCCGCACTGAATGATAGCTACATGGATGACTCCATGAGTACTGTATTATAGGGCAAAGGGAAAGAGACCTCACAACTATGTTAAACCTGAACTTCCACTTCAGTTGATGAAGGCTGGACCTTTCCGGTCAATATCTTCCTTATCACTTCATTGGCCTTGGCATGGACTTCATCTATGGTAGCGGAGCTATCAATCTATGCAAACCTAAGTCAGATTGTCACAACGCCGTTAAGGCTTTTGCTACCTCCGCAACCTTGCCTAGTGCTTGATAGTGTTCAATGACAGGCATGGTCTCGTTTTTGTAAGTTTCTGAGTACAACAGGTAAGACCATGGCCAGAAAAGTGATAACGCGACGCACGGAAACGCTTCTTAATGCTTTCTGCATTGTCGTCCTCTCGACCACTTGTCTTACCTCGTTCAAGAAGGCGTTCCAGCATAACGTCCTCTGTTGTAGAGAAGAAGAGAACGAGAGAAGATGGGCAAACCTATGGTCTTTGCGTGAACACAAGGGAAGAAGAGGGCAATATAGTGTTTACCTCATCGTCGAATTTGGCAGCTTGGTCCATCTTGCGAGGGAAACCGTCAATGAGGAACCGACCGCAGCCGTCTCCCCACCCTTCTCCCTCGTGGCTTTCTTTAAGAGCAGCCTGCATTGCGTTCTCCAACAACTTGACAGTCACTTCCATAGGAACGATGGTGCCCTCTTTGATACACGTCCGAATCAGGTCACCATATTCCGAGCCTTCGCGCACTTGCTCTGCTCGCAGAAGATCACCGGCTTGACGCGATTAAGCAGACGAGTTGAGGTGCAAATAGTAAGTCAACTGTACCAGAGAGATGGCAGAAACCAAAATCCTTGACAAGATATGCACACTGTGTTCCCTTACCAGCACCAGGCCCTCCCAGAACGAAGATGACGGTGACCTTGGATGAGTCGAAAACGGGCGATCCAGTTGCAGAGGCTGCGGCCATCTCCGTCTTCTTGCTGTGAGCGTCCTTCTTCAGATGGAGTGCGCCAGCGATCTTGTCAATGAAGGCTGGCATTAATGGTTCGATTCCTTGTGTTGAGGTGGTACGAGAGGGTGGTCAAAGTGCCTTGGCTGCGACGATGCTGGAGACGTCTTCTCCCTTTGCTTTATGACTGCGTAGAATGCTGCGAATGAAAGAAGAGATAACGCGGCGAACACGAGTGGATTTGGCGCTTTATTGCGGTTCGGAGGGTGGACGCTCATGGCAAGAGCTGCACAGACGCGATCATGATATTTGGCTGCGTGCAACAGATCCAAATAAAGAACGACGGACGCGTTCTCTAGCTGAAGTTGAACATCAACCACGACAGTCACCATGGATCTCCGCTTCAGTCATGGAACTAATATTTACGTGGTTAGGCCCTGCTGCAACGAAGACGCGAGCGATCTGGTCGCAATAGGAGGCGAGCACTCAGTTCAAGTCCTCAGACTTGAAAGTTAACTATTGTTTCGTGATTTTGACAGTTTGTTCACATTCCATTTCTGCAGACCGAATCAAAATGCGAAGCAATCGCTTCGTTTCACATAGGCTCGAGGATTACTGCACTGGCCTGGGCATCTAATGCGATATCACCGGGAGCAGGGGATGACTGGAGTATACAGTGAGTCTACTCATCCCGGCGGTAACACACTGGATTGTTAACGTCCAAACCAGGCTTGTCGCCGCGAGCTTCGATTTCAGGTTGCATCACCTAACGAAAACACCGTCGAATGCAGAGAATATCTATTCTTTCGCAGGAGGCATAAGCGGCCACCACGGCAAGATTAACGACATGACATTTTGCGGTGGTCATGGAGAAGATAGTTCGCGTTACGTTGCGACAGTCTCGGGTATCACAATTTCAGTCCTTTGTGATTTTCTTACCGTTGATATCCCTCAGATGACAGGATGCTGATGATATGGGACCTTTATCCGCCAACTGAACTACCTTCTCGCCCCGGTTCGATGGATAGAGACGGCTCGCCTACCCCGCCACCTCGAGCCCAGCCAACGGCCTATGTTATCCCTTTCTCACACCCCCTGGTATCAGTTTGTTCCCATCCCCTGACCAGCAAAGAATTGGTTGTGGCAGATTGCCGAGGCTCGATATTCCTCACTGACTGGCGGTCAGAAAATGACGAGAAGGACCGTGATAGCTGGCGCCATTCAAGCATCATGGAACTTACTGAACCATCACTACTTGCTGATGCTTCTGCTGGGATATCAGTCCAATGGAGCGGGTCTGCCGGATGGCGGAGAGATGCGATGGACATGTAAGAACCCAGTTATGTGGTCGTTCTTGTGCTGATGACATTAACCCCCTTTTCATTTACTCAGCATTGGTGCTGCATACGGGCCTAAATTCCACATCTGGGATCTAGCAACCTTGCAAGGGGGGAAGCCTCGAGTGAGCGGAACGACCTTCCCCGAAGGCACCCACCGTTTCAGGTACGAGAGACGAGGACAACCATGGTGATCACCTACTGACGAGTCCCATAGGTGGTGCCATACATATCCGGAATATTTTGCTGTTTCTAGTCAATCGCCGCTTAAGGGCGCCGTTATCCACATGCACAACATCAATTACGTTCATGCGCAGCCAACGGTTCTCAGTGTCTTGCCACGTCCGCACTTCGTCCGAGATTTCGATTTCCTGGCCGCCCCAGGTATTCCACGTTTGGTGGTGGCCGTCGGCACGGAATTAGCCATTTTTCCCATCGGTGTAGATTCGTGAACACAATGAGCCAAATCTTTCATTTCATAAATATAGATTACATCTCTTCCAGACTAAACTACCAGTCCGTGGATAAATGACAGTTTCGACACCAAGCAGTTGTGAGAGGAATTATGCACAGCTAATCGACATTGCAGGATACGAAGAACAACGTACAACAAGCGAGAGAGCATTATACAAATGTGATGAAAGCTAGTGAGGTTAATGATCGTATCCCTGCGATGTTTGCAGGTGTTGGTATGGCACTTGATGTCCTTGACTAGGGTGACCTTGATGGATAGCATGCTGATACTGCTGATGCGGCTGCTCTGGGTGTCCGGACATGTGTCGCTGATCTTGGTCCACATTTGCGTCCCCAGTTGTCTCGGCGTGTTCCCCGTATCCCATTCCTAGTTCCAGCAACATATGTTTCCAGTAGTTGGCATCAAGTTCAGACGCGTGCTGGGGTACCATTCCAGGGAAATAGTTTGATCCAGCATAGACGTTCGCCGTCGTGTTCGAAGGATGCCTGCCTCTCATGGTCCCGTCGACGGCGAAATGATTTTGCTGCGTGGGATGAGTTGGAATATTTGGCGAGGCAGGGAAATGGAAGGGCTGGTCGGCAGAGTTAGGCGGATGGTGTGAATGGATCTGCGGCGGGGACGACTGGACGGAACTATGCGACGAAGTACTCCCTGGACACGAAAAAGAATAGTAAGCAAAGTTGGAAGAGAAAGCGGTGACAGCCGAGCTATTAATTCTTACCTTGGAGCCGAGGATCAATTTGAAGACCATTGTCGGAACGTTCCTTCTCCATTCGGCGGGAAGAATTGACTATTTCGCTGCTTGCAACCAGGCTATGCAGGAACCGAGAGTGATAAGCCGCTAATGTTGATGTCTGGGACAAGGTCGAGACTTCATGGTATGCATTCGCTGTCCTGGTGATGAGTGCGCAGCTGTCTTCTGCAGCGCCATCGGGAAGTAGGGCAACCGTGTTGGGGGAGCGAAGAAGCTAGTAGATTCACGGTAAGTTTTCCGGTGAGAAGCAAAACAAGGGAGCACATGCCTTTAACAAGAAAATAGCCGCGTATGCAGACATAACAGTTATTGAATCTTGGCCATAGCGCTGGTACGACAGTGATAAGGATTTGGCTATACGGAGAAAGATGATGGAGGACCCACAAGCATGCTCATTGAGGCAAAGTCTTTTGACAAGATGATCAAGGAGTCGGATGCACTTGCAAAACACACCGATAGTGCCTGCGTACTGGGACTTGCGCGGCTCCCCTAGGCACGAGATCAGCATTACTCCGGTGTGTATGGTGTTTCAAAAGTACTTACTGGAGCCATCGCAGCGGAGATGCCGAAACTATTCAAGAATAGACGGACACCAAGGCGGAATAGATTCAAAAAGGAGAAATGGAACGTTTCCCCGTGAGCTGGAGAAATTATTAAGTCCGGGAATTTAGTGTCAGAATGGGGTATAGACGTACCTCGGTGCATCTCCCGAGTCCATGCGTCAGACCATAAGGAGAGTTTCCCGTTGCAGTTGTGTAGGACAACGTCGTAATTTACGTCTTGGTGGTTAATGCCAGGCCCTTTAGATGAATAAAACATGTCGGTGGTCTCCGACTAGTCACCGAATGAGATGGATACGGGAGCCGCAATGTTGCACACGTACCGCCACTCGACGTAATTGGACCATGGCAGCCACAATAACGTCTTCAGGCCGTGGGACGCGACCACCCTCTTCGTGCCAAGTCTCAGAGTGTCTGACGAGTTCGTCTTCTTGCAGCATGTACTGGCGACCGGTCTGGGTACTTAAGCTTCGGTCATGCACCCACAAGACGAGGTAAGTGCGTTCCCGATTGCGTCGCTCGAGCATCTGGATGTCGGTCTCGTTAGGTGGTGGCCGAGCTACATAACGGTTCAACCCCAACTCGATCGCCATGCGGCAAGCCTAACAGGACGATGAGAAACCGAACCGGAATATTGGTTCACACACATGGAAAACTCACGTAACCAATAAACATCCAGGTTCGCTGTGGCAACGTGAGCAACACAGATTGTAGCATGAATTGAATGAAAGAAACGCACTGTGTCATCAGGGTCCTTCCAGTATGTCAAGCAAGCGAATGCCTGAACAACCTCTACACGCTTCCACTGCTCGGCGAAGGCCCGAACAGCGAACTCGTTCGCTAGGCGCTTGCACTTGTCAAACAGTTGAGGCTTGAAGAATTTGCAACCGGCCATAATAAGCGTGGTGAAGAGAAATGGGCAGCGAGAGCGGACATAAGAAACAGAGTGCAATTCGGGGTCGAAGAGGTTGATAAATGGATTAAGGCGTAAAAATATGAGATCGAACAAGACTTGAGCCTCCTTCTCGTCTATGAGGCCGGCGGTGACAGGGTCGTTCAAGCCGCTGGGAGGAGTGGCGCGGGGTGGGGGAACGTATGGTGATTGTCGGTTCGAAGTGCTGCTGGCAGCAACAGGGGTCTCTTCCGGATTCAGAATGGTTCGGAAGAAAGAGTTGCGTTGGTTCTCTTCCTTTCTGATTAGTTTGGCAGGGAAAAGACCCTCGTCGTTTCGGTCTTCGTCCTCGTCGTCGATTTCCATTTGCCTCACTGACGACGCGGAGTTGGGGTACCCGTTAGCTTGGTAAGGTGGTAAGTTAAGCGGCGGTAATTGGTTGGAGGGGAAGTGGGTTGGAGGATACGGGCGTTCATCAGGGCGGAGTGGGTGGGTGGCGTCACTTCGGGAGTCGTTCGGAGGGTAGGAAGCCGCGAGGGCAGCCTCGTTGGTTTGCGATTTGAGCTTCGCACTGTTCAGCCCCTTCTCCAGACGACGGAGCATCTTGGAGGCCTCTGAGAGCCTGTGCACACAGAATGATGTTAAAAAGGAATTCGATGAGTGGGAAGTTCTGAAAGTACTTTGAACCGGGTTTACGGCCACGACGATGCTTCTCGAATACACATCTAGCGGAGAATCCCTTTGATATCAACATTGATTTGTGGGAGACACGGCGAACAAAACACGTACTCTTGGCCAGCCCGTTTACACCGTTGGCACTGCTTCTGGCCGTCTTCGGCGCCAACACATTTCATCTAACGACGTTTGGACATACAGTAATACATCGAGTACAAATTTAGTGGAGTGATAGTCATCCGGCTGAGGGGGAGGCCTTACCTTGGCAGCACGGCAGACGGTGCACGCGCGGGCACCCCGTAGAACTGGCTTTGAGCTACGTAGTGTACAACGGTGAGATGTGAGAATTCTGAAAGCAACGAGTGTAAACGGACTTGTCATCAGGGTTGGGGAGGGATTGCTGTGGATCCATCGAAGACCGGGTTTTCAACGGAGCAGGCTGAGCTGGAGAAGCGGTTATCAAAGCATAAAGTGAAGACCGGGGGTTGAAATCTACAAATTGGCAGTAAATGCGCGACTTTGGCTGGCCAAGGATATTTTGAAGGAGGTTCTCGTCGACGGGTACGATGAGGAGGAGGGGGGCGAGGAGGGGAGACGGTGGCGAAGATGATGGTTTAAGGATAAGAGAAGGACCAAGGTTGTCGGTTTTCAGCCAGACAACTTCGGCCTTCTGCGGTAACTCAGTTTGAAATACGATCGGTCGGCAACTTCCCGGCAAGCTTTTTTATTCCCTTCCTCCGCAAACATCCCCAAATAACACATTTTGGTTCCTTGTCACGACCATCCCTGTGCTGGCGACCTGTGCCTGCCATTTCTTAGGATTACATGCAGGATATACAGTGAGTATCAGGACAAAGAAAATAAAGATCAGGCAAGCGTCCCTTCTAGCGAACAAGCTGTGAGATTCTTCCGGCCATTCTTAACTCTATCTCTGTCCGCGGGTGATGCCGGTCAAACCTCCTGGGTGGCGTTACGTTGGCGAAATTTAATGCCGTTGCATTGCCGATATCAAGATGCCGGTATTAGCGCAGACCTCTTATGGGCGGGAGGACTGGTTTGGCGTTAAATATATCTACAATGAACTGGGTTCACGGTCGCCCCGGGTGTATTTATCATCATCCTCCATCAGACGGCGTCACGCTGCGGCCATCTGGCTCACCGTTCCTTGAAGGCCGGACCACAACATCCCCAAACAATCCGGCGTTCCAAGTCTTTGTCCGGCTGACCTCAGCACCATTCTCCCACGACCAGGATTAATCGTTAAGCCCTAACCCTATGTCGGAGAAAAGCAAAGCCCCTGATCCTTGACGATCAGGGGATATCATGTAATCAAGCGAGAATTGACTGATCATCGCCTTATCGTCGGGCTTTTAAGTGGATCAAAGTTGATCAAGCTGGAAGCGGCTGATCAGGGAAAGATTTGGAGTCAGGTGATCAAGCATCCCAACAGTGATAAGATATGATCACCTAGAGAATCGTGATAAGATTTGATCAATCAGTTCCAAAAATCTATTATTTGATCATGGGTACATTACAAAAAGAAGCGCTTAATCGTGTGATCATTATTAATTCCACTGATCAGTGCTGGCCAGAGCTGGAATCGAACTAGGGACCTGCCCAAGTCTAGAGTACCAACTATTACTACAATATACCATTACACTATAATTACCGTTATTGTTTTCTTATCACGCATCAATATGATACATGGGCAACCCATACTATACCAAAAAATACTGAATTGCGCATCAATGGGGGGACAGAATTGGGGGGACATGAGTGGGACTAAGGCTACGAAAAGCTACGAAAAAGCTACGAAAAGGCTACGAGCGCGTACGGTGACTTACACGGCGGGGTTGCGCAGGTGCTGGCTCCTCGTTGCCCTGTGTTGCAACTCCCTTGCCTCGGCCTCGCCCTGCGCGTGCCACCTTCTTTCCACCTCGCCTGGTGCCTGACAAGTTCGCGGAGGCTACCCTTGGCTGAGAGTTATCGACGAAGGGTTCAGTTGGAGGTGCCCCATTGTCTGCAGCTGCGGGCGTCGCGTTGGAATCGTCTGGTTCGCTGTCGGTAACGTTGTCGAGATTGAAGATTTCGTATTCAGCTGCCGGAGGTCTCGGGGGCTCGGGATATGGATTATTGGGGTCCTGGCTGCCATCGTAATCGTAAGGTTCGTCGTCCGAGCTTTCGATATCGCGGAGGGCATCACGAAGAGTGTGGACACCGTGTTCAGACTCCGCTGGCGCTGTCGTACCCGATCCCACCGTGCTCGAGTGGGTGATTCCTTCGAAAACGGTTACCGTATGTAGACGAAATGCTTTGCGAATGGGGGGGGAGTCGGGGTGTAGCACTAGAGTGCCCTTGATCTTGTAGTAGATTTTGCGATAAGGAATCAGGCTCACGAGGCCCGTTTCATTCAACGATGAGTCAGGAGACAAGACATAGATAGCCTGATAGTACTATCATGTGAGTACTCGAACGACAGCAAAAAATGATGGACAACGTACCGCAATCACCGCAAATGCCAGAGACCCGGGCGTAAGCTCCTCGATACCCCATATTTTCCCCAGTGTCGACGTCTGCACCGTTGCCTTATCAAGCGAGGCTATACCGAAGAGGATGACTCGCAAAATCTGCAGGTCGTCAGGATGAGTAACCGTTGACGAAGTGAGCACGCACCCGGCCAAGGATAGGATTGCAGAACACCTTCCTTGGGTTCGAAACGAGATCTGGGTAAACGAGAGGCGGGACTTCGGGGTATTCCTTGTCACCCGGAAACTTGAGGAGGGATTGAATGATTGTGGAGTCGGCGCGGGTTGTCGGGGATGTCCAGTCCCTCGCGGGTATTCCGTAGTCCTTGAAGATTTGAGGAGCTGCCCGTTTGATGTACTTGAGGGCGTCTGCCCGACCCTCTCCCTGCTTTCTGCGCAACTAACATGCACAGTGAGTCGTTTGGCATCATAATACTGCATGGGTGACTTACCAGACTGCACCAATCACTTCGTGCTTGCAGAAAGGAATGGTACTTCGTGGGTACGAAGTCGTAGATGGCAGAGGTAATTCCGCGCTTGTAAGTTTCGAAGGATTCGTAACGCTCCTCGGAGTTGGGGTCGAGGTCAGGGCGTGGCTTCAAGAAAGAGTTTGAGTCCGACCAAGCCTCGCACATGATTGCGAGCTTCTTGCCCAACTCTCTTGCCTCGTTGCTATCAGGAATGGTCAGGGACATGTTCTTTTTAGCTCGCCCACGCTTATCCATGTTCTCTGCTATGAGGGTAGCGTTCTCGCGTGCCGTCTTATCCTTGTCAACAACGAGTGCCGCCAATTGGATCTGCATGTCCTCCAGACGCTGAGGGCAGGTCATCAGCCACGTACAGAATCAACGGGAGCGGTTCAAATACATACCTTACGAAGCGTTCTGGGGCTCGCTTCGGGACCAGGCAGGCTAAGATCGACTTCGGGCGAGGAATCCAACCCAGAATCGTCGAAGTCAGGCTCAGGCGGCATATAGGGATCAGTGGCGGCTACTGCGTTCTCTGTCGAGGATCAAAGGTGAGCGATAAATTCTACGGTGAATAAAGAAACTCACTTATTATACCTAGAGCTGCACTCGGCTAATTTCAAACATGCCATGAGCATGCAGCGCGCCACAATCAAGGTAGGCCGTAGGCGTGAGGCTCCAATACGTCTTCACAACGCAGTTCGCGGTCGGTTGCTGTTGCAGGTAAAGCAGCGTACCTGGGGGCGTGTACGCTTGTTGCGTCACAAACACACATGCATGCATGATGCGCAGAAACGAGGTGAGTATGTTAACACTCACGTTTGTCGTAGTTCAAGGCGGTGACATGCTCCGCATGATCGGTGGCGCACCATTTCTGAGCGCTGAATCCTGGACCAAGTAAGCGAGCCCGTAACACTTACGATAACATCACCGTGTTTGTTCCAGTCATTCACCTATCATGTCCTTTCGAAAGCAGTGCCCAACGTGCACCGATTTCTACATACGGTCAACAGAAGACGCGCTAACGGTGATTTATGCGGTTTATCGAGGCCGTCTCCCGAAGGTTCAACGCCGGCTCAGCGACGATGAAAAATGGCAGATACGTGCTGGACATGTTTACGTCTGGACGGAACGCCCGCAGAAAAGTCCAATTCCAGTAACAGGAATGCTACGATTCACGGACCCGTTCAAATGGAGCAGCTCACGGGTGAACGGCGTGAGTATTATACATCTACTTGACACGCAAACATGCGAAACTAATACTATGCACAAAGGACTTTTTTGTTTATCATGAGCGGTGTTCACCGTTAGTGTTTACCTTAAGATTTATACATAAACTAACATCATTATATACCCTATTAGGTTGTGCAACCTTCAAAAGAGGGACCCAAACCTCGTTAAACATGGGTTCTCTGTCTACATGACAATGGAGAATGGTGAGCGCCAGAAATGGCATATTAGTAGGTAAATCATTAAGATGGTTCTTGCACCCACTAATTTAATCCTTTTAGCGGCGTATTTTGTGTCAGAGACAATTCACCAGCTCAGAACGACTGATGATGTTCCGGAGCTCTCTGCCTTGGAGGTTCCTTACGATATATTCATGTCTGTCAGGAAGCCAAGGGAGTGTCTGCTTGAAATGAGCTACCGACAACCCAGGACGGGTGTGAATCCTTTTCCTGTGGTGACAGCTCCTCATTCCTGTGCGTATTTGACCATTTACATTATCATCATGCTAAACATTGCAATTAGGTGATTCCCAGGGACTGGTCACTGTTTGGGAACCCCCCTCCGCTGACCTTATACAATCCACTAGAGTTTCAGAGAGTTCGGCGAGTTCGGCGAGTTCGGAGAGTTCGGCGAGTTCGGAGAGTTCAGCGAGTTCAGCGAGTTCGGCGAGTTCGGAGAGTTCGGCGAGTTCGGAGAGTTCTCCCCAGCAAATCTCTCTGCTCAGTTTGATTACGCCCTTGAGTTCTTATACTACACTTCCTACAGACATCAACTTTTATTTATCTTCTTCCATGTTGTAAATGTTATATAGACTTTGAAGTTTGCAAACATGTTATTCTTTGAACGGTACCAATTATAGTTATGTTGACCGGTATCTGAGAAATATATCACTGTCAACCGTATCTACAAGGAGGTAGTCTCCCTTCAAACCAAAGTCAGGAACTACAAGTGCACCACGTATAATGGATGACAAAAAGACAAACTCTGCAGATTTGCGGGGGCGTGCTCTAAGGCGAAGGAATTGCAGGTCAACATCCTTTTGCTGCGTAGCGCCAGAGGGTCGGTCGAGGGGATGTACGAGTGCAAGATTGTATGTGATCTCGTTTACTGCAATTGAGAACATCATCAAAAGCTGGGCAACAATGTCTGTGCCGAGTGACGTTGGACGTGCAGTCTTGATGATGACATGATCATATCGTGGTGCCCCTTGGAAATGTGGATTGCATCGGAGCAAATCAGTCTCCTCTCGCCAGTCAACAGTTGACTCGTAGTTGACTGTTAAATACTTTCCGGGATGAATCTTGGAAATACTAAGATGCAAATTCCACGTAGAGTAGATAAAGACATACCTTTGTGTGTTGGTCTCCTGGGCTTCGGAGGTACCGATGTCCTGGCTGTCTCTCCACATCTAATTCTCTGTTGATGTAAGGGGACACTCCTATTTTCTCCTATTCCCCTGTCCCTCTCCCTTCCTCCTCGTTCCTTTCTCTTTTCCTTCATCCCACGGACTCTTACTTATATTCCTTTCATTCCCTTTCGTTCCCTTTCCTTTCCACTTCCTTTCCGCCCACTCCCTTCGCATCCGAGCCACATCCAGTGACTCCGAAGTCTTCCCGCACTTCGGACCCGCTCGGACTCGCTCGGACTCGTATATACACTTCGGGGCTCGTCCGGGCTACTTCTATTCCCTTTCCCCACTTCATCTCCCTTCGCCCTTACTTCCCCAGGTCGCTGGCACGACTCCTATGCATTTACCTTCCACTTCATTATCACATGTTTCCTCGTACCTTGTGATATTCGTTCGGACTTGTGGCTGGTGTACTGTACAGTTATCCTTTCATTCCTCCCACGCTACTACAGTATATACTTCGCTTCCTAGCATGGAGAATCCTTATCCTGTTCTCTTTGGATTCTCCCTCTGCTAGGTGAGCAGCTCTCTCATGTATTGTAGTTGATCATATTCATATCTTTGGATTCTCCCTCTGCTAGGCTTGCGCTGTCAGCCATCTTGAGGTTGCCCTTACAGCAGAACAGGATCTCCCATCCTGGCACCAGAGCCCTACGGAAAACGTCCTGCGCCACTCCGGATTCGTTCCCGACGTCTCTCCGGTTTTGCGGACATTCCGGACGCTCTCCTGCTACTCCCACCCACCTCTGAGGACCCAAGGAACTCCATCCCTCGCCCCCCTGACGACTCCGAAATGACGGGCGCTTCCAGCCAGATCCCGCAATCCGAGCCAGTCGCTTCAGGACCGGACTCCGAGACTTTGCAGACCTTGTGGGCTCAGACGTACGAACACCAAAACCAAATCAGCTCCATCCATGATACACTCGCCCGGATCGAAGAACTCCTCTCAACACCCCGTCCGATCACTCCAAAAACGACTCCGGACTCCGAGCCGAGGGGCACAGAAGCCTCCCAGCACGCCCCGAGTCGATCCGAAAACACCCCGCGTTCCCGTTTGAAGCCCGCCTCTCCCCCAATCTTCGACGGAAACCGCAAGGATGGTCGCGCATTCTACAACGCGTGCTCCATCTACTTCCAGCTCTGTCCGGACCACTTTCCGACCGAGCAGGCCAAAATCCTCTGGTGTCTCTCCTTCTTCCAGAAGGATCGAGCTAAGGAGTACGCGGACATGGTGCTCCGGAGTCCGAAGGATCCGTACTTCGAGTCCTGGGCCACCTTTGCAACCGAATTCCGGACTCGCTTCCTTCCGGATCGGGAACGCGAAGCCGCTATGCTAAAGCTGGAGTCCTCCCGGTACCACCAAGGCCGTCGGACCTTCCAGGAGTACCTCGACGAGTTCCGGGACCTTGTAGACCAGTCCGGATACTCCGAAGGCTCCAACATCACGATGAAGTTCCGCCGCGGATTGGACTCCATCATCCAGAGCCGCGTTGCCGAGTCCGCAGACTGCCCGGACGAGGACGACTTCGAGGAATGGTACAAGGCAGCGCAGCGGGTTGCTGACAACCGTGCTGCTAACCAGTCCTTCCACTTCGGTGTGCACTCCGGAAGCTCCGGACACTCCGGACCCCTCGTCCGACCAGCAGCCAACTCCGGAGTCGCTCGGAGTCCTGCGGGTGTACTCCCCGCGCCTCGGACTCAGCTCCCGCCCTTGCAACCTCGTTTCCAACCTCCGCCTCCTCCAAAGGCTCTCTCACCCGGTGTCCCTATGGACGTCGACCACACCCGCTCCCGACCCGCCACTTCGCAGCTCTGCTACCGATGCGGCAAGCCCGGCCACATGTCCCGCGAGTGCCCACTCCGGTACGATGTCCGGTTCATGACCGCCGAGGAGCGGATGTCCGCCATCGAAGATCTCTTGACCGCGGCCGACGTTGTAGAAAGTACGGGGACTTCGGAAGGAATAGACGATGAGGGAACGGCCCCGGTTAAGGAATCAGACATGGCGGATTTTGTCCGGACCAACGAGTGATCAGTGCGACCTCGTTGGTAAATAACCGATTTGCTTGTCTTAGCGTAGACGAAATAGACGATTCCAATCACTCCGATGATTCGTCCGACGTTAAGCAAACGACTCCGGTTACAATCCGCACACTCCGAAGGTTTCGCCCGCAGTGGGAACGGCGGCTACCCAGTAGCTATAAGATCTCTGCGCTGCCCGGCAAGCTTTCGCTAGATATACCCGTTGAAGTGCAGAGCACGGATACACAACACAGATGCGCCCTGCAGGCCCTGGTGGACTGTGGAGCCACCGGAGTCTTCATGCATCCGCGCTTTGCTGATGCCCATGGTTTCACCCGACGCAAGCTGTCCGCTCCGATTCCAGTCTTCAACGTCGACGGATCGCCAAACGAAAACGGATCCATCTCCGAAGTCGTCGACCTTGTACTCCGGTTCAAGGACCACACGGAACGGATGCTTTTCGCAGTCACTAACATCGGACGGCAGGACATCATCCTCGGATACACCTGGCTTCGGAAGCACAACCCCGAGATCGACTGGCAGACGAAGGAGGTGACCATGAGCCGTTGTCCGTCTGGATGCGACACCTGTCGGAAGGAGTTCCGCCATGACAAGCTGACCCGACGCAAGGAGTCCGTGCGACTCCGGGAGTGTCGTACGGGTCCGATGCCAAGGGTTGAGGAACTGCACTCGGATGATCTCCCGCAGCTTCAGGACTGCGAGGACGATGATGAGGACGATGAGGCTACAACTCCGGACGACTCCGGACTTGAGAAGGGTGACCGTATCTTTGCAGCCATTCCTCCTCCGACTCCGGAGTACCTTCGGACTCTTCGGGAAGAACACATCCGGGCCTCGGAGACAGTCTCGCAGCGCCTCGCATTGGCTTTCCAGCGCAACAAACCCCACGATCCTCGGAACAGCGCAGTCCCGGACTTCCTTCAGGAATTCGAGGACGTCTTCGCAAAGGAGTCCTTTGATGAACTGCCCATGCCGCGTCCGTGGGACCACGCCATTGAGCTACTGGACGGAGCGGAACCGACCTCTACCAAGTGCTACCCGCTGTCCCCGGCGGAGCAGAAACAGCTGGACGAATTTCTGGAAGAAAATCTCCGGACTGGTCGGATCCGCCCCAGCAAGTCGCCCATGGCCGCCCCAGTGTTCTTTGTCAAGAAGAAGGACGGATCGCTCCGCTTGGTCCAGGACTACCGGAAGCTCAACAACATGACGGTCAAGAATCGGTACCCGCTCCCGCTCATCTCGGACTTGGTGGACAAACTCCGGAACGCTCGCTACTTCTCCAAGCTCGACGTCCGGTGGGGATTCAACAACGTCCGGATCAAGGAGGGTGACGAGTGGAAGGCCGCATTTCGGACTACGCGCGGACTCTTCGAACCCTTGGTGATGTTCTTCGGACTGACCAACAGCCCGTCTACCTTCCAGACCATGATGAACGACCTGTTCCGAGAGCTCATTACGGAAGGTGTGGTCATTATCTATCTGGATGACATTCTGATCTACACCAAGACGCGCGAAGAGCATCGCCGGGTCCTCAAACGAGTCCTAGAGATCCTCCAGCGGAACAAGCTCTTCCTCCGAGCGGACAAGTGTGATTTCGAGCAGACCAAGGTGGAGTATCTCGGAGTCGTCATCTCTGAGGGTAAGATCGAGATGGACCCCGTAAAGGTTTCCGGAGTCGCGGACTGGCCGACCCCTCGGACTCGGACTGAACTCCAATCCTTCCTCGGGTTCGTCAACTTCTACCGCCGCTTCATCAAGGACTACTCGCACATCGCTCGGCCTCTCTTCGACCTTACTTGCGCAAAGGAATGGCAGTGGAACGACTCCGCTCAATCCGCATTTCTTCGGATCAAGGAGCTGATCACTTCGGAACCCGTTCTGGTCTTCCCGAAGGAGGATCGGCCGTACCGGGTTGAAGCGGACTCGTCGGACTACGCGACGGGTGCGGTCTTGTCGCAGCTGGACCCGGATGATGGTAAATGGCATCCTGTCGCATTCTACTCTAAAAGTCTACAGGCTGCAGAGCGGAACTACGAGATACACGACAAGGAGATGCTTTCGATCATCCGGGCGCTCGAAGAATGGCGGCACTACCTCGAAGGCGCGGAGACTCCGTTTGAGATCTGGACGGACCACAAGAACCTGGAGTACTTCATCAAGGCCCAGAAACTCAACCGTCGTCAGGCCCGCTGGTCACTATACCTCTCCCGCTTCGACTTCACTCTCCAGCATCGTCCGGGTCGGACTATGGGTAAGCCGGATGCTCTCTCGCGACGCTCGGATCACTCGGACGGTAAGGACGACAACAAGGATGTGGTTTTACTTAAGCCGTCCTACTTTGCTGTCCGTGCCACGGGTATCACTCTTGAAGGGGAGGAGAAGGATATCCTCACGGCTATCCGGACTGGAGTACGAGACGCGAAGTTCGAAGATGCAGTGGCAAAGGCGGCAGAGGAGTTGAAGAAGGCGCAGGGCAGTCGCAAGACAGTCCGGAGTGCGGAATGGTCTCAATCGGACGGACTCCTGATGTTCCGGGGTAAGATCTACGTTCCGGACTCACCGGACTTGCGTCGGACTATTGTAGCCCAGCACCACGACACCAAGGTCGCAGGACACGCTGGCAGATGGAAGACCCTTGAGCTCGTTTCGCGCAGTTACTGGTGGCCCAACATGTCCCGGTACGTCGGATCCTACACCCGCCATTGCGACCTCTGTCTCCGGACGAAGGCCCAAAGGCATCCGCCCATGGGTGAACTCCATCCGCTTCCTATTCCGGATGAACGCTGGGATCGCCTAAGCGTCGACTTCATTGTCGAGCTTCCGGAGTCCGACGGATTTGACGCTGTCATGAACGTGGTCGACTCCGTAAGCAAACGCGCCCACTTCATTCCGACTCACACCACAGTGTCTGCCCTTGGATCCGCGAACTTGTACCTGCAGAACGTCTGGAAGTTGCACGGACTCCCTCGGTCCGTTGTGTCCGACCGGGGTCCGCAATTCGTCGCAGAGTTCACCCGAGAAGTCTATCGGATGCTCGGGATCAAGCTGGCTGCCTCCACTGCATACCACCCTCAATCCGACGGACAGACGGAGCGGACTAACCAGGAACTCGAGTCCTACCTCCGGATCTTCGTCGGAGAGCGTCAGGACGACTGGGCGCGACTCCTACCTATGGCGGAGTTCGCATACAACAACCGGGTCCACGCATCCACTCAGCAGTCGCCCTTTCTCCTAGATACCGGCCGACATCCTCGTCTCGGGTTCGAACCTCATCAGCCACCGTCTCGGATGGAGTCCGCAAACGAGTTTGTAGACCGGATGAAGTCTGCAGTCGATGAAGCTCAGTCTGCATTGGTCAAGGCTCAGGACGACATGAAGCGTTACTACGATCAGCGTCGGACTCCTGCTCCGGAGTACCAACCGGGTGACAAGGTTTGGCTGGACTCGTCGGACATCAACCTTGCCCGACCTTCCCGGAAACTCGGACACGCACGACTCGGTCCTTACAAGGTCGTCCGGAAGGTTGGCAAGGCAGCGTATCGACTCCAGCTCCCTCCGGGCTTATCCCGTCTCCATCCCGTCTTCCCCGTGGTCAAACTCTCTCCCTTCGTTCCGGACCCCATCCCGGGTAGACGCCCTGCCACTCCGCCACCTCCGCAGCTCGTTGACGGACAAGAGGAACACGAGGTAGAAGAGGTCCGGAACAGCAGACGGTTTGGTCGGGTCCTGAAGTATCTGGTGCGCTGGCGAGGCTATGGTATCGAGCACGACTCCTGGGAGCCCGCGAGCAACCTCCAGCACGCTGCCCAGAAGGTCAAGGACTTCCACAATCGTCATCCGGATGCAGTACGCGTACTCCGGACGACTCCGATGACTCCGACGACTCCTGCACCACTCCGGATGACTCCTACAGCACTGGACCAGTCCTGGGAGCGTTGGCGCAGTCGGAAGGCTCCGGGCTCTGTGCAATCATACTTCGACATCTTCTCGCAGCAATCCGGGGTTTCGGGGTTGGTGAATTCATGGCGTGGCAGGCAAGAATCTTCGCGTCGGGTCGCCGCAACCTTGAAGGGGGGGTGATGTAAGGGGACACTCCTATTTTCTCCTATTCCCCTGTCCCTCTCCCTTCCTCCTCGTTCCTTTCTCTTTTCCTTCATCCCACGGACTCTTACTTATATTCCTTTCATTCCCTTTCGTTCCCTTTCCTTTCCACTTCCTTTCCGCCCACTCCCTTCGCATCCGAGCCACATCCAGTGACTCCGAAGTCTTCCCGCACTTCGGACCCGCTCGGACTCGCTCCGACTCGTATATACACTTCGGGGCTCGTCCGGGCTACTTCTATTCCCTTTCCCCACTTCATCTCCCTTCGCCCTTACTTCCCCAGGTCGCTGGCACGACTCCTATGCATTTACCTTCCACTTCATTATCACATGTTTCCTCGTACCTTGTGATATTCGTTCGGACTTGTGGCTGGTGTACTGTACAGTTATCCTTTCATTCCTCCCACGCTACTACAGTATATACTTCGCTTCCTAGCATGGAGAATCCTTATCCTGTTCTCTTTGGATTCTCCCTCTGCTAGGTGAGCAGCTCTCTCATGTATTGTAGTTGATCATATTCATATCTTTGGATTCTCCCTCTGCTAGGCTTGCGCTGTCAGCCATCTTGAGGTTGCCCTTACAGTTGAGAAATTCTGCAAGGCGCAATCGGAATCGTTCAAATGCAGCATCCCCTTGACGATTTGCTTCAACTTCAGCAAATGTGATGGACTTGTCCCATGAACCAAGCATGTAATGTCCAGAAGGTGATACAATATCATCGTCATTGTCATCTTCGGGTGCTGGAGTTGGAGGGGCAGGTTTTCTGGATGCATCGAGGACATTGATTTCATCCCATATAAATTCAGAAATCTGTTTCAGGTGGTCGATCAACAGAATCTGCAAATACCAGTACTTTAGTACAAGTCAAGGACATAGAATTTTACTCACCTGAGGTGCAATATCCTTGAAATTTGTCCGTCTGCGGTACGTGGTCTTCAAGCCGCCATGGGACTTCTCATACGGCTTCGTGCTATAGTTGCGGGTTACACCTTTCTGTTCAATATCATCAAATAAATGAACATAGAGATGGTTTTTTGGAAAGTTCCAACTTTTGCGGAACTCTGGCTTTGTTTTCTCTTGGTACTCCTTGGCATTGTTAGTTTTGATTCTGTATATATAAAAGAAGAGCACATACCTGAATGAGTATTGACAATCGTTTAACTTCCTCTCGACCAGCCAAAATTGTCTCAGAGGTATGAACCTGAAGGCCAGCATACATCCGCAAGTTGATATAGCACCGCATACATTTGAGAAGGATATATCCTGCAGGATCAACTTGCCGGGTGAGAATACTGTGTGCTGCAAATAGAATACACTGATGTTGTTTGAGTACCATGCAGAGATTTAGTTAGGACAAATTTCACCTTCGAGATATCTTCACTCTTGGAACCATCATTGAATGACAATGTGGTAATAGCCTTGAAGTGACCAAGGCGACTCCACCGAGGAAAGGACATCATCCTAACATGAGATCTTGATTGTTAATATCCAATAATCATATATCAATGAATAAACAAACTGATTATCAAGGTCTTTTAAAGACTTTCGGCCAAGAGCATTAATGTGAAGGAGGACTTGTCCAAAGAGATGATCATCAAACAGTCCACCATCGAATGTATGCAAACAATCGAATGAGGTACTGCGATAAGGATCAGAGTTGGCAATTTTCCAAAACACATTCTATGCATTATGCCAAGTCAATATTAATATTTCAGGAAGAAGGGATCACTCACATCAATGCCTCGGAGACCATATTTCTTGAGCAAATTATTGGACTCCTCCACAGTCCTCATTTCCATGGCATCATCATATACCTTCTTCATAGTAGCTTGAGTACGGGGTGGATAAGCCTTATCGTGGATGGCCAACTTATCCTCTGGGACCAAGCAAATTGGACATGGGTAGTAGGAATTAGTCCCCCTGGTCAGTGTCATCACACAGCTAAACAATGAGTTAGCAAGACTAAATAGAAGACATAATAAGAATACGTACTCTTCCTCATAATCGGCAGACTTTATGGGAACACAGGGATACAAGCTCCTCTGAACACCATCGCCACATTTCACGGCGAAGCCGGTATGAGAGTGAGCGATAATATCTTCTAGGATGACCCCCATTGCAAGGTGCCATACCGTGAATTTATGGTTCGTCCATTGCGTTTTGCCCTTCTCAGCCGCCAGCTCATCAATCTACATATTGTATATTAGCAGCGAACAGCATCTGAAATCATGTTACTCACAACGGGTAACCATCCAACCATAAAGCCGCCACCTGGCCCCTCGCCATTTCGGATGTTGATAGCCAAATTACCCACTCGGGCAATAACAGGATACCCTTTAGCAGTTCCGAAAGTCGAAAGCCGGGTTTTGTCGGCATAAATGATCAAGATGACGGGCTTCCCCCCCTCAGGTAGTGTCGACTAATCTCATAGTTCCATTATTCATTGACAAAGTGAATGGTGATGCAAGTCTGACTTACCTGAATCTCCCACCAAAGATCGCCAGTAACAATGTCATCTCGGAAACGTACCCAAGACTTGCCATCAAACTTGAACAACCGCTTCGCATCCCACTCAAAGTGAGAGGCAAGAAGGGGGTCTTGTACAAGTTTCATGATCCATCCCCATATAGGGCGGCTCCACACCTCATAGCTCAAGGCTTTACCCTTATAAATGTCGGAGACAGAGTGTTTCGTAAACTTCATAATATTATTATTCACAAAATAAACATAAGTAACTAGTAGCTACACACCCCAGGCATCTTGTTTGCAGCAAGCTTCCAAATATTCATCATCTCCTCATAGGATCGCAACGTCAGAGCCCCACGGCTAGGATCGCGACCAACTGCGCCATAAGTGAGCTCAAGTAAGGTGTCAACAGCTTTTTCATTCATTGATTCAGTTAAGGCGATAGATGCGAATTCGAAGTCACGGCGAGTACGAAAGGGTCGCCACGGTTCATCGTCGATGACATAGTCGATTTGTGCTTTCAAATTCCGGCCGTATTCGTGAAAGTGTTCGATCGTCGGTGGTCGGTGGCTTGAGGGATGATATTCGCACTTGATATCATCTACCTGAGGTCTCTGGCCCACTGTCGAGTCCCACACATGAGAGGGACGAAGGTAATCATCAAGTGCCACATACATTCAAATACAGGGGATGAGGGTGCCGACTCGCGACTGCTATCGCTGTGGGCCCCAGCATCATCGAAGTCGAGAGGCGGTGGCGAGGGAGGATGGGGCAGCATGGGGGGGAGAGGATCGGGACGCTGCACCTCAACGGCAGGTGAATCGATGGGTACGGCGGCGGGGGTGATCTGCGATGCTTGTCCTTGTATTTGTGAGCTCAATACAGCCTGCGTACAGCCACTAAGCTGCTCACCTCGAATTCCAGTACGAGCCTTCAGTATTTCCTGCGCAGTACGAAGCTTTTCCTTCGCCAGAAACTCGTTGTCCCTCGCATGATTGGCCATCTTCAGCTGACACGAGGCCATGTGCTTCTTCAGTCCCCTCTGCTTGAAGAGCGCGCCACATAAGGGGCATGCAGCTGAGCGAGTAGCTGGGTCTGACATCTGCGAACCCGACGAATTGAGTTGCGGGACAGTTGAACGGTAGCGAGCGAGGTGTATTATTGGGGGGAAACGAGGGGGGAACAGGCGAGCCGCGGTTTTGAATGGGTAACGGTGGGCGATGAGGGGATAGCGTTGTGTGGAACGGGCAGCGAGAGAATTCACGTTAGCGTGTGGTGGGATGGTGGAAGGAAGGAGGGAAGGAAGGGAACGCACCGTACTGGACACTTGAACATCCATCAGTCTGCCATGCGGTGACATGGGAAGACTGATGGCATCGGATGGGTATCAGCTAATGGAAGCTGTTCATCTTTGGGAAACACTCACCGGTGGTCTGGGGAACTGCCCCCGAGGTCATCTGAGCTCTATCGAGCTCCCCGACGCAATCCTTAGCTGGCTGAGAGACCACTTGATCAACCCCGATCAAGTTCATTGTCCTTGATCAGGGTCTTGCCATACTCGGAGTTAACTGACCCGGGCCGATAGATCTGGTCAGACAAGATAAGATATTGATTATCATTGACCAGCCAAGGATCAGGCGCTGGTCGGACGTCGGTCATCAAAAAGTATGGTAAGCGCTTTATGCTTTCTCCGACATAAGCACCATTCTCATTCTCCTTCCACTTGTGACTATGGTTCGTATAATTATCAAAGGAGGTGCGCGCGCTTCATCTTCCTCGCTGGATTATACTGACACACTCTTTAGGTGTCTGGAAGGTAACATTTTATCTCTCCACCGTACAACTAGCATCTTGGTTCACACTCTCAACATTCAGAACACGGAGGATGAGGTTCTCAAGGCTGCGATAGCCAAGTACGGCAAAAATCAATGGTATGTAGCACATCACCGTTGCACAGGTCTCCATGCTGACATTATCTTTTGTAGGGCCCGTATATCCTCCTTATTAGTTCGCAAGACACCGAAACAATGCAAGGCGCGTTGGTACGAATGGCTCGACCCGTCCATCAAGAAGACGGAGTGGTCAAAGGTGCGTGTTATACGCATCCGCTCCATTGCTTGCTTCAACCTTGACTGCAGACAGAGGATGAAAAACTTCTCCATCTTGCCAAATTGATGCCGACGCAATGGCGGACAATTGCGCCCATTGTCGGACGAACAGCTACACAATGTTTGGAGCGCTACCAGAAGCTGCTGGATGAGGCAGAGGCGAAGGAGAATGAGGAGTTGGGGCTGGCTGGGCCGGAGGGGGATGCGGGACCTAGTGCAGACGACGTGCGGCGGCTGAGGCCTGGTGAAATTGATCCAGACCCGGAGACAAAACCTGCACGTCCAGATCCCATTGACATGGACGAAGACGGTGCGTGGCTTGAAAATAGTAGTACACTATGACTCACGGTGTATCTCAGAGAAGGAGATGTTGTCAGAGGCTCGTGCGCGTCTTGCGAATACTCAAGGCAAGAAGGCCAAGCGGAAAGCACGAGAACGTCAGTTGGAGGAGGCGAGGAGATTAGCTGCTTTGCAAAAGCGTCGCGAACTGAAGGCAGCCGGTGTTTTGTGAGTACGTCCCACAATATGGTTATTCGACTCACTGACTTGGTTCAGATCTGGAAACATGCGTAACAATTCGAAAAAGAAGGGCATGGACGTGCGTGGTCCAAGAGCCTATTTCCCATTGCTGTACTGACGTGAGTATAGTACAACGCAGATATTCCCTTCGAGAAGAAAGCCGCTCCTGGATTCTACGACACCTCCGAGGAACAAGCCCGTATCACTTCTGCACCCGTCGGCCAATCCCTCCGTCGCCTCGAAAACAAGCGCAAAACTGACGACGAAGAAGCTGAGCGACGAAAGCGTCAAAAGAAAGCAGCCGAAGGGAAGAATGGCGACAATTCCCACCAAACAAAATTCTTGGCTGCACGGGACGCGCAGATCCAGAAGTTGAAGGAGGCGGAGTCGATTGGGAGGCGGAGGAAGTTAGTGTTGCCAGCGGCGCAGGTGGGAGAGTCGGAACTGGAGGATATTGTGAAGATCGGCCAGGCAAGCGAGAGTGCGAAGGCGTTGGTGAACGGGGGAAGTGAAGCGAGTGGAAGGTTGTTGACCGAGTACGAGGGCTTGGAGAATGCGAGAATGGCTAGAACACCTAGGACGGCCCCTCAGCGTAAGTCCCCGTCCCTTTCCTCTCAGACCATACACTCATTCGTTTGGCCATGACAGAGGACAATGTCTTGACGGAAGCCAGAAATCTACGTAATATGACTATACAACAAACTCCTTTGCTCGGCGAGGAGAATACTCCTCTACATATTGGTCCTGGAGGCGGCACAGGATTCGAAAGTGCTACTCCCCGTCATCAGGTCGCCTTTACCCCGAACCCTCTAGCTACTCCTCGTGATACCGAGCAGTCAGGCGACATTGCCGCCACACCCCGTACAGTCCGGGCTGGAATCTCTGCCACTCCTCTGCGCACGCCTATGCGTGACAATCTCTCAATCAATCCTGCGGATCAACCGTCCTTTGTTGGAGATACACCGAGGGAACAGAAGCTGCGGGAGTCCTCTGCCAAGCGCGCGCTGCAAGCGGGATTTAAGAACTTACCAAAGCCGGAGAATAACTTCGAACTTTTGGTCCCTGACGATGAAGACGGCGATGGCGACGTTGATGGGGGAGCCCCGATGTCGGAGGAGGATGCTGCTGAACGGGATGCGCGGCTGCAGAGGATCAGGGAGGAAAACGAGCGCAAGGCTCTGGCGAGACGATCTCAGGCCGTGCAGCGGAATTTACCTCGCCCGGCGAATGTTGATGTAGCGCAACTCATGAATGATCTCAGTATAGGCGAAGAAGACGATCTGCCTGCAAATACTATGCAGCTCATCAACGAGGAACTTGTCAGTATCCTGCAACACGACTCAATCGCCCATCCCCTGCCTGGTTCATCAAAGCCCGGTTCCACGAAGTCCGCGTACCAGATGCCTGCCGATGATGACATCGACGCGGCCAGGGCCACCATCCATATTGAGCTGGCGACTATGGTTGGCTTTCCAAACGCTAATCCTGATCAGCTCAAGGAGGGGCTCGCGGCATTGGCCAAGACGGAGGGCGTGGACGAATCTGTGTCGTGGGCACGCGTCAGGCAACAACTCGTCTTCGATGCGGCCCAGACCAAGTGGACGGAACCCGCAAATCTCACGCCTGAGCAGAGGATCGAGGGGTATACCGTTCTGCTGAACCAGTGCCGCGAGAAGATGGCGAAGGAGGCTGCGAAGTCGGCGAAACTGGAGAAGAAGCTGGGTGTGACTCTCGGCGGATACCAGGCCCGCTCGAAGACGCTGGCGAAGCGTATGACGGAGGCGTTTGATGAATTCCAAAAGGTGAAGGTGGACTATGAGAGCTTCTCAAGGTTGAAGGTGAATGAGAGCGCGGTGGGGCCACGGCGGGTGGAGGCGCTGAAGGAGGAGGTGGAGAGGCTGGAGAGGAGGGAGCGCGCGCTGCAGGCGCAATATGCGCAATTGGAATCGGAGCGGCGGGAAGCTGAGGCACGCGTCTCGGCATTGGAGGACAAGGTCATGGCCGACGCGGAGGCACTGAACGAAGCCGTGCTTGCCGAGATGGATGCGGTCGATGGATAGATAAGTTAAGTATAACTCAATCTTAGCTTCATGTGCACGTCGATATCGACGTCGGTGGTTGTATGTTGTATTCTTAGCTTTTCGAATTCGATGCATCGATGAGCTGGAGTTGGGACCTTGGACTTTGCCGGGGCAGAGGGCGAGGCAGGCAGGCAGCTATAGGGTGAACGATTTGCAAGATTCGGTTGGTGCCCCAGTTTCAATGATGCAGCGATCCATCATGCGTGTATGTTCTAGCACTTCCAGTTCTAGTATGTGACGATTGCGAGTCGAGTTCTTTCAGGGATTCGGAGCCTCGTGGCCAGGGCACCCTTCGCCAGTGCTCGGCCTCGACCCCCCAGAGGCCATGCACGCCAGCATATGTCAAGATTCGCTCCAATAGAATCCCATATTGGCCGTGCTATGTCGTGATGTCGTGATGGGGGCGATCGCTTTGTGAGGTACAAAGGCCTCATGTTGCGGGGAGCATTGCCCGGAGCTCCACGGGAATATATATATGTCAAAGGCCCGTTTGGACGCACAAAGCGTGCGGTAGACTGTAGACTGGAGACTGTAGTCCTCGCCTTGACCGCTCAGAACGACGATGTCCCCTCGCACCCTCGTCGCGCGGCAGACCACATCGGCATCGGACGGCGCGGGCACGTCGGCCTCTACGACCCGCACCCGCACCCGTGCCTCCGCCTCGCCTTCTGCTTCTGCCACTCCTTCTAGTAATTCAACGACACCGAGTGCGGGTTTACCTCCAGCTTCGAGTGCAAGCGCCTCGAATGGGGGTGGGGAAGTCCCCATCAACGTGATCGTCGGGGGCACCCTTGCGGGGATGGCCCTCGCGATCGCGATCATCATGGCGTGGGCGTATTTCAGTCGCGCGCTGAAGAGGCGGCGGGAGCTGGAGAGCAAGAAAGCGGTATGTGTTGTGAATTGTTCTTGGGGTTCTTTCGCTTTCGCTTTTGCTTTTGCTTTTACTTTTGCTTTTGCTTTTACTTTTGCTTTTGCTTTTGCTTTTACTTTTGCTTCTGATTTATTTTCATATATTATTATTCCGAGTCAATGGTGATACTGACATTGGCTTTTGGGATGCAGCACTGGCTCGAAGAGACAAAGAACAACACGCTGCACAATATCGCCCCAAACACGCCACTGTCTATGCGTGGCGCAGGCTCTCTGCAGCCAGCGTCGGTGCCCGTTAAGCCGTCGAGCAGCCGGGTCACATTCACAGGGAGAGGCCGCAAGAACTCGAGTGGCACTAACAATTTCAACGGAGGCGGGGACCCCGAGAAGGGGCATCACCACCAACAACAACGACCGCCTGGCCTCACACCGAGTCAGCCGCAATCAATACCATCCGCGTCAACACCATCCGCGTCAATACCATCCACCTCGAAACCATCCGCGCCAACACCATCCACCTCGAAACCATCCACCTCGAAACCCCAGCCGTCCCTCCCGAAGCCACTGAAGCCCCTCCGCCCGCCGAAGCGCATCAACCCGGATGCGTACGGGTACGAGTCGGGGTCGGGCCCGGGGTCGCCGGCGCCGTCGTTTGAGTCGCGGGATACGGCGCGGCCGCTGCTGCAACGCGATGCAACGGGCGTGGAGGGGGAGCGGTGGGGGGAGAAGCGCGGGGAGAGGGAGAGGGAAAGGGCAGAGGGGGAGAGGGAGAGGAGGGTGGAGAGGGAGAGGGGGGGAGAGAGGGAAAGGGAGAGGGGGGAGAGGGAGAGGGATTTAATGCACATGCCGTCGACCGTGAGCTCGGCGTCGTGGTACTCGACGGAGAGCGCGGAGGAGCACCTCGCGCGGCCGCCTGCGAGCCTGATACGCGCGGCGTTCACGCGGATGGGCGTGGGCGTGGGCGTGGATGCGGCGATGGGCCGGAGTGCGTCGTATGTGAGTGTGGGGGAGAGGGGGGAGAGGGGGGAGCAGAGGGGGAGCAGGGGGTCGAGGACGTGGGCGGAGGGGCAGCCGAGCCGGGTGTCGCAGGCAACGACGACGTCTGCGTACTCGCAGACCGGGGAGGGGGTGGCGCTGTGAAGTGTGACTGACGATCGGCTGGGTGATATGTTGATGTTAGAGGGCGAGGAGATGGGGGTGAAGCGGTGGAGGCCTCGGACTTGGGCTCATGGGTTCATGGACAGTGGGTGGGATGACAGAGGAAACGAAATGAAATGAAAGATGGATGAATGGATGAATAGAATGGTGTAGAATAATGGACATGCGGTGTAGTGTACATGTAATGACCCGATGTATTCCTTTGGTGGGTTAATGAATAGACTGCGTTTGTTAGAACAGGAAGCTGGTGACTTGCAGTAACCAGCTGTGATACGACGCCCAATTGCATCCACGTAAGCACTACGGAACCCATAAACATCGAACCGTCAGTACTTCAGTGCCAAACCTGCAAATGAATAACGATTAATGAATAGCGTAGAAGTGAGAAGTCAAAGCGTGTAAAATGACAGTCACCACGCAGGTGCTCGGTGCATCAGCCATATACATCAGTGGAATGCTTGCAGCTGGGTAGTGTGATACCGCGCCGAATCGCGACCCCGTAAGCGCGCCTGTACCGACCGCGCCCGTTGATGCCGATATGATATGGAGAGAATCACTTGATGTGTGTCGCGGTGTTAGTGTCCATATGCTAAAGTCGGTCGATGGTGGGATCTAGGACGTCTAGAGGGGAGGGAGGTAGAGACCGTTAGTGAAGGCGCGAGAAACGAGAAGAGAGAAGCGAGGAGGGGGCGCCGTCACCGTCGCTAGAATCATTTGGTGGGTTACATATTGTGTAGGATGTAGTTGCCAGGAGGGGTTGCCGGGAGGGTGGGTAGGAGCCTGCAGTTGGAGTCGCGACGTCGCACCAAATGTATCAATATCGAACTGGTCCCCGCCAGCAATAATGTGTGTCGCAAATACGGAGTGTGAGGTGGGGAATACATACATAAAGCCTAAAGGGTGACGAGGTCGAGATGCACACAAGGTATCAGCAGCGGCAGCCTAGCAATTCTGCGGACGCAGTGCATTTAATAGACTATGTATGATGATGATGGGGAAATGAATGACGCACGATACGAAATAGTAGCATGCTCGTGCATGGAGGAGTGGTGCTTTGACGTATTCCTGTATTCCTGTGAATAGAGTTGATGGATTGAACGTTGAAGCTGAAGGCGCGTACCAACTGGATCGTGCAGGTGGGTGTGATATAATTAAGCATAAGCTGCGGGACAGCAATGAAGGTACAGAGACGAAGAGGAGACACGCTGGGACGTTATGACGGATGGGCCGCCTCAATTAGTTAGCTGTGGAACGCATGGCTGGCGGTAAGAATACGCATATACGCGGGGGTAATCAGGTCACATTTGCTGGAAAATGTATCAGTTCAAGTAAGAACGCAAGGAAGGGGTCAGAGGAGGGCGAGCAAGATGATGGAGATAGCCCAGCGATCAAGGAGTTGAGGTCGGGTAGTTGAACACTTAATGACAGGACACTCCTGACGTCGAGAGTACTTTGGGAAGCATATGTAGAGCGCCTCCACGCTGCTGCTCGGGAACTCATGTAGGTGTGCTGATGTTGACGCGGACGGGCGAGGCTGTGGATAGGTTGGGGATGATGCAGATGAGTATAATGGGTTGGGTAGGAAGGAGTTGGTGGAGGGAACGTTGAGCGGAGTATTAGGGACTAGAACATGAATATATGCGTCAGTAGGATTTAGTACAGAGACTGGCGAAGGCAGGTTCTAGGACGTGAGCAAGCGATAAACACAATTGTTACGGGGAAGGGATGACGACAGGATAAAAGAGTAGGAGTATAGTAGACTAGTGTAATGACTTGATGTACTCCTGTCCACAGCTTCAGCAAAGACAGCGAGGGAGAGAAGGAGAGGGAGAAACGGACCTGCTCCAAATGTGCTATGGACTGTTTGAAGTTGGAGACTTGTTTCCAGCAGTCAAGAGGCGACGTCGCATTGTTCCTATAGCAGACGTCATTCACCACAGAAAAGGTAGAAAGAGGAACACGTACCTGTAGCAAGATATGACATCAGCTGAAGCTTGCTGAGCTGCCTCAACCTCTGCTGCGTTCTGCTTTTGCTTCGATCGCTGCACCTTTTCTTGGATTTCTTCAAGATCGCCCAGCAGAGTCACTCCACTCGCACCGCCGTCCTGCTCAGCTTCAGCCATCGCCCGCTCCTTGTCCAGGTTCTCCTTCTCTAGTGCACGTTCTATCTCGGTCCGCACTTCTTCCTCCTCTGACCGCAGGTGCGCGAGTTCGGCCTGTATACGTGACCGAACATGCTCGTCGAGTGTGGATTGCCGTTCTGGGGGAATGCCCGGGGCTGCTGCGTGGTCTGAGAGCTGCGAAACCACTCCGGGCGAGAACTGAAGGTCTTGTTAGTATGCAAGTGGGAAATCTGAACGACTGCTAACCTGAATAGAAGTTTCCGGCTGGTAGACCTTGTCGTCCCCCTCAACGCGTGATTGAGACCCGCCCATTTTGTCTTTTTGAGGAGTTTGTCGTCGAGGTCGTGTTCTCGGAGGGACTTGGGTCTGCAGATCACGTGATCAACGGCTGCTCTTCTTCCGCCCGTTGTCTCCGTCTAATTAATGCCAACCATTAAGTAAATAATTGTCATTCATGGTGCGAACAAAACATTTCACAAATCTCTAGGGATGTATGTAGGTGGGGTATCTGTACGAGAGCAATCAAAAAAGAAAGAGGATACAAGTGCGCGTGGCGTGAGGTCCGGTCGTGTCTATGCAAGTGTCTAATAAATAATCAGCATTCGTAAATCGTAAATATTATTCATGTCGTGAAATTTTCAAAAGCTGCGCAGGTCCATCTGCAGATCGTGCACCAGCGAACCTTCTTTCTTCAGCTTCCAGAGCGTGCGATAGTCTGCCATGCAACCGCCAGAGACGGCGATGTGTCGCAGTGGAGTGGCGTCCGCAAGAGTCTCGGTGCGCGTGCGCGAGGCGATCATGCTGGCGAGGGTGCCTGCGGAAGCGTCGATGCACTCGTGCAATTCTAGGATCTCGAGGTTCGGGCAGAAGGCTGCTGTGGAGGGAGGGGTAGTGGTTGTGTGCGAGGAGGAATGGCTGGGTTCAGTGACGGCAGGCGTGTTCGTCCAGAGGTGGAGAAGGTGATCCTTCACAGACGCGGAGCCAAAGTTGCGGATGCGCAGCCGCTTGAGGGTGTGCTCGACGGGCTGGAGCGACTGGATCAGAGCCCACTCGTCCATGCCAATCGCGTGCAGCTGGAGGGACTCGAGGGGGCACCGACTCCTCCAAAGCATCCCCGCAAACTCCGCCACGGGCCACGCAGTGAAGAACGCATGCCCCTCCATATTGTCCGCCGCGTACTGAATGCTCAGACTCCGCAGCGCAGGGAGCGCCACGCAGTCAAAGAGGACGCTGAGGTCCTGGCACGTGTGCAGCGTGAGCGAGGACAGCTGGGGAAGCACGAGCGGCGAGTCGGGCGGCGGCGCGGCGTCGCAGAGCCGGAGCGCGCCAAAGGTGCACTCGCGCAGCTGCGGGCAGTGCGTGAGGATGCGGAGCGCCTGGCTGACGGTGAGGTTCATGTCGAGGAGGAGCTCCATGAGCCCCGCGCTCTGCGGGAGCACGTCGATCGTGCACGACATGCACCCGAAATCCGCCCAGAAGAGCGACCGCAGGCGCGGCGCCGCCTGCAGCACGCTGCACAGCATCTCGCCCACGCCGCGCCCCTCGTCGTTGGACGTGTGGATCGTGACCGCCTCGAGGAAGGGCAGCTGCAGCGCGCGCCGCTTCGTCTGGTACGTCTTCTTGAGGCGCTTGAAGAGGATGGCGTAGGTCTTGCGCGGGAGCTGCAGGTGGATCTCGTGCCACCGCGTCGCGTGCGCGACGAGGCGGTTGAGCAGGCCCTGCGCGATGGAGCGCCGGTGCTCGCCGCCGTCGTAGAGCATGAGGGCGAGCTGCAGCGGGCGGTCCCCGGACCGCGCGAGCCAGGTGTCGATGAGGGGGAAGGCGTCCGGGCGTAGTTTGTCGTGCACGAGGAGCGAGGACCAGAGCGGCGGCGAGGCGATCGCGAGGCGCCGCCAGTACGAGCAGACGAGCGTGAGGACGAGCGGGGCGTGCTTGTTGCTGATCCGCACAAAGTCGTCAGAGGGGAGGCAGAATAGGAAGATTTCGGAGAGGGTCTCGGGGGGCAGGACGTGGATATGTGCGTGGGCCATGGGCGACGACGCAATGGAGGGAGGAAACTTTGGACGGATCAAAATGGGGCGCAGAGACTGACTGGCTCAGTAAAAGGGACACAACTGGCACGCGAGGCGTTGCAGACCAAAGGTTGCCTAATCGCAAGCGAAATGAGGGGTCAGGTAAGTAAAAAAGAGTAAAGGAAGGCTGGCGCACGGTAGAGCAGACTTTTGAGATAAATATAAGTTCAGGTATGTAACAGGTTGCTGCCAGGTGATCGTCGTTTGCAAAGTCTAAGTGGGCACGTGATATTTTATTGGAGAAGGAGATCTAACAGGCAATATATTTTAGTCTTTTGCGTACTAACATCTATAAGCAGCAGTGAAATCAACAACAGGTCATCACTTCAATAATCTTCAAACATCAGTTATTACGAGCTAAATAGCAATACAATCCAACTCGTGTTATTGGCGTGAGCGAAGTATGTACATGCAGTGCCAACCCAGGCCTTCCAAAGCTACATACATCAGCGGGACGATTCGTAGTGTGTGCGGCAGCGGCGATGATGGTTTTCTCGAGGGGGTCCTTGGTGACGTTGGAAAAGACATCACATAGACAAGGATGTCTTTGCCATCATCCCATGCCCCAAACCTTCAAAGATTATGCATGCATGTTCGTGCATTGGCGGCGAGGCAGAGGTTCAACGTTCAACGTTCAGTGTCGGGACTGGTTGATTGATTGATGAGCTCGCTACCGTGAAAGAGGTATCGGAGCAAAGTGAATGAGGCCCGGGGGGTTAGTTGAATTGTTTCCGAGGATAAAGGAGTTCGTGTCGTCTTTTGCGGATGTGCTCGGACTGGAAATTGACCGTGCAATCCACTGTGTGTTGGGTACCGAGCTGGTAGTCGCTGAACTTCGCTGAGGCGCCAGCCCAGTCAAATACCCGCCAGGCGCATTTGAGCGCCATAGGAAAGGGAATGTGTCGGGGCCTACATAGTCTCTCAGGTGGATTATCTCGGCGGACTGCATGTTTTGTTAGCTTCGGATAGATTGCCATCGCGACTGATAAATATTTTTGATCAGTAGTCAATAACACTTGTGCAGTATTTGCCATGTTTGGCGCGAGTACCAATGTCGCTCCAAGTCAGTCCAAGTCGCGACGCGAATTTGGCACGTGGTATCGCATTGGAATATAGTAGCCACGTGCCAGGCGACTATTCTCATCATCATCCAGCCAAGTGCTCCACTGAACTCCTGGGGAGGAAGAGCCGGCGGTATTCCCTCTCTCTCTCTTTCTTTCATCTCCTTCACTACATCATCACCATTAAAGGCGACCATGCCCATCGATGCGGCACCGGTGAACACACGCACCCAGAGCGGCGGCTTCAAAACAACGGAGGGGACTATATATGTCTCCAAGCCGTTCCGCTCAAAGACGTCCAAGAAACTGCGCGCGCTGGTGACGTTTGCGCCGAGGACGTCCGTCTTTGATACGAATAATGCGACATCCGGGCAGAATGAATTCCGGGTGAGTGATAGCCTGATAGTATACTGTGAAATGAATGAAGGCCGCTGCGGCACCGCATTGATTCGATGTTAACTCGCTATCTTGCTGGTTTCATGAATTCGAAGCTGACGGTGTTCATTTGCTGTGCATCAGGGCTTCTTCTCGCTGTTCTGGGTGTCCATATTTCTCTTTACTGTCAACACATACATTCGCTCTCTTGAAACCAATGGCTACATCCTCAACCTCCGTTTTGCAACCATGTTCTCGCGCGATGCCATAACGCTTGCTATGTCCGACGCCGTACTCGTCGCGAGCACGGCTCTGTGCGTGCCGTTTGCAAAGGCGATAAGCAAAGGATGGATAAACTACTACTACACGGGGATTATCCTCCAACATGCGCTGCAGGCGACCGTCCTATTTACGACCGTTACCTGGACCTTCAACCGGTGCGTCAGTCACATTGCTCGGCTCTGCCTGCGGGGAACCCACATGTCTCACCCAATGTCGCAGGAAGTGGCCGTGGGTCCAATCGGGTTTCCTGACCCTGCATTCCCTCGTCATGATGATGAAGATGCACTCCTACATGACCGTCAACGGCGAGCTCAAGTACATACACGACCAAGCGCAGATCCTCGAGGAAGACTTGCGCAAGCATACAGCGCGTCTGGGCGGCTACGGCAAGGCAGTTGCGGATGCGAAGGCGCACAGGGCGGAGATTGACTTGAACGCGACCGCGACGAATTCGTCGAATACGAGCGATCGCGAGGAGACGCCGTTGTCGATGACGCCGCAGGCGCCGGAAGGGATGCTGTCCTCAGTTATGGATGCGTCAGCGGCGTCGGTGCTGCGCAAACGCTTGGTCGCCGCTGAAAAGGAGGGGAATGGGAATGGGACCACCCCATCACCCTCCTCGGAAACTAGCAATGCGCAAGTGACTACTGGGGGAGGAGAGGGGGCCAGCGCGCAGACCGGGGAGGCGCTGCACGTCCACCCGCTCGTTGACCATCCCGACCAGGAGGTTTCTGCGATGGCGGCTGATCTGACGGAGCTGCGGAGTGAATTGAGTACGAGGGGACCGTATCCTGTGAAGTGGCCCGAGAATATTACGCTGAAGAACTTTGCGGTCTATCAACTCGTTCCGACTTTGGTGTACGAGTTGGAGTACCCGCGGACGGAGAGGATTAGGCCGCTTTATGTTTTTGAGAAGACGGTGAGTGCGCTGATGCCATGCATGTTGATTTGTCTGTGGAAATTAAGCAATTACAGGTTGCTACGTTTGGCACGTTCGCGCTCCTGTACACCGTCACGGAGACTTTTATACTCCCGCATGTGCCGACATTGAAAGAGCAGTCTTTCTTCCGCTCCTTACTTGACCTATCGATACCGTTCATGATGGCCTATCTCCTGCTATTCTTCATTATCTTCGGTGAGTAATGACTCCACTATTGATGGTCAGCGGCGCTGACCGTTTCTGGATCAACAGAGTGTATTTGCAATGGTTTCGCAGAGCTTTCTTAGTACGTCTAGGTCTGCCATGCGGTGCTCTTTTCATTCTCTAATCTGTTCATTGTAGTTTCGCCGACCGGGGCTTCTACGAGGATTGGGTTTGTTCTTGTCCCTCTACGTTTATGCTTATATTGAGCCTAATCGACTCGTCATTCTTAGTGGAACTCGACTAGCTGGGATGAGTTTTCCCGCAAATGGAACAAGCCGGTACACACTTTCTTGCTGCGACACGTGTATGCCTCGACGATTACGAGCTACAAGCTCTCGAGAAGGAACGCGATGATTGTTACGTTCCTGCTGAGCGCGTGTGCGCACGAGCTCGTCATGGTCGTTGTTACGCAGAAGATCAGGATGTATCTGTTCTTGTTACAGGTGCGTTCCAAACAACCGTCTCGCAAATTGTGTGAAATGGTGCGAGAGAGGATAAGGACGATAGCTGACAACAATTGGGTTTGTAGCTCGCGCAGATACCGCTCATTGCTATAAGCAGGATCCCAGCGATTAAGAAGAATAAGTTGCTGGGGAATGTTGTGTTCTGGATCGGCCTCTACGCTGGGTTCCCGCTGCTTTGTGTTGCGTATTGTGCCTATTGAATGACTGGTAATGGCGCTACTAGCCCGGAAGGCTAGCAATGGTCGTTATTTTTGTTATTGGTTATGACTTATTCACGACTATAAATCGGTATTTTATTTGATAGACACTTAATAATCATTAGATGAGCGCACATACCGTTACGCATTCCCTCTAATCCTCTGAAGTCGCTTGAACTTTGATGGAGTCGTTACGACCGTCGATCGTGGCCTCCATGATGTGCTGACTAAGCATATTCTACCTGACCACTTACCGCCAACTTCAGGAATGGCGCTGCAGCTCATGGAGACGGTGTTCTCCCTTCTCTTCAGACTCGCAATATTCATATTTCTTAGAGTGGTGCGCCCGCACCAGCCAACCTTTCCAACTAGGGCTAACCTCCATTTACTAGATTCCGACGACTTTGGGCAAACAAATTATCCCTACATTGTTTATTGCATGGATATCGGCGTTTTGGTTAACTGGGAGTAGTAAAGGGACGACCAAGACTTCGCAAAAGTCAGCTCAGGATCGACCTGTAAACCTCCCCTTTTTGATTCCATCGCTGGGTAATATGAACTAACGCCTCCTGTGTGGATCCAGCGGCCCCAGTCAGCGGGGGTTCTGACGACGATCGTGCTATCTCTGCCCACGCAATCTCGGGGGTTGAGGTTAGCTAATGCTGCGATCAACGTACTCCTGCTCCTGGCAGCAGTAGATTTTGTTGCCTACCCATTCTTCGACCCCGCGCAAGACGTCGTGTTTACGCGTATTGGAGCGGTGTATCCTGATGGTGTCAAAATTACCACGCGGCATCCGCTGGCTGCAGAGGAATCCCAGTCACTGCATATAATATGGAGGGAGGCTAAGGGGAGCTTTCAGAATTGGACGACCGGCCCCGAGCTGAAGCTGATAGAGGACAACGACTGGGTGGACACGGTGCAGCTTAAAGGACTGTGGCCGAAGACGAAATATGAATGTACGTGGACGATCCTCAGAGCGTCGTACCTCGGAACCATTCATCTTTCGCAGATAGACTTTCTTGGGAGAACGGAACGCTGCTCGAATATCCTCAGAACCCTATACCATTCCGTACTTTCCCCGACGCACAGCTAACGACTGCTTCGCGCTTCCGATTTGCGGTAACGTCATGTATCATACCTAATTTCCCGTACGTCCCGCTGCAAGGGAGGTCTATCAAGGGCTTCGATCTGCTTGCTGACTATCTTGGTTTAAACGGTATGTAAGGTATTTTCGCGGATTTGTGAATCTCACGTATTCTTCTAGATGATGCTTCCACCGTTACTTCGCTTTCCAAGCCGTTTTCGTCTTCGATGGAGTTCATGCTTTTCCTGGGAGACTTCATATACGCCGATGTGCCTGTCTTTATTGGCGACACAAAAGAAGCGTACAGACGCCTTTACCGACGCAACTACCAAAGTCCGAGCTTTAGAAAAATCTACGAGAGATTCCGTAAGCTTCAATACACCAATACATTTTCTACCTGCTAATGTGTCTTCGCAGCGATCTTCCATGCTTACGACGATCACGAAGTACGTTCCACAATCCTTTCAGCTCTGTGGATATCCCACTTACTTCGGCAGATTCTAAATAACTATGCTGGGAAAGGAAACGACTCTATGCCCCCTTTCCCTAGCGCCTCAGACGCGTTCAAGATCTACAATGCAGACGGAAACTATAATACGACGCCGCACGAGCACCACTATGAATTCCGCTACGCTGATGTCGCTTTCTTCGTCATGGACACGCGCCGATATAGGACTGGTGTCGACGAGGGCGACGAAGCTCCAACAATGTTGGGAGACAAACAACTCGTCGAATTCTATTCTTGGTTAGGAAAGGTTCGTCACGGGTCGTCGTCGTTCCCATTCACGCTATCAACTCTCCCCCGAATTATAGGTGAACAATACGGCGACATTCAAATTCATCGTCACCTCTGTCCCTTTTACCTCCCTCTGGGGACACGACGCGCAGATGGATTCATGGGCGGGTTACAGAACAGAAAAGGCCGCTCTCCTCGAGAAGGTCCACTCTGTCCCCAACGTCATATTCCTCTCTGGCGACAGACATGAATTTGCGGCAATCGAATTCAACTCCGAGGGTGGGTACCCCGCATACGAGTTTTCAACGAGCCCGTTGAACATGTTTGACGTTCCGTTCTTCCGTACGCTGGCTCCGGAAAGTCTGGAGAAAGTGAAGAGGTTTGTCCCGGTTGCATTCACGGAGGACAGCGATGAGCCAACAATTGTGGCCGAGGAAGTGCCACAGGAGAGGGTGCTGAGGTATTTACCCAAAGGGAATCATAAATGGTAGCGGGTCTCAATTTGTTTGCCTACACATCCAGCGCTCATCAAGCTGCTAGGTCGATGATTGAGGTGGACACGCGAAATCCCGATGAGCCCATTCTGCGGGTAGAGGTGGTGATTGATGGGAAACTAGCGTATAGGTAAGTGTTGAACGTTGTCAATCTATTAATCTTATTCAACAAACATTGGGGATGCAGTCGCGAAATTATCGGCCAACCAGTTTCCCTACCGACAGGCTCGGCCTTGGGAGCATTCGCTCCTCTCAAAGGAGTGTTCACGAAGATGGGGATTAATCCTAGTAGGTGGTTTTGAGTTGCTAGATCTACCCAATGTCATGTAATGATATGTATATATACCTATCTTGTTACACTAACTATCGGATTTTTGCGAGAAACGTTGTTGTACACGAGCGTAGTGCTCCATTTCAGATTGGCTGACACTGGGCACTAAATTTTTCAAGGCAACGTCGAAGTCTTCCTTAGTGACGAGCACGTCGATCTCCTCAGGCGCAGCCATCTCTGCAAGATAGTACTGAGGTGTTAAGGGAAACGGGTGGGAGTGTGGACCTGGTGCTTCATTTAATTTCGCTGGTAGGGTGGAATAATTACTCAAGGACTACAATGCAAGAAAGAGTTTGTCTTACAGATCACTGCTTCAAGTTCCTCTGCCTTCCTCGACATGGCGCCGAGCATGGCATCGGAACACAAAGCATAAAAGTCTGCGCCAGTGTAGTTGAAAGGGCATCTCTCCGCCACTTCTTTCAGATTCAAGTCCGGGTGTAGTCTGAACTTCCTCGTCAAGGCCTCGAGGATATTAGACTGAGCTTCATGTGTATCGCTCACACCGAGGTAAAGCATACGGTCAAATCTGCACGATGTTAATTTGGCGACACGTGTTCAACAATACACTCACCTGCCCGGCCGCAAGAGGGCTGGATCCAATAGGTCTGGACGATTCGTTGCTCCGATAACAAAAACGTCCGAACCACCCTTGCCAGATGACATCCCGTCGAGTTCTGCAAGAAGCTGGCTGACAATACGATCCATAACACCCCCGGAATCACCGTGGTTTCCTCGCTTCGGAGCAACTGAGTCTAGTTCATCGAAGAATATGACACAAGGTCTAGCGTCTCTAGCTCTCTGGAAGACTCTGCGAACGTTTGCTTCGGATTCACCGATATACATGTTGAGTAACTCGGGACCTTTGACGGAGAAAAAGTTGAGAGAGCAAGAGGTGGCAACGGCTTTGGCAAGCAATGTTTTCCCAGTGCCCGGTGGTCCATAAAGGAGAATACCTGTATATTGTGAGTACTACCCTCAAGGGCAATTCAACAGCTATGCCATACCTGATCGTTTCTTGAGACCATCAGCAAAAAGTTCGGGATGTTCAAGAGGCAGTTGAATAGTGTCTAGAATGTCTGACTTGACATGTGCAAGCCCGCCGACGTCGTCCCAAGTGACGGTTGGTATCCGTGGGGCACCAATGGCGTCGGAATACGAGGCTCGAGCCTTGTTCAGGGCAACATCGAAGTCACTGGCAGTAAGTGGTATATCTGACTGATCTGCGCTCAGCCTGCTTGAAGTTAAGCGAGCAGATACTATGAGTAAAAAAGATATGACGGACGTAACGTTAGGTACGTTTTCCAAGGAGACATGGCGAGCCCGAGCGACAAGACTAGCAAGATCAGAAGCAACCAAAGCGGCCGTCTGTGTTGCTATCGAGGCCAAAGAAACATCCGGAGCTAGCATTGCACCATCCAACAAGGCGTTCAATATTTCATATCTCTCAGCTTCGTTGGGCGCCTTCAAAACTCGATAAGCAGACGCATCAATGTATGTTAACATTGGGCGCACCTCGAAGGATATTTGGTGTTTAAACAACGCAAGAATAGAACCAGGAACCTTCGACGGCTCACTTGTTGTGCCCAAGACAACAACAGGGAAATTCATAGTTCTCCAGGAGCCTTGTGCTTGTTCCACGCATTCCTTCAGAGCAGTTACAATCGCTGGGTCTGAAGAAGCGTAAATACTTGTTAGAGACGGACGAGAAAGAGATACCCACCTTTCCCAGTTTCCAGGACTTGTGTAGTCTGCGCTAGAGCATCAACGTGTTTTAGGAAGAGTATGCATGGGGCACATTGAATGGCTTTGTCGAAACGGGTGCGCAGTACGCCCTCGGTCTTCGTGTCGTTCTCCCCAAGGAGATTGTAGCAATTTATCTGCGTCGAATTCAGGAATCATTTGAAAGGAAGGAGCAGCGAAACTGACCTCAAGGATATTGAAGCCCAGGCGTTGAGCCACCCAACGCGCAACGGTCGATTTACCTGTCCCCCGAGCTCCCTGCAACAATACAGACAAGTCTAAATTGTAATCCACAGCGAAATCGGCGAACGTTGCTGATAATACTGAACGGAGCTGATCGAAGGGGCTACCGACGGATAGCAAGGTTGAGTGCTGCTTGCTGATAGTAGCAAGAAGGGATCTAGGGTCTCGGTTGTCTAGGTAGTTCAGTAAATACATAATAACCAATTCCTTCGTGCATGGAGACTGACCTGGGGTAGAAGGTCCGATGTCGGGTATACGCGTGTGCTCTAAGCCTGTTTGGACTATCCTAGTGACTGTAGAATCTATCCAAAAGCCTAGCTCCCCAGCGGCCGATTCGTACGCAATATCATGGGTGTCGATGCCGTTTGTAATTGCAGGGTGTTCTATGTGAGTGATCATAAAGAAAACTACCTCATTTGCTCTTGGCGGAGTACACGGATAACTTGAGCTGGGTCAGATGGTGGTCCTCATATTGAAGGAAACGCCTACGTAGATGAGGGTTCGTCATCGTCGGGCGACGACACCTCGGTTTTCTGAGCGTCGGCAATTCGCCAAGAAAGGTCGGTGTCGATCTCTAAAGCAATCAAGTCGCCTTCTTTGACTAGTCTTTTTTTGCCTTCGAAATATTGCTTGAGGGCATAGAGAAACAAGGGTTGATAACTCCTGTCTGTCGAGATAGGTGTCGCTACACGGGCTATGGTGGCACTCCTAGCAATGGGAATATTGGGTTCGAGTGACCCAAACGGGCTTGTAAGTAGCGAGAAGCTCTTTGTGGAGTAATCGAAGCCTTCGGAGATGTTGCAAAGAAGCATGGGCGCGCCTGTAATGACGCCTCTGACTGAAGGTGTGAAGAATTGCGATGATAAATCAAAGTCACTCACGTCGGACGCGAATCAGACGGATCGGTATAGACACGCACAAGACGTCGTCGGGAAACATCGTTCGCATGGATGATGCCCTAAATAGATATACAGTCAGCATTTCGTTTGTAATCATCAGTGATCATCGAACCCAGTCACCGTTCAATAGGCCAACCCTTCCAAAGTCAGAGACGCTGAGATACACGACATGGTCCCCCGGATATTTTCCGTTGACTTCTGGAAGTGGTCGAGCTTGAAAGAGAGGGTCGAGAGTTGATGAATGTAAGCTGGATGACCCCACCGCCAGGAAGCCCTCGTCGATCTCTATTCCTTCTGAATCGCTTTCGTTCTCTGAGTCACTGGGTGTATCTGTATTGTGCTCTGTCGGAAAGGCTCCGGAGAAGGCAATGATGAAGCGCGTCAAGCCCTTCTCAGCGTACCCCTGGGCAACTGGAGATACCATATTAAACCTATACTGAAGAATCTTTCCCTCAGACCACCCAGACGACTCGATAATTGCTGCAGGGATTGTATACGTCGTAGACTGGCGGAGTATCATGGAATTCTGAGTGAGCGAGGTTTCTAGGTCGCCTATATGAGCTCGGGAAAATTGAAGTGCGTCCGGAGATAATGCAGTCATTAAGACTTCTGTAATTAGTGCAGGCTCGACAACAGAGATGGATACATTGTAGATTCCTGAAGCAGACTTGGTGAATATGTGGTTATGCTGCGTAAGCCAGCCGGAAGGGACTGATACGCCGTCCGTCTATTCACTCAATGAGCCTGTAGAGCGGTAAAGTAATATAGAGGGGGTACCTTGATATCTGGTTGGGCCCAACATATTACCGATGGTCCCTCCCAGTGTGTTGCGGACGCTATACGAAGTCCTAGTCGGCCTTGACCAGGAGTTCTGTACACGTTTTCTCCGATAGAGACAAGATCAGTGGTCAAAGTTGCGGTATCCGGTAGCGGCGTGCATGGTACGACGAGGACGCGGTGATCGTTGAAGAGAAAGGTCATTGGTCCGGTAACGCATCCCGAGCCGAGTGGAAGTGATCGGGCTGAGGTCTAAAGACATAGCACACGGGAAGTTCCCACAGTCAATGGACGGTTCTCACAATCACAATCATCCTTCACAGCTAATCACGCTGCCATTGTTTTCTTCACCGCTTCATATATCCATTTCCGAATTATCGATGGGCCAGTCCACATAGTAACTGAGTCAAGATTCTGAAAACGTTGGCTTATCCGATTAGGATTAAATATCCTTGTACATTATTAAAGACCTACCGACGCAGCCTCAACACTTCCAGGATGTCGCAAACATTGGAACTAGCTCAGGTGCGTTTACCTTTCTTATTTAGTGGTCACCATTTTTCCTAACTTACTTCAAGACAGGCAAGCGAGACTTTCTAAAAAACCTCGAAGTGCAGTACCAGGAGCGCTGGCAGAAGGAGAAACTTTTCGAGGTCAAGGCCCCGTCTCCGGACGAGATAGCTGGGCTTTCCAAGGCGGAGATCCAGGAGAAATTCCCCAAATGGTTCGGCAACTTTCCGTACCCTTACATGAATGGATCTCTTCATCTGGGACATGCCTTTACAATATCCAAGATCGAATTCAACGCAGGCTATCAGAGGATGCTGGGGAAACGAGTCTTATTCCCTCACGGCTTTCACGTTACAGGAATGCCTATCAAGGTGTGTACGATCCATATTACAACACTATGCGACGCGTCTAATATATCGTGTTCAGGCGTCTGCAGATAAAATCATTCGCGAGATGGAACTCTTTGGCCCCGATTTTGAAAATTACGAGGAAATTCAAGAAGTAGAAGATCAAACCATCGCTCCCTCAACCACCGCAGAGGCTAGGGACGCGCCCGGATCCGTTGCCGCTGCTCCTGAGAAAGACAAGTCTAAAGCGAAGAAGGGCAAGCTACAGGCAAAGGCAACGGGTCACACCTACCAGTTCCAGATCATGGAATCAATTGGCGTTCCAAGGGCAGAAATCAAGAAATTCGCCGATCCCCTGTATTGGTTGACATACTTCCCACCTATTGCTGTGGTCTGTATCCTCCTTTTCAACATGTTGCTGTTCTGACAAATTCGAACAGGCAGACAACAACTCGTTTGGGGCACGCATCGATTGGCGACGTAGCTTCTTGACCACCCCAGCCAATCCTTATTATGACGCGTTCGTCCGGTGGCAAGTAAACAAATTACACAAGCTAGGCAAGATCAAGTTTGGCGAACGTTACACTATCTACAGTCCCAAAGATGGCCAACCTTGCATGGACCACGATCGCTCGGACGGCGAGGGAGTCGGACCTCAGGAATACACGGCAGTAAAGATGCGCGTTCTGGAATGGAGTGCAGCAGCCAAGTCCGAGATTGAGTCACAGTGCGGGGGTAGAGACGTTTTCTTGGTTGCAGCTACCCTGCGACCAGAAACTATGTGTGTTCCGTGTTCGCTCTGGCGTAGAAAATCTACTGATCGCACGAGCATCTTAGGTACGGTCAAACGAACTGCTTCGTTGGTACAGCGATCAAGTACGGCGTTTTTGCCGTTAACGACGAGGAGGCGTACTTGTGCACTTACCGTGCGGCGCGTAATATGGCATACCAAGGAGTGTTCTCTCCTCGCGGCCAGATCCAACAATTGCTCGAAATAGACGGTTCGAAACTGGTTGGGACGAAAATCAAAGCCCCATTTGCTATTAATCCGGAGGTCTACGTCTTGCCAATGGATAACGTTCTAGCCACCAAGGTTCGTAAGCAAACATAACATTTCACTCGACGAACTGAGTCCTTTTGTATTAGGGCACTGGTGTGGTCACGTCTGTGCCATCCGACTCTCCTGATGATTTCCAAACCCTCACCGATCTGCGCAAGAAACCTGAGTTCTACAAAATCCAGCCCGCATGGGCGGCGATAGACCCCGTTCCTGTCATCAAGACCCCAGCTTATGGCGAGCTTACTGCCCCTGCTATTGTCAAACAGTTGAAAATTCAATCGCAGAAGGATACGAAGCAGCTGGCAGAGGCCAAGGAGCTGGCCTACAAAGAAGGGTTCTATAACGGTGTCATGCTTGTCGGGGATTTCAAAGGCGAGAGTGTCGTGGATGCGAAGCCCAAGGTCAGGAAGAGTATGATCGATGCAGGAGATGCGTTTGCATACGCGGAGCCCGAAGGGTTAGTCATAAGTCGAAGTGCGGACGAGTGCGTTGTTGCTTTGATGGATCAGTGGTATCTGAACTATGGCGAGGAGCATTGGAGGGCCCAAGTCGAGGGGTACGCTGATTGTACTTGATGAAGATGATTTAGTTCCTGATCTCTAGCTTCACCGACTAGATTGCTGAAGAAGATGCAGTTGTATTCACCAGAGACGAGACACTCGTTCGAGAAAACTTTGGCGTGGCTCAATCAATGGGCCTGCGCGAGGACGTACGGATTAGGTTCGGTCCTTCCTTGGGATCCCCAATTTTTGGTCGAATCGCTCAGTGATTCCACGATCTATATGTCATATTATACTGTTGCTCAGCTCCTGCATGGTGAGTCCCTCGTGTTCGGAATGTACTATTCCTTACCGCTATTTATAGAGGGGAGCATAGACGGCAGTAAGCCTGGACCTTTGGGTATCACAGCCGACCAGATGACGGACGAGGTTTGGGAGTACATTTTCTGTAATGGACCCTTCCCCGACCCAGCCCCAATGCCCATTGAGAAAGCCAATGCCCTCAAGCACGAATACGAGTACTTTTACCCCTTCGACATCCGCTCCTCTGCGAAGGATCTCGTACCTAACCACTTGACTTTCGCTCTATACAACCATGTCGCTATCTTCCCTGAAGACAAATGGCCACTCAGTATGCGCACGAACGGTCATCTGTTGTTAAATGGAAAGAAGATGAGCAAGAGCACAGGCAATTCCTTGACGTTGAAGGAGGCTATACAAAAATTCGGTGCCGATGCGACGAGGTTGAGCTTGGCTGACGCAGGCGATGGAGTCGAAGATGCAAACTTTGACGAAAAGACGGCCAATGCCAATATTCTGAGAGTGCATACTCTGATCGGCTGGTGTGATGTGGGTAGTCTTGATTCCGTCGTACATGCCTTGCATTTTGAACCAGTCGGATTGATATTAGGAGATGGTCAAGGACAAAGACAACCTACGCCACGGCCCCAAGGATTCATATCACGATCAAGTCTTCGAGCACGAGATTAACGACTTGATCAACATTACGCGAAGCCACTACGAAGCGTCAGTCTTACCCTAGCTCCAGCCTCCGTTTGCATTGATGTGCTTCCCTTCCACAGTACGAACTACAAAGATGCGCTGAAGTATGGCTTTTACGAGTTACAAACCTCCCGTGATTGGTACAGAGAAGTCACTCAAGATATCGGTATGCACGCCGATTTAGTGATGTATTGGATCCGTATCGCTTCTCTCCTCGCGGCACCCATCGCTCCTCACTTCGCCGAACACATATACTCCACCACTCTCAAGTCCTCACATTCCGTCCAACAAGCCCTTTGGCCCATACCATCAGAGCCCGTTGATCCCTCCATCATTGAAAGCGGACAATACATGCGAGGCTTAATCAAGACCATCCGCGATGCTGAAGTTGCACTCGTTAAAATGATGAGTCGGACCAAGGGAAAATCTGGCAGCGCACCTTTATTTGATCCGAAGAAAGCGAAGAGTGTTCGTATCTACGTCGCCACGGCGTTCCCAGAGTGGCAAGATGCTTGCGTAGCCGTCATAAAGGAGGCTTACTCCGCGGAAGCGAACAAGGTGGACGACGCTAAAGTGAAGAAGCTACTCACAGAAAAGGGTCTCATCAAGGATAAGCGAACTATGCCTTTTATCCAGGCTTTCAAGGTATTGTCCCTTGTAGACTGGAAAACTAAATACTCATGAAAATTATTGTAGAAACGAATGGCCCAATTTGGTGCCCAAACAGCATTCCGACGAACATTGCCCTTCTCGGAGCATGCGGTGCTAAAGGAAATCGCCCTATACTTCAAGAAATCATTGAATCTAGTAGACGTCGAAGTCATCTCTGTGGAAGACGCTTCAAACCTTACGCACAAGGCAGGGTTCACGAAGAGTATCATTGACTCATCGGAGCCAGGCAATCCAGCGTTTGAATACCGTAATGTGTAGACACTGTGGCTTAATGATATACTTAGCTTAATCTTCGGGGATGTGTAGGGGTTCTCTTTAGTAACGGCGGCAGAATGCCGGCATTAGAAAAATAAAGATAACATCAAGGTTACCTTAGGACCTGTGAAAGTCCGCCTAATCCAAAAGTGCCATTTTTTGGGTCTGAACTAGGAGGTAAAAGTGGTCAAAAAGGTCCTAAATGGTAGGAGATCAGCACCAACCTCCAAAATTGGCCTAAAAAAGTAGGAAATATATGAACTGACCTCTACAGGCTCCAAAAAGTGGCTAATAAGCCTAAAGATTTTCTAGAAACACTCCTACTAGTGCTATGTATCGTTGACAATACTCAGTTCATTCCTCGCACTCATCCAGCAGCTCAGAGAGTATATCTGGCAGTTCACCACATCTTCAAGTGAACACCAAGTGAATCCAGTTGGTCTGGTCCGACCAGTTGGACACCAACTCAAGTCAACTGAACTACCAACTGAACACCAACTCGACCAAGTAAGTTCACTTCCATTCAGTTCAGTTCAGTTCCATACCAAGTGGCTACCACTTGAACACCATTTCATACAGTTGGAGCAGTTTCAGTTGGTGTCCAGTTGATATCCAAGTGGTGTCCATGTGAACTGTGTACAATAGAGTCAGTAGAAGTAGAAGAGATTGTTCAACTGGTGTTCAGTTGGTATTCAGTTGGTATTCAGGTGGGTTTCAAGTGGACTTTGGACTTTATAAAATTTACACAAGTCCACACACTGTGTGCTGATCAATAGTCTTATGCTAGAACTGATGGAAGGATGGTAAATGTATTCAGATTACTGTCTCGTACTTTTCAGCGCAATATTGGAAAAGTATTGATCAGAAATTCCCTTATACAATACTTTCCTAATACTAAGCCCCAAAGTACAAGATCGATGTGACTGCAAGCTTAGTGTGCAGTCCCAAAGGTCTCTGCAAATCAGGATGACTCACCTCACATTCCTCTGCCTCCCACTTCCACAATCACATTCCTTGCCCCCGCTTAAGCCTGCCCTACCCCAGTGCTACAGCAGTAGCTGATGCTGGGCATGGGACGTATCAGGTACTGAAGTGGATGGCAATCCTTCGCACGAGATCAGCCTTGCTTATCTCGCCATTGGTACATGTGATCTGTGCCCACCTTAGAGCCTCGCTCACTTCTTGCTTTACAAGCTCATACCATACAACCTCTTATTCTACTTACTTCCCTCGAAGTTTTTGCTTCAAATAATCTACATCTAAGAATCTCATTATTGCAATGTCAAATGTTGGGAGTCCCCCCTCCAGTCCTCTGCCCATTCCTCCGCACGATCTACCCAAAGATCCTGTGGCAGTTAAAGTCAAGGTGTGCAAAGACCTTGTTCTCGCATGTATTGAGGGAAAATTCAGTATCATTGATCTGGTCAATGTTATAGGCACATCCGGCGGGCCCCTTAGGGGCTACTAGGGGCACGTTCACGTGCTCTCCGGCTATGGACTCAGGCCGCGCATGCACGCGGCTACACGGACTTGTCACGGACTTTGGACTTAGACATATTTCGAACATGCTGTACTTATTGTTACTGGACTCGAACGCGCGGCTACCGCGTGTTCCTTAGTATATAATCTTGTACCGTACATACAGTTACCTTAGTTCGAATATTAGTTCCTTCTCCGCACTCGCATCCTCGCCTCTCCTTTGAGGAACCTCTCCCCTTCTCCCCTCGCCTCCGCTCGTACCCTTGGTACTCGCGTAGGACCCCTCCTGAAATCCAGGGCACACAAGAGTGTGGGAGGCGCAGCCAGTAGCTGAAGCCAAGCCCATACGTACTTGCTCCCCTCGTTTCCCTCCGCGCCCCTACGAGGAATCGCGCACCCGCGGGTCCACGTAGTCCCGAGCCCCCACAAGTGTGGCTCTTAACAGTATATTCGAACTCACAACCCAGCTCTTGCTCTCGTCCCCGCAAGTCCTTGCAAACATCATGGCCGGCAGCAACCAAGCAGGCTCCTCGCGTACCACTCGCGTGAGCCAACAGGCCACCGCCACCCTCATCTCCGCTGTTTACCACGGCCCACGTGCGCAGCGACGCAAACAAGGGTAAGGATCCCGCAGCTCCGCGTTCACGTGCGGTGTCCTCGTCCGCCATACCCTCTTTCCGCTCCCCCACGGTCGCCTCGGGCGTCCCCATGCAACCTGCGCTGATTCCCAGAACACCCAAGTCCGAACCCGCCGCACCGTTCAAGCCCCTCTTGCCAATCCATTCACGCTCAGTTCCCTCGAACGAGGAGGAGCGCGCACCCTTGCCTCAGCCGAGTATCTGCGCACCCTTGCCTCTGCCGAGCAACCACGCGTCAGAACGGGCAGACGACGAACGGCAACCCTCGTCTCATGGTTCGGGACCGCGGCGCCCCTGGGATTCCGACAATGGCTCTGAGGACCACTTCCGCCCCGCAGACCACGCTTTCCTCAACGCGTTGTCCGCGCTCAGCAGAGAAATCAAGGACATCCACCATCGTGAGTTATCCGTTACCCCCGCCGCTCCTTCCGTCTCCTGTCCCAAACCTCGCACCCCCGACCCTTATGACGGCTCTGACCCGTTGAAAGTGAACATGTTCCTCATCCAACTCAAACTCTACTTCGCCACCACCCCCTCGCTCGCCTCGGACGAAGACAAGGTGACATTTGCCTGCTCGTACCTCAAGGGGAACGTGTTCGCCTATTTTCAGCCTGAGCTGATTGATGACGCCGTGGACCCCGAGTGGCTCCATAGCTACTCGACCTTCGTTCAAGTTCTCCAAGAGAACTTTGGTGCATTTGACGCTACCGCGGAGGCCGAAGCGGCATTGGACCAGCTCAAGATGGGGGACAGGCAGCGTATCAGTAAGTATAACATGTTGTTCCAACAGCACTCTGTGTTGGTGTCCTGGGGCCCCGCGGCTCTCCAGCACCGTTACTACCAGGGTCTCCCGGACAGAATCAAGGACGCACTCCTGAATCACCCAAAGCCAGGCTCGCTCGCGCAGCTCCGCTCCCTCGCGCAGGCCATTGACCAGCGCCACTGGGAGGCTGAGCGTACGCGTAACACCCGCGCTTCCGAGAATTCCGCGCCTGCGAAATCGTCCTCCGCGTCCACCCCGTCCTCTAAATCCTCCGCTCCCTCATCTTCGAAATCTTCGTCCTCGGCTCCCCGCGCACCTGCGGCCTCCAAAGACTCTACTCACCTCGGCGCCAACGGCAAGCTGACTCCTGAAGAACGTCAACAACGTTTCGACAACGACCTTTGCTTGTTCTGCGGCGGCGCAGGGCACAAGCCGAACAAATGGCTCAAGAGTCAGAAGAAGGCCAAAGGGCGCGCTGCGGTCACGGAGCCCGCAGAAGATGCGGAATCTGCCGCGCACATCTCTGACGCTGAGTTGAAAAACTAACTGGCACCTCCAAGTCTCCGGCTCGTGATGGTTGCCCTCCTGTTCTATGGCCAGCAGTTTGTAGATTAAACGGTTCCGCGCTTTCCTTGCCTTCCACGCTTCATTTACTACTTACGTCTAATTTGCTCTCAGACTCCCCCGCTCACTTTCGTGCTCTCGTTGATTCTGGCTCTACCCATTGCTTCGTAGATACTATGTTTTCTCGTTCACATGGACTCATTACATTGTTAAACTTTAGGCTATTATAATGTGATCAGAAGCTTAATTAAGCGTTCTAATGACTTCCAATTGCCTTAGTAACAATCAATAATGATGAGTTGATGCAATCAATCAAAAATATGTAATGATTTGCGCTCTATTGACTCTTTGTGTCTAGTACTCTAGACATAAATGGAATATGACCTCCAAGGGTTCCCACGGGTACCATTCTGCGCGAGGCGTGAATATAGGTGTCCACTAAATCGCGTCCGAATTTGATTAGCTCCGGAGCAGCTTGGGAACATGCTAGACATCATTCTAATGATGGCTCCATGTTTTATTATTGCTCCTTTTGCTTCCCTGCTGAGACCGAGGCGTTCCGGAGTCTGTTCCGGCGGTCACAATAGAGGTCACTAGACCTACTAATGGGGCGCCAAACGTGGGAACGTTCCATTGACCGTGAGAGTCGTGCGCTTGAAGTTTATGTACAGATTGCTAGAAAGTGTTTCCACACTTTTAGCAATACTGTCAACACCAGTCATCCCATGATGACCTGGGTCGTCCCAATGGGTGTTGGCAGTGTCTATGGGTGGTCCCCAATGCGTGGGAACCGGGCGCTTATGCAGCGCAACTTTGTTATACATTTGTACAACAAGTTTGGCATCACTTCAACACCTCCACCTGTTCTTCTTTCACATTATCGTCATTGTCATCACTGACGTCCTCATCAACTGCAGGCAAGTCTACAACCTTCTGCTGAGCATCATTGTTGTCCTTGGATGGTGGCTCTGGTGCGCTCTGCTGACTGGTTTTCGGACTAGGAACTGCTGGTTCAGGAGTAATGCCGTTCAGAAGTTGACCACTATAAGTGTAGCGCTCATCAAAGTCTGCACGCTCGCAAATAATGACCTTCTTCGTCTTTGGATTGTAGAATTTCCAACCCTTGTACCCATCAGGATACCCAATGAACACGCATTTCTCCATGTGTGAACCCAAGTGCTCCCGCTTGTCCTTCTGTATATGCACATAAGCAACACATCCCCACACTCGTAAATGCCCAACATCAGGTTTTCGTCTATGCCACACCTCATATGGCGTAGCATGAGCTACTGAAGATGTAATGCATCGGTTCAAGACATGAACAAGTGCAGCCAAACACTCAGCCCAAAAGGCCTTTGACAGTCCAGACTCATCTAACATTGCAGTGATCCTTTCACTGAGCAGCCTATTTGCACGCTCAGCTACCCCATTCTGCTGTGGCCTGTTTCGTACTGAAAACTGCCTCTCTATGCCGTGCTCCTCCAAATACTTGTCAAATTCTTTGCTCATGAATTCCCCACCCTGATCACATCTGAAGACTTTGATATGCTTTCCAGTTTGGTTTTCAGCCCAGGCTTTGAACCGTTTGAATGCATTAAAGACCTCACTCTTCAGCTTAAGCGGAATAACCACCTTCAGCTTGGAGTAGTCATCAATAAATGTGACCCAGTACTTTTTGTTGGAATGATGTAATCCGGCACATGATCACCATTTGAATGGACTGGATAGGAGCATGTGCTCGGCCAGTATTGATTGAATGGTTGGGTGGTCATGTGAAAGGGAGATCACATTCAATGTTGTGCAGCCAGTAACTAAGGCCGGATAGCTCAAATGGTAGAGCGTCTGGAAAGCAACCAGAAGGTCCTTGGTTCAAACCCTTGTCTGGCCATCTTTTCTTGCCCCTGATTTTGACACTTCCTTGCAATTCCCGTGTGTCGTCTTCCATACATTACCTACTAACATCGCTTCTCCCTCTCCAGACCCGCAGCCCACATGTACGCACACGCACACGCACCCCCCTAACACTTGAACGCCGATGCGATGAAGCACACTGGTGCGACGCTGGAATAGCCTGCGCTAGCGCCTTCGTGCACGATAGTCGTCTGGCGTGGGGTGTGTGGGGGAACTCAATCCCAGATACCAGGTACGTAATGTGTCGTATGCCCCCGCATCTGCTTACGCCTAAGTCCCTCGTCAGCCATTGCCACCTCTCGCCTCTCGTTCGTTCGTTGCGTAGATTGGGAGGGGGCGGTCAAGCGCGCTGTATGTGTCTGTTCGCAGCGACATGCGCGTGGTTGCATCGTGGACACGTCTGCGGTCATGAAGGTGTGGAGTCGGGGTCCGGGTCGGGGTGAGGATGTTGATGGGCGAGAGAGGGAAGATGCATGGGGGGAAGGGTATATCTGGCAGTTCACCACATCTTCAAGTGAACACCAAGTGAATCCAGTTGGTCTGGTCTGACCAGTTGGACACCAACTCAAGTCAACTGAACTACCAACTGAACACCAACTTGACCAAGTAAGTTCACTTACATTCAGTTCAGTTCAGTTCCACACCAAGTGGCTACCACTTGAACACCATTTCATACAATTGGAGCAGTTTCAGTTGGTGTCCAGTTGATATCCAAGTGGTGTCCATATGAACTGTGTACAATAGAGTCAGTAGAAGTAGAAGAGATTGTTCAACTGGTGTTCAGTTGGTATTCAGTTGGTATTCAGGTGGCTTTCAAGTGGACTTTGGACTTTACAAAATTTACACAAGTCCAAATGGTGTTCAAGTGAACCTCACTTGGTGGTCAACTGGAGGTCAAGTGGTATGAGTTGGAGTACAGACATAGTTACAAGTGATATTGGGGAGTGTTCAGTTGACTCCCAGTTGGTGTTCAAGTGACTGCCAACTGAATACCAGCTGAGTGTTATCTTCTACAGATACAAGTCCAATCATACATTATAGTTGATACTCTAGTGGTATCCAAGTGGTGGCCAAGTGGTGGCCAAGTGATACTCAAGGGATGTTCAAGTGATGTTCAAGTGATGCTCAAGTGGTGCTCAAGTGGTGCTCAAGTGGTGTTCAACTGATGTTCAACTGGTATACAAGTGAATGCCAAGTGAACTACAAGTGAAATTGCTCATATCATTCAATCATCATCATCCTGCATCTCTTGCTGCCCATATCTCACACCATTCTCATCCTCTTCATCCTCACTCTCATCATCTGCTTCTTCTTCCCTCTCCTGCTACCTGACAATGACTTGCTGGGTGTGCAAGCACAGCAACACATGCATTGGACATCTCAAAGTGGAAATTGCCTCAGAAAACCTCCAACAAATTGCAGAAAATCCAAAGAAGTTCACAAAAATTGTCCAAAAATTGTAGAAATATATATGTATATACAATTTCATTTTGATCAAGTGACATCACTTGCCCTTCAATTGGTGTCCAGTTGGCATTCTACTGAATTTTCAGATGAACACCAAATGAACACCAATTATTCACTTAGTTCACTTGGTGTCCAACTGGTGTCTAATTGAACTGAACTTAACTGAATTGGTGTTGAACTGAACTTTTGTAGCCATTCCTCAGCCAAACTAAAAAAGTCGAAAATTCAGTTGAACACCAACTGGACATCAGTTGCCAACTGAATCCAGTTGGTAGCCAACTGAAGACGTGGTGAACTGTCAGGTGCTCGGGGAAGGCACCAACTCACCAATTATTTAAAGGTGACAAAGAGGAAGGGTTCGTACATGGGCATGTTAAACTTTAGGCTATTATAGTTTAATCAGAAGCTTAATTAAGCGTTCTAATGACTTCTAATTGCCTTAGTAACAATCAATAATGATGAGTTGATGCAATCAATCAATAAGTGGTAATGATTTGCGCTCTATTGACTCTTTGTGTCTAGTACTCTAGACATAAATGGAATATGACCTCCCAGGGTTCCCACGGGTACCATTCTGCGCGAGGCGTGAATATAGGTGTCCACTAAATCGCGTCCGAATTTGATTAGCTCCGGAGCAGCTTGGGAACATGCTAGACATCATTCTAATGATGGCTCCATGTTTCATTTTCGCTCCTTTTGCTTCCCTGTTGAGACCGAGGCGTTCCGGGGTCTGTTCCGGCGGTCACAATAGAGGTCACTAGACCTACTAATGGGGCGCCAAACGTGGGAACGTTCCATTGACCGTGAGAGTCGTGTGCTTGAAGTTTATGTACAGATTGCTAGAAAGTGTTTCCACACTTTCAGCAATACTGTCAACACCAGTCATCCCATGATGACCTGGGTCGTCCCAATGGGTGTTGGCAGTGTCTATGGGTGGTCCCCAATGCGTGGGAACCGGGCGCTTAAGTAGCGCAACTTTATTGTACATTTGTACAACAAGTTTGGCATCACTTCAACAGGGCATGTGTCGCATGGCCCACATCCACAAGTGGCATCAGTCTGCGCGGAAGGCCAGCGGACTTTGCCAAATATGGTAGGCAAACATGTAGCCAGTAAGAATGATCTGCGTGGAGCAACCCGCACTTCACGAGGACTGACAGTGAGGCCAACGGTGGGTCTGACAGTATGACTGACGATGGGATGGATGGCTCCAGGGTAGTAGGGAGGGCTTCACATTTTTATATTGTTGTTACATGGCTATATCAGTGGAACACATCAATGAGTGAGAGCATCGGCTTTGGCATTGGTGCTGATATGTTGTGGTCAGGCATGTGCTGGAGACTGGTAGGTTGGAGGCAAGAACAAAATTGTTAAAGATGGTTCTTAGCATGTATTCTTTACATATTAGCCTGCTTATCGAGACATTGGACTCCATGTGTAGGCCAACATTGAGCGAACATTGCTGATTATGATCAGTGGGAGTGTCATGAGTACATAACACAACTGGTAGCCTTGTATGACCATATGGTATTGTAAGTACTCACTGTACTCTTATATCACACAGTGCACGATACACTTGACCGACATATATTCGCGGTGAGTATGTGCTAGTGGTGCGATATAAAATGGTAGGTGAAAAAAAAGGTAATCCAAACAAACGGCGCCGGGCACGGCACATACCAACGTAGTCAGGTGATCAGCATCACATGAGACATGTGATGCTAGGGGTATAGGAGAGGGATGACGGGGTATTACACCCGCCCCCTCTAGATCGGTTTCACCGATCGTAACAAAAGAGTAAACGAAAGGAGTGGTGGGGTAGATAACAATGAGATACATATATATATATATAACAAATGACATGAAAGAGAGTGAATGTGATGTGGGTAGGGAAAAACCCCGCTACTGTGGGGTAGCGGGGACGGAGAGTCGAAGTAAATCGCTGCTGTAAGGAGGCGAAGTTTCTTTTTAGAATGATGGGGACCCATTCCACTACTGTGGGCAGGGGGGATGGTTGCGCCCTCATGAAGGAAGGCCAGGCATGGGGCCACCTCAATCGACTGACCCGCCCGAGAAATGGGCAGTTTACTATCACTACGAATGGCGGGTGCACGCCCCACCCGCGGGCATCTCAGACCCGCTAAATCTGAGACAAGTAAGGGGCTGGCATACCATGCGGGTACTCAGCCCCAATGGGGGTTTGGCTGGCGCTTTGTTCAGCCGCCAATGCACGCTGTTTCATCAGCGTTTCTGTGAGCTCCTGGCAGTCCCAGGATTATATTGACGCCTTCTCCTGCGAGAAAGCATTTCTATTACCCCTGTCGCAAACTTCCGCCCACTGGGCGGGTCAATTGATAACCTCACCGTGGAAGCCGTGGCACATTGTCATCTCGCTGAATGCGGGTTTTTGTACGCCTGGGCAGATGACTGCTGGGATTTCGCCCAAGCCTGGGTCACCGATTCACGCAACGACGGGTGTGATCTATCTACCGTTCGCGAACATCTGGCCCAACAGATGGTTGTTCTATCCACCACTGAAGCAGAGTATGTTGCTGGGGTTGCTGCTGGTAAAGAAATATGCTGGATGAAGAACCTACTCTCTGAAATTGGCTACAAACCGACTTCGCCATCCACGCTATTCATGGACAACCAGTCAGCCATTAGAGTGGCAAAGAACCCCGAACATCATGGCAGAATGAAGCAACTCGATCTCAGCTTCTTTTGGTTACGCGATCAAGTTGATTGCAAGCGCATACATCCAGTCTACCTGCAAACGGAGAATATGCCCGCAGACCTGCTCACCAAAGCACTGGCCAAACCACAAGTAGAGAAGTTGAGGGGGATGATGGGACTGTTGGAATAGGAGGACGTATTGGGCCAGGGGGTTGTTTATGGGTGCCCCAATACGTGGATTGACCAAGTATTGTGTCAAAATCAGGGGCAAGAAAAGATGGCCAGACAAGGGTTTGAACCAAGGACCTTCTGGTTGCTTTCCAGACGCTCTACCATTTGAGCTATCCGGCCTTAGTTACTGGCTGCACAACATTGAATGTGATCTCCCTTTCACATGACCACCCAACCATTCAATCAATACTGGCCGAGCACATGCTCCTATCCAGTCCATTCAAATGGTGATCATGTGCCGGATTACATCATTCCAACATATTGCATCAGGGGGTTGTGTTGAAGTGATGCACACACTTGTTGTACAAATGTACAATAAAGTTGCGCTGTATACGCGCCCGGTTCCCACACATTGGGGACCACCCATAGACACTGCCAACACCCATTGGGACGACCCAGGTCATCATGGGATGACTGGTGTTGACAGTATTGCTGAAAGTGTGGAAACACTTTCTAGCAATCTGTACATAGACTTCCAGCGCACGACTCTCACGGTCAATGGAACGTTCCCACGTTTGGCGCCCCATTAGTAGGTCTAGTGACCTCTATTGTGACCGCCGGAACAGACTCCGGAACGCCTCGGTCTCAACAGGGAAGCAAAAGGAGCAATAATAAAACATGGAGCCATCATTAGGATGATGTCTAGCATGTTCCCAAGCTGCTCCGGAGCTAATCAAATTCGGACGCGATTTAGTGGACACCTATATTCACGCCTCGCGCAGAATGGTACCCGTGGGAACCTTGGGAGGTCATATTCCATTTATGTCTAGAGTACTAGACACAAAGAGTCAATAGAGCGCAAATCATTACATATTATTGATTGATTGCATCAACTCATCATTATTGATTGTTACTAAGGCAATTAGAAGTCATTAGAACGCTTAATTAAGCTTCTGATCAAACTATAATAGCCTAAAGTTTAACACTATCCGGCCTTAGTTACTGGCTGCACAACATTGAATGTGATCTCCCTTTCACATGACCACCCAACCATTCAATCAATACTGGCCGAGCACATGCTCCTATCCAGTCCATTCAAATGGTGATCATGTGCCGGATTACATCATTCCAACAGGAAGATGAAGCCAGTACGGCTGCAGGCAGAGAGACACGAATGAGGGGGAATAGCTTGAAGCGAAGGGGAAACGAAAGTGAAACCAAATGGGAACGCAAGCGAACCACGTACCACGTATGAATGCCAAACGGCGACGTGCTGCGCTCGCGTGCTTGATGTGCGCATGGGCTGCAGATCTGCAGAGGTAGCAGTGTCAGTGTGTGGATGGGGACGAAGAGGGAGGGAAGGAATGCGAGGACAAAGAAGCCAGTACGGCTGCGGGCAGAGGGACACGAACGACGACAGGAAGGGGGACACGCAAATGAGGGGAGAACACAAGCGAATGAGGAGGGAACAGGACGAAGCGAACAACGAGGAAAAGAAAAGAAACAAAATGAGCACGCAAACGATCCACGTACCACCCATGAACATGAACACAGCAACGCGCCGCCCTGTTTCCAAATGACAACGACAGCGCGGGCAACGGCAATCACAGTGCAAGTCGAACTAGATACGTGGACATGAATACACGGGAACATTAGCAAGTGATGCGAAGATGACAGGGAGGGGAAGTGGTGGACGATGGAGGCGATGGGAGTGATGATATGTAAGAGGGAGATGAGGGAGGACATACGAGATGACCACAGACGACGTCGATGTCGACGCCGCATGCCACGGCATCGAGAGTGGTCAATATCGACGTTGACGAGCCCAACAGCTACGGTAGACGGGGCCCAGTGGTGAGAGAGTGAAAGAGCGGGTAAGATGCATACGAAGCAGAACGATGAACTCACTCACCCACAGCCAACGACCGCAGGTGGTAGCTATCACTTGTTAATTAAAAAGCCCAACAATGCCCAGTTAGTGATTTTGTTCGTTGCCCATGGCAAGTTGTAATTAATTGTTGTCATGGCATATATTGCAATTTACAACGGCACACTAAGGTGTTGTAATTCACAGTTGTAATGCTTGCCATGGCTTTGTAATAGATTAATTAGAGCGTGATCTGATCTTTTGATCATTGATGGGATAGGATTGAAGCAGTGATTAGATAAAGATTATCTGGCCATTGATAGGCAATTACCCCTTTTGATTGATCTTTGATCACATGGCTAGGCTGTTAATGTGGGAACCTCAATAATTAATATTGCATTTTGGGGCGCTTTTCTGAATTTTAGCGTGGGAAACATGCTCAAATAGATCAGTAGGGCTTGATACTGTGGGAATTATATTATGGCAATGATTAGAACTGCTTTTTGGGCGCTTTTTGAATGCTGTAAGCGTGGGAAAAGGGTATAAAGGCTGTAGTAGGGCTTCTTATGGTGGGAATTTCATTGTAGCAATGATTACAACCACTTTTTGGGCGCTTTTTGGCTTGTAAGCGTGGGAAAGATATGTAAAAAGAGTAATAGGGCTATTTACGGTGGGAAATCTTTTATAGTAGCTATTAGGATTGCTTTTGGGGCGCTTTTGTTAAATGTAAGCGTGGGAAATCAATGAAAAGACATCATTATAGCTTGTTACTGTGGGAATTTCATAGGAATGATCATTACAATTGCTTTATGAGTGCTTTTTTATATTGTAACTGTGGGAAAAGACTTGTAAACTCTATTATTGAATGTGAAGATAGTAGTTTGTTACTGTGGGAAAATATTACCCAAAATGGTAACTGTAGAGCAATGTTTTCTGATCATGCCCCTATAGTCAGAATTGTAATAGCTACTCTCGTTAGTGAGAAAAACACAAAATACTCGAAAAAATGCGAAAAGTTTGTTATTCATCTAGTATACAATTGCTTGAATAGCCTATTTGTATCTTTATAATCATTGTACACTGATTTCATTACAGCATGCCATAGCTGAACCTTTGCTTGGTATTTTGAATAGTAATTTGCTAGTGTAATCATTGAATCATTAGTATGAATACTGACTGTGGGAATTTTTTTGTAACTGTGGGAAAGTTCAAAAGTAGTTTTTTGTAGAGCATTTTTTCTGATTATGGGACTGTTCGCGGAATTCTCATAGCTATTTTTGTTATTGCACAGTAGTCAACACAAAGTATGCAAATGGCAGAATCACTTAAATATGAACATACAGATATTCACCATGTCGTCATCCCCCACAGGTCGTATGATGCTGTACTCATGGTATACTAGTCATGGTGTGTTCTCATCATTTCTATACATGTTTGAGATTTGATACATAGCTAGGCTCGATTCCAGCGTTCTTGTAAGGTTTGAAAGGAGGATATACTTACAAGAACGGCTGGTACAACTTATCAGTGTTGTTGCAGAGTGAGATTTAAACTCCGAATAAACACATATAAGGTAGGACCCTTGATGGTGTGTCAGCCCGCCACTTTGACAAAACGGGACATACCCCTGTCTTGTGCGCACATTTGTTCGCATTCTGTTTCTACATGGGATTGCTGCACGGCGCACAGTTTGAGAGTTAAAATATATGATGTACACTATGATAACAAGATATAGAGATATGGGAGAGACTTTAGACTCCCTTACAGAGCACCACTAGGCATTTACAAGGCATAGTACAAGAATTTCAAATGACATCTACGCTGGTCGGTCTCTACCACTATTGCAACAATGACTACGGAGTCTTTCATATCAAGAGAACTGAATTCTATTCCTCCTGACACCTCAGACAAACCACAACATGACGACAAGGTGCAAATGTATACTCCCGATACTCTGGATAGGGGTTTATTGATGAAGCGCACTGAGGAAGTGCTAGGGAAGCAGCCGTTTGATTGGCAAATAGACGCGGCAGCAGCAATTTTATGTGAAGAAGATGTAGTGCTTGATGTTGGGACAGGATGTGGCAAAAGCCTTTGCTTTTCTATGCCACTGGTTTTACACGAGAATGACATTGCGCTACGGATAACACCTCTCACAGCACTGATGATAGATCAGGTGAGTTGGGAGAGCTATAAGATGCAATGATGGTGCTCACTTATGAATAGGCTGATAGCTCACAGTTACGCAATATAGCCCTTTGCGGCGAGACAATGGGAAAGCATGGAGCGGAGGAGATATATAAGGTGAGTTTATCAGTTGCAACTATACATGTACACTCACCAGTATAGCATATTCTATCCGATAAATGCCGTGAGGTGTACGTATCACCGGAGATGGCTATATCACCCGAGTTTCGAAAGCAAGTTCTGTCGAAGAAGCAGTTTCATAAGCGACTGTGACTCGTTGCAATAGATGAAGCTCACTGTATCAGTTTGTGGGGAGGTACCTTTCGTCCGGACTACGAGGCCCTTGGCGTTCTTCGAGGCCGTTTTCCGAAGCATGTCCCATTCATGGTCGCATCAGCCACACTCCCTGATCATGTCCTTGACGATATCCGAGCCAAGCTAGAGCTTTCGAAACATGTTTGGATGGTTCGTGTGTCGAACGCTCGCCCAAATATTGCTTTATCATGCCGGACGATGAAGCACCCTGAAGACTCCAAGGCTGACCTTCGTTTTCTTATTCCGAAGGACCTTGAGAAGGAGGAGGATATTCCCATCACCCTGGTATACTGTAATCAACGGGTGAAATGTGAGGACATAGCCGATAGCCTGAGACGTTGGATGGTGGACATTGGAATACCACAAAGATGTGCCGCTTTCTACCACGCAAAGGTTGGAGAGCAGCGAAAGCGAGAACTAGAGAAGCAGCTCAAACAGGGAATCATACGCATTCTAATATGTACAGATGCTGTGGGAATGGTAAGCACATATGCATCAGCCTTACGGACACCCTCTCATACGCACACGATGGCACAGGGATGCGACATGCGCAATATTGCTCGGGTAGTTTGCTGGGAACTGTCAAAATCAGGGGCAAGAAAAGATGGCCAGACAAGGGTTTGAACCAAGGACCTTCTGGTTGCTTTCCAGACGCTCTACCATTTGAGCTATCCGGCCTTGGTTACTGGCTGCACAACATTGAATGTGATCTCCCTTTCACATGACCACCCAACCATTCAATCAATACTGGCCGGGCACATGCCCCTATCCAGTCCATTCAAATGGTGATCATGTGCCGGATTACACCATTCCAACACAGCCCCCTAATCCAGCACATCAATTCACACGCTCAGGTGACTAATCACCTGATGCAGGGCCCATAACCTGTCAAAATCAGGGGCAAGAAAAGATGGCCAGACAAGGGTTTGAACCAAGGACCTTCTGGTTGCTTTCCAGACGCTCTACCATTTGAGCTATCCGGCCTTGGTTACTGGCTGCACAACATTGAATGTGATCTCCCTTTCACATGACCACCCAACCATTCAATCAATACTGGCCGGGCACATGCCCCTATCCAGTCCATTCAAATGGTGATCATGTGCCGGATTACACCATTCCAACAGGAACTTCCACCGTCATTTTGCGCCTTGGTCCAACGCCTCGGCCGTGCAGGCCGAGACTTTACAAAGGAATCCGAAGGCATCTTGATTATCTCCAAAGCCACATATGAAACTGGCATTAGTATGTTGGAATGGTGTAATCCGGCACATGATCACCATTTGAATGGACTGGATAGGGGCATGTGCCCGGCCAGTATTGATTGAATGGTTGGGTGGTCATGTGAAAGGGAGATCACATTCAATGCTGTGCAGCCAGTAACCAAGGCCGGATAGCTCAAATGGTAGAGCGTCTGGAAAGCAACCAGAAGGTCCTTGGTTCAAACCCTTGTCTGGCCATCTTTTCTTGCCCCTGATTTTGACAGGTTATGGGCCCTGCATCAGGTGATTAGTCACCTGAGCGTGTGAATTGATGTGCTGGATTAGGGGGCTGTGTTGGAATGGTGTAATCCGGCACATGATCACCATTTGAATGGACTGGATAGGGGCATGTGCCCGGCCAGTATTGATTGAATGGTTGGGTGGTCATGTGAAAGGGAGATCACATTCAATGCTGTGCAGCCAGTAACCAAGGCCGGATAGCTCAAATGGTAGAGCGTCTGGAAAGCAACCAGAAGGTCCTTGGTTCAAACCCTTGTCTGGCCATCTTTTCTTGCCCCTGATTTTGACATAGTATGGAAGAGATAGGAGAAGGGCTGGATACCGTTGCGTTGCAGGGTGAAACAGAAGCAGAGAATGGCTCTCGGCAGGTTCTTGAGGGGGAAGAAGTGGATGAGATAGGTGCACGAATAGAGCACGGAAGCGACGATGACGAAGCTCTGGTAACTGCTGTTAAAAAAGGAAAGGGTAAACTACCAGATAAGCGGCGCAAGAAGACTAACAGCACTTTCAACTCCCTTGAGGCGAAGGCCTTGACCTTATACACGGGAACCCAGAACTGTAGACGAGAGGTTTGGGATAAGTTCTTTCGGAATGCTGAGAAACATGAGTAATATTGTGATCTTCGAACATATCTAATCCAAAATATTAGTTCAGTTGATTGCACCCACAGTGACCTCCTACATTCACAAGCCTGGGACTCGATGTTGCGACCGATGTGAACCCCAGAGATTTCCTACGGAAACTATAATTCTTGGAAAAGTACGAGGTCAACTCAAACGAGGAAGGAAGCAAACCTTCTCCGCAAAGACAATAATCATGCTGCGGGAAGCACTCGTCGCTTGGAGGGACAAGGAGTTGATTGAACATATATATCCAGGCTTGGTCATGGTTTCCGGCAGTGCTATACTCGGGGACGACGTCATTGACCGTATCATCGCCGCAGGTATTCAGCTCGACTCACCAGAAACGTTCACGCAGCACGTGCGGTGGGCCTATGGGTTCGATTTGGTTATGGGGGAGCCAAACAATCACGGAAGGATGCTTCTGCGTCAGCTAGAGTTGATTTACAAGTCAGTCAAGGCAACGGAAAAGGAAGATGATCAAAGAGAGGCCAATATTTCGTCAGCAATAGCACCCAAGCAGTTCTATGGAGGGCCTTCAAATTCGAGTGATGATGAATACAGGCCACAAAATAGGTCCAGAGGAAGAGGCCGCCGAGGTAGGGCGAGGCGAAGAGCCCATGGTATCTCACGCAGTGTTGATGGAGAAGAAAAGGGACAGAAACGTTGAGTCTATTCGTACATTGATAGCTCCGAAATGGTATGTTCTATCGCAGCAACAAGATCGTTGGGGTCTATATTGAGTGGAAACTCTTCGCTATCCAAAGTGAGGTCGTCCAAGTCCAAGTCGTGCTCTTCAAACAATTCTTCCATCGGCTCGTTGTCTTCGTTATGAGCTGGGGCAGCTTCCTCACTGGTAAATCCAAGATTGTTGGCGCTACGTGTGTCCCAACGGAAGTTCTTAAACGCAGATGCTGTATTAGCATATACTGCTCCAGCAGAAAGCAAGTCTCGAGCGGGAGTCGCAACATCGTTGAAGGGACGGTCAGGTGTGTATGTCTGAAGAGTTTGAGATTCAAGATACTGGCGGATATCTAGAATGTCTGCGGCCGTGTCTGGTGTTGAATGAGCGAGACTGTTATAGGGGATTTCGAAGCTGTCCTGAACCTGCCGCATTACTTCACGAAGGGCAAAAATAGAGACGCTAACCATGGCAAGCCATGTCCAGCTACGATTGGAGCCCCGGGCGTTGTATATGATCTATAATCATGTTCGTCAGGCCGTAATCTTGGAGCATGCGTGACAAACCTTTGCCCAAAAGTTTTGATGTTCTTGAAGCAAGTCCATCTCCTTGAAACCATTCATTCGGCCAGAGAGATTGGCTAGCCAGTTCTTGACGAAGGCATTTCTGACATTTTAACTGAGTCACGTTACAGCGAATGAACATTGACGACTTACCTTAGAACAGGGTTCTGTTGAAGTGATGCACACACTTGTTGTACAAATGTACAATAAAGTTGCGCTGCATAAGCGCCCGGTTCCCACGCATTGGGGACCACCCATAGACACTGCCAACACCCATTGGGACGACCCAGGTCATCATGGGATGACTGGTGTTGACAGTATTGCTGAGAGTGTGGAAACACTTTCTAGCAATCTGTACATAAACTTCAAGCGCACGACTCTCACGGTCAATGGAACGTTCCCACGTTTGGCGCCCCATTAGTAGGTCTAGTGACCTCTATTGTGACCGCCAGAACAGACCCCGGAACGCCTCGGTCTCGACAGGGAAGCAAAAGGAGCAATAATAAAACATGGAGCCATCATTAGCATGATGTCTAGCATGTTCCCAAGCTGCTCCGGAGCTAATCAAATTCGGACGCGATTAAGTGGACACCTATATTCACGCCTCGCGCAGAATGGTACCCGTGGGAACCCTGGGAGGTCATATTCCATTTATGTCTAGAGTACTAGACACAAAGAGTCAATAGAGCGCAAATCATTACATATTATTGATTGATTGCATCAACTCATCATTATTGATTGTTACTAAGGCAATTAGAAGTCATTAGAACGCTTAATTAAGCTTCTGATCAAACTATAATAGCCTAAAGTTTAACAGGTTCATGGTCTTCAAGAGGACAAGAAGCTCGAAAAGGGCGTCCGCGTACTTTGGCATCTTTCCAGTGCCACGGAACATTACCATCCAGTGCGCCAAAATATTGATCACCGTGCCGATATCTCCTCGCTTAATTGAGAATTTGAGAGAGCGCAATATGAGAGCGTCGCGAATGAAGAGAATGATATTTTCCAATGGAACATCACGTCGATTCAGTTTGCGAAGCTCTGAGACACGCCGCGCTGAACAGAATTGTTGATGAACCTTGATAGCAACCTCGTGAATTTCATCGTAGGTTTCGATCCCTTCGACCCATTGTTCCAGGGATGGCCCATTGCAGAGAATACGAAACGCATCGAGAATATGAGCTGGCAGTGCGAGAGACAGAATGAGATCGTAGGTTTGACGGAAAGGTGTTGGTGACTTCGACTTCCAGCCTGCCGAGATAGCCTTCCGGCCAAGGAGAGTATTGAGCTTCCATAGCGACCATGGGGACTCGCTGTTCGGAACCCCCCAGAACTCGTTCACAACCATACGATCGCCAGCCATCTTGATGTGGAATAGACCGAGCTGTCCTTGTGTGTAGCGGCCTAGGTTGTCCATGAGACTGGTATCATCACGTCGCGAGGCTGGTGCCTGGATAAATATAAGCACCGTTCAAGGTAACGCAAACCTGGACTTACTTTATCCAGCAATGAAACACTGAGCTGATCGCCTGCGCAGATAATGATGCCATGCTTCTTAATCGCATCAGCGTCCATCTTCAATGTTTGGACAATGATCTTCTCAAGCACTTGGAGAGTACCGTCCAAGCTGGATTCATCGATGTGCATCGTTGGCAGCGGGTATTGCTCAGTTTTGTGGAGGGGGATGGATTCAACGTTAGACGGAGGTGGGACGGAGTCCGCAAGGCGCGAGCGAAGCAATGGAAATGCAGTGAACAGTATATCTTCAATATGCCATACAATGTCCATCTCGAGTTCCTTGATTTGCGTGTACGATGGGAGGAGATCTCCTGCCATAATATCGATGACTGGACGACGGGTGGTCCGCGGTGGCTTCAACTCAATCCCGAGAGATCCTGGCTCTACGTTAAATAACGGGATAAGTGTCGCAGTGGTACCGTTGTCGAAGTGGTCCTTCGATGCTTTTCTTTGTTCACCAACCCGGAATGTGATGTTCAAATTATCCCAAATGATCATGAAGGGTTGGTTGTGGGCGATGTCAACAATCTGCCTGAGCTTCGACTGCCCGAGCTCTTTGATCTTCTTGATTGCGCTGGGGTACGAGAGCGAAAGCCCTGCATGATTGAGTATATCGAATTGGGTTCGGGAAGCGCCACAGGCGAGCAAGTAAAGACACATCGTAGTCTGGAAATGGCTCGACTTCTCATTGCGCGCCTGTGCCAACTGGCACAGCACCGTAATGACAACCTAGTAGTGTGCCGCAGAATTCCGCGAACAGTCCCATAATCAGAAAAAAATGCTCTACAAAAAACTACTTTTGAACTTTCCCACAGTTACAAAAAAATTCCCACAGTCAGTATTCATACTAATGATTCAATGATTACACTAGCAAATTACTATTCAAAATACCAAGCAAAGGTTCAGCTATGGCATGCTGTAATGAAATCAGTGTACAATGATTATAAAGATACAAATAGGCTATTCAAGCAATTGTATACTAGATGAATAACAAACTTTTCGCATTTTTTCGAGTATTTTGTGTTTTTCTCACTAACGAGAGTAGCTATTACAATTCTGACTATAGGGGCATGATCAGAAAACATTGCTCTACAGTTACCATTTTGGGTAATATTTTCCCACAGTAACAAACTACTATCTTCACATTCAATAATAGAGTTTACAAGTCTTTTCCCACAGTTACAATATAAAAAAGCACTCATAAAGCAATTGTAATGATCATTATTATGAAATTCCCACAGTAACAAGCTATAATAATGTCTTTTCATGGATTTCCCACGCTTACTAAAAAAAAAGCGACCAAAAAGCAATTCTAATAGCTATTATAAAAGATTTCCCACAGTAAAAAGCCCTGTTACTCTTTTTACATATCTTTCCCACGCTTACAAACCAAAAAAGCGCCCAAAAAGCGGTTCTAATCATTGCTATAATGAAATTCCCACAGTAACAAGCCCTACTACAGCCTTTATACCCTTTTCCCACGCTTACAGCATTCAAAAAGCGCCCAAAAAGCAGTTCTAATCATTGCCATAATATAATTCCCACAGTATCAAGCCCTACTGATCTATTTGAGCATGTTTCCCACGCCAAAATTCAAAAAAGCGCCCCAAAAGCAATATTAATTACTGAGGTTCCCACAGTAAAACCCTAGCCATGTGATCAAAGATGATCAAAGATCAATCAAAAGGGGTAATTGCCTATCAATGGCCAGATAATCTTTATCTAATCACTGCTTCAATCCTATCTGATCAACGATCAAAAGACCAGATCACGCTCTAATCAATCTATTACAAAGCCCTGGCAAGCATTACAACAGTGAATTACAACACCTTAGTGCACTGTTGTAAATTGCAATATATGCCATGACAATAATTAATTACAACTTGCCATGGGCAACGAACAAAATCACTAACTGGGCATTGTTGGGCTTTTTAATTAAATAAGTGATAGCTACTAGTGCGACCGCAGCATTGCAGTGTCGCCTTCGACGTACGCGCGCACGTGAGGGCTGAAGGGTCTTGGACCCTACCCCTGTCCTCCCACCTTCATTGTCACACCACACCACCCACCGCCTCTGCGCACAGTTCGACGACGACAACATTGACATTAGCGCAATGGTCTCATCCCTCCACAATCGACCTGGCGACAGCTGCCAACGGCAATGTTCACAACATCGACATAACACCTGCACGTAAACACGTTAACAGCGGCGACGACGGGGATTACGAGCAAGGACATACCTCAGTCTGCGCCGACTGCCCGCTTAGGTCCCGGGACTGTCACTGTCGGGTCCCTGCTCCTTCGTTGGGGTACGTACGCCTGGACTCGTGGGACATGGCTGTGTGGAGCGTCAGAGGGGTTGGTCAGTAGTATGTACGATGCAGAGACAAGACGGCAGACTCACGGGACAAGGGAGAGAGGTGAGCACGGGTTTGTGGACACAGTGAGTCGCGAGCTTGACTCTGTGTCGGCGCAAGTTTACCTCTAGATAGGTTAACGCATTCGTTTCGGCGGTGCTTGTTAATTGGGGGCGCGTCGGCTCTCAAGATCTCTCAAATCGGTCAAACCTTCACAATGGTGCTGCAGGATCTCACGGCAAACGACAGGACGCACAGTGGGCGCGTTGGCAGCTCGACGATGAGCCCACTGTTCGCGACACAGCGGGATTGTATCGCCAGCACTCTCTCACTCTCACTCTCACTCACGGTGCGCGCGGAAGCGCTTTGCGTCGACGGGAACGGTCGTTACGTCGTCCCAACACCACACCATACCGACGACGAAGCCTTTGGCAACGAATCAGATAGCACCCATCAAGATCTTCGACGGCGGCGCCGACACTCTCTTGAGCATGAAGCAGGGCGCCAGGCCGTTCGTGCACATCACCACACCGTCTATCTCGACGAGGCCAACAGCCGAGCCGTATTCGTTAGCGTCAAGGGAGCTGGGTGCGCTGCGCTCGGTCAGCCACCACGCCACTCCGACTCCGACTGAGAGACGAGGGGAGGAGGGCGGGATGCGTATACGGGAATGCGTTGTCATACTCCAAATTGGGATTTGTAGTAAGTGACATGAATCTTGGTGTTTTAAAGTAATAGTATACACTACTATGAACCCAAGCCATGTACCTGCAAAGTTGAATCAAGTCGAACGAACCTCTCAGTATCATACAGACAATATTTCTTTCTTTTCCCCTAATCCCCTATTTACTCCTAGACCCCTAATTGACATCTTAACATCCTATCTATGCAACAAGTGTTCAAGTCATAATGTGATGCATTGAAACAAGAGCTGCAGAAAGGTCAGGAAGCTTACAGAAGATTGAAGAACCTTGTGGAACCTTCTAGAATTTTGCAACAACTTAACAAAATGACATCTGACCTTGTTCATGAGAAGCTCAAATAACTTGGAGGACATAGTAGAATGTCTGAGAAGCTTATAGAACTTTCCAGGATGTATAGAAACTGTGCTTTACTAAGCATTAGAAAGGAATTACTAAGCTTTAGCTTGGCAATTACCAATCAATTGCTTGGCCATTACAAATCACTGGCTTGTTCCTGCTGAAATATGACTCATCCAGAGACTCAGCATAGCCTTTAGATGCTTGGCATTGCACTGCCTCCTTTCCTCTGTAGTCTATATAAACCCCATGTAGTAGACACAAAATAAACATTCCTTTCACTTTCTTTCTTTCTCCTGCCTTCATTTCTCATCCTCTTCCTTCCTTTTCTTTTGCAGTACCTACTTCTTGTTGAGTAGAATACTACTATTAGGATTACATAGTACAGAATAGACTTGATTATTTGATAATTGAGTGCTCTGACTTGTGAAACCTCCTCTCTAGAGAAATAAGAGAGTGTGTCTTGTGTACCACTACGTCTTTATACTTTAGTGATTGCTCCCCAGTCGTATTGATTTAGTATAGACTGTTGCTGGCTAGGCATTAGACTGTAGAACGATTCTATAGGTGTCTAGTAATTGTTGGAAGTGATCTAGCAGAAACGTCTGACCTAGAGCTTCGCAGCTGAATTGTCATATCGCAGTTTTGTATTATTGGAGTCATTGCTAGTATACTCTGTCAGGAATATCCTCCGTCATAGTGTTATTTGTCTTTGTCAGTTTACTGTTTGTCTGTGTTTCCTTTGGTGTATTGTTTACTCACTGAGTAGTTCGTATTGCTACATAGTGAAGTTATTTTATATCTTTCTATTCTCACCAGTCACTCCTTTACAGATATTCTATCCATACTACCTTGTAGTATAATCCCCAAAGCCATTATTATCAATAACACACCTCTAGCCTGCAACAACTTGGGTGACTGTTCGATCTATCTTGACTGATCCAACTACATCCAAAACATTTCAGTGAAACCCCACTTAATGTGACAGCGTATGGGTTAATATGTAGTGAGTTAGTTGGTATCGCGCCGCACTGTGTACCGTATTCAGACTATAATCAATAACTATTTTGATGAGGATATTCAGTACATCTGCAGGCATGGCAGAGGGTTAGCAGCGGCGTATGCAAGAACAGGGACGCTTACAATGGTTATGCCAAGTCCTGGCTGCCGCGTTCATTCGGGGGATCACGCGTGGGTAGTATTGGGTTAAGTCTACATCGTGAGTGTGCGTTAGACGGCGTGTATTGGATAATTGGGCTGTGGATTGACTTACACATTCTGATATTGCGTCGGAGAGTGAGGTATCCTGTGCGTGAACAAGGGAACATTAACGTTAACATTAACCGAAGGTCGATGGGGATCGCTTACCTTCAACTCGCCGCAATGGGTGCGAGAGAGAGGATAAGCTATAGAGTATGTTACAGCGGTGCGTAGCTGCGTTCGCAGGCGTCAAGATAGGTCACGGCCACGTCTATGCTGGCTAGTTTTAGGTTGGGTGTGATAAAGATTGGCATAATGCTGAATGACTCACAGCTTGCGCGGAGGGTGTAATAGATAGGGAGGAGTTCTTGGCAAACGGGGAAGTTGCTGTTGACTGAGAGGATCAGGCTTGCTGAGAGGGCACGAAGTACAGGAGAGGGAGTAGAGTTAGCGCTCGTGGTGAGGGCAGGGGTTGTTCTAGACCCAACGATGAACACTCGACCAATCTAGAGCTAAGGGTCCTTCAATAACGGAAGCAAACCTTAACACCGTCAAGGCACAAGGGGTATTTTGAAGAGAAACCAGGATGATATCAACGAATCCTATTCCTTTGGAAGGATTCGTAATCAGTACAATGTATAACTCCGCTTTGATGTGACTATTACTACATTGTAACTCCGCTATGTGCACAGTGCACTGCTGGTAGCCTCTTAGAGGCTCTAGCCATAGTCAGGCATGGTGGAGATCAGTGGGATGGCAAAGTGTCTCTCGATGGACAAGTTCAACTGAACATGTACAACAAGGCATACTGAGCAGCTGTTACCGACACAAGCCATTGCGCGCTAGTCTACCAAACTCATGGAAATCAGTGGTTTGTGTGAAGGGGAATGATGAACTTGTAGAATGTAGTGGTTCATGTCACCACCAATGGCAAACCTATCTAGTGCAGGGGTTCATCACTGCAGAAAAATGCTCACGACTTGTCAGAGCTCAAACTCAGGGTGACACTTGTCACGATTTAAACACATTCTTAAATTTGCCACGATTAAGGTTAACTTATTATCTGATGTGGAAGTCACACTCATCATCAGTGGTATACACACAGAGGATGGTATCTGCTCATGCTGGCCGTCCCCTATGCAATGGGACCAATTGTATCCCGCTGCCAATCAGTGGTTACTGGACGCTGGTATGGTTTACATCACGCCAGAATGGATTAACACAAAACACACTTACCCCTCATCATGTGTTGCATTGATCATCCATCCTCATATCATGTCCTATTAACAAGGATGTCCTCAGAGTGAGTGAACACCTCGCCTTTATTACTCATTTCTGCTTGTATACCTCAGTTTTTGAACCGTGGGAAGATTACCCATCGTAGCGGGAGAGAAAAAATAACAGTCCCTTAGTCAAAGTTGATCAAAGCAGAGCATAACAGGTGTTGTATTTACTCCATTAATTGATACAGATAGTATACACATCGCCCAATCATCAATTACTTTATGCTAATCAACATCGCAAGCGTCAGAATGTAGTTACGAGGATCAAATCAATGACTTACTCATTTGCCTTGACATTGGCATCTTCAACGCTAACAGGAGCTGACTGGGTCTTCGGGCATAAAATACCATCAAGAGCCCTCCTACTACTTCTCGTCAAGGACGTAGACATGTCACGCCTGGCTTTCCCGGAACCCCAACATTTCTAGGTGCATTCCACTATTAGCATTCTCCCTCTACTAGAATATGGCAAACCGCACCTTGAACAAGTGGAATTCCTTCTTGAAGAATGTGATTGCCTTATCAGCCGACCACAACCCAAATATGTTCCCCTCTGCGCCTCCTCCAAGGGACAACCCAGCTGAGACATCTACGCAGCCATTGAAAGTGGCGGCCTGTGCTCGATCAGCGGAACGAGCTACGAGTTCTCTTGCAGCGCGACCATAAGGGGGAGCATAGAGCTGGCCATTCAGCTCACGTTCGACAGAGCGATGATGGACAGATGCACTAGCTTGAGCATCGAGGTTGACCTTTGCATAAGCGTCAATGTCGAGGTAGACGTCCGCTTTGGCCTTGCCGCCGAGCACTTCAAATCCAAGTTTGACGGCGGGTATGATGTGACCTTCTATAGTACCCTTCGCACTGATGTCGGCCGCAGCAGAAAGCTTGAAAGCTATCTAGGAATAAGCACGAGATTGGTCTATTGAGGCATCATATAGCGTACGTGTATCCTTGGGCTTGACCTCCTTTGATGAGGACGGTCCCGCACTGGGGGGGAACCAGAATTGGACTAGCAGGGACATCAGAATCTAACAGAGCATTAAGGCGTATCATCTCACCCCCATGTACTGTGCATGATACATTAGTTGGCATTGTTTAAGGGCAAGATCAGGGAACTTCCTACCTCCGTAGTTTGCGCCAACGTCAATGTCGATGTTTAGATCGATCTTCCCCTTGATTTGGCCGTCGAGTTCAAACCAAGGGCCGAGTTTGAAAATTGGGGGAATGCTGAACCCAGGGATACCAACAGAGACAATCTGTTTCTTCCCGGTATCGAAATCTCCCTATAATGCGGAATATTGGTGCAAGTAGGTCGGAAGAAAGGAAAAGCTTACGTTCAACATAGCCTTGATCATGAGACGCGCGCCCAGTTCGGCAGAGAGCTCTAAGAGGGCATAAGAGCGGGAAAGGGATATACAAAGTGGAGGGCACGCACGAGCAAATGCCCCAGCCTTTTCAATTTTGGGAGGGATGATATGACCGATCAAGATCGCGCCAACGCTGACTTCGGCGTGAGCGTTGCCATCTACGGAGACCTTTAGCTCGGCATCGCCGCTACCACAATGTTGATGAACATCGAGTAAGTCAAAGTGTTTCTGGACGTTCAACGCTGGCGGGGTGAAGGTTTTGTTGATGTTGATGTTGTTGATCTCTAGGGGGAACGAGAATGTCAATCCTGTCCAAAGAAATAGTAACATAACTCCACTGACTTTCTGCAACATCCTTGACTGCGGTGCCGACTTTGACAGCGACGTCCTTCACGGCATTGGCGGCCTTGGATACTGCGTGGGCGATACTCTTGAAGATGTTGTCCGCATCGCGTTGATGCAGCGAACCCAGCACATCAGGGTCTAGCTCTAAGCCAGGGAAGTTTCCTCCGACCAAGATAAAGGAAACTGGCTCAATACTGGTATTAAAAGCATGAGTAGAGGCACGACTGCATAAGGGCCATGGAGAGCGCACTCTGCGGGAACAGCATCGAAGTTGGAATCAACGCTGAGGAGATGTACTTGAGGTTCAACACCATCTCGACGGAGAATCTTCTGCTCGGCATGAGCAGGTATAGATTGGTCAGAGGCAATCTGCATGCTCGCGATCCTAGCAAATGGGCCTTTACCGCACTGACGTACATGTTAATCCTTCCATAGAGACGTTAGTACAGTGCACGCACACTCTCTGGAAGCCGCACGATCCTGTGAACAGGGTCGTGCTCGTAGACGTGCTTGCAGCCCTCGTTATCATCGCTGCGGCAAACGAGACGAATATCCTGGGCTAGGAGATTGGGGTCACAGTCCAAGACAACCCAGCCGGAGGCGGGCGTGATATCGGTAATGGATTTCGGTGAACCGTACTGGAAGCGATGCCATGGCTGTCAGTCACGGGCCAGCATAATTACAACAAGAAACCTACGATCTTGATACTGCCGTAGCCGGTCTCCTCAGTGCCAATGGTATCGTAGGCACATTCGCCATGGAAGCATGGCTTGTCCCAGTTGTTTGCTTTGCCCAAGGAGGAGCAGGCGACGGAGAGTGCAACGATGGCCGAGAAAAGTCTCATGGCGCGACTAGATAGCGCAAATGGTCAGAACTATAAATCCTGAGGATACGGCAAACGGACCTCTTTCTGGCGAATCCATGAGATTACACCTTGGCTTTATACCGACTGGTGAATGGACTATATTAGATGGAGTTGTGTTAGGCTCATGATGGTTCAAGTTCAAGTGGGGACGGACCCCTGTTGACTCCAAACATTCCAAACATTTGGCAGCTTGAACGATAACACTGGGACGACGATGGCCGCGCTCAGGGACCCAAGGACGCTGACCTCGCTGCCCGAAATATTGTCCTGTCTGTCGGCGTACCAGTCGGAGGAAGCTGATCTCTCCAGCGGCCTCTCCGACTTGCTTTCTGCCCGCGACCCCATCATAGATTCATTGGCACGTCTGACCACGCTCGTCCCTCTCATCGACGACCTCCATGACGAGGCTGCTCTGCTTGCAAACAAGGTCTCCCAAACCGCCCAGACTGCAGAGCGCGTCGGCGGTCGCGTTCGCTCCCTAGATGAAGAAATGAAGCGAATACGCGAGGCCTCTGATCGCGTCGGTCAGGTTGTGGAACTGAAGGTCCGTACATCGCATAGTGCTCTTCACTTCTCAGCTTCTTGACCAGATATACAAAGTCGTCCCTGTCGGCGTTGCAAGCGTCCATCGAAGCCCAGGACTGGGATTCAGCAACTCGACATTGTGCTCGTGCTATGACTCTTCCACCTGAAGTTATTGGTGGGCCCTTCGCAGAGCAGGCAGTTGTTCGTCCGTGACGGTCATACTCCTGTCATTGTCTTCCTGATCTATTTCTCTAGCCTACCTCTGAAAGTCATTTACCGCCGGCACAAACACTCCAGGAGGCACGCGAACATCTGCTGCGCGTATTCTGCCAACAGTTCAAGCAGGCATCTGAATCACGCGATTCAGCTGTAACGAGCCGTTTCTTCAAGCTATTCCCTGCCATAGGATGGGAAGTTGAAGGACTGGAAGCATATGCTGCCTTTGTAGTTGATTTAGTACGCGTACGACCTCCGGCTTCAGCAAAAAGTGAGGGACACTTGCTATCCAGCGATATATTACTAACAGCACTATAGCTTCCTCGCCGATGTACTACATAACGGCCCTGACGGCTCTCTACGAAAGTGTTGCAATGATTGTCGATCAGCATCAGCCCGTAGTTGAGAAATACTACGGGGCCGGTAAAATGATCCCTGTAGTAGAGAAACTCTTGGACGAATGCGACCGTGTAACAAAGATGCTTCTAGATGGGTGGGAAGAAGAGCGACGCATCAAACGACATGTATATCCCTTCGCTGCATCGTGTTCTCATGCTAATTCGTCAATCGTAGTTAAACGATGTCGCTACCCATCCACTAAGCTACGCTAATAGCAGAAGGACGACGGCCCAGCCGGAACAAGATGATGTTGACCCCCGAGAAATAGACAAGCTCTTGACAGAAATCGCTAGCATGAGCGGCCGATGGCACCTGTTCTGCAAATTCCTCCGACAAACCCTCGTATGTGTCCTTCCATACTGAATAATCCTTCGTGACCAACTCCATCAGGACGACGCTAGTGATTCCGACTCCGGGAAAGAAGGAGACACGAACATTCATACTAACGCAGAGGCCATGCGCTGTATTAAAAAATCCGGGTCCGACAAGTTATTTATGGAGCTTCTAAGCACTTGTTACATGCCAATGGAAGTTTGGTATCTCCGTAGCGTCGTTGAAAAGGTACCACTCCATCCATACCTAGGTCCCTATCCTCCAACCATGCATTAGACTAACTGGCCCGTTCTCGTCATAGGCCCACCGGCTCTCAAGCCGCGACTTGAGCCAGGGCCCATCATCAACAACGACCCCCGATGATGTCTTTTATGTTCTTAAAGTAGTTCTATCACGCGTGCTTTCAACCGGCTCCCTCGCCACGGTCGAGAAGGCTACTAGCCAACTTAAAGATGTTATGGAACAAGACTATGCTGGAGGCATCAAGAAGAAACTTGATGACGTGTATCGCCCTTCAGCTAGTTCAGGCAATCGGGGTGAAAGGGTGGAGGCAGAAAATCGAACATCATTCATTGTGAGTACTTTGTTGCGACCCTCATCTACGATACTGAGCGAGTGGTAGACCTTCTTGAACGATCTCGATATATCATCATCACATGTAGAACGGTTGGTCAAAGGTATTCAAGACTCGCCTATCGTACCCCAACACTTTGTTGGAGAAAGTCAACCGCTGGTGAAGAGCTACCTTTCTTCTTTCGCCGGTGTGGGCAATAAGTTCATGTCTATCCTCCGAGTAACTCGCAACTCTAGGCTTCCGAATGCAAAGTATTGACGACATTTCATAGCTCGGCGTCGAACAACTCTTCAACCAACTTATTCGGCCCAAGCTGCGCACCTTCCTAGTGGATATATATAGAGATGTCTCGTACGTCCTCGATGACAACAGTTACGCCACTGCCGAGTACCAGGATGTGGTCCGAAAGAAATTCATCAAGTCATGGGAAGGTTTCATGGAAGCATACAAGGTTCGTGTTTCTATCTGTTTCCCCGAGAAGAATCGAAAGACTGAAGGGGGAAACAGGAATCATTCACTGAGCAAAACTATCGCATGTTTTTTGGCTTAATGCTGGATGTCTTGTTGCGACCATGGGAGAAGTTGATTACGGGCCTGCAGTTCAACGAAGTGAGTCGGCCTTATATCGATCCTGAGTTGACTCTGTAATTTCTGCACAGCTTGGCGCCATCCGCTTCGATCGTGACCTCCGATCGATCACAACATACCTTGCCTCACAGACTGCATTCGGCGACGCACGCGAGAAATTTATCCGTCTCCAACAGATATCGACGCTTCTGAACCTGGACAGTGTAGGTTTGCGTCTCCTTCAACATGAAACTCTCAAGATTAATGATATGGTACATGGATATATAGGAAGAAGATGTCGACGAATTCTACAACGGGTCTGGGATCACCTGGAAACTGAGTGCGCAAGAAGCACGAGCTGTAGTTGCACTCAAGGTTTAGACGATATGGATGTGAAATGTTAGCCTCGTCGAAGAGCGTCCAGTCGTGCTTGTAATGAGTCTTCGTCTGACATGCCTCCGCCTACGTTGTTTCCTTGGCCACCTGCAGCTGCGCCTGACCCCGCCGGACTACTGCCTACTGCTTCACCCAAGGCCACTGGTTGCCTTGCAGCAACCGATGTAGCCGTTGCGAGCCCAGTTGGCGCATCAGTAAGCTATTGACGAATTTGGTTGTATCATCGCGCCGAGTTGGAGTAATATAGTCACACACCTGTTGAGCCAAGGTAACTCCAATCTCATCCAGGACCTCTTTCAATACCTTATCACCCTCTTCTTCCTCATCTTCTTCGTCCTCCATCACATCATCCACAGCATCCGACATCATTTCCTCCTTCATGTCCATCATAGAGCTTTCCTTCTCGAATTCATTCATAATCCGCTGTATTGATGGTAGATTGAGACCGCGATTCATGCTTGCCATTGCCTAGGAGTGAGCGGTGTTAATTGTCGCCCAGACAGGACGGATATATGATCACGTACGCGGGTTGCACCACGCATGGCGTCCGCCATTTGTTGGTTACTGCGGAGTGTCTGGATGCGCAAGCCTACTGCCTGCAACTGAGTGCGCATCTGGTAGAACTTCTGAACATATCGCCTTGTCCGAATCAAGTCTTTGGCCATGACTTTACACGCATTCTACAAGCGATGGCAGTCGTCGTTGGGTAGAAAGCACATATGGATTGTATATGTGCATACCATCTGGCCTGCTTTTGCGCTCTTCTTTATATCCATCATGAGCTTCTTCTCGCTCTGTTCGAGCTTGGCCCGTTCGCGATCGAGTTCGCGTTGTGCTTTGGCGAGCGACCGCTGGTGCTGCCGCAGCCTTTCAGCGGGGGTCACTGTGCGGCCAAAGAGTGTTTCCTGGTTCCATCATTATTAGCAGTATAAAATCAGCGGCAAAGCTGGGGCTTACTATGAGGTTCATGGTTGATGGACAAGCGTGGAGTGGCGCAGCAGCTCAAGTGCTGTTGACTGACTCAGGGGCTGCTCTTCAAGCTTCCATCTGCACCATGCTTCATCTCGGAGTCCAGTGTTCGCTGGAATCCTGCAAGACCGTCGATTTCCTTCCAATTCTCTGCCAATGCAACAAATACTTTTGCAGAGACCATATACAGCTGGATTCACATCCATGCGCTGCTGCTAGCTCAAATACTCTCTCCAATCACAAGGCTCAGAAGCTGGCTCGATGTGATTTCAAGAACTGTCAAAAACCAAGTCTTGAGGCCTTTATGGCCAGTATTTCTAATCCTGAAGACTCCGGGAGGATTAGAGCAGTCTGCGAGCATTGCTCATTGGCATTCTGTGCAGAGTGAGCCTGCATCTTTGTATTGCTGCTAATCTCAAGTCGAATTCATGGATAGGCACCGGCATCCGAAATCCCATGTTTGTTCACCACCACTCGTCCAAGAGGAACCAAAGAACAAAGCCGCTCTGAAATTGCTGGAGAAACATTTCCCCTCGACCAACGCCACACCTTTGTCCTCTCGCCGCACAATACCCAAAATACCAACAGATCCCGCTAAATTAGCCAAATACCACAAAGTCGAAATGATGAAGCTACGACACCACGCTAAACCTGGCGATCCTTCTAAATCGAACGGAGACGTCCCCGTTGACGACCGTTTACATGTCAAAGTTAGTGTCGACACATCCACGGACGAGAAAGCACTCTGGTTTATAAAGGTCGGTGAGTGATATTATCGTGGTCGATACTGCTAAACCTTTCCTAGAACATCATAACCGGAAAGGCGTTGGACTGCCTTGCCAAACAATTCGGTCTCCCGCGACCTACGGGTGCTAATCCACTGCAGCTCTATCTCAGGGCTCTTACTGAGCCAGACACGCCCACCGAGCTGCCCAACGACAAACCACTATCGCTTCTAGTCGCTGATGGCTCCAGTCTATTCATTACCACCACTACTAAGACATTCGACTTCACTGGCTAAGATAATGGATTCTAGAGCAAGCGCGTAAACGAGCGGCACCCTGCTCGGGCGTCAGATCACGCTGCGCTTCGGCCATCAACTCAAATCTAATCTGTAGTTTAATCCGCGATCCAAAATATTCATAATACAATTACTTACCCGACCAAGAATTTGCGAACACTAGCACTGCGAAGCAACGGTGGTGCGAAGTGCAAGTGCAAGTGGGCTATATCATCCCGCGCGTCCGGGACAGGACGCTGGTGGATGCCCATGGAATACGCAAACGAACAGCTGAAGAGGTTGTCATATACAACCGTGACACTGGAGAGGATATCCGCGAAGCTGGCTATCTCGTCATTGGTCAAATCTGCGATAGACGGAATATGGCGGACGTATGGTAGGACTGGAGGACGCTCCGTCAGCTGAGTATATGGGCTGATAATTTCGTTGTTCTCACCCAGTAGCTCGAACGGCCAGGTAGCCCACCATGGCACCAAGGCAACCCAATGCTCATTCTTTACGACGACGCGATCTTCTTCGGTCGTATGCACTTCGACGTGAGCGTATTCGCAAAGCATGCATGCTCGTCCTGAAGAAGGGCATGATGGTTAAGTGCGGATACCGAGATGGTCAGACGAACCTTCGGGTCCTCGAGGAGCACCAGCGGATGGCTCGTTCTGAAGTGAATAATGGCGAAGTGCTGCGAGCTCTTTCGAAGGTATCGTAGGCACTGCCGAGGTAGACCATGTTTGCCCGTGTGGATGAGGATTTGAACAACCCATCATAGATCCCTTATTCTAGTAACGCGGTATGAACTTCACAGACCTTTTCGCGTTTCCGTCCTGACGCACCTCAAAGATCTGAACGTATTTGATACCTTCTTGTCTTCCTCGTCGATTATAGATTTCAATCCATGCGTGTACGATCTTCTCTATCTCCTCCACGGAGAGCTGTGCGAGGGTGAGGTTGTGTCGTGGATGGAATACCAGGACATCGCAAGCCCCATGAACTGGTTGCGTCGTCAAGAGTGGATGTGGAGGTTTAGGTGTCTCGGGTTGAGGTAGAGGCAGCAGTGCCGCAAAATCATTATCGAATATATAGGTGTCCTTGAACTGTGGATTCCGCTCTCCATTTGAGCGCGTGTTACCCGGACAAAGGTAACATTTCTCGTCATATGCCGGGAGCGTCGTCGTTTGTGGAGGTTCCACTTGTCCCAACCATGGCCGTTTGGTTCTGTGGGGCGAGACTAATATGTATTCATCTAAGAGTGGATTATCTGTGATATGAGATCGTCAGCTGGCCCAACCTGAGCAATGTAGGGCTTTACATCGGCGGTGAGGATGAGTGGAAGGATCGAAGTCAGCCATCGCTCCCAATCAATCGTGAGTGATTGACATCTTTTTGAGGTACTGAGGAGGCCCGGCCGGAGACGACAAGCCGTTGTACCGCTGGAGCGTGCGTGGCGGAATTGGCGGAAATAGAACAAGTCGGTAATGTATTCACTAGAAATTTGAATAGGATATGATACAATCATGATTGATTACAATATGCGTATAGATAGATCCGCTTGTGTGATGGTAGATTAGAGATCAGGATGCGATGGTCGCTGGCTTGAATTTGCTTCGACGGACACTGGTGGCTGCCGACGATGGTTTAGTGGAGGACGGGCCGGCATATTCAAATCGCGATGCGTCTATTTGAGCCGGCCTTGTTGATCCACTTGGATTCAATATCAAGACGAGATTATTTTATCATAGAATACACACCTGCTTCGCACCGGGTCTCCTCGAATGATCTGGAGCATTTCTTTTCCATAACTTTGGTACCTAACATCTGCGAGGCTTGCGAGGTCTTCAGGATCAGAATATAGTTCCTGGAGCGCCTCTTTGACTACGTCCTTGAAACCTAGTTCGTCTGAACATGATTAGTTAGCGGCCAAGGCCCCATAAACGCCAGCAATCTGGATCACATACCTTGAGGTCGTATGACGGCTAACAGCTCTAGGATCTGTTCATCGACTCTATCCAAGACATTTCTCTCGACCATCTAGGATCATTGTGTCAGAAGGTCCTCACCCAGAAGGTAAAGGCATAGATACCTCTTCACGACGAGTTCGCAACTTGCCGTACAACATAGAGGGATCTGACTCTGGTGCGAATTCGGTGATGGCCACTGGGGTTACAACGACTGGCCAGGCAGGTGTCTTGTTTTTACGGGGGCTGGTCTGTATTGCAGGAGGTTGCTTTCGATTCGTAGGGATAAGGTCTTCGTCGTCGTAATCTTCAATGGAGTCGTCCAAGTACATGTCGGCAGGTTCCTCGGCAACAGCTTTACTCGTAGATGACGTCGGCTTCATTGACTTGCTGAGGGTACGTTGTTTTTTTGCCTTTTTGGTCGTGTGCTCGTTGTCGTCTGATGTCGAGGCTCGGTAAGATAGCGATAGTTTCTTCTGACCACTCAGGAAAGCGCCAGCTTGCGATCCACGCTACATTTAGTGAGCAAAACCATATAGAGGAAGGATTACGAAATACTCACTTTCAAGTAGGTGGTACTCCAACCCTGTGAATTCAAGACGTACTTCAGCGTGAGGCCACTCTCAGCGACAAGAGCTGCGACCAATTGGTCGCGTAGCATTGCATTCATCTCTTGCCCTGCACCATACAAATCGTGTTTGTCGTGTCCCTTGGCTTTGACCCCGGCGCTTCGACTACCTCGGAAGACCTCTAGGATCTGCGCTTGTGTGACATTATCGCCTTCAACGTCCTCGACAAGTCGTATCATATCTTGAGCATACTTTGACACATCTTCAGTGACAACGGCACCACCTTCCCTGCAGTTGTCGCACAGTTTCCCGCAGTCTCGAGGATCGAAGTCTTCATCAAAATAACGCAAAATTTGCGTGCGACGACACAGTGCCCCGTTCATGCAAAATCGGGCAACCATGTAAACGCCTTCTATCTGATGCTCCAGCGTTTCTGGAGAGGGTGGCTGATTGTCGTTACCTCGCTTGATCATATTTGCGAGTTGGTTAGCGTCACTCCAGGCCCAATCTAGATCGAATGAACACAAATATAACGAGGATGATTTAGAAAAAGCGCCCTCACACAAAAGACAATCTGCCGGAAGGCCGTCACGGCCAGCACGTCCCGTTTCTTGGTAGTATCTACGGCCAGGTCACTTTCAAACCCGCATAGGAACACAACAATGACGCACCCTTCTAATGACTTCGGTAGACTGTGGTGGATCACAAACCGGACTATATAGTCGTCGGTTATCAGCGAAGATAGGGACAAGGCAATACTTACCATCGGCTTTGTCTACACCCATTCCAAAGGCAATCTACAAGCACGTAGATTGAGTCTCCTTTCAGCATGAGCTCTCGTCGTAGGCTTACCGTCGCCACCATGATCAAACACTTTCCGCTTTGCCATTGTTGTTGAACCTCTTCCTTCTCCGAGGTAGGCAGCTGAGCATGATAATGTCTCGCCTTCAGTCCGAACGTGTCCCTTAGGGTCTTCGCCACATCTTCGCATGTCTTACGCGCAAGACAGTAGATTATGCCCGTATGGTTTGCGTGCTTCTCCTGGATAAACTCCACCATAGGTACTAAGATATTTCCTTTCCTCCTTTCGACAATGTAGTTGAGATTCTTGCGATTAAAAGATTGCTCCAACTTCACGCAGCCTTCGATCTTCAGGCGCGATATGATGTCGTTAACAGAGGGCTGGTTTGCCGTGGCGGTGAGAGCCATGATAGGGACATTTGGGTATTCCTCCCGCAATACATGCAGTCCAGTGTACTGTTACGATGAGGAAGTGGTAAATCCTCTTGACAACGAAACAAGAAGGAAACGACGAACCGCTTCCCTGAAATCCCGACCCCAGGTGGATATGCAATGTGCTTCGTCAATGACGAACCGTGCCAAATGACCCGAACGATATAGCTCTGCCAGCACCGACTTTGTAGCACCATTTAATTGCAGTTTCTCGGGCGTCACATAGACGAGTTTAGGTTTCCGATTACTTCGGAGGAGACGAAGAACTTCGGAAGTTTGATCTCCCGAATCCGAAGTCCACTGAACCGTGGAGATCCCTTTGGCTTTCAACGCATTTACCTGATCAGAAATCAGAGCCAGCAAAGGCGACACCACGAACGTAACCCCCCGCGTAGCCCCCTTCTCGCAGATAGCAGGAAGTTGGTAGCATAGACTCTTGCCACCTCCAGTGGGCATGAGGACGAATACGTCCTTTCCAGCCAACGTAGCATTGATGGCCTCCAATTGATTCTGGCGAAAGCTTTGCAAGTTGAAGACTCCTCTCAACTTTGCCATTACTTCGCCGCTCCCCGACAAGGTTCCTTCGTCAGCCGCAGTTAGAATGGGTTCATTTTCAGGCTCAAACATGCTTTCATCGATTTCCGGCATAGATGCCCATAACTGTTCTTCACCGAAAGTGGGCTGTGACACCAGCTGTGTGCTCGGGGGTCTTTGTGAGCTGCAAGGAGGAGAGTCTTCGCTGTCGTCGATCTCGATGACTTCTCGTTGTGCGTAAGTAGAGGGTCCTGCCTGAGGGGCAGATTGATGAAAGAGTGTAGATGTTGCTGGGCGACTAGGAGTGCTTGTGGCCGCGTACTGGCGATCCTTGAGGACTTGCTTTATTGCCGTAATCCGATTCTCCACCACTTGCCTATAAACACGACGTTATTCAGAAATAACAAGGTTGGTGAGCTGAACGTACTTCATTGCTTCGAGCAGTACGATATCCGCATCAGCGTCATCCTCTTCTCCACGATGATATTTGACCATGGACTCCGTTCGTCTCTGCCGTTCTTCCATGTTATACACGAGAAGGGAGTTCAAACGCGCCGTTGAGTGCTACCAACGCGTTAGCGGAATCGATGTGTAGGACGCTTGTTACTCACCAGTGCTAGGTCGGGATACTGGTCAATAGTTGGGTTAGGTGGTCTTGTATCTGGGGTTTCGGATTGAGGTGGCATTGGAAAGTCCCGGTCCAGTCTTGCCCATGGACTACTCTCCTCTCGACGAGGGATATCAAGCTGGATCGGGAAGATAGTTTCCTTGGCTTTCCCCTTCGGCCGCTTTGGACTCGTTAGCGGCGCAACTTGGTTTTCTTTATCCTCGCCTTGCTTCCGGCGTTTAGGTAGAGGTGAATCGTCTGAAGTGAAAGATGGATCGGAGGAGGAACGCTTGATACTGCGCGAGGAAGGTGTTGAAGGATCAGAGTCACTTGATACGCAGACCACACGTGTTGCAGCCCTCGAGCTAGTGGTGTCCACAGACAAGGACGCATTTGGTGTATTTCTACCGAACCCCGGGGTAGAAAACGACGGCAACGTTGTCCTGGCTAAAGCAACGATGAATGAGGCATCGATGCAAGTAAAACTAGAATCTTACAAGCTGCACTCAGCTTTGACGAGATCGGAGCAGGCTTAAAACGTGAAGCCTAGGGTAGAAGTTGTTAGTGGCGATGTACTTGACGCGATTCAACGGAAAGACATACGCCGTTTCTGGGCTGGCTAAGACTAGGATTCAACGGAGGTCGATAACTTGTGCTTGTATGGCGAAGAACCTCGTCCAGGTTCGTCCGTACGCGATCGGCCATGAGGAGATGGTGGTAACAAACAAAGAAAGGCGAGGAGGTGACCCGTAATTGCACCAAGGCTAAGCGCTGGGTTCCAAATTGGTACACGATAGCACGTGATCGTGTCAAGTGTGACCTTCAGACGCGTCGAGTTCAACCGCGATCATCACCACTACCACCACCATCATGGCGAAGGGAATATTTCCGCAAATGAGCATACCGGATATCATTGCAGCGCTTTCTAGCTGGGGTCTCTCCGTCAGTCAGGAACAGCTCCTGCGACCCTCAGCAGAATTTGTTGAAGGCATCTACTACGCTTTCCTTCAGCTCGTAACAGGCCTCAGCCACGACATGCTTCGAGAACCTGTGCAGAACGCACTATCCGTCGTTGGCGAGACGGTAAGTCCCCCTTAGCGACATTAGAGGGATTCTGGACCTATGACCCCCGAAGGATCTGTATGTCTCTGCTGTTACCCATAATGCCCTCCTTTACCATATGTGAGCACTTGCTATCGATCCCGTGCATTCAATAACTTACCCCGGATCAAGGTCTCGATTTGCGCAAGCCGCTCGTGTCGAGGACTTCAGTGCGAAGGACTTATGTCAGCCGGAGCGGGATCGCACACTAGTTCTACTTTCCGCCTTCATCAACTTCATCAAGTTCACCGAACAATGGTGTAATCCCTTTATCAAGGAATTGCGCGATGGCTCACAGAAGCTAACGGAAGAACGGCAAATTGTCGCGCGTGAATTAGTTGACATACAAGCAAAGGTTTCGATATTGAAGTAAGTGTGCAAACGAGCTTTGCCCGTTCAATCGAGCTGACTCGTTGTCTCCAAAAGAGCTAAAATTGCAGAAGATGAACCCAGATGTGAACAACTGCGGAAAGAGAATGCCGCCCTTCGCGCGAAAATGATAGCAACCAAAGAAATGCAGACTGCCGCCGTCCAAGAGGTAGAGAAACTCAAAGCGGAGAAAACAACCCTCATCAAGCGCAAAGTGAGTAACAAGTCACTCAAGGGACACGTTTGAATGCGACGTATGAGATGATCTAGGAAGCGTTGAATAACGAGGTTTCGACGGTGTCGGAATCTATTGCACGGACCCGATCACGGATTGTGCAATCTCCTGAACGTATCAAACGCACCATCATCGTGATGGGTTCAACGGCACAAGAGGATCGTAGAACAGCTTCCATGCTTGAAGCCAAAGTTCGAGACCTTCAGACGAAAATCAACGCTCTACTGAACATTGAAAGGGTGTGTAAACAACTAGGTTATGCGATATTGCTTCTCAAGCCCGCTCTCAGGATCTGCGAGGCTGTGTTGAACAACTACAAATCATTGAAAAGGAGGTCGGGTCTCTCGAAGAATCTCAGAAGGAGCTGGCCGACCTGAAAGATCATCTCGAATCAAAACATATCGAGCGGAACGAGCTTACCCTGAAGCAAGAGGTACCGCTGTGTTGACCATCATCTACCTTAGGCTTCTAACATCTATGTATCCAAACAGCGCGTCGAGAAGCAACTCTCAAACGCACGCGAGAAGCTCGAGCGTGCCCAGAGATACACGGAGGATAAGAAGCACACGAGCCAAAAGACGATCGACCGTCTTCAGCGAGAATACGACGAAATGGCGATCGAGCGGCGTGACAACGATCGACAAGTAGAAGAATACCGAGGAGAGGCCGACAACCTGGAGCTCAAGGTCAGTCCCACTTCGCTCCGACAGCTCGTAGCGTGCTTGTACTAAACGCGGAAATAGATGGCAGAGCACCTGAAAGCCAGCCAAGCCGAACTGCAAGAATTACTCACTGAATACTGGAAGCTAAGGCATGAAACAGGCGAGTACTTGGTTTAATTTGCACCTTGCATATGCGCTGATGATATGCAGACGTGTACATGGAAACCCTCGCCAACAAATTAAATATGACGATATCTGACACCTGAGCTTATGCCATGGAATTTCTGTTTTGGATACATATTTTAGGTTATTAATGAACATAGTATGTACAACAGCTTCTTATGTAGAAGTTACTCTACTGTACAACACTCTTCCTGCGGCGGCCCTGAGGTTGATTCCTGCATTCGGGACAAAACCATTTGCCCTCGATTTCCTGCGTTACACCAACGCACGACCAATGAAACTGAAATCGTGTTATTAGTACGCAAGCCGCAACGGGAAGTTCAATAACGCGCACCCATTCATATTTGCAGTGCTCGCCATCGCATGCAATCATCTACAAGCTGTTAGCATCACAGCTCGGCCGCCACGAGTCCATAAGATGACCTACCGCATCTTCTTTGGACCCTTGGCAAAGGCAGTACACATCCTCGTCGTCGTTTGGAGGCTTCGGAGGTAAGATTTTGAGTGATCGGGTCTCACGCCGGTACGGTTCCGCCCCCACTAAAGCTTGAGCTTCCGTAGTCTTGGACTGGCCCTTCGGCCTCCCTCTCCGTCTTTTACCAGGTGCATTTGTCGTTACTCCAAGGACCATCCCTTCGTCATCCTGCAATGGTAAAGGAGCCTCTCCTCCTTCATCTTCGTCGTCGCTGATTTCTACATGGGTCATCCTCGACCAACGAGGGACGGCGGCCAAATCAGGAAGAATGACTGGTGCGAGACCGGTGCCGGGCTGTGACCCAAGGGAGATGGCGGCTTCTTGTTCCTTGATGGCTTGGTCGATTTGACGGATCTGCCTATCTATCTATGGATTAATAGCGAGTTAAGTCGCGTCGCTCGGTAGACAGACAACATACTGAGTCACATGCTGCCTGAGCAAGGTTGACCTTCTCTTCAGACGCGCTGGAGAGGTCTTCAGCTAGTCTAGCGATGTGCGAGAGGAGCTCCCTCGTTGATCGCGTCTCCATCCCGCCGGCGGAAGGAGACTGGGCAGTAGAGGGCGATGAATGGGAATCGTCGACCTTGTGGTTCGAGCCAGAAGACAGTGGTCCTTCCTGTGCGTTCTCCGACACGTTAGAACGGGCTATTTCCCTTCTCTTGCGAATGTAAAGCTGCAAAGTGGGCAAGAGATTCGATGTGTAGCCTATAAAACTGGCATGTTGAGATTGGACTTGGAATAAACGAGTTCAAAGTTACCCTTGGCTTGTTGATCGAGTTCTCGCATGAGGGTGAACTGTCTGTGCAACGTCAAAGGGAGCTGCTCAATCGCTGGACACGATGAGGAGAAGGGGTTCACTAGAGCAGAGCGCGAGTATACCTTCATAGTGCTCCTCCCTGAACGCATCCCAAATCATCTGTTCCTTGTCGACATTCTCGACGTTCTCGCCGCGGTGGTCTGATTCGTGGTCATCGTTTGCGACGTCGCGCTCATCGTCTTGAGTGTGGCGCTGAGATCTGAGGCTTCTTCTTGTCGACATTCTGTGATGAAGGGCAGGCGGTGCTTACATAAGGCAATATGTGCACCGCCTCGCCTTATATAAAAAGTTGGAATCAATAAATTGAGTGCGCAGCTTTTCTTCCTCCAACCTCGACGATCACCGCTTTTCTCTTTTCCTTCACTTTCCAGTTTTACGAGTAATCAATCATGTCCATGGAAGACGAAGTCGCTGCCTTGGTCAGTTCTCCTCAAAATGTCTCACTTCCACGTCCTTTTCTGATCTCGCCCATCATATAGGTTATCGACAATGGATCTGGCATGTGCAAGGCTGGCTGTACGTGGATTCTACACCATTTATTCACTGCGTTCGCTGATCTCGCTTCTTTGTAGTTGCTGGTGCATATCATATCGTTCATTCACTTGAAATCAAGATAACTGACTTGTCTCAGGTGACGATGCTCCCCGTGCTGTTTTCCCGTCAGTGAACGCGCTCTTGCTGCCCGTCGTACCGGCTGACCATTTTCATTAGTTCCATCGTCGGCCGCCCGCGTCACCAAGGTGTGATGGTTGGTATGGGGCAGAAAGACTCTTATGTTGGGTACGTCTATTATCCTTATCTATATAGCTTCTTCTCCAATACCGCCACATAGTGATGAAGCCCAATCAAAGCGTGGTATCCTTACCTTGAAATACCCCATCGAGCACGGTATCGTCACCAACTGGGACGATATGGAGAAGATCTGGCATCACACTTTCTACAACGAACTTCGTGTCGCACCCGAAGAGCACCCCGTTCTCCTCACTGAGGCTCCCCTCAACCCCAAAGCCAACCGAGAGAAGATGACCCAGATCATGTTCGAGACGTTCAATGCACCCGCCTTCTACGTCGCCATTCAAGCTGTTCTCTCTCTCTACGCTTCTGGTCGTACCACTGGTATCGTGCTTGACTCCGGTGATGGTGTCACCCACACGGTCCCCATCTATGAAGGTTTCTCCTTGCCTCACGCCATTCTCCGTCTCGATCTCGCTGGTCGTGACCTCACCGATTTCTTGATCAAGAACTTGATGGAGCGCGGATATCCCTTCACCACCACTGCCGAGCGTGAAATCGTTAGAGATATCAAGGAGAAGTTGTGCTACGTTGCTTTGGACTTTGAACAGGAATTGCAAACAGCTGCACAATCATCCGCCTTGGAGAAGAGCTACGAATTGCCTGATGGGCAAGTCATCACAATCGGCAACGAGCGGTAAGCGCCACCCAGACATCGGGTTTTCTGCACTGGTCTCATTATCTGGGTCAGATTCCGCGCACCTGAAGCTCTCTTCCAACCTGCCTTCCTTGGTCTTGAAGCGGCTGGCATCCATGAGACGACGTACGTGTATCCTACGTTTCTATCTGACCCCGTCGCTTAATAAACTCCTACTCATCAGATACAACTCCATCTTCAAGTGTGATCTTGATATCCGTCGGGACCTCTACGGAAACGTCGTCCTCTCTGGTGGTACCACCATGTTCCCTGGTATCGCTGACCGCATGCAGAAGGAGTTGACCGCCTTGTCGCCTTCAAGCATGAAGGTCAAGATCGTCGCTCCTCCTGAGCGAAAGTACTCCGTCTGGATCGGTGGCTCTATCTTGGCCTCCCTCAGCACCTTCCAGAATCTGTGGTGTTCCAAGCAAGAATACGACGAGTCAGGCCCTGCCATCGTTCATCGCAGTGCGTATCTCTTTATCCTGTTCTTGAAAGTGATACTAATGAGTGTCGCAGAGTGCTTCTAAATGCCATCAATGGCATAATGAAAATTGGCGGTTGCAGTTGGATGACGGGTTGGATATCGGCGGAGGAAGAAGTTCTTTACATCAACGAATAATGTCTTCATGTGGATTCTATACACTTTTGTTTCACGACCCTGCGATACTTTTCGACCGAAGATGCTTTCTCAGTCAGCATTCATCAATCTCTTTGAGCAACACCATGTCGACATCTAGGATAAGTTGAATACTAATGTACATGGCCCTGTTTATGGCTCTTATACTCTTTCCTCAAGATTCAGCGTGGCCCATACCTTGGTTTTGCTCATGCAAGTCTCTTGCAAGGCCTTAAGACGTACATCTTATTCTGGCCAAAGACATGCCCTTCGACGTGGTTTCGCACCGTCTTTCCTTAATTAGTCCTTCCATCTTTCTGTAAGATACTCGAATGTTCACATCGGTTTCAGCATGTAGCATGTAAGATCTTATGCAAATGGTAGGTCGCTGGCTTCGCGACATTATCTACCTGAGACTCGGCTGAGAGCTATCAGACGATATGATGTGCGATAACTTTTGCTTAATCCCGATGTTAGTTGCCAATCACAGTCAAGCAAATCGACATACCCCAAAGAGGCATTTCCCTTACCATATTGAGGATCACCACCATGGATGCGAGATGGATGTCCAGATCTCCTACACTCCGTGCTCAGTACAACCAAGACCAGATATATTAGTCAAGCGGCCACAGTGATTCATTATTTTTGAACTAGCGTCACAATTATACATATTCCAACATCAATCAAAAAGAAAGAGGTCAACAAGAGAACAACGCGAATCGACCCCGTCCAATGCCGGGAACAATGAAAAGACCACAGACGTTGGTAGCAAGCACTCCGTTAAAATAATAGGGTAGAATATGTTTTTTATTTGAGTCACCCCTGGTTTTCTCTCATGCCCAGCTATATGAATGAATCTAAATATTCACTGGTTGAGTGTCTATTATATGCGTAACATTCCGTGGCGAATTTGACGTTGGCACGCGAACAGTCTAAGACAGGCAAGGTATACAAACGCATAGCTACCTTTACAATCATTATTCAATCTCTTCTCTCCGTACATACAATTCTACGATCAGTATATGTTACCCGTTACGTCTAACCTCAGATTTCAAAGTTTACAGCACTTTCTCTACCATCCCAACCCCCTCGCTCTCCAAGATCTTCCTGATAGGGTCACAGATCTCTTTCGTGTACGGTGCTTGAACCCCCGGGGTGTTCAGTACGCCGTCCAACACGAGCTGGGTGGCAATGCCACACGGGAGGCCGACAGTGAGAGCCATAGCCGAGTGTCCGCCTGGAATACCGTACGCTTCCAGCGTCGACGTAAGGATATCCTGACGTCAAATTAATCGCAATTATGATCCCGAGACACGCTATGCAGAAATACAATCGCGCGTACCTCTGTACCATCGGCCCACTCGACGTAGAATTTGTGTTGCAGCATGACCAGGTCGCGTTCACCTTCTTCGTATTTCATCAATTTCTCCAATTGGGCGCAGAGGGTATCCAAGAGATTCCCCGCTCGGGGTGTCGCTTTCTCGGAGGAGAACAGGCCGATCCAGCGCAGCCCAGAGATGATACGGCTCGCTTCAGCGTCGTTCGGGAAGTTGCACTTGCTCTTGATCTGCGCAATCAGAGTCCTGCGAAACACCATACCGCATTGGAAAATACATCTTTGCGAAGGACGAAAGCAAAGCACGTACTTTTCATCCCTTGCAGAGGCGTTCACGGTCTTTTGTGTCACTTCGGCCCAAGTCAGGCCTTCCTTCAACCAATCTTTCTCCCCAGCGTCCAGCCATCCGAGCTCAACCAAGGCCTTGATGAACTCAGGGAACCCCTGATATCTCAAAGTCCCCCTTACGACGGTCTCCGCCTCAGGAATATTATACCACTCCTTGAACGGAACGGAGTTCCTATTCGGGTAGGCGACGAAAGCGTAAGCCGGGTTGATGTAATATGGCCTAGCGTATTTCATGAGGTCTGTGCCGCTGATATCGAGTTGTTGGGAGGAGGAGAGGTAAGAGGCGGAGTTGAGGAGAGCGAGGAGGACACCTCGAGATGACCAGGAGAATTTGTAACCAAGAGGGTTATCAGAGCATTCAGGCGCAGGAAGCCCGCCACAGTAGGAAAGGTATTGCTTGACCTATGAGAAATGGTGTCGATCAGCCCCACGGTATACAGCAAGATAACAACGCTACTCGCCTTTCCGCCCTTAGCATGTACTTCATCGATAGTCTTCACGGCGTACAGGTGATCGATGCCAGGATCCAACCCGATCTCGTTGAGGACTACGATGCCTGCTTCCTTGGCTGCAGCATCGAGCTCGCGCATGGCAGGGGAGACGTAGCTAGTAGTCACAACGTGTGTCTTTCCTTTGATGGCGGCCTTGATGACATCGGCATGGTGGGTGTAGGGAATTAAAGAAATAACAAGATCGTGTACTGCCACGGCTGCTTCCAGAGCAGCAGCATCGCTAGCATCAAGACTGGTTGCTGTTGTTCCTGGGAGGCCCTCAGCAAGCTTCTTCGCGTTTTCAATCGTGCGACACGCTAAAACAATTAGACTTGTGTCGATTGTTATAATGAGTGGCAAGCCTACCAATGGTGAGCTCGTTATGAGGGTCCCGAACGATGTACTCTGCACATGGCCGAGCAACGAAACCGCTACCGAGAAGGAGGACCTTCCTCGCAGGCTTTGTCAAGTTGGCCGCTAACGCAGCGCGTCCAAAGAGAGGGAGAAGGTTCCTCCCCTCTTCAAGAATAGCACGCCCAAACTCGGGCAACACGAATGCTGCTTTGTGGACCTCAGCATTGTAGTACCTCGTGCCCTTTACTTCGCGCACGGGGACTTTCAGGTCACGGCTAGGATCTTTGGAACACATCGTGAAGCCAATTTGCCCGGAAGGGTAGGTGGGGATGGTCGTATACGCGTATTCACAGACAGGGAAAATGGATTTGGTGGTAGCGCGCAACTCAGTGATGAGGGGAAGGTGCAACCATAGACACTCTCCTTGGGTGGAAATGGAACCACCTGGCGTAAGGGCGTCATGAAGGAGTTGGAAGTACGGCTTTTGGAAGAGAGACTCTGCGGGTCCAACCGGATCGGACGAGTCTGTGACAATCACGTCGTAGGTAGCTTCATTCTCGGCAAGGAATTTGAAGCCATCCCCTATGAAAACGCGCACTTTGGGTGAGCTGAGGAGCTCTGACATGTGTGGAAGATATTGCTTGGAGACGCGGACGACCGCCTGACGCACAGCTCAGTTTTGAAGGTAATAAAAGTGCAGAGGCAATTTACCTCATCGATGTCGCAGAGGACGACCTCTTCAACGGTATCGTGCTTGAGAACCTCACGAACGACGCCTCCGTCGCCACCACCGATAACGAGGACTTTTTTTGGGTTTGGATGACTTGCAAGTGGTAAATGTGCTATCATCTCTTGGTAACTAGATGCCCATTGGTGAGCTGGTCGGAAGTGATCTGAAATTGGCATGTACTCACGAGAATTCGTCCCTCTCCGTGCATTGGATGACACCGTCTAGCACAAGGACATTTCCATAGGTCTCGGACTCGAAGACCAAAACATCCTGGTACAGGGACCGCTCAACATGCAGGATCTTGTTCACCTTGAGGCTCATCGCCTGGCCTTGCCATTGCGAGGAGATCTCTCTAAACCAGCCCTCTACCAAAGGAGATCAGCTACAAATTTGACCAGCCATACGCGATTCTGACAGACCTCTGATGGACTTGTGAGCAAGCGGTGCCATAGCAAATGGTGATGGTCGAAGTTGAGGGTTTGGACAACCGAGTCAAGTTTTTTGAGGAACCCCTGTCTGCGATCTAAATCAAATCTAAATCGTGATAACGGTGTATAGCGGGCGCTTATTAACTCTAGCTGCAACTGCCGACGATTCGGACCATGAATAGGGCCATTGCCCTCACAGGTGCTTCGCTTGAAATTGCGGGCTCCCTGTCTGGTGTCCCATTCGTTGGCGCCGCTGCAATAATTTTGAACGAGATTGCGGCGTGTTGTGAAGACATCCAAGTAAAGAAGGTGTGTAGCGCTCTACCAAGCCCACCCATCCTTTGATGAACCCAAACTGTAGCTAAATGGCGCGGTAGCAACAAGCCAGACAGCTGGCTAACCAATGCACCAGGCTAATTACTACATTGGAGGATCACTCTTCTAAACTTACTGGCTCAGAACTGCAACAAGCAGTAGACGAGCTCCAACCGTAAGCATTTATCTAAATCAATCGGTCTTTCTTTGATTTGATTGTTGATATGATAAGAGTACTTGAAACTGTCCTTAAACGCGTAAAGCAGTGGTCTCGATACAACCGGGTTCAATGCTTTAGTGAGCATCCGCTACGAATTTCCGTATGATGAGATTCTGACCCCCACAACGTATAGTTTGGAACGGCGACATTGAGAAAGGCATTAATCAGTGTAAGAGCGAACTAAGCGGGGCCCTCAGCATCTTTAACGTACTACTTACTCCTTGATGCATTCACCATTCATCTAACGCCACCCATCATTCTAGGTCAATGCCCAGATCATAGGGAACACTCTACAACGAGAGGCCATCGAATTCAATCGGGCCCATACTGCAGACATCCAGGAACTCAGAGAGATGATTGGTCATATTTTAACATCCCGGCAGGATATGTCCCAAGTCGTTGAGATGCAAGCAAATGGCGAACACGCCGCGGAGATTGTGATGCAAGCCGCGCAGCACGTAATTTCTTGCGTATACTGTATGGAAATGGAGCTGTCGCTGAAACACGCTATGATAGGAACTGCGGGATATGCGAGAGGCGGCAGTCTCACATGTGGACGCACGCTCGGAGCTGCCAATGCCCAAGGACGGCGAACGCTACCTAGAATTCCAACGCGGCCTAATGAATCTCCACCGCGCCACTGGTTTACCCCCTTCAGTGAAAGTATTGAACGGTGAAATAACCAAGGCAGGGGATCTGGCCGTAGCTGGCGGCGCATATAGCGATGTCTGGAAAGGAAAGTGGCTTGGGGAGGAAGAAGTGATTTTCTGGGTTAGACTCCCTGAGAAGTTTGTTAATAGTCCTTACTAGGTGGCGCTTAAGGCCCTTCGTAATGTTAGATCCTCAGATCCTCGGGCTCGTCAGGTGCGTCGGAGGGTCTCTTTAGCAAAGGCCAAAAGGCTGACTGGAACTACATAGCGGTTCGAACGAGAGATCAATTTATGGGCAGAGCTGAAGCACGACCACATATTGCCGTTCTATGGAATAGTAACTGATCTTGGGAACCATATTCATATGGTATTGTACAGAATGTACGTCTCTAAGCGTCCAGGTCCTTACTTGTGTCCGAGGTGTCACCGTGGCAAGCAAATGGAAATGCTCTGGAGTGCGTTGAACAGGCTCGTGGCGAATGTGCGGTTACTGACAAGGGTGCTCGACTAGATATACTATTGCACATCCTGAAGTAGATCGCCTTCACTTGGTACACTCAAAGGTCTCGACGAGTCTTTTATCAAGTTGACGTACATCCCTATAGTTAAAGGGCGCTGCGCTTGGCCTGGAGTACCTCCACAATTGCAATATCGTGCACGGAAACGGTAAGTACTCCTGGTGGTTCCAAGAGAAATTCATGCTAAAGGTCCTACTTGCAGTCAAATGCGTAGGTAGCACTACTTGAAGATCGTTGATGACACAACTGAATTCGAGGATTTCAGGCCAACATTCTCGTGTCCACGAGTGTAAGTTTTCCACACTAACAAACGGATGATTAATCAATATCAAGCGGTGCTTGCCTAGAGTGAAGCACGCATATGCGACTTCGGCATGTCCAAGATAATCGAGGAGGTGACCGAGCAGTTAGCCTCTGTGACACTAACCACTTCCGGTAGCGCGCGCTGGTTAGCACCCGAGCTCATTGAAGGAAACATCAATTCTCCGACCAAGGCAACCGACTCATACGCCTTTGCGATGACTGCACTTGAGCTCTTGACGGGTAAACATCCGTATGCCAATCAAAAGCGCAATGCCGCTGTGATTCACGAGAAAGTGGTCAAGCGGCTGCTACCACCACGCCCGCAAGACACCGACGCGGATAAGTGGATAAGCAACGACTTATGGGAGTTGATGTTGAATTGTTGGCAGCCTGCAGAAGATCGCCCTAGCTTGACGGATATTCGATGTCGCCTGGATGTAATTCACGCAAATTAGGGACATCGTGCGGTTTCCTAGTCAGTGTGTGTTACGCGCTTTGGACATTCCTGTAACCCAAACCAATGTAACAGTAGTTTAGACCGTTGAAACCCCCCAATTTCAAATATAATTCTTCCACGAGGATCGATAGACATCCTCTCATGTAGCAACGGAATTCCGGATGTTTACCATCCTAGCTAAATGAACCACAGCTGTGTAAACTGAGATATCGAGAATAAACAAGACAGATTTACGAGTAGCCCCTGGAATCAGGATACTGCCTGAAAATAGAAAGGCTGAGAGCCCTGAATAATGAATTTGAAATATCGCCGTTCGTCCCACAACCCCTTCCTCTTCTCTTAGATTCGCACTTCTGGATTCGGCGTATCGGGAGTACTATGCACATTTGCATGTAGACCAAAAGGCCGAGGAATTATTCATTGAAGAACATAGGCAATCTGTGAAACAGGGGTTTTTGAGCCACCATAAACGCAGTCACCATTCACCACCGCGGGGTCCTCCTCTATGGCCGTTAAATAGGCGAGCAATCGACGAAGGTATCCGTGGCAGTCGCATCGTGTCTTGCGCTTGTTCTCCTGGCGAGGATGCCGATTGTGGAAAAATGGGATCAGAAAGCAGCGAGAATGAAGTTTGCAAATCAAGGTACTTCATTGTCCAGCTGTCAACGAGATTCATAACCAAGGATATAGGCACCAGACAGAAGGGAGCCTCCAGAAATAGGCTGGATCGTCCTCGAGGGGATGGAAGTGCGTCGACTGACCAGACACGAGGCCGTAGTGTCACTTGCTAGCCCTTCCTCTTCACGCTGCGTGGGAGTCCACCTCTTCACTGTGACCAAGGCGCAAGAGACCCACTGCGTTTCAACTGCCTGCGATGAGTCGGTTGGATCGGAGAGGGATACTGGGCGTTGAAGGGGCCTGCGGCATGCGACGAGGGATTGTAAGACTGCGAGCAGCCATTGCTGGAACGAAATTGCTGGCATCTTCTGGCTTTTGGGACGCATGCCAGCCACAATACCGCCGTCAAAATATGGCATCCACACTTCTATGTTCAAGCGGCATTGGGAGCGTCTCTCTGATTAAACCCAACCCTACCCCACGGTCAAGAGCCATCAGGTCATAGATTACTGCCTGCCAAGTGTAGTTCCACTCGCCAGGTTATTGGAACACGCAGGTGCCGGGCTTTCTTCATGGTGAGAACCTTTAAACAAAGGGAATTCCCAGAATTCCAGCCCTACACGCAACCTGATTTGACAATGAATATTAGTTAACACGGATACGCCTCATCAAACTTATGTCAAATATCCAACCAGTCTCGTCAATATTAACAGCTCACCGCGGGCCGATAGTCCACCTCCTTCCCAATCGTGAAACACCCTGACGCCGCTGTATGAATTCTTCTTCGACATTCCTCGGGCTTCGTTCATGAACACAACTGCCCGAGCTGTCCGGAATCCACCCAATGTCTGCGGCAACCTGTCCAAACTCAAACGGGTTGACCCTTCAGCATGGCATTAATGAAAAGATAGACATACGGAGAGACCATTACCGGCGTGAGCCGGCCGTGTCCATTCGGTACACGTCTCAGTCAGTCAACCTGGGGTAGCAAAGTCATTCAGTACACACGTCACAGACCGTCCGCAACTTCACCATAAGCCCCAAGCTTGCGACCATCTCACTGCGAACTGGAACAACGAACATGTAATAACTGCTGGAGGAACTGCTTAGTCAACAGAGTAACGGCTCGCTCAGCATCCCGCCTCTAGTGGCAGTAGCCATGCCATCGAGGACGTTCATGTTCCTCTTCATCCTACCCTTCATACTCAGGCGCCAGCGCCTCGTGCATTTTGCCATCAATCTTGCATGATGTTCTACCATGCTCAGTTCAACAGCCAGGCTGAAGCACCGCCAGGCTGAACTCGATGAGCGTCAAGCGATATGCTTTCGAAGGCACGCAGTTTTCTGAGTAGAAGGGGTGAACTGGTTGTCGAGGGCGGGGGAAAGGCGCTAGGCGGATGGGTAACAGTGGCAGCGGCAATCCTCCTCTGCGCTCGGGGTGATGGTCGGCTGCTGCACATGGACCATGGTTAATCGCTGAGACACGTACCATTTATCCTGTGTACCCTTTGTCTCTGCGATGCTGCGGGAGAAGTTCCAATGGTTCCGATTGGCCATGAGAACCAAAAGACGTCGTGCGGAGGCCAATTCTTCCATCACAGTCGAAAAGGCGGGCATAGTACGACCTTCCGTGGGGTGGGCGGTAGAGAGACGGAGATGGAGTGGTTGCAAAGCTGCTCGAAAGCCATGTCTGCCTGGCTGAAGCCCAAGGATAACTGGACCCTGGGAACCCCAAATTGAGGGATGCTTCACGCATTCTGCCTGGCGTCATCCGACGGCCATATGTCTCTCCTCGACCATCGAGGCTATCCCGCACGGAATCTGCTCCATTATGAGCGCAGGTCATTGGAGACATTACAGCCACCAGCACTGCTGCGCCTGGAAGAAAAATGGCTAGCTTCAGTACCCCTTCCTCTTCCACCATGTCAACCTTGAGCAGAAAAAACTTTGGCTAGTAGCAGGAGAGGTTCTGGCTTGTGATGGTCTAGTTAGTGGTGATGGAGAGCAACCAGCGCTGCTTTACCTATAATTTCATTGGACAGACGTAGGCGGCGTCAACTTCCCTCCCAATCCCTCCGCCATCTCATCATGCATGCATGAAGACGATGATGAGCCAGGATCGTATCGGATTCGAAATCGAGGCCATCTGCCCATCGTTGGGTGGTACCTACACCTGGTCAACTTTCTTCGATGTACCCATTCAATGCGCTCCTGTGTCTTTGGTCGATAACTTCGAACGACGCCTTGAGTTCGACCTCCATCATATCCGGCAGCCTTGCCAGTACGCGACTGCATTAGCCTAGCTCCGCCTTCGTCTTCTGTCTCATTTGGTCGCGTGAGCGTCGTCCTCGTTCGAGGCGCTAAGCAGGCCATCCTCAGAGCGACCTGTATCAGCCATCGAGAACAATCAGGATGTGTCTGCAGCTTCTTCGGGTCCAGCTTACCATCTTCTTGCCATCAATGATAGGATTTCACGAACGGAAGACACCATCGCCATCGTACATGTTGCCCTCTGGTCCATCCCTAGGCTTGAGGTCCCTCCGTAGACCTTGGATCTCTCATCGTCCAAGACCGTGATCAGGATGTTTCTATGACTGTCTGGACCACCAACTTACCAAACCGCATAACATACACTTGTTCATTTCCGCCTTGCCTTGCACTACCTGCTCCCCATCGAGTTCCATCCCCGATTAGTGGTGACCCACTATTGTTCTTGTGTGCACAGCCTAACCAAATGGCCTGTTCTTGGGGACGGCTATGTAACTGATGACGATTCTTGCGCGCTGCTCGCAGAGTAATCGTGGAACAGACCAGCCCAGCCTCTGACCACATCCTTGCTGCTGTGCTTCCTCGTCTACCCTCGCACCGTGTCCCAAGTTAGTCTCAAGTCTTCTTTTCGTCCCGGATATCCTGCCTTGAATGGAACGTGGAAAGACCCACCATGGCCGGCATATACCTTGTCCAAAGGAAGGAAGGAACATTCTCCTTCATCGACCGCTCCGTCGTCGCCGGTATCACAGTCTGCCGGAACCCTTGGGTCGTGGTGTTTGTTGCGTAATGTGCCGTTGAATTGAATTGGAGCTTCGTGGCCCCAAACCCCAACCATCATAGCGTTGCGTAACGTCGGGCATGCCGACTCGAAGAGCTGGGAAGCACGGTCTCCGCTGGCTATGCCCAGGATCCCGGGCTGGTTGACGTACGTCTGCTCGCCGTTTGTATCGTTGATGGCGTAAAAGCAAGTCGTCCGACATCGAGGTCGAGAGCAACTTTGTGGCCAGTATTCGTCGCCCCCATTACCCGCAGTATCTCCTTTCCTTGATCCCCGAGGCAGCGTGGCTGTTGAGGACCTCTATGGGAAGTAGCGGTGAGGACGAGTCGCTTAGGAGTTGATCGCCGCGCTGCTCAAGCGGAGCCTCATTCAAAATTGGATTTTGGGGCGCTTCCTCAGTCGCATTGGGAGATTCAGATCTCCAACAACGAATGACAGCGCCAGCGCAAGCTCAGCGTCACCGACATCAATAATTTCCGTTTCCCTCTTGGTTCATTTCACCTGGTTTCAAAGTTTTCTTGGGCTCAAATTTATATATTCCCGTCAACCACATCCATTCAAACAACAAATCCCCTAACGTAACAGTTACACGTACACAAGAAAGGTAAAAACAATAGCGTCAGATCAATTGTACACAAAACAGGAAGCGATATATGAAACTTTGAGATCATGGGAGAGTAAAATGTACAGACGCCGACGAATATCCCTTCGTTGCCCATCCCAAGTGCCTATTCCTTACCCGCGACGCCTTCTTCACCGTGATGACGGACTTGATGATGTCCGCGATTGCTCTGCCCGGCGTGTCCCATGTGTGCCCCATGAGACATCTCACCCGAGCTTCCAGCTCCCATAGCCTTCTGAGGATACATGTGAGGCGGGGGAGGATATGCGTAGTGAGTATTCGGCATGGGCATTTGACCGTCAGCACGTGCAGGCACCATGTATTGGCCATACGCCTGAGGGAAAGGAACAAAGGCCGGATAGAATTGAGGAGTCATCGGGTAGCCTTGATTGTCCCCTTCGGCACTAGGATGGCCATGTTGTGGCACCGCCGGTACGAGGAAAGGCGGATAGTACGCAGGCTGCCCCCCCTCCCCAGGCTTGGACATGGGAGGCCCCGCGAACTGATAGTAGTTCGCGGGAGGGTACCCCACTGGGGTCATGGGATACCCCATGGGAGGCGAACCGTTGGGCGGGGGGCCCGGCGGCGGTACGCCGTTTGAGATAGGCATCTGCTGGTGCTGCTGCTGTGGCTGCACCGGGTCGTCCACTTGGTGGTCGACGCTGTTGCCTGCGCGATCTCAAGAATTAGAAGACCGAAACAAAGGGTGTCACTCCACGCGATATCACGGTGCGAGACGAAACGAGGAAAGGGGCACGGGGGGAAGCTTACCTTTTCCATCGCGCTTCTTGTAGGGACCTCTCTTGATCCCTTTCTTCCTTTCCTTCCTCTGCGAATCAACGCACTCTTCGGCTATGCCGTACTTGACGCAGCGAAGGCATGGACGGGCGTCGTCGCATTTCTTGCACGCTTTCTGGCAGTTTGTGCAGGCGTTCTTGACCTGCCTGCGCTTGGACCGATGAGCTTGAGTTTGGATCACGCCGTGAGGAAAGGGATACATATGCATGGGCATGCCAGAATAGGACACTGGGTGAATGGTCATCGAAGGTTGTACCGAGTCTGCTGTGGGGGATTCGAGAGGATCATCTGCATCGAGGCTCTTCCCGCCGTCCGTCGAGGCCATGGTGCCTTTTTGAATTGAATTGCAGCGAACAGGAGGAGAAAGCGGAGGCGGTGAGATGACTGACCTCGTTCAAAGTTGAACTGATGGTGAGCCGAGCTGTGTGAGGCGGACGCATTGTGAGTGTGTGGGAACAAAGCGGGGATTGAGAGAGACGCACTCTGTTGTTCGCTGAGCTTGGAGAGCTGTGCACTTGCTGACTTGCCGACCGTCAGGACGGAGTTGTGATTGAGTTCGTTGGGGGAGTCCGCTTCGTTATATATTCTCCGCGAGCGCTTTTATTCCCACACTCACATGGGTTATCTGCCACTTCACCGCCGCTGGGAAGAATTATAATAATAAAATATAATCATCTCCGTTGTTCGTCACGTAAGTTGATTGTATTATTTATTACAGTATATACCCACATTCATTCGTTTATTACAGTGCCTGCACAAGGTCCAAGCGGACTACGGTGCCAGAGACTCATGCACGGGAAAGGGTCGAAGCTCCCCCATCTCTAAAACCTTACCCTGTCTTCCATCGCGGAGCGCAACTACCACCCCGACGCCAATGCAGGACACCGTCGCTCTATGTACATCATCTTGCCATATATCGGAGTTTGTTTCTTCCACTCAGCACTAACACGCTCATATTCCGGCATGTATTGCCCAGCCCTCTCGGATCTGACCCCGACCGTGACCTTGGTCTTAAGGGAAAGCAAGAAGAGCGACTCTTCAATGCAATGCTGCTTTCATACCCTCGGATTTCCCTCGCTTCATGTTCTAATCATGCACTCGGGAAACCCCCCACTCTCGAGCTTGAACCTTATGATCCTCGTTATACTTGCCATACCTGATACTTCTCTTCCTCCCAGGCTAGAATATCGACAAGCTCTCTCACATATCTCCTTGTGAGAAGGCTACGGACAAAGAGATCTCACTCAGATGCTGCCTATCTGAGCCACCCTCTCGAAGCTTCGCGAATTCATGGAGATCTCCAGAGACGTTGCACCAAAGCAGTGTCGGCGCAGTGCCGGTCCAATGGCAATAACCAACGACAGGCGTGTCCAACCCTCAGTCCGAATCAATCGACAATCGACCTTCGTGGACGGACACATGGTGCTACTTAGTCGCTCGCATAACCTAAAAGTAACAATCAACGCTCTTCCCCATACCCGAAAACAGCACCAACAATGCAACGTCACTTCCGCACCCATGACCAAGAACGGCGCCCACTTATCAGCAATCCTGAAAGTTACTCTCAACTCAATCCCCATTCCCTTCTGCGAAGTAATACCACCGCCTCCCACCACACCCGTCTAGGGATCTAGAACCTTCAGTTCCCAATCGCCGTCAGCTGATGATGATAGAAAGGACCAAGAAAGATGTCAGTTCCCATCACCCCCTGCCGCTTTCAATAGTCCCATGTAACTCCTTCCATACCAACGACTGCCCTTGCCGCCGAAAGCTATACTTATTTTGCCACTTCTTTTCCCTCCCTTCCTTCCTATCTACGTTCATCACCTGTCCCTCTTTAACCCCTTCCTCTCCTATCTGCCTTGAGAACGCTTGATATGGCTTAATCCAGTGAACCTTGAATTGATGTCATATCCAGGCAGCAGAAGCTTCGTCCTCATGGGAGCTTCGATCCCAAGTGCCAACCAGCATCGAGCATTCTTGCAATCTAACTGACGCCATGGTATCACGAGGGTGAACAAGTATGAAAGCAAGTTTGACAGGTCGGTGATCGCCTAATCTATAAATATACATGGGAGGGGACAATACTTCCAACCTCGAACAAGTTGGAAATTATCGTTTGAGTCTCGCATATTAGAGATAAGATGATCTCTTCTACGAACCACACATTGTAGATAGACGCATTCTTTCTTACTTGGATAGTTTATTTCTACGAATTTTGTTTTGAGTACATTCCAGAATGAAATAAAAGGCGAACTGATGATGAAATGGATACGGGTTCAGTACTCAGTCTTTTCCCCTGCTACATAGCGCCTGGTTGTTGACAGATGTTGGACAATCGAGTGTTATGGCAGGTGCCCGATTTCTAATTTCATGCGTACTGATAGTCACGAGAGAGCTTATTTGGCGAAGAAGGGCTGCACACAAAAGTCGTCTTCATCGCCACTTCACAGCACTCCACTGGCTTCAAGTATTTGAGGCAGGGTCAGCTCGCGGATTCCCATTCATTGCTAAGGCGCTCACAGCTACATACATCATGATTCATGATATTCTCATGAATCCAGAGCCAATCACAACCCTCACACCTCCAGCCGAATGACCCATAGATCCAAGCATCTAGACATCCACTCTACTGGAGACCATACGTACACGCACAACAAAAGGATCAACGCTGATAATTGACCATGTTCTCTCATGTTCCCAGTCAATCCCCAGTACATAATATGTTTTCCTACCCCAACAACACCCCAATGCCGAGTACCGACCGCCGGCAAACAACAGCGGCCAGTCCAGCCTCGCCTAATTGTGACATCGGACGCAACGAAACGCGGCGCCACCGCCTATATCATGGGTTTCCCTGATTATTACATACCAATAGCTGTGGAAATCTGTGTAAATACATCCACGGTTGGTGAAGTCACTCAGGAAGTTTGGCAGGAACCTCCACCATCATGACATATCGAAGCCCTGCCGCCTCAGGCAGCTCTGATCAGCCAACCACTTGCGAAGCGGCATCGGTCCAAGCTTGCGGCCGGCGACGTGGTGGTGATAGCACAGGATATCGAAGCCGTTATGAAGGGCGTATCAATGTGTCAGAAGCAGCGTACTTTGCGGCCACCCCACGAGCAGACATTACCACCGCAAAACCTTGTTCCCTTGAAGAGCGTCTGCGTTGTCCAAAACCAACACCATTGACCAGCACCATTGACCCGTTCGGCTTCACAACACACCCAACATTGGGAAGTTATGTAGGCTGGGAGTGGGACGAAGGCCCCGAGTCGTCCGTGACAACGTCTGGCAGGCCAAATTTGGTTTCAGGTCAACACTAGGACTGGCCATTACCACGAATTTCGATTACTGACTTTTATGCTTCAGCCGTCGGGCGAGGAAGTTCTATAGAAATGCGCTGGCAATGTTAAACCTTATGCACGTATCGGTGCGACCTTCACCAAATGGCAGCCCGATCAAGGCTGATGGTGTGGGCTTCGCAAAGGACAGAGGAGTTTCAGAGTAGGTCTTTTTTGCCTTGACTAGATTCGTGACGGAAGGAATAAACCTGCTCGTTGCAATATATTAATATAGATAGCGAGATGAGATGGGCTGCAATGCAATAAAAGACAAGGTGTACGTAGATGTAATTTTGCTTTGGCCACTGACAACACCACCTCCAATTACTGCTCCAGTGCGAACCCAGACCTGCCAAGGCCCATAGTCGCCAATAATCCCAACATGTTCGCCGCGTGGAAATACTCATAGAGGAATCTTCTTCGCGAGCTCCCTTTTGTAATTCATAGCAATCGAGGGGGAGCCAGAGACCTTGCGTCGGGGTGAGAGGGTACCAACATTGGTGGTAGATACTTGCGGTGTGGTGTGAGCCGGAAGATCCTGAGGTTCACCCGTCATGCTCTGCGAGATAGCGAGTGCTTTGCGGTGGAACGTCTCCGGCAGGCCCTCAGTTTTACGGCCAAGGAAGAGATGAGGTAGAATCCGGGTGTGGAAAACACGATGAGCCTCAGCAGCGCCCTAGTGCGAGCTTAGTCGTGAGACTCGTGAACAAGAGCTTTAACTTACGAATTGGTAGAATATACCACCTATGACGGCAGCCACCGTGTCCCCTTGGACTTTGTACAGACCAGCACTTCGGAGGACGGTAGGGTTTGAAGAAACTTTGTCCAGGTTGTCCCTAGACACGGTTGGTGTCCATCTAAGAATGCGACCAAGGCCCCACTGTGACCCTATATGTTCCCCCAGGACGTAGGAATTCAAGGCACGCGATGCTATATCCTCGAGGTCGTGGGAGGGCTGGAGGGAGCATGAATGAAGGAAGAGCATGAGATAGGACTCAAGAGCGCGGCGGCCTTCATACGAGAGGTCAATGCGGGTAAGACGAACTGAAAGAAAGCTACACACCAAGGAAACCATAGACGGCATTATGACCATATATCGCAGCGGGGTGACTCGAGTGCGTCAAGATTCGTCTCGCAAGCTCTGCAGGGAACTTGAGGGTCGGAAACACTCCTTCAAGATGTTCAGCGAAGTAAGGCTCCACGGAAGGGATGTCCGATTTTTTCGTCGGAGCAAAATGGTTAGTCGCTTGCACGGATGTTTCTTGGACTTCGTCCTTGAGTTCAGAGGCTGCCAAACGCGACGAGCTACTGTCACGGGAGTTTGATGCTTCGGGCTCTCTCACTGTACCCGACTCGGACGACGTGGATGGCGCGTCGGAAAGTTGGCGTCGTGCTGTGGATTCCGAAGGTCAAAAAAGTGCTCGGAAGGGATGCTACACCACGTACAAAGTCGTCTTGAAGCTGGCGCAACTCTGAGTTGGCGAGAAAAGTGCCCCGAGAGCCTCAAGCGACATACAGAGCTCGACATCGTTGGGAACGAAGATTGTGTCGCGACAGGGTCACAAGAGCGCCGAATGGTATTTGGAGAAGTTTGCAGTGGCGCCTCCGGCGTCTATTTACTGTTCCGTCTCGTCGTTGGATAATTACTATGAAAAATCGTCAAAGATCATCTTTCATAATTCATCGAAGTAGATTTGTAGATGATGAGAACACATGGAACAGTTCCCTAGAATTTTTTCCATGGCTTGCTCTGACATTTTTGGTGTCCTGGTGAAGGACAATTACAAGCGCTGATAGCTTGAGACGCAAACACCCGTCAACAAAAACATGCGGTGACTTGGTCGACGAGCCTTGACCTTGAAGCAGACCAGCCTCTCACACGGCCTGCCCGTCGTTGGCTATCTCGACGCCGACAATTCTTCCCCCAAACCAACCAGTTTCTCGTTTCTTTATCTTTCTTGTTGTCCTTGTCCTTTTTTTCCTTCTTTTTTTCTCGCAGTCTTTACGACAAGCCTGACCCCAGATGTCGGCACCGTCTTCTCCTGGTACCACGCACCTGTCGAGTGAGAAGGCCCTAACTAAGGCTAAAGGACGACCACCCGCTCTCGAGCTGCCGGATATCAATGTCAAGGCCGTAACAGAAGACTACGAACACGTTGACCGCGACGCTATTGGTGCCGCATCTAAACAGGTGTGGTGGTTTCCCATTATCTGCCTTTTCACCTCACAGACCATAAAATGCAGCCCAACGTCCACGTCTCTCCCGCAGACCACCAGTCGGAGCCGGAGTACACTGTTTCTAGATCGGCATCTGCGACTTCATCTCTGGATCCCTACTACTTTGGCGTTCGATCTCCTTCTGATTCGCCCATTCCTCCTTTGCCTTCTGCACCTGCCCAGTTCAGTAGCACAACTCCCGATCAACGATATGTCAACGAACCCGTGACGCCCGCCAGGGACCCAGCCTCCATCGACCGACGCGGGCTCGTTGGTGTTGGAGAGCTTGCAACCCCACGCTGGACACGGATAGACCGACCGAGCGAGGATACTTTCTCAGAGGTGGAACCCACTGACGGAGTTTATGACGTTGAAGTCCCAGAGGATGTAGAGAACGAAGACCCAGACAGTCCCTGGACAATAGAAGCTGTTGATGGGGAATCGTCAGAGAAGGACGAGGCACGTAGACGTCCTTTCGCCCATCGTCTAACTCTTAACATTTCCTCCTGTAGCTCCCAGATTCGAAATTGTTATCAAGACCCCTTCGTTCGCGACGGTCCATGGCGGAGGAGAGTGGTGGAGAAGAGATACTGTACCCTCGACAACCTATCGCTGCTCTTCCCAAGCCTGCAAAGCCCGCCGTACTGGTTGAAGAGCCTGAGACACATGATATTCTTTCTGAATCTCCCGCAAATTTACCTAGCGGTGGTCCGATGTCTCCTCCTAGCGCCTTTACACCCCGACGTGCACGAAAGCGCACCTCTGATGAATTCGAGATGGACCAAGCGGGCCTACTAGTTTCGAAGGGCACTGGGTCAAAGGATAAGGTGCAAGATGATAAAGCGACAGTGCGCAAGCACCGTAGTCTTGGCTCCTCTAGTTCAACGCCTCGCGAGAAAGGGAGAGATCGACATAGGGATAGCATCAACACCATGTCTGCGAACCGCGCCTCTGCTTCTAAAGCTCCCGAAAGACACGCTAGACAAGCTTCTGTGGGCTCCTCGGGTTCTAACCACGCCGAACCCCATCACCCTCGTCGCGGGCATACTACTGACTACTCACATCTCCCTCCATCACCTTCGACTTCGTCCATCCAACAGTTCCTGAAGCATCCAACGTCTACAAGCTCGAGGACTCCTCCTTTGGGCGGCACTGCTCATTCATCCCCAAGCGTCGCGCATTCATTGCTACGTGGTACTCAAGAAGGTTGGTCAGGCCTCGATGATGAAGCAACGGCAGAAGCCTTACGAAAACTAGATGGTCTTACGGGGAAGAGCGCTCGCGCGAGAGCCAGTGTTGGTAGTTTCGGTCGCCCGTCCAGCTTGAGTCGCCCAACGACTCCGCCCAATATATCCGAAGCCTCCAAGATTAGCCGTAGAGGCAGCGCTAAAGCGAGCTCTGATAAGGAGCTTTCTGATCACGCGCATCGGGGCTCAATTGGCATCGGTATCTTGCTCAGCGATCAAGGAGAAATTGGGGAGAATGGGGCTGCTTTCGGTAGCAGCGACGACCAGCGTGTATCTTCCGGCATGGACAAAACTCCAAAGAAGACTGGTACTTCCAGTGCACGCTCCAGTTTCACCCCGAAGCGCGGTTCAACTTCTTCGACGACTTACACGAGCACCCCTAGTTCGAGGGATTCTGCAACCATGTCTGTGACCACCAACGCGACATCAGTGTCTGCTACCTCTGGCAGGCATTCAACCGGAAAGGCAAGGAGAAATAGTGCTGGCAGTGACGTATCTAGCATCCACTCTGGCGATGCTACCTCTTTGAAGGACCGCGTGGCTTCATTGGCAGTAAATGGTGACACCCAAGACGAGGGCTTCGTTCCCCCAGTCCCGCCACTTCCCAAAGACTTTTCGACGTTCAAAACTCCCCCAGCCGCCTCGACCGGATTCTCTGTCACAGCCCCCGCATCTGGAGATGACAAGGATAAGAAACGAAGTAGTCATGATAGTAACGATAAGATTCACGGGGCATCGCTTGAAGTACCACAAATAACTTCTCCTCCCACTCAACATACCAACCACGTTTCGTCGGGATACTCGAGTGTAGGATCAGGCAATGAGTCTTTGTCACCGGCAGCCCCGAAGACGCCATCCAAGAAGTGGAGCTTCAGTGGTCTCAACCTAAAGTTGCCAGGATCCTCCCCAGCTGGTTCGAAGTCGAACTTTCCGCTCAGCCCTCGCTCGGCAACATTTGGGCAGCACCTCCGGAAATCGACTTCGAAAGATCAACCATTGTCTCTTAACGCTAACACCCCTCTCACTAAGCCTTGGACCCCAACGCAGCCTGATGCCATGTCTTCTGCCGCTTCACTGACTTCAATGTCTTCTATTGGGTCCGTCCGCTCCCCCCCTACACCTGGCACCGTCCCGTCAAAGACACCCGAAGGGCACGCTGTCCCCAGCCGCCCAGGTACAGACTCCAGTGCAAGCACGAATCATACAACATCAGCTCTTGCTGCCCCTCCGCAAGGTGCACTAAGCCCGACCTCTTCAGTGCGCCGTGGCCAATCTCAGAAGCGTTTAACCCCCTCCTCGATACCATTCTTCCGGAGGTCCTCCTCTCAGTCGATGCAAATGCCTCCCCCTTCTTTACCTCCGGTCTCTCCGACGTTCTCCTCTGGTGACTTGTCGTCGGCTCAGACCCGGAACAAGGGCTACGATTCTTCACACAACCCAGCTTCCACGTCAACACCATCATCGAAGAAGAGTTCAGTGTTAAGTTTAGGACTTCCTTCACTTCTGAAAGGCTCAAGTTCCAGGCGGAGTCTACATGAAGTGGCAGCCAAAGAGCTTCAAAAGGCGAACAAGGAGCTCGAAAAGGAAAGGCACAAACAGGAGAAACTTGAAAGGGAGAAGCAAAAGAAGGAAGATAAAGATCGCAGTGAAAGTAGGATCTCAGTGCTCATGGGTAGGAAGCGTGGCAAGGTTGGAACCCTCCATGAACTCAATCACTCGTTGGCTAATTCAGTGGTTTCCATAGACACTCTCTGCTACGGACCCCCGAAAACCCAAGTCGCCCATCAATCTCCCTCCCATGCAAATATCTGCTTTGGAGCCGGCGACAGCGCAAAGGGTGGCTCGGCTGAAGTCATCAAACTCATCTTTGTCGACCCCTCCATCATCCACAGCGACTCGTACGCCCTCGTCGTCTTCGCGACTTATGTCGCAGACTGCCAGCTCGCTAGCGAAGCAGTCGGATTCCTCACTCCGTGGTCGAAACCAACTTCCCACCATCGCTGGTTCGCCTTCCGTGGGCACCGTTGCTACCAACAGCTCCCAGACGCTGAGAGAAGGGAGGGAGGGTCCTCCGCCGACTTCTTCGAACGCCAATTCTGGTCTTGCCAAAGAAACGCCAACGAAGATACCCCGGATATCGAGCCGAACATCTACCACCTCCTCCCCTCCATTGAAAGGTTCGGCTTCGACACTTGTCAATCGAAGAGCAAGCGTCAATGTCACAGCCGGCTCATCGCTGAACCCATCTCCCACCGGCTTTTCGACCAACGAGTTTGGCGTTATGGATAATGGTGAGAGCCAGACACCTAAGAACATGGCGGGTCCAACACGTCATGGTTCCATACGCGGTTCTCCGTCGACGGCGTCGACATCCCGCGTCCCGCGACAAGTATCTGCCCCCTCTGGGTCAGGTTCAACTGGTGTTACTCCCAGGAAGAGCAACCGAGATTCGATATCATTTAGTGGTCTTCGTAAATCGTCCACAGGCTCTGTAGCGTCTACCACATCGGCGGTCGCCGGTGGCGAACAAGTATCCAGTCATCGCTTCTCTGCGTTGTCGCCCTCTAGAGGCCTCAATAAATTACTCAGTCCCAAGATATCTCTTCCTTCTTCGCGATCTTCCAATTCTTCTTCAGCCCAACGTAATGTTGCCTCTCCCTCGTCCAGCTCGCAATCTTTGTCTACACCTTCACCAGTGCCAAGCTCGATAGATGAGGAAGAACTCCTTGGTGACGAAGAAATGCTCCACTATATACGTCGACAGCAGGCGAAGAAGCTGGCATCGGGTTCGACTCAAGAAGAATTGGATGAACTGCTGTGCTTCCCTGAACCCATCCCCCCAGCAACCGCGATGTCCCCTTCTGGTGAGTGTAATGCCGTAAATGACTATGGTACCCATTTGCTGACTCCTAAACGACAGCCGTGCTCAAGAGCAATCAGCATCAGTACTTGTCAGATTATGAACGGAAAGAAATTCTGGACTACCCATCTGTATACTGCATCGGTGCGAAGAGCAAGAAGAAGCCTGCAACTCCTGAAAACTCGACGAACAATTATGGATATGACGATGAGCGCGGCGATTACCTTGTCGTGCCCCATGACCATCTCGCCTACCGTTACGAAGTGATTGACACGCTCGGGAAGGGTTCATTCGGCCAAGTCTTGCATTGTCGGGATCATTGCACTGGAGAGTCGGTCGCCATTAAAATCATTCGCAACAAGAAGCGCTTCCACCACCAAGCGTTAATTGAGATCAAGATTCTGGATAACCTTCGTAAATGGGTACGCCTCCAGTTGTGTTCTCGTATAATCTCGAAAGTATCTAACAAGCATGCAGGACTCAGAGGAAAAGCACCATGTCATCAAGATGACCGAGCACTTTTATTTCCGAAATCACTTGTGCATTGCGATGGAACTCCTCAGTATCAACCTCTACGAGCTTATCAAAGCGAATGGTTTCGTTGGCTTCACTACTGCTCTCATCCGGCGCTTCACCAGTCAGATGCTCCTTTCTCTCTCTCTCATGAGGCACCATCGCATCGTGCATTGCGACTTGAAACCAGAGGTACTATTTCTCTGTGGTTGACACCATATAAGGCTAACCGAGATTCAGAACGTCCTATTGAAACATCCGATGAAGAGCGCGATCAAGGTTATTGATTTCGGAAGTAGCTGTTTCGAACACGAGAAAAGTACGTTCCCAAACTCTATGCACCGCACTTGTGATGCTCAATTCGCGCTTATGTTCAGTCTACACGTATATTCAGAGTCGCTTCTACCGTTCACCGGAGGTGATCATGGGGATGAATTACCATATGGCCATCGATATGTGGAGTCTTGGTTGCATTCTCGCTGAACTCTACACTGGCTTCCCTATTTTCCCTGGTGAAAACGAGCAAGAGCAGTTGGCTTGCATAATGGAGGTTTTGGGTGCACCTGATAAGGACTTCATTAATCGGAGCTCCAGGAAGAAGTTGTTCTTCGGTAAGGCGTTCGTTTAGCCTAGCTAAAAGTTTTGCTCACTTTGAATAGATACGAATGGTGCCCCCCGTCCATTCGTGAATCAGAAGGGGCGCCGTCGTCGCCCTGGCACGAAGACGCTTGCTCAAGTCTTGCGGTGTAATGAAGAAGACTTTGTGGACTTCATTGCGAAGTGTCTTGTTTGGGACCCTGAGCGCCGTATCAAGCCCCAGGCTGCCATGCGCCACCCATTCGTAACCGCCGGGAAGCGATCTAAGCCACCCTTGCCGTCTTCGTCTTCGAAAAGCATTGGACTGAGCGGTCGTAGCAAGACTCTGCTGGAGACACCGAAGAAGTCGCAAATCGGCGCGCCTACTCCACTAACGGCGCGTTCATCGCGTACTTCAGCTACTGTTGGCCCAACAACCCCGAGCAGTTCTAATCACACCTCCGCCACGCTTGGTTCATCCTCCCGGTCATACAGAACCATACAATCCCAGGTCATATCATCATCGTCTTCTTACCTTTCAAGCAGGACGTTAAGCGGGTTTGCTGTGAGTAATTTCGTAGATCGCTCGTATATGTTTTGAGAATGATTTCCCCTCATAGTCCACCGCATCAAAATAGGGCACCTTATGACAACGACTATTAGTTAAACTGGATGATCTTTCTTTGATTCTCCAAGCTGGGCTTTTCTCCCCCTCGTACATAACTCTGGATAGGCTCTGTATCCTCGCTGCTTTTTGCTACGTCCTTTATTCCCTATCTGTCTTCATCCCATTGCATCATTGCATTGTTCACGTTATCCTCGCAACCTACACCAATATAATTTCAGAACTCTGGAGCTTAACCAGTTCCCAGACATGTGGATCACGAACACAGCATCTTATTACGCAGGAAACTAGTAAGTACGATTATTTACAGGAACAATAACAATATCCAGTGATGTGTTCAGCGGAACACACCTATCACTCGTTATGATTATATTGCGGAATCTCCAGCCTCGTCCAGACAACGTAGCTTGAGGAAGACATCACTGCCCCAGCCTTCGAAAGAGAATAAATCGAGCGAGCCACCGAAGTATTTGGCATACAGTCGGCTCATGGGCAATCCATATCCCAGACCAGCGATGGTTCCCATGCCCATTTGAACGCCCTTCCCTGTGATCTCTCCGAACAAACCAGCTTCGCCACTCGCACTGCCTGAACCGATAGCAGCACTCCCGCCGACATACTGCGCTGAGTACGGGCCATTAACAAAGGGATCATTGTCCATATCGCTTTCAGAGGACTCATGGCGCGAACCGCGCCCAGCGGTGGTGAAGGCGTATGAAAATATACGGTTCATATCTGCCTGTGAGACACCTCCGCCTTCATCGCGGATCCGCATGGAGAGGAACTTATGGGTATCTGCGGGGAGCCCGGGTATGATTGGCTGCGGGGAGATTGTTATCTTGACCGGTGGGAGGTCGTGTGAGGAGGAATTGCCGTGACGTCTGTGGTGGTGTTCGACGGTCGCGCGGAAGGAATTCTTCAGAACCTCTGTGAGAATATATTCGATGTGCACTGGAACGTATCTGTATAGTGCAAGTTCAGTCAGAAGGGTTGCTGCAGGGTCATTACGAGTTGATGGTGCTTACGCAAAGGTCGCATCCACTTGACCATCAATTTCAATTCGAGGGCTCACACCCAAAGAGGCTTCACAGAGCTCAGTGACGAAAGACCCGCACATCTTGATCATTTCCTTTGGCGAGCAGTCCATGTCGACGACTCCCGAACATGTGGGATCCCCCTCTGGATTGCCCAACGCTTCTGACAGGGCAATATGCTGCTCTGCTATGAGCCGAACAGATATTCGGCTACGGATTGCACCGTCAAGGAAGGTGCTGATTTGCACGGGAGACATGTATCTGGCGCACTCCTGGAAGCTAGGGCCCATATTTTAGTCGTAAGTTCCAGTGCACCAATACAAATACCCAGTTCAAAAGCAACGCACCCTTTCGCCATGGTCGGTATATCATTTGCGTGCCTTCGCACCAGCTCGGCGAGCATACTGACGAATTTCGCGTTCTCGTCTAAGCTGCCGACATGTGGGTACGTCGCCAGCAGCTGAAAACTCTCCCTGTACGCATTCAGCGTCTTTGCGACATACGGATTTGTTCCGACTATGAAAGGCAGCGACTCTAGTGACCGCACTCGCGTTGCGAGCCTCCTGGGTATCTCTGAGAGAGCATACTGAACTGAAGATAGGATTGATTCTGGGGTAAGAGGACGCCCGAAAGACAAGAGAGTGGCAAGGTTGATGGAGAGCGGAGCGTGCGCCGCGTACTTTGTGAGGAGCTGGGTGACTTCTGCAGACGATGGCTCAGGAGCCCGTCGAGTGTCCAGCAGCTGCGAGAAACATCGCCACGACCTCAACGACCTTTGGTGGGAGAGGCGAGTGAGTGGAAGCAACATGAGAGAAACATTCAGAGCTCCGGGCACCAGGATCATATAGTGGATCCGTCCGGCTGTCAAGGCTCACGACACCAAATGTGCAAATAGTCCCATGAATCAGATTAAGAGCGTGTAAACGACGAAGAGTACATAAAAATCTAATTGTACACTTGGTATAACGGTCTGCAGTTCAACAAAAATCAGAATATGGTCTGCACAGAAACGCGAAACTCTACTCACGTGCTGGAGAACTTGGTCCCTTGCCGGACCACCTTCTCAACCGCGTCCAAGAAGTCTCGTTCAGAAGCAACCTTCCGCCGTGCTCGAATCGCAAACATGCCAGCCTACAGGGACCGTTGGTCATTGGATATAGACAAAGGAATTTAACAGACATACCTCAGTCGCTACCGATCGCAGCTCTGCACCTGTTGTGTTGGGACATAGACGAGCAATCAAGTCAAACCGTATGTCTCGCTCGACACTCATACTATCAACTCTAGTGAGCATTTGAATCAACTTTCAAAAGGTAATCCTACCTCCGGGCGTGGATTCGAAGGATGTGCGCTCGTCCTTCATTGTCTGGTAGCGAGAACTCTACACGACGGTCTAACCGTCCAGGACGCAGGAGAGCGGGATCAAGCGTATCCGGTCGATTCGTTGCCATCAGCACCTTGATATTTCCTCTCGGATCGAAACCATCCAGCTGGTTAATCAGCTCCAACATCGTCCTCTGCACCTCGTTGTCACCACCAGCACCATCATCAAACCGCGCACCACCGATAGCATCAACTTCGTCAAAGAAGATGATGCAAGCCTTCTTGCTCCGTGCCATCTCAAAGAGTTCTCGGACCATACGAGCCCCCTCACCGACATACTTCTGTACCAACTCTGAACCAATGACACGAATGAAAGTAGCATCTGTCCGGTTGGCAACAGCACGAGCGCAAAGTGTCTTCCCGGTACCAGGGGGACCAAAGAGTAGTACACCTTTCGGTGGGTCGATACCAAGTTTGACGAAACGCTCAGGCTTGAATGGAGTTAGCGATGTTCGACTCCAGTATCACTTGATTTACTCACTGAAAGCAGTGGCGTCTCTACAACCTCTCGAAGTTTCTCTATCTGTTCTTTGCACCCTCCAACGTCCGAGTACGTCACGTCGGGTTTCTCCTCAACTTGCATCATTGTCACCGAGGCGTCGATTTTGGGTGGGAGGGGTATTTGAATTTGATACTTCGTTCGGTCGACACTTTGAGCGGAAAGCCTGAGAATTCAGCACTAAGGGCACAATAATATGGTCACCCACCCAACTCGCATACCCTCGTCAATGTCCGTCGGAGCCACGCGCTCGCCGAGGCCGACAACGAACTTTGCAATCTGCTTGATGTTGATGACATACTGATCTTGTTCGTCCGCACCCTTCTGCCCTTGGGGAGCACCAGGTGGATTCACCGACCGCGCTGCTTCCGCTTTCGCGGCATCCATAGGAATTATCTTCGTACACCGAGCAACCTGTAGCGCATGATCTTCACTCATTCGTAGTCGGTCAGCAGGAAGATCCCACAGATTCGGCGACGATAGACCCGTTTCAGATTCCTTCACACCTGCGTACTTGAGGTTTAGTGTATCCAGACTACCTTGACCTTGAAATAGTCTACGAACCAAGTTTCTCGTTTATTCGCTTCTGTATCTCCTTGATATCTGCTTCAGTAGATTTTATTTTCGAGGCATATGGACCTTGTCCCTGGACTGGAATGAGTACGATCCAAGTCGGGCCAGCAGTGGGAAGCATACATATGTCTTGAGGATTTGAATGTCACTGTCATCCAGAGCTACGAGCCGTTCAGCTGCGCCAACGCCACCTCATACGGTGAGCAACGTACCGACAATCTTCTCTTCAGCCTTGTCATCGGCCTTCTTCTCGTCTGCAAACACGGATGTCAGTCTTTGGACCACTCATCGACCACTCCGTCGCGCACATTTCTCCCAGTCACTGCATTCAGCATCAGCATCGTTGTCTATCACAGCACATAACAAAAACTCACGCTTTTGGAGGCATCTTGCTCGTCGTACAAAGGAACAGTGAACAGAGTCGCTGAACGCGTCATGCACATACCTTACGCGCATCGGCAACTCCCAGCCACTTTCAAACCCCGCTATCCCTGATTGCCTGAGGCGACGGAAACTGCAGTGTTCCTCCAAAACATTTCACGATCCTCCAAGTAACGCAACGCTATGGCCGGTGCTCTCCAGAACGCGAAACGGGATCTTCCCAAGATCAGAGATGAAGAGCACGAGAGCCGCTTTGGCCAGGTCTTTGGTGTATCTGGGCCTGTCGTTGTCGCAGAGAACATGATAGGCGCAGCCATGTACGAGCTGGTACGCGTTGGTCACGATGAGCTGGTAGGAGGTAAGCGAGAGACGGAATTTCTTTCTAAATCAGTGGTGCTGATGGCCCAACGTGCGCCTCAAGAGGTCATTAGGATCGAAGCCGACAAGGCTACCATCCAAGTATACGAAGAGACATCAGGGGTTACCGTAGGTGATCCGGTGTTGCGCACGGGCAAGCCTCTGAGTGTCGAGCTCGGCCCCGGTATGTTCTACTCCAATACACTACTCTTCCGCGCGCTCTGAATCCACTGCATTTAGGCTTGATGGGGAACATTGTCGATGGTATTCAACGCCCTCTCCGAGTAGGTCACTAGAAATTCGATCACCCATCTCTGTGCTGACATCCTTACCGTTGGTAGTCAATCCAAGAACTCTCGAAATCTATCTACATACCTCGCGGCATCAACACCGATGCACTTGACCGATCATTACAATGGGACTTCACGCCGACCACTTTCAAGGTGAGGCGCGCATCCGACTGTTCCGGATTCAATATGCTCACCCATGCCCTAGGTCGGCGACCATATATCTGGGGGTGACATTTTCGGTAATGTCTACGAGAACTCGCTTGTCGACAAACACAAAATCATGCTCTCGCCGCGCGCATTGGGCACCATCACCCACATAGCTGAGAAAGGAAGTTACGCTGTCGATGTAAGTGCAAAGAATCCGATACCGGCTCTCATAGTCGCGCGAGTTCATCACTGTGTGTGATAGGACATTGTACTGGAAACGGAATTCGATGGCAAGAAGACAAAGCACACAATGATGCAACTTTGGCCTGTGCGAGCGCCTCGACCAGTCGCTGAGAAAAAGACCGCCGATCATCCTCTCCTGACTGGCCAGCGTATCTTGGACGCCCTCTTCCCGTGCGTGACTATGTATACTTGCGGCGTAGACTCGCTGAGCGGTTCGGTTGCAGGTGTGTACAAGGAGGCACGACGGCTATCCCTGGAGCCTTTGGTTGTGGCAAGACTGTTATTTCGCAAGCACTTTCCAAATACTCGAATAGTGACATCATTGTCTATGTCGGTTGCGGAGAGCGAGGAAATGAGGTACGCCAAAGTATACTCTTCCAGCGATATCGTAATTTGACGTCTATTAGATGGCTGAAGTCCTGATGGAGGTGATTATACCATCCTGCTTCGCGTCTGGAAAACGGCTGACACGTCAATAGTTCCCTGAACTCACCATGGACGTCGGGGACCGTCAAGAACCTATCATGAAGCGTACAACGCTCGTCGCCAACACATCGAACATGCCTGTCGCCGCCCGTGAAGCTTCTATCTATACTGGTATTACGCTTTCAGAGTACTTCCGTGATCAAGGCTCCAATGTTGCTATGATGGCTGACTCAACATCCCGTTGGGCCGAGGCTCTTCGTGAAATCTCTGGTCGTTTGGCAGAAATGCCCGCAGATTCTGGTTACCCCGCCTACCTTGGAACAAAACTCGCCAGCTTCTACGAGCGTGCTGGCAAGGTCGTTTGTCTCGGTAACCCAGTCAGGGAAGGAACCGTGTCTATTGTCGGAGCGTGAGTGAACTCAAACATTTGGAAAAGGTCATCATTTTAACAATCTTATATAGTGTCTCTCCTCCTGGTGGTGACTTCTCAGATCCTGTTACTTCCGCTACGCTTGGTATTGTACAGGTCTTTTGGGGTCTGGACAAGAAACTCGCCCAGCGCAAGCATTTCCCATCCGTCAACTGGTCTCTGTCATACTCGAAATATATCAAGGTCCTCGAGCCGTACTACGAATCAACAGAGCCTGGCTTCGTCGAGCTGCGCATGAAGACGAAGGAAATCCTACAAAAGGAAGAAGACCTCGCTGAGATCGTCCAGCTCGTCGGAAAGAGTGCTCTTGGAGAAAACGATAAGATAACGCTTGAAGTGGCTCGTATGCTCAAGGACGATTTCCTGCAACAGAACGGTATGAGCGAGTACGACCGATATTGCCCGTTCTACAAGACGAGTGCGATGCTACGGAACTTTGTCGGGTTCCATGATGCCGCTATCAAGGCCGTATCTCAAGGCGACCTCACGTTCGCCAAGATCAAGGACTCTGCGTCCGATATCATGTTCAAATTGTCGCAAATGAAGTTTGAGGTCCGTTCAACTATTATGACGTTGCCTAATGCCTATTAATTGGTTCTTCCTTTGCATGAAAATAGTCGCCTTCCCAAGGCAAAGAGCCCATCAAAGAGAAGCTAGATGCACTATATTCTGAAATCCAAGACAAATTCCGTCAAATGGCCGAATAGATATTGATGCTACCGTTTATGACTGGACAATAGCTATGATCACGAATCTCGGTGTAGTATTAATGATAATGATTTCTCAGGCCAGATAAGAACGCAAGGCACTCCCTCCTTCATTGTGTCTGGACTTTTCTTGGCATCTCGATAATTGGGCGCGTAAGTCTAATGACGGGCGCCTACTAATTCTGGAACAGTGCGTGCTTGCTGCGTGCTCACCACGACAAGTAATGGAATACCCGACGCCACGCACAGATAAGTCCAAACGTCCAAGACCCCTGAACAGTGCTCCGCACTAAGCCATCACTCCCGCGTCATCCGTGCATCCATCCGCAGTTGAACGGCTGGTCGAGAACGCCCTATCCAGATATCATATAAATGCTACAACCCCAAGCTTATCCTCTTTCTTCCCCACCCTCACCACCACCATGCAGGTATTCCAGCTGCTTCTGGCCGCAGTCGCCTGCTCTGCAGCAGCCATCGAGTACGGCGACGAGCCCAGTTACCTCTACGACGTCTCTGCAGGGTCGCAACTGCCCATTCACGTACCTCCCACAAGCGCAGCCGAGCCTCCAGGTGCTCCCCCTTTGAAATCTATCTACGAGATCATAAGCGCAAGTACCGAGTAAGTCAATATATGCGCTGTATTTCACATATGAAAGCCAAATTTATTGTTCCAAGATTCACAAAGCTGACCAAGGCCTTGGAATTCGACGAGGAGACTTTGAAAGTCCTCAACGATAGCTCTTCATCGTGCGTTTACGTCTGAGCTAGAGCCACAGGACTGCTGAACTTTAATTTGCCACTAGGTTGACTTTCTTCGCTGTACCAGATTGGGCGCTGAAGAAACCCAAGGACAAGCACCCAAGCGAGGATGACTTTGCGTCTCTCATCGACAATTCTTCTGGATTTTATGATTTGGAAGCCGTGATCTCTATGTTGGACGCAGACAAATCCACGCCCGACGAAGACGAGGACAAAGAAAAGCGGAAGAAGTTCCTCAAGAAAATATTGCACGCAATCCTTTCCTATCACATTCTTCCAGACCCACTCACTCAATCCGATCTTGCTGCTAATATCACATACGCGACGTCTCTCGAATTACCAGACGGTTCGCTCGACGGAAAACCCTTACGTGTGCACGTAGAGAAGAAAGGGCCGATTGCATCTCCACTGAAAGTTAACTTCTTCAGCACTCTGACCTTGGAGACACCAGCGTCCAATGGTGTTGTGCACACAATTTCACGTCCTTTGCTCCCCCCTCCATCCATTTTTCAAGAGGCGTTCTTGCTCTACCAGGCCTTCTCCACATATGTATGCGCTCCTTCTGTTCGTCAAGTCTCTTGCTGACCTGGGACCAGACTTCAGCTATTCAACGCGTTGGCCTGGTTGAAGAGGTTGACCTTCGGTATAAGCCCGGCAAAAAGGGAGAGAAGGGTACATTGGAAGGCACCCCTGTCGTCACCTCCTTCATCCCTATTAACAAGGCATTCAACAAGTTGCCCATCAAGTTGCGGCTTTTCTTGTTTTCGCCCTTTGGCGAGCACGTTTTGAAAAAGATCCTGCAATATCACACTGTTCCCGATCTACTTATTCACTCCAGTTAGTCCCTCGATGGATGCCAGTCGACATGTTACTAAATTTGAAACAGATTACTTATACAACGCTACCTCTGGCGAAGAAGTCGAACTAACCAGTCACTCGTCCTTAGAAGACTTCGACTTTCAATTCGCGTGCGGTCACGACGAATTCCACCTCGAGCGTCATTTCGAACCTCTCTTCGACCAGAAGGTGAACCACCCGATATCGCATGCCATCCCTCGCCCATACAGGCGCATTGGATTAGATACTTCATCTGGTCTCCCCCCTTCTCCGTTCCCCAAACCTGAGCTCATATTTGCCTCAAATCTCACCGTGCCTACCCTGTTCGGGAATCACACCCTTGACCTCACCATCGTCAAATATAAGCTCACCGTCCCCTTCCCCGGCCCCGACCCGCATTCGCTTTTCATTCATAGGGTTTTCGTGAACGGTCAACGTGCTGCCTTGACCGATATCCCTTCCCGCAACGGCGCTGCCCATGTCCTCGCCAAGTTGATCAATCCTCACAAGGACAAGCCCCACGGGCCACCCAAGGACATACATAAAGAACACGACGAAGAAGATGAGTGGGCTGGATGGGAGGAATGGCTCCCCAAGTGGGCTGATGAGGAGGAACGGGTCGATGAAGATTGCACTTGACTCTTTTCGTTTCCCCCCAACCAAGCTTTCGTTCCTTCGTTACATGAGATTTGTATCAGCTGAGATTTTGTTCGATTAGTGTACTTCTAGAAAATCAAAACATGTGTACTTTACAGCCTTGAGCTCTAAGAACATGATATGCGAAATGGAACCAGTTGTCAAGATGTGCTAGGTCCCGTTCTTAGCCTTCCTGTACAACATCAGGAACTCGCACCCTACAGCCAATGTGAATGTCTTCGAAAGCTCGATCTCAAATTGATCAGTCGGTGTCAAATCTAAATCGAAAGCCTCTACATAATCCGGGCAGTATGAGTGTGTCGGCCCCAAGTATAGGAGTATACCAATACGGTACAAGATCCTAATGTGTAAGTTGTTGTAATTCACCAAGTTCTTTTAATTCGACAACGTTGCTCGATAGCTCATTGGACATCTACACATATCGGTTTATCTTCGATGGTGATCCTGACAGTTTCATCAAGTAATCAAGTCCACCTCCGCTGTAACATAGCCTGAGTAGAGCCACGGTGACCAGCTAAATTTCGCCTCGACGATACCGACGGGGTCAACGGCCCCGGGCCCATGGAATGAATCAACGCGATGATTTCGCTGCCTTCGCTATGCTTGTAGTCTTGGACGTGTTCGGTATCTTGGATGTATTCTTGGGGGTAGGGGTCGACGGTGAAGGAGCTGTGGCCAATAGTGCCTCGTTTTCCAGCGCTCTACCACGGCTTTTGACCGTGAGCATCAGTGATAATAGTCGCAGCAATCTACTCACGCCATAAGCTCTTCCTCCCAATGACTGACCAGCACTCCTCGCGCCGCGGGGTCAGCAGGATCCACCGGCACTCCTACAAATTCTCCCTCCGTATCACGCTGAATTTTGTACCAATCACGATAGATGTGGGGCTTCAGGCGATGATCTCGACCGTCTGGACCGACATGTATATACTTCAGCGATTTACTCCTCTGGGCCAACTTGTTGATGACATAGGCCACGGTGTGTTGCGGGCGTTCTTCTGTGTTCGGTACCACAGAAGCAAAGTGCGTCAAATTTGGAAGGCCGTTGACAGTACTGCAAAGCTAATATGAATAACGGGATATGTTAGTTAGCACAGTCGCCAAACGTGCAAGTGTGGGGAAAGCATACACGTTCAACAGTGATACCTGCGCCAATCTTCACAAGAAAGTTCAGTTTGGTCAAGAGCGGAAGGTACGCTGGAAATGTCTTGAGGAGGTCCCAGGATATAACGGCCCCATGGCATTCCAGTACAGAGAGGTTGCGCATCTGTCGGATGAACTTTTTGAGGGCGACTCCCCCCGACCACGGATCGATCGACATATTTGCATAGCGTAGGTTCTGAACAGACGTAGGGCGAATGCCCAAAGTCACCAAGTCCCTGATAGTGAGCGAAAGGAGGGCAGACGGGTACGCGACGTTTTGGACTCTGTCCATCCCCAGCCGTTCGATCTTTGGATGCCGACGCAGGAAGCCCTCCAGCGCCGCGTCTACGACGAAGAACCCGAATAGGGTGAAGGATGTCAGGTCTGGCCAATTGGCAGAGCGGATTGGGGTCGAGACGTCTGGTATGTGGCCCGTCACCACGGTGCCGCCGGTATCATATCTGCGATTCAAGGTGAGCGAGCGCAGCCGGGGAAAGTACTCGGCGATGTGGTTCAGGAGCTCGGCCTAAACATCAAGAGGATAAGCGACAACATTTCAAACGAGCGCAGAAGATACGATGCTAACGTGGTCTGTGTTTAGGTGGTACTGAATATCCAGTTCTGTGAGCGGTTGGGGCGAATCCTTTAGGGTGTAGATCAAGCCTGCAGGGAGTGCAATATGTGCCGTCCACGCAAACTTTGTCAAGTGCGTGAATTGGGGCAACATAACGGCCAGAATCGCAGGAAGCTCCTCCGCACGGTTGGATTCCAACTGGTTAGTGAGCTTCAATATGCCTAGGTTCTTGAGCACATTGTATTTTATCGAAGAGTCCGTAATTCGTATGGTACGAAACCTTGAGTTGTATAATGGAACATTGGTGAGCAACGACAAGATGGCGACCTGGCGGGGGTGCACGTCGAGAGACCTGGTGTATATATGATGTGGAATAATAAGCTGTGAGAATGCCTTGCACGATAACGCGAGATGCAGGAGATCGCTTGTACTGTCCAACTGCGAGAGCACGTCCTCCAGAAGTTCGGGCGGCAGGTCAAGAATGTTGCCCGACGTGGTCATGGTTAGAGGAGATTACTGATCACTCGTCCCCTGTCTCTACTGATTCTGTTCCAAAAGGAGATGCGATTGAGAAGAGTCACCACGAAAAGCATTTGAATCGCTTCTCAGTTGACGATTGTGTTGAAACAAGCCGCTGAGGGTCGCGTCGAATATGGTATGGTATGACAGATAGATATTATTTTTGTGTTTGAAAATGAGCTTTCAGCAAACGCATGAAGAGCCCTTTGGGAAAGGGCGTGTGGAAGGTATCAAATTCGTAGTCATATAACTTCTCCTGTACCGCCTACACAGGTAGCCCGGCAAATCTGTCTACTGCGGTTCTCTGAATTAGGGCCACACGCCCGTACTCTAGAGTATGTTGGAGGTGTTCCTCTGCGTTCGGTGCTACATGAATGAAGTACGCTAACTTTGGTAAGCCATCGACAACTAATCTAATGGGCACAAAACGATATGTCAGTTACAATCGCCATACACGCCCGCTTGAAATTCGTACAGGTTCAGTGATGCCAACCGTCAAATATTTTGGCTTGGTCAGAATAGGAAGAGACAAAAGAGAATGTCATGTCGGCTGACAGTGTTGGTATACCTGTTCAAGTTAGAAAACACTGGAAGGCGCGACCCATAAATCAGCCTCTAACTGTGAGAGGGCGGTCTCCACCATAGCCCAAACAAAGCCAAACTTTCTCGACGCGTTCTGCGCGTACCATCCACGTCTCCTGTCTCTACTCCCGCCACCACAACTTCAGGATACCATGGATATCCCAATGTAGGCTTCCCTTCTTTTATCTCTGCACGCTCGAGATTACAATTCACAGATAATAGTGCTTCTTCTTCCACTTTGGAACGCGCTTCGACGACTCTCATTGAACGCTCGGAGGATACGCCCTCCTTCATAATCGGAAATGCCAACAAGTCTTACAAGTACCAATACTCAAACATCTATTTCATGAGGCTGCAATATCTTCGCGAATGCGTCTTGGAGAAGGCAGAAAGAAAATGGAAGAATCTCGACGGTGATCCAGTTCTAGTGGATCGAGTGCTTGAGGTCGAGAAAGGGCAACTATGCTATATCATCGGAACTGTATACATGGACATGCCCTTGAAGCCAAATGTACTCGAGGATATTGCTAGAGACGTGTGTTGCTCCACACTATACTCGCCTTCTCTTTCATGACCCCCTGCTCTAGCGATCAATCCTACCACCTGCTCCACCTCCAAAATTCTGCTCCGAGGACGACACCATATCGTTGGAGGATGAATCAGGTCGCATAAATCTTGTTGGCGAACGTCTCAAGAAGATGCTGCTCGTCACAGGCATCGTGATCGGTGCACTTGGTATAGAAACACCCAGTGGCGAATTCGAGGTCGCAGATATTTGCCTGCCTGGCTTGGCGCCACAGCCATCTTTGCCTGATCCTGATCCCCCAACAATGGACGTAGATGGTACGGCGTAGCTTGGTCTTTCAGACAACGCTATTGTTGACAACGAACCTAGATACTGTCCAGCCAGAATGGGTGGGTCTCGTGTCCGGCTTTGACATCGGGACATCTTCTCTTTCCGATATCCTCGTCCATATGCTTGTTGAATACCTTACCTGTGAGGGTGGGAGCCCTGAGGATCAACTTGGAGCATCCCGAATATCGCGACTTATCATCGCTGGCAATTCACTGGCAACATTAGACCTAGGAAGTCAGGTTGAGAATATCTCTCTAGACGACAAAAAAGGAGTGAGTGGCTATGCGTCGAATCCCCGTATGGACTCATTCATCGACTTGATAGAAGCGCAACGGCAATGAACCCTCGCCTTTCTCACCTCATCCCATCCAAACACTCTCCGGTCATTTACTCGATATAACACAGGTCATGCCCGTGCACATCCTCCCCGGATCGAACGATCCATCGGGCAGCATTCTACCGCAACAGCCGTTCCCTCGAGCTATGTTAGGCAACGCGACTTCCATGTCCTGGTTCTCATGCGAAACAAATCCAACTTACATTCATCTGGAAAGTGGATCTGGCGAAGATGAAGATGAAGAATCTACTGCATCTTCATCGGCTCGGCCCGTGCCTCGTAAATTTCTTGTCAACTCCGGTCAACCCCTGGACGACATGTTCAAGTATCTGGAATCCCCGCCACACACGAGGCTGTCAATATTAGAATCAACCCTAAAATGGAGACATATGGCCCCAACTGCGCCTGATACGCTCTGGTGTCATCCTTATTTTTCAGCGGATCCTTTCATAATACAAGAAACGCCTGACATTTATGTCGTGGGCTGTCAGAAGCGGTTTGGAACCCGCCTTGTGTCCGAGGACGACGATGAAGCTGGATCGAAAAAATGTCGAATCATCATGGTGCCTAACTTTTCGGAGACAGGGATACTAGTATTGGTGGATATGAGGACATTGGCGGTCAAGACGATAAAATTCATGACGAAAGGTGCCGATGGTGGTACTCCCAATGACTCGCAGCACCACCGTAAGTGACCCCACCTCTCAGTACTCCTTTTCTTGACTTCGTGTCTCCAGCGAGTTCATCAGTCCAACAAGTATCACAACCAGAGTCTAGCCTATCAGCATTGAGTAGCAGTGCCCAGCCTGATACTCAACGCGGATGAGTTAATTACGCCGCTGGCATTATTATACTGCGTGCATTCATCCGGGTGCACTCTGCCACAGGCGGTCGAGGGTCCTGGGTACAGCATTGGAGGCCACGGTGACTGAGGGAAATGGAGCTGAAGAGTCACGGCCTGGTAGCGGTGAGAATGGAGTTTAGGACCTTGGTTATAGATAGGTGAGATCTGGTACGTACAGACTTGGATGATGATGCATTATTCGTCCCACTGCATCCCTGACGGAACCCAGTAAGATACGCCACTCTCTTCGTCCTGCTCATCAATCCAGCAAAGTCCATCACGGAGAAGCATGTTGTCCAGTGCGGCTTGAGATCTTTCCCGTGTCCATCCCAGACGCATGACCAGAATGTCCGTAACAATCCTCCCTCCCGCTTCGTGCGCCAAACCCAGTACAGCTGCCTGATCTCTGTCGAGTTCCTTGACCACACTCCTCACCATCTTTGTGCCATTCAGCTCTACAACCTGATATCCCGCCCCGAGTGGCTGTAGCGTTTTGATGCTCCGTACCACATCGTCTTCCGTGATAACACCAGCATCCACGCCTCGCAATTTGCTGACCAGCCTCACCAACTCTTTCAGCTCTATGATCCCACCATTTCTCTCCCTCGTGCTGATGCACACATCCACGATCTGCACTCCGAGTTCATATTGCCAATCTCCGAGTCCCAGCAGCTCAGCCCACCATCCGCCCTTCCTAGGTCCAGCAAGTGGGTCGACGCCAATAGATAAGCACATCTGCTGAAATTCACGGCGAAAAGCGGGATCATTCTTGATGGTATCGCGGTGAGTACTGGCGAAATGAGTTAGGGCAGTACGGAACTGATTCAGCTGAGAGTGCAGGTGATCGACTTGGGCTTGAGATAGGGCATTGGAGAGCTCTGCGAAGGATCGTTTGGATTGTTCATGCCTCTCAAACGCGCCTATGCCAACGCCGCCGAGTCTATGCATTAGCAGCCTACTACGCGACTGTGCTGTGAGCTTCGTCAATGTTGCTGACAAAGCCCTCCTGTTTCTAACAACCGTCAACTGGGCCCCCGCGGCCTGAGATCCGTCTCGAGGACCCATCAGCTCATCAAGTTTAAAAGCGTCGCTGGTGAGAAACACGCTGTACATCCATGCCCCTCGCTTACTGAGCACCAGGAAGCCTGCGTCCCGTATTAATGAACTATAGAGAATGTCAACTGGATTCACGACCTCATTGGAGGTTCATGTCTGCCTCGCCTCGGTCATCCCATCCGTCGCTTAAATTCCCTCGGCTATGAATATGTCTCATGTTCGAGAGATAGGCACTAGTCTGAAGATAGGTTGGGCTGTGGCCCTCGGGCAGAAAGGGGATCGCAACTATAATTATCCACGTCAATTCTTCGATGATAACGCAACAGCGACGCATCAAATCCTGGGAAATACACCCACCATTGTATAGTCAACGTGCCGGACTACTGCGCTTCGTGCACGACCACTCCATGGGGTTCGTTTGTCCCATGATGTTGCCATGATCCCCTTCAAATCTCGCAACTCTACTTACTAACATATCCTTCATATTAGATTAACTCGAGCAAAAATAGATGTTATTTTTGTAGGGCCCTAGAATCTCGTCTCATTTTTACGGAACTCGATTGGACGCCCATGCTCCATCATCGTTGTGTCTGATTCACCCGGGAATACCTTCGATCCTTCACGTACCATTCCCATCAGTCCCCCTCATTGGGTGACATCCTAGAGACACATTCCCACTCGTATGGGAAAAGTCCATCGGGATATGGGTACCCTCCCTTCCGTGGCAAAATTAGCTCTTGTTCTCCGCAGCATTGATACGGTCGTAAAGTATTTATGAAGTGTTCGCGTTAACATTTGTCGACAGCCACGCCCCCCGTTTTTCACTCTCACCCAGACCCCCTTCTCACGAAATCGCGATGATGTTCAAGACTGCTGTAGCCATTTGTTCGCTGCTTCCTTCCTTGGCTCTAGCTCAGTATGGCTACAACCCACCCGCGGGGAATACATCCCCTACGACCTCTTCAGCAGCAGCGGCCGCAGCGGTACCCTCTGCACCCGCTAACACTGATGGACACATTAATGTAAGCAAGAGCCGACATACTGTAATTCCTACTAAGCTCATAAATATCATCACTTAGGTCGATGTAGCAGCCGGCGGACAATTCGTCTTTAACCCAGCAAACATCACCGCACCCAACAACACGGTGGTGACTTTCTTCTTCCCCAAGTACGCTAAAACGCCCATAGATATTCACCGTTGCTGATCCTTTCGAAAATAGCGCCGGAATTACACACTCCGTCACACAATCCTCCTTCGCAGCCCCATGTACTTACCTTGCCGCTTCATCAAATAACTCGGCTGGATTCGACTCCGGCCTCACCGCTGGGACACAATTCAGCATTACCATCACTGATGATACGAAACGTACGTTTTTCAAAATAAGCTAATGGATGCGAATCTGATGTTCTATTTTTGCAGCAATTTGGTTCCATTGCAAGCAGGTAAGCGCCAATCCGTAATAGAGGCAGCCGAATAACAGCTTACAACTTGACAGATAACGCACTGTGGCATCGGCATGGTTGGCTCCATCAATGCTCCGACAACTGGCAACACCCACGCCAACTTTGTCGCGGCAGCCATGGCAATTGGTGCTGCTGGCGAACCAACTGTGAGCCATGTATGGCTGTTCTACTTATCTAGGTTATTGACCCCATGTGTAGGAGGCGGATAACGGACCTACAACTGGCGGCTTCGGCGCTCTTGCGACCGCACCACCGACATCAGGCACCGCAGCCCCAACATCCGGTGGCAGCGGTGGCAGTGGCAACGGCGCTCTCCAAACCGGAATGAGCGTGGCCGCTGTATTGGCGGGCGTCGTCGCCGCCATCTCTTTTGCCTGAGAACATATTTGGAGTTACGTTGGCTTTCGTGCTTATGGGGGTTGATCAGCGCTCGTAGCAGTATTTTCCGGACAAAAGACTGGATGTCATTTTACATAACTAGATCTATTTTTGAGGCTTGAGGCTTCCCTCATGTGTGCTTACGATAGCGATGGATACCCGTAATGACTGGTCAAATCAACGAGCGTTTCTATGCCTGCGAAAGGCCCAACGCTAGGATGAGTGAAGCGACTATCTTTGAGGGGCGCGGCTCACCAAGATCCAAACGATATGAAGGATCTTTGCGAAATGTGTTTGACGCAACATATGAAAGTAGCGCAAACCTAATATGCGAGACAGCAGATTTCGTGAGCAGATTGACCTTCTGCGGTATATCTGAATAAGGATATGATGAATACCAAATACGCGCGACGTAGCCTGCTACATTATTGAAGGAACTTGTCAGGGTAGATCGAAGTTCCAGAAGCCAAACCCGCTTGCATTCTTAGAACATCTTACAGGAATGCGTTGGGAATCAAACGAGTAACTACAGACGCTATTCAAGTAGATCTCCGCTAAACTTATCAACTTGAATATGCAAGATTATTGGTGGTTTGCAAATCTAAATATGGACAACGTGAATCACTAAGTTAGTCCATAATCTTGAATACTTCCTCGAACACAACACCAGGAGCGTTCCTTCGGCTTAGAGATAAGGGAAACCGTCAATTTAATCGATGAAGATATATATATATATTACATAGTACATACGACGACAAGCCGTGGCTAGACAAGAAGCTGAAGAGGTCGCATTGTACGGCGAGAGTAGATTGCGCCCCGAGATGGCTCGAAGGCTGAAATTGCTTGTTACTTGCAGGGAGCGGCATCTCCTTGATTTCCCAAAGTATATGCCTCCAGGCGGCTCGAAGTGGATTTAGGGCCAATAAAGTATTAGAACCTTCAAGTCCTAGCGTTCGTGTCCTTGAGTAAATTCCCTGGGTTGCTTGGGTTCTCGATGGACACTAAGAACAAGGAGGCGGATATAGGGGGCATAGCCATCGTAACGCAACTTTCTGAGATCTACAAAAGACTGATTATTCTCGAAAGCGTATTCGCAGATAAATATACATACGTTCAGCTTTCCTGACTGCTTTCCCTGCGTCCTCTTCGTGAGAGGATATGAGATATGGGCCAAACGGCTGGCGACCTTGGGCGTGTTTCCACTCGGTGCAAAATTCTGGGCACGTACCGCTAGCTCCCCATACGCACTCCGAGACATGAGAAGGCTTTATTCGACGGTATTCTTGAGTCTTGGCCGCATATATGCTGCTTTGAGGCTGATTTTTGACCGATTTCGAGTTGAAGGGCAATGCGACCGTTGAAATCTCACAATCCTCGTCTCGGAGTCTCCTTCAAACTCTGTTCCTCCGCTAAATGCTTGCGTGGCTCAAGGGGATCGCGTTCCAGAGGCCCCCAGAGCGAAATCCATCGTTCCAATGGATAAATGACATGGGTTGAAATGCTTCAGAGTATTTTGCTGGCAAACTTGACGGAGGATTGACCAGAAATTGCGGTAGCACGTAGCAGGAACAGAGAGTAAATGGCGCATTTGTTGAGTAGAAACAGGCTAAGGGGATCTGTCCTCTTGAGGCGAATTTGAGGCCTTGAGGAGAGCTCGAGAGGGACTGAGCGCGGACTTGTGGGGGGAAATTCCGTGGCTGATTTGAAATTTGGCGCAAACTCTCATCTCATCTCTTGCCACCATCATCCTACCATAAATTCCACGCGGTTCAAAGGATTTTCCTGGCTTCGCTCCACTTTCTCGACTTCCAGAGTTTGCTAGATTATGGCTTGGACGACTTGCACATCGTTGATTTGCGCATCACACAACCTTCTCGCCGTCTGATGGCATTTTTGCACCGTTGGAATTCGTGCTTGACTCGAAATTCTTCAACTTGAGGATGATTGAAGCAATATATTCTTTCTTGCGACAGCTTGCGGTCTTGGCTCTTGCAGCCTTGATGCACAATCAGACGAGCTTGATGCACTCCTTCAGCTTTCCTTGCCGTTGGAACCTGGGCTAGCAGATGCAGGTAGAGCTTTTCCTGGGAGGTGGGGCCACAGTAAGATTGAGGGGTCTGGGAGCATCGCGAGGACCAGACTGAGGTTCACATTGGTGAGTTTTCGTTGGCGGACGGGTTTCCTTGGTCGTCTTCACGCACACCGTGCAGCTTCTCCAACAAGCACAGCAACGCAAGATGGCCTGAGTGCTGTTCTTCATGGGGGCTCACCACGCAAACAATACGGGGATAAAAAGTATGCCATAGTTCCAGCATGGACGGTCCAGAGAACATCGCATATATCAAGATTATACGGTCGAATTTCTGCAAGAAAAATCTGGGATTATTGCCAGCATAGAAAATCAGCACCTCAAGTATCGGGTATGTTCCTAGACCTTATCGTGCCGCATTCTTGTATTGAATTTGCAGTATGCCTTGATCTAGGATCTTCGTGGTGGTCAAACGTCTGGACGGTCTTGAAGCATTCATAACTCTTGCTGCCAGCAGGGCCATGTTCTTGAAATCAATCTTGATGGTATGTTTCTGGCACACAGTGGATGTTACCTCAGTTAACGGTGCAAATTAGTGACAACGTCGAGTCATGAGCAGAACCAAGTTACGAACTTACTGTGACTCGGATTTATACGCGTGTCACATGTGACGGTCACGGGCGCGTTACCTTATTTGGTCCTCCGTAGCCTGGCAGTCGGTGCGTCGGGCTTCGATGGCAATCATGACTCAGGTCTTTATCCGGAAGGCTCATGTGACCAGGGCCAAGGGCTCCGCTCGCAGGGCACGCAGATTTGCGCCCTGTTCCTTCAGGATCCAGGCCAAAAGTCGTACTGGAATTGCCTTAGCTTGGAGCAAGAAAAGTTCGCCGTCGCCTCGTGTTCTATTTGGAAGCCATGGGGACGTCAAGTAACATCGAAGGTGCAAGGATGCCCAGCTAAAGACACCGCCACGCCACGCCAGAAGGATAATGGGCAGCACAGAAACGACATACACGTCGTACAAATGAACATGGGCCAGTTTGAGGCGGCGTGAAGGGGTCCGTTTTCCCTGTGGTCATTTCTTGGTCCAGATGGTGCGATGTTTCGGCTGAGCGGTGATGGATAGGTAAAGTCAAAGCAATCCCTTGCAAATTCCACGCTTCTATATGGGAACCCAATACAGAAGATTTTCTTCGGCTAGATATGTACATGACCGCCACCCTCAATATAAAAACCGGGACAAAACCACCGAACCGTAGGCCCTCCTTTCTTCTCTACCACCAGCATCGACACCCTCCGTGTTCTCCACGCTCGTTCTTGACAAATCCAACAATGCAGCTCCTTTTCCCTCGCTCTCGCAACAGTGGGTGCCACATGTACGCGCCGTCCATTGAACAGACCCTGGACTGGTACTATATCTCGCAACTGCGACTACCGACCTATCGGTTCAGACATAATACTCGTTTTCATCCGTATGTCCGCTATGTCGAAACCGATCCTCTTATGGTAGATCCCTTTCCATTTCAAACCACCCACACCAACCCATTTTTTAACAGTCAACCATTGACGAGCGCGACTCCCCTCGCCCGGCTCTTCCGCCGCCGCCTCCACCCCCGGCCTATCTCGCCAACGAAGTTCCACAAGCCCAAGAACTTGGTGGTGACCATGAGATGGAAGTTAACGGGGAAGCTGCGGAGAGACGGCGCTTCATCCAGGTTATTTTTGCAGTATGTGTCCTCCGAAAATTCTTCTAACCCTTTCTCATCTAGATAACTCAGAACCTCAAAGCTGCAGCAGAACGCATGATCCGCCGCCAACCAAAGTAGACATCCAATATTGCCACAAACGATATTGTACGCCGTTTCTTATCAATTCCTACTCCTATTCTCACCTGGCGTTAGCATGTACATTTATTCTTGGGGCTATACAGCCAGCCAGCTATTTCACCGCCCGATATCTGACTTCTTGACTACACCGTTCACTTTCTTGATGTTTATTTCTATGTCATTTTGCTCGGATGTATCGCTGCCGATTACATGAATCGCGCAGTAAAGGAAGAAAGCCAGATTCGCGTCGTAGAAGTTCCGTCCGCGTCGAGTCACCGTCACGCACATATAGAGTATACATTTTCCGTATCAAGAATTCCCAAGTACATAGTTACCAAGTATATAATTGTCATACTCAGCGCAGTGAGAATCATAGTCGCTACGCTCGAGCTTGAGCCCAACTATACGAATACAATCTTTAGTGCATTTCGAAGGAGTAGTCTAAGTTTAGGCGTAGATTATTTAGTATGCCGACAATAAACAAGAAATGAAGCTATGATACATATCAGTTATTCATCTCAACGTCCTCTGCCCTCAGACTTAGGGCTGCTAGTCGAATGGTATCTAATTTGCTTCTGAAGACATGTATTGCTTCCGGCAGGAGTCGTTCGGGCGGGTAGGCTCCTTCAGACTCGACATTGACTGCGAAGGCAAAGAATCAGCTCATGGCAGGAATGTAATCGCGAGCCCGACATACACAAGAAATAATCTCGAATGCGTTTCAACTCTACGCATCCCTCGAATTCCGGGTGTCGTAGCGCCTCTCTGCTGACGGTGTCGTCGCGAACTGCCTCGGGGTCGACACTAACCGCCTTCGTTCGAGGATCGATGCGAATCACTCCTTTCGAAAAGCATTTCTGGAATTTTTCCGCGTGTTGTGGAGGAACCGGCTTTTGTGGGTTGAGCTGGATGTATGGCAAGAGACGATACGACGCCGTGGCTGCACACACAGAGAGTCATGACGAGGCTCCCGCTGAAAGCAAATGGGGGGCGCGTACCTACTGGGCTGAACTTGGCATGGTCCTTCCCCACTCCTTTGACCGCGTGCAGTTCCATATTGACTTCCTGGCCTGGACGCAGCTTCGCGAGCACAATGTTGGGATTCGTCGGGGCTGGCGGCTTGTGCGCAAAGACTTCGAGCTGTTCGCCGACAGGCTCCCAGGTCAGATGCCCCGAGAGAACCTGGTCGTTGATATATGGATGGTCGCGATTCGCGCTGCTCGTGCATGCGACTGAAAGCTTGAACACCATTGTATTGCGATCGGTTGGCTGTTCGTCGGGAGCTGGCTGCGAGAGTAAGAACGGTATTCGGAGCGCGACGCGTCGCGTACCCACATTTCTTCATCTCCATCACGGCTGGGTCGACGTTCAAAGGGACCATCCCGATCCGCTGGGCAAGGACTTCATCGACTATAACCGATGTATTATTCCAGACATAGACCGATTCAATGCAGACCGTCGGCACCTAATCCATATCGTTTCACTTTTACACTTCTTCCCAGAGTGAATGGGCGTACCTCGGCGATCATGATCCTCCTGAACGCATTGGCGATCGAAGCATCCACACCCACAAGGTCAAAGTCGATGGATCTTTGCGACAGTTTCTGAACTTTGACTTGCAAATTCTACCATGTCCATGATCACGAAAGGAAAGGGTAAAAATGCCGGCAGACGCACCTGCTTGAATTTATTGAGGGACCATGAGTGGTCCTCGCCTGGGTAATGGCCAGGAAAGTCGGTGCTCGATACATCAGCAACGCGCTCAGCTCGAATATTTACGTGTCGCCGAGGGTCTGATAATGGCTGCATATTTCATCACAAGTTGAGTTGTTCATGATTAGTTGATTAGTGAAGTAGTATCAGTTATTGATCGTGAGAAAGTATACATTACCGTGAGACTATCCTCGACAGTGACCCTCCTCGTACCAAGATCTCAGACACTAAATACTGAATACTGAGTACTAGTGCAAGTTGTCTTTCTTACACCTCGTCTGTTCATCGTTGTAGCATTCAGAATAACCAACACAAAGACAGAGGGAAAACAACAGGATTGACTCACGTGCGATGGGCGCTTTCTCTCCATCTCCACATGTTTTGCTCTTGACTACGAGTTGACTGCGATGAAACTCGATGCATCTTTGGATGAAACGCAGTTAATTCTCACAGGATAACAGTTCGTCCGTCATTTAAGCCTCTGAAGCTTTGCGCCCTAAGTCTCCTTCATCCCACAACCATTCCGAAACAACCTTCAAACTCTGAAATAGATGAACGCTCTGGATGAAATCGTCGATGGCCTGTATCTCGGAAAGTGAGTATTCTGCTGGATCAATCCTTGGGAACCTGAACACGAAGTTGCTCCAGCATCTTCTCCCCACGCAATGGACGCATCCTGAAAGAAGCAAACATCAGATACATCCTATCAGTCACGCACGATACGATCTCCCTTCCTAAAGACCACGACATAGTGGCTCATCGCCGGATCGAGGTAGAGGATTACGGCGATGTGGTAAGTTTCCTTGTCAATTAGCTCTGATAATGGCCAGGCTCATGCTCGTCATAGGATATCCTGGAACGTTTTGAGGAAGCCAACACATTCATCGACACGGCCCTCGCTTCTGGATCTAGCATCCTTGTACACTGCGTGCAAGGCGCGTCGCGAAGTGCGTCTTTCGTCGCAGCATATTGTCAGTCTTCTCCTTCCGTTGGCCGGTATCACTTGACGAGTACTTAAACCAGTGATGCAACAACGCGGATGGTCTCGAGACGAAACCCTCCAATTCATGCGCTCCAAGCGGCCTGCTGTAAACCCAAACCCAGGATTCCTTGAACAGCTCGAGGTGTATCAGAAGTCCAACTGCAAGGTCACTGCGGAATCGCCGGGGTACATTGAGTGGGTGAGGAAAAGAGACGAGGCGTTTGCGAAACAGATGCAGGATATCCAGGGTACAAAAGCGACTTGAGAGGATGATGCCCCTCTAGCGAATGCATGTTGCTCGTTACACAACACATGCTGAGAAGGTTCCCGCGTGTCTTCCGTTGTAGATCCTTACTCTCTTTCTAGTGCTCGTGTCGGGCGCCAAGTACTTTGAATCAAGTCGTTACACGAGACTTTGACATCGGCCAGGTTTTATACACAAGTACATTGCGGTTTGCCTTCTGTTTTCGTACCAGCTTGAACGCATTCAGCACTGCTTAGCATATGTTCCTGAACTCTTGCTTCCAGTACCCTCCTCAAGTTTCCCTTCGCTATGCTCGCCCTTCTTCCTGTGAAGACCTTCGAGGATGCTCAATCCGTGAGCTGGAGAATCATTACTGGATAAACTTTCGGTGATTTCCATCTGCGAAACAAGTAGTAGCTCATCAATGTATGCAGAGCACATAATTCGGAAATCCCTTACAAGGTCGGCAACGAGTCGGTCAATGAGCTATAGTCTTTACTAAGCGGACGCAATAACCAGAAGAGAAATCAGTGATACGTACGACTTCGGTCATATTCTCTCTGACGACAACACGCAAAATTTCAACCTTCTGGAGGTCGGGGGCCAACTCGTAATTTGGTACGATCCTGTATAGAAAGTGTCAACGATGGATACCCTGGCGGAATGAGCAATACATCATACCATCCCTTTGAACGCAGCAAAGTTTGGATCCACTTTTGTTGAATATCGGGATATTTTTCTTTGAACGAGTCTGAGAAGCGGAAGGCAACTACAGGCAACCCAGGTTCATAGCTCTGCAACGTAGTGAGCCTTTGAGTATGACAAGGGTCAGGTATCGTACCTCAACGCTTTCTTCGTCGAAGTCTTTAGCTGCCTCGCCTCCGCCAAAAGGGCGATGGATATCGCTGAGAACGTGGTAGTATCCACTGCGCTCTAAAGCCCTGCTCAACAGTCTTGCGTTCTGCAGGTCATTCAATGCTACCGCTCGGTACCCCTCAAACCCGAGATGAAGGAGGTTGAAATACTGAGCGATAATGGGCGCTGCGGGCCTCGAGAAGTTGAGAGAGAATGAGTATTCCACTGAACCAAGATAATGGAGCTCGAAAACAAGATCCTTGGGGAGGAACTCCTTCGAGCGCCAGACAACCCAACCTACGCCGACAAGGGCAAGCCCAAATTTGTGACCCCTGTACGAATATGGTTATGACATTGCCTCAATTAGCCACAGCGCCAACTACGAACGATGTGTTGATGGATACAACTCGAGGAAGTTTGAAATCCCATTCAAGCTTGGGCTAGTCAGCCAAAATATTAGCGAAAATCTCAAGGCGGTTTCTTCCTGCAAACGTACTGTCGCGAATGGAGCAACGAATGCACCTGAAGCTCCATCGACTACGTACGTGGATGGTCAATTATTGGCCTCTCTCTGAAAGGGGGAAAGGGTAGGCTAACCATGGATGGGAACAGAGTGGCCTGTCTTCGCCTCGTATTTGTCAAGGAGATCGGATATCTCTTTGACTGGTTCATAGTGCCCAGTATAAGTACCTTGAGAAATTTGGCTTAATCATTCCATGAGCAAGGAAAGGAGCAAAATAGTACATACTTCCCAGAATGACAAATACGCCGATGGTATTTTCGTCCACATACTGCATAATCTTCTTTGGATCGAGTCTATACTTGCTCTCTTCCGAGATGGGGACAAGTCGGCATTCAACTTCAAAGTACCGGGCGAACTTTTCAAGAGCAACTTGAGCGTTGGCACCCATGACGATGTTTGGGCCGGGTTCGTGGATTGATTTCCCAGCAGCTTTGCGCTTTTCTTGCCAGATGCGCTTCATGGCTAGTCCACCAAGCTGTATAGCTTCGGATGAGCCGGTGGTCGCTGTTCCTATAGCATTTTTGCTAGATGGTGCGTGCCAAAGGTCCGCAAGCATCGAGATACCTAAAAAAAGGTCGACTAAACGTCAAGCATGCATATACATAACATTTACATCGAGTGTGAATGATTTCTGTACATATATGCGTGTCAATGGTACGATCTCTTTGAAGGAACGAAAGGACATACGAGTCATTGGATATTCATCCTGGTCGATGAGATTCTTGTTCATGTTCTCTTGCATAAGTTTCATCGCGGGTTCTGGAATCCAGGTGTGCACAAATGAAGCAAGATTCAGGGTAGCCGACCCATCTAAGAATATCCGATATGAGCTTCTCCAAAATTAGGATATTACCGAGTTTCTGATTGACCTAAACTGAGTTCGTCGTGAATGAGCTGATACGCAGCATCCGCTCCAATACCCTGAGAAAGATAGTGAGCTTTAGGAGATGCATGTAATGTAACATATGACTGACCTTTGACGCAAAGGTGTACTTGGAGATGGGGTTCGTTCCGTACCGTGCGCCATAAGTGTGGCTGAGAGCATCTGGATTGGTTTTAGTGAGGCTATGGTGGTGCATTTTCTTGTCCTATGGTGCATCTTCTTCAGAATCTGGGAGAACCACAATGGCGTCGACACATACATGGGCTTCACGGACGAGACGGTCGGGATTGACGTGCTACGGAGGAAATACTGAGCGGAGGACGTTGGGCACAACGAGTAGGGGTGTTACCTTTGAGAGAGACATGGTGGTGGGAGAGAGGACGACCGTTGGCGAAGACGCGGAGGGCTCTTATACTTATATCTTTAGCCTCTAACGGCTATAAATAACTTACTTGTTTATTTATAGCGCAGTCTTAAGTTGCCGAGTCATGATGCCGTTGTGAGCTCATTTATGGGAGTAAATGTGAAATTGCAAACATACAGTGACACGAGGAGATATCATACGCTCGAGTGACAACGTCGAACAGGAAACATCCTACGGCTATTGCACCCCACTGAGCACCATTCAACACGGGCTGGTTTGGGTGAGAAGAGCTAGACGCCACGGGAGCGAATTATAGCTACCACTGGCGGTTGGGGACATCCCTTGGTACAGATAACGCATCCCGCAAGCGCTGATCGACATGGTCTGGTCAACATTAGTGCGGACCACTTCGCCGTGACTGATGTCCATCGTCCACGGAGTGCCCGAGAAGGCAACATTCGCTGTGCCAGCAAAAGGATTTGTCTGGCTCGCTGCAAGAGGCGTCCACGAACCACTGAGGGAGGTTCCCCTCCAGGAGCGGAAGTAGCGGTGGCCATCGCTGCCAATGCATTCAACGACAAGGAGGAACTCCTCCCCAACCTTGTAGACGTTGGAAGCCTCAAAGAGATTGTGGCTGTTCGAGTCTTGCAGTGCTATCACTGGCTCGCTCATTCCCGCCGGGAAGTTACTGACCGACGTCTGGGAGCGGTAAAGGTGGCCATTATCGTCCGAGGAGAATAAATGGCAGTTCGACGAGTCGCAGATAACCCACATATCCACCCAGAATCCGCTGCCGATGTTGTTGGTAATGATGTTGGGAGTCCCAGCATAAAAGTTCTGGGGTGGAGTCCAACCGTTCGGATTGCTGATGTCTGAGTTTGTGGAGTAGGCCGCATTGCCATTCTGGAAGATAAGGTACCATTTGTTCTGCGGCGCCATGAAGAATACTTGAGGCGCTGCACGGTAACCTGAACCAATCGGGGTCTCGTCAAGGTAGTAGAACGGGGCTGAATCTGCTTCGTTGAAATCGGTGAAGCTGAGATAGACGAGGTTGTACCCTGCGTCATGTGCCGTGCTAGCAAATACGTGGTATTTGCCGTCGTGAAACACAACCGACGGATCTTTCCAAGCGGAAAGATTACGACTATCAACTTTGGGGCTGATGAGGACGCCAGTCGAGCTCCAGGTGAAGCTCGAAGGAAGGGTGGTTCCAACAGGGCTAGCGGCCGTGGACGTGCTACTAACGGTGGGGGCAGCTTGTCCTGGAACACATTGCGAGTACCATTCTGTGGTATACATTAGAGTTCGAACTGGGAACGAGCACAAGGCTGATAATCACCATTTTGGACTGAACAGATACCTGTGGTACAGGTAGTTTCGCCACTTCAAATGCAAACCATTAGCAAGTTCACTGACGTCGACTGAATCACTGACGTCCAACCGCTCTAGGGAGACAAAGATTAGAAGTCATGAACCACGGTCAGAAACCAAAGTACATACCCCTCCGCATTGACCATATAGAGGCACTGCAGCCGTAGCCGCAGATGCGAGTACCGTAAGAAAGACGAGAGCCTGATACATCCTGAGGCGCAGGAGAGTAGTGTTAACTGATGTTAACGATTTTATTCACATTTCTCTCGCTGAAGTTCGGAACGATTGTGCTTCCCATCTGTGCTGGCATTCCGTAGACCGAGAATTAGCCAAAAGCTTTACACACATGTCTTGACGAAAGAATACGCTCATGTGCTTCGTTTTGCACCACTGGTCGGAAAAGAAAAGAAGATGTTTACAGAAATCTGGAGATAATACCCTTCGCAGCGCGGAAAATCCCGGCGTTACATAAAACATACACGTTGTTTCGCCGACGCTAGCAAGACTCGCTTAACGACTCTATCTATGCTCGTCAAAATATATGACTAGGACGACCTAGATGCATTGCATGAAATAGGGAGTGTTGGGAGGTACAGCGATGGGTAGGTGAGATGCGTGATAGCAGCGCTATATACAATTGGACAATATCACAACAAGAACATTGACGATTGAATCGATACAACATGGGAAGGTCCAGAACAGATGTACAAGCTGGAGCCGAAGGCCAGAGAGAGACAGATCCAAAGTTAAATCAAGTTTCGAATCACCTCTGGCGGCTGAGATAATCTTGATACAGAGCGTCAACGAATGACTTATCGGTCTGTAGGGAAGACATTGTTAGCATAAATGTAATTGATGGAAGGAAAGGAAAGACGAACGTGAATGAGGGTCAGTAATTCCATTACGAATTCATTCCTTGCCAGTTTCGCTTGTTTCGCTTGACCGTTCATGCGTGGGGACGAAATCGCGCTGATGCTCTCTTTCAATAAGTCACCGCTTAAACGAGATGCGTTGCCGTCTGCCTTGACCTTCGGCGCTGACTGCTGGGGAGCTTCCTGAGATTGAGGTGGAGGAAGACCAAGCATAGAAGAAATGCTGATAATGGCCGGGTCAGCGATAGGAACAGCTGGAGGCGGAAGAGCAGGGATAGGCGAAGGAGAAGAGGTAGTTGCTGATGCTCGTAAATGGGGTTGGCGTTGAAGCACCGCGATCATAGGCTCAACGACATCCACGCCTTTCTGTTTCCCAACACCGAGTTTCCTAGCTTTCTTGCCCTTGACGTCTCCCCCAACGTGGGTCGTCAAGTCGTCACTCGTGCTCCCGTCATGCGAATGCAACTGCTTGGGAGTTCGTCCGTTGAGTTTCTTGGTATTGCTGGAATTGGGTGACACGGTAGCAAGACCATTGCTTTGGCGTTGGGCTTTCACCCTCTGGAACGCATCCATGTCGCTCAACGCTATCGTGTCAGAAAAATCTAGCTCGACAATGACGTCCTCGTCCTCGTTTTGATTTCCGTCAGCGCCAATGTTCTTGCTCCATAACTCTGCGTCCGTGCGGAACGTCACTGTCGGCCGTCCCGCAACAGAAGAGCCTGGGTCGGGAACAGTGGGATGCTGGCGAGCGGCGGATCCGTGAGCAGTGCTATGAGGATAAACAAAGTCGTGCATCCTCGATGAGCTTGAGGACCTTTCATAACCAGAGCCGTTCGTTGGAACCCGAGGTGTAACGTCCCCGTTAATGGCCTCTTGCCCCGTGGGTAGTCTATCCAAGACGGTGCTAGACTCCGAATAAGAGGCTCCGTCCTCCGAACTTATCACCCCATCATCCTCGTCGCCCCCTTCTCGCCCACTCCTCCTGGTACTCGAACTACCGCTTGTCCTATTACTTGCGCGAGAAGTAGAGGGGGTGGCTGAGGATGCCCTAGAGGCGGGAAGTCCAAGGAGATTCGTGATGACGTCTTGATTAAGTATCTGGGGAAGGGCTGTTGTTGTAGGCGTGGGTGAGTAAATAACAATCGACTCGGGCTCCGCTACGGTGTTGTTACTTAGCCTGGAGTTCGACGGGGGTAAAGTAGACGGGATCGCCTTGCTGGATGGAACAGAAAGACGGCTGTTAGAAACTACGCGCGTCGAAGTTCGTGGGTCTGCATTCGTAACCGTTGGCCCTGCTGAAGCAAATATGGTGTTCAACAACGCTAGTCCTGTCGGAGGCGCACCGTTTGAGGTGGGGTCGATCGTGGGTGGCTCTACGAGCGCGGCCTGGCCGGCTACAGAGGCGCCGACGCCAGCGAACAAAGAGTCGATAGTAGGCGAAGGAGCATGTCCATTCGTTGTGGGACTTGACGGATTGAGTTTGGCAAACAATTTGTCTAATTCGGACGACGCAGCATTAACGGCACGCGCAGGACTGACAACATTACCGCTGGCAGTTCCATTCAGAAGGAGAGTATGATTCGGCGTCGTCGGTTTCGTAGAAGAGGAATGTGCAATTCGTTCCTTGCTTTGTATGGTTGCGTTTGTTTGGTTGGACGGAGGGACAGAGGAAGTACGAAGGTGCGGGTTGGGTGGGGGTAGGCGATCGGGTCCGTACCTATACTCGTCGGGGTAGGGAATATTTTGCTTGACGTATGAATGTAACCTGCATCCAAGAGTTATTACAGCCTGACGATTCAAGGTATTTGCAACTCACCTAACCATGACATCCATCATAGGCTCCCTCGAGTCCGTTGCGAACATCCATAATCCTATGGTGATACCGGGAGCTTTATCAGCTTCTTTGTATTTCTCTACGTCCGGAATAAACCAAACGGGAGAGAATTTGTCCGGAACTTTGCTTCCTGCTGCCTCGCTTGACTTTATAATGGATTCAAGACGTCGAGCGGACCAAGATGGGTAGGATCGCATCATGAGGTAGCTTCCAGAAGTACTGATATTATCCTCGGGATATAGCCGTTGGTTATAGTCGTCCGTCCCCTGACGGTTGAGGATATAATACCCATAAGGCGGATAGGAGTCCCTATTGTATAGCTTCAGTTGACCGAAGATAGGATGAAGGAAATAAGTTAACCTTTCGTACAGGAACATACTTCCTTCATATCCTTGCTTTTCCCATTTGTCTCCGTTATGATGGTACACGCATACATGGCTGAATTGATCGAAGATGGAGATAATTGATGGATCTCTCCTCCGTAGAACCTTGAGGTTGGAATTGTACCGAGTGGCGGGGGACATGCCCATCTTTGCCGGGGAGCATTCTGAATGTTGAGGTGTCGCTGTGGCTTGACGTGGATTGACCACTGCCGAAGGGCGAGGTTTCATCGATTGTACAGCAATCTGTTGTCTTTGAAGATTTGGGCTATTTCGTACGCTGCTGCTTGCGTTGGAGGGTGTTCGTCGCGAGTGCATGATGAGGGGAGGGTTCAAGGATGTGTTCAGTGCTGCATTAACACAAAGAGGAATACTTTCCCACGAACATGGCTTAAACGCTCAAGCGCTCAAATTCAAACACACTCAAAATTCAAATCAGCCTTTAACACACGCGTTCTGGCGCAATGACAAGCTCTTACGGAATGCCAGCATAATTAATGATTTATACAATCACAATTTTGCCTCATGGCCCGCCCAATTCTACAGACTACTATGACAAGTCGACACCTAACGAAGACAACCTCAGTTAAAAGGTGTCGATAATGCGAAACTACGCTGTAGGTTAGGCAAGGGAATCTCCCAAGCCACTGGTTGGCGCGTTTTGCTTTAAATTGAGAAACTTATGGTAAAACTCATAACCCCTCCTTGCGTCATCAATCAAGTCTTTCAACAATTTTTTGTCCATCTCTATCAGCCCCTTGTCATCATATTCCGCGAAACGAAATGGTCCATCGGCGGGTCTGGGAGGCGACGGATGCATCTCAGAGGAGAGTTCGCGAATTTTTGACGCAATTTCTGCCTGCCACCGACCCCACACTTTGGTGTTTGTAGGGAGTAGGTGGCACATTATTCCTTTCGCGCACTCGACGTTTGTTTCAGGATCACCCTGAAGATCCGGAAGTCCACAGAGCAGCGCAAACACTACTGCAGAGGTCCTTGTGGGCAGTTGCAACTTTGTCCCAGTGCATTGGTTGTTTTTTAGGGGAAGATGTTTCATTAAGAGTCGTCGCTGAAGCTGCTCCTTGTCGATGGAAGAAAGATATGCATTGTAGATCCACGAGATCGCGAGGCTCGAAAGGAACATGATTTGCCCAAAAAGGTCACTGATAGGGATGAGAAAGAGTTGACCGATGAATTGGGTTGTCAACGATATTGCGCTGAAACCAATCTTGTGGTATGTTACATCCTTGCCTTCCTTCCCGTAGCGGACGATGAATTTGCCTTTGACGACATGGTTTATGGCTCTCTCCGACCCTCTGCAAACAATGAGGGTATCTGACTTGTATTCCAGGATTCCGTTCCCAGGAGGCGAATATTCTGAAGGGGACGGATGTTTGAGGAATACCTCTGCTGACCCGATGAAATAGCACGCTATTCCATTGCAGAGTATGCCGTACAGAATAACCCCAAAGGCGTACCATTCGCGATACAGCCCACAAAGAATGCAGCAAGCAATGTTGAGTGAGATGGGTACTAAAGCAATTGCTACAGGCCGAAGCGGTGATTTTGTATCGCCTAATGCAAGCGGGGTCAGGTCTGTTCCTTCATTGTTGCTTGCTTTTTCTTCAAAATCTACGATGATGACATTCATCACCTTCGTCGTACGTTCATTGGTTGTTGACTCGTCAACGACGGAATTCGACGAGTGCTCCTCGGACGTGGCGAGATTGTGACAATATTGGGCAAAAACGTGGCCAACATGCCCAGTGTCGTTCAGTGTGGTCCCAGAGATGATCCCTCTGTATGGGGGACCTTGCTCCCCATCCATTCCCAGGAGTTTGGCTGGCTCGTCATTTGGTCCAGGGTAAATCCCATCCCAAATACGAGATCGTGCGAGTCGGCCATAGTGCTTGGCGATGGTATAGGAACCAGGCGAATTGTACCAGCCCAGCCATTTCCGGTATCTGTAGAAATGCATGCTTTCCATGGCTGAGATCGCCTCCTCTCCTCCTAAGAAACCCACTATGCCACCGATATTCAGATTGAAGTTTGCGTGTTTCAAAGGGGCTTCCATCCCTACAGCTAATCGATCTAAGCAATCTCAGACGATATCAAGGGTGATCAGAGTGCACTCGACTTGCCGTAGACTAGGTCTTTCTGAGGTTGCTCGCCCGCAACTCAGAGAGGGCAGAGAGCGAGAAGAAGAGGAGGATTTGGGGGTCAGGCACCTGAACAGGTCTCCATCTTGTAGGGCATGGAGTTCCTTCCTTTTTGTGAGAGAGCAGTATGTTATCGCACTTCGAAATAGCGCTCGATGGGCTCGTGGTGAACAGCAATGGGTAAAAGTCACATCACTAGTGCCAAGTCTAGCGCCAGTGATAGAAGTAGGTGGTCCCACCATTCAATTGTCGCAACGAGTCCCTTCGAAGCTGTAGTAGTTTGATGAGTGCGATGACCCCACTTTTTTGTGATCTCTGTGAAGATTTCACCTGTTCAAAGCACTGCCGTTTGTGTACGAACGGGTTCCTTCCAAATGTATGATGGCGGCGGAAAGAAAGTTCAAGGATGTGTAATCTACCACGCTATTCCAAACAAAGGAATCGTTCCCGGAGTGTTCCCCGTATGCAGGTATGAGCTGATTTAGTTAAAAGGGTCCTTGACGGGATTTCCAATTGTTTCCCTTGCGCGCTCATGAAGTTGTCCTGAAGTCAAGCATCGGATAGGGGTCGTGCTCTTTCTAGGAAGTAAATGCTCGCCCCTGAAGAAAGGATTCAAAGCTTGGCAGATGTCGACACTCCATGCTCACTGTGCAGAAGAGCGAGTGGGCATCATGTGTGGATGACGCGAGTCCTGCGCGGTATCACCAAGAACGCAGGAGAAGATATTTCTTGAGGGGCTCGGATACCTTGTGGTGGAAATTAATAATTCATGTTCTACACTGCGAGATAAATAAGTACTGCATATGTGATACATGGCTAAGCTTGGGAAGATACTACGCCGGGGAATTGGAATGTGTGTTTGGGTTCGGTGCCGCCCCCACGGATTTGAGAAACAAATAAGACTTGTAGCCTCCGCGTGCATCATCAAGTAAATCCTTCAGCAAGTTCTTGTTCCCCCCGTCAAATTCCTGAAGCTCACTCTCCGCGAAATCGAACAATGTCGGAGGAGGCTCTGCGCGATCTTTCTTGATGTCAGATAGTGTGTGAACCCGGTCGGAAACCAAAGTTCGCCACTTATCCCATACCTCAGTGCCCGTAGGAAGCATGTGGCTCATTATTCCTTCTGCGCGCTTCTTAATGGAAGCCGGTTTTCCTGGGTCCTCACCCGGCAAGCCACAAAGCATCGCAAACACTACTGCAGACGTCCTGGTGGGTAGTTCTAATTTCTTGACTGTCGTGTGGAGGTTCTTCATTAGAAGGTGCTGCTGGAGTTGCCCTTTGTCGATGGACGAGAGATATGCGTTGTAAATCCATGAGATCGCGAGCGTAGACAGGAACATGATTTGTCCGAAGAGACCGCTGAGAGGGATGAGGAAGAGCTGGGCAATGAACTGGGTCGTCAATGAAATCGCACTGAAACCAATCTTGTGGTACGTCTTGTCTTTGCCATCCTTTCCGTACCGAACGATAAATTTGCCTTTGACGCGATTAACAGCTTTCTCCGAGCCTCTGCAAACGATGAGGGTGTCGGACTCGTGCTCCAAGATTCCGTTCCCGGGTGGCGAATGTGGCGAAGGGATAGTGTGCCTCAGGTATATCTTGGCTGACCCGATGAAATAGCACGCTATCCCGTTGCAAAGAATGCCGTATAGGATAACACCGAAGGCGAACCACTCGTCATACAGCCCAGAGAGAATGCAGCAGACAAGGTTGAGAAAAATGGGTACTGAAGCGATTGCCACAGACCAAAGAGGCGACTCGGTATGTGCCAATTGGAGGAGGGTATCTGCTTCGCCGACCAAGGCTCCACCGTTGTCTGAGTTTTCCTCGAAATCAACGACGACGACGTTCATTACTTTGGTCTTGCGACCAGGCACTGGGGTGTTCGATAATTCTACGGCGTCGTTTTTCATTAGGCTCTGGTTCATCTCGACGGATTCGGTAGTCGACGTCCTCTTGTCGTCGATGATCAGCGTCGTCTGTCTTTGGTTGGAGAAGACGGGATCGGATGAGTACTGGGACACAGTTGCTTTCAGGTCGTGACAATATTGAGCAAATATGTGCCCAACGTGTCCGGTGTTGTTTAACGTGGTTCCGGAGACGATACCTCGATATCGCGGCCCTTTCTCCTCGTCCATCCCCAGAAGTTTGGCTGGCTCATCGTTTGGTCCAGGGTAAATGCCATCCCATATCCGAGATCTTGCTAGTCGTCCATAGTGCTTCGCAATATCATATGAACCGGGGGAATTATACCAGCCCAGCCACTTTCGATACTTGTTGAAATGCATGCTTTCCATCGCTGAGATGGCCTCTCCCCCTCCCAAGAAACCCACGATGCCACTGACATCCAGATTGAATTTCGTGTTGTTCAAAGGGGCTTCCATCCTACAGCTATGTCTGATTGATAATAAGCATATCTGTAGTGGGTTCGACTCACCGTACGATATTGGCAGGGGAAGCTGGGATGCGACTCGATGGCAGAGGGCGAGTAAAAACAAGACTTGAGGCTTAGGCAGGTCGATAGGTCGCCCTTTCGTAGAATATAAAGTCTCTTGCATGCTGCGACAGAGCAATGCGCTATAGAGCGCCCAGAGTCATGGCAAACTTGTGGTAATGGGCTGGTTGCGTGCGCGTTGATATGTACTGAAGTACACATTCCAATCTTGCAGCTATTTCATATTCGGTCTCGGACACGTACATCGAGCGTTCCAGTAGTTTAACATTGATGTTTGGCAAAATTAAACAGGGCTTCCAATGCCATGGTCCGTTTAGCGAGGGAGCCGTGTTGTCGTTCTGATCATAAAGCTAAAAAATACCAGAACAGCCTCGCGTAGGCCAGCCAGCCTTCGAATTTGAACTTGAGACATGCGTAGGCCACTGGCAAACGCAGAAATTAGAAGAAGGGTGCTGATCGTTCTGTGCTTTAGGATCATGTGAGTCTCAATAGCCCCTATTTCCTTCCAGACTAGTACTGTGAGACGGGTGAGACGGGCGCGGTCTTCCTCACCACCACCACCACCAACGTCAATGGGCGGACCGAATCTCGAAGTATTCAAATTTGCCCTCTATCTCTTCGTACCTATAGCGGCTCTGGTACATTTTGGAGACCCGCAATGGTACAGAGAGAATGTTTTACCCGTAGGTCCCTCTTGTTGCATTAGTCCAACTTGCTCATGACTCTCGTCTCATAGTATAAGGAGCGGTTGTTCCCTCCAGAAAGCCGTCTACTTCAAACTATACCAAAGGACCAGAGCGCGATTAGAGAAGAGCTAGCGCGTATAAAAGCAGAACGTTTGGCGCGACGCGCTGCTAAAGAAGCGGAAGAGGAGGCCGACCGCCGATAATTGGTGGGTTTCCCTCAAAAAACTCAACGTTAGTGTGAGTCACATCGTCTTTGGTTGCACATGTAGGGGCTAAATGGCTGGGCTTGCTCAGATGTACCCTCCGTCGTCGCATCGCTCAATCACCTCTCTTATAACGCCATGTACTATTTATCTCTGTTTTCGACTGGGGGTAACAAGTTCTCTATTGCGATCTATTTATCTACTTTGATCACATCGCCATCGCAGAATACGTCCCAAGACCCGGCCTCTGCTTTCAAATCTTCGTCGACAATATCTCTATACTCCGTCATGTCCGACAGGGACACCTTGAAGCCGCCACATACAATGAACACTACGCTTTTGGCGCTCGAAGGAACGAGTCTGGCGAACAGCGACGGTTTGTAGGCGGGCACCAGTGTGGTCGAACAAGCCAATTCAACGAGCATCTTATGGTCGTCTGAACCCGTGTAAATTCATGTCTGTTGCGTGTTACAAGATGCGCAAACAACACACACCGGCGAAATCCATAGCGGCTTGCATAGCTAACTCGTCTGGAATTGTAACACATCTCACCCCTCCTTTCCTTTCCAACGCCATCTTGACGACCCCGGGCGCCGGTGACGAAGCTCCGAGGGATCCAGAAGCGCGCGACGATAGTCTATGAAAGAATGCCAACGCCAGGCCATATTCATCATCCTTGACAGCCCTGGCGTCTGCTGGTAAGTCGTGCGAAGGATCACGGTTGAGCCGCATAGTGTGGTAGAAACAGTCCGTTCCGATAGTTTCAAGGGTGACTATCGGAACTGTACCAAGAATTCAGCACGCGATTCAGGGATGCACATCCAAAGCTCACCGTCGTCCCAGTCAACTGCTTTGCATCCGAGGATAAGTCCGCCTAATAGACCCCCGCCTCCAACGCTGCAAAAGATCGCGTCCGGCTTGTCCACTAATTGCACATATATTTCCTTGATCATCGATGCGTGGCCTTCCCATACAATCTTGTTCTCGTATGCTGGCACGAGCACTCTATTTGTGTTCAGTCAGCAATCATTGGTCGCGATTCGTAACCTTGTACGAACGCCTTCGCCTCCGCCCTCACCATATTGCGCGCCGCCTCCAAGGCATACAAATACGACGCACCTCCGACAACAACGTCTGCGTTCTGCCTCTCCAGGAGCGCAATGGTGGACTTGGTAGCGCCGTCCGGGATGAACACGGTGCACTTGGCATTGAGTGCATTGGCTGCGCATGCTGCTGCAAGCCCAGCATTCCCTCCTGACGCGACGACAAGATGCACTGAGGCGCCGTGGGTAGATTTGGCTTGTTGGATGAAGTGAGAAATCCCTCGATACTTGAACGAATGCGACGGATGAAGGTTCTGTAACAAGCTCAGTCAGCAGTGGTCACGCAATGATGCCCTGCCAGGGACCTTACTTCGAGTTTGAGATATGCATTACATCCGAGCCTTTTCGAGATACCGCTGGAAAGAATCAAGGGTGTCTCTTGCCACAGAGGTTGTTCTGACATCGTTGGCGTTGGTGGAGGCTCTGGAGTGATTGTGTGTCAGCACTCCAGGTATAACGGCGGTCCTCGGTCCGGGGAGGAGGGCGACCCTGCAAACTGCTAATTATAAAATTGAAGCGATAGCGCCCGCGTCTCTGCTTCATAGACATTACGACCAGATGGCAAACCGAAATGCCTCCGCCATACCTGATAGCCAATCATTTGGAGGACTCGATTCAAAGTTTTTGACTGTAAGTTTTGATGCCTCCTTTTCGGTGGTTGTAACTGAGTTGTGATATTCGACGATGGACTCAATAGGCACTGATGAAGCAGATCCCCAAAAATCCTGTGACCGGAAAGGTGGAAATGCCAGATATCATGAAGCAACTGTCTACTTGTCTACTATGCACTCCGTATACTAACGCGTCAAACTAGATATATGTCGACCCATCCAGAAGAGATGGAGAAGCTATTGACGCAGGCTGATGCCGCAAAAATTGGCGACACAAATGTAGACTTGGCTGGTTTTGACTACGCGTCGCTTGGGAGGACGATCGCGCATGAAAGCTTTTGGGTGATCCAAATAGAAAATATGGGCTTTGTTGACGCGACAGGAAAGCCATTGGATGCAGAGGCAGCCCGTACCACCCCCGGGGCGACCCCAACTTTCATCATCTATTGCTACGATGATGGCGAGTCACATCGGTTCATGCAGGACGTTGACGGATTGCCTACCACTGAAACTATTCTGCAGTGAGTCTTCGCCGAACTGACGAGACCCTTACCTAAAGTCCTTCTTGAGATTTATTCGTTGCGCCATAGCAACACCTCTGCCGCCCCACAAGCCCCTCCTCCCGTGGTTCCTAATGCTATCTTCTAGACTGAAGCAACATGCCGACGGCCTCAGACCATTCCTCGACTCGCTACCGAAACCCTTCCATTGGCGTGTCGAAACCGCCGAAGAAGCAAAAAACCTTCATGATGGCGTCGACAAGCTCAACCAGCGTGGAGTAAAGGTCTCCCTCAATCTTGCCGAGAAGGATAAAACTGCCGGGAATTCCGCTTTCCAGAAGAAAGACAGGGTCGCTGCGATCCAATTCTACAGCGATGCCATTGGTCATCTCCTGGATGCTCTCAGTCAGAAGCCGATGCCATCTGACGAGGCCAAGGCCAACAAGCTAATGAGTGTTTGCTTTGCCAACCGGGCGGCGACGTACTTGCTACCTGGAGATGGAATTGATTTGAAGAAGGCCTTAGCTGATGGCGAAAGCGCAGAGAAGGCAGACCCGGATTACGGGAAAGCGTACGTACTTGTAGCCTCATTGTTCTCTCCCGCAATATTGATTGTGCTTTAGATACGCCCGTCAAGCAACGGCTTGCAAACAACTTGGAGATCTTGAAAAGGCAAAGGATGTCGTTGCAAGAGCCATATCACGACCTGCGCTTTCAATGGACGAAGGACTGGTCAACTTATTAATCAACCTTTACACGGATGGGAAAGGGCTGTCGGATGATGAAGAAACATTCAAGAATTGGATGCTGGATATTATGTTCAATGACAGACCGCACAATCTCAGGCTAAAGAATGTCAGGGGTCTATGGACAGAGAAGCTAGACGCAAAGCTTAAGCAGTGGAACAAGGAATGAATGTCAAGGGTTGTCGGTGCTCAGTGGAATATACGAATAACCCTAACCTTATACTAGGGTCTCATTACTTGTGGTCAGAAGACTCGCGTTATCAAGACGTTCGGAGGATTCTCGGCACAATTGAATTTACGGTCCTCCAGGCCTGAGTCGGTCCGCTTGCACTCCAGGACATACTTATATCGCAGGGAGAAAAGCAAACAATGTGGTCACTTTCTGTGCAAGATGAAGTTCAACGATGGCTTCTGGTTGCTGAAGAACGGTGTCAAACCTTTCTTTGGTCTTCAAGTTACTAGGGTATTAGAGGAGCCTGATGGGTACACTCTGCATGTGTCGACCAGGCCCATCCGACATCGCGGAGACACACTGGGAGGTTCGTGCCTAATTGCTCGAGTTCCTCCCAACGAGGCTCAACCATTTTACAGGTCCCGTGCTCACTGTCAAGGTGCATTCTCCTACGGAAGGCGTAGTAGGAGTTAATATCGAGCATTTCGCGAACGAGGATGCTTATCCAAGTATTCCATTATTTCCCGATGCTAAGCCAATGCCTGCGGTATCCCTCTCTAAATCCGACTCGTCGTATTCTCTCTCGACAGGTGGCCTGACGGCGGAAATCACAGAGAATCCTTACACCATCACGTTTAAATCGCCTCAGCGAACTCTGACATCTGCTGGGTACAAGCACCAAGGCATATACGATGTCCCTGCCAGATGGACGACTTTGTCTGCTTCAAATAGCTCTTGCTTGGCCATGGATACCAGCTCCAATCCCGCTCCAGCGCCGTTGCCGCCGACTGTTAGATATATTCACTCCGAGTTGAACTTATCCCCTGGGGAGCTTGTATACGGGTTCGGGGAGCAATTTGGCGCGTTCGTTAAGAACGGTGAGAAGCCACCAACACGTTTAGAAACCTATTATCTGAATCATGTCTAGGACAATCCATCAAGATCTGGAATCAAGGTGCGTATTCGAAGCATTCGGAAGTTTCATGCCTGAACTCTAAGTTTAAATTCAGACGGTGGAACTTCTAGTGATCAAGCATACAAATGCGTGCCCTTCTATATCACTAATAGAAACTATGGCGTCTTCATCAACCACCCTGGGGAAGTTGAAGTTGAGGTTGGTAGCGAGAAAGTCAGTCGAGTCGGCGTCAGTGTCGCCGACAAGTCTCTGGAGTACTTCATCATCTATGGGGAAACACCATTAGAGGTTCGTCTCATTTAAGGTGCCTTCAATTGTAACTGAGGCTCGCACATGGTGTAGATACTTGACAAGTACACTCGCATTACTGGGCGCCCCGCGTAAGCCCATCTTATAGTAATTTGGTCATGCCCGGATTAACACGTCGACAGTATAATTCCAGCGTGGACATTTGGACTTTGGCTTTCGACATCTTTCTTAACCGACTACTCAAGCAAGACCGTCTCAGGCTTCTTGGAAGGCATGCAACAGCGCAAATGCCCCGTTCGCGTCTTTCACCTTGACTGCTTCTGGATGAAACAATACGAATGGTTGTCCATGGTCATATCCGTTCAAAGCAATCCCTCATTATGATATCACTCTAGGTGCTCCTTCACCTTCGACCCGGACAACTTCCCCGATCCCAAAGCCTACTTATCTGAAATCAAAGAGAAATATGGGGTCAAGATATGCGTATGGAGTATGCCGCTCTCAAATAATCTCAAAACGAGCTGAAATCTGATAATCCCATAGTTAACCCCTATATCTCCCAGCTCTCTCCTATTTTCAAAGAAGGGGCAAAGGAAGGCTACTTCATCAAGCGCACAGACGGTTCTGTTTGGCAGTGCGCAAAGTTTTCGAAAGAAAAATTCAACGCTAATGACACCCTGCCGCAGGTGGGACCTGTGGCAGCCTGGCCTTGCAATCTTGGACATCACGAACCCTGCCGCTTGCAAGTGGTACACCGACAAACTCTCTGCTTTGATCGACCTGGGTGTAGATGCATTCAAGGTACAACCGGCTAGACTCCATTGCGCACCACGTAACGCTGACGCACGATGCACATGGTAACTCTAGACTGATTTTGGTGAACGTATTCCGCACGCGTCAGTTAAATTCCACGACGGATCAGACCCAATCAGAATGCACAACAGTTTCGCTGTTCAGTACAACCAACTGGTGTTTGATCTCCTCAAGACGCGTCTGGGTGAAAGTCAAGCAGTCCTCTTTGCTCGCTCATCTGCAGCTGGTGGGCAAAGATTCCCGGTGGTGTGTGGAAACCAATCAATCCCATTACATTGTGTGCTTATAGGATTCTTAGCATTGGGGAGGTGACTGCGAGTCAACCTTCGAAGCCATGGCGGAAACCATCCGTGGATGCCTTTCTATCACTGCCTCCGGGTTCGCTTTCTCTTCGCACGATATTGGTGGATTTGAAGTATGGTTGTTTGGCGACTGCAAACCTGTATTTTGACTAATCAATATTTATTCTAGGGCCATCCCCCACCCGAGATATACCAGCGATGGGTTGCGTTTGGCGTCTTCTCTTCGCATACTCGACTGCACGGGTCTTCTTCCTACCGCGTTCCCTGGATATACGGAGAAGAGGCAGCCGCAAATATGTCAAAATGGCTTGACACTAAACATCGACTAATGCCCTACATTTACCAGCTTGTGAGTCCGACAATACTTGTTCCCTCAGCTTGCCTGAAGTCTCTTGTTTAGGCCGTCCAAGCGAACCAAAACGGACATCCAATTATGAGGGCAATGTTCCTCCAGTTCCCCGAGGACCCGACGACTCACCATCTCGACAGGCAGTATATGTTTGGTCCTTCACTTCTTGTCGCCCCTGTCTTCGTGCCCCTGGGTGAAATGTCGGTTTATTATCTGCCAGGTGGAAAGTGGACTTCTTTCTTCCACCCCGAGCGTGTAGTACAAGGCCCAGTGTGGATCGAAGAGCACGTCCCTATCGGCGACATCCCCGTCTGGGTCCGACAGGGATCCGTACTCTGCCTTGGTCCAGCAGGTATTGGCCGCCCAGATTACAGTTTTACGGAGAATGTCCACCTTCAAGCGTATGAACTTGAAGAAGGCCAGTCAGTGCACGTCGAAATCCCCTCCGAGGAGGGTGCAGGTGTGCAGGCCACGATTTCGGTAATAAAGTCTGGAGATGAAGTTAAAGCCGAACTCAGTGGCGCAGGAAGCTTCGCAACTTTGGAAGTATACGCGGATGGCAGTAGCCACATTCAAACGTTGTCGGGTGCAAAGGAAGGTAGCGTCAGTCTTGCATAGCATTGTCTTCAGCATTACAGCAATATAGATACCAAAGACACACGCGATGCCAGTAAAGTAGTTACAAATGTGCGCCTAGCAGTACCATCAGCATGTGTATCGCGTATGGAAGGCACTTCAATGAGCTTGGTGAATCACTACAAACTACAGGACCCATGCATGGGTATCCAACACGCCAGCAAATCGGGTGTGTCAAAACCTAAGCGAATTGGAGTTAATTCACTATCGCCTGGCACATTTACACTAACTTGGGTTATTACAATTCTTAAATGACACGATTCTCACCTGAGATAAAGCTGGACAGGATAGTGCCTTGATACGCAGGTATATCTATGCTGGGCATATGGTCGCACATGAGCCCGTTCGAGTGACACGGACGGCTGGGTAGGAACCGAGGTAGTGTCATTTGAATGACAAGCGACGCGTCAATGTGTCCCTCCAGTAGCGAGTACGTGTCATCAGTCCCATGGCGCCTTAAGCCCCCTTGCTGACACCGAACTGATTCCATCCTCATGGATGGAGGCCATCGTAGGGTAAGAGCTGGTATTCGGAGATGAGTTCCTGCGGTACATGAAGGGTGCTTGAGGCACTGAACTGGAACACGTATGATCCCTAGTCTTCATTGAAATCCTTCCATGCCTGCTCTGTTTTAGCACGCTGCTCCTTCGCAGCCTCGCGGTTTCTGGTAGTCCGTGCTATCCGCTACTTGAAACATGGTCAATCCCATCTAAGGTTCAAGTAGTAGGTGGCGTACCTCCTTCCGCAGACATTTGTTTAGTTCATCCTTTTGAGTGTTGCAACCGCCCGTGAACTTTGCCCAAGTGTTCATATGGCACATTTCCAAAGCCTGGATGAACTCCCAGCAAACTACCGCTCATCAGAGTCCGAAGTTGTGCCATTCGGGCCGACACTTACCTGTTCGTTTGTCCGACAATTGTGGATGCATCTGAGAGAAATTTGGGTGCGGTACCGTCTGGTACCGTTGAATGCCGGAATCTGAGAAATAGGCGACGAGCGGGAGGGTATATCGCGGAATGCGTGGGAACGAATGCGATATGATAAATCAGCGCGAGCCCCTGAGTGATACTCATCCATCTCTACCACCATGTCCTTCGTTTCCAGCCCAAGTGATGCCGCAGCGATCGCGACGATTCGTACTCTTGCAGTAGATGTCGTAGGAAAGGCAAACTCTGGTCACCCAGGTAATTTCATGTACTGCAAACCGTGAACTTGCGTGCTCAATTACCGCCGCATTTCAGGCGCACCGATGGGCATGGCGCCGGTCGCACACGTCCTTTTTTCTCGGTAGGTCAGTACAATGTTATGGGAGGATCAAGGCAAATTCTCTGCGCAGATTCGTGAATGCCAATCCTAAGAACTCGAAGTGGTTTAACCGTGATCGATTCGTACTATCAAATGGGTAAGCATGTTTAGCGTAGCTAGCCTATCGGGGTCCTTAGAGTTAACTTTCATATTAGACACGCGTGAGCACGAGCACCTGCTTGGACGAGGTCACTTCTAACATTGCTGCCCACAGATGCGCCCTACAATATGTCCTCCTGCATCTTCTGGGGTACAAGCTGTCTATGGATGACTTGAAAGCTTTCCGTCAACTCAATTCCCTCACTCCTGGCCATCCAGAAGCTGGACACACGGATGGTGAGCAGTCTCGCACTCGATTTCTTACGCGTTCAATTTTGACATCGTGATTATCTCCACAGGTATCGAGGTCACAACCGGTCCTCTGGGACAAGGATTTGGCAATGGTGTAGGCCTTGCCATTGCCCAAGCACACCTTGCCGCCGTCTATAACAAGGACGGATTTGATCTCATCAACAACTTCACTTATGGTTCGTCGCATCAATTGACGCGAAAGATACGCAGAGATTGATACTTGTGCAGTATTCTGTGGTGACGGTTGCCTGATGGAGGGCGTTGCCAGTGAGGCTGCAAGTCTTGCAGGTCACCTGCAACTTGGCAACTTGATTGTTGTAAGTCACACATTCTTTACGGAATAATTCTCTCTCGCTCATAATTCCTTCAGATTTACGACGACAACCGTTCGTTCTTTGGATTCTCCACTTGGGCATATTGAATCTTATTTCACATACTATAACAGACATCTCCATCGACGGAGACACTGCCGTGGCCTTCACTGAGAATGTTGAGCAGCGGTTCTTGTCGTACAATTGGCAAGTTCTTCACGTAGACGACGGTGATAAGTAAGTTGCAAGCTTTTCGTTCTTGTCCCTAATCTTGACTCTCCCATAGTGATTTACCAGGAATTTATTCCGCTATCGCCGAAGCTCGCAAAGAGACGAACAAGCCTACCATCATCCGTCTGAGGACCACCATCGGCTTCGGTTCTAAGCAACAAGGGACACACGGTGTCCATGGTTCCCGTGAGCCCTACTTTCAATTGTACTTGTTTCTCAGCTAATGGAATTGTACATAGCATTGAAGGCAGACGATATCCAAGCCTTGAAGTCCAAATTCAACTTCCCCCCTGATGAGAAATTCTACGTGCCACAGGAGACTTACGATGCCTATGCCGAAGTGGCCAAGCGCGGGGCTGCTCTCGAAGCCCAGTGGAACGACCTCTTTGCCGCATACGCTAAGCAATATCCTACGGAGCATGCTGAGCTTACTCGTCGCATTGCTGGCGAGCTCCCGGAAGGGTGGGAGAAGACTCTGCCTGTATATAAGCCAAGTGACGCCGCTCAAGCCTCTCGCAAATTGTCCGAAATTGTCCTCACATCCATCATTCCCGGTTTACCTGAGCTTGTTGGCGGCTCCGCCGATTTGACTGGAAGTAACTTGACAAAGGTGAAAGGCTCGGTCGACTTTCAGCCACCCAGCACTGGTCTGGGGACCTACGCTGGAACGTACATCCGCTATGGTGTACGTGAACATGGTATGGGTGCTATCGCAAATGGCTTGTCTGCTTACGGTGCAATCATTCCTTTCGTTGCGACATTCTTGGTATGATCTTCTTTGACACGGTGCTGAAAGGTGCTCATACTTGTGCTTGTACAGAACTTCGTATCATATGCTGCTGGCGCGGTTCGTCTCTCTGCTCTCAGCGAGCATCAGGTCATTTGGGTCGGTATGTTCATTTGAGAACGCCTAGGGATAACTTCATCATATTAACTATCTGGCGTAGCCACTCACGACTCCATCGGACTTGGTGAGGACGGGCCAACACATCAACCTATAGAAACTGCCATCCATCTTCGCGCTATCCCTAATCTTGCCTTCTGGCGTCCTGCTGATGGCAACGAAACCTCTGCCTCATACTACGTCGCTCTTAAGTCCAAGAAGACTCCTTCCGTCCTCTCTTTATCCCGCCAAAATCTCCCCAACCTTGAAGGCTCAACAATAGAGAAGGCCGCCAAGGGCGGTTATGTAGTCCATGAAGTAGAAGGCGAGGATTTGACTATCGTTAGCTCCGGAAGCGAAGTGTCCATTGCTATTGAGGCCGCTTCCAAGCTCAAGGACGAGGGGATCAAGGTCCGCGTTGTCAGCTTGCCCTGCTGGCTGGTTTTCGACCAGCAACCCGAAGAGTACAGACTTAGTGTACTTAGGAGCGGTGCACCGATCCTTTCTCTGGAAGCCCTCTCGGTAAGGATAATCTCACCTAGAGGGACACAGACTAAAATGATTTCTATAGACTGCTGGATGGCAGAAATACAGTCATGAGCAGTATGGTCTGGCAGGATGGGGTGCCTCTGGTCCATATCAGAAGGTCTACGAGAAGTTCGGCATCACAGGATCAAGTAAGTTGTGATCGCGTCCAGGTCGGGTTTGTCTAACTCTGTGTGTAGATATTGCCAGTGTTGGCAAGAAGGTTGTTGAGTTCTACAAGAAGAAGGGCGGCGAGATTGTTTCGCCGTTGGTCAAGGCGTTCGTTCTTTGAACACTCAGATGTTGTACAATAAATATATCAATGGAAATCGTGTATACGTACATATATAGAGTTCAGCAAGTAAATTGTTGTTACATGGGAATCGACATACATCTGCGAGTAGTATAGCTGGCAATTGTTGTCACTTCATTGGCGAAAGGCGACCAGGTTCTGGACGGCACTGAAGGGCAACAATCGCGCGTTAAGTTTTCACAACGGCGAAGCTTTTTGCTGGGGATCTGTCTGGCCAGCATGTAATAAATAGTGATTTCCAGGCAAGTTGGAATGTGGATCCGAATATACATGCGGCAATGAGACGTTGGCACGATAGAGAGAAAGATAAGTGGACAGGAGAATCATTGTAGAGGTCATGAACATCCGAATGGCAGAAACGAGGGTTTGAAGTTGGGTTGTAGTGTGATGGATAGTTGAGGCTAGGGAGTTTGGGAGCATGAGGCGCCCGGCACTCCGTGAATAAAGAAGAAGTATGCATGGAAGGTGGGCGGAATGGAGAGGAATGGATTAGGCTGATGCAGGAAGGTTCGACGGGCTTGTAAAAAAGAGGAGACGGGGAAGGATATATAGTCATAATACACGAAGTAATGGAAGGCTGGTGGTTCGTGGTTGCTCATGCAAAAAGTATGGAACTATGGTGTAGATGCCGCGATGGTCGCCTAACCTACTTGAGGAATTCCGACACGTTGAAATTCTCTGGATCGAACGAGATGGAATCAAAATGCAGCGAATCCAACCGCATTTCAACGCTCACGTCCCGATCGTCAAGCATATCCGACTTCTTGGCGATGGGGGTGTTCGTCATGGCTCCAAGGTTGCCGAGGCTATCGGCTAGACTATCACTGATAGCGCCCCCAACATGCTCAAACTCTGGTATTCTCCAGTCCAGAGAAGGTCGTTTAGTTCTAGGCGCATCAGACATGGGCAGGAAGGTGACTTCCTCTGTCGGCGTTTCTACGCCCGACGATGTTTCCGACGATGTAGTAGAAGCGCTGACTGCAGTGGTTCGCGAGAGACGTGGCGCGTCTAACTGGACACCGAGCTCAGATTCTGACAGCGAGGCGACATCGCTATCACGGCCCTGCGCTGAGTTGGCACTGGCAGCAGAGTTCGAAGTTGCCACCGAACCATTTGACTGCCCAGAGGTAGACGAGGAGAAAGTGAAGATGTTCCGAATATTCATCATGGAGAACCGCCGCTTAGTTCCTGAATCGACGGTGTTGATGGTGAGGCTCGGGGAGGTAGGGCGCGTATTTGTCGAGTCTGAGGGGGCGAGCCTATAGTCGTCGTTTTCTGCAGTAGGCAAAGTATCTGAGTCGATAATGGCCTGGGGAACGACGTGCTGGTGATCGGAGGCAGAAATACGGTGAAGTTGGAGGGAAGGGGATGCGGAGCTAGTAGTTTCTATCGTTGACTGGGTAGAGCTTTGGCCCAAAGAAGAAGAATTTGATGCAGCCGAATCAGAGTGTTGGACCCCGAGTTCGGGTGATGAGTGAGCTCTGGGGGAGAATATTTGCGATAGGATCACTGATCCACGCCGTGATACAGTAGGCCGATCTGGTTTTGGCGTTTGTACAGTAGGGTTGTCGGCGGATATTTCTGTTTCCTCCTTGTAGTTTTGGGCCTGTCCGAAAGACGAAAACGACGCTGCCCGCGAAGGTTTATTATGACTTGGGACGGGAAATATCTCCTTCGCGGTGGGTTTCGAGTGTCTGCTTCCCTTTCCTAGACTCCGTATGCTGTTCAACGCCTTTACCGCTTTGAGTTTGAAGGTCATGGAACGCTTGATCGAGTTTTGGGCACCACCTGGGTGCTCGCCTCGTTCCGGTGGAGCCATGGCCTGGTCTTTCCGACTCCTACTAACCTTGACGACCTCGATGACCTCGGAGTCGTTGCCTGTATTCCCGCCATCTATTTCCGAGTTTTTGAACCGTTGAGCGGCGGTTTCTATCTTCTTCGGCATAACCACCTCTTCGTGGGTGGCTGACCTTTGAAATACAGGAGTGCCATCAGCCATAACGCGCTCGGTCGCTAGGAAGTTTAAGCGAGACTGCAGTGAGTCCATATCAGGCATCTTGGAAAACGTATGTGCGGGAGGTTGAGGTGCTTGAACCTGCCCAGCGTCGAAGCAACACCAAGGTAGTGCCTGGTCTTCCTCTGGTGGTACGACGAAGACGTTGGGCATTTGAGTGTTGAAATCAGGTGAATTTGTAGGCTGCATGGGTAGGAATTGTGGTAATGAGCGTGGGGGTGCCATTATTGGGATAATAAATTGACGGTAAAGAAGAGACTCGGTAATGGACGCGGTTCAAACTTCGTTTCCCAAAAAAGAAACCATTCCTACACATCACGTGATCATATATTACTTCCCACTTTTCGCGACACTGCTTTCCTCTCAACTATTACCTCGCGTACTCAAGCTTTGGGTACTATTCAAGAACTTGCAGGAAATTACATGAACAAGATATTCAAAAGCGCCCATTTTGCTATAACAAACTCTAGAGCTATGGCGCACTCAATGCACGTAACATTCCTTGGGACCGCCAGCGGAGGTGGACCCTCAGACACGCGAAACTGCTCGAGTCTTGTCGCCGACATTGGCAGGGGCTCATTATGGATGTTTGACTGCGCGGAAGGAACGCTTAGGCAGTTTAGCTGCCAACCATACTCCAACCAACCTCGCCTGAGTGTTAACAATATCTCAAAGATGTTCATCACACACATGCATGGCGCGTCGTTGTGTTCCATCTCTTGATATCCATACGCTAAATCTCATTAGCTGACCACATCATGGGGATTGTTCCCATACTCCGCAACATGCTATACCCACCGCGCCCGGGCGACTTATCCCAGGGACGACCCGTAAGTAGTATTCGCGTTCCACACGTCTAGTAAGTTTAGGCGTGTAACATCCTATTTATTAGCCCAAGATAGAAATATACGGCCCCGCTGGTATACGGACCTTCGTCAGATCTATATTGCAGATGACATACACGAAGACATCCGACCGATATGTCGTTCACGAACTCTTGCAGCCTAATGATACCATAACCCCGTGTGGTGACAGCGATCTGCACTCCAGCGAGGTCCTGGGTCGCGACATCCTCTGTTCCCCCGAAGATGGGTTCTGGAGAGGCTTCACTAGCGGTAATGGACCATTCGGCGAAGTCTTTGTCGACGCTGGCCCAATCATCCACCGCGGTAGATCCCTGTCACTCTCTCCGTATATATTCCCACTAAACCACCATCTCCACAGAGGAATGCATCGGCTACGCAATCCGCGAATCTGTCTCGCCCCACCGCAAGATCGTGATCCTCGGCGACACCTCCAATCCCTCTGCAATCACACCCCTCTGCCTGTCGCCCTCGCTGCTCATTCACGAGGCGACCGACACCCACATCCCGCATCACGTGAGCACATCATTGTCAAAGCGTTCGCCCGAGACAGTACTAGAGAAGACGCTGGACAAGGGGCATTCGACGCCCGCGATGGCTGGGGCGTTTGCTAAGGCGATCGGCGCCGAGAGGCTCATACTGAATCATATTGGTGGACGGTAAATGACTCCTTGGTCCGCCCTACGCAGTTTCTTCCATTAATGCGTTGTTAGTTTCCCTGCGCCGAAAGGCCCGCGGGACGCGCAACGCAACGCCGTCGTCGAAGAAATCGAACGGCAGGCGACAGAGGCATGGGGATCCGGGAGACGCGCCACAGCTGCCAGCGACTATATGCATGTTGCGATACCAGCAGCACAGCCTGAGTTCTCAAGCGCTTCCTATACGCCTCAAGGATCATCTTGGGAACATGAAGGGCACGGAAGTAAAAAGAGAGTCAACAGCGGCGGTAGCGACCATGCTCACGGGCATAGCAACTCGTCCAAGTCCAACCATTGGAAACGGAGACGGGATTGATTCTCCCATTCCACAATTTCGATTTGTAGTCAATGTGGTCCCTTGTTGTGTTGTACTCTTGACCAGAGCACCTTTCTATTATTCAACATTATCCGTATTAAGCATAAATCTGAAATGGTCCCTTGAACGAAGTGTGAGGCCAATATCCTGGAAGTAAACGACCTCTACTAGGGGGAAGGTCAAATGAAAAGGGGTCACACAGCAGCCTCGATGACAGTCGCATCCTTCTTGTCTGTGTGGCTGATAACCGTTTCTGGTCTTGATGGGACATTACTGCGCGGCTCTGGGTTGTGGTACGCAAGCTTCGACTTGCTGCGGATCCACCAGCCGTATTTCTGTGCGCCACCATCAGACCATAGAATACCCCTGTGGAAGTGGGGGCTTACGAAGAAGATGATCGGCATGGGCATGCAGACCGCGGACATGAACCCAAATACGCTCATGGCCCACTGATCACCTAGGGCGTTGAACATCGACGTACTGAACAACGGAAAGATAGCACCGCCGATAGATCGAAGGACGACGGTCGCAGCAATGGCGCTGGCAAAGTACAGGCCGTAGGCGTCCATCACATAGGCCGTAAGGCCCTGCAATATCTGGGCCACCCCGATGCCAAAGGGCACACCGGCGAATATGGAGACAAGGTAGTGGATATGCGGCTGTGATGTCCTGGCAAAATATCTCGGCGTGAGATAGATCGATTAGCGAGAAAAGGAACACGACTAGACATACCATGCGAACCAGAATAATCCGATAGGGCAAAGCACCCCTCCTATGATAGACATATGCAATCGCCTATAGACGGCCAGCACGTTGAAACAGGTTTATGCAACACGGCGTAGTACTCACGCTTCAGGCGGGGCTCGGCCGTTGTCACTTTTATCCATCGCCCGCCAATAGAACCTATTCTGTATATTCGTCGAAGTCGTGCCCATCACGACCCCCAAGCCAACACCCAAAAACGCGAGACCGCCCTCCCCGGCGCTAAACCCTCTATGTCGCTGGAAAATAATCGGAAAGGCAGAGAATAGTGCATAGAGCGTGCCGTACACGATCGCAACGTATATCGCGAGACACGCGACTATGGGCTCGGTGAACAGGAAAACTAATAAGTAAAGCACAGGACAAGGAAGACAGCGCCGTTGGTAGGTGGTAAAAAATCTGAAACGGAATGTGAAGGAATGTGGGCGTACTGAAAGGTCTGCTCAAGTTTCGCCTGACCGCCTGGCCGAGAGATTTGGGGCGAGAGATGTCGTAAGTGGAAACATAATGTTCCGTGCCCCCGGATGCTTGCATCAGCTTCTGTGCACGCCAGCGCAAGAGGACAGGCGTGTACTGTGGGCCGCAAGCGTTAGCAGACAGAACAGATTATGATCATCAAGAGCTTACCGTCTCCGGAGTGAGGAGGAATCCGGTAATGAGTGTGGCGGCAGAAAGCATCATCATCAACCAGAAGTTGAAGCGCCACCCGAGGCTTGGAGATTGGGCGAGGTATCCACCTATGATAGGTCCAACAACTTCGATTTTGTTTATTGAGCGGTAAGGGGAAAAGCATAAGATATAACACGCACTCGGCCCAAGGAATGGAACGGTCGCATAAATCGCCGTAGCCGCACCGCGTTCCCTGGCATTCCATATATCGGAGATGACACCACCTGAGTTCGTTAGTGCTAGAATATGTTGCTTCGTCAATATCCGGTCGCTATTTTAGTGGGGGAACACTTACGCGAAGCACCAACTGTGCCAGACAACAACCGGCAAGATAGAAGAGTCGGCAGGTTCTTGCCCAGTGCTCCGCCGAGATGCAGTACCGTGTAAGCGGACAAAGTCGTCAGGAATACCGCTCGCTAATAACGATGTTATCATCAGCTCAAGGCAAGTAGATCTCATAAGTAGCACCTACTCGACCGAAAGTCTTGTACGAGTGGACAAGTAAGTTGCCGTTCTGTGACCGCGGGTCAAGTATTCAGATCACATACCTCCCCCAATGGAGCAAATATCAATGGGCTATAATAAGAGGTTTCCCAATCAGAATGTCTACTAATTTTAAACCGGGAGTCTCTTTTTGCTTACCCGAGAGCGAAGCCTAGAACGTAGAGGGAAACCCCAAGGACGGCAACATCTTGCGAGACATTTAGATCGGCCATGATGTAGGTGAGACCGCCGCTATACGAGCTACTGCCAAAGGAAACAGTAAATGTACATAACGCCAGCTAAACTACATTATTGCCCAACATGTTCACTAATCGAGAGATTTAAGTGACCCACCTGCATGGTAATAATCCATTTCTTCCTTTTCGTCCAATTATATGGCGACTCCGGGTCCCCCAAGTCCCAGTCGACGACATACGGGTCGTCCTGCGTCCCGCTACCGGTATACCCCCCAGGTTGAGAGGGAGAAATCGTTGGTGGACTGGCGGAAAATTTGACAGATTGCTCCGGGTACCGGTAACGGTCGTTATTGCCGTTTTCTCCTACGTATTCTGAAGTCGACATTGGCTGCATCGGGTGCGACGGGTCGTCGACCCCGCCATGCACCGTCGCCGTTGGGGAAACGTATTGCGGCGTCGACGACGGCCCATGGTACGGCCCATGCATAGCGTTGGAAAGGTCGGTCGTCGTTGCGTTACCCGGTGGGTGCGCAGGAAACAGGTTTCTGGTGCATGTGATGCTTTAAACGTATTCATTATTTCCCTTTGTTTTATTAATACCCCTTCTGTGCCGTGTTGGCTGCTGGGGAAAAAGTCATGGCTTTTTATAGCCGGTAAGCCGTATACTCTACCGGATCCCAACTGACAGACTTGAAATGTAGACCAAGCCACAGAACTGGAATGAACTTGTATTTCTTTGCCCCCATGACTGCTCTGTGCTCAGTGGCAGGTGCAGTGTGGCGACCATGAGCAAGTCACTTGAGATCGTCGTCGGATGAGGAAGCCGATAATGTCGATCGCAATGATGGGCGCTTGTATTTCCTAAAGCAAACAGGGGTTATTCATTAAAGTAGTGGCAAGCAAGCTGACAGTGCTGTATGTAGTACATCTTATACATCTGTCGCCCATACAGATACACCACATATGAACAACGGTTGATACTACCTTCTGTGTAAAGAGTTGGCCATCCAAGTTGCGAAGCCAAATCTTGAGGAAAGTGCGTGTCGTAAGTCAAATCAACGTAAAAACGAAAGGGGGGAGGGGGTGGGAGACCAAGTCGAAAGATGGCAAGCGGCCATCTTAAGAAGACTGCATTGTCGTTGAACTCCTATAACGAGGGTATCGGGGCCAGAGCTTTCCAGAACCGTCAGCGCTCAACGATCCCGACTGTTCGCGACGACACCCGCTGTGGCAACGGATCAAAAGACAATCAACACGTCCGTTAGTGAAGACGCGCCAGATCGAACCCCCGACGGCGTATTGGTATTAGCGTACGCACCTTGTTGTTTGCAAAAGAAAATTGGGGGTGTAAGCGGCACGGGCGCAAGCGATAGTATTTTATTTGTATTGAATAGTCGGTAACATCTGGGAGGGATGTGCGACGGCGGCTCCGCGAATATTAACTCGCCTGTACTAATTGGAATCGAGAAGGGGGGACAAGCGTTTGAATCATTATAAGTAAAGGGCGTGAAAGAAAGCAGTCGACAACGTGTGATGATGAGATCTTTGGTGGCGATGGAATTCAGGGAAGGATTCCTTGAATGGGATGCAAGAACCGTACTACAAGCACCGTTTCAATCTGATGGATTGTTGTGGGAGTGGCATGTGTCGCCGTGCTCGCTTCTGAGATGATTTCTGCAGGTACAACGAGGATTGGGACAAAGAAAATTTCTCGACTGCACAGCTGCTGGGCCAGAATAGCTCGATAAATCAATCTTATTAGCGTCGCAGCGGAGGGGAGAAGAGTTGATGGCTATTTGGCGCCGGCGTCAGCTGATGCTCTGTTCCCAAGGGGGCCCCCTTCACCACCAAGGAATTTCTACATCGCCTCTCTTAAAGCTACCATGGTCTCCTCCCTTCTCTCCTCTCCTCCGCACCACCACCATCGTCCCCAACAGCGCCCGCGCCATCCCCTTCGCCGTCCCCAACGACCCCCGCCATCCTTTGCCCAGCCCTTGACTCCACGAACCTTAGTCAAATTACTTTTATATTCCCCGACCCTTCCGCTTTTGTCTCCCCCCACATCTCTACCCCATGTCCATCCACGGCCCCCTTAACGGTGTAAAGATCTCTCGTATGTGCTTCTCATCTTCTCAAGTCTCATATGGCATCACTGACTCCATCGTTCGCCATGTGGGCACAGCCATCGACGATCCGCACAAGGTAGTCAAAGTTATTGCCTCCGATGGCAAGTCGGGCGAGACGCGAAACATATCCTACAGCAACTGCAAGGTCGTTGGAAACGGCTCCTTTGGCGTCGTCTTTTCTGCCAAGATCGTTGGTCCCCCGAACGATGGCGAGGAGGTGGCTATCAAAAAGGTTTTGCAGGACAAGCGCTTCAAGGTGTGTTCAACCGTCCTCCCCCACATCACACGATCGCCCAATCATGGCGCTCACCAATTACATTTGGTTTTCAATAGAATCGCGAACTCCAAGTAATGAGACTTGTCTCTCATCCAAATGTTGTAAATCTGAAAGCCTTTTTCTACTCGAATGGTGACAAGGTGAGGCCTCAGCTGGGTCCAATTCGTCTCCTCCGTCTCACAGGGAAACTCTCTATACCCCAGAAAGATGAAGTCTACCTCAACCTCATGCTCGAATATGTCCCAGAGACCATTTACCGCGCTAGTCGCCACTATGCCAAGCTCAAGCAGCCCATGCCCATGTTACAAATCAAACTATACACGTACCAGATCCTTCGTTCGTTGGCGTATATCCACTCTGTCGGCATCTGTCATAGAGATATCAAACCGCAGAATCTGCTGCTCAACCCCGCTACCGGCGTGTTGAAGTTATGCGACTTCGGCTCTGCTAAGATTCTCAAAAGCGGAGAACCCAACGTCAGTTATATCTGCTCCAGGTATTACCGCGCTCCGGAGTTGATCTTCGGCGCCACCAATTACACCACTAATATTGGTAAGTCGCTTCGGCGCCCGTTGTTACTTCCTTCTGCTGACCCACGCTCGTTGCGTCCATCTAGATATCTGGTCAACGGGTTGTGTTATGGCTGAGCTGATGCTCGGTCAGCCTCTTTTCCCCGGCGAGAGTGGCATCGACCAACTAGTAGAAATCATCAAGGTCTTAGGTACCCCCTCGCGGGACCAAATTAAGACGATGAACCCCAACTACATGGAACACAAATTCCCCCAGATCAAACCTCACCCCTTCTCGAAGGTGCGGCGCAGATCCTCCATACGCGACTTTTATCGTTGAATGATATCATGATTGCTGACTCCTTGCTTATGTTCATAGGTATTCCGACCACGCACTGCGCCCGAAGCGATCGATCTTGTTTCTAAGCTTTTGCAGTACACGCCGAATTCACGTCTGACTGCGGTTCTTGCGATGCTTCATCCATTTTTCGACGAATTGCGACAGGAGGGTGCAAGGATGCCAAATGGGAAAGAGTTTCCACCACTATTTAACTTCACTCGTGAAGGTGATTAAGATTCCAAGACGACATGTATGTCTCAACTGACGCCATTTACTCGTAGAATTATCAGTGCGCCCTGATCTCATCCGCCAGCTTGTACCACCTCATTGCGAGCCGGAGCTGAACTCTCGGTCGATCTTCCTCGACAACTTCGTACCAATACCACTCGAAGACATGAAGATTACGCTTGATTAACCGCTGTTCATGCTGTCTGCTTGTTGTCGCAAAGGGCGTTTGATCTGTATTCCCCATTTGCACTGCTCTCACGACCACCCTATTATCTGTATATCTGAGGGGCTACGCAGCACGAGTCTGTAAACACGATGTAGTAGAAGGGGATATATACGTTGTCTCTACGGTATTCATGAACCATCGATACCATTGATTCCACCATACAAGTAACCTTTCGGAATGGCGCGATGTGGCGCAAGAAGGGCGTGACCTGACAATTCCGACAGCAGGATTTCGTGACTTGTACTAATCTTGGCACACCGTATATTATTACCATCACCTCATCTCTTCTCACTTTTGCTTTAGATGTCCACAACTTGAACTCAATCCACCATGTCCTCAAAATCAACCTCTTACGTTTGTGATACCCTGCCAGCTGCACGACTGGCACCAAAGGGCGACGAGATGCCCACCACAAATTCCCCGACTCATGACCATACCAATTCACCAAATCTGCATGCAACCAAGGCCATTATGGATTTCGATGTAGGGCACGGCTTGGACGATGAGGAGGTCACCCCGTCTCCCAGTCCGAAGCCCGATGAGATAGAATCTGGAACCCCTCCGCCTCAGCAACCGCCGCGGAAGCTTTGCGCTCGCCATCAGCGGATGGCCGACGAGGGGACAAATGCAAAGCTTCAGTCGGTGAGTATCCTCCTGCTATCGGCCTCGGTAACGGCTCAACGTGCCATTCAGTCGCTAGATAAGCTCTCGGTAGAGGAGCGAGAGCAGGTGAACGCTATCTGGTCCAACTTTTCGTCGTCGTCACATCCACGACGAGCTCTCATTCTGCAAGGGCTCCTAACGATGTGCTGCTTCTCGCAGCTATCACTTCTCACCGAACAACTGGAGCATTTAATTCGCATCGACCCGTTCTCGGTGCTACCTCGCGAGGTCGGCCTACGCATACTCGGACACCTTGATGCGACATCGCTATGCCGCGCAGCGCAGGTCAGTAAGAGATGGAAATCGTTGGCTGACGACAACATCCTCTGGAGAGGAATATGCGAGCAACATATTGGCCAGAAGTGTCGACACTGCGGGTGGGGGCTGCCGATATTGGAGAAGAAGAGGAAATACCACCGTATGCTCTCTGATTCACCCTGTCCATCGTCTTCGCCATCTTCCTCAAAGTCCAAAGAACCCGCCACTATCGATTGCCCTGTCGAACGACCGCCCAAACGTTCTAGGTTTGGCTTCGAGCACTCTCATGATCCAGAATCTTCATCTTCCGCCGCCAATCAGTCATCCGCCTCTCATTCTCTCCTAATTTCCTACCCAGCGCCACCAATCCCCTCCGTATTACGTCCCTGGAAAGATGTCTACAGCGAACGGTTGGCCATCGAACGTAATTGGCGTAGGGGACGATATACCCTCCGAACACTCAAAGGTCACACTGACGGTGTCATGTGCCTCCAATTCAGCGAAACACTCACCCATCCCAATTTCCCTATCCTCATTACTGGCTCGTACGACCGCACTGCTCGAGTGTGGAATCTTGAGACCGGTGCTGAACTTCATTGTCTCAGAGGCCATACCCGCGCCGTCAGAGCTCTTCAGTTTGATGAAGTCAAGTTGATAACAGGAAGCATGGACCATACAATACGCGTGTGGGATTGGCGGCGCGGCAAATGCATTCGAACATTAACCGGACATACGGAAGGTGTCGTATGCTTGAACTTCGACGCCAACGTCTTGGCAAGCGGGAGCGTCGACTCCACCATCAAGGTTTGGAACCTACGGACGGGAGGGGGATTCACGCTGCGGGGGCATCGAGATTGGGTTAATTCTGTCCTGCTATGGGATTCGAAAACTGGCGCACCTTCGATGCCATCATCATCTGTAGCGGACATCTCCTCCCCCTCCATCTCCAGTGGTAGTGCTGCCGGCCCGGAGATCGACCCAGGGAAAATGCTCTTCTCTGCTTCAGATGATGGGACGATCAAACTTTGGGATCTCAACACCCGAAATTGTGTGCGGCAGTTTACCGGTCATGTAGGACAAGTACAGAGCGTGAAATTGTTGTTTCTTGATGATGAATGCACCGAGGGAGAGTCTTCGCCGTCTTCTGACCCTGTCCAGCCTGAAGATATATCCAGCCCATCCACGCCGAAGCCAGCGACAGCGCTTCCGGCCCCCCAAACATCGCTTATCCGTCATCCCACCGCTTATTCATCCCATTCGGACGATGATTCATCTGGGCTTGAGACGGTTCCCAGCGACGGTCTTACGAAGCAACGGAACCCTATCCTCGTGTCCGGTAGCTTGGACAACACGATCAAGATTTGGGACATCGAGGCGAACGAAGCCCTGCAGACTTTCTTCGGCCATATCGAGGGAGTGTGGGCAGTGGCCTGCGACAAGCTGAGGTTAGTCAGCGGTAGTCATGATCGTACCATCAAGGTAAGAGCATCTGCGCGTTATCCCCTCATGTCAATTAACCGTTGATCGTATAGGTATGGTCACGCGAGGAGAACAGGTGCACCGCAACCCTGGTAGGCCATTGTGGAGCTGTGACTTGCCTCAGTCTCGGCGAAGACAAGATCGTCTCTGGCAGTGATGATGGCGATATCAGAGTATGGAGTTTCGGTCCATGATGTTGGATGACTTTATATATGTATTTGTTGATTGTACCGTTCGCACAGAGAAATGTACAGAGGAATGCAGTAATGCCCTGGAGTTAACCACAGTACATACAGATCAGAACATAATCACGAATCAGCAACAAGGAATGGATTAAATGGGCGGTGGCCGTATACGCATATGCGGATTCTTATGCGCGAACTCTGAGCTTCCCTAATGCGAGATTATGGAGAAATACGAGTCGCATTGCAATGCAACGCCTGCGTTGAGACGGTGTCATGGCTTTATAAATCAAATCGACTCTACAAAATCACAGCATGGTATACTTATGTAAATGGCGTTAAGATAGTAATCTAATAAGTATATCCTCCCGGGGTAACAATAGATAGTCCAGGCGTAGGGATACAAATGGTGGTATGGCACGGAATAAGTGAAGAAGGCAGGGAAACTGAGCAGCGACTCCAGGTCATCTGAAGCCAAGTTGGTTGAGCTCCCGACGTCGTTGTTTGAAGACTCGAGACTCCTCCCCTGCTTGAGCAAGACTGCGATTGGATAAGTCGTACTCAGCGCCAGGCGTTTGCTCAACGTTCCGGAGTTGATGCTCCAGATAAGCGAGTTGTCCTTGACCACGGTAATTCTCTAGATCTGGGGGTTTGCAACGAGTTATCTCTTTCAGTTTCTCGGTAAACTTGGTATATCTCTCGAAGTTGACAAGCACGCGGCCATCCTCTTCCTTGACTTGCGGATGACGGGCAAACACCGTGGCTAAATCGTGAAGGTGAAGTTCTAGAAGCGTGTTAACAAAAATAAGCTCATGAAAGGGTAGTGTTTGCGTACCTATCCAAGGTATACATGGTGTTTGTTGATCCACACATTGCCGAAGAGCAGTCCGATAAGCCTTCGCATCATCGACAAAGTCCTTTAATTCTTGCCAGACGTGCTGCATATTCGGCCCCAGTTCCTGATGGGTCAAATGTAGACGTGATACGCTCTCCGACTTTAAAGCCTTAACTACTACAGCCAGTGATAGATAGTCGTGCCTTGCTCGGCATGCCTACGGAGATACGTTAGAACGTGTGGTCGCATCGTGGGTAGGCCAGGGAGACGTACTAGAGCAACGTTCACAAAGAATTTGAGCGCTAGACCCCGATGCGAAATTTCGTCAGACCGGAGGATGGATTTCTTCACCCAAAATGCGATTTTGTGAGCAGTGTTCTGCAGAGTTTCAACACTGTTTAGAGGCTGCTTGCGTAAATGTGCAATGCATTGACTGGGTGTGATCTTGTTGAACAAATCACCCTGCAGCAAGCACAATGCAATTGCTAGATCTTGCGGTGTCATTTCGGAGGCTCGAGGTATCTTCCGACCGGCAGAAAGCAACGGCGAAGTTTTTTGCAAGTCTGAGTTGCTTTGCTGCTGCTGCAATGCGGATGCCAATTGGTGAGAGTTAGCAATGATAGAGGTCGTATAAAAAGGAACATACACGAGCATCAACCATGTGCAGAATCTCTTTGACTCTTTCCTTCATCAATTGGGAGAAAGTATTGGACGATAATGTAGACAGCGCAAACTCCTTAATCTGCCATATCAGCGGCGGTGTGAGTTCCATGTGATGGCTATTTGTCCAGTACTTGACGACGGCTATTACACTACGACCAACGTCAGTCGTGAAGATTGGTGAATCAAATATGGGCTGACTTGAGGCGTATTGATACAAGGCGTTCAGCGTGGATACCGCGATTTTCGACTTGAAGATCTACGCTGACGTTGGCATCGTTGAATCGCCTTATGATGACTGTCATGAGCTCCTCCGGCGAGGAGAAGTCGGAGCAAGTTGTCAAGAGGGTGTCACGGAACTCTACGTCTTTGTCGAGGTCTTAAGAAGGATGATAGAATGAAGTTGAGCATAGGAGTAACACATTGATTTTCGATCAGCGACTTACTAGAGCTTGAGAGCAATCGCTCTACGAGGCCTTCTAGTGTTCCTGAGCTTACAGAGCCGTCCGCGTCGAGGTGATAAATGGGGGTAGGATCGCTGATAGCTCGTCGAACGAGGCTTGAGTCTGAACCCGAGTCTGACCACGTAGCACTGAGATCGGGTGAGGGGGACGCTCCGCCATCTGAACCTCTGCGTAATGGCATATGTGACCCAAAATCGGTTGGAAGGGAGGCCGATGTGGGAGGGGGGATGCTTGGTGACGACGACGACGCCGAGGACCGTCGCTTCCCACTACTCACAGTCCGCAAGGAAGACATGGATGGCGAAGTTACGAATAGCCTCAAAGCGCCCCCTTCGCCCCCAGACTGTTTGCGCTGAATCTCGCCTTGAGCCGGCAGAACGGACAGAGGCGATAGCTCATCTTGTGGCGAAAATTCGGACGGTTCTTCTATAATTTTCTCAGTGTCTTGTCTGGGTGAAGATAGGAATGGTATGCGGATTCTTCGGCTTGGCGTAGAGCTAGTGCTGTGCTCACTACTAGCAGTAGAAGGTCGAGAGCTCCCGAAAAGCGATGGTCTGCGGTTTACTGAAGGTGGGGAAGTCTGAGAAGAAGAGGGGGAGGGCAACGAGGAGGGTAAAGGTTCTAACATACTGCTCAGTCAGTCCCCCTATATACAGGCATGGATGCATTAACTCACCATATCGGATACCTCGAATCTCAGCAAGTTTCATCCGTACTGTGGTCATTGATGGGCGCGAATCAGGCTTTTTGTTCCAGCATTTACGCAGGAGATTCCATAGGTCGTTGCCCAAGCCTCTTTGTGTGACCTCGAGGCCGGGCCTTTCTGGCAGTCTCCCTTGATCTAGTTCACGGATAACCATCAAATCTCGCGGCAAATAGGCGAATGGTTTAGCGCCAGTCATGAGTTCGAGTGCGAACATTGCGAATGACCACACATCAGAAGATGTAGACGCTGGCTTCGAATGTTTGATTAGCTCGGGGGCGGCCCAACGTGGACTCGTAGCGTCGGCAGATGAGGCTGTCATCCCCTGACCGATCTAAGGGGATGTTAATGCTTTTCAAAGAAGACCAAGAGCAACACTTACATCTTCAAGGAGCTTAGACAAACCAAAATCTGAAAGGCAAGCCACGCCTTGCTTCGAAATCAGGACATTGCTCTACTTGGAATTAGTCGCTGAAAGAAACGGGTGGAAAATAGGAAGCGTACACCTCGAAGATCTCCATGGACCATCCGCTGGCTATGGAGATATTCCAGACCGGTTGCAACGTCATACAAAAGTTGCAGTCGATTTACATTTGGATATTTTTCAACGTAGTCCGTCGAGGTACCGTTGTCCATCCACGTACTAACCTGAAGTAGATGAGACGCCTGTACAGCATCCAAGCAGCCGCAAAGCTCACCATCATTAACTGATCTTCGATATACGCTATCCCAAGGAAACGGACAATGTTCGGGTGGCGAAGTCGCCGCCAAATTTCCACCTCTCTTTGGAAACGCTAGAATGAAAGTCAGCGCCCGGTTCATGCATGAGTTCCAACGGCACGTACTCTGACGATATTGTGGGTATTCCCTACCGATCTTGGGAGTCTAAGGGCGACCTTTTCCTTGTCCAACCATGTGCCTGAGAAGATGCCCACAATCAGGCCTTGATTCTATCGGCAGTATGCAAGAGAACACACCCATAAAGATATCATTAAACGTTCCCATCGCAGCTGCGCGTGTGCTGTCCCTCCGGACCTGACCAGTCACTATCATGATAAAGTAAGTACACGAAGATACACGGAAACACACACAAGACTAACGGTCCACCAGTGGGGGGAGCTTCGACGTTTGCTCATGTAGGGTCCACAGCCCGTCGATGAAGGTGCGCTCCTCGGAAGGCGCAAGGTTGGGGTTGAGGAGTTCCTGTGAAAGCATCGTCGGTATATTCACTACAGATGGCAGTGGAGAAACAGACTCACCTGCTGCAGCGCCCCCATCATCTGGTCGACGCCTTCCGGAGAATTTCCGAGCAAATCCTTCACGTCGTCAGTGTTTTGGATGATCTGCTGTAGAAGTTCCCGAAGCTCTGCGCGATCTCTTTCTTGGATTGCAGCTAGGTCGCGCTGTGCTCTGCGGAGGTGCAAACTAGTCTGGGCCTAGATATCGAGAAAGGGAGTTGGGTAAGGACAGCTGCGCTTTCCAGGTAGCGTAACGCACGCTAAATTTCATCATGACCATGTCTATATCCCTCTGGGATTTCTCTATCCCAAGTTTGATCTCGCTTTGCTGGAGAAAGCTCTTCAGATGGCTTAATTGCGACCATCTCATTAGCCTCGCATCGATCCGTTCGATAATGCTGTTATATGATACTCAATACAGCTGTACTCTAGCCGAACTATTCAGGAAGTACTCACCCATCGACTTCGTCAATCAGTTCGGTTATTTCATTGCCTTCTAACCCATTCGTTCCGTCACGGAGCGCCAACAGCAATGTCTTGCACCTGTCGCTCATGTCGAAGCATTGTTGCTATCATCATAGCGCTTCTTCAGCTTCGAATGACGAATCCTGGGTATCATAAATTGCTCACCCTATGGATCTTGATATTCTCGATGGTAGTATATGTCTTGTTTACTGAATCACGGGGAACTAGCTAAGCCGTCTTTGCATGGAATCCAGAAGGAGGTATGACACTAACATACAGCGAAGGCAGCTTGCAGACCAGGCACGGCGGCGTTGAGAGCGTCGGTGACGCTCATAGTGGTATAGAAGGAAGATGGTATACAAGGAGCATGAGTATGGAGGAGCAAGTCAGACTGTCACCAGAGGCGCGGGTAGGGCGCGGGTTAGAGCCGTCACGCACTTCCAGGCACACAACTTTGTACGGAATCGAATGCTGTGTATGCAGCCTTATCATCAAAACAAAGGGCTGAATATTGAATGCCCTGTACATTTACTACATACAATGCTACACCTTTTGCTTGTTCCCAGTTTAGAATATCTGTGTGCAATGTAGGTGAGTATCCACATCCCAGTGAATGGGACCGTACACCATTAATGTTGTCTTGCCCTCCGGGAATTTGTCTGACACTAGCAGTTCGAAATAAAGGAATAATTGACTGGGTGCCCGAGAAGAGAGATGCAAGGTACATACCGACGCGTAGGTTTGAAGTCATCTTGGTCACCGGAGGAACCAAGTAAGCTGGAAATGCTATCTTTCCCACCTGGCACAGTTCTTACTCGTCTGGTGGCCGTGTTTAGTGGAATGCAGGCATTTATGGGGGAAATTCGCACCTGCTCGGCTTGATGTGCGAGCTGAAAGGGATCCCAGCTTCATCGTCCTGGCTCGATAATTTCGCTGGGTCCTGAGGAGGCGCGGCTTCAGCTTCGGCTTCGGCCTCAGCACTATCCTTGGGAGGCGCATTGGCTAGCGCGTCGTCATCATCCTGACTGAAGAGGTTTCCAGACAACGACGGCTTGGCAGGTCCGCTAGTAGGCGCCGCCTCTGATTGAGAGGTAGCGGCCAACTTGCCGAATTTCGCGTATCCTAACGTAGATGAATACGGGGAGAAATCAAATTATGTTGCGAGAACTTACGCGGCAATTTCTGGATGTTGGAGAAGCCAGTGTCTACCGTGACATCAATAGACCTGAATGCGCAGTAGTCGTGAGCACGACGAAGGAGATTCAACAAGGAGGAACCCCATACTTGAGAAACTCAATCAGAGAGCGCTTCGTGAAGACAATCTTTGTATTATCCCAGTCCAGCATGCCTGGTTGGAACTGTCAGTACACCGCCATGGTATATACAGTGGAATGTGGTTCACCTAGATTAGCTGCCCAGTCTCTTTCTTTGTTCTTCTCGAACTGGTCAGACGGTGTAAACCTGCGGCGATCGAGGTCAGAACGGACATCCATAAATGCTAGGAAACTCACTGAGAGGAGGACATTTCGTTTGCGCTGCTGGTCAAGGTGACTCTGTTGAGATCGTGGTTGAAGTTCAAGGATACGCGCTTGGTTGCCAGGTGACCGTTATGATATATCAGTTCAGGCGGCGTGGGATTCAAGGATTCTACTTTCGCCAGCGCCGTTGACCTTCATTAGGGGATGTTTTCGAGGAGGGCCCTTTGCTCGACGCGACGCTTGAATATTCTCCATCGACCTTACTCGAATGCAAGCAAAACAATCGCTTCTTCGGTGTATACCAACTCTCCTAATACGCACGACCCTGCCGTCAGTTCGACACCAGAATTAACGCCGGAACAGCACCAAATCTTGGACACCGCACTTCGCGTGGATCAGGCAGGTGAGGTTGCCGCCAATTGGATCTACAATGGGCAATTGTTCGTTCTCGGTCGTGACCCCAAAGTCGGGCCACTGATACAGGTGAGTCCGCATGACTTTGTTGAACAAAAGTTGTACGACCTTACGTTGGCTTAGGACATGTGGGAGCAGGAGAAGAAACACTTGATGGTCATGGACAAGTTACAAGTGCAGCACCGAGTACGCCCGACCGTCCTTTCCGAGGTTGCGAAAGTCGCAGGATTTGCGCTAGGGGCGGCCACTGCGCTCATGGGCAAGGAGGCTGCCATGGCATGCACCGAGGCGGTTGAAACAGTCATTGGGGAACACTATGATGAGTATGTACAAGTCTTTGATTTATTGTCCAACAAATTCACGATCGTTCACCGTCCATTGTTAGCCAACTAAAAGAAATGGAAGCCTTGCCTTCAACCCATCCGAGCATTCCATTACTGAGAGATGTCGTAAAAGAGTTTCGTGACGATGAACTAGAGCACTTGGACATTGCGGTAGAAAATCACTCTCAACGGGCACCAGCACACGCACTACTGAGCACCATTGTGGGCGGAGGATGTAAGGTCGCGATAGAAGTGTGCAAGAGAATCTAATTGGCGTATATCCCCGACTCTGGCCATAATTAATGACTATGTTTACTCAGTTTCGGGCTCGCTAGTAGGATGCTTCGCGAGAGGCTCGTTCTTGAGTTTGGCTGTCCATACCCATCGTGCCTACATGAACAATAACAAGTCAGAAAGCTGGGTGATTGACAACGTGGCAATGACTTACATCCGTCTTCGCCGAGGCCCAAAGCAATACGCCTGGGATGATGAACATTCCAAGTAGAGTGGTCCGTACGGTGCGTCGTGTCCACCGGAAGCCCAAGTATGCCTCCTCTCGCTGTGTGCGTATGAAACGAGTCAGTAAATTCCTGTAACGGTGCAACCAGTCAAAAGCGCACCATACGGTTGAACCGTTCAATAGCGGGATCTTCCTGCAGAGACCTCTGTATTCAGTAATCTCAACATTTTACGAGGTGGCGTACGCACTCTGACAGCTCCTAGAGACCATTCCGGGGAACATCGTAAGCCAACAACGCTAGGTAGTTCCAAGGACTGCAGTTACTGACCGTGACCCATGGTTGTGGTGGAGATAATTCAGGCTTTGTTTGTCCTTTGTTTACACCATTCCTTCACCACGACCACGACCATCACACCCTCGAGCCACAATGGCATACAACCAATATCGTGAATGGGACAGAGGAAAGGACGCTTGGAATGACGGTAGTGCGTGGGGTGACTCTCGGGGGAATGTCCGTGGTCGCGAGGACGACTACTACGGCGACGGCAAGCGGCGAAAATTCAATAACGGTGTAGGTTGCGTTCTCACCACCCTATGTCCTACTACTAACGGCAGGGTTTTGGAAAAGGGTTTCGATAGCTCATACTCGCATGAAGAGGTCAATTACGGGCAGATGCAACGGCCCAATGACTACGCTCAGGATTACACAGTCGATGACCGCCCGCAGCAACAGCGTGGCGGCCCTGGCGGTAACTTCACGAAGAAGCGCATGCAACCTAGTGAACCGAGTCCCCATGTCATCTTCCTGGGACTGGATACAGACTTCACCGAGGCCGATGTCTGTCGACTTCTCTAATCCTCTTTATGCACCCATGACTGAAGTCATCCCTCAATTCCAGCTTCAAGCCTATCTCGTATCACAAGGTTGCAATATAGAAACAGTGACCATAATCCGAGAGAAATCAACAGGCACTATCCCGTTCACATTTGCTGCTTCGCTTTCATTAACGTGACCTGCCATTGGATTTTCAAAGGTGCATCGAAAGGCTTTGGGTTCGCGCAATTCCCAACGACGGAGCATGCCCGCGCTTTCGTCGACCCATCGTTTCCCTTTGTCCAAGTTCCACCGCCAGCGTCGCATGGGGCATCCGCAGCCACAGCTTTTTACAAAGCGCTGGAGACTGGTGCGCCCCATAATGGACGGAGAGTCAAGATTGATTACTCTCAGAGCGCGCAACATGATAAGGGCAGGCAACCTCGGCAGAACGGGAATGATGGTACTAGGGACATAGGGAATGCGCCAGGACCTGTCCTGCTGTTCCGAGGACTCGACCCACTCTCAGGCCCTCAAGCAATTCACCAAGCCATGCGATATTCTTCTGGCCCTGGCAAGGAAGGTGCCAAAGGGATGAAGCGCATCATTCTCATCAAGGATCGAGTCACTATGGCAAGCTTTGGCTTCGCCTTCGTGGAGTTCATTGATGTTGAGGTATTTATTTCGACCTTGCCTGCCAGGTTATCTCTGAGTCTTTGCTAGTCTGCGGCCAATGTACTTGGTGCGACTATGTCGGCGCAGATCCATCCGAACGGTTTCAGAATTTCAGACAAGCCTGTTGCTGCTTCCTGGGCTCACCCTTGCTCTTTCCAGCCAGCCGACCCTATGCTACGGGACGAGGCTGCCGTCCCCTCTTCGATGAGCCTTGGTGCCATGGAAGGGGGCTGGGTCAGGTATTGGGATGAAGCCTCGACGATTGCAGTCTTAGAGTTCAAGGTGGAAGCACCTGCCAAGCCGGCAAGTGCAGCCCCAACGAAGGAGAAAGAGAAGAAGAAGAAAGTCAAAGGTGTGTGATTAACCGTTTCATGATCCCAATCAACTTCACGATGGTTTGTAGTAGAAGTCAAGGACGTTATAGCAGCGCCATCCGTGCTTCCCATCTCTGACAAACCAGTTACACTCAACTTCAGCAAGGGTCCCATCAAAATTGGTGCTAGTCAGTTTGCTTCCCATCCCCATATGTCTTCCATTCTTATTGTTCCTCCATTTTTGTGCAGCGTCCAAACCCCTAGCTCTTGGATTCTCATTGGGAGACGGCGAAGGGGAGGATGGAGACCAGGATGCAGCTGACGCAGAATTAACTAAAGGTATGTCAAAGCCCCTTTTCAAATCTAAGCATTGGAACCTCACATGCGTCTCCGAAGCGGAAGCTGCAAAGAAAGTTGCTCCGTTGATTGCCAGTAAGAAGGTACAGTGCGGGAAAGCAGCGCAACATCTTGGCATGAGCACCGTCGAGATGCAGAAAACTCATCGCGTTCCTGCTTCTAGACTGTGAACAATATCAACAAATGGAATCAAGTCCAGGAAGAACTTACCCAGAGTCTCGAGACTTCAAATGCTGCCTCAACTTCTACTCAGGTATGAGGTTTTCTTTGTTCGGCATACATGACGACTGTAATAAAATATTTCTTAGCCTCCGTCTGCTGCACCTGTGGCCACTACGACGCAGGTAGCCGCCACCCCGAGCCACTCCAACTCGCCAGCACCGAGCGATGAATTTGAGTACGCAGACACGTCGACCATGGCATGCTTGCTATGTGCTCGTCAATTCAAGACCGTGGATCAGTTGAGGCGGCACAACAAAGAATCTGACTTGCATAAAGTTCGTCCAACCGCACATATCATATATATGTGCTTATCCTCGTCCTTTACACCGTCAGAAAAATCTCAAAGACAGTAATCTACGAGAAGTCGCCCGGCAGAAAGTCCTTGCTCGGCAGCAGCCAAAAGCGGCGGAGCAGCCCAAATATCGAGACCGGGCACTCGAGCGTCGGGCATTGTTCAATCAGCCCGATGTTCCACTACCAGAGTCGAGTTCTGCCGGCCCTTCCAAAGTGACGAAGAAACGCTTCGAAGGTCCACCGCCGCCACCGTCCCCACCGCCTCCTGCTGTTCACCCTGGGAAGGATGAAACCAACGTTGGGAATAAGCTCTTGAAAATGATGGGCTGGAAGGAGGGCACTGGGTTAGGTACAGACGGCGATGGTCGCGTGGAACCGATGTAAGTGCTGCACCTCCTGTGACACAATGGATTTCTAATTATACACAGCCAAACGGCCATATATGCTCAAGGCGTGGGCTTGGGTGCCAGTAAGCCTAGAGATATTGGCAAGCTCACCGAGGGTTACTCTGGCTACGTGAATATGGCACAAGACGCCGTAAGTCCTAAATCTTGTCTTCGCGTCACATTCGTAACTGACATACACATCATCTATGAAGGCTAGAGAGCGATACAACAGCTGATCCTCTTGTTCCTTCTCTTACGGTCTTAGTTTGTTATTTGTAATACTATTTATATTAGTTCACTATCTCGAATGCTATCGTACTGAAACGCGTGTCCAGTCATTTCTCATCATGCATAACAAGGCTCAATAAGTACGAGTCCTTCCATGGTAATGAAACTATGCGAGGATGATGAAGGCCGCGACGGACGACGCCAACCAGCCAAGCGAAGTCGCGAATGAAGCTGCTCCATTCTGGTTGGCGTTGCCGCTGCCAGGGGCAGTAGACGTGGCGGCGGTGCTGCTTGAGGTTCTGGTGGAAGACGATCCACCGCTGGAAGCTCCTGACGAAGTGGGAGCAGGGGCGAGAGTAGAAGTTTCTACGGGGCTTGTGGCAGAGAGGGAGGCAGTGGCAGTTCCTTCCTCAACCGTGATGTAGTTTCCCTGCAATGATCAGATGTTAGTGAGTCAATGTTAAGCAAGGCAGGATGTTTCATTGACATACAGCTACGATGGCTCCAAGGCCACTGTCTCTTGCGTATGCGTTGACGTCGAAGAGAGAGACGCCGATGTTTGGCTGGGAGAACTCGGCGGGCGGGGAGAATGATTCAGGCTGGGCGAAAAGGAGGAACGCGTAACTGGAACAGATCATCAGTTTCAAGCCATGCAAACGAGGCGGAGGTTCTTACCGATGAGGGCCACTTCCTTCAGGAGGGGCAGGGCCGGCATACTGGGTAATGGCAATTGCAGATGCATTGGAAACTGCGTTGTCTACAAATCGACATGTTAATCACAGATCACTGCGGGGGTATATTATATTTACTGTCAATGGTAACACCGTTAACCAACCAATGGCGAGTGACACCTGCGGACTGGTCTGAGCCAACAGCACCGAAATCGACCATGGCCAATGTGTAGAGTCCCGACAAAGAGACTGAGCTGTTTGCCGGAGTGACATTGATAGTTGGAGCAGGTCCAACCTCTACATACATGCTCAGTACCACGTCTGGTGAAAAACATAAATACTATCATCTTACGCGCTCTGGTCAATGCCTGGCCTGGGCTGGCAGCTCCGACGCCTACAATATAGTGAGTAGCACATTCCGACTCAAGGGCGAAAGACTACGAACCCGCATAATCAGCTACGAGGACGGCACCCGGATTGAAGGTTGGTAGACCCGCGGGCACGATGCCCGCTTGCTGGAAGTGCGCCTTGATGGCTTCAACTTCCAATGCCGGGTTGCTGGTGGATTGTGCAACAGCGAACGAAGCAAGAACGATGGGGAGAACAACGAAATTGAACATTCTGGTGAATTTGAAGGAAGGAATGTGGTGGTTTGAATGAAAGAAATTACCGCAATCGAGTTTGCTGCAAAAAGGTTTTGGCTTGCCAACGAGGGTGGAGTGCGGCGGCGTTCTTGATAGATAGGGGGCAAAACGATGCCAAGGATATTGAATCCAGAGACGATGATAAAATACAGCATATGCATAAAAATATTACACGGAAAGGATCTACGAGCCCCCACTACGCTGCCTCCCCATCGTCGCGTCAGAATTACGACCCCATATACCGCCCACAACGTTTGAGACTGCCTCCGTAATCTGACGTTGTTGAGCCTGCGTGTGTTTCACGTAGAATAGGCGAACGTGGGTTGCATTCCAGATCCCCAAGGGCGACATTCCACGGACGTAGATCTCACCCCATATCATTGATGTAAGCCACACGATTGACGAGTCGGACCACTGCCAAGGGACATGCGTGTTAACAGTGCAGCACCACGGGAACGCTGGACACGTACGACAAACTTCCTCGGTGCAAGAGGTGGCTTGGGTGGTAGCACACCCTGCAGAGATACACTGCCCAAGAAATCGATGATTGCAGTCACTGAAGTGGGATTGTTCCGAGCAGCCTGTATGTCTTGCACCTTGGGCAACAACTCTGTGATGAGGAGCATGATGCAGTCCATCGGCAATCTAAAACGCGTGAGGAGATCATTTGGGCCAGTTTCGAGATCCACAACGTACCCTTGCTGCCATGACGTTACCTACAAGAAATGAACGGTGAGCACAGTTATCCAGGAAACAAAATACTAGATACGTACCCATTCTTGCGTTGGTACGAAACCATTCCGACCCACGGCCGCTGCAGCTGCAGGATCAATATTATCCAGCGACACAGACCTTCGCTCCTTCATCTTCCCGCGTGCCTTTTCCGATATCGAAGAGGCAGGTGTACCGTTCAGCGGTAAAGCATCCGTGCTGTCGGTCCGCTGCGCCTCTGGGAGCTGCTCGGTCGAATTCGTCCGTCGCTCCTCGAGTTCCATAAGTCTGACCTTTTCACTATGTGGATCCCCTTCTTCGATGTCGGAGGCACGCATCTTGCTCTTTTGGTTACCATCCTTTCGCGCGGCTTCCTCTTTCGCAATCCGAGCTCGCTTGATCTCTCGGAGACCCCGAGCGAGTGTGAACGTCCCCAGGTCCTCGAATACTTTGTGCGAATTTAATATGTTGTAGATGAGGTGAGGGTTTTCGGTTAAATGGTAGAGAATGACTGAGTTGAAGACTTCCAGCCTGCCGCGTTATGATTAAGTGTGGCTCCCTATGTGGAGAGTAGAACGTACATGAAGAACAGCAAACGCGGGTGGCCCTCGTCTGCTAAAAGGAACAACGGATTTGAAAAGGAGGTGAACAATTGAAGGAGGCGAGCGGATGATGTGACAGTGAGATTCTTGAAATGTGGGGCGCAGTTGGTCAGCGCGATGATGAGCGCAGGGTAAATGGAGTTCAAAGTTCCTGAAGTGGTAGCAATGATAGCGTAGATGGACTGCCCAACGCCAGAATCAGATTCCGGAAAGAAAATAACGGATACGAAGACAGAGATCACACACGTTAACGATAAAGTCTCCCGCTGTACCACCTGTGTGCCATTTCGCGGGTATTTGAGATTTGATGGGATTGGAAAGGACTCGCCCGAAGGCAGGCTCCACAGAAAGTGTTTGGATGATGTAGGAAAGCGCGCGACACAGACCATGTTGTTCTGGACGAAAAGTTATTTACACGGAATAGAGAAAATGGACTCAGCGTACCAGTCTTGTCTTTGATCTCGAGATTGTAGCATAATATGTATGCCATCAAATCCATGCCCCGCTCTGACTCCAGTAGATATATACGGAATTTCTGTTTACAAGGATGTAAGCCTCGTGTCTGTAATCCGATGAGACATACAGGCCGTACCTCATTAAGCTCAATCATCTTCCAGAGGAATACAACTGTACGGTGTCAACGACGTTGTACTCGGACAGGATGCATGGTACTCACTAGTCTCAAACATATATGGAACAGACTTCCGGGCGCCTGGTAGCAGGTTACTCATGTTAGCGACTTGCTGTTCAAGAATGGCGAAGATGCCATTGAATATGAACGCAAAATCTTGGACCCTGTGCTACAGATTCTATTCGTCAGTCCCTGCACAACGTCTACAGAGAAATAAATTTGATCGCACCAACTTCATCAGGAAATAGCGGAAGGCATTCGTGCGTGGGGTTGGGGTTGGTGGATGGGATTCATCCGTCTTCGACGGTTTGTCTCGCGCGCTATCACTCTGGAAGTCCAGAAGCACACAAAGGACCTGAAAGCACATAGAAATCAGACTCGTGCGGGGGTCTTCGCCTTTGAACATCAGATGGTTATAGGGCAGTTTCCCAGCAACACTGCTGATCGTCGACGAGCCATATGAGCTAGCGCTCATCGTAGTATTCAGAAGTGAGCATAATATCGTCAGGACGTCACGTCGCGGCGTCTGTTGAACGAGATGTAGCGTGTATAGGGAAGGTTTCGTGAAGAGTGAAGAGGGCGGGACGTAGATCTGTCTGGAGAGAAGAACCAAAATTAGGCGAAGGACTTCAGTCTTGTTACCATCATATGGGAAGCTGGGTCCAGGGTCTGATGTTGAGCCAACACCTTTCTCCCTGCATGCACAGATGAGGCAAGGAACAGATTTCTTGAGATACAACATACCAAATGATATAGTTGATTTTGTAGTGGTCGACTTGTAGCTTAGGGGGAAGGGTGAACCCACAACAGAAGAGTAGATCAATGAGGCAACTGAACAGACGTTCGCCCAACGATGGGAGAAGTGTTTTTGGCTTCGTCCCGGCCTGCTCTTTTGGGAATGTGGGTGATCTCGCGTCCCCGTCCTCACTATCGTCGTCGTCATCAATCACAAACTGAGGCGTTTGTGATTCGCTCTCTTCGTGGACCTGTTCCGCCTCGTGCTTCTTCCACAGAACCTCCAGCTCGAACACACTTGCTTCACCCTCAACCTCGAACACCACGGGTAGGACACGCTGGAGGACACGCAAGCAATTGAGGACCTCCTTCGTAGTGTTTCGTTCCGCTGAACCTGTGCCCGATTTGATCAACGATGTCGCATAAGCCGTGACAGACGCGGTCGACGCAGACGGAAACGTGTGATCGGAGACGAGATTGAATAACCGAGAAGAAATGACACGAATGAGGGTGGCGACATTCTCTGGGGCTTCGGCCAGAGCGCGGCGTACTAGAAAGCCAAATAATTAGTGTTTCGCAACTGGGATCATGAAAGTAATACCATACTATCGTTGGGTGTAATGAGAGAGAAGACATCCGAGGCCGAGTCGAACAGAACGACGTACTATAGACCAGTGTCAATGATATTCGACAATTTAGAGTACACAAACTCACTTGGTCCCAATAACCATCCGTTTCAAGGATATTCTGGGGTGATATGAGAAGAGCAACCAGTCAGAAATGTTAGGACGCACTCGTGCGGTTGCCAACTTGGATATTCCACCAGGCTGGCTGCGGAATGCTAGCTTCGGCTCGTCCCCAAGCAAGCCGAATGGCGCAGCAAATTTCTGAGGGAATTTTGCAAACATACGGACCAGTGCCGTTGTCGTTGTTATTGCAGATGAGAGTAGAAGGTATGTCGAATAATGCAGCACAGCCACTACATATGTTAGGGGCGCCTATTTCACCAATATTCCTTGTAGTCGTAAATCGTGTCGTCGTAAATTGTGAGATAAGTCTATATACAATGATGAGATACAAGCACGGAAATCCAAGACGAGTCCTATTTTTGTTATGCAGGGGAATAGTTTGAAGGGCGCGACGGAAATGTCGGGACACGGTCGTGACCTGGGGTTTTGAGAAACATATCGTAGAAGGACTCATATGCACCCTGCGTATCATCAAGGAGATCCCTTAGCAGGCTCCCATCCCTATCCGTTTCACCGTATTCGTTGAGCTTGAAATCGAATAGGTCCTCGAGGGGGTCTGGTTGAGGAATGGCTGGCGATTTCGTAATGAGTCTGCTCTTGATGTCCGATTCTACTAGCTTTTTCACTCTCGGCAATACCAAAGCTCGCCACTCCTCCCAAACCTCAGTATCCTTCGGAAGTAAAGAATCCAGTATCCCCCGAGCGTAGCGGTCGCTTGAGTCGACCTTGAGTTCGGAGTAGGGCAGCCCGCTGAGCATGGCAAACACCACCGCCGACGTCCGCGTGGGCATTTCCACCTTCGAGACTCGTTTACCCGTAGACTGCTTGAGGGGTAGGTTCTTGACCAAAAGTCTTTGTTGCAGTTGATCCTTGTCTATGGAGGAAATATACGCATTGTAGATCCATGAGATGGCGAGTGTTGAAAGAAACATGATTTGTCCGAAAAGACCACTGAGGGGAATGAGGAAGAGCTGAGCAATAAACTGGACGGTCAGCGACATCGCGCTGAGACCAATTTTATTGTACCCCTCGTCATTGCTGTATTTAACGACAATTTTGCCTTTCACGATGTAGTTGATGTCTGCCTCGGTTCCTCTGCAAACGACGAAATGGTCCCGGTCATCCAAGATGCCGTTGCCCGAAGGGGAATAAGGCGAGGGCTGAGGATGACGAAGGAAGATCTCCGCCGAGCCGATGAGGTAACAGGCCATGCCATTGCACAGGATGCCATACAGGATGACACCAAACGCAAACCACTCGGCAGACAACCCACATAGGATGCAGCATGCAATGTTCATCGACATTGGTATTGAGGCGATGGCTACGGACCAAAGGGGGGATTCGGTCTCGTCGTACTGGAGACGAGTCTCTGTCGTTGGCGGGGTTCCTCTAGGTACGAGAAAGTCTGCGATGGTAACGTTCGTTGTTGTTGTGGTCCGTCGACCTTCCTTGCGCGCTTTGGACAACAACGACGGCTCCGCCTTCACTTCGCTACGACAATATTGAGTGAAAGCTTGCGCGACATGCCCCGTGTGGCCCAATGCAGTGCCGGAAACAACGCCTCTGAACTTTGGTCCACGTTTCCCATCCAGTCCAAGGAGCGTAGCTGGATCATCGTTCGCTCCAGGATAAATTCCATCCCAGAAGCGAGAAACGGGGAGCTTGCCAAAGTGCTTGGCAATGGTGTACGAGCCAGGGGAGTTGTACCATCCCAACCATTTCCGATACTTGTAGAAGGGCATGCTTTCCATGGCCGAAATCGCCTCTTCTCCTCCAAGAAAACCAACTATGCCACCGACATCGAGATTGAAATCAGACTCGCTCAATGGTTGGAGCATACGAGACTGATAGACTGTCGATGAGTTTCATCGCGACCAGCGACAGAGCTCACTTACAGCTGTTACTGGCCACTTGAGACGAGCTCGGGGGTCTTCAAGGAAAGAATCTGAAAAGCTATGTCAATAAGACACCGCAATAAATACTCGAATGTGGTGCATCAGAACAACAAGCGCCTTTACATCGTGGTAGTACGATCATCGTGTGGCACAACCACTGTCTCCGTCTGCGGAATCAATTTCCCCAAAGCCTCACTTACGTAACCCCGAGTACAACACCAGTTTGTAATTTAACCGTGCCCCAATTGTGCGCTGCCAGTATCCAAGGAATATGTATCTATCTACATACACACAATGCATAATTGAAGAACAACACATCAAGTTCGTAAGGGTGATGGACGATATGGGGAGTACTGGACCTTCGATCGATGTACCCTTCAACTTGAAACAGCCCATGTAGAAGGATCGATCCAGATTCGCGGAGCTGCGCAACACAGCCAGTGAACAGCCGTGTGGGCATGGTGAGATGCACTCTTGTACTCCGAGTCAGCAGAGATGTATTCAATCAATACAACCCGTAAACTTTATCAGCAACCAAACGACTGCCCGCTGTCACCCGTCATATGTTTTAGACAGGGCAAAGCGGCATCGAGGCGTAACATGTCACAAAGAAATCGGGGAGCCTGAGTGATCATTACTGGCTGCGGATCAAACAGATCGATGACCGAGCACGTTGAGCGGTTGGCAAACTGGTCAACTCTTGACCACTAAGTCACAGACGCGCTTGACAGCGGTACTAGAGGATACATCATCGAGGGTTTGGTGACCAACGAGGGGACACTAATTGGAGTGTTGTGTCGGCTTCGAAGCCTCGCCACGATAATCATTATTCACGCCTGAGCGCGAACCACGCTCCCTAAAACTATCTAATACTTTTCGGACAAGACTATCAAAGCGATCAGTAAACACACGAAAGGCCGCAAAATGAACGGCGGTGCTTACTCAACGTGATAAGGGAGGTCCAGCCAGTGAATGGGTGACTGTCGGTGGGGTTAGGAACTTGCCGAGGAGACAGCAGGCAGGAGAATGTACGAACCTGCGCTGACCTTCACCTGTCATAGCGTTATATTGCTCCCATACATATCCTGTTCGTTCGTATTCCTACAGTGATTTGCACCGCATGAACATCCATTTGACGAGACAAGCTGTTCGGGTCCTTACCTTGAAAACGTTGTTGATGACATTCTGTCTCAACTTCGTATATATCTCCCGCGCATGGGCTTGATGAGGTCCCGGTTGCTTCGCGTAGGTCTGGGGTACATATGGGACTCGAGTCCCTTCCGTTATAGGAAAGTAGAACTTACCTTGTGCAGAGCACTCAAGGCGAGATAGTTCATCTGGATCCATATAGGTCCTTTCCAGTAATTCTCGCCTTTGCCAAACTCAGGGTGGGCATGTGAGAGACTGCGAAGGCCGTAAGGCGTCCAAAGATGGACGGGATCGCGCATCAGTGACAGAATATGGGGGAGATGGGGAGAGTCAGGAGGGAGGAGTTGAAGTAAGAAGGGGAAGAGGGAGAGGTAGCCTTTGTGGCAGACGAAGTAGGATTCATCTAGAAAATCCGTCTATTAAACCTGATCATACATCCGCTGGCAATGTTACTTGCCTTCGTCGTTCACTCCTACGTCGCAGTACATCTTATCTTCCTCGCTCCAATGAAGGTCTGGCGAATAAAGGGCATCAGCAGCTGCACGCGGAGAGTACATATACACGTCACTCACCCTCAATATTCTCAATGATAGCTTTCTCGATCTCGACGAAAGTTAGTTCATCATCAGTTTCCCCAATGAAGCCAGCAATCTGCTTCATCGTCCGAGTGAAGAAGGCCATCCACGAAATCAAGTCTAAATGCAATTCGCCTGCATGGGGCGGCCCACGAGGGTAATCGTCCATTCCACTAGTTAGAACATGGGTCTCAGTGCGTCCTCGCCACCTATAGGCCTCTGTTCGCGAGCGCGCTTGACGACCGTACTGTTTAATTTGACCTCGTTGAGTGCGTCGGAACCAGTCGTAATGTCTCTTGAGGGGTTTGTAGATAGATTTTAAGAAAGCCATGGCGTGTTCTGGGGATTCAAGGTATTTACTTCCAGATTTGGGGCTGTCAGTACCCAGAGGAACCTGAGATCCTCCAACCGCATAATCCATACCAAGATCCTGGGATGAAGGGCCAGACGATTGCGCTTTCAGACGTTCAATGAACGCGGTTACGGCGACAGTGAGTGTCGGAGGATTTGCGTAAGTCGGGACTTGCGTTTGGAATTCCGTAGGGACCTTGCTACGTGCTTCCTCTCCGAGAATCTGTTCTCGAGCAACCCAGCCATCTTCGTCAATCAGACCTATCCAATCCTTCAAAATTTCTAGGCTATAGTAAATTGAACATCGTCAGCAGGCGTCCACCTTAAAGAGTCAGGACAAACATACCTGAAGTCATTATCCCATTCGCCGATATGAAGAAGATGGAATCCTTCGTCCCTGGATCACAAGTCAAGCACTGCCCTACTGCGCAACGCCGATACATACCAGTAGAACCCTCGGGGGAAGAAACTACGACTCGGAGTAGCTGTGAGCAGTGCTTTCGGTTCCGTAATGGTCGGTCCGTTGTCGAAGTTATGGCTAGACGTCTCCTCGTCTTCGTCCCATTCATGAGCAAACCCTCGATTGACAATAGAAGTACCATAGAAGTATCCTACACCTCCAATGAGATTCGCAGTAATATCTCGGGAGAACGATTCGAGAGATCCGCGGTTGGAAATGGGGTAGTCGGAAGGGATGGGGAAAGTTGCTTGGAACCGTTGTCTGTAGGATTCAACGAGTGCAGGAATCCCTTGATCAAGTATAGAAGCTGTTGACGTGTGTCAGTGGACATTCGTCTAACCAATCGGTGCAACACACGGCTGAGTTTTTGTTTCGCGCTTCCGCTGTCATAAAGGACGTCAAATTGGAATGGACCTTCGAACATCTTCTGGTATGCGAAGAGGTTACTGCTAGTATAAACCTCGTCAGGCAGCTGTAAAGTGAATGACGGATGTGGGGGAGTGGGCGACTCCCGGTAAGGTTGGAGGACACCCTGAGCGCGCTTGATCAAGTTATTCATGATGATATCTGCTCAACGGATTAGTAGAGCCAACATATGGCTGCTCTACGCGTACCTTTGGCTTTCCAGATGTCTCCTGGCGGCACAGTGAGCCCAAGATAGTGAGTCTTGCCTATACGCTCCTGAAACTCTTCATAATAAGGTCCCTCAGTTGGTGCGACATTGTTAGGGCCTAATGGACATGTCACTCATGGCCGACGCGAGGAGTCAATGGATTCGTACCATCTACTATCTTGAGCGTGAATTCATCCAAGTCGGGGGTAGACCCCGAGAGTTTAATGGGTCCCTCCAATCCCTGCTCACTTATGAGTGGACATCTTAAGTTCAGGCATGCCAGCTCACATTCTCGTCCTCGTCTGTCTCCATATCCAGTCCACCGATACCCTCAAGACCAAAATAGAAGATAGTGGAGATACTGGATGGCACAGCTGCAGGAACATTGTTTCAGCACGCAAGCACTAGACACTGACTTGGAACTTACAAGGATCAATGGGTTCACCCTTGACTCGCGCAGCCCAGCTTCCTCCATGGTCACCGCCTGCAACCTTCAAGAACTCGGTCGTGATTTTGACGTTATTACGCGTGTCCTTGATGACTTGCACTCCACCCTCACTGGGGTCATATTCCGTCCACGTATAGCTGGCAAGTTTGTCCCCTTGATCGCATGTATGTCTAGTTTCTTTATAAAAGTCATTGAAGTGCCCCTCATCCAGACAGAAGTACATACGGCCCAAGGATTGGTAGTCCTGCGTTCCAAACCACATGAGGCCAGTCATGAGAGATTGCGGGAGACGCGGGCGCAGCCCAAAGTACAGGTTCGGTCTGTATGCCCCCCATAAGAGTGTGTCATTAACGTTCTGGGCCAGCACCACTGGGGTCACCAGCAGCAGGCTGAACAGCGCCAGCATATTGGAGATATTAGGGTGTGTACACTGCAAACGAATTCAATTCTTGACACGGTGGCAAGTCAATCACGTGTCAATTCCCAATTCCGTCAGTGACTCTGAGCGCCATCACAGCGTGGACTGGCGCCCGGCTGTGCCGTTCCGAGCCAGTTCCGGCATCACTGCACCTGTCCCGCTCGTTCGACAGGCGTTACAACTAAAGTCCCATTGTTTCAACAGCTTCACCTTACTGAGCTGTATAACCGTTATTAATATCCTCATCGTGGGCATAACGCGTCTTTAAGCTGCCGTCAGATGATTATATACCGTGTCAATAGCCGGAGCTCGACAGGATTGCTGTAGAACGTTAATGTCGTCTAGGCCACCGCCTCCGATATGTCAGGGATGGGACGCACCTGTGATCAGGGAGGCTATGCCCCCGCAGATCTATAATAAACGTGCGTCGTGCGAGGGTCTCTATAAATTATCTCTTCACTCTCATTTCACTTTCACAGCACTACATCAACTATACCATGCCCGCGACGCAATTTGGAGACAACAGCACCGTCGTCGGTGATCCGAGCCCTCATATACCCACTGCGAAAGATCACTTGGATGATGGCTTCCATTCTTCGACTTCAAACGGGCATGTGAAGGGCAAAGCCAAGCTTGATGAATTCATCACAACAGCAGATTATATGTCAACGGACAGACCGTTCTTCGTGCCTATTGGCAAGGATGGTTTAATTGCTGCGCTCCAGAAACTTGATGCTCAGTTAGTCAAGGTTCGTACCATTGCCCTGAGAACGTCGAGTTTTAACTAAGAGCATGCAACTCAGTCGGGAAGAAACAAAGTTCTGTCCAGCAAGGTGATTTATCATCTAGGTGTTCAGAATGTTATTGTTGACTTGGAGAATTAGGCACCAGTAGATTGGATAGGCAAAGAAATTATGCCAGGCCAAGTCGGCCTCATCAATCACGGTGGTACTCCAAAGATCTTAACAAGACCTGGTCGCTACCCCGGCTTCCCCCTAAGGAACTGGTGGGCGCGGTCATGGGCTGGGGTCAAAGGCCGTAAGCGCATCTGTGATTCGTGTATTAGATACACCATTGACGAGTTGTTTCTTAAGTCTCGGATACCGTTATCGAATTTCAAGGTCTTACTGTGGTACAGGTATCGCAGAACCAGGCAGCCGTCATCTCTGATCCTCAGAACCACATCTTCGTCATTCGAAATGGAGGGTGATTCACTTAGTGTCTCTCCTGCTTGCCCGTTATCTGACAATATCCTAGTTTCGTAGCGATGGCCATTGAGGGTACCTATGATGTACTTTCAATCGTTGACCAAACACATTTGCCTGGCGTCGTGAAAGATCGACTCACTGGCGTGACTCTGGGGTGGACCCACGAGGTCAAGATGAAGAGTCGTGTTGGTGCCGCGGAAGAACGTGAATACGTCGTGGCGACATTGTAAGCACTTCGTCTCGTTCATTTTACTCTCATGGTCTCATACCATACCAATATCTACTAGCTTGAACATCCCAGCCAGCAATTGTGCCATTCTTCAACGCGGTGATGACTTGGAGCTTCTTCCTGCTGGTCAATCCGTCGTCACCAACCCCAGTGTCACACTTCGTGGTCTGTACACGCTGGGTGAGAACCAGCTGGAGATGCCAACGAAGGACATGTGCGTCGTGTCTCTTATATTCTAAACCTAAAATTAACACACCATCAGCTTCACTCGCGATCAAGTGCCCGTCAGCCTTACAATCTACTTGAAATGGTGACTCCCTTCACTGATTCCCCACGAAAGAGGTATTAATCTATACCACCAGGCAACTCACAGAGCCTCTGAAATTGACTACGCACGGCTATAACACGCCATATGATGCCCTTCGAGATAAGACCCAATCAATACTTACGCAGATCGTAGCCCATCTCGACTATTCGGCTATGGTGAGTGACATCACTCCTCGGGAATTCAGATATACAAACAGCCTCCTTTAAGGTCAAGCAACGGTCATTGGGTCCTGATAACATGCAAGAAGACCCATCATCGGCCTTCCTGGACGCATTGAGAACCCGCGCAATGGATGAAATGCACGAGGCTGCCTTGGAATACGGCATTGTGTTGAAGGATCTAGGTCAGCCGACAAAAATACAACGGTGACGACATCCATTTACCCCTGCTATTCTAGCCGTCATCGATCGTCAATTCAAAGGCGAAATCGCATCAACCATGGACAAACTCACAACGCGTGCACTGCAAGCACAGGTGGAAGCCGCGGTAAGGAGATTTGGACTCGATCTCCGATTTCCTGTGTTGATCAGATACATTAGAATGTAGACAGGGAGAACAGCAACAAAGTAAAGCAAGAAGAGGGTGCCCTTGCTGTCGCTCGCATCAAAGCACAAGCCCGCAATACAGCTGCAGACGCTGAGGCATACAGCGTCGTTACTGCCGCGAAGGCCCAAGCTCAGAGACTCAAGATCGAGGCTGAAGCTCAAGCCGAGGCGACTCGTCTAGCGGCAGAAGCCGATGCACAGGCCATCAAGACCAAGGCGGAAGCAGACGCCAAAGTGGTTGACCAATTCGCCAGAGAGATGGAGCTCAGGCGTATGGAAGTTGCGCGTGTCAAGGCCTTCGGCTCGAAGACTATTTTTGTGCCCTCCGAAGCGCAAGGCTCACAAATGGGTAGCGCAATGGCGCTTGGTATGGCAGCTGGCATGGGCGCGGATGCCCGACGCGCAGCTCAGTAAACGAAGTAATTCAGGTATCACAATAAAGGTATCGTTCATCCTCTCCTTCCCCACATTCCTTCGTATTATTTGCTATATTCGTATTTATCGAACTATGTAATTCGTCTCCATGTATGTCATAATACCCACCTCCTTCAGTGTACTCATCTTTGGTACAATAACACTCCTTAGTACAATTCGAAGCGCGTCAGAGTCAATCCATTAACCGATAAGTATGCAGGTATAGTAGAGAAAAGAAGGTGCTTTTCGGGGCAAGTATGTACACTGGCAGTAGAGAGGCAGGGACTCGAATGTGATCTAGGTTACAAGGCCGTAAAATGGTATTCTGAAGGATGGTGCATTCCCCTGTTAGGGGACAAGTGATACGCCCGCTGGGGGTAAGATGGGGTATTATATGTGGTAGCCTGATAGTTATTAGGATAAGGCGTGATCTTGCATGCTTCTTCAACGTGGAAATATGAAACAACAGTCCCACAAACACCTGTAGGAATATGAGCTTGAAGAAGGTGCTTCAGTGGTAGAAATCAATTACCGATCAAAGCAATCAAGCACCAAAGTGCAAGGGTCAATCCGCCAAAGCTGCATGATGATGGCAGAGCTTGGTAATCCGCGCAAAGTGCCCCTCGGGAAATGCGTAGAGCTGCATGAATAATTGCCACTAAAGGAATGTGCGTTCAGTATGGTATTGTGACACCACTGATGGGTGTAATATTGTGAATGAACTCACCAAGAGCGAGGAAAAACAAGATGGCGAAGGTCCACATGCCCTTGATGTTCCTACGGGAGATGGGATACCGTGTACGAACATGGGTGTAGGCGGCGATCGCCACTGAGACTGCGAACACGCCAAAAGCAAAGGTGGCAAGAAACGCGGTAAACGTTGGTAGCGGGCTGAGTGCTAATAATCAGGTTAGCACGAAATTGGCCGGATGGTGCATCATCTATACGCACTGTTCGTCTTCAACAACGCCGTCAATGCGATACTAATCAAGATAAAGTCGCAGACACAGAAGAAAGCTAAGTGGCACGCATGATTACTCCAAGAGGAGAGTAGGAGCAAGCGAAGTGCATACCTAATAGCATCTCTTCAATTGCGGCGTGAGGGAGCTTAGCCATGATGTACCAGACAGACGGCGTCGAGCGACTCGAAGGGGAGAAGGGGAGAAATCCGAGGATGGCTTGGCAAGTACACGGGTGCTTCTGCTTCTGTCTCGAACATGTAGAGGGGACTATTTAAAGGAACCTACGTGGGTTTGTGGAAGATTCGCGGCCACGCAGCTGTAGAACCTCTGCCACCAGGTCCACCCCTTGGCTTTGGCTTTGTGCAGTTCCTTAACTGGTTTGTGGCCACCATTACTATGGGCTTTGTCCTTACCTCCCCCGTGGCCAACTAGCACCACTCAAAGGCTTTGTCCCAGCGTTACTGAGTCAACAAGAAGTGATCGATCGTGTACTTGGATGGTGAGGATGTGTATTTGTGAAAGACCGTCCATTCCATATTCAAAGGGGGGGCACATAATATATCGTACAGACGCTGGGAATGAAAGGGATAAATGTATATGTGTAACGAAAAAATCAGTTCGTGGGGGATGGAAGAGGGCAGGACAAAGACATCACTGATCAAAGCTGTCTCGTCACAATCAATGCACCACAGATGATCATGCGTCAGAAGAAACTTCTAGCCAGCCCTCCTTGCCAAACGTGTTCTCTCCTGAGTAGCTGACGTAGAGGAAGTTGTCTTCGTCCCTTCAGAGCAATCAGTCACGGGGAGAGGACTTGATTTGGCATTCAACTCACTTGTGCTCCTCGTATATGGCACTCATGAGAGCCGCTGTTGGTGGTAGAACCTCATCCACGAATATAAAGATGGCTTTCTCTGGTGCGAGCTTGATGCGTTTCCGTATGACATACACAAATTGCCCCACAGTGAGGTCCTGGAAACGACAAGTTGGGTGTTATTCATCTCGTTCGGATAATGTTGCATACCGATGGTACGAGGTACTTCTTCTTGTCAATAGTGGGGATATCGGTGCGGTCCGCCTTCTCGCAGATGACCTGTATAGCGAAGCCGTTCGGTCCAACGTATCCCATCGCAAACTGGCGAACTTACAGGGATACGATCCGGATATTTCTGTCTTATGCGCTCAGCCTCAGCCTTGCGCTTCTCTGTACCATCGGTGACCATTGAGCAAGTTCAAAGACCAGCTGCGGACGAGATGGCGTACCAAAGGGATGCTCATCCTTGAATTTGGACCTCATATTCTTGGTATAGCGGGTCAGCGGGGGAAGTCGAAGAGATGAAGCAGAGAGTGGTGGTGGTGGTACGAGTCCAAAGTTGGTGACTTGTAGTGCAATGGTATCCAGCCCGCTTATGAGACACGCGCGCCTGTATTGGCTCTGACTCGAACAACAAGCAACAACAATGTCCCAACTGGATATAAAAGGGAATACAAGCTCCTTTATCTCCTTTTCGCCCCTTTCATTTCAGGAGAACCCTTCCTCATCAATCACCATTGTCTTCAGTATCCTCAGTGCCGTCGGTGTCTTCTATATTTTCCTCGTCGTCGCTAGACGTCCAGGCACGGCCATCCCAGTCGAGTGAAACAGAAGTGGCCAGTTTCTCAGCGTTTTCTGCACTGATAATGCACTGATAAAGTTTCAAGACTCCGATAGGCTTCTTGAGCTCTTTACGCTGCTCTAAAAACCCTTTAACGGCCGAAGTTAAGCATGTGGTGGCCTGTGATCCGTCGAAATGGCATTTTTCCAATGTGAGCAGTTTGAGTTGGGGGAAAGGGATGTGGTCACTGCTCCCTGACATCATCAACGCTTGAAATAAATCTGCCCTCAAGTCAAATACGACGAATTCAGGTACATGGCTGTACCGGTCAAACAGCGCCATCCATTCTTCCCAGCTGGCAGGGTCAAAGCTCGGGCCACCAATGACAAACACTTTGACATTCGAAGACGAGAGCATTGTGCAGAGCTTCAGTGACTTGGCTCTGATTGGCTCTGACACGCCGCAGCTGATCGAAAGCGCAGCGTCGCACAAGGCGATAGGCGTCGCTAGCAATTGAAAAAGCCCGTCTCGGGTGTGCGAAACAAAGACTCCGTCGACCTGAGCGGCGGCATCGCTGCTTGCAAAGTGCGATACTATGGCTGACAGGTTCCGCAGGTCGGGCTCCTCTGCATCTGAGTGAAAGCGGACAAAGCAAGAGGGCGGGTAGCGGAGATGTTGGATAAGTAGGGAAGCGTTAATAGCGTTCGTCTCGAGAGTAAATTCAGACAGCCTCGGAGTCTCGGCTGCTGGATAGTCGTCTGGGCCGTCCGTAGAGAAGAATTTCGAGGGGTAGTATTCGACTGCTAGATCCTCCAGAGCAGGAGTGCTACGGAGAGCAGAAAGCACAAGGGGAATTGACGACGAGCGGACCTCCGACTCTATGCGTATTTTAAGTCGCGTCAAATGAGGTAAGAGGGGAACGGAAGGGGGTAAATCAATCCGAATGAGTGATAGATCTCGGAGGGAGGAGGACGTCATCTTGAACAGCGGAGGCATCAGCGTCTGCGTGGTGGCAAGACTGCCTGTCGTCAAGTTGTTAAGATATAGCGACCTCATCTGTGTGGATACTACACTCGCCAAGTCGAAGTTGAGGAGCTCCAGGAGGTTGCGGTGGTCAGCGGAGAGATACAATTCCTGAATCCTGGTAATATGTTTCAACGCTGCCTTTAAGATAGCTTCTTTTCCTCGTGGATCAGGACATATAACGCGCAGGGGTACGCCTCGGGAGCGGGTCAGGATTGTAGAGGCCCATTCGATGTCCGTGATTTGCGAGATATCGATATCATTCCATAGCCGGGGTGTTCTGAGTACAGTATCCCGCCACGCACGGCATATACCCGCAATGTTCAACCACCTTCTAGCTCTAGGACCTATAAAAGCAAAGTATTGGGGGGAAAAGCCTGTAAACATTCCCTTCACGATCATGAATATTTCAGACATCAGCTCTGGCGGGAGCTTAGAAATCGGGCAATGCGCGTTTCGATGGGTCCGTAGCTCGCGAATGGCGGATTCGTGTGCGGCGATTTTCTTGTCGATGATTGAGTGAGCATAGTTTGCCTGCATTGGGGCGTTCTCCAGAGAATGAAGCCTTGAGTATGACCTATACAAATGAAGTTCCGAGAGCGTAGTAGTGAGACCTCTTTGTGCTGTGAAAGTGGCGTGTTAGTGGCGGAATTAGGGGCGCTCCTAACATCTTCTAGGAGTTGGCGCAAATGGTGGTTTGGATGCTTTTGTTGAGTACACACCCTGACTGTACAAGAAGTAGAGGAAGAGACTGCCATGAGGAACAACCATAGCTTAAGTTGCGGTTCGAAGAGACTGAGAAATACGTAGAATGCACGTACAACTTGACACATTTCTCGGCATCAAAAAATGACACTCTACCAACCTAATCCCATATCCCAAGGCAAATGCAAAGGCGAGTGGTCGAAGTCGTATTCATCGTCATAGCGCTGATCTTGCGAATATTGAGACCATTCCTCGTCAGAAAGACCCACTAGCTCTTCCAACAACCTCTCCAGTGTCACATCAACGGAGTCCCAGTCGAATGACACGCCTTGTTCAATTTCATGGGAGGAGCGTAGGTGGACCAGGCAATCATCGCCCCTCAATCTGAACAGACCAGGAGGCGCACCGAACCCTCTACGCTGTACAACGAGGCTCTCAACTTCCCAGCAGAAGCGACGGTCGATGACAGTGTCATCCAGCGTGAGTGTCTCGAGGTTGGGAAGAGGGACCCGCTCGTCGGTCGGGTATTTCATTAATAGATCAACGAAATCTTCTCGTGCATTCGGAAGCTTCACTTCAAGTACGCGTTCATAGTGGTCGAACAGGTCCATCCATTCCGCCCTTTCGATCAAACCGTAGCCCGTGAGACGAAGCGTTTTGACATTTGCCGACGGGATCAATGTGCCCATCCTGAAGAACTCGACTCTAACAGGAGCTGATAGATGGGAGCGTACATCGAGTGATGTAACACCACCGACCGATGCCCTCAGGCGCAGCTCTGTGGGCGAATCCGAGATAAAAACCTCATCGACCTCGGCTGCAAGGTCGGCGCCTGCAAAGTGTGATACGACGGCCGCTACGCTCTGAGGATCTGGCGTGTGAGTATCGGATTCGAAAATGACGCGGGTGGAAGGGGGATAGTGGATATATTGAAAGACCCCGGAAATGTCGTAGGAGCTTGCCTTCAGGGAGAGGAGAGAGAGCGCCGGGAGCTCAACCGTTGGATAATTATACATTCCTTGGGTGGGCAGCTCCGACGGACGGTGTTGAAATTCTAGCTCCTCTAAGTTGGGGGTGCTACGCAGAGTCGACAATAGCAACAGGGGTGACATTGAAGGGGACTTTGTTATCACGACGAGTCTGCGAAGTTGAGGTAGGAGGGGGGTGGTGGAGGGTAGATCAACATCAGAGAGTACGAGGGTCTGTAGGGCTGGCATCTGGATGCTGAACACTTGCGACATCATCATGACTGTGTCCGAGTACTCTGACTCTAGAGTTGTATTGCAAAGTCTCAAGGACCGAATCATGGGCGCATCCCCACGGTTGATAGTGAAAAGCTGCTGAAGGGTATACTGTTCGGCCTCGATATCTAATTCTTGGATCCTGGCAACGGATGATAATATCATGTTGAGAATGGCCTGTTCACGTTGCAGACCAGGATGTTTGATGAATAGGGGTACAGCTTTGGAACGCGCCAGCACGGTGGAGGCCCATTCAAGAGTCTTGATATAGGAGGTGTCGATTTCGTCCCAGAGACGAGGCGTGTTGAGAGCAACGCCACGCCAACGACGGCATACACTGGCGATATTTAACCACCCCTCTCTCCCAGTGCGACCAATTCGGAGGGGCGTCCCTTTTATAAAGACGAATATTTCGGAAAGAACCTCATTTGGAAACTGGGAGATGAGATTTCGACGTTTCTGTGGATTAACTATGACATGGACACCGCATTCGCGAGGAGCGATTTCTGTAAACTTGTCGACAAGGCCTTGGTTGGGGGGATTGGCCTCCGGTGATACAGTCAACATCTGTTCAAGAAGGGTGGTTGTACCACTGTTATTCACGGTTTGAATGTTGGAAAAGTCACCAAGTTGGAAGGATGGAATGAAAGGGTTCATGCAGGGTCGTGGAGGTACCATGAAGCGGAGCTTGTATATGGTCATTTGTTAAAGGCTACAAGTTACAAAGTACAGGCAGAAAAAGTAGAGCTGATGGTGAGGGTGTAGACCCCGCCGTTTCTAGTAGTAGTTGATGGAAAACGTGGACTATCCCATCTACATCAATATGTGTAGTCGTACTCAAGATAGTAACCGGTGTATACGTGTTCTGCTTGACCAGTGACTTCGCGGATACTCAAGGTGACAGAGTCCCAAAGGAGCGCAACACATCCTGTTAAGTCGTGAACGATGTTCTGATGGATATGGGATCTAGCGATCTCCAACGTGAGGGGGTTGTCAACCCCGTCGAGCGCATTGCGTTCCGCGAGGAAGCTTTTGATCACGGATGTGAATCGCCCGTCGAATAAGCCCTTTACGAGGATGAGCTTGTTGAGGATGGGGAAAGGGATCCAATCATCGTCTTTTGGTCTCATCAACAGTTCCATAAACATTTCGTTTGGTTTCTCTATCTTCAGTTCATGTGCATGCCCAAAGTAGTCGAACAAATCCATCCATGTCGCTCGTTCAATTGAGGTGAAGCCACCGCTGAGAGCAAGTGTGTGGATATTTGACGACGGGATCATGTTGGCTATCCTGAGTAGCTCGACTATAGATGGGGCCAGCCGATGGCAGATGATGTCAAGCCATGGGACGTTGCCGACGCATGCCTTCAATTGGATTTGATGAGACGACGTTTCCCGGATAGACACTTCATCGACTTTAGCAGCGATGGCACTGCTTGCAAAGGATAACACTACGTCTGCTAGATTGAGGGGAAGGGGCTGTTCGGCACTGCATTCGAAGCGGACGTGTGCCAAAGGCGGATAGTTGATATAATGAAAGAGCGCTGCACTTTCGGAATAGCTGGTTTTGATGGATAATTGCGTGAGCTGAGGGAGCTCGACCGTGGTACAATCGTTCACTTCCCCGGCAGAAAGTCCCGCGCGATCATGTTGAAATTCTAGGTCCTCTAAGAAAGTTGTGCCACGGAGGAGTGAGAGCAGCACGCCGATCGACATCGAGCGAGACACTGATTTGACAGTGAGGTGGCGAAGGTGGGGAAGAGCAGGGATGTCATGGGGCAAATCGACGGAAAGGAGGATCAAAGTGTGCAACGAAGGCATTGGGATCTTGAAGACTTGTGGCATCAACGCCGGAAAGGATGTTGGACTTGGAGTCGTATTAATGCGCAGCAATTGCAACTTCGTAGCTGGTACGACTGCCGAGTCCGAGTCAGGGCTGAAAAGTTCCAGCAGGGTAGGACATTCAGCGAAGATGTGTAACTCCTGAATTCTGGCAATGTGCTTTAGGATCTCCTTTTCTGTCAATCGTTGGCGTTGCGACTGTCCCGTTGAACCCGACAAGCATTCGACGAATAGGGGCGCTGCTTTGGACCTAGCTAACATGATGGAAGCCCATTCGGGGCTCTTAATGCGCGAAGTGTCCATCTCATTCCAAAGACGTGGAGTGTTGAGGGCAATATCTCGCCAGGCACTGCATACGCCTGCGACGTTTAACCAACCCCCTCCCCTGGCACGACGTTCGCCGTAGGATAGGGTGGTTGTGGACATTGCCTTCGCAATAATGAATATTTCTGAGAGCAACTCGTTCGGAAACTTGGAAGTGGGAGAGTACAAGTTCCGGCGAGTCCGTAATTCACGAGCGGCTAATTCGTGTGCCGCAATCTCCTCGTCGATGGCTGCTAGGGCGCTCGCGGGCTCCAATGTCGCAGTCGAGAACCTCGCCTAAGTACTGTGAGCGTTGAGAGATGCATGGACGTCAATATAAAATACCGAAAGCATTTTGATGACAGCTGGTTATTGGATCTGGAAAGGTCGAACGAACACGGGCAAGTTAAGAAATTCAAAAGGGCCTCCTATAGACTATGGCCACCTAGAGTACTTGGGGTGATATATGTTGGGCTGCGGTTGACAACCTGGGATGATCCCAACCGAAAGAGTGTATACTTCTGGCTGGATGGTCGATGTAAGGTTGTAGAACTATCGTCCTGGTTGAGCAGAGTTTTATGGAGCATTCGTCTGTCACGTGACCTCAGGGTTCATTGGCAATGAACTTCGCTCGGCCGCCCAACCGATTGTCTGCCCAGCCAATGGAACGGGTCGTATTATTGTCGCAGAGCACAGATCGTGCCTGTAGGCCTAGCCCAAGCGTCCCCTGTCTCTTGTTTTGTGTGGGATAGGAATTTCGTCCTACGACGTAGGACATCCCGATCAGTCTGGCACGAAACCGTACTAATGGACGGACTGAAGTGCGTTCCTGGTAATGCATGATGCGCAGCACTGGTCTCGATGGCAATTTTGCAAATCGACTTGCGGGATATCTTGAGCAGGGAGAAAACTTGGCGATGGGCTGAATCCGACGGGAGGTCGCCTATCCAAGAGTCTCTACGCTCCCGATGCTAGCTTCGCCTTCCGAGTGGCCAACGGGGCGTGTCGGAAGTCCTACACGGTAGCATGCTGCCCGACAGTTGGGGCACCATCGTCGAAACTGGGGTCACTGTATACATGTTCAGGAAGGTCGTAGTCCTTCCAATATTGCTCCCATTCATCATCATTGGCAACTTCAAAATTTGCGCTCGTTGGGTCCTCAACAAAACCCACATCCAGAGGGGGTAGTTGACTACGGGGTATTGACACATCGTCTACAGGAATGGATACGACGGGCGTGGTGGGGCGTTCCAGACTGGATGGAGCTAACACCCGTTCGATTTGATTTTGGGATGAAGAGGAATTGTCATCAAGCAGAGTCGATACTCCAGCCTCGGTAACGATGTAATCCAGCGAGGCTGGAGGAGCCACAGAGCTAAATATGACGGTAATCCTTCGGATAAGGGTAGGCTCCTGGTCAGTGGAGGTTTGGTGTGACCTGATGGCAGCGGTGTCGCGCGCGGGTTTCAGAGCTCTCGCTCCTAAGTCATCTTCAGATATATACCGTCGTCTCCCGGTCCGGCTGAGTAGTATCCTGGCATTGACTTGGTTGGCCCACACGAGACCCAAGCTCACCTCTTTTGAGCCCTCCGAAGGTATGCTATGCGCGCGGCTGAACCACTTGGACTGCTCAAAATAGAGTAGGTCGTTCTCGAGTCCTTCCGGATTTATTTGCCTCGCAAAGACATCCACAACCTCGTTCAGCACCAGGATTGCGACCTGATACCTACTAGCGAGTGCATGCAGGGATGCGGAGATCTCGGAGACACTCCGTGACCGCTCTACAAGTGTGTTCGTCGTAGTTTGAGTGGTGGTATGAAAGAGTTCGGCAAGGGCGTCGATGACGATCAGCTTGACTGGACGATCGTTGGATTTTCTAGCCAGGAATTGAAGAAGAGTCGTGGATAGTATCTGGAGGAGGGAATTTATGTCCGGCGTGGATATCGTATGCACGTTCGACAGACTACAGAAGGTAGAGGATAACAGAGGATGTGCGTTCAGAATTTGCAGTAAACGCGGAGTAGGAAGAGTGGAGGACGTAGTTATATAGCAAGCCGAGCTGGACAGTCCCCCGAGCCTGGGTGGCAGTTGAACAAGAAGCGATAGTTGGAGAGCCAGCTGTGTCTTCCCGGCAGCGCTGATCATTTTATTACTGAGTATATGGGGGTCGTCGATTGGACAATAGACGGGAAGAAGTACCTTTCTCCGGCAACTTCCCATATCATTCCAGTTCGAATTCCACCCCCGAGTGCATTATCCAGACGTGGGTCGCCCGTGGTTATCTTCTCGTTCCCTTCGTGCTTGACTTCCTCGAGGGGTTGGAGCCGCTGAAGAGATGCTTTGCAGAACGCATCTACGATCAATTTGACCTCTGCGAGAGACGTTTTGCATCGACGAGCTATCTCAGCCGGAGAAGTGAGCAGCAACGCATCTACGGTGTTGATGTTTCCTGACGGCTCATGTTAGTCGCCTAGTGGAATGTCGTAGTTCAAATACTTGCCCTTTCTGAGAACTGCTTTCTGCGCGTCTTGGAGACCTGTGAATTCCAGTATCCTATTTGAAGCCATTTACAAGGTTGCACCACAAGTTCATGGCGTGGTCAGACATGGTCAGAGTGCTATGCTCCAAGCTCTCATGTTTCTGCAGATGTCACGTGACTGTACGAAACTCCCTGTAAACCCCCTCTTTGTGGGGAATCAGTGAATGACAGTCGACAGTCGATTGCTACAGTTCACCCCGACAAATGGGTTATCTCGCTCAGTGTAACTGAAACACTAGTAATTGTTCGATGTTAATGCGTTTACATTCAAGGGGCTAGGCAGTGCTACTTGTATCTACTCTCTGACGGGCTTGATGGGCTGCACGGTAGGTTGCTTGTCGATGTGGCCAGCGTTCGTGAAGAAGACCGGGAACTCAGCACCATCGCCCTGTAAAGAGCATGTTAAGCAACAGTAGAGACCATGCGACAATAAGCTATACTTACGACCATGGTGTTAGGGAAGCCGGGGTCGAAAGGAATGACGCTTTCAAGCTCCTTGATTTGCGCGTCGCTGATGGTGATATCGAGTGCTTCCATGTTGGCGTAGAAGTGCTCAACTTTGCGGCCGCCAATAATAGGGAACACGTATGGCGTCTTGTGCATCAAGTAGGCAATGGCGACTGAGCAATTGTCTCCTGTCAGGGGTGCATAGCGGGAGTGGCTTGCTGAGGTACGTACCAGATGTGATGTGTTTCGCGCCGACTTCCTTGGCGACTTTCTCGAGTGCTCGAGACATCTTAACCTCATCTGGGGACCTTTCCCAGTTGGGGCCAACCAACATACGTCCTTTCTCTCCGGTCTCCCGCCGGCGTTGTTCTTCCGCGTCAGTACGTAGCTTGCCGGCGGCAAGGACATTCCATGGAGCTAATGCCAACCCTGCAACAAAAATAGTTGACTTCAATGAGGTGATGGGGGAAGAGGTTATTTATTCACCTTCCGCGCGGGCCATAGGGATGATGTCGCGTTCAAAGGATCGCTCCATCACGTTCCAGGCTCCTTGGTAGATGGAGAAAGGTGTTTTTCCATGGTCGCGGGCGAACTGGTTAGCACGGGAGACGACCCAAGCCGGTGTATCGGATATGCCCTATAATTAAACAGATTTCAGCGGTCCACTCACGCCGAATGGTGGTTGGTGCACTTACGAGGTACAGGACCTTGCCTTGAATAACGAGATTGTGCAGAGCTGTCATCGCTTCCTCGATCGAGGTCTCGTAGTCCCACCAGTGGAGGTAGAAGATATCGATGTATGATGTGCGGAGCTTCTTCAAGCTGGCCTCGACACTAAGATGCATACTCTTGACGTTGTTTCCGGCGAAGTTGATTTTGATTTTTGTGTTGGGATCAGCGCGCTTGTATCCAGTCGTGTACTGCGAAAGGCAGTTAGTCCACGTAGGTGAAGAATAATATCGTAAGATCAGTCCTACCTTCGTTGCAAGCACAATTTCGTCCCGGTTTCCTCGCGATTCCATCCACTCGCCAATGATCTCTTCGGAAGATTCATCCTGGCTAAAGATCGGGTGTCAGGTATGGTCAAATGCCGTGTCTGAGAGTGAGAGGCATACTAGTTGTTGGCGGTGTCGATGAAGTTGCCACCCTTCTCGTAGTATGCGTCTAGAAGTTTGAAGCTGGCCTCTTTGTTCATGGCCCCCATTCCGTAGGCTTCCCACTTGTCTCCAATACTCATAGCACCAAGTTGGAGCGGCGAGACATGGAGACCACTATTGGGGGACAGCTTTCTGTAGCGTCCAAGCTTGGATGGTGGGGGAGGTGCGGGAACCCAGAGCGACATTGTGAATTTGGTGATTGAAGTGTTGTAAGTGTCTAGTGAAGATGCTGTTGTAGACAATATTGCCTATGCTCTCTAGTCTTTTATAGCTGGAAATATTGATTTAACTTTCAACCCGGGGCCTCAGATATTCTCATAGGTGATCTCATATGGAAGCGTGGCTTACTGAGCATCGTCCAGAAGGATTGATAAGAATGCATCGTGGCTTGAGCCTGTGACGAAGTTTCGCTGCAGAGGTGGCCCTGATGGTAGTTGGAGATATCAAGGCGGTGATGGATTCGGACGGGCGATGGGTTTAACAGGCTATATTCGAGGGTATTCGTCGGCTTTGAGCGTGATGACAGAGGATACGAGTGGGTCGATGAACACTTTACCAAGGCGACGGGGAAAGTCAGAAATGCCTTTCAATTCCGATCCATTCCAGAACCCACATGCAAGCAGATGCAAGCGTGGGTCGCTTGAACATCTCTGCTGCTAAATTCAGCTCGTCTTACACACTTTCGTCTTACACACTTTCCTGTGCCAATTATGGGATGCCTACAATCTTCCCATCATCTCCGGGTATTTGATCGCGCAGCAGTTCGACGACTGAATTTCGAAGGGAAGTTGGAGCTTGAGCTCCCATAAAATTGGGATTGGACGGTCCGACAAGGCGACCAGGAGCGAAGTGTATTGTCTAACGAGATAGGTAATGTGTATCTCCAAGAGCCACAAGGCCATTAGTGACTCACCTCTGTGAATCTCCACGGCGCCATCATTCAGCGGAGCAGATGTGTCCACTGACAGACCAATGTGGTAAAGACAAACCTTCGAGTAAGTTGATGGGGTAAACGCTGGGCCTGAGATCATATGGCGGCGCCGGGACTCCGCTGGGCAAGGTCGATAGTTTGCTCGACGAGGCTCGGCGCCATCCATGTAGCCAAACGCGTCGTTCCTGTTAAGCCAACACTTTCCGGCACGTATAATCTACAAAAAAGCATCCTTGCCCACAATGCATACTCCCCCTCGCTTGCAACCTCGCTTGGCCGACTATCATACATGCCACCCGACTGTCAATACGCAGCCGAAATCAAAATGATCTCGGTTTCGGTAGTTTAGTCTTCTCAGACACGTATTTTGTGACGATCATCGTAGTGAGATCTCAACAATAGCACTGGCCATATGTAAGAGGATATCGCTGCCTATGAGAGTCATCAATCATAAAGTTCGGAGTACTCTCCTTTCAAGTTTGCTAATGTCGGAAGCATAATTAGTCTTGGTCGTCTAGTAGGTGGTTGGATTTGAATCTGGTTCTCGAGTCACCGAGTTGGTTGGCAGACTACAGGGGGACTCCTAGTTCTGACTCCTGAGTCAAGAAAGTGCAGGGTGCCAACAGCCTCCTAAATTTCGCTTCCTCCTCTTCAGTTACTACTACAATGGTTTCGGTAAAAAGTGTCCTCCTTCGTTTGCATGTATATTCCGGCTGATATTCACAAAGACATCAAATGTTCCATTGGAGCCGACTCGTGCCCAAGTGCTTATTGACCAGGAAATCGCACCGCTAGAATCTACCATTCGCGGTCTACGGACACGTCGAAACGCGCGAGCCCTCATTTCCAAGCTTCCAAACGAAGTTCTCTCGGAAATATTTCTCTTTGCAAAGTCAATATCCATCGCCGCTCGTAGCTACTACGTTGATCCCAGGGGGAGGGGGTGGTTGAACGTCGCGAGCGTGTGTCGTAGCTGGCGTGACATTGCCCTCAACACGGTTCGTCTCTGGAACGAGATCGATACCACAGAGGTCAGAACTCTGAGATGGGGTTCTATCATGCTGTCGCGTGCCAAAGCAGCACCCCTATTCGTCAAACATCCTGGTCTGCAACGTGAACAGGCTATCCTCGACGCCATATTCTCCTCCTTCGCCAGGATACAAGAGCTATATATCGCTGCTGAATATCATATCCTCGAACGGTTGTTCAACTTCCACGGGACAAGTGCTCCAACCCACTCTACCAGGATGCAGTCTTTGAGACTTCGCAACACGACCTCCGATTATCTGGACACGACCATGGTGATTTCTCAGGTGTTCAAAATCCAGATGCCATCCCTACAGACCCTCGTCCTCTTCAACGTTGATCTACCCTCCACCATTCCCCTCTTACCTCGACTTCGCAGATTTGTTGTTACAACAAATTCCTGCTCAATGTCACCCCGCCTACTACTGTCGACTCTCCGTCGTATGCCCAACTTAGAGGAGCTAGAATTCGAACACAGTCCATCGAAGCCGCTCAGCAGAGAGTTGAGAGATTATTCGACCGTCGAGCTCCCCAAGCTTTCTCTCCTCTCCCTCAAAGCCCGTCGGTACGACATTTCTATGGTCTTTAAATCTATCCACTACCCCCCTTCATCACGCGTCATTTTCTCCACCACGGAAGTGCCAGACCTTCAGATCCTGGTAGACATGTTAACACACTTTGCGCATGGCCACCTTGCCCGCAAGGCTGATGAAGTTCTTATTTCGGACTCACCCTCTCAGTTCAACTTGAAGGCATCGGTCGATGGTGTCCCATCGTTCCACATCAACTGTAATTCATCAGACTTGGTTAGAGTCGAGCTACTCAGGCTAGCTACAATGATCCCCCCCTCAAACGTCGGAACACTTCTCCTCAGAGGCTACAACTTGGTTGAACGGTCGGAATGGACGAAGTTATTCGTCCATTTTGACAAAGTCATCGAAGTGAATCTCCTCGAGGAAAGAGGAGAGTTCATCAGGATATTGACCAAATTACCGAGCGACGATTGGGTCCCTCTCCCGAACCTCGAAGTCCTCACACTGGACACTACTCTCATCGACCGCAGCTTCTCCCGTGCTGTAGAAAGCCTCGTCGCACAGCACAGAGCAATAGACACGCCTCCCATGGTTTTCAAGCTGAGAGGTCATGGTTGCATGATCTATCTAGGCAGCTCCGAGTACATCAAGCACGAAGTGTCTTTCGTCTGGGACTCCGCAGACTTGACACTGGAGGAGGTGTTGGGTGTCCATGATGACGAAGACAAAGATTCCGAATACTCCCAAGATCAGTACAACCCGTATGATTACTATGAAGATCATGATTATGAATACTATCTTTGATCAAGTCGCTCAGAGCGAATCTCATTTCAACGGGGCTAACATGTACCAGACAAAGTACTGTATGTATATACAAATTCTTATTTATGGAATAAATCAGTGTTGAGAGAAATAAATAATATGAGGGTATCTGTTGACCGGGCATGCAGTACTTGCCGAAGAGGGAACTCCAACACTCAAGCCTGAGGTAACGAAACATCCTCGTTTGTTGTGTATCACACTGACGACCTTCACCCTCTAGAATGTATCCCAAACATTGCAGGCGAACCACGCTCAAACAATCAACAAAAAGGATATTGGATCCACCACTGGCACCTCATGGGGGCGGGTCGAACATTGTTCGACGCAGTGGATCTCTGAGATACCCTTGAAGACGATAACAGCAGGCTACACTCGTTGATATCGCCGTTCCCATGGTAGGAAGCTGACCGAACGAGCGTGCCGTGCATGGCAGGGTACTGAACGATATCGACAAGCATCGACCTCTGGATTCTTGGCTCGCTTCGAAGGTGTTCCCTTGCCGCATTGTAACATTACAATGCGCAAGGGAAAGAAGCCATCTTGAAGGCAGCGTTCAAACACATTTCCGGGATTGAAGTCTTGCAAATCTCTGTTGAAAGTCAACTAGTCATACACTTCTGCTTCGATTCAGCGAGTCGCACCACCAAGCTTCGCTACTGATGGGTTCATAGGCGGTTTTGCCACCGATGCCACTCTCTTCCCTGCGATCCCTTTTCTCGTTTGGATTGATCGCCCGTCCCCTGGCTAATGAATGGATAGTGCAGGCGACATTCCAGAGCCCAAGGGCTGTCGCGAGGCGATCACAGAACTCACTCGCGATCTTCCTGACTTCGCATGATCGTTTTCACAAATTTACATCGACATTCACGACACTATCAGGCCATGTACCTTTCATCTCCCCAGAACTAAATAATCATGATCATGAAATTACAGGAAATCATTAAACGAAATACAAATGGATATGCATCATTCAGATCGCGATCAACTGCTTTCGGCTCTTACGCTCGTTCAGTCTATCTAGCCCACTTTCTGCTGCCCGGACGGCTCCCGCGAGGTCCACATGGAAGAATGGTGTCTCAGAGGACAATATGAGGGAATAATCCCTTTCGTCTTCAACGACACTGCTGTGACTTGATGATACCTTTCTCTTCACGTCGCCCGCTTCGATATCATCGTCTAAGACGGGTACGCCATCCGGAGCTGTGTGGCCATCGCGATATGGAACGACGGGTGCAACTTCGCCGGTGAATTTCGAGGCTGAGTGGCCGATGCCAAATCCACCGGCCACTAGAGCCCTGCGAATCCATGGCGACAAAATAGTGGCAAAGTGGAACTATGGAAGTATTATAAGTGAGTCACTAAATATAACATATGATGACGGCTTACCTCGACTGAATGGTTCACCCATCTTTCTATCTCGGTCCGGGCATCAATGAGTGACTGCACGGCCGTAGTATCTATGTGAGATCTTGATGAAGTTCAATACATGATCCCCATGAAAGAGAAAGACTCGACACACATTGAAGAGAAATCGAGAACGATAGCATGCAGTACAGGGAGTTTCTCGTTTCTAGCTTGCTCACTTTCGGAGGTAGTGCCGCGAGGAGGGCCGGGGTCATTCCAAGGGCGATCACTCAACTTTATGAGCGTCATATCACGACCCCGTTGCATATTCTCTTTGACATAGTCTACGAGCGCCGAGTTCAGCAGCGATGAATTGGGGTAGAGGTAGCTTTCTTCGTATCTGTATACCAGAACCCCGGGGGATGGCGGATCGACCTTTATGTGCTCATTCAGAACACCGTTGTTCTTCTGCTGAAGTGGGACGAAGACATCCCGGCTTTCTTGAGAATCATGGGACTTGCTGCGAAGTGTCACTCTCCCCAAGAAAGATCCTCGGGGATGAGCAACACGGATCAAAAGCAATGCAAGTGACTAGTGAATAATGGTGTGAGCTGGGTGTACGACGTATACATTGTGTTGGGACTTGCCGTGCAGATGGAGACATAAATACCGTTCTCAATGGACGAGAACACGGTGACTAGTACTGCAGCGACCCATATGAAGAATTCGAGGGGGGAAACGCGCCAGAAGGAGTAAATCTGATCGGGAGAAGCTACCAGATCGGCAACGGCGTGGATGATCACTGCGGAAAGGGAAGCGTTCGGGATCCAGTAGAAGGCGGGTGTCAGTCCATACAACGCTACGATCACGACAATGGAAGTGATGATGCCAGCAGCAGGGGTCCTTACGCCAGACTTGGACTTCAACGCAGAACGAGAAAATGATCCAGTAGCAGGATAAGCCCCAAAGCAGGAGCCAATTGTGTTCGTAACGCCGATGGCGATGAGCTCTTGGTTAGGGTTGATCTTGTAGCCGTTTAGACGACCGAAAGCTATACATATGAATCCCAATGAGCTGCTGTCGTTGTTCTCAGAAACATGATCACATACACTTTGAGATCGCAATGTGCTCAAGGAGCAAGATGATGGTCGCGACAGGCAGTTCTCCTGCCAAAGCTGACACAAGGTTACTGTCAATGACGGGTTGCCCTTGATAATGCATAAATTTAGTCACATTTCGCACATAAATACCGCAAGCTACGACATACCGACATGCTTGAAGCCACTAGGGACATTCTGCAAGATCCTGATGGGGTACTTGCCATTGGGTAAACGTCTATGTCTCGTATAAAGCCACGCAGCGATGGTCAAGACGAGGATGACGAAGGCATTCCTCAGAACCGAGATGAAGAAGAACCATCTTGCTGCGAAGGGATATGGTTGTCAGCCTAATTTCCTAGTGAACATGAAGGGTCATTACAAACCTCGACGAGGGAATTTCTTCGTGAAGTAGTCGCAAAGCATGCGGATGCCATACAACGCCACAAGCCCTGGTAAACCCCAAGCAGCATCCAGGGTCGTACGTGGAAGACCTTTTAAGGTATTGATGATAACTAGGTATGTAGGGGCACGGGTGCTAAGAAGACTCGGTTGGAAAACCTAACGGGAAACATGCAAGGGGGCACTTACTCGAATCCAGTTATCCCCATCATCCCCGGGACTTGTCCTGCAACGATGCTGATGGCGGAGCCGGTCATGAAGCCACTGACAGCTGGACTAGGAATAAATTCCACGAGCCAGCCTAGTCGCAAAAGGCCAATTCCAAGGACAATGAAACCGCAAATGAAAGCAAGAGTTGTAGCGATCTGGGGACCCTCCCACTCGCCGGGGTGGGCATCATTAACGTGCTTGATGACTTGAGAGACGGTAAGGGACATGACAGCTACCGGACCGATCGAAACATCCTTTGAGGTTGCAAAGAACTAAGTGGGATGTTAGTGGTGGCTCGCGGAGTTATTATAAGAACATACGCAATAGATCAACACTCCGACGAATGACGAATATAATCCAAACTCGGGAGGCAATGTCGCAATCTGTTCCCGTAATGGTGATCGGTACGCGTAGAGCGAAAAAGAGATTAGAGCTCGTACCTGAGCATACGACATCCCTTGGGGGACGACCACCATCCCTACGGTCAACCCAGCGATAAGGTCGCCTGTAAGCCATCCAAAGTCTGAGGGCGTCGTTTTAGTGTTACTTCTCGATTGCGAAATAATGAAGCGACTCGCTGTATCTGGTTATCCAGCCTATGATAGGGAACAGACTGAGGAGGTAGTCGATAACCTAGAGGTCGGCGTTAGCGTTGCATGGGCGCTGATGAACGTCCAAGCCCACTTACATCGCGTTTTGGATCCTTGACGAGGCCACGAACCCAATCCCTGCTGGATATTACGGGGATGGCGTTCTCTGGATAACCAATAATCCGCTTGCCCAGACGCTTTGCAGTCGAAGCCATGGTGCGCCAAGCAGGGATAATGGGTACGTAAATTAGATTCCTCGAGTTCCCGACTTTATATAAAGCTGTGGTCCCTGTGGGGAGGAAGGGGATACTTCAGGAACGGTGATTGATTATCGTGTGTATCCGTGGTGTGATATTGTTCGGTCGCTGTCGTATATGTCGCAGCGGGATGAACAAATCCAGAGAAGGCCAGTGATGAGCGCACGGTGACCAGGGGACGATGGGCGGCGATGGGGAAGAGAAGCCGTCCAGATATAATTTTAAAAGAAGAGCCTTTTCACCCATTTGATCTCTTTTGGAAATACTACATAACCTAATGGTGATGGAGTGTGAGCAACATTGTTGCCATTCCAGTGGCCGATTGCGCAATGAGTATCCCTAGCTGGGTTTGAACTTGCGCGTCGTAGTAAGGGTCACGTGTGCGGAATCACTTACATCCTGAATCAACCACCTCCTGCACCCAGCTGTCAATGCGGATTACATGTGGAACTTGCATCTCCGTCACCGTGGGCGGCGGCAACAGTGATTCTACGCAGTCAGTACAGAAATGACATATGAATGGCCTAGCATATTTTGATGTGGTTTCGTACATCTTCCTGAGAAATCTAGGGACGACGCCATCTTGGAATCGCGAACTTGCTCGGTTGGCTGAAGAGTCTGTTCCCGTTCAGACGTGGCCGTTGTGGTACCACCTGTGTCTCCCAAAGCCCTACTTCTGGAAACAGTCCGCGTGCAAGTGATTCAGCGATAGCAAGTGTATTGTTGAAGCCTTGACAAACTATTCGAACACACAACAGTCCGAGAAGTCGGAGAATCGTTTTTGAGTTCAGGTGGCCTGTAGACAGCGCGTGCCGATCGACGAGGGACAGGAAGTTGATGCGTCTTGATGTTCTGTGAACTTGTGACGTGCCCCACATACAAAGCGAATCGCTAATGAAGTTTTGATAGCCTTCAAGCACTAGAAGTCATCCAGCGATGGTTTTCACCAATGACGGAGCACGCCACCCATGTCTTTAGTTAAGTACACGAAGTGTGTTCACGTAACGGAATCAGAATCCCGTAAGTACTTGCGGCACATCAAACTATCGGAGGCCGGTAGCAAAGGAGACGTAGGGCCTTTGGCTTTCCGTACATGCACTGGTAATGCGATTGCTTTGGTGAAAAGCGTTGATGGGGAGGAGAGAATGAGTCAAAGGTAGCGCCCCTGATTGTGGCTCCAAGCGCCCAGTATCAAACATTGCAATGATTTCCTTTTTGAGTTGGTTTACCACACGTTTCACCTTTTCCTTTCATCCTCTCGAGTCTCCAGAGTGCGCGGCGCGCCAGTATTACGATCCCCTCTCGCTCCATTAATCTTCATCACGAACAAGTAATGTCTCACTTTCCACCCAAATCTACGCCGCTCGTGGCACCAGGACACACTCGACCCGTCACGCATCTTTCCTTCTCCCCAATCTTGGACGATAGCTCGTACTTGTTGATCTCAAGTTGCAAGGATGGCAACCCAATGCTCAGAGAGTGGACAGGCGATTGGATAGGCACCTTTCTCGGCCACAAGGGCGCGGTATGGAGCTCAAAACTCTCACTGGACTCGTCTCGAGCGGCTTCAGGCAGTGCTGATTTCACCGCGTACGTGTCTTGGATCATTTCAGATGATAATAAAAGCTTATCTTAGCTTTGGATAGCAAAGTTTGGGATACGTTCTCTGGAAAGCAGCTACACTCTTTTCCACATAATCACATCGTCCGAACGGTGGCGCTCTCGCCTACATCTCAGCATCTTCTAACGGGTGGCCAGGAGAAGAAAGTGCGGATATTCGATGTCGGTAGACCCGATGCAGACCCGGATTTCCTTCTCGATGGAGGCACTGTGTCCCATGACGGTATGGTAAAGAGTGTCGTCTGGATAGGTGATCATACTGGGATATCAGCTGGTGAAGATGGATACATCAAGTATGTCTATGAGCTCTCCATTCCGATGCTGTGCTCATAATTTACCCAGGTGGTGGGATTTGCGAAGTCGGACGCTCACGACCAAGCTCAATTTTCCTCAAGCGATCACCTCGATGGAATACTCAGCGCCTACGCAGCGGCTAGTCGTGTGCTCCGGCAAAACTGTCGCTTTCATTCCTGCTCTACCTACTGGAACAGTGCCCGCACATACGCTCAATCTTGCGTATACGCCCTCTTCTGCGTCCATCCATCCAGTGCTTCAGGATCGCTTTGTGACGGGTAATTCAGGCGACGAATGGGTGCGAGTCCACGGCATTGATGGAGAAGAAAAAGAGGTGCTCAAGGGGCATCACGGTCCTGTGCACTGCGTAGAATTCAGCCCGGATGGTGAGATGTACGCGAGTGGTAGCGGTAAGTTGTTATTTCGTCTCCCATTCCTCCCCCATACCTAACAACATCACAGAGGATGGCACGATCCGGTTGTGGCAAACGACTCCTGGAAAGTCCTATGGTCTCTGGCAAGGGCAGAACGGCAGCTAGAGGCTTGGAGAAGGATTCGTGCATTTCTTTGTTTGTCGCCTTGTACTGTGTTATCTTTACGTCCCGCAACTGTGCTATCAACAAATATATCATTACATTTCCCCTATCATCTGACCACGTGCTCACGGAAGGCCATGACTCGGGATCTATGCCGCGGCGTCCTTTAACATTACCCACAACGATGAGCACAGTCCAAACACACCACCGCACACCGTCCTCGCCGACGAGGAGATCCATGAGCATACCGCGATCCCCCTCGCCGCCGACACAAACATTCCATCCGGGCTCCATCCTGCCCAGGTCCGTACCGACCCCCTCTCTTGTGGAGTCTGTAGCCGGCGCCGCACATTACTCAGGCATCCGTGTCGACCCGGAACCACTCAAGCATCGACATAGTGCCCACGAGCGACGAGCCAGCCACTTTCTTGATGTGAAGGCTGATCACCACCGCGTGATGGCTGATCTACGGGAGCTGTATTGCTGCAGACCCACAATTGAGATTCTGGATAGGACGTGGCACAAAGATGCCGTATTCGAGGTATAGTGTACTTGAGTCTACCATACCCCAAATTGATCATATGTGTCTGGACAGGATCCATGGACCAAGTGTCATGGCTTCGACGAATATGCAGCCCAGGTGCGTTATGTTTGCCGCCATGTTACTCCTTTAACTCTGACATACGTCTTAGTGGTTTTCTCTGGTACGAGATACTCATTCCGGCCATTTGTTCCCTCATCAATTCGCTTCCCAGCCCAAACTCTATTCAAAGTCTGAGACGCTTTCCACGCGTGTCATGTCCTCCACAAACTCCCCAAATCAACTCGTATACTTCCAAAAACAGGAGTATACTCACAGGTTTCTTGGACGTAAGAAGGTTCGCATACAGTGTCATTGTTATTCCCGTCACCTTCACTGATTCACCCATAAATTAGATCGTTGAATCAATTATAGTCGTCAACCTCGACGAGAACGATAAAATCATCCGCCTCGTCGAACAACATGGCGGAAAAGACATTCCGGCATGGTTCGGTGCACACCTTCTCCGGCGTCTTAGTGCGAAAGTCACTCCGTGGCTCATCACAATTCCAAAACGCTCAGTCTGAAAACCCCCTCATTCCTATATACTCTACGTTCAACTCTGTGGCTATTCAACGATGGGACTAAAGTATGTGGAGCTATGTAATTCATATGTGTATGTATACAGTGTACCCGCTATTTTCATATATATGTACGATTATATATCTGACATCTCCAGCGAGGCGCTGTGCATACCTCTCCAGCGGAAGTCATGGCGCGCCACGCGAATAAATACTGGTACTTTGACGAGAATTCGTTAGATGTCTCCAAAATTGTCGAAATTGCGGGTGGTTTGGCAAGTTTGAGCGCTGAGTGTTCACGAACGTGACGAAGCCAAGGTTGGCCAACTGATGGTTCCAAGACATGTACAAGCTGTTTTCATCGTAAACATGACGGTAAAAGCTTTGAAACTGTGGCTTACAATTATGAGGGGTTACGCGCCGATTGTGATCAGAAGCCACCAAACACCCTTTCGAACGTGAAGTATAAACGCTATGTGACTTCAGCGAGGAAGAACGGTTGGAAAGTTATTAAAAGGCACACCTCGATGATTCTTCCAATGATCCCTCGCCTTTCTCTTTCTGCGACGCGGTCATCATCTTGCTCCTCTACAACCAGGAAGTCCTCGTCAAAACGGGGAGCAGCAACCTCATCGACCTCGACGGCAATGGCCAAGCCCTGAACTCCTTCCTGTGTAATGAAAGAAACCACATGAATAGCGGAGAAAACATATTGGGAAGGAGAACGAACCTGAAGGATAGGCACTGGTTCGTCGCGTTCATCAATTGTTTCCTTCAGAACTGTCAACGTGTGCAAATGCAACCGAAGCAATGGTTTATACCATGAGTAAATCCTGCCTGACGAGACGTGGGTATGGGTGGCAGCGACGTGCTTGCCTGGTAGTACGAAGCGACGGCTGGCGTAGCTGGGAGGCATACCAGTAATCGAGAACCTGAGCTATAGACGGGGCATACATATGGCTGCCGCCGTTGCGAGAATGTGAAAAACGAAGACGCGATGACATGCTGAAGGATTGGGACATCTTGAAAACGTGTGCGAGGAAGGAGTGGATTCTGTGGTTAGTTGGAAAGAGACGAAAAACGACTTTAAAGTTTATATTCAATTTCAGATAGCCAACTGAGGATCTCTGAAATGTCCGCTTGCCAAACAGGAAGGCGTGGAATTCGCGGCTTGAATCCAGCTCTCGAACTTCCACCTTTGGCAGGAACAAACCGTCGATTATCACAGGCGTCCAAGGTCACCGTCCTATAGCTTCATCACGAATCCAGGGTCCTCGAACTGAAGACGGAAGCAACAAAGGTGGGCTTCGATTTGCGTATTTGAGGAGCTGGCGCTCGCTTTCGTGGCCTGGCGTTCTTAGGTGGCGGGCTGATGAACCCATATTTTTAGGCTATATCGCCTGGCTTTGGCCACCGAAAAGGCGCTCTCCGTGGAATACGACGGACTCCGCTCTTTTCTGTCCGAGCGATCTACCTTATCCAAAATTCCGCCTCTTATGATACGTTTCCATGCCATGAAAACGGGGTAAATTGGTCGTGAGCACCGGCAAACACCGTTTCATCTATCACCTGAACAACTCAAGCTTGCGCTGAGTCATTTCGTAGTTTCGTTACCGACTGGCCGACGCTCGTCCATATATGGCCATGCGGACCGTGACCGTCACGCGTGACGCGCTTATAGAAGTGAGTCACAGTAAGTTTGCGTTCGTTTCATACGACGATGCCAAATGAACTGAATTCAGTCGTCAGACAAGGTGTCCCCATTTTATCGCTGTTAACACGTACGACTTCAAGACTGTCCGCATCAAGACCGTCAAGCCTACGGAAATTGTCAAGAATAGTGGGACCATTGAAGCGGCCACAGAACCTCGTGTTGCATCAAGACCAGCATCAAAGTCATAGAAGAGCTGGAAGAAGCGGTTACAACCAGAAAACGGATACGCAAGGTTTCCGGACGTACCTGAGCCTTGAGATGCTGATTTTGCGATATTGAAGTTTCTATAGATTGAGTGTCGTCGAGGCTCCCAAGCACGGTAGAGCCTTGACAGACGACCGCTGAGCCACTGGACAAGGATTATGTCCTTGTGCAAGCGAACGATCATCCAGATCACTGGCTTGTAGACGCAGTCGTCACCTGGCCAATCAAACTGGTTTCTGCATCCCCTCGCTGTATATGTCACTGGCGTGCTTGAAGATCCATCAAATCCAAGAAGCGTGGCGCAAGCAGGAAGCTCAAGAGTCTTCAAGTTAGAGAGCCATTTGCAAGGAGTACCCAGGGCGAAATCCAGCAACCATGAATTGACGAGAACTTGATTTGTGGATACCTTTTCGGCGGCGAGGAAGGGGGCGCCGTCTCGTCGCATGAGTGCTTCAAGCCCTGGTGGTTACGATTCAAGACCTGCAATCATTTGAAGAATTTCGCTGCCAAGGATGAGGTGCCCTAACGCCAATTTGAACGGTTGGAAAAATGCCCAAATCGCAAGAAGAGAACCAGTCTGGATTCTCGTCACTCTGCCACATCTGCTCGAGCGTCGAGTTCGCTTGGAACATGGTATAGCGTGTCAAGGGACTCCCGAATTTATGTGGGCAAAGGAGAACAATTGGTGGGGGAGCAGGGTGTGGTGGTGGTTGTGAATTGCAATTTACAATCGGCAACTGCCCCAGCTCCTGTCTCTGTCTCCCTCTTGCCACAATAATTCTGGAATCCCTGCCACCAGATTTCTTGACCGTTACAAGAGTTCTGGATCCGCCGTTTCTTTCCTTTGTGAGTGGCGAATATTTTGCTCCTCTTTGCAGCCTGGTCACAGCAGAAATCCTCCAGAATCCTATCAAGGTTGGCACGCCCGTGACCAAACGACGGCCCATTATTGAATAAATGCACTCGCAAATCCAGACAACACCCAGAGCAAGCTTGAGAGCGACCACCTCCCTCCACAGCAGCGCCTTCAACAGCAGGAAAAGAATCTGAACGTAGTACAGTGAAGTGCCGGACTGGGAAACATTCTGGTACGTTGACACCATCTGTTCCCCATCATTCAATCAAATCGCCTTTTTATGCCAGGCAATCACGAAGACCTGCCAAAGAAATTTACAGGATATAGAAGGCTCTTTCTCCTCAAGCCAGCGGTGAGATTTATAGAAGCGTCGCATCTTCTAGTCCAAAAATAATCCCATCGCGAACTTTGCGCAAGCAGATTGACGTCCTTTATTTCGACCATACCATAATGGCCAGGTAGCATTGGAACCACGGTGATTAAGTCTGCAAACATTATCGGCGGCTGTGAAATCATTTGGTCTGGCAGTGCATCACTACCTGGAACGCCTGCTTGGTCGCGACTCGTTACACATCATCTCCGTACGTTCTTGGTACCATGGACTCAGGTGAACGCTACGCTGTAATCTCCCCATGAGATCAAGGGCCAAATTCCCTCCGGCATGCCTTAGCCAACTCTCAACTTCAGCACGAACTGCCTTGTCTTTGGTCCCGAACACACTCGAACCGATAAGATGACGGTCCATTTTTTTCTGGGCGGGATACGGCCCTTTGAAACACATTTCGTCGTCAAACTACTCTATTCGGTTCGCGAAATCCGATCCTTGGTTAATTATGCGCCTACGTGTCTTCACTGATGCCAGACGCTGCTTTCGCTGCCCCTTTACATTGAATTTCCATCCAGGCCGCTGCCCTGAGCCCATGCTATCCAGTCAGCTGTATTCCAGACCGCCTTATCCTCGCTTTCCTCCCTCCAAGGCCATCTCCCTACTCATGTTCCGCGTAGACCTCTATGAAACCGAAGGCGCTGCCCTCATCGGGTTCAGCACCTAACATACTCCCGGTGGGCCCGCAGGAAGCTGCACTCTCAATCATGGCTTTAGTCGGGGAGGTCAAACAGGTTTGCGCGTCGGTATACCGTCGAGAATGTGCTCTTCCTCCCATCCTTCCCTAGGAATATTTAAGGAATCTTCGCGGGCTATACGGGTTCATATAAGAGATAGCCGATCATCTTTCGTCTCCTCAATCCTGGTACGAGTAGCCTCGCTCGAAGCACTGAATCCTCTGCATCCAATCGCCACTGTCAAGATGATGAGCATAGCACGGCCATGGGGAGTTCACGCTGCTATAATGGACATTGTACTACTCTAGTTAGATCTTTGAAACCAAATTCATCTACTTGATGGAGTTCATGCGACGTATATTCAATGAAACGGATTCCTTCTATGTATCTACGGAGCTTCGTTCCCCTTGGCTTGCGTTCGAACAACGCAAGCTGATCAAGAATTCCAATCTAATCTCTTGATCATTTATACGTTTAGAGGGCGTCTAATTGTATCTCCTCCAGTGACATGACCACTGACTCGAAGCCCATCCCAATACGCATCGCAAACCAGCGGGCGTATATCTGGGACGTCGATGGTAAATAATATTGCCTAATCTGTAGATCGTATACTGACTTGAAGTCTTGATTCCAAGCGCAGATATCGCAGTCTTGCGGTCCCAGCATCGTCTGTGCGGTATTTTAGCTGGCACGCTTCCGCATCTGTCCCAGCAGAATGTATTCCTCGGGGTACCGTTGTTGATGCTGCCAGAGGAAGTCGTTCTCCTCGTGGAAAAAAGTTTGCGCCGTTTCCTATACTTCACGACGTGTCCTCACCGATCGTTTGTATGGTATGCAGAATTCGCGGTGCTGGTCGATGATCCCAATGCGCACCAAGTCCCGACTGCGTCCCAGCTGAAAACATGGGAAGAAGAAAGAGAGGAGTTCGCAAAGCGCCATATTGTCGTAAACGACACGAAGATCAACCAAAACGCTGCGAGTCGGAGTATGTCTGAAGACGCGATGCGCAAACGCAAGGAACGGATGGAGAGGAAGGCGGCGCACCCACAACAAGCGGCTCTTATCGACACGAGTCCTGAAAAATCATTGTTACCGGGGGAACGAGCTGAGGTTGCCCCAGCGCTGGATTCCCGTCCGACCACACCTTCATCTAACATTACCGCGGCGTACCCAGTCATCATACCATCAGCCTCGTCTACTCTGGAGTGGTATGATACCAGCGCCACCTCGTATGATACCATCGAAGCTGCCCAAGCCGCTGGTATCTGGTCGTACCCTTCAAACCTCAGCGAGAGAGCCAGGTGCGGTGTATTCCGTGATCTTTGGGAACAAGGCTATTTCCTAGGCGGCGGCATCAAGTTTGGTGGTGACTATTTAGTTTATCCTGGTACTTCTCTTCGTGTTTCTCAATGTTGGAATAACGTTAATGAAGTGTTTGTAAGGTGACCCGCTCCGTTTTCACTCCCATTTCGTAGCGACAGTCATCGACTCGCCCGTTTCTACTCTGCGGCCTATGGAAATCGTCGCCCACGGCCGCTTAGGCACGGCGACCAAGAAGTCGCACCTACTCTGTGGATGGAATGACGAGAACAAGGATGTATCCTATTTATCTATCGAATGGGCTGGCTTTGGTTGAAGCCCGACCGTGATATCATCATGCTAGTATGTATGTATGTACAATTCATTAATCCAATTTCCGGCGGCCTAGATGGATACGTTGTTGTGCTACAGGGCGCTTTGCTCGCAGAGTATTTAACTCAATAGCTGCACCAGAGCCTTCCTCCGCGTTCTCCGTCGACGTCGAATCACTGAGTGCTCTGTTTCTTCCGGCAGCTTGCCCTCCACCAACTGTTAGAACTTTTACTATCCAATCATTGATGAAAAGAACAGGCGCGAAAATGGGGATGCGGATGGGAATAAAAGGAGAGGGATGTTGTATTGTCTCATTTTGCACGTCGATTGTAGATATGGGGTTGTACGGGTCCAAAGGTACCGGGCGCGCGTGCATTGCCATGATGATGAACTGAAAGATAGTAAGCCAAGCGCTGAGCCAGTGCGAATAACATACGTACAGAAGGGAAGACTAACGCGAACAATGCGGCGTTGGCGAGCGTGCTACCCCACATGCACATAGCTGACGACGGTAGACCTAAAGGTACGGTCAGCTACCACCCAATGCAGGCAAACTCGATTTACGAACCAAATGTGAGGTAGTATGCCCAACGTTCCTCTAGATGTCTGATTCTGCGAGACAGAGAAAAGTTGTTGGCTATCCAGACAAATCTTTAGAGAGTCGTGTCAGCAGAGTTATGTGGGTACCATAGTGATACATACTCAAAGCAATAGTACCTAGACGAGAGGCAAGTTGAGTTGACGGAGGTAACGGTAGTAAAGAAACACGCACGCGTCTACCCAACATAGGAATATAAAACCCGCTACGGGACCAACATACGGGGTATAACCAAGAGCGAACGAGATCGCTACCGACGTGAAGACCATCACGCCTCTGTACGCGGAGGTGGCCAGGGCCCTCAGCATTCCTGAGTATGTCATCGGCTGTTGAACGGCTGCACGAGGCCCACGCCTGAGGATATACGTGCGTTTAGCTACGATAGAGCACCATGAGCTCTAAAAGCAGTATGTATACATGTGCTCTGAACATAGGACGAACAACGAACACTCACGTTGAGGTAGAACGATATACCGACAACGGGTAGCAGCCAGAGGATTTGGTAGAACCATCCAACATTCCGATGGAGCCACTTTTGCTGATTCTCGACCAGTGGGCCAAGCAGGATGTCGAAGACGTAGATTGAGATGAGTGAGAGGGAGTTAAGAAGCAGGCTCTTGTACACGTTTGCGCGAATTTCTGGGTCCCTTTGAGACGTTCAGTATCGCAGCATTGAATAGCACTATTCAAGCGTACGATGAGACGGCTGAGATGACTATATCCCAGCGGAAAGCGTCAACCAACCCGCGCCATGCCCATCGTAGTTGTAGGCTCGCAGTGTCGGAGAATGACAAGAACGTCGGGTACGAAGTTCTCGAGGCATGTTGCATATTCAGATAATGAACCTGATTGTAGATAATGAGCTTTGCTTCTCAAGGAAATGAAGCCAGGTCGTACCGTGTCACCATCCAGCAGCCAACATGCAAGTCAGGGTCAGACCTTAAATAAGCGCCCAGGGAGACCTCTTAACGCTTTTGGTCTGTGTCACACTTCAGAGCTTCAAGCTGGCCTATAGGCTTTTGTGGATTCTTTTGCGGCATACCATCGAAACTCACAATCGACTATTCGACGCACACTTGGAGGTATGTAAGGAGGATCTCTCCGAATCCTTGATTGTTCCGAGGACAAAAGATACCTGTCGATTGGACTCGTATTCCTATGCTATTTCATCTTAGCTACAACCTCGTCCTTGTAATCGTTTGTACTCAATGGATATACTGAGTCGAGGCTGTGTATAAAAAGGGATGGAACGGTGCTCTGCTCCCGTTTGAATAAGATCAATAGGAAGATTCTGAAGATTTTTGGAGTGGGTCAAGTTTTCCATTGAAAGGGGCTTCGGTGCAAGTGCGATGTCTGGTGAGTAGGTTCGTTCCAAAAACCTTGCTTGGAATATTAATCCGCTAGTAATCGGTAAAGAAGCGGTTGCCGAGCAGTTGCCTTCGCCTCCACCGCCGGCGTTTCTAGAAGGTCGCTGCACACACTAGGGTCATAAGCTGGTTGATAATGGAGAACGAAAAGTGCTGGAGCCTCTTGGACCTGCTCTACCGTAACGCACGGACAGGGAATATCGTGTCCACACTCCAGCACTTGTAGCCTACACCTCGGAGCTTGGGGGTTTAATCAATAGGGCGAGGGTGAGAATCGAAGTGTGTAGACTGACGATAGAGCACCCATGTTGCGTAGAGGGCCGAAGCGGCCACACATAGCCAAAATGAGACATGTAAACGACTGCAAAAGCGAGGAGAAAAGAGTCAATAAACGAGACACGAGAGTAGGGAGGCGGCACCATTGATGTTGGCATAAAGAAGCAGATTATGGCCGCGAGGGATGCTAGATGATGTGCGTTCCTGTTTATCATTGTGCGTCCGGATCTCGAACCACCTTTAGAGAGGGACTGGGAGCGTAGCTCGCAAATAGCAAATTGAAACGAGAAATGGACATATTAGTCGAAGCCCGTGTTTGTAGCTGTGCTCTGCAGCCTCCTCTTGAATATACGATCCGCGCGAGGATTCTTGAGTAGTTTGGGAGAGGCGAGGAGATGGGTTTTCGACGGCGAGTCGACGTTGTGATGAAAAGGCTTCGGTGGAAGTCCAGTGTCTAGCCAGTAGTGCCGTTCCTGGAATGAATTATCTGGAGGATCAATGTGCTAGCAATTTGTAAAGGGTGGCCGGCGTGCCAGAAACTCGCTGCTGAGGGTCGTAGAGGCTCCGTGGATGAGTATAGCGGTCACCGTGTTGCGGTAAGCATAGTGGCTGTTTCCTGGGTCTTTCGGCACCATCAACGTCGACAAACGTCCAACGGAGCGGTCGCCAACAAAATTCCACGGTCATTTATCAACGGCGCAGTGCTAGAAACGAAGTTCAGCTCCTTCCCACTACCGTTGCAACAGAAATGTCGAAATAAATGTGCGAACCACGTACGTCGTCCCTAATCTTGTCCGTGTCGATATTTTGTGCGTACAAAGGGGTTGTAGTTGACCGTTTCTGGAAGAGGAGGACGAGCGGACTTGAGGGAAATTGCCACACTGAGTTGCAGGGTATTTGTATGCGTCTCTCCACAACCACAACCTCCTTGAAAGTCCTCGAGCTCAATAAATCTGCGCCAACGCTCTGGCTAGCTGCCAGCATCTCCAGATATTGGTAGACCATCCGTATTCATTGTCACGCAACGGGTCGACTGGATTCTTGAAGCCTGCCCATGGATGGCAATTTTCTACCGTTAGAAATGGCGATGGTCTGGATTATTCGGCGCCGTTAAATGGTGATGCTTGTACGCAATTTATGCCTTTTCTCCTGGATGCACACTGAGACCGTAGCGGCTTGAAACGCGTCCATTCTCGAAGCTTGAAATTTTGATTCTTGACGCCTTGGAGCCATCATCAGCGAGCCTCTCAGGATATTCACTGTCGCCACGAATGCAAGGAGACAATAGATGGGGTATCACACCACACCAGCGTAGAAAGTCGAGAGGTCCACTTGGAGACTATCTGAAGCCAGGTGCGTTTGATCAAGCTCACTTACACCGTGTGTTGAGTCATTCTTGCAGGATCCCTTGATGATACGTCTAAAACCAGAAGGGTTGAGCAGCGAGATACACGTCGATTGCAAGCCAGTAGGACAGCCTTTTCCTGCGACCTTCCTGCGCCGATTCCTTGGAGCCTCAGTAGATCCCCGGCGCCTCAGAGTCTCCAGATCTTCAGTGATGAAGCCCACTTGCGGCGTGTGTTGAGTCATTCTTTGCAGGATGCCTTGATGGTCGGCTCAAAACCCTGACGGTTATACTCGTCGATGGCGGACCAGTAGGACAGCCTGACTACCTGCTTCCCGCGCCGACTGCTTGGAGCCTTCAGTGCGCGTAGTCAGCGCCTCACGGTCTGGTATTTCGCTTCAGTCTTGCTTGGTAAACCTTGCTGAAAAGGCGAAGATACTTGATGCCAACGCTTGCATCTTGCCTTGTGTCTTGAACCTTGAAAGCCAGAGGTCGTCTTGGAGAGTCATCACCGGCGTTGAAGCAAACAGCAGTTTGTAAAAATAATCTTGAGGTAGGCGATATCTCAGTCCATGTTTGACCAATTTTGCTGACTAGAATTCAGCAGTTAATATCTCATGCTGGTGGATTTGTGCAACGAACCCACCAGCCAATCGAACGCGTTTATATGTCACGTTACGTGACAGTCACCAGCGCACTTGCCTATTTTGGACAACGTCGGCACAGTGTTCGGGAGCGGTTCCGCTTCGGTTACCATGGGCAATCTGACTCGAGCAAGAGTTCTAGAAGGCGGGCTGGGCAAAGGGTTCTGCTCATAAGAAGTCACCCCGAAGCCTGAGGATCTGCCGTCGAATATCGTCCTGAAGTGTCGAGCTCAAGTTTCGTGCTGTTTGGCCGGTCTCGTCTCATAATGAACGCCTGGCGGACCTCAGTACAGTTTCCAGGATGGCCGCATCGTCGTCGAGAGTGCTGCAAAAGAGGAGGCCCCATGGTCTTCATTGATCGACCTGGATGTGAGGTGCCGTGAAGCGGGAACTTGGAAGATTCCAAAACTGGTGGACACGAGTCTTCTGTTGGCTTAATTCGGCCATTTTCTCGGCAACTACCCAGCGCAATTCAGGAAAATCGCGGCCTCTAGACCCTTTCTCCTTCTCCCCTCTTTCTCTCCTACCACGACTTGTCCGCCCTCCGCTCTTTTTGCTCCCTCGCCTATTTTATAAATGCCAATGCCATCGGTCTTTCCTCGCTCGCGCAATGGTGGTAGCCATATGTATGCACCATCCATTGCGCAGGTTCTCGAATCGTATTATCTGTCCCAGCTGCGGTCGCAAACGCGTCCTAAGGCTTTCTCGCGATACCATCCGTACCCCTGCTACACTGAGCGTGTTTCCTGCGATCCCTTCATGGTAAGTTGGCTCAATTCAACCTCTCGCGTAGTCCTATGTCGACATGACATGCAATTAGCAAACTATTGATGAACGAGACGAGCCTCCTGCTTACCAGGTAGCTACAGGCGCTTCGCTTCGTTTGGAATGTGGTTGCTTATAAGAATATATAGGGCGCTCATGGCCAGCCTGCACCAAACCAGCCCCGTAACGACACCGAGCATGGACGGCGCCAAGGTTTCGTCCATAAGGCTATCAATGCGTAAGTTCGCACCCATCGTTCCCTTCCCTTTGCTCACAGCGCTCACAGAGCCTAAGTCACGCTCGGTCCAGAAGATAATCCCAATTCATTGTACATTATAGAGCTAACTCTTCGTACGTTGCCTACTGTCTCTAGGCGATAGATCCTAACCCAGGGCATGTTCAGTTGCCTTCTCCCTCTGTTCGAAAGCCTATCTTGGCTAGCAAATACTGCGACTTGACATATAACCCCTGCCTACGATGGTATCTAGTCTCGGAGGTGCTTAGCACGACGGCACCTACCAAATACACATATACTCATAATCACTATCATCCGAGATGTTGTCTCATCCAGCTTTTAGAAGGAGAGTACACAGTTGGAAAATTGTAAATATTCAGTCTTCGTATATAAAGAAACCAATCGATACATCTCCGCTCGCTCATCACTGCGCTTTCGGTTTTATGGGTTCTGGTAGAGGTTGCCTGTCGATGGTAGCGACGCTGTTTACGAACGACGTATATGTCGTTTCGTCTCCCTGCAGTCTCGTGAATATATATGTCTCCCTCGACACTTCACACTTACAATAACGGTGTATGGGAAACCACGCTCGAAGGGCAGAATGCCTTCGATGTACTCTACTTGCTCTTTGCTGAGAGAGATGTCCAGTGCTTCAAGGTTGGCTAAAAGGTGCTCGACTTTACGGCCACCGATGATGGGAATGACGTGTGTCGTCTTCTGCATCACATATGCGATCGCAACTGGGACGGCCAAGTCAGCTGGGCACAATATTGGTGATCAACAACGCATTCTACACACCAGAAGTGATGCTTTTCGCGCCGACCTCTCCAGCAATCTTTTCGAGTGCACGGGATATCTTGACTTCGCTTTCTGTTCGCTCCCAGCTCAGATTCGTCCTTAGTTCACGTCCTTTCTCGCCGGATTCCTTCCTGCGTTGCTCTTCCGCGTCTGTACGGAGCTTTCCGCCTGCAAGCACCCCCCAAGGCACTAATGCAAGGCCTTTGGGCCAAGTTAATACGACTTTCGGGATGGAGAATATTAATCTTGTACCTTCTTTGCGTGCCATAGGGATTATGTCACGTTCAAACGAACGCTCCATGATACTCCAGCTTCCTTGATACACGGAGAATGGGGTTTTGCCATGATCGCGAGCGTACTGGTTTGCTGTCGCCACCACCCATGCAGGGACATTCGAGGCCCCCTGGGGAGATGTTAGCTGGAGAAATGGACCCCGGCGAGTAAGAAGACCATACTAAATATAGAACCTTGCTTTGTGACACCAAAGTATGCAGGCCATTCATTACCTCCTCGATCGAAGTGTCGTATCCCCACCAGTGCACGTAGAGAACGTCGATGTATGTTGTCCGCAACTTCTTCAGACTGGCATCGACGCTGAGTAGCATATTCTTGAGATGGTTGCCGACATAGTTTACTGCTATTTTTGTGTTTGGGTCGACGCGTTTGTAGTTCATGGAGTACTGCGGGATGGATGTAAGTGGATTTGCAAGAGCAGTCCGTGTGATTACACTCCCACCTTCGTCGCAATTACCAGCTGATCGCGTATACCGCGCTTTTCAGCCCATTCACCAATGAACTGCTCTGATGTTTCGTCCTGACTGTACCCCAGAGTATGACGCCCTCCCGAGATTAAGAACAATGTGTGCTTTAACTTACTAGTTACTGGACGTATCGATGAAATTCCCTCCGTTGTCGTAATAAGCATCCAGGAGTTCGAAACTTGAATCCTTGTTCATAGCTCCTAACCCAATGCTATCCCACTTGTCCCCGATGCTCATCGCACCCAACGCGAGAGGCGAGACATAGATGCCGGCCTTAGGGGACAAAACCCGGTACCGACCAAGCTTGGACGGAGGAGGAGGCGCAGGCGTGAATAACTTCGACATGGCGGGATGTCTGGTGGTTGAAAGGCTGCGAATATGGGATATACTGAAGATTGGTCGGAAGAGGGACATTGTTCGGCGTTTGACAACGCTCTAAGTGCCGGGGACTACACGTTGTGCCTTCATACCTCGGTCTGCTTCCTAGAAGGATTCGTAGATTTACCCTGCCCTGGCTTGTCCATGGAGTGGTGACCACGAGGGAGCTGCCATGTCGAGTTATTGGCATTTCCTTAGATGGATGGATGGATGGAAATAAGGGTCCAACAGGCGGCTTTAGGATAGTTGGATGTCCAAATATAGGTTACACGAGAGGCGCCGAGGGTGAAGACCTCTGCGGTAAACGCCACTCTTGTAGCGAAACCCTGCTCGTCGAAATGATGAACACTCCGATCGAAATCTGACAGAAATATGTGGAAGATATCGCGGCGGAGGCTACGAGCTCTATTTGAGTGGATCAAGGCGGTTAGATTCTGTTGAAATGACAGCACTGAGAGAATCAGATATAAGTCTCAGCCTTCGTATATGTAGGCTTGATGTGGCAAGGGAATTTGGGGCCAAAACAGATGTATATCTGAGGACGCAGGCAGGTCGTTACATGGCTGTTATCCAAGTACGAGTATAGTAACCGCGCCATAAAATTCAGGCTTAGAGGAGCCTGTCGGATCAATGTGGGGTAGAGTGGTGATCGATATTTTTCGGCACTTTGCAAACGGGTACTATCAAGTGTGACAATGCAGCGCAGTCAGAGAGACAGAGGTGAATAGGGAGCCCAGAACTGGTCAAGCTTCAGCGGGATAGATAGTGTGGCGACGAAAATGTCTTCAGAGGTAAGTAGGCCGTAACCCGCCCAGGCTTTGAATTTGAATGCTTGATCGATGGGCAGCGCGCCTTGGCCGCCGTAGTCGTGGATCTAGTACAAGATTTCTTCAAGGAAGGAAGAGGCTGAAGAGCGAGGATAACGCTGTCTCACTTAACGCGCCACGGCTTGATCTCGAGCCTTCTGGAGCGCGTCGATGCATTTTCAACGAAATTCCACGGTGAAATAATCCCTGGGTGGCACAGAAATAAGTCGTACAGCCCCTTCCGTCTGTTGCTGCCACAGAAGAGCCGAAAATAATCTGTGGCATGCGGCCTTGTCGTCCTGCAGGGCGTTTCGCGCATGCAAGGTCTTGCCATAGGGACTTCGGTTAGCTTGCAGGGGACGACTGTGGTGGAAAGGAGAGAACGAGCGGACTTGGGGAAATTGCCCGTGACTGAGTTGCGAATTGTTTGTATGCGTTCTTCCACAACCACAGTTATGCCCCCAATCTTCTCGAAGCTGCAATAATTTCTGCGCCTACTTCTTGCTCAGACCGTTGGGATCGTGCCGAGGGCATATGCGGATTGCGTGCGGATGCCAACGATTCCTTTCGACCTGGCCAGTCCTTCGTTGTCACACAATCTTGAATCTTGACGGCGGACATAACTTTCTACGCCTGGAAATTTGGAAAGGCTGGAGGATTTGCTGCTACGGGGTGTCGAAGTTTGTAGAGTAACCCGGGTACTTGTCTTTGGATGCACATTGATCATATAGCCTTGAATCGTGTCGATTCTTGAAGCTTGACGACTTGAAGCACCACCTCAACTCTCACAAGATACTTATCGTGACAGGGCCTCCATGCGAACTGCCACGATATACGAGTACCACAGTAGCATGATTGCTTGGGTCGAGATGGACACCCTATGGCGGCGAAGCCCATAGAGAGCAAGGTGCGTTTGCCTCCGTTCACTTGCTCTGGTCTTCCAAATTCCTCTTGCCATTTCTTGCCAGGGGGTTTCGAGGTCGGTCCAATATCAGGATAACTCAGTATCCTGTGAGCCTTGAATGGGAGCCAGTCCAACGGCCTGATCTTGAGCTTCAAGTTTCGCGCGAAACGAATATCTTCGAGTCAAACATCCAGCAACCGAATCTCACGATTGCAGTATGTCGCGTCAATCATCTTGATCTTCATTCTTGATTGACCGTTCTTGCGAAAGTAGGAGGTCACAGGATTCCAACGGTTCTGCCTTGCATTTTCCAGGAAACGTAGGTAGCCAGAGTTGAGGCAAGCGGCGACTTGCAGAAATTCTCTTGAGGTACGCGATATCTCAGGGCTTGTTTGATGCATCGTGTTCACTAGAATCCAACCGGTCAATATCCTTGGTTGGTGGTAGATGTAACGAACTCACCTTCCATCCGACGCGACGCGTTTTATGTGTCACAGGCGTGACAGCCCACGGCGCGCTTACCTATTCTGGCCAACGGCGGCACGGTGTTCGGGAACAGCTCCGTTCCTGCATCTATGGGCAATATGACTCGAGCAAGAGTTCCAGAAGGCTGGTCACAGGGCTTCGGGAATCCACCCTGAAGGCCTGAAGGATGAGGATCTTTGAAGTATCCGAGTATCGAGTTGAAGCTTCGTGCTGCCTCACCAGTTCACATCTCAGAAAGCAACACCTGGCGTCACTCAGTGCGGTAGCCAGGTCGTCTGGGGATCTTCTATGGTTCCGTCGTGAAGGAGGGGAGCCGAGGGGTCGCTTTTTCATTGATGTCCTTAGACATGATGTTCCGTGAGCGGGAGCTTGGAAGGTTCCAAAATCGGGACAGGATTCTTCTGTTGACTCAATTTGGCCATTTTGCCGGCAACTGCCCAGCGAATAATTCAAGAACACAGCGGCTCCAGGACCCTGTCTCTCCTTTCTCTTCTACCACGACGACCAGCGCCCTCCGCTCCCTTCTTTCCTTAACCTTTCTCGCAAATGGCAATGCCCTTGGTCTTTCCTCACTCACGCAATGGAGGCAGTCATATGTACGCGCCATCCATTGCACAGGTCCTCGAATCGTACTCTTTGTCGCAGTTACGGTCTTCTACGCGTTCGAAAGTCTTTTCGCGGTATCATCCATACCCCTGCTACACGGAGCGTGTTGTCAGCGACCCTCTAATGGTAAGATCTTTCTATCCTAGCTTGTCAACGGCACCAATACGACATACAACCAAATCAGCAAACTATTGATGAGCGCGACGGGCCTCCTGCTTACCAGGTAACCACTGGTATTCTTCTGCCTGGATCTTTGCTAATGGGAATGTGAAGGGCGCTCATGTTCAGGCTGCGCCGCGCCAGCCTCGCAACGGGATAGACTATGGCCCGCGTCAACGCTTCGTCAACAAGGCTATCGCTGCGTATGTTTGCTTCCATTTACATCACCCGCTTCACTCACAACAAGCATGAGCAGAGCATGAACAGTCTTCTTGTTCCCTATCAATATTGCATATCCAGAGAGTTATCGAAAACTTGGATCTTCGTATGTCGCCTGCTTAGCTTCAGGAAGTTGGAGGTCTCTCGCTGACTTGGAATTACGGTCTCCTCCAGACATGAATGACTGCTTGATTTTTCGGTTTGCAGCTGCGTCTTGAACTTAATAGGTATAACAGCCAGTACATAACCTCCCAGACGGCGTCTTTCCCGCTGCTGGGCAGGGCATGTCTATCCATAAGATAGATACCCACGTCCACATACACCATAATTGACATTCGTTTCTAAAATGTACTTAGTACCTGCGACAACACAAATAGAGGAGTCGCTTTGTCCAATTCGTCCGCTTTCGCGGATATGGGATTTCAATCGGAACGGATGTAATGCGAATCCCATGCCCAGGTATTGTACAAAGATCCAAAACAAATAACTTCCGACATGAATTCACTGCACACTCGGGTCGATTTTGATCACCACTTTCCCGGCAGCCCTCGAAGTCATCAACCGTTCGTATCCCTTCAGAGCATCTTCCATAGAGTAAACAGAGTCTACTACACCCTTAAGCTTCCCTGGAACAAAGAGTAAGACGGCGATGCCTATACAGCCCTTGTGAATGCGCACCTTCAGCTATGAGCTGGCTGAGAGCATTCAAGTCTGCTTTGTCGACCATGACAGCAGCGAGTTTGTATTTCCTATTGACTCCACCCAGCCAAACCGGTCTAGACGTGGCGACGACAGTCAGGAAGACGTTGAAAAACTCGCTTATCGTAGTGCTATGGGGAAATGGGCCAGAGGTGACAAATACTCCTTGAGGTGCAAGGTATTTGGGGCTATGGGTGTAAAGAGAGGGGTCAGATAGTCCAAAGGCGTCAATGATAGCATGGAATTTGGGTTCAGGCGGATGCGATGCTAGATATTGGTGCAGGGGTTCTTTCGTATAGTCAATGAACTGCACTGGGTTCAGATCGAATGTGTAGCTCTCTGTGACGAACACTGACCTCGTCGGCGCCCATCTCCCTCACGAGCCCTTCGTTTCTGGATGACGCACTTGCCACAACGGTCATGCCATGCGCCTTTGCGATTTGGATTGCAAATAAACCAACCGCGGTGCTTCCGCCATTGATAAAGACTTTCTGACCAGGCTCAAGACCGGCATCCTTGAAAAGTGCCTGATAGGCTGTTAGTCCGGCCAACGCGACACCAGCCGCGTGTGAAACGTCGACTGTAGGGGGACGATGGGCGACCGCAGCTGCAGGAACAACCGCGTATTCCGACAAACTGCCTTGTTTGGACTTCTGATTGTCGACTGCGACGTGTCATGAGACAGAGGGGACGCCAATAAGCATTGATTACCCACAAACGTGTATGAAGCCAAAAACAGGATCGCCCGCCTTGAATTCGGTGTTGTTTCCGTCCTCCACTACGCCTGCAAAGTCGTGCTCAACGACAAGTGGCCTCCCAGCCATAAAGTTCGGCAACAGGCGCATCATTTTGTAACCGCTAAATTTGGTGTCAGTTAACGCAGATTCAACGATAAAACCCATGTCCGTACACTGGATTGAGCGCTGCGGCCTGTATCCTGACCAGTACATTGTCCTTGTTGAGTTCGCTAGCTACCGGCCAGTCCGATTTCAAAGTGAGGGAGCGAGAAGGATGACCCCGCTGCAATGAGACCCAGGCTCTCTGCGTCTTTGGTGTGGGCATTTCGAAGATACAGCGCCATCACATATCTCCGCATAGTGTCCTTTCAACATGGCGACCTTGTTGAGGGAACCCTAACCTTGGAGTAGGGTTCAGCCATGTGCAGCGCAAGCTGAGAAATCAGATTACTATAATTGGAAGGCACTGTTGAGAATGGATCTCACTGCTGAGTTACTACTTACTCTCCACTCCCAACGACGTCCACTGAGCCTCTTTGTACACTGCCTATCCACCGTTATCTTACGTTTGAAACCATTAATCTGAGGAGCTCATCATGGAGGTCTGTCATCGTCCAGGTACACGACGCATAACCATTGACGACCGAGCAAATAGGGCTTGCTTGATTTCAGCAGCGAATTCGATGTCGGCCTCATGGACAAAGTCGTTATGGCGTTCTACACTTCATCGGGACAGGAAGTAGGCTTTCTTACCCGACGCTTGTGCTGAAACGTAATCTTATCAATCACTACAGCAACAAATGGCCCAGCAGGTATTGACGCAGTTCCAGGAGCACGCCGATGCATGGATGAGAGTGCCAGATATTATGGAAGGATCGTCATTCCCCCAAAGCAAGGTGAGTAGCCTATTGTATTCCCGTGCTCCGCGTATTCACTTTACCTCCTAGTTCATCGGGTTGCAGATCCTTGAGAAGGTCATCAACACTCGATGGAAGTCGCTGCCAGATGGACAACGTCAGGGTGCGTCATTAATTTGCGATATTTAGTGCCTTCTAATCCGTCCCCCAGGAATTCGAAATTTCATTGTCGGCGTAACCGTCAAGGTAGCATCGGACGAAGCAACCATGCGCAAGGAGAAAACATACCTCAATAAACTTAACCTTGCCTTGGTCCAGGTAAACATTTAACCCCCCTCCCTGCGTTGAATCCATTCTCAAAAACTAGGATGTACTCAGATATTAAAGCAAGAGTGGCCGCACAACTGGCCGAACTTCATAACCGAACTGGTTGAGTCGTCGAAGACGAACCTCTCGCTGTGCGAGAACAACATGATCATTCTGAAGCTCCTCTCTGAGGAAATTTTCGACTTTTCTGCAGACCAGATGACGCAGAACAAGATCAAGAACTTGAAGAACCAGATGTGCGGAGAGTTCTCTGAGATCTTTAAACTCTGCTCAGAAGTTCTAGAAGAGGCTAGCAAGACGTCGTTAATTAGAGCCACGCTAGAGACTTTGCTGAGATTCTTGAACTGGATACCCCTCGGTTATATTTTTGAAACGACCGTCATCGACTTGCTCCTAAACCGTGTAAGTTGCACATCTGCGAAAGAAACTACCATGTCCTCATTTCCCTTCGCAATAGTTCCTTGAAGCCCCCGAGTTTCGCAATGTTACGCTCAAGTGCCTAGCAGAGATTGCAGCACTCAACGTGGGCCCAGAATACGACCCCAAATTCGTCATATTATTCGCGATGGTCATGACGTCCGTCAATCGAATGATCCCTCCGAGCACCAATATTGCACAAGCCTATGCTAACGCCGGAGACTCTGGCCAAGAACTCGTCCTCAACCTCGCCCTCTTCCTCTGCAACTTCCTTTCCACCCACCTCCGCGCCGTCGAGACTGAATCTAATCGTGACGTACTCCTGAATGCCCACCTATACATGGTGAAGATATCGCAAGTGGACGAACGCGAGATCTTTAAAATCTGCTTGGAGTACTGGCTGAAGCTTGTCACGGAGCTGTACGACGAGATCCAAAGCCTTCCGATCGGAGAATCTGGTTTGCTGATGGGATTGAGCTTAGGCCCTGGCGGAAGCGCAGGAGTCCTCAACGGCATGTCGCTGAGAAAGAATATTTACTCCGACGTGTTATCCAATCTACGGTTGGTAGTCATCGAGCGAATGGTCAAACCAGAAGAAGTATGTACATTCCATGATCTCAGTACACCAACTAGTTTATTCAAACTCTTTTCATCTCAGGTGCTCATCGTGGAGAACGAGGAGGGTGAGATTGTACGAGAGTTCATGAAGGAAAGTGACACTATCGTATTGTACAAGTCAATGAGGGAGTTACTTGTGTTCCTCACGCATTTGGACGTCGCGGACACTGAAGCAATGATGACCGAGAAGCTGGCGAAGCAGGTGGACGGCTCAGAATGGTCATGGAACAACCTCAACACTCTCTGTTGGGCTATTGGGTCAATATCTGGTGCCATGAGTACGTTTCCCCTATGAATCCTCCCCGTAGTTTAACATATTGATCGAACTTCGTAGACGAAGACACCGAGAAGCGATTTTTGGTGACGGTCATCAAGGACCTCTTAGGGCTTTGCGAGATCAAGCGGGGCAAGGACAACAAAGCCGTGGTGGCGTCGGATATCATGTACATCGTTGGCCAGTACCCTCGCTTTTTGAAGGCACACTGGAAGTTCTTGAAGACAGTTGTCAACAAGTTATTCGAGTTCATGCATGAGACCCATGAAGGTTAGTGGCTTTCGTACTCTACTACCTATAAGGCTGATACACGGATATCCTCAGGTGTACAGGACATGGCTTGCGATACCTTCATCAAGATTGCGCAGAAGTGCAGGCGGCACTTCGTCATACAGCAATCTAGCGAGCAAGAACCATTTATCGATGAAATACTGCGGTCTTTGCATCGCATAACGGTAGACCTCTCCGCGCAGCAAGTTCATACCTTTTACGAAGCTGTCGGATACATGATCTCTGCTACACCGAACAAACCACAGCAAGAAAAGTTGATAGCCAAACTCATGGAACTGCCTAATAACGCGGTGCGTCGTCCCATTATCTTTACACGCGTGCTCACGGTTTATTTTTTATGTATCCATAGTGGGATTCGTTAATGGCACAAGCAGCACAGAATATGGATGTTCTCTCGAGCTCGGATAACATAAAAATCCTCTCTAATGTGCTGAAAACCAACGTTTCGGCATGTACCTCAATAGGTAGTTTCTACCTCCCACAAATAGGCCGCGTCTTCTTGGATATGCTGGGATTATACAAGGCCGTCAGCGGCATCATCAGCGAGTCGGTCGCAAAAGACGGTAACGAACAACCCTTTGATTGAATTGCAGATCGCTGATAAGCTGGCTCAGGCCTCATCGCTACAAAAACACCCAAAGTCCGACAACTGCGAACAGTGAAAAAGGAAATCCTGAGGTTCATGGAGACATATATTAAGAAGGCGGAAGACCTTGAAGCCGTCAACGCCAACTTTATTCCGCCACTTCTTGATGCTATTCTTGGTGACTACAACCACAATGTCCCCGCAGCTAGAGATGCCGAGGTCCTGAACGTAATGGCGACAATTACGAGTCGACTAGGGGTATGGTTCTTCCTTGTTCGCATCTGCAAAGACGCTGACCCGATCCACTGGCACGCGCAGCCTCTATTGACTCCTCAAGTGCCTGCCATTCTGGACGCGGTCTTCGAACCCACGTTGAATATGATCAACCAAGATTTCGCCGAGTTCCCAGAACATCGTGTTGGGTTCTTCAAGCTGCTGCGCGCAATCAACCTCAACTGCTTCCCTGGTCCGTGATATCATTCATATTGACTCCAGGTCTTCGTCATGTGCTCATATGACCTCAGCGCTACTCTCCATTCCTCCGCCTCAATTCAAGCTATTTATGGACAGCATTATCTGGGCGATAAAGCACACGATGCGAGATATCGCAGATATAGGCCTGAACAGTCAGTATTCTTGTTGGTGCCTAACAGCTTACCTGACAACTTTCTCCATCAGTATGCATCGAAGTCATCAACAACTTTGCCGGAGCGGATGAAGCCGTCAGCAACGCGTTCTTCCAGCAGTACTTCCTGAGTATCGTTCAGGATATCTTCTTCGTGCTCACTGATACGGACCACAAGAGCGGCTTCAAGCTCCAAAGCTTGTTGCTGGCTCGTATGTTTAACCTTGTGGAGAGTGGGGAGATCAAAACGCCGCTGTTTGATCCTGCTTCCTTGCCAAACCCAAACATCTCCAACCTTGTGTTCCTGCGGGAATACACCGCTAACTTACTGAGCGGTGCTTTCCCTCATGTCCAACCGTGCGTAGCCCTTTTCGTCGTGATTCGACCGTGTCGTGTGAAGCTAATGCGTGCTTTTCTCTATTCGTCTAGTATACAAGTTCAAGCTTTCGTTTCAGCACTTGCCGAGAATCACAATGATATTAATCGCTTCAAGCTCGCGTTGCGTGACTTCCTCATCCAACTCAAGGAATTTTCTGGGGACAACACCGAACTATTCCTGGAGGAGAAGGAGGCAGAAGCTCGAAGGAAGGCAGAAGAAGAACGCTCGGCTGCTATGCGTATCCCTGGTATGCTCAAGCCTTCGCAGTTAGAAGACAAAGATGAGGACATATGAATTTAATCTGCCGATCTCTGTATTTGTACTGCAAGTCCCCATCCCTAATCGGCTCTGACCCATATATTTGCTATCGATGCAGGCATTAGCTTTGTGCTGTGAAGTTTTCTGTATTATCTGGAGCTTATCGTATTGTAACGTAGACACTTTGCATCGATCTGGAATATACGATGTCGATGATTATGTTGATCGACCCCCCTGAGAAGGCGACGATCCTGTTTTATCTTCCCAACTACTGAACCAGTGATCGGCTACAGCCAACCACCACCATTCATGTTCAAAAAGTAGGCACGGTCTTACGTGTCCTCGATGGTTGAAATTGATATAGAGAAAGGTTCCAGCCATCCACTGATATCGCTGGGCATACGCCAGTCAAGACTTCGGTGCAGCGATCTATCCGATCGGCCCTCCTTTCGCAGTGGAAGATTGAGCCAGAGACATTGGAAGCTATTTGGCCGAAGAAAGAGGGCTTGGTACACGTAAAATGGTGGGTGGCCTGTTCATTAACTTATTCGTCCATATTCATTAGGTGGTACATTCAATCTTAGCAGAGAACATGTGTCCATATACACGGTGAACGGGGAGCCACTAGTTTTCCAGCACTTTGACGGCCCATTCTACCCGACCTTGCGGGTCGTCCACAAATGTACGTACGGTTCACCTTCGGTAGCAGTGGATACGCCTTGACACATCCACATCGCTTCATTGCAGATCCGTATATTCTACCGATGGTCAAGGTAGATCGAGGTGCTATCAGGTTTCTCCTTGGGGGCGCACACATGATGTGTCCTGGGTTCACTTCCAAGGGAGGACATCTGCCTCCGCCTGAGGAGGCTCTACCGGCTGGGTCGCCGGTGACCATCCATGCCGAGGGCAAGGAGCATGCTGTGGGTATAGGCATCACAAAGCTGGCCACGGAAGATATCCGAAAGATAAATAAAGGCGTTGGGGTCGAAGTCGTGACGTATCTCGGGGATGATCTGTGGGCGCTGCAAAGTCTATGAGGGGATCAGCCTACAGCATACACCACAGCTCGCTCCTGGTTCGCCCTGGCATGGCCTGGTTATCAGTCTAGGGGCAACCTTTAGCGCGCTTAGGTCCTTTGTGCACCCTTAATGATGCTGGGTTTGTATTACAGCTCTTAATCCACATGTTTTGTCGGTAAAGGGTACCACCCTAGAACATGCCTGCGAAATGCAGAATTCATATGGACATACTTGAGTCAATGGGAGCCCCGCACTTGCGGGGTGTTAAAGACAACGGAGATTGATGATCAGAGGGAATTGTTAACGCCGCTTCTTTGCGGTGGGCCCGGTACCAGGAGATGATGGGCTGTATAATAGGGGAATGCTTGCGGCTGTTTGGCTCGCCGGGTGCTTTACTGCTCGCTTGGGAGAGTGCTGCGTGCAAGATGATGGCTACTTCCTCGAACCAATTTCGATACTCAGAGTTCATTACCGCTTCACACAAGAAACGAAGGAAGCATAAGCCTCATTCACCGGCTGAAGCGCTGCAGCGTGTTCTCTCAGAATTCGACAATTCCGAGTCCGCCTGGTTCACGCAAGCTAAATGTTTGTTTTCTCCCATTCCTCCGTGCAATATTCCATTTTCGTAGTGTGATAACGTTCCAGGGTCCTTCTGCAGGTCCGATCCTTGATGCGCTGGCTGCGAGGCAAATTACCTCACCAGCTGTCGTTTGTCTTGGCCTAGGAAGCCCTTCGTCGTCTCGTGATGCCATCGCGCAACTGGGATTTCTCCTCCAACTTTGCCATTGTTGTAACATTGTGCGTGCTGTCAAATTTTACCTTAGTGGATCAACTTTTTTTGAGACGAATGCCGGCAGAGTCCAGAGAAGGTCTCCTTATATGATCCTGTCTTCACGGAAGCAGACAAGGAGCTCTTCGTGGCGTACCAATTCGATGTCTTATCAGAGAATAGGGCAAGTCTTCCTCCGTTTGACTCACCCGTTGACACAAACCCCTGAACTGTATTTTTTTTTGTTCTCGGCCAGAACGGTGACTATCCTGCGGAGGGTCCTACCTTATTCTTCATGCCTCATTGCGACCTGAGCTTGTACGAGAATATCCTCCGCGCGAACTGGACTCCCCAGCGCCTGGAGCATCTCGTTCTAGTAGCTAACAACCTTTCTGATTACATTCAAAAGTGAGCTGACTTCGAGTTCTCTCCCATTGGCTGATGATGATCGCCTGCTACCTCGGCTCCCGTTGATCTACTCTTACGCTCATCCTATTTTTTCCAGCAAATCGCAGCGAGAGCTCGAAGAGCACGCCCCCTGCCTGCTGAGAACAGGTCTGTATGTGCATTGTTTGTTTGATGCTGCTCGTCACTGAAACTCATCATTGCACCCTCGTGTTGTCCTCTCACGCGCGATATCTTCCATTCCCTTCCTATCGGTTATAGTCCCTATCCTGGTCTCTCATACAATCCCTGCATCAATTTCGTGGCCAACGGCCTTTAACAACACCTCGGTTCAGTTCGTTCCCCGGGAAGCCATTCCAGAATCTACTTGGTTCACGGAGTTAGCTAAAGTAACCGTGACGTCCGGAAAGGGTGACATCCCTTCCGCGGCGTAAATATGGAACCGTGGGTGCATCGGCCGACCACGGATAGCGTCGGGAGGAATCGCACCATTTGTCGAAACCCTGGCAGTCACTTGGCACCGGCAACAATACGAGCATATGTTTATCGCAATGACTAGTAACATAGCAGTAATAGACATGTGGTACCAGCTGGTGCCTAACAAGATGAGATGAATGAATGAAGCAAACATGCGCAGCGAAAAGCAAATAGCAAGATCAAGATCAAGAGACAGGAAAGAGCGCAGCTAGCACTCCTGATAAGTACTGTACGGGGGCTGGTGGGGTGTGTGGTCGTCTGAGAAGGGGAGGGATTCGAGTTCAAAGGGATAGAAGTAAGAGTCTTGGTTGTCAATATATACGTGGGGGTGAGAGCGAGGTCGCCTGACATTCTCCCCGGGTAGGGGGATTCCGGCTGGATCGACCAGACTCGAACGACTACCTAGAGACGGCGTGGAAGGAGCGTCCGACTCGTCGTCAGAAGTGTCTTCTATGGCGTCGGGAACACAGAGGTTCTCTACGTCGTCTGTATCATAGTAAGGGAGAGGATCTTCATATGGGCGAGGAATAGAAGATAGGGGGGAATGCATAGTCGACTCGAAGTGATAAGGACGGACTAGAGGGGGATGAAAATGGGGGTAAGGGATGATGTATGGATATGTTACAGGAATGGGATCTGGAAAATATGATGAGTGACCGCCTGGCAGGTCGTCGTTGGATGAGGCAGGGGAAAGAGGGCTAAGCAGTAGCTCTTCGTCCTCAGGGGCGGGGAGGTCGGTGTCGGACACAGGAATAGAAGCGATGGTAGTGTAATCTTCGTCGTCGTCGTCGCCGAGGCCCTCTAATACAGACTCTAACCACTGGGATTCTGGTGAGTTTATGTCCGAAGTACGAACCTCGCCCAGTTTGCCGGCATCCGGGAATATCAACGAGTCGCCGACCTCCATGTCATCGTCGTCGTCGTCTTCCTCAACGTCCTCTGAACCAAGATTAGGGATATTTACAGGGGTGATGTCTGCGGTGCGAGCTGTTGTGCTGGGATTACAGGTTACGTGGATGAAGGAGTTTTTGAGGAGTACCCAGCGGTGCAAGTTACAGCTCTCTTTGCCGCTCACGGAGGAGTGCAACTTGCTACGGGCTAAGGTGGATAGTTCTGGAGACGCCATGGTAATTACGCTCGCTATTTGTTGAATTGTTGGTGCGAGTAAGGGTGGGGCTGTGGGGCAGACGCCTATCCATGAATGAACGTGAGCAACGACGCGCAAAGCCTGTTGAAGACTGCATACGCACAGAAATTGGGGGAATCTGGTTTCAGCGGTGTATACGGTCTACGATAAATGGTTCGAATAGGATGGTGCCGTTATTGGATTTACGGGCAAGTTTGTTAACCATGCTTGAGTAGCGGGTCCGCCTGGGGGTCAGGATATTGACGCAGGACGAGACAAGGTACGAGGAGGAGGGCAGGAAAAAGCGAGGAACTCAGACGGACATGGTGGTTGGTGACAGAGGGAGACGGAGGAAGGAGGCAAGGGTGAACGACGCCAGCGCCTCTCCTTTTATATACAGCCAAATACGCGTTCCTTGCATTTTGACTCAGACTCGATCAACCAAACCGAGCGTACCGTCGGCCGAGTAACATCCGAACCAGTTCGTTCATGTCCTCATATTACAAGGTTCGCACGAAATATGTACAAGAATATGCGACAGAAAGTCCGTCCACACGCAATTACCCATCATCCTTCGTCCATCTGGTCTCCCTCGTCACGGAGCGTATCCAAAAGTTTGCTAATCTTGTGCATACTCTTGGGTGAAATGTCGCGTGCCAGCGCTAGCATTTGTGCAGACTTGAGCTCGTTCCCCATCAGGCGATATACCTTTGCAAGCTGGTAGATCACATTCGCTTCTTCTGGCGCAACCTTCCGCAGGCTTTCCAAATCATCCGCTGCCGCCTGTTGATACCAAAACTAGTCAGTCGCTAGCTCTTTTGGAGGGGAAAGCCCTTACGTGATACTTCTTCGCTGCGATAAGGATTTTGGCCCGACGATAACGAACGAGTGCATTTTCAGGGCACAGGTGTATCGCCTGGTCAAAGATCGCCAGTGCACCCTCACGGTCTCCTCGTCTTTCGACAGCCTGGGAACTGGCTCAGCAATCCAACAAAGTCCGATATGGGTTTTGTACGCACCAAACCCACACAACCAAGGAGCACCACGTTGTTTGGATGGATCTCTGAAGCTTTCCTGAAATGGTACTCCGCGAGCCGTATCCTACTCATTCTCAGGTAGCACGTCCCGAGTCCATACCTAGGAAACAAAATAGGGCACACGATAAGCCAGCTGTCAACCCCGAGGGAAAAACGCCACATACCAAGCATTGTAATGGCGAGGATCAGCACGTAAGGCCGACTGGAAGAAACCCACCGCCTTATTGACGTCCTCGTCTATGGACTCGTGACCACTTAGCGTATACGCGTAAGCACATGTTGGATCCATCTGCAACGCTCGACGGAAGCAAGTCAACGCTTGCGTGCGTTCTCTCTGCAGCGAGAACAAATTTCCCACCGCAATCCAAGCTTGTGAACATTGAGGGTTTATGCTCAGAAGTTCTTGCGCAAGGAAAGACAGTTCAACGTTTCGTTGTAAATGCCAAAGCAGTGTCGAATACACTTCCATATCCCAAAGTCGATAGGGCTGTTTCTCTCGGACACTTTTGAAGGCTCGCTCTGCCTACACATTTATGTCACCGTTAGAATAAGATATGAAAAGAAGATGCTTCCACATACAGCAGGATAGTCTAGCCGTTCATAATGTGCCCTGCCGACCATCGCAAGTACAGCGGGAGACTGCTGTTGTCCGTGAGGCAATTGGCCGAGCTCATGTATGCACCCCTGTACATCATAAACGGAAAGGGCTCGCCAAGCTATAGCGAACCGTCTCATCAAGTCATAGATAAAGTGATCAGCGGCGTCTGACTCATATGTTTCCTGCATAACTTGATCGTGTGCTGTCCATGTGCTAGATGCTAGAGAGGCCTCAGACCGCGGTGAATGGGGAATGGAAGGTGAAGGCGAACAGGGGACTTCCTCCACGTTTACGGTCTCTTCATCTATCTCCGATTCAACCGACTTCGCATGTTGCTGTGCAGGCTGTCGTCGCCGATCGCGCGATAGAGTCTGAGAATCAAGTGAGTCGAGTCTCTTTGTATGACGAGATCTAAACAAGGCAAGATGGATTCACCTTGGAATGACCCTGTTTCGTGGAGGTACCGCTTAGCAAGCGCGTACTTCTTCGAGTGGGTATGCCACCGTGGCCAGTAGCTTGATTGCTTTTCCCGATAGCAGCGGAGGCCCTAGAGGACGTCGTCGGCTGGGTACGACCGGAAGATGAGAAGAAGTTAGCAAATGTCAAGGCCGGTCGGACGCGTGCCTTTTTCAAGGTATCGTCAGTCAACTTGCTTGACTTCGAAGACCTCGCAGCAGCCTCAGGCTGTCGACTTGTTGACCGCAGTTTCTTCGCCACCGGCCCAGTCTCGTCCGCAGACGAGAGTGGCCGAGACATAGGCGGCTGTTGAGTGGGAATTACAGGCTGAGACCGTGTTATCCGATGTATTGGCTGAAATGGCGTATCGACAGGGTAAAATGAGGAGTCGTTGGTGGCACTATACGGTGTATCAATAAAGGCGAAGGAACAATAACGAGATGCTAACATGGAATCCCGCGGCCGGGATGGTGCAGCTCCCATTCGGAACGGCGGTGGTTGTCCAACATCCCAACGAAAGAGGTTCCCCGATGTCTCTGCCCCCGGCGTAAAGAAACCAGCACCAGTAGTTGTGGGCATTATGGGTTTAGGCTGTTGTGGTTCCTCCGTTTGTAATCGTCGGGTTGGTTGGGATCGAGGGGGAAATAATTCATCGATATGAGGAGATGCACCTGCGGGCGTCGGTGGTCAATATGGAGTAGACGGTAGGACATTAACCAGGTCGTACCTAAAGCGCATAGCCCTTCAAAGGCCTCCCAAAGAAAAGGATTCAGCGCCAATGCCCGACGGAAGCTAATCACTGCGTCCTCGGGTAGATTACCCTTCAACGCCATTGTTCCGGCTCTGCAATGTAAGGCGGCCTCATCAGGGAATGGTTGCGTGCTTCTACTGCCAGTGGCAACTACTAATGCGCGTTCAAGAACGCTTCCGATGCAGGAACTCGAGACTCACGGGATGGTGTGTAACGGGGATCAGCCACTGTCTTTTCCAGAGCTTCCCTCGCCTGTCTGTGACGCCCAAGAGCGGTGCAGCATTTTGCCTTGATTTCAAGGCATCCAGAACATATATCGTCTGGCGGTCTATTTACGAGATGTAACGCGGAATACGTTTGACCTTCGCGAAAAAGCGCAGTGGCGTAGAGATGTCGTGCATCGTGGTTCTTCTCATCCATGTGAAAATACCGCTCCGCATAGAATACGGCAGTCTTCGTCAAGTCGGCGTCGATGCATGACCAAACTAGGTTCTGAATTCGGGGAATGAGTTGAGGTGGCTGAAGACCATGGATGTTCTCGTGTTGTAGCATAAGGACCTGGGTTCAGCGCATGAATCGCGACGCAGTTTCCTGGGTATTGAGCGTCTTGCGAGACAGAGATTCGCGGCGAAGAACGCGGTCGACGATGGCGATGTACAAAAGGGAGTCTTACAGGTCCGAAATGAAATGTTGAAATTGTCACATTACCACGTGACCAAGACGCGTCACTTGACGCTGGCACATGCCACAAACGCACAATGCAACTTGAAGGAACGCAGGTCTGAAGTACTGAAGTACTGAGCAATGGTCCATAAACGAAGTAGTTGTCGAAGTGTCGTCTTCGTGTTTTCGGCGATATTAAATTGCATTTTATGTATGTACATCCCATTTGTGTATATACTCGTGAGACTAGTCACTTAGTGACCATGGGGGTCCGGGTCATTCTTCGGTTCTGTGTGGCATGGGAGAACGGGATGCCGTCAACATCATGTTTCTATCGAAGAGAGAATTTCACTGACCAGGCGCGCATTGTATAGCATCGTCAATTCTAAGCAGAGAAACAGCAGCTTCGTATGCCGACTTGAGACTGCGAACCTTGCTCATGGTAGGCTCTAGAACACCGGCGGTGACATTGTCGCGAACTTCACCATTCATCAAGTCAAGTCCGTATCTGAGCAGACGCTTCTTCGGATCCCCGGGCGGCGCATTCTGAGCAGCGCTGTGATAGGAACGAAGCTTCGCCACCAACTCGGTTGAGTCTTTGGCAGCGTTGACTGCGAGCTGTTTGGGGATCGACAACAGTGCGCTAGCGAATTCGGCGATGGCCAGTTGTTCCCGTGAACCCTATGAAATCATTGTATGTCAAAAACGCACTCAACAACCATACAAGGGAAATGTTACCAAAGTAGTGGCAAAGTTCTCAAGGTAGATGCTAAGAGCCGACTCGACAGCACCTCCACCCGGCACCACTGATCCGCTTTCGAGAGTGCGCTTGATGACAGACAGCGTATCGTGCAATGCACGCTCCATCTCATCTAACATGTAGTCATTTGCTCCTCGGAGGACTATCGACGAGGAGCGAACCACCTTCGTCCCCTTGACCAATATGAGTTCATCGTCGGATATCCGCTCTTGAACGACTTCGTCCGCCGTCCCGAGATAGCTAGCTTCGTACGTCTCTTCTCCCTCGAGATTAGCAAGGCTAGAGATGAGGGTTCCACCAGTAGCCTTTGCGATTCGTCGCAGATCCTCCTTCCTGCAACGTCGGACAGCCATCGCGCCAGCTTCCACGAACTCCTTCAGGCAGAGATCATCAATACCTTTAGTTGTGAAAACAACATTGGCACCCGCTGCCAATATTTTTCGGATGCGTTCAAGCGTTATTTCTGCCTCGCTATGGACCATATGAGGATCACCAAAACCACGCGATGAACGAGCAACTAACCGTTTTCGGATCTCTTCGAGTTGATTTGGGTCGTCAACGAGGATTTGAACACCAAGTTGCATGCGTGCTTTTTGTAGGTTAATATCAAGGCAAGCAATCTTAGCTCCTGTTATCCGTTTTTTCATGGCTAGTGCAAAATCTTGAGAAACGAGGGGAGAGGTGTTCAATCAGAGTGACATACCCTGACTGGCAACAGTGCAGTTGAGAGCATATCCGTGAACGAATATGGATTCTCGTGCGCTCTTTCCGTGGGCTTTCAGGACGTTGACAGCCTTTACGGGATACTTGATATCGCCTCTCATATTAATCGTCTTCACGGCCAGCATAGCATCAACTGCCATCGGGGCGAACAAATCATCATCGCTACGCGAATCATTAGCATATTCCTCAACGAAAATTCACGATCATACACTCACTTTCCGATGATCTTGCTCGACATACTCGTCTTCGCAGCATTAATCAACGCCTCTTTTCCCAACGAGTCAACCTTAACACTCAGTTGATCCTGCATGAACTTGACAGCCTCCCGACACGCGAGCCGATAGCCTGTGATGATAGTGGTAGGGTGGATCCGTGCCTTGACGAGTTCGTTCGCGCGTCGCAGGAGCTCAGCTGCGATGATGACTACCGATGTCGTTCCATCTCCCACTTCCTTATCCTGTTTTTGAGCAAGGTCCACAAATATACGGCCAGCCGGGTGCTCTACAGATAACAACGAAAGAATAGTCGCGCCATCGTTGGATATTGTGACCTCCTGCACGCGCGGTTCAAGGAATTAGAGATGTCAACATCATCGCATGAGTGTCCAACGATATACGCACTCCAATGTTATCAACCAACATTTTGTCCAAGCCTAATGGACCCAGGGAACTCTTCACGACGTTTGCGATCGTCTGAGCAGCCAGTACTGTATTTCGAGTTCGTCATCTCAGACATTCAATCAGATCGCAGACAAAGACACGACAGACCATTTTGATCGCGAATATCTTGACCGGAGACGCGATCGCCTCCGAGGAACGCGCCAGCTCGAGGATCACGTTGAAACATAGCTGAGCAGGTTCAAGATGGAGATGAGACGAAACCGTACAGAACCAAGAAAGCAGAGGCGCTAAACGCTTTAGAATATAATCTCAGGGGCTTCAGATTCAGTTCGCTCTAATGCAGATGGAAGGAAAAATATATTTGGGAGCTATATACCAGTCCATCGTACGGCGTGAAAAAAAGGATATCGTGACCATATGAGTCTTAAATAAACCGTCTTCACACATAGCCCGTCCAGGGTGAAGTCATTGATAATGGAAAAAATAATCTTGCGCGAAAACAATCGAATAGCGAAGTATATACTACCGAAGTCGAAGCGCAATAACAAGTGCACGGATGCAACAATCAAGAAAGAGAAGAAAACAGACAGTATCAACGTGTCTTGCTGTATTCGGAAACAGAAAGCGCTATCAAGCGATAAGATTCAAGAAACCGTGGCGATGGAGGTAATGGAGGAAAGGCAATGGAAAGAGAAGGCACGAGGCCAAGTCCGAAGATCGTATAAATAGAGGGGAAATGGGGAGGAAGAGAACAGAGATGGGTTTATACATATGTTGCAGGATTGTTAGAAGCACATTTGATATGCGGGCCTGTAGAGGTCGACCATGTTTGAGTTATTGCTTGAGAAGGCCATACTCTTGGACAATGCGAATGCTTAGTTTGTGTTTGATTTGTTCGAAGATTGGAGCCGCAAGAGTCAACTGCCATCCAGCGTTGAACCCGTATTTTCGGCGATAGAAGAGTTTCGTTGTAAATGAGTGTGGTGGTCAAGGAGTGGACATGCAAAGCGTAAGGGTGAACATGATGAACGTTGCGCGAAGTAAGATGCCGTGGTCGAAGCGTTGAGATGACATGACAGCGTATGATAGAAGCGATTCATGTGAGGTTTGGCGTAGGGGTTTTGATTCCAACTTAACAATATGACATACCAGTGGGACCATAGGTCTCAGCACGGATGAGCGTTCTGCGAAGAGGCATCTTCAGTTTGGAAGCCATGCCTTTGTTAGGTGGGGGGCAGGGGCTATCCCCAATGTCGGTATCTTCGTCATCAGTGTCGATTGTCTTGTCCGTATCCTCAGCCAGCGTAGCGAGTGTCCCACGACGAGTTCGTGCGGCATTGGCAGCTGCAAAGAGAGTAGTAGGGCCCGCGCTAGGCACAGTGTTTCTCTTTGGTTGGGCAGGGGGGTTGGAACCAGCAGTCAACTTGATACCGTCGCCGTAAGTATATGACTTATGGCGGCCGAACTTCGTTTTGCGGAACTGGTCAAGGTCTTCGCGGCGGGATGTGGCGTGGTCAGGATCGTCCATACGCACATAGGCTGGTGGCTGGCATCGGAAGCCAGAGGCCTCAAAGTAGCGACAATAACCACCTTCAAGAATGTAAACCTCGGGGTAGTGGATCCTCGGGTAGTTGTGGTTGTTCATTGCACGATCTTTCGCGCGTAAGTGCTTTGCACTACGCACCATTTCTGTTTAGACTATGCAAAGAAAAGAGGAGAACAACGCACAATGTGGGGGCTCGCTTCATGCTAAATTCGCAGTGGAAGATAAGGATGGTCTTCTTCTGAGCGTCACCGCTGACAGACGCTTTTGGCTTGGGCACACCAGCGCCCAGAAGCATCTCTTCCACAGCAGACGTGGTGTTCATGTTGATGGCACCAGGTACGTGGCCTCCATTGTATTCGTAATCGAACCGACAGTCGATGATGTGAAAGTCGCGAATCCTGTCATTGAACGAACCGTCCAAAACGGCGTCCAGCTAGGAAACTATTAAGCAATGTTTTCAAAACACACTTTGAACACTACTCACCGTCTGGGTCGTGATTCTCATCAAGCCGTCATCCGCAACGCGATGACAAGGCAATATCTTACCATGAGCTTCGTTATCGCCGAACCCAGGTAGACCCATACCAGCAAACCTAGAAGATGGACTTTCTCTCATCACCATTGCCGTCGCACCTGTCAGGGGGCGGAAGTCATCCGTGCCATCACAACGACGTATCGTCTTCACTTGCTGGCGTTTCGCATACGCTTGAGCTGGCGAAGACATATCAGGCCCGTCAAATGAACCTTCGTCGGAGGAGAAATCTCCAAAGCCTTTAGGAGGCAAGAGAGCGGAAACGGCTCGGCGAGTAGGTGGCAAGGTGGGGAGTAAGTGTCTGGGATCTATGTCTTCTTCTGTCGGTTCGTTCAACACGGGGAAAGCTGATCGCACGCCAGCATCGGAAGGCTGAATCATAGCAGACAATGCAGGGCGGCGCGGACGCTTCAGACCATTCGCAGACGGCGCACCAAGGCCTTCCAAAGTAGGCTTGCTGTTAAAGCGAGCGAGCAACGAATTACCTTGCATCCGCTCGAACTTGGCTTGAGAAGGGGAGGATGGGGCTGGCGAAGACGAGATGTCGAACTCGTTGTACCGCGTAGGCTCTGGGGAGGCTGACCTGCGCTTCTTGTGTTGAGGCTTAGCGGGCGACTCGAACGAACGGCGAGGCGACACGGTATCGAAGAACAGATTGTTGAACGTGGTCACGGTGGGCGCCGCGGTATGGGGCATGACCGAGAAGGTGGCGGATGGCATGGGAAGAGGAGGGTCCGAGTCAACATCCATTGCATCTCCTGGAGAGGTCGGGATTGTCAGCGGCTGACAGGGGAAGAAATTTCGTTAATGCCCAGCGGTCAACCTCAAAACGACCAAAAGTACGTACTGCTTGCGATAGATTTTCATTCGAATCAGCTACCTGAGGGCGGGGTAACCATTCCATCGGTAGAGCAGCTCTTTGAGTGCGCTTTGAGCTTGAATTGATGGAGCCTTGTTTGGATACCGGGGGCGGGGCAAGTTGAGGGGTACTCGACGCGTTGTTGCTCATGTCCCGCCCAAACAACCGCGCGGCGCTAGTGAAAGCCCGAGGGCGAGAGGGCTTGTTGTTATCTTTTGCAACTGGTTTCGGTGGGGGTGCGGGGGAGATGTCCATGGGCACAACTGAATCGTCACTTTCAGGGGTCAACATGAGCGGGTCCCGAGGAGGCGAGTGAAGGGATACTGTTGACGCAAAAGAAAGCTCCAAGTCCGAAGAGAGGAAGTTATCTATATCATCAGCGAGACGAGAGCTCCGGACGCTGGATTGACGTGAGACGGGTGGCACGTTGAGGAAGAAAGGTTTCGATTGCGCGAATAGAGGAGGCATGTCGAGAGATGGGTCGTCGTTATCGGGTCTTGGGTTTCTCTTCTGTTTCTTGTAAGGGTGGGTGGAGTCTATGATACGGCGTAGGAACGACATGTGATCGTCAACAAGGCGTTACGTAGTTGGTTACAATGTTGGATGTTTGGCGGCGGGGAGGCGTGTATCCGTTTGGGAAATGGGCGGGAATTCAAGGGTACAGACGATGGTACAGAGGGGAGTTGGTTAGCAAGGCTAGTTCGAACAAAGTTCCAAGTTATATACGCACCAAGCGAGATGGTCCAACCAGAGTTCCGTGGCTTAAGGGTTGGGGTCTACTACAATGAAGTCAGTCCCTGGTTCATGGCACCCGCTCCGAGAAAGTTTGAAATTCGGGGGGGGTGGCCATCCATTGTTCCCTCGATATGGGAGGTACCAATATGGCTACATCCACTTCCAACCACACATTGTTCTGCCGCCGAACACGCCGCGCAGCACCACTAAGATAGAACGTGGGCGAGTGCTCACCTCGGAGAAGGAGTGTGTTGACGGAGGAGGCCGCGCCTGGAACAGAACAAGTGGTCAGAACCAAAAGTGCACAAGCAGACGAGCAACAAGGCAAAGGTTCAAGAGCGCGCAGGAGAAGTTCTCACGAAGAATTGTTGGTTCAGACTGGGAAAGGAAAGCAACCAGGCTGTTGTGGACAGTTGTGGGTCCACGCTGTGGCCGTACTGCCGTAATAGGTTAGCCATCAAACCTCGCCATCAAGAAGCTCGCCCGCGTACATTGAGAAAACGCGAGAGAATGGGTGGTACCGCTCGGGGGGGAGGGAGGTCGACTGGACGCCCAACTGAACGTTGATGGTCGCGAACAAAGGACAACTCTGCCCCCTCCAATTCAGGCTCCTTCATACTCGAACCAAACACACGTGATCGCGTGGCTTACTTAACCATTTCTCCTGTCAATGTCGGTCCGACGACCATTTCCCACTCCTGAACTATACTCCTAATGTTTCAGTGAAGCAGTCACTTTCTCGAGAATAGAGCGAGAACCCACAGTAGTCTACATACAAGTGCTCTACATTTGTTTAGACGGTACGAGAGAAGGACCAGGGTTGGCCCAGTCGATGTCCGCCCAACTTGAACTTCGTTGAGTCCACATACTACTTAAATATGCACACACTCACAGAGGGAACAGAGGTTTAACTTTGTCATAGTGGAGCTCTGGATATTCTTTGGAAATAGTTGCGACAAGACCATTATACACCAGCTTTCGCGGATTCATCAGTATTCTTTTGCAGTCAGACAATTTCACGGCACGTACATCGTAGCCCAATGCGCTCGGATGCAAACCGTCGGACAGATATTTGCTCAGCGACTCCTCTGACTGGGCAGCTTCCCAAAACATGGTCCAAACGTCCAGCAATACAACCTTCTCTTGGCTTGCAACAGACTTGACGGCTTCCGCGTAAAGTTTGGTGACGTCGAACTTCCTATCGAGCAACAGCGGCGGGTTGCGTGATGCGAGGTCTGCGCCACGTTGGATCGTATTCACTGGTGGCGGCGTGATCAGTATGATCTTCGTGTCTGGAGAATAGTACGCCGATGACGGAGATGTGATCATTTGCACCATGGTCCTGACATTCTCGGTGAATTTGTCAAGGGGAACATGTTGCGGCGAGGGCTTTATGCAAGAATCATTTGCGCCGAACCAGATCGTAAGGAGCCTTATGCGCGGGGCGTGCTTCTGCTCGTCAACTGTCGCGAGATACTGATCGGATCGTTGGCATCACATTTGTAAATACCCAAGGAGGACTTGCCTGCCGGAATACAGGTAGAGCCCAGTCAGTATTGTACCCGGCCAGACCTCTATTTAGCACATCGAACTTTCTGGAGTAGGCATCTAGCGAGGAAGGTAAACATCGATTCCCTTGCGACGATAACGCTAACCATCCAAGCGATGTCCAAATCCACCGTTCTGCCAGCCTCCTTGAGTAATCGAGTCTCCAAAAAGCATGATGACATCGTGAATGTGGGAGGCCATCTCGAAGGGATATGAAGGTGTTATCAGTGCCGTAACGAGGGGCCCCTACTTACATCTCCTTTTCAGGCTAACGGGGTCAGGGGTTATCTGCCTGTCGTTGGCACTGAACGCTGAACGTCGAGGAAATCGAATAAAGGGATAAGGAAGAACTCTATGTGTTGTTTTAGATACTAAATACAATTATAAACGAGGGTTAATTACGTGGGATCCGTGAATATGTAGAATCCATAGGTAAGCATTCTCCTACACGGCAGGGAGAGTGGATGAGATGACGCCGTGTTGTATTGCAATTTGTTATATCATTTAAGCAATAAAAGTGCTCGGAGCAAGTAGAGCAAGTGGTCATTCACAACTAGACCAGATCGCAGAGTTAAGTTAGCGAAACTCTCCCCACTCTAGAGCTTCAGTAGTCGACGTACGAAGATTTAGCACGTCATCAAATCTTTGAATTTACAATGTTGATGGCGTTCGAAGTTTGTTCAGGCTCTGCGAGGTCATGTTGTGGGTGAAGTGGGCGCACAAATTGGAGAGCACTCACGCGGCATTGGTTTTATGAGCGAAGCCTTGACGCTGGCCATAATTCACACCGTTGCGGAGCTGGTGTGGTCCAACCTGTCTCGGAGGATCCTACGCGTTTTTTAAGTGAATATCTAGACATGGTGGGACACTGTTAGCTACCTGGTGAGCAGGAGCTTCGTCACGTTCATCAATAGTCTGCTGATTGCATGACATGTTGGCATTTGTATTAGCGACAGGCTGGGATTGAGCCAACTCACCATCAAAGGGTCGCAGGAAACCCGGTCCATATAGCAGGGGTAAGGATGATAACGCGAAAAGACTTTCGACCTCGTAGAAGCCCGTAGCTGCGACAGGTAGTACAAGTCGAGGACCTGGCTGATGGATGGCGCGTACATATGACTGCCTCCATTGCGCGAGCGGGGGAATACTGACGGCATAGCCATTTGTAGGGGAGGTAAATGTGAAGGGAGCGGAAGACGGTCGTAGTCGTGGTGGAAGAAGGAGGGAGAAGGTATTTTCCTTAATTGCGCTGGGTAGTTGCCGAGAAAATGGCCGAATTCAGTTAACAGAAGTTCCCCGGTTTTGGAACCTTCCAAGTTACCGCCTCACGGCACTTCATTGCCAGCTCGATCAACGAAGGCGACACATCGGCCCTCCTCCCCCACAGCATTCGTCGAAGCCATCCTGGTAAACTCACTGAGCGACTCGAGGCCCTTCCTCTGAGATGTGAATAGTGAAGGAACGCAAAACTCGAACTCGATACTTCAAGGTGATATTCGAAGGAGGATCCTCACAGGCATTCAGGGTGGCTTCTCGAAGCCCTTTGCCCAACCTTCTAGAACTCTTGCTCGAGTCATATTGCCCATAGATGCAGGAACGGAGCTGTTCCCGAACACCGTGCCGCCGTTGGCCAGAATAGGTAAGCGCGCCGTGGGCTGTCACGCCTGTGACACATAAAACGCGTCGCGTCGGATGGAAGGTGAGTTCGTTACATCTACCACCAACCAAGGATATTGACCTGTTAAATTCTAGTAAACATGATGTATCAAGCAAGTCTTGAGATATCGCGTACCTCAAGGGAATTTCTGCAAGTCGCCGCTTGCTTCAACTATGGCAGCCTACGTTTCCTGGAAAATTCAAGGCAGAACCGTTGGAATCCTGTGACCTCCTACTTTCGCAAGAACAATCAATCAGGAACGAAGACCAAGATGACTGATGCGACACACTAGAACTGTGAGACTCGGCCCCTGGATGTTTGACTCGAAGATACCTGCTCGCGCAAAACTCGAAGCTTCAAGCTCAAGATCAGGCCGTTGGACCGGGTCCCAGACGAAACCAGACGACTGCCACTCTGTCTTGATACTAGGTCGACTACCTAATTGCCAGGCAAAAAAATCGGCAAGAAATGATTCGAAGAGCATAGTAAGAGGACCGGATGCGGGCGTACCTTGCTCTCGATGGACCACCCTTCAAAAATCCTGATCCGACATGCTAGTGGAATATTCGTCGTTCTTTTCCTGATCGCAGGGAATCCAGAGCAACAACGGCGAGTATCTTGTGAGAGTTGAGTTGGTGCTTCAAGTCGTCAGGCTTCAAGAATCAACGCGATTCAAGGCTATGCGGGTAGTGTGCATCCAAGGACAAGAATCGAAATATCCATACAATCATCGACACCTCTCAGCACCAAATCCTCTAGCCCATCCCAATATTCGACCGTAGTGCAGTGTCCGTCGCCAGAATTCAAGATTCAAGAATTATCCAAGAATCCGATTATTGGTGTGACAAGAATGGCCTAGTCGAAGCAAAATATTCACGTCGAACGATGCCGGCAAACCTCGAAGAGATTTGAGGGGATGGCTGTGGTTGTGGTGAGACGCATACAAACAATCTGCAACTCAAGTGTGCGCAATTTCCTCAAGTCCGCTCGTTCTCTCCTTTCTACCACGGTCGCCTCCTACAAGCTCGTCGCCTACAGGAAATCGCATACTACGAAATTATTTCGATTTTCCTGTGCCTGCACCAGGTGAGAGAGGGCGATGTCGCACCCAGGGATTATTTAACCGTGGAATTTCGTTGACGGCGCAAAGGTGCGCTCCAGAAGGCTCGAGACTAAGCTGTTACGATGGCCGAATCTTCAAATCCTCGCTCTTCAACTTTCCCTCAAGGTCACCATCTCCCATACTTCGCTCCTGGATTTACGACGGCGAAGGCGAAGACGCGCTACCAACCCAACAGAAGAGCCAAGAAGGGGAGCAGAGACCCCATTTTCATGGAAATGAGGATGAGGATCTACCCGTGGGGTGACGTGCTATAGAAAAGGCGACCATTACTCAATCCCCTGCTCCGATGTTGCAATGGAGGCGCAAGTCCCCTTTAATTCTTGAAATTCGTGCGGCGTAAAATCCGAGGGAGCAGACGGCGGACCCCTCGGGGCTGCATTCCCGGCCCACGCAATATCCTGGACCGCAATATCATTCGCCCTCAGTTTCCCTTCGCCCTGCATTGCTAGCCTGCGGCTTTAGGTTTGCGAGCTACCGTGCCGTTGCTGCTCCAAGCCAAGTCCCAGAACAAGAGGCCCGCCGAGAACACACACCTGCCCCCACTGCCCATGGTCTGTCTTTTCCAAACGACACTATCTCCAGCTACTGCCAGCGCTGATTGTAAATGGAAAGCTAGCTGAGTCTTTTGTATTGTTGGTTGACTTGTTCAACCACGCTAAAGGGACAGCTTCGCACCTTGCTCGATGAATCTGCGGACGAGAACTCATGGAAATATTGTAGCTTTCGAGGGCACTACAATATGCAGAATCGATGAGTTATTGATCATTATTGCTCGTAATCAGATATTTTGAGACGGAGTTAGATAATTGATCAATTACCTTGCTTGAAGAGCTAAGGTCTCCAAGGTTGAAAACCGCCCGATTTGGATTTGCGCAACATGACATAAGCCACGTGGGTTCCTACACAGGGCTTGGACAGTGCCTTGCTCAATAAGGGTGCGCATTGCAGACATCCCAGTCACATGTTCGGACACTGCCTCGCTCAATAAGGGTGCGCATTGCAGTAACACATGACGCAGGACATTGTCTATTGTTTGGTTCTCAATGATAAATCTCTGTTCTCAGTACTACTACATGTCTACGTCCTGTGTCCTGTGTCGGCCTCTGTCCTGAGTTTGGTATATTCATCGAGCACCCTGAGTTGTTCATCTTCTGGCACGAGTGTCGTAGGCAGGAGCTACATACGCAGTTCAATTTCACGAGATTGTACTACCGCTAATCTATTCTCCCACGGTCTGACAAAATTCCCAAGTTGAGAAATGCACACCGAATGCCTCCTGTGAGGAATATAGCATTGTAGTATTATCTGAGTGCACTTACCATTTCAAATGGCCTACAGGAATATTTTTAGGATTTCTTGAGCAGTTCCCACCAATTTCCAGGAATGCCAAGTCATATGCATAAATTGAGACCGTGGGAGTAAATATGTCATAGCCTCGATCGTGACTCAAACCGTGACAGTCGCGTCTTCGTTCTGACGTCCATCCTCCAGTCCACGACGACGACACTGTTCTGTCACTCAGTTTAACCCCACCCATCTTTGCAAGACTGCCTGTGTGGTGCCGTGCCTACACCGTCTTGGAAGCCGCGACGGAGGAACTGAGTTCGTTCAGGCCTTGTGAGGTTTCATTGTGAATGATCCGATTTTTAGCTAAGTTACTTTGACTCCCTCCAATCTGTGCATGCTAATCTGTATATCCAGAAACACCTTCACCCACCAGATAAATGCTGCATGGAAGTCATCAACTCGGATGTTCCCCCTCCCCCAAAGATGAATCATCATCCCAAGTCACCTAATGACACTGATATCCACTACCTAGGCCTCCAGCTCTACACTCTAGGCTGGATCCCCCTCCTCAAACTTGTCTTACAAAATACCACTAACATGTATACAATTTTTCCATAGCTGATCAACATAGCTTGTATTATGTAGTTGGTACACATTGAATATACTCTTTTCTTGGTATAAATTGTGATGAATTGTCTCTAATTGAACATAAGTAACACGTAAAATGGAGTAAATGCTTTCCCACGACACAGAGGACATACCTCTTTTTGGTTGTGTCTGAAAATGGGCACCGAGTGACCCCGGCCGCAGGCCGGGCGATGAGGTGCCTTCACTGTGCGCAAAGCACGGGTCAACTGCTAGTGTTGTACATACAAAGAAAAGCATACAGCCAAGTTGGTCCAAGCAAGGTAAATTCATACCGCCAACGGCGGTCACTAGTCTACACGGTTGTGTGAAGGCAAGGGTACTATGCTGGGTCATTACTTCGTATCGGACCACCACTTCGTACCGTCACAGATGTCACGTCACGGCAGTAGACTCCGACTTGGCGATCACGCGGGAAGGCTGGGGAAAGGTTGGGACTCCGACAGAGAAAAGTTCTGTCTCCGAGTCGGCTTGTGCGGCTAAGCGTGACACCAGCCAATTTCCTATCTTCTAAAATACAGTAGTTATGCCAATAAAACTAGTATGAGAGAATATTAAGACATAGAGGCTTCATGTTCGAAGAAGAACTTTGAAGAGGGAGCATGAAATCACCGAGAATTTGGGCGGTACGAAGTGGTGGTCCGATACGAACTGATGACCTAGCATAGTATCTAGCATGTCAGCGACGATGTCTGCTGTTATTCAAGTTTCCGGTACCTGGAAAGGATTTGGAAATATCCGTCATTTCGTTATTTTGTGGGTCATGAACCTGTGCTAAAGAGTATACCTAACCAGCACCCATATCAGTGGTGATTCCTATAGTTCTGTACGGGACGTAATCCAAACCGCAGAGCCAACAGCAAATCTCCCTCTCGGTACAGAGTGGCCTGGGTTTACTTGGAACGAACCCGATCTCCCCAACTGGGTAGGGCACTTGTTGACCAAATACGCTCCCGGTCCCAAATATGATCCTTCGGCGGACAAGCAAGATGAGGCGTATCTAGCAGCGCCGTTGTTCGCTTACGACTATGCAATCGGCGGGGCTACGTTCTTGGGAGTCCGCCATCAGGTCGAACGCTTCTTGCGAAGTGATTTTTCCAAGAAGATCGATGCTAAAGATTCATTATTTGGTAGGGACACTTATTACATACCGTTTGTTGTATTCGTACTCATCCACCTATCGTTCATTACCACAAGCATTCTGGTATGGCATCAATGATTGCGCGTAAGTGATAGTATGTATGAATCCCGGGCTCGGATGCTGAGGGACAGTCTATGATTCTATCCAGCTACTCCAGCGACCCCAAGCCGTCTTTGACCGCCTTGGCCGATTTCCTCGACCAGCTGTACGCCACCGGCGCTCGTAACTTCCTAGTCATTGATGTACCACCTATTCAGAAATCTCCTGGTGAGCCTGAATCAACTGGCGGCCTATCATGTATTCATGGCATAACCCCTGGAAGCCTACAAGGGCAGATATTACGACGGCAGATTCGAATCCTGGAATACAGAATTGAAAATGACAATCGAGTCTTTCTCGTCAGCACACACAGACGCCACGACACTGATATTCTCCAGCCACTCAATCTTTTCTGCATTCCTTAACGAACGCGAGAAATACGGCTTTGATTCCAAGCCGTTCAGTCAAAGCATTTGGATGGATGCCTTACATCCGACATCGAAGGTCCACGAAGTCGTAGCCGAGAGCATGTCTACGTTTTTGCAGAGCGTTCCGGCCAGTTCTTAGTGGGTCTACGATATAGTTCACTCTCTTCGCAAATCCGATATTTGCAATTCTTTTACTCTACATTACTATTAGTCCTGAATGCTAGTAGAACCGAGGCTAGTAGAACCGAGGCATCGTCACAAGAGGACTACTGTACCGAAAGATGGAAAGAACAAGTGCTGCTATTACAAGAATGAATTAAAAAGGCCAGCCAAGAAGGCGCTACAAATACATCACAGTGGAACTTCTCGCGACATTCGTGTCTCAGATCATATGTCCTCATCTCTATCCTCCAATTGTGACGGTTTGAGCATACCAGGGATGCGCATCGCTGCTTCCGTTTTTCTTTGTGCTTCTTCTTCCTTTTCTTCCAGGTATAGTTCGGCGTTATCACCAGCAAACTCCTTGAGTTGGATGAGGAAATCTCGAAGAGCAAGTTTGAATCGGTTGATATCGTTGTGATATTCGCCGAGGCCAACGACGAACGCTTCAACTTGCGTTCTGGAGAAGGGGAGTTGAGGGTACGATTAGATGAAACGAGCACAGGAACGTACTGATGAAGGTGGGGGAAGGCTCCTTGAAGAAGGTTCGCACAATAGCCTCGCAGGAACGTAGCGTTTGTCATGCTTGCGTCGGCCACCGTTGCAGGATTAAATAATGGCGCCTGAACAACCCCAGTCTGGACAAGGTTGAACATACGAGCAAGGAGGACACTTTGAAGTTTGAAACCGCTTTTGTGATCCGTATCCGTGAGCACGAAGAATATATCTTGCAGAACACTCAGGAAGTATTGCTGGAAGAAGCCGTTGCTGACGGCGGGATCTGCCGCACCAGCGAAATTATCGAAGACCTCAAGGCAGACTATTGTGGGGGATAAGTCAGCTGTATACCGCCGTTATACCAATGGATCCATACTGTTGAGGCCAGTGTCGGCAATATCTCGCATAGTGTGTTTGATGGCCCAGATAATACTGTCCATGAACAGTTTGAACTGCGCAGGGGGGATAGATAGAAGGGCTACAGAAAGAACGTATGAACATAGGCTCCAAGGAGAATGAACGAACCAAAAAAAAACACGAACCTGGGAAACAGTTGAGGTTGATGGAACGCAGTAGCTTGAAGAAGCCAACTCGGTGCTCTGGGAATTCAGCGAAGTCTTGGTTGATCATATTCAACGTCGGTTCAAAGACGGCGTCAAGGATGGCAGGGACTTGAGGTGTTAGTAGCGGCTAGGAGGCATTTAGTCCAACACAACAACAAACGAAGCGAAGCAAAGGACTTACGCCCAATCGGTTAGTAATAGTGGCCATCACGTTCAGAACTTCAGCGTCTCGGGCAGCTGGTACGTTGCGGTTGTAGTCACCGAGAATGGCATCGAGGAGTGGGGGAATGAAGTTGGCGTTGACTGCATCGAGGTCTTCCGCCTTCTTGATGTAAGTCTCCATCAACCTTAAGATTTCCTTCTTAACGGTGCGAAGTTGTCGAATCTTTGGTGTCTTCGTGGAGATCAAGCCTAACCAAGAGTCAGGCAACTCGCGGTGCCAAATGTAGATGAAATTACTGACCTTCCTTTGCGACTGTTTCACTGATGATGCCGCTAACTGCCTTATACAGCCCCAGCATATCCAGGAAGATTCTGCCAATTTGGGGAAGGTAGAAGCTTCCGATGGAAGTACAAGCAGAGACGTTTGTCTTCAAAACATTCGACAGAATCTTGATATTTTCCGCGCTTGACAGCACATCCATATTTTGGGCGGCTTGGGCCATCAGAGAATCCCACTGGATTAAATGGACAGTGTTATGAGTCGTCGTGAAGAAGAGAGAGAAATGTGGCGTACTGCATTGTTGGGGAGTTCCATTAGCTTGGCGATCAGCTTCTCTTGCTGCGGTTTGTTAGGTTGCGCAGATATCATGTATCCAACGGCTTCATAAAATGTGTGAACCTGACAATCGCGTACCCTTAACGGCTGAGTATTTCAATAGGGAAGAAACAAACCTGCTGCGGCGACAGATCCACGGTGATGCGATGAAGTAGTCGCAGGATTTCGTCAACAAACGGCTCTTGCTCGCCAGACTGTTGCATGACGAAGTGTCTTCTACATTTCTGGGCAATCTTGATAAACGTATCGCAAGCCATATCTTGGACACCTGTACAAATCATCGACGTTGGGCGTTTTTGAAAATGGGATGGGACGAGTAACCAACCTTCATGGGTTTCGTGCATGAACTCGAATAGTTTATTGACCACCGTTTTGAGGAACTTCCAATGAGCCTTGAGGAAACGGGGGTATTGTCCGACGATATACATGATATTCGACGCAACGACGGCCTTGTTGTCCTTGCCGCGCTTCATCTCGGTAAGGCCCAAGAGTTCCTTGATGACAGTAACCAAGAATCGCTTCTCAGCTTCCTCGTCTATGAAAATGAGGAGTTGAGTCGGTGACATCGAAGGATAAAGATCGGCGTACTCATAGCGCCAGAAATCGAGCCAATGGCCCAACATAGGGTGTTCAGATTATTCCAAGACCACTCAGAGCCGTCCACTTGTTTCGCCAACTTCTCGGTCATGATGTTCTCCGTGTCCACAACGTCCAAATGGGTTAGGAAGACAAGCAACTCCCTCATGGATTTATACAGCACTATAGTGTCGCTCTCCTTCATGAACTCTCGGACAATTTCGCCTTCGTCATTCTCAACAATGAGGACCTACAGAGCACAGTTTCAGTTTCAGTACCTAAACCATGTGGTACGCTGAAATTTACCTCCTCCGGCTTCACCATCCGTCCGATGACTACCAGTCTCAAATTCGATAGAACGTCGCTATAAATATTCTTTCGAAGCGATAGACCGTTCAGCATGCCTGGCGCTCCACCATCGAGATTCAAGCCCATCAAAAGGCTAGAATCCCCGATCGGCAGGCTTTGTAGCTCATCATATAGCTCCGTGACAAGCCTCAACCAGTACTCTAAGCAAATCTTGTATACTTCGCGCTCGTCGACTTGCGATATTTTGACCATGTAAAGGTGTGCGTTGAGGAGCACATCACGATTCTGTTCGGCTTCGACGGCTTTGAGATGGTTAGAGAGGAAATTGCAAAGGAAGAGCGCGAGGTTTAGGACAAGCTCTTGGCCCGCATCGCCCGCATTGGCGTAGGCTTGCGCGATATCGGTGCTCGGAGGTATCATTCGGTTGATGGAGGTCATAACCATCGCGAATAGTATGACGAATTTGGGATCGTATTCTGGACCTACATTGAGTGCGGCAATTTCGGCCAGACATTTGAGAGTGACGTTGCGGAATTCAGGGGCTTCGAGGAACTACTCACTAGGGAATTTAGCTGGTGGCCGCGCTGCAGACTGGAAACGTGACTTACTCTAGTCAAGAGAACGTCGATGATGGTAGTTTCGAAGATGTATCCGAGGGGTATCCAATTCAAGAACCGTAGCAAAGTCTCTAGAGTGGCCTTGATCAAAGAAGCCTTCTGCGCTTTCTCGAGTACTTCGGAACAGAGCTTGAAGATCTCAGAGAACTCGCCGCACATCTGGCTTTTGAGGTTCTTGATTTTGTTTTGCGTCATTTGTTCCGCTGAGAAATCGAAGATTTCTTCTGAAAGCAGTTTCAAGATCGCCATGTTGTTCTCACACAGAGTGAGGTTGGTCTTGGATGATTCGACTAATTCGGGGATGAATGTAGGCCAGTTGTGTGGCCATTCTTGCTTCAATATTTGAACGAGGGCGATGTTGAGCTTGGCTAGATATGTCTTCTCCTTTCGCATAGAGGTCTCGTCGGAAGCGACTTGCACCGTTGTTCCAATGACGAAGTTTCGAATACCTTGCCGTTGTGCTTCTGGCAATGATTTCCATCGAGTGTTCACGAGTTTCTCTAAGATCTGCAAGCCAATGAACTGAAGAGAAGGGGCGATTAAGTCCTATCGCGTGAAGGAGATAGTTTCACGCACTTTCGCCTGTGGAAATTTTGATTTCTCCATGATCTCTGGTACTCTCGTCCATGCGTCCGGATGTTCCTGAAACTGGGACAAGATTTGTTGGGCCATTTGTTGCTAGTCCGTGCATCGATTAATTAGAGCAGTGAGTGCGCATCGCGAAGGAGCCTTACATCTTGCTGTACACCTCCCGAGTACAGCGCCATCACGACATTGTCCATGAGCCCGACATCGAACTCGCGCGAGAAGTCGAGTAGTGCCTAGAAATCCAGGAAGTGAGGACGCGATCAGCAGCATCAGTGGCAGTTGTACCTCCATCGCCAGAATTAACGGAAATTCTGTAGGGTAAGCGTTCTGTGAGAGTATGAATGGCAAGAAGAGAGGAGATGGCCGCCATTTGGGCACAGGGCCGACGCTCCTCCTAATCAGATTAAAGGACAACGTGACCGTACTCAGGGGGAGGGCACAAGGCGACAAGAAATGTTCTGTACAATCAACTTTTGCCAGGGATTAATTAACTAACTTCATTTCGACACGTTATTTCTAGTTCTACGCCAGCAATCATCCATAAATTGCTCATGAAGTGCCCTTGGGGCGCGCCATTTCCATCAACTTCTCTCTATCCCCAGAGTCATCCACTAGGGCACGAAGCTTCCCTTTAGCGTCGCTGAGCAGGTCAGATGGAGTGCCGAATTCTACAAGTTTTCCGGCGTCCAGAACCATCTAAAATGAGCTTCGTTAGCCAAGTAATCGTGGCATCGAGGATGAGACGGACAATTTTATCGGCGTCCATGATAGTCTGCAAGCGATGAGCGATGGTAATCAATGTCACATCCTTTCCAAGTTCATGCCGTATTGATGACTGAATGATTTCGTCTGTTTTATGGTCTGAAAGCGCCGTCAGTATCGTTCTGTGCGCGACGAGAAACCCATGTACCGATAGCAGATGTTGCTGAAATTCGGTGTAACGGCGTAAGCAAGAGTTTTGACCATATGGACTAACATACGCGTACTCACCCTCATCAAGGATCAATATTTTGCTGCGCCGGAGAAGGGCCCTTGCCAGGGCAATAATCTGTCGCTGCCCAACAGATAAATTATTCCCTCCACTTCCCAGCATCGTATCGAGAGTGATTCTAGACTCATCCTCGTCACTCTGAAGGGAAAACAACCCAGCGGCGCGAAGAGCGCTGTTCAATACTGCATCATCGTATTGAGAGAATGGGTCGAGGTTCTGCCGCAGTGTGCCACTAAGAAGATCAGGCTAGACAATATATTAGATCACAAGTCAAACATTTGAAATCCGTTGGAATACACACCACTTGTGGGATGATACTAATGGTAGAACGCAGGACGTCGAGGTTGATGTTGTCAGTCAGTATTCCATCCAGATACATGGAACCATCCACAGGGATAGCATGTAAGAGCGACAAGGCGAGAGTGCTCTAACCAAACTGGTTAGAGCCGTGATTAATAATATATCCAAGAAGGTTCAATACCTTCCCAGAACCCGTCCTACCGACAACACCGACCCGTTCGCCGCCTTTGATGTGGAAAGATAGTCCATCAAGTACTATAGGACCAGTTACGGAATATCTTGAGCAGAGGTTTTCAACGTGGAGATCACCACTGGCGGGCCAATATGCCGGCGGTTTACCGCTTTCCGTTGGACCTCGCTCCTGATCGATACGTGTGTATTGTTGTATTCGCTCTAGGCTAGGATTGCCGCATCAGCCGGGGCACACAACGCGCACGGTCAAACCTACCTATTTCCTGTATTACGCAGTGTGAATCACGATAACAACGATGACGGGGCTTGGAGACCTACCTTCTATCTCGAATTCATTGAATATACGGACCCACCATAAGATGATTTCGGTAAAGGCGACTTGGAAACACGTCGGCTCAAAGGAAGGGATATAAGCAAACAACGTACCGGCCATATTTAAAAGGAACCCCGTATTACTAGCTCCCTGGTGGGGCCCGTATAGTAAATATGCCGCCAATGTAGCCGCGAATGTGTTGCCGAGAAATTCGACGCGAACGCATAACCACCTATGACGTTTGTTCAGCTAGAGTTCGGAAGAAACCCGTCAAGACGTTACCGATTGAGATTATAACAAGTCATCGCCGCACGAGTGTATACGTCAATACGGGTCAATGACTCATTCTTGAAGGCTTCTTCGGCCCCATAGGCTCGGACAGAAACTAAATGCAATGAAGATAGTTGGCCTAATGAAGTGGAGGCTAAGATATGACTGACTTAGCCCTGCCATGGCGGCGCCCAAGCTGTCGAGCAAGAGTTTCGGCAATTAGTGACAATCGATGAGTTAAGAGTATCTAAAACCCCTGGGGTACCCACTGTCCCAACACTGGCGATTTGGCGATTGACATTTCTCTTCGTACTGGCAATTGGGCAGCAATATAGACTTGTCCTACCCAACTCCCAAAAACAGCAATCACCACGCTAGGTCCTAGGAACAACGGAGTGAAGATGATAATCACACCTAGCTTAATCACCATATCTGTAGCCATGGCGAGGAGCATGTCAAGATACTGGGGGATAAAGCTATCAACTACAATGCTCTTGAATTGGGTTGTCGTTGTGAACAGGATAGGCAACATACTGGACTTAATATCCTGGGTGCATCTTGTAATTACTCTCGACGTAGGTGTCGTGTCTAGCCACCTTAATACATAATTGTCAGAACAAGTAGTAGGACCATTTAGCAGAGACAAACCTGAGTGTAGCGCCCAGAACGGCATCGACAAGTTGGACATGTATTTCTTTTGATGCTCTCAATATGCCCCGTATATATACGATTTGGGACAGTATATAGATCAGGAGGGCAAGAAGAACGAAGCAACCTGTGGTCCGGGATGGGTCAATGAAGGGAGCCCTTCCAGGAGATACACATAATAGGAGGTACATACCATATAGAGTCAGATAACTGCGAGCGCAGTCAGAGCGGAACTAGTCAATCAACTGTGCACACTCACTATGTTGCAGAAACGTTCTGCCCCGTTTCATATTGAGCGGCCCATAAACCCAAAAACCAACTTAAGAATGTAAATATGGCTTCGTTCAAAATGAAACCGCCAACAAGCGCAATGTAGAAAAGCAAGGGGTGTTTGCCCCCGACACTTTCGAAGTACTTTTTGACTTGGAAAAGGAAAAGGTTACCTCGCTGGAGAGAAGAGGGAGAGCCGTAAACTCACGTATAGGCCATTCAACATGTCCAACGGCAATTTCCTCTTCTGCTATCAACTTTCCGCCGGAATCTGGCTGACCATCGCCATCTGGCTTGGCCTTCGTCTCGTTAGAGGGTAGTTCTTCGGTGTCTGCGAGGACGTCTTCCTGGGCGGTAATATCTGCAGCGAGCGTGTCCTGGCTCTCAGCGATGACAACTGATGGTGCTCCCCTGCTAATCACTCGACCATCTGCTCCGAGTGTCACGGCATATTGAGCGACGGGAGCCGTCAGCATCACGTTGTGGGTCTAAGCAATGAATCACCAAGAGAAAGGTTTTCAACGGGATATGAGTTACGTACTGCAAGAATTACGGTACGATCTTGAACAAGATCTCCCCGCAAACATTTATCAACGATCCATTTGGCCGTATGAACACTGAGTCTCGGTGTTAGTTCAGGAAGCAGCTCAAATTAGCTACGTACTCTAGCGCCGAAAGGATGTCGTCCAGTAGGATAATCTCTGTGTCAGAGTAAATGGCTCGGGCGAGGGTTACTCGTGCCTAGAAACGATGGTCAGTTTCTCCATAATTCGACCTCGTAGAACGGAGAATAACCTTTTGACCACCACTTATAGCGTACCGTACAGTGAGCAAGTTTAATACACGTCAATCAAAGCGGGACCAACCTCAGCGTAAGGCCCTTCTCGCCGACTTCGGTGTTGTCTCCAGATTCAAACAGCTTAAGATCTGGCTCCAAGCAACACTGATAAAGGACTTTCTTATAGCGCACTTCATCAAAAGGAGCCCCAAACACGATATTTCCCTAAACCTGAGTTAATTATGCCAAGGATATGGTGGGTGACGAAGGCTCAACTCGTATCGTTTCATTCTGCACCCAAGATTCCTGGCATGCATAGGATACCCCACCTTGTCTGGGGAGGTTGCACAAAGAATTGGGTCCAGATGGCACAAAATGCATTTCCCCTATATCACCCCTAATGAGCGATTCTCAAAAGGATCAAGAAGCCACACACCTAAGAGAGCCATTAACAATGAAGTCTTTCCCGATCCCGTGGGACCTAGGATAGCATTTATGGCGTTCCTCTTGAATGTGACTTCGCCGTCAATCTTCAAGACAAAATTGCGCCTCGGTTGGCCGGGGACCGGCTTTTCAGCGTCCCATGTGAAGCTTGCGTCGCGTATGATCACATCCTGAGAGCCTGCGATTGGATGGGATGGTGCTACTGCTGCAGAGAGCTCCCCATCATCAGCAAAGGAATCTAACAGTTCGGTCTGAGAACATGGACAGCAACCTTAGTCTCGCCAAGAGCACCATGAAGAAGAGACCGACTTTGTGGAGGAATTCGTTGACTCTGTCGAGAGAAACCTTGCCCTTAATGGCAACCGTTAACGTATTCGAGATCATGTGAAGTTGACCCCTTAGGATGTCGAACACTGTCATGGAGCTGAATACTATGGAGGCGCTTAGGTCTTGCTTCATGACGACCGTCTTTCCGGCAGGGTGAGTACAGTGGTAGAGCATAACTACAGGTAACAGTAGTGACTCACGCTGCAAAAGAGCATAAGTAACTTGAAGACAGGGACGGGGCACAACACACTCACAATACGGTGAAAGAGGCGACCATGACTATAATCGGAATGACGAAACTGCGGAAATCAGGCTATCGTCGCAAGAGAGTGGAAGTCTCCTTACTTGATAACGACATTGCTGAGTCCGAGCACTTTCCTCTTCCAAAGCCAAACGAGCTCTTCTTCACGGGTGCTTCTAATCCGATCGTTCATCCTGCGTTCCCAACCAAGAAGTTTGATCATCCGAATGACACTCAACGCTGATCCCAAGCTTCAGAGGCGTAAAGGAGCAATGTCGAGGAAATTCTACCTTCGGTAACATTCTGAATACGGGCGTCAGAGGCCTTCATTTGCTGCTGTTGGACCCCCTGGAGACGACTGGCAACATAGCCCGGCAACGGGAAAAGTAAAACCATGCTAGCTAGGCCAACAAATGCACTAAAACGGGCGATGAGGACCATACGCCGGCGGTGAAAACGATTAATCACCTCCAGCCAAGCACGAAGTAAAGGAAGACGATGCCAAATGCCATCTGCAAAGGAATATATACCACCAGAAACAGGAAATCGCCTGCGGTACTGATGTTAGACGTATCCGTAGACATGAGATTGGTGAGTTTTCCAACGAAGTTTCCGTCTTCCCTGCTCCCGGTATTGTCAGCCGTTGGTTTATCTGGTTTTGCAGGCTCAGCGTTAGTTGACGCTTCAGAGTCATCTGGAGTGGGAGAACCGGGTTTGCTGGTGGAAGGGGCAGTGTAGTGTGACACAGATTTGACGCGAACACGCAACGCGTGCTCAAAGACAAGCTGCGAAATGAGTGATTCCGCCCATACTCGTCTCGTTGCCTATCCATTCCGTTAATCACGACTGGGACACGTGGAAGAAAAGACAACGTACCGACAAGAAAGTATAATACTGAAACAAAACTGTATTTAACATCGGAGCGCAGAAAAGCCAGACTACCCAAACCCACGGGCGCGTGGACGCGTCGCGACCGCCGCTTTCCATGTAGCTGATTACCCAGTCAGACCATAGAACGTATGAACGGTCACGAAGAAGCTCACTATAACAATCTGTTCAGTCCAATCGGAGCGCCATATCCCAAAATAGAGTGGACCACGAGCAGTAGGGCCTGGATAGTAAAGTCTTTCCGAAGGGCTTCCATGATACCCCAGAATATGTGTCGACTTCGCACTCTATTTTTGTCTGCAGAGACATAGAACGCATCTAAATACTACAAGGCGTTACGCCGAACGTAAAGCATAAAATTAGTGTCCTCAGCCGGTATCCGTTATCGCTTACCGGGAAAATTCTTGCTCTAAGATTCACAGCTTTGTTGCTGTCGGCCAAGATAGGTAGTTGGTCTCGCGTTAGATGCGAATTTCTGTACGCAAGGAACACCATCGGGTCGAGGAAACTCCAGATAAAGAACGATAATATTGAGCAAACTTGTTCAGGAGCTGGGACTTCACTGGGGTCGTCTGGGTTGATGGGGATATATGATCTAGGCATGGTCAGGGGGATCACGACCGCCGCGACGAACAAAACTGCGATAGTCGTCCAGAGAAGGTATACCAATGCCGGATCGCCTGAGGTTGGCATATCGAGAGGCGGGAGTTGATAGGTGCATAATGGATATAAGTCTCGTATGCCGTAGGCCGCAAGGGTTCCAAGGAGCAGACAGTTCAAATGAATTGGGAGCCAAGAAGATGCAAGGCTTCCACTGGACTTGAAGCGCTCAGGAGAGGAGTAGGGGCGAAGGCACAGAACAGAAAGCAAGCTGGCGTATAACTCCACCCATGCATTAGCAACCGGAGTGAGTTATCGAGCTAGCCAAACTCACAAAAGTCACGCAAATGGTGGATTGCATGAAATCACGTCTATTTTCGTCGAACCACTTGGGGACGTTCAGGACAATGTTCATAAGTACCTGGTTAGGCTCCTCGTTATGATACAACGCGTCTGGTTGATCTCCTGGATACACCGCGCCTCGGCCAACAAGTTGCGTTGCAATCGAAAGCCCAAGCAACAGCACGGTACATCCAGTTCTAGCGACCTTGAATGCAAAGATGCGCATATCACCATGACTTGCTATACAATTCTCAAAACGCCCGTCACCCGACCGCTGCGCGTCGCGTCCATTCTGGCCATCGTCTCGCACCTGACTCGTAGAACACTTGGGGCGAAAGAATTCGTAGCAAGAATGTAGCATCAGTATTGATATTGAGCACCACGAGAGGTACCACGGAATGAGAAGTGTGTCACCGTAGTCCATCCTAACGGTGTTATTGATGTCGAAGGGTCGAAGCTAGGTCGAAGAGTCAAAGCGAGAGTTAATGTAGAAACGCTGGGCGCTACGAAGCATCTTTATTCCAGTAGACTAGCACTGCATTTTGCGGTGATTGCAGCCCACTGGGGGAAATGCTGACGCAGCTGGGATGTAACACATGGAAAAGAAACTCACGTCCTCGAACCAGAACAAGGTCACCAACTCGCGATAACAGATGATCATGTGAATCAGGGGCTACTTCTTGGTTCCATACGCCACATTGCCTCATCGTACCGACGCTCAAACAACCGAGGAAGATACAACGAGCAACATAAATACTCAAGTGGAGCATTCTCTACATTACATACATTGGACCATTGTTATATACTACAAGCGTTTGCTCACATAGAAGACTATGTACCGGGAAAGCTGTTTCGAGGCCAAAGGATAAATCAGTACAAAAAAGCCGTCGTAAGGATAGCAGTGAGATATAGATAGATAGAGAGTGAGATACAAGTCCGCGGCGTTAGGATTAATAAGATCACTCTTTCTTCTACAAATTCAGTGAGCTGCAATGCCTTCAGAAGAGTGGCTAGATACCTACCGTCCTGGATGCAGGCTTTCTCGACGATGCAGGCTTTCTTGGAGAAGCCGTCTTGGAGGCAGGTTTGACCTTTGCTGCCGACGCCGCTTTGGCGCTCGCAGTCTTCGAAACAGGTTTGGCCTTTGCCTTGGGCGACACTGGCTTCTTGGTCCCAGTTACAGACTATACAATCGTTAGAATCTCCGCATATACAAGCCATCAACAGAGCTGTAGCTACCTGCTTCGCAGAGGCCTTCTTCGACGAGCTGGTCTTCTTCGTGTGTGCTTGCGTCTTCTTGGCGGCTGCGACCTTCTTACTGGTTGCGATCCTCCTGGAAGGTGCGGAGACTGTCTTCTTCGTCGGCACAGGTTTCTTCGTCACGGCGGTGGATTTCTTGACCAACGGCTTCTTGACCACCGCCACCTTCTTAGCCGGCGAGCTACGGGTCTTCTTGGTCGTCGCCGATGTAGTCTTGCTGCGCGCTGTTTTAGGAGATGTCCTCTTGACAGGCGCAGCTTTGACAGGAAGAGGTTTGGCCTTGGTGGGAGCAGGCTTCTTGATGACTGGTTTAGCGTTCTATACGAGACAACGATGTGAGCGAAAGCACTCGTCATGTCGAACGGAGCAACATGCACCTCTTTAGCAGCGTCCGAACGGATCTTTGGAGGTAACTTGACTTTCCCGGAGGGACCTGCAGTTGATGTGAGCGCCGTGCCACCGCCAGGCCCGAGGATTACTCACCCTTGGGCAGCACGAATGTCCCTTTCTCGCTGCCGGTGGTGATAGCACGGTTGAGCTGGCTAGCAGCAGCAGCGTTGAGATCAATCTTGTACTTTGACTCCACGAACTGAACACGATGTTACTTGGGCGAGCGTCTCCATATGGTGGGATAGCTCACCTTCTTAATCGTGGGTCTAGAGACACCGCCCCGAGCGTCCTCTGGGTGCGCAGCGATGCATTCCTATTGACGATAACAGATGAGATGATTAGGTACAATTCTGGAGTGGGGGGACGAGCGGAGGGACATACCTTGATCATATCTACCCATGATGGATGGGCAGCGGCATGCGATTTGCTGGCCGCGGCCACGGACTTGGAGGCAGGCTTAGAGGCTGATTTCTTGGTTGTCGCAGGTGCCATGATGTGGTAGAAAGTGTGGTGGGGAAATTGACTTGGTTTATCCTGAGGTGTTGTCGAGGGGAGAGGAAAGAGGGGACTCTTCGACCTGGCTCGGGACCCCAAAACGCCACTTGCCTCAGTATGTCTGGATCACGTGATCTAATGGTGCACGGACTCCTTCTGCTTGACGGACATAGCGCGGAAGATTGGCAGCGAGATGTTAGCTTGAAAATCAAACGAAGGCGCGGTGTGCACGCATGGCCATCAGATACGACACCCACTGTAGAGCCAATCCACTCACATCATGGTGCACGACCAGTTTTAAACGCCATCTCGAAGTTCGGTAGTCACTCGATAGACCATCCGAGGGAGTAGCTGACTAGTTTCAACAGCCGAAATTCCATCGCAAGGCTACGCGACTTGATAGAGACAATATTTTGCCAATCTGGTAAATAGAACGTCGCAGTTGAGGAAAGAGAGTGGAGGAAGATTTAAGCGCTCGAAGCTGCGCGCTTCACTGACAGTGCGTACTGCACTCAGACGCCAATTCAGCCACCGGCTTGTAGAACAGCAATATTTCGTGTTTTCAAAGAAATGGACGTGTTCTGATTCATATCACAATTTAGTTAGGGAGGAATCGCCTGTTATGAGCGGGTTCACGCGTTACCCAGTGTAGGGATATCACCGCGGGAGAAAGCTGACCTCAAACGCCCAAGGATCAGAATCGCTTCTTGTCAGAGCCCACCACATCTCCAAACGCACCGTCGGACCAGACAGCGACCAAGCCATCTTCGCCGTCGTGCCCACTAACGACCAAGCCACAATGGCTTCCAATATCTCTGACTACCTCGTCACGGACGACCTCACCATCCTTCTCGGCCTTATTGGCGCAACAGTGTTCTTGCTACGGAATCTCTACAAGCCACAGCCGCTCGTGCACCCCATATTGCTGGGGAGGCAGAGTGATGTCGCGAGAGTCCGCAATCCCAGCGAGAGTGCTGTCTACAGAAACTACGGAACGGGCCTTATGGGAAGAGTACGTTTGTGACGGCTTCTCTCGATATTTACTGCTTTGTTGACGCCCTAGTAGTTCCCCTTGAGACCAGCAAAGGATGTTCAAACAACGGCAGACTTGATAAAGATTGACTCGGATGCCCCACGGACGCTGTGGTCGACGAAAGTATGAAATCCCACTAGTTAGGCGGACGTCAGCTTATTTGACTAAATAATAGATCACAAACACTCGTCTCCAAGAACGAATTTCTGCGTTCGGCACTGGTCTCATTCGTCTCGCTGGCCTGCAACCGAATGTGTCAAACGTCCTGCTCGCTCTCAACGATGGGCTTGGTGAGTAGTCTTCCGCATCTCAGCATGCTGCAATCTCAACATACACTCATGCCCAATTGCAGAATTCCTCATCACCGACATGGCACTCGCATCACACTCCATCCGGTCATTCACCCTCTCTTCACTGACGCTGATGTCGCCAGTGTTGGAAGCGCACCCACTTTCTATCATCATCACCCACGCGGAATTCGTTTCCCACATCTTGGAGCTTATTTATGATGCGGACGGGCAGCAGCAATACACCATCATCGTTGTCGGCGAGCCCACCTCCAAAACTCTCGCCAGTGTATCAAGCAAGGTCAAGGTACTTCTCTGGTCGGATGTAGAGAGGGATGGGACGCGTGCGGACAAAGCCTTCGCCCCTCAGCCCAGTATGTATATCTCCATCAAAGACACAAAGCCGGACTAACGGATACGTCGCAGAGCCCAGTGATGTCTACACGACTTCATTCTTTACGACCAAAGATGGCCAAGTATACGGCGCCGAACTCACTCACGAGAACTTCACCGCTGGTGTCGCAGCCATCAGAGCGCTCCTCCCTCTTTCAAACACGATTTCTCCTTTGGACACCATCGTTTCCTCACACTCACTTAGCACCGCATACGGAAGGGCCATCGCTTACACTGCTATCTACGAGGGTACCAGCTTTGCCACCCTCGATAGCTCCAAAATCTACGTCGAGGAAGACGGTAATTCATACCGCATTTCCTACATTCAATTTTATCACTAACCTTCCGTCGGTAGTCCACTTCTCTAAAGACGTCAAAGATGTCCGCTCCGCAATGAAGTTCCCTATTCCTCCACCAACCATTCTGTTCATTAATCCTGACCACCTAAAGTCACTCACATCATCCATCCTTGGTGTCGCCAAAAAGTCGTGGCTCCTCTTCTCTGTTGCATGGCGTCACAAAATCGCTGGCCTAACAGAGGGTTTTGTCACTAAAGACAGCTTGTGGGACAGACTCCTCTTCGACACCGCTAGAGCTCGGGTTGTCGACGAATGCGCCGGATCGTTAAGAGGCATAGTAGTCGCAGAAGGTAAAATCCCCCTTCCACCAGACATCGTCAAACGAGCTGACGAGGGAAATTATAACAGGTCGTTTAGATGCTTCGGAATTGCCTTCTGCTCGCATCGCGCTGTCCATCCCAATCGTCAACGCATACGTACACCCAGCTGTCACTGCCCCAGTCCTTGCTTCCCATCCACTAGATCTCCAAGAGTTCCCAGACACCGCAGACAAGTCGGCACATGTCGGGCCCCCCAGCATTAATTTGGAAACGAAGCTGACTGGTGTGGATGACGCGTCAGTCGAGGCCGGTGGCGATCCCGTTGGGCTATTGCTTGTCCGAGGCCCGCCCGTAGGCAAGGTCGTTGGGTTGTCAGCAGAGGCTCCAAAGTTGGAAGAAGACTGGATTGCAACAGGCGAGCAGGCAAAGGTGCAGACCAACGGATCTTTCAAAATATTGTCGTAGATATGTCAATTGCCGATATGGCTATCTTATAATATCATCCCGTGTGCAGATCTGACCGAGCTCAACCTCTCAAAAGCAAGGCTAGCAGCAAATAAAATGAATCTAGATTGTTGGACCGCACGTATGTTACAGCCATGCTTTGTTGTACACTAGAGCAAAGTAACAGTAAGAAATAAGAGCCATTCTTGTAACGAATCACCACTATAACATCGCCAGGTATTTTTGATCGAAAGAGTGTATGCGTGAAGGGGAGGGGAGGCATATACATTTGCAAAGCACGCTGGGGGGTATCAAAGAGAGAACGACAATCCACAAACTCAAAGTGCAGACTTTAAAGAAAGAGTCAGATACATAGATGGTGAAGATGGGGTTGCAACGAATGGCACTGGAAGTGTATAGCATGGCAGAAGCGATAAAAAGGAGCGACAGTCATGAATATTCGTCATCGGTGAAGAGTCTTTCACGCATGATATCCCCCCATGTTGGGAGGGTTCTGTTGGTAAGGCTGATACATATATGCCTGATACATGTGGGGAGGGACCGTCTGGGGAGCCATGCCTCCATAAGCGGGCTGGCCCATGTTGAGAACTCCAGGTGCCATGTTCGGAGATTGGTTACCATAAGGAACTGCGTTTTGGGGTACAGAGTTATTGGGAGTCAATCCGCCATTACGACGGACGCTCCCTCGAGGACTGTTGGTCTCGGCGGAGAAAGGGTTGAACTGCTCAGCCGGGGAGTAAGAGGGTTGTAAGTTGGGAGTACGGCGAGTGTTCTGATTGTAGCCGGGGTCGACTTGCAACTGAGGAGGACCAGCTTGGGGATTCTGACCACCCATCTGCAAAGCTGCCATCATAGAAGCGAGACCTTGATCGTTGGACGGGTATCCCTGAGGTAGACCAGGTACGCCATAGTTGGCTGGGTTGTTGCCCTTCGTCTTGCCGCTTTGCGGTGCGTTGTTCGGGTACGTCTGTTGGAAGTTGGGGACAGGCAACCCGACCTCCTCAATCAACCGGCGATAGGCTTGAGTAGCGATAACCTTGAGCTCGATGAGCACTCGTTTGGTAGCGTCTATGTATTTGATCTTCTCGTTGGGGTCAAGGAAAGGGCTGGTCAAGATCTTGTGAACAACAGCCACGCCGTTAACTTGATCCCCAAGTACGTCAGTCAGAACGTGGTCTCCGGGAGACGAGAAGAGTGCCTCGACGACTTGTCTCGAAGCATCCGGTTCAATCTTCTGGTTCACGATACGAAGAACGGTCAAAGACGCTAGCTTATGCGTGCACAGATGCGACAAGTGCGGCGTGAAGCGAGGTGCCAGCAAGTTGTATCGAGATGGGAATCCGGAAGTGTCCAGCAGCCAGGTGAGAAGCAGTGCGCCATTGGGATTCGTGGCCAAAGGAATGGAGTTGAGAATCACAGCGACAGCAGTTCGGCGTTGTTGACTAAGAGTGATATGGGGACTCTCGAGACACGCGCGCATACTGCGTGCACCGAATCGTCCTTGCGCCACCTCCCACATACGATCAACGATCGCATCGAAAATGAAATCGTTGGCAGGGGCCCCAAAACGGAGGCAGCACCTAATCATTCATCCGTTACACAAGGTCATCCCAAAGAAATGAAAAGCACGCACTGTACAACGTAGTTCCCGAACTGGTCGAGCAGTAATGGAGGAGCATAGGGTCGTAGATGCTGGCTGACCAAGGCAACTTCGTCGGGAGACTGAACACACTCAATGATTTTCTGCGCAGCCCACGTCCCGTTCTTGTGAATCCCTATCATAGCAAGGTGAGGGCAAAGCCTCTCCAGCATTGCGAATCGAGGGACGGGGGAGCACTTCTCAAATAGTTTCTGAACGACCTGCAAACGCACGAAGCATGCATCAATACCAGGCCGTCAAAGGCTTGACGATGGGAACTCACCGTGTTTCCGAGCCAATCGGAGGCAAGGTCCACGATCTCACTGTCCAGGAATTCATTAGCAGTTTGATCAATATCCTCCAACGTCATTGTTCCAGAGTCGAGACGCTTCCTCAAGTCGCGAAGCTTCGCCGCATCCCATCGCCTGGCGTGTGTGCGCTCAGATACCAAAGGGATCGAGGTGTAGTACATGGTAGGAGGGCGGAAGTCTACAGACCATCAGCACGACTCGTTGGTTCAACCAACGCTTTGACTGACCTGCAAGTGCCTGTACTTCAATCTCTGTGTCCGCGGTCCCAGCACACAGCTCCCTCATGATCATCTGCTGCTCAGTGAGTGCAGGCATCCATCCCGCGGGTTTCGTACCATCGTTAGCAAACGAACTCGCATGGTTTCCAGAAGCGATCATGCTCAGCAACAAATTCGAACGGTAATTCTCGACAGCACCGCCTAAGACTTGCTGATCAGAAGGAATGATCGAGGCCCCCTTGATACTACGCAGAGCGTGAATAGTGGCCCCTACGCTCAAATTGCCGACACCTTGGACAGGTGCATTGGCAGTTTCCTCAGGTGAGCCGGTACCTTCCTGTCCGTTCTTGACTGGAACCTTGGCAAAACCGATTCGAATGGCTCCAACATCACTTCCAAGTACATCTCGCCCATTAAGGGCCTTCCTGGCTCTGACGGCATCATCGAGGCGTTCGAAGTTGACTGTAAGTAATTGGGGTTCTCAACACGAAGCCACAATGGGTGAAGGTAAAAAGCTTACTGAAACCACAGTTCTTGTGGGTAAGTACCCTAGCCGATTCGATTGGGCCGTAAGGGCTGAAGACGCTCAGGATGGTAGCAGGAGTAGTGGTGGAGGGGATAGATCCGATCCACAGCGCCCTGGTGGGAGTAGACTGAAGCTGGGCTTCCATGCCTGCCGCTGCCGAATTATTAGCGGCTTGTTTCGCGGCACCAGTGGCTGTAGCAGTCGAATTGGACGCGTTCGATCCTTTCGCAGGCGCAACTGGGGCGCTGTCTGCTTTCCCAAACCCAATACGTACGGTTTGACCGTTCGGCATTCCAATGAAACCGCCCAAACGGTTCAACACGTCCTCTTTGGCGCGTATCGCATCGGCCTGATCGACGAAATTGACGAAGCCACATTCCTAAATGGCGTTAGCCGTTAATTTGTGAGCCTGTAAGGACAAAACAAAGAAATACCTTCTCGGGGAGGAGTCGAAGACTTTCAATGGCACCGTAGGGAGCAAAGACATGGATCAACTGCTCGCTGGTGACCGAACTGTCTAGGTTCCCAATCCAAAGCGAACGGGTAGGCGTCTGGGTCTGGCTGGATGCTTGCTCAGACTTCGGAGATAGGGATCGGTTGCCACCGCCAGGTGCGGCGAGGTAGGCATTGGCACCACGGTTGGCCGTGGCATCACCGTTAGGAAAGTGAACAGAAGCGGTCTGACCAGCACGAGGCATAGAAAGTTTGTCATTCTTCAGAATGCCCGCAGGATTGGGGCTAACGGTGCCCATAGAAGTGCCTACATTCAGCTCGTTGACATAGCTATACTGGGGTTCGACGGTGACAGTGGCACGACGCTGCATCGTCCGAACGGGGTCTTCGAGAGCACTAATCGTTGTGGCGCGTTGTCTCATGCCAATGCTGGGCGGCAATTGATCCGTTGCTTGGTATCCCCGCGAAACAAACGAGGGCGAGTAAGCGGCCTCGACATTGCTTGTTTCGTACGAGTTCATCCTCTGCCGCGCGTACTGTTCTTCATAGTTCTCGAAGTATTCCTCTTCCTCGTCTGCTGCTGGGGTCGAGAGTAATGACCCAGTTCCCGTCGTCCTTGTTCGGTACGGGTTAGAAACAGTACTAGCACGAAGACGCGAAGGATTGGCGAGATTCCCCGCGATAGCGGCCTGTGCTTGGTTGCGCAGCTCGCTGAGAGTCGCAGCCGGAGGAGGAAGACGATGGTGACTTTCATCCAACCCCAAGTAGTCCAACGTATGAACATCGAAATCATCGGCAGCTGAATCAGCGGAGGTAACCGAACGAAGCTCATCCAAGTACGTGAGCCCCGATGCATTGCCGTTAGGTAACCACGAGGACGAGAAAATGGATGGGCCAAAGGCGTTGGAAAGACCACCGGACGGTAAGGTGAGAGAGCCGGACCTCAGACGACTGTTACGTTCGGTGGTCACCATGCTGGATGCGACAGATGCGACGTGACGAAGCGATGGTCTGGCAGGAGCAGGCGGAGTAGCTGTGGTAGCAGCAGCGGAAATCTGCCTGGATTGTTCTATTAAGGAATCCGTGGACCCGGGGGTACTTCCTAAAGTACTTGACGCTGCTGCAAATCGCTGCGCGGCAAGTTGTACATTGGAGGGTAAGGTCCCTGCCCTTGCCCTTCTAAATCCCGGGGGGTAATTAGTAGGGGATAAAGTCGAGCCATCCCCCGGTGTCGTGACAGAAGGGGTCGTGTCGTTAGAAGGGGCATCTCCAGATGCAAGGGCTCTAAGCGCAGGAGGCCTGTATCTCGCCCCCAACCTCTCCTCGGCCTGGATCTCCCTAGCCCTGTGTGCGGTGTGAATTCAGCACGACAAGTTCCTTTGGTCGGGTGCCACGAGCACGCACCTTTTCGCATACGCAGCTGAAGGAGCTGGCGGAGGAGTCTTCCCAGAGGAAACCCTCGAATAGGAGCCGTTACTATCAGTGGCCGATAAAGACATTATACTATTTTGATGAAGAAGTATTAGTGATTACGAATTTGAAGCGCGGACGTCTTGCGCGCAATACAGGCGGTAGATGGAACAGCAATTAGGTCGATAAAGCCTCGTCGCGAGTAAGTAAATGCTGGACTTGGCGATGGTCGTAAAAAGCTGGCTATCGAATTGTCGAAGAGCCAAATTTTGAAGGGCAAATGAGTCGCCCACGACTACTAGAGTAGGATTGCCGCCAAAGAAATAAGAGTAAAGGTAGAATGGTGGGATTGAGGAAAGAGAATTCGACACCCAAATCAAGCCGTGTCTTTTGCTCTCACATCAATTAAAACTCCGACAGTCGGCCTTCTCTGTGCCTTGCCTGCAAATAGGCGCCCAAGCCCATTCACCGTTCACTATGTACTTCTTTGTATTCCTCGCAACGATTCATGGCACCAGGGTGTGGTCACTTGTTGCCCATGTACCAGTCCTGCACCTCCAGAAACTCTACCTCAAAAACCATCACCCACGCATGATGGCAAATCAAATTCTTCACGTCTCGCCAGGGTTGCAGGGAGCACAATACAAATACAGCACCTCCCCGAGCTCTTTGACATCGAAGGCTTGAACGAACGTCCAAAGTTTACCTCATCGACGCCTGCCGACCCTTGGAATCCTCAATCGAGCACGCAAGCTACGCCTCGACTCCGAGTCGCGCATGCACGCAACATCTATCACATCACAAACGCCGGTCAAACAGATGCGATATTTGAGTTTGCCAATCCATACGCTACAGCCACCCCCTAACTACCCATCATTGCATCAAGCACAATGGAGTTCCTGTCTCCGAGCCGAAGACAGGCTCAACTTGGATGGGAACAATGACAAGTATAGCGACACGGTACACGGAAGTTTACACGCTCACGGAGTAAAGTTTTGATTCCGTGCTCATAAATTGAACGTTTCATATCCATGATCAATCGATATCACAGAGATCGGATGTATGTACACAGGGCATAGGTCTTATAGTATTTACACTGAAATTGAGTAAATGTTAGCAAAAACAGAAGATCAGCGCGAAGTAGAGCTCATGTGGACAAGAAACAATAATAGTCGCATCGTGATGGTATATTCTCATCAAGATATAGGTAATCTAGAAAGCAAAGGGAAAGGTTGGACAGCTCTAGACAAAACATGATCAAGCCGGCCATGGGCACTGGTTTCATTGCGAAAGGGCTAGGCTATGGACATATAACGAACTGTAGCATTATAGGAAGCCTAAGAGGTCGTCATCATGACTGAGCTGGGAGTAAACGTTATACACTGTAACACTGATACAAAATTCTATCATATCTTGAAAACCACCAAAAGAATTGCACAAATCGAAGGCGAAATCAGAAAGGAAGCGCTCTGAAGGGCATAATAATAAGTTTCATAAAAGGGAACAATGAGCAATGAGTCAAGCTTTGCATTAGTCCATCAAAAGGGCAGGTAAGTTTAGGACAATGCCTTGGTCGAACGCCTCCGTGATCTGGTCTGTGTTTTGGAGGAAAGAGCGTCTGCTACTCGCTTTGAGCGCCTGAGGGGTTGATTGGAGTTCTCTGAGGCTCCTTGCGGAGCGAGGGGAGTCTTGGAGAGGAGAGGGACAAGTGCTGCCTGCTGGGGAACTTCTTCGATCCCGTGGTCAACAGCAACCGCCTGAGGTTGAGCATCAAGTTCCGCCACGAATTTAGGTTCAGGAATGGCTTCTTCACGTTCGAGAACATGAGCCGGCTCCATCTCCACTGAAGGAGCATCTTGCTCCCAATCGGGGTTCGCACATATCGCCTGGAAAATCTCTTGCTCCGATGGGCTGAGCTGTGTGTCTTCAACCGACTGGTCCGCCAGGTCGAAACCCCTGCTTCCGCGGGGTGCCCAAGACAACGAAGGGGCCAACGTGATGGCCTCGTAAAGGTGATGATGATGATGGGGTTGGTGTAAAGCATCCCACCCTTGCTGCTGCTCGGCTATTGATGGTACCGTGGTTGATTGGAAATGGGGCCCAAACTGTTGAAGCAAACGCCCAGGCGTGCTTGATCGATGAAAGTCTTGTAGTGCAGTGGGGAAGCGCTCGAACAGCACGTCGGAGAGAAAGATATCAAGAAGGCCTTGCAGAGTCATGCGCTCTGCGGAAGACAGCTTCGACGCAGGAGCCAGACATGATTGTAGGTACGACTGAGCCACGTTCAGAGGAACCCATGTCCCCGAGACGGCAGCAGATCCCTTTGCTACTTGCACAGCCGTAGATGTAGACGGAATGCTTGCACCGACGTAGGCAGCTACAGGCGAAATATTGACGAAGTCGGTGTCAATCCTCCGCAGCAGGCGCCTACTTCCGATCACTGTCTGATACACTGAGATGCCTGCAATAGGAACAATGAGATCATGAAGAGCATCAGACGCCTATACGCACCTTCGACTTGTGTGGCACTGACTGTCGGCGTGCAAGGCTGACACGTGTGTACCACGACTACGTCTGGTGAGGGCGCCAATTCGAGAGAGGATACAATCGAAGGTGCGCCGAGACCAGAAGGGGAAATCCGTAGCGCCGCTGGTGAAACAGCCGTCGGGGAGCCCATCGACATGGACTGGATGAGGGACGCGAGAGTTGCCAAAGTGGGTGACTGTGCATCATTCAGAAATGAATTCGCTGGATGATCGACAAAGGTATGGGAGGGCATCTCTAGCCGTAGAGGCTGCGGGGCAGGTGGTTGATGCTGAAGTGATGACATATGACGCGTTTCCTCCTCCGTCACAAAGGCCCGGGGAGGATGTAAAGGACTATCGGATATACTCGAGCCTTCCGAGGATAGCGGAGAATAATTGGCAAGAAAATTCTCGAAGTCGTGGTCCTCTTCTTTGATCGCTGGCGAAAAGACTGGCGACGATGCTGCAAATGAATCTTCCTCCCACGGAACAGGTTCCCAATTCCAAGGAGGTAGATCAGTAGGCTCCACTTTCACTGGGTTGCTAGACGTCGCAGTGTGAAGGTGATGCCCGTCTGACGTATTGAACGTATAGTCGTCCCAGGCGTCCAGCATACTCTGAACATCGCGCGGTTCTTGCTTTACCGTTACAGTCACCTCGGAGAAGTCCGAATGAGACGCAGGAGCCGATGGTGAGCGGGGGCCTGGGCTCTCCCAGAGTGTCTCGCCATCACCCTCGCTATCAGCTTCATGATCCCAGTCATCAGCCATGAATGGTCGTGGGCGAGTCATAGCAATCGAGAAATCCTTCTCGTCATCAGAGTCTGGAGGAGGCGAGCCAATACTGTAGGGAACCGAAGTGGAACGACAGCGTGGGGTGCCTGATGTTTGTGGCATGTCGGAATAATATGGATACGAGGAGAACGTGTCGAGGCTGGGTGTGTAGGAAGGGATGGAAATAGACCGCCTTGGATACGGTGGCAACGCCCAAAGATCATCTTCCTGGGGGGTGTTCTCCTCCTCGTCTGATGATGAATCATCCGACATTGAGTCATCGGAGTCAAGAGTGTGAATAGTGTGGCGGGGCTCGGAGGATGAAGCCTGCGTCAGCATTGGCTTTAATCTCAGTGTTAATTTGACCTTGGGCGGGCGCTGTGCATCGTCCAGCAAAGTATCCGATTCATCACCGCCTCCACCAAGTCTATTGCGAAGTTGCCTCTTGCGCTTCTGCCCACACTGCTGCTGTTCGTCAATTGTGTGTCGTGGCTTCTTGGGCTCGGGCTTGCCGCGATCAACGTAGTCGCATAGCCTGATTCCGGCACGCGCGAAAGGACAGGGAGCGCCGGTGGCCCTGCTCAGATACCACACAACCGTGCCGCGTCTAAAATTAGTAACTTTGTTCCCCGGGCCTGACGCGCACTGAGCGCCTCCGGAACGAGAATGGAGAGCTGGAAGCAGGTCGTCGTCTGATGGGGTGCCAGAGAGCGTATGTTTAAGGAGAAGCGGCGTGTCTTGCTGGGCCTCGCAGCGCTGCATGTGTGATCGAATGTATGTCGTGATTGCCTGGTTGGCTGCGGACACGCTTCAGGTCCATTAATAAGACAAAGGATAATGACTCGAAAGGAAAATGAACATACGTTTGGCAAACCAGACCAAACTTTGGGGTCATGTCCGCGAGATCTTTGATTGTGAGGGCGCGGTTGTCCTATAACACGAATATGGCTCAAAAATAAAGACAACACGAAGAACGACGAGGACGTACGACAGACATAAATGACCGCCCAATGGCGAGAAAGACCCTGCTGTTGGCGTCGTCGGGATGGAGGACTATATGCGGGGGCGGAAACGTAATAAATGCATGATCGTTGTCGTAGGCGGTGGCGGTGGAGGAATTGCTGGAGGCGGGGACGGTGGCGGCGTGGGCGACAGGGCTTGGAGACTGTCTGTGACGGTGAGCAGGCTTTATGTCGACGTTGTTGCTGGTCCGTGTTGCATATTGGTGCTGAGATTTTGCGGGTTGCATGAAACGAGAAGATGGAGTTGAGGAGGAAGCAAGGGGCAGAGGAGTCGCCACTGGTTTAGTTCTTTTGTGACTTTCTCAGCACAGGGTCCGTAATCAAATCTCGGTCGGGGATCTCCACCGTATCACAAATATTCCATAAAAGGCGATTTCTGCATTCCCTTTGTCACACGTGTTTATCATTGGCGTCACTCAAATCTCACAGCTCCATCCACAAACAAATAATTAGGCCAGGCTCTATATTTGTCACGTGCAAACACCTATCATACACCATACACAAAATACAAGCAATAATAATGATATCACAGAGAGGAAATAAAACAGGCAGGCGTCCCAGAGTCCCAGACGATGAATGGAAGACAGCGAAAAGGAAGATCAGCTTACACTGACACCTTTTTGGTAGTCTTCTTCACCGACGGAGCCTATACCCAAGACAACAGGTCAACCCCCATTTGCGAATCATGGAGCGCTCAAGATTACCTTCTTGGTAGAGGCAACGGCCTTCTTCGCAGCCTTGACGGGCGCCTTCTTAGCGGCAGTCTTTGCCCTCGATGTAGTAGTTGTTCCGGTAACAGCCTGGCAATATGACCGTGATGAGATCAATCAATACGAACTGACAACAAATGCCAAATATACCTTCTTCGCGGACCCACGCTTAGAAGCCACAGTGGTCTTCTTGGTGGTAGCTGTCTTAGTGGCTGACGCCTTCTTAGTCGCTGTGGCCTTTGCAACCGATGGCTTCTTAGCGGCGGCGGTCGACTTGCTAGCTGACTTAGTGGTAGTGGCCTTCGCAGCGGGCTTGGAAGCGACTTTGGGCGCAGCCTTCGCCGCAACGGGTTTGGCGGGGGCAGCCTTGGTAGCAGCTGGCTTGGTCGTAGTAGACGGCTTCTTGGCCTTGGAGGGTGGCTTAGCGTTCTAAACAATAAGCATCATGAGCGCTATGTCGCCGACATAAAACGAAGAGGCGTCACCTCTTTGGCAGCAGCAACAGCGGCAGCCTTTGCCTCTGGGGCGAGCTTAACCTTGCCGGAAGGGCCCTTTGGTAACTTGAAGATTTCCTTATCAGCGCCGGCGGTGATGGCACGATTGAGATGCGAAAGGTTGGATGCGTTCATGTCAATCTTGTATTGTTCCTCAGCGAACTAATAATAAGCGTGTTAGCATCCCACGCCCTCAGAGATTGTATTGACCATAACCCACCTTCTTGATGGTGCTGCGTGAGACACCTTGACGCGCCTCATCAGGGTGGGCGATGATACATTCCTGGGGAGAAAACAAACTGTCGGAAAGTCATTTCGTCTAAAGATGACGTGCAGCTTACAGCGATGATGTCCTTCCACGCGGGGTGAGTAGCAGCGGATGTGGCGCTCTTGGCGGCAGCGGATGCCTTGGGCTTGGACGCTGCCTTAGTAGCGGCAGAGGACTTCTTCGCGGTAGTTGCGGACTTCTTAGCAGCAGCAGCCACCCTCTTGGATGAGGGCTTAGTGGCGGTCTTCGACGCGGGTTTCTTGGACCTAGTCGACGCGGGCTTCGCGACTGGCGATGGAGACGCTTCAGGGGATGGCGAAGTAATGGCGGAGGACATCGTTGATGCTTTAGCGAATAGTGGTTTGTTGTGAGATGGGATGCTGAGAACGTTCACTTGATGTGAGGGGTCTTGAGGCGGGGGAGTTGGTGGGGAGGAGCAGAGTTGAGAAAGCCCGACTGTGGTGTGTATGGTTGTGTTATAAGGGGTCGCGTCTCGCGCATCACGTGTTCTTGTTTGGACCAACACGACGCGCTGCAAATCAACAAAACGAAATCCTTCACAGCCACCGCCACAGGGACGGTGGCAGATAGGATTCACCGACCGACGATTAGATTAGCGCATATTAATTACGATGATGAGATAGCTGGTATGACTCACTGAGCGTTACTTCCATTAGCGGTGGGCAGAATAAATTCGACTATGTATGGTCATTGGACATGGTCTCTGATGAGGAACATGCTCGTACGGCCTTGAGCAGGACAATCAGCTCGAACCCGACCAAGTTACAGTTGCAGAGTTCCGTATACCGTTCGACAAACAGAGAAGGTAGCGTCTTCGACCACACGAAAGGTGAACATGAATTCGCAGGTACGCAACACAACAATTTTTCGTCTACAATTGATTTCGAGTTGACTAGGCAATAATCAAGATGGGAAGCCCGTTGACATTGACAATTAATTCAGCTCGCAATTGTGTCTTATGCACAAACGGTCAATGTCTGTGTAACGACCACTTCCGATGTGGGTGTGACCTGAACGGAGCAAGGAATAACTATGAGTTCGTACCGAAGAGGCCTGAATCCTCGATGCTTACCTCGGGGATTGTGTAGGTGACAGTCGTAGGCCAGCATCCCCAGGTCTCGGTATAGGTTACCCCAGATGATGACGGCGGGGGGATCTATTAAGCATTCAGTTTATGCTAGTCGGATTGCGACGATGAATTGAACGCACCGCGTTCGAGACGGTGAATAGGTACGATAACACGAAGGAGACCCAGTACTTCATTGCGATGCAACCGTAGTCGTAGAATGGGACAACGAAGGTGAATCAGACCTGCACATATATATACCTTCGGCGTATCCTCCACGCGTGAATGATTTTGCCATGCGACCCGCAACGAGTGTGCAAGTGGTTGTGAGGACAAGAGTCTCAGAGAGCGAGTAAACCTGCTGCCAAGACGGGAATCAAGGCACGATGCGTCGCATAGGCGGGCTTACTGGTGCCACCTGATGTCCGTATTCCGAGCAAGGCCCTTTCTCGGTGAGTTTGCATTGAGCGTAATTTGAGCGGGACGGGGGCAACACACCGTCGTGTATTCATGAAATAAATGACTGTCAAAGACGATCTGGGTTGTACCTAAGATATGCGTAGATAGCACGCTGGCAAGGGGAAGATAGTGGATGAAATGGCCTCAGCGACGCGTGCAATGACCATATGAAGACCAAGCCGTGCTCACCGGTGACCGTGCATGACTTGACGATGGCGCCCGACGAATCAGCCACGAATGGCCTCGACCAGGTCAGAGATATCATTCAAAGGTTGCAGGCTCCCGTTCCCGACCTGCCAACGGTCCTGGCACTGCTCAGCGCGCCGCTTGCTGCGCTTGGACTACTACCCCCACGATTCAGAGGCCACAACCAGAACGCGTTGCCAGAGGGTGCCTTCAAGCTAGGCCGACACATACCGTCTATCCAAGAGGCCATATTATTGAAGATTGTCCCAACATGGGAGCAGGTTCTTCAGGAGAACGATGCGCTTCTGCTTGCCGATCAATATTTTTGCCCAGATTCGTTCTGGTGCGCGACAGATGAGGCGGGACATGTCGCACTGTTGGCATACTCGACGCTGCTGTCGACGCCGTTGAATGCCTATTCGCTTCGTCTCCTGACCCGTCTGACGAGGGAATATCCTATTGACCGCCTGTTCCAAGCGGTGTTCGTGCTCAAAGGTTCCAAATCCGCGCTGTCCACCCACGAATATCAGAAAAGGTCCATTCAATGGGAAGATTGCGTGCAGAACATCATCTCAGTTCCTGCAAAAGCCGCTAATGCAGCCCTGGCGAGCAAGATTGCAGTCCCAGAGCTTTTGGAGCACGGGGCGTACCTCAACAATCTCTGCATCCGCTGCGAACAGTTGATATACTCCCTCTCCGCTGTATCGTCAAACTCCAGTAAGTTGTTGAAGCTCTCTTGATGATGGGACAATACTGACGATTTGCAGATAATGTTGCTTCAGTAGCGTATCTACTTGGTAAGCTGGCGAACGTCGGTGTATTTCCCTCAACGCGCCCTACGTCGCGGTCACAACCCTCCTTCTTCCTCTCCACCCTCTCCTCGATCCGAGGCAACCTCAAAGCTGTGCATGGTCCTCAATACGCTAACGTCTGGCACGAAATTCTGGACCAGCTACCTTCAATCTCCACCACACAATCCATCTTGACCTCCTTGTTTTCCTCTTTGTCCGTCAACTTCGATGCAGATCCTGGCGTTGGCCCAAATTCCCGCGTCAAAGCAGAGGCTTCGCTCCTTCTAGGTATCGTTGGTCACCTTGGGGAAGCGCGCGGCGAGCTATGGGACTCCGTCGCGTCAATTACGCTAAACCGTAGGTGGAGTGAGTGGCACGCTCGAATATTGGTGTGTTGGGTAGCTGGAGCCCAGTCCGAGAACGTCGACGATGCCAGTAGGTCCCTTGTTAATCTCTCAGGCACTGTAACTAAGCGATCTTGTTAGCCATTGGAGCCTGGCTCAGTACAGTTGTGGACGTCTGGTCGTCCCCTGACCATGTCAAATACTCTCTTCTATCTCAACACCAATGTAAGCATGGATGCCCTTTGTGCAGCCTACCATGTGTCAACGTATTACCTAGACCTCACTAGTCTACTCCTCTTCACCATCTCATACCTACCCCCACCGTCCTCACATCTGTCCTCTATTGGTCTTTCGCCGACCTTCATATCGGGAGTAGGGACTTATATCGCCCACAATGACCAAGCTGTTCGTCTCTGTGGCATGCTTGCCGCGGAAATGGTTGCTCATCGCACAGGACGTGAGCTTACTTTCGGCGATTGGGATGATGACGGCCCAGGAAAGGCTTGGGCGAGAAGTCTGCGGCAGAAGTTGCAGTTCCGAGACATCGATGCCCCCCTGAATGAGGACGAGGGAGACATCAGTGTTCCTACCTCCACTGGTCAAACCCCGACGCAGATTACAGAAGGTCGCACGACTCAAAAGTCTACTATCGTCTTGGCCACTGAGTCCGGCTATGATTCAGATGACTCACTTGTCGGTTATCAATCAGACGCGTCGTCTCGTTCTGCTTCCCCCACACCGTCTGAGCTCGCTGAAATAGAGAAAGAGCCAACGCTAAACGTCGGAGTGAAGAAAGTTGCGCGTCCCGTATACCTTGCTCAGCTTGGTGAACTATTGCGGAGTCAGGCTGGTACTCAGGGTAAAGACGACCCACACCACGCAGACAAAATCGAGATGGCCCTCAGTTGCGCCGAAGAGCTGATAAGGAGGAAACGGAATTATGGGACGGAGCTAGGTAAGTCGTCGATCTGTGGCTAATCTCTTCCTCGTATAATAACATGATGGCCCAGAGGAAAACGCAGTGAACCTTGTCTATGCTTTGATCAGCCTTCAAGACAATTACGATCTAGATGACTTTGAGAATAAGCGACAAGCTGCTCTCAACGCTCTGGTTAGCTGCTGTCCTCGAAAGGCTGCCCCGTATGTTTCTGCGGCCCTATGCTCGTCAATTGCTCATAACCGTTTCTCACAATAGTTGCATCATCGAACAATTCTTCATAAACCAGTACGCCATCAGCCAACGGTATGTTATGTTGAATGCGATGGCCATCGGCGCGCGGGAACTAGCGTCTCTGCCAGTACCCCCTTCCGCTTCACACGTTTCAGCGGACCGAGCTACGTTCCCCAGTAAACTTCTGCCCACTCACCTACATAGCAAGTATCTTACGGCGGGCGATACGAACCAAATCCAACAAATCACAGATAGCCTGAGCCGTGTTGCGATTGATAAAAGCAAGTCGGACGACGGCGAAAAAATCCCAGAAATCGCTCGTGAGAGACGACTACGTATCAACCAGTCTTCAAAAATCACAACAGTCGAGTCCTCGAAGAAAAACGCTCAGTTTCCCTGGCTGAATGCCTCGCCAACGAAAGATACGACGTTTACCGAAGTAGCGGCGGAATTCTTCATAATGCCCTTCCTGAATCGATTTTGGGTGTTCATCCGAGACGAACAGACCCGCGAAGAACGCACTGCTCATCTCAGTGGGAGGGCGCGGTACCACGGATCAGGCACTGGCCTCGTACTCAACCCAATTGTGCTCTCGCATTTCTTAAGTACCATGACCGTGTTGGTGCACGCAGCACAGAACGCTCCAGAATGGCTCGCCATCATTGCTCCCGAAGCTCTGGAATTTGCATTGACGGTGGGCACTCGACCAATATCTCTCCCAGACGATGACGATGAGCGTATCGCGGAACCTGGCCAATCACCGGAAGAAGCCGCAAGAAACAAAGAGGCTTCAGTCCTGAGCGCCAGCCTGGAGCTGGCTTTGATTGTATTAGACGGAGCTAAGGAGGTAGACGACGGACGATCGTTGGGATTGGAGCACACTGGGTTGCTCGTTGGCACTGGGGAGTGGGCGGGGACGTTATTTGCACGTTTGGAATCAGGTATGAAAGCAGAAGGCGGAGGCGGTGCCCAAGAAATGAAGTTGCGACGGGCTGCAGCTGGAGTATTGCTCAAGGTGGATGAGATTACATCGAAGTGGCGTAGGTCTATGATAGATTCTGCTAATATATAGTCAAAAGTGAAGTCGGATACCATCCACACTGTGACTGGGCTAAGAATGAAACCGCCCGCAGCCGTCCGCCTGCAAGTATGACTGGGACCCACGTTGCGTAGTGTCTTGGAAAGAGTCCATGTATGCAAGCCTCCACAAGTAAACATATCCCGGCAGAGTGGTGCTGAAATAGATAGGAATGAACTAATTAAACCATAGTATTCTCCGTCATGAGTAGCCTGCGAAGGAATTAGATCCAGGCTTCAATGAAAACTAAATCAAATCATGATACCTGATTTGACTACCCAGTACTTCTTTTCTCTACATCTCTCTGCGACCTCCCTGACCTTCACCTCGATCGAGTTTTTCCTCACATTTTGAGAACGGAGTTCTTTATAGATCTCTTCGACGAGATAAGTAACGGTGGGTGCGTGGAGTGAATCAATCTTTGACAGTAAGAACGGTAGATGAATATCAGGAAACGGTGTTTTCGGTTTATGTGCCACCCCCGTGCGCTTCACTGTCGGAGCAGAAGGAAGTGGAGGCGGTGGCATGGTCGTCGAGGTTGTTGTCGACGTGTCGGGAGCGGTTGGAACCTCGGCCTTACCAGCAGCTTTCGTTGTCGAAGCCTTGTCTTCTGCACCTGTTGATACGAACGTAAACGGATCGATGGGGAATGGGCAGTCTAGTAATTTAAAAGATTGGTTTTAGTTCTCCGAGGTGGCTGGTCAACTTACCGTTGAATAATTGAATGCGATAGGGCTTCAGGATGTCCGATTCACAATGGCCAATTGTGTCCTCCCAGCAAGGTCCTTTACAGAAAGGTACAAGTGGAACAACAACCTTGCGTTTCTTGGCCAGCTTCTTTTTGGCCGGCTCTTCCGTTGCTTTTCGTTTCGGAGGTAGTGCTAGCATGGGCACATCCAGGGCAAAGGGATCGTCAACGTCAGGAGGCATAACTTGATCCTCATCCTCATCCTCGACTAACCAGCTCTCTAAGTCAGAATCGGCCTCGCTGTCGTCGTCTTCTTCAGCATCGTCATTCACGTCATCAGCATCATTGGCGTTCTCATCTTCCCACTCTTCTCCACTGTCGTTACTGTAGTCGAGGATAGCCATGTCCCGGACAAGAGGAGTACGGGGGCCAATAAGGCGAGAGCTCCGAGTCCATGTACCGAAATAACCAGGCCGCAAATCATCCGTAAAGATGAGGACTTTCGCAGGGAACAGCTTACGGTCTCGTAGTTTGGCGAGGATGGAGCGGACCATCACATCGTCCCCAGCTACTTCTGCTTCTGTAAGTTGTTGCATGACGTCGCGAACAGTTAATGGATGGTAGGTTTTGTACTGCAGACTCGCCCGCCGGCGTGGCGCAAGACTTGCTGTTGATGAAGTCAGTGTTTGTATAACATTATCGAGACGTGCTGTGAGGGAGTTTGTGTAAGAGTGATAAGGGACGGAAACAAAATACCAACCTTGTATAGTCATGGACTCAAGGTGTGGTGTGGGCTCGTCCACATCCATCGGCGATTCCGTAACAGGTTGAGCAGGGGTGGGAGTGTCCTCATCGTCTGATAACACAATGACGCCTGGAGTAGGGGGAGGCTTTCGTTGCCCCCCGATCTTGCGCTTGAACCAGTTGATGGGAGCCAATTTAGCGTCCTTTTTTACTACAAACGGCTTGAAAGTGCGGTCAAAGTCTGTCTGCAAGGCGGCGGCAGGTTCGATCTGTTTCGACGTAGATGCAGCAGCATTCTTGGGTTTCGAGAAGAAATTCGCCATGATAGATCGAGAACGGTGTTGCGCCTCCTTCTCCTTCTTCTCTCGCTCCTCCTTCGCTAATTTCTTCTCCAATCTCAGTTTCTCCTAGAACAGTATTAGCATAAGATTGGCCAGACGTCATAGCACCAACTTTAGCGGCCTTCTCTGGATCTTCTGCCACCTTCTTCTTTTCAGGGCTCTGCTTTTTCGCTGGCTACAAGACAACGTTAAAATGTGTTGCCTAAATCAAAGGAGCAACACACTTTGTCGTTTTCTTCTCCGCCTGATGAGCCCTTGCCATTTGGTTTCTCAGGTTTGGCCTCGTCCTGTGTGAGGTCAACGATACTCGTCGTCGACCCATTACCTTCAGACAGCGAGACTTTCCAAGGTTTTTGAGGAATGATAGAATGTTGTTCATCTAATGACAAGGCTTCAAATGCAGCGAGGAGGGATTCTTTCGCCTGTAAAGAGTGTGGGTCACGGACCAATCGTAATAGCATTTCTCGGCTAACCTGAATTCGATCAGCTTTCCTGGACTCTGCTTTCTCCAGCATAGTCTTCGGGAGCCAATCTTTGAACTCGTCCTTGACTTCCCATCTCCACGCACATACGGTGGAAGGGGGTTTAGATCCAGGAAGACCGTCAAGGCCGTAATTGACGCGGACGAGGGTAGACTTGATTGCAGACTCGATTATTGGAACGGGAACCATAGTTGCTTCCGGTGATCCATCGTCGTCATCTTGAGCAGGTGAGATCTCTTTCGAGATGTATCTTGCAAGGGCTGCTATCGCTTTATCACTGAAGAAGGATCAACGGCCAGTCTATGGTGTCTTGTGCTGAGAACGCACCTCTCATGGGCCAACTTCGCAATCAGAGGCATATGCTCCTGAGGAAACGAGGTAAACATTGACTCTTTCTTCTCCAACAACTGCTCTAGATATTCTCTGAATTTGACGATCGCTGTGCCAAAGTAAACCTGTTGCCTGGACCTACACCGCTGCAGACGCACCTTGCATAGTCTCGGAATTCTTCTCAAATGAGATCGGTTTCTGCTTGAAAATTACTTTGCCATTCTTGAGCTCTGCAATGTTGGCTGTACTAGGCTTTCCTGCTGTTCGGTGTTATCCTGTATGTCGCGTCGTATCATACTCCAGGCTTACCATGGGATACCGCGTCGTCCCGAGCTACGTGTATCGATTCAGAACTACATGGTCATGTATTGAGCACCATACGCACATTTGTCGGCATTTGAGGATGACATGGCCGTTAAAGGACCTTTCATGCAGGCTCGGTTGTTGTGGTTGTGGACAAGGTCGAATGTGGACCTAGAGTGACTTGAGTGAACGCGTTATGGTCACGCGATTGTGACACATCTCTTAATGGCCTTCTTCCAAGTACCCGCCACTAAAACCGCGCCAAAACACAATGTCGACCCAGCACTACAGCCTTGGGTCGAGAAATAGTGCGTGCAGGGAAAATCAACACGAAATCATCGTGTTCATGAATCTGCAGTCGCCCAAAAACCATAGATGATATCTCATCGCAGGATCATACAGTAGCAGTCCTCAAGAAGACCCTAACTTCCACAAATGTACGCCAATTTGAAGGGATTGAGCAAATACAAAACTCATGCGAATGTAGCTCCCCCATATGTTGTTCTATGGTCCTCCAGGGACTGGGAAGACCTCAACTATCCTAGCATTGTCTCGCCAACTCTTTGGGTCAGTGGTCGCTGTATTATGTCCCCTACGATTGCCTTCTGAGACGCCATCAAAGACCGGACAACTTTAAAAACCGAGTACTGGAACTCAATGCTTCCGACGAACGTGGTATTGCAATTGTCCGAGAGAAGGTGAAGAACTTTGCTCGACAAACCCCAAGAGCCCAGGCTGTCGCGTCCGATGGGAAGGAGTATCCATGTCCCCCCTACAAGATCATTATCCTCGATGAAGCAGACTCCATGACGCAGGATGCACAAGGAGCCTTACGCAGAATCATGGAGACATATGCTCGAATCACACGATTCTGCTTAGTATGCAACTATGTAACGAGGTAAGTCGTTCCTTTGAGCTTCACTTGGTCTCGGTATTCATAACTCGACAGAATCATAGAACCATTGGCCTCCCGTTGTTCAAAATTCCGCTTCACACCCCTGGACAGCGCGTCTGCATCCGCACGACTGACAATGATCTCGAGCGCGGAAAACATCGGTGCAGACAGTTCAGTCATAGATGCGTTGATCACCACATCTGGTGGTGATTTGCGACGGGCTATCACGTACTTGCAATCTGCATCTCGCCTTGCCTCATCAACGAACCCTCCAACCCCAATTACAGCGAACGACATCCAAGAAATAGCCGGAGTGGTTCCTAACTCAGTTGTATCGTCGTTTGCGAATACAATAGGCATCGAGACTGAAACCGACATGGATACTGACGACAAGGATCAGAGGAAGGGTTTCGAGTCCATCAAGAAGAAAGTCAAGGAGTTGACGATGGAGGGTTACTCTGCCTCTCAGATACTATCTCAAGTAGGTGGTATGTATACGTGCGCTTGGTCTCCCTCTAACACATCATTCAGCTTCATGATTTGATTGTGTTGCATCCAACGCTTACTGGGCGACAAAAATCACAGTGCGCTTTGATCCTCGCTGAAGCCGACAAAGCCCTGTGTGACGGCGCTGATGAAGAACTATGGATACTAGACGTTGCCTTGAGAGTCAATAAATCACTATCATAACAGCTCACCCTCTGTGCGGAGCCCTTGGTAATAGTTTATCGATTATCCTCAGTGTGTCTTTGATTATTGGTTCAGACTGGTTTGGTACATCTCATAATGTGTTCTATCGAGCGTTATTCTTAATTACATTCAGTAATGGGGACATCAGATAACAGCACACAGCTAACAACGTTAATTTTGAGAGGTCATGAAGATAGCGCAAAGTATGAATGACGAAGGGGAATGGACGACGATGAGGGATGGGCTCATCGGATGCCGGCGGTTGCCTTTTGGAGGGCACGCTTGATGCCCAGTTGCGCCTTCTTGAGGTCATCTGCTGACGAGTCCTCGATCTCCAACTTCTCCAGAGCACGAGCAAGTTCAGCCTCGACTTGAGACTTAGCACCACGCTTGAGCTTCATGCCAATTTCGGGGGACGTGATGGTGCCCTCGACCTGGTGAATGTAGGCCTCAAGGTCAGATTTGGCCTCATGTCTGGCGGAGAACTCCTTGTCGGCGGTCTTGAACTGCTCAGCGTCCTTGATCATCTGCTCGATCTCAGCCGATGAGAGACGACCAACGGAGTTAACGATGCCTGAACAACTGATTAGAAAGGTGTCTTAGAAATAAGGAGAAGGGAGTTTACTGATGCTGGCCTTGCGACCTGAAGCACGATCTTGGGCAGAGACCTTCAACAGACCGTTGGCGTCAACCTCGAAAGTAGTAACGAGCTCGGCCTGGCCACGGGGCATTGGTGGAATGCCATTGAGCTCAAATTCACCGAGCAGTCTGTTGTCGCGGCATTGTGTACGCTCACCCTCGTAGCTATTGAAAACATAAGCACCTCAACAGGACGAGGGAGGATACACCACATACACAGGGAAAGTGACGGTGGTTTGGTTGTCCTCGACAGTTGTGAAGGTTCTTGACTTGTTGGTGGGGATGGGGGTGTTACGGGGGACAACGACACCAAAGACATCCCCTTGCATGGCGACACCGAGGGAAAGGGGGGCAACGTCGAGGAGAAGCAGATCCTTCGTCTGCTCAGATGTCTGGCCAGTGAGAACAGCGGCCTGAACGGCAGCACCATAAGCAACAGCTTCATCAGGGTTGATGGACTTGTTGAGTTGGCGGCCACCGAAGTATTCTGAAACCAAGGCCTGGATTTTGGGGATACGGGTGGAGCCACCAACGAGGACAATGTCGTCAACCTTATCACGAGGGATCTTAGAGTCCTTCAAGACCTTCTCGACTGGGTCGATAGTAGACTTGAAAAGAGCAGCGTTGATCTCCTCGAAACGGGCACGGGTGATGTTGGCAGAGAAGTCTTCGCCCTGCGAAGATCTTTAGAAAGAGATTCATGACATGTGCAACGGCAATTACCTGGAAGAGAGAATCGACCTCGACAGTTGTCTGTGTGACACTGGAAAGGGTGCGCTTGGCACGTTCACATGCACTTCTCAGACGACGGAGAGCGCGAGCATCATCAGCAATGTCGAGCTTGGTCTTCTTCTTAAACTCGTTCTTGAAGTGTTCAAGGAGAGCGTTGTCGAAGTCCTCTCCACCCAAGTGAGTGTCACCAGCAGTGGCTTTGACGGCGAAGACACCACCGGTGATGTTGAGGAGGGAAACATCGAAGGTTCCTCCACCCAAGTCGAAGATGAGAACATTCTTCTCCGTTTTCGATTGACGATCGAGACCGTAGGCGATAGCAGCAGCAGTGGGCTCGTTGATGATACGGAGGACGTCAAGACCAGAGATGGCACCAGCGTCCTTGGTGGCCAACCGTTGGGAGTCGTTGAAGTAAGCGGGGACGCTGTACGATCGGCTGAGTGATGATCGAGCGACATAAGCGCACAGATACATACGTGACAACGGCCTTCTTGACAGTCTTGCCGAGCTTAGCCTCAGAGATCTCCTTCATTTTGGTGAGGACCATCGACGAAATTTCCTGGGGGGTGAATGTCTTGTCCTCGCCAAGATATTGGACCTTGATCAACGGTGATCCATCCTTTTCGACGACCTCAAAGGGCCAGTGGACCATATCCTAGTAAAACTAGGGTCAACACTAGGTGCGCAAAAATATTTTTCGACCACACCTTTTTCACATCGGGGTCGCTTTGGAATATTGAGCACGGGGTAATACGGAGCGATCACCGAGGAGAACTCACTCAAATCGGCGGCCAATAAGACGCTTGGCATCGAACACGGTGTTGCGGGGGTTCATGGCTGCCTGATTTTTTGCGGCATCGCCGATCAAACGCTCCTCTGCGGCGAAGGCGACGTATGATGGTGTTGTCCTGTTACCCTCTGATGCCAATATAATATGAGTTTAATAGAAAGATACAGTAATATTGCACTCACGATCGTTGGCGATGATTTCGACGCGGTCGTTTTGCCAGACACCGACGCATCTACAGGCCATCAGAACGATGGTGGTGCATCGAAAAAAGACACAACATACGAATATGTGGTACCAAGATCGATACCAATGGCGCCGTCGAAAACATCATCCATTTTAGAAAGAGATTTGAAGGGAGCGAGTCGGGAAAAGGTTTTGGTGGTGGTGAAGGTGTAGCCAGGAGGGATTGAAAAAATTGTTTGGGCGTGGTAAGCGATTGCACAGCCACATGTCCCACAATCCTCTAGATTTTCACAAGTCCATTGCTTTCCCACAACCGAACTCATGTCTCTTCCTGCTCTGCGCTCTTGGTTTGCCCCCGCTCGCTGTTGCGCCAGGAATCTACGTGTATTTGCGGCACGCCATGCATCCACAGATGCATCTCTGCCTGACAGACTGGAAACACCGGAGGAATGGACAGAGTTTCAGCTCCAGCGAGCAGAATTCAAAATGCTAGGCAAGTGCTGCACATACGGACGCGTCAATCCATATAGCTTACAGTGGGCACCCAGCCGATGCATTTGAACCGTATGGTTCCGTCCAGTCTCCGGAAGACACCTGGAAACCTAGTCACGGTCTTCACAAACCACCCGCGGAAGGGACGGTGTCAGCCTTGTTGGCTTCGGGTGCTCACCTCGGTCATTCTCGGTCATTAATGAATCCAAATTTTATGCCATACGCGTATGGAGTGCGGGCAGGCGTCACCGTCATCGACCTCGACCAAACATTACCTCTCCTACGCCGGGCTGCGAAACTTGTTCGCGCTATTGCCTACGCAGGCGGCCAGGTAGTTTTCATCGGCACACGACCTGACCTTCGACCGGTCGTACAAAAAGCAGCCCAACGGCTCGGGGGCCAAGGTTTCTACGTTGGTGAAAGGTGGCTTCCAGGCACTTTGACAAACAAGATGCAGCTTTACGGAGCAGATGTTGTCAAAGACCAAAAAGTTACACCCGATCTCGTTGTCCTTCTCAATCCCCTTGCAAACATGAATGCCATTCGCGAATGTGCAATCGAGCACGTCCCCACTATTGGCGTCATCGATTCGAATGCCGACCCGAGAATCGTCATGTATCCTATACCAGCCAACGACGAGAGCACGCGAGCAGCAGAGTTGATCGCTGGTGTGCTCAGCATAGCAGGACGAGAGGGAGCGGGGCTCCGCAGGGCAGAAGCGGAGAGAGAACAAGAGCACACACGAGATAGACGGTCACGGCAATCCAAGCAACAGTACAACACATTCGACTACTAATATACATATCTATCAATTGTTTTGCAAATCATGCCAATACCCTGTTTTCGCTCCTATAAGATCACTGCTCCCCAGATACGAAATAGCGACTTACTTTCAGCTTCCTCGAGGGCCCGGACGTTCCCTTTCAATTTGTTGATCGTCTCGACGTACTCGTCTTCTTCCACACTATCAAAGACGATACCTCCTCCAGCTTGGAGGTAAGCGACACCTCCTTTGAACACCATCGTTCGGATTGCGATGCATGTGTCCATCTCATCAGCAGCGAAGTCGAAGCGACCTACAGCACCCGCGTAAACGCCGCGCCGTTCTTTCTCTAAGGAATAAATGATTTCAATGGCCTTAATCTTGGGGGCCCCCGACACTGTACCCGCAGGGAAGATCGACCGGAATGCATCAAATCTGAGCCTTGAATTAATTACGGAACAAGATATCTTAGGCGTACCCACCTCGTCAAGCCTTCTCGCAAGGTCCCTGATACTTGCGAGGTGAGGTGGATGACATGACTGAACTTCTCTAGTCTCATGAGGTGGTCCACCTTAACCGATCTTGGTTCACAAACACGGTTGACATCGTTACGCGCGAGGTCAACAAGCATAATGTGCTCTGCGCGGTCTTTCTCTGAAGCCAATAGCGCAGCGCCTAGTTTGTCGTCCTCTGCATATCGTTAGCAAGCGATTTCGAGTTATCAACGGTGCTGCACAAACCTTCTGGTGTCGCCCCTCGCTTCGTAGTCCCCGCAATAGCATGATTGAAAACGACATTCTTCTCCACCTTGCAGAGTGTCTCAGGACTGGCACCGACGATTTGCAGGTCACCGCAATCCAGATAGAACATGTATGGACTCGGGTTCACTTTGCGGAGATGTCGGTATGCATTGAACGGATGGAGAGCAGTCGGCCTTGCCAGCCTCTGTGAAGGTACAGCTTGAATAATGTCGCCGGCCACGATGTGCTCTTTGAGCGTAGTTACAAACTGCTCGTATCCAGCTTTGCCTACGTTGGATACTCCTTCGGCTCCGAGAGTAATAGGTGGTTGGGGGATCTCTGGAGTAGCGCTACTTACCACCAGCTTCGCAAGACGTCGTGCCTTTGAGACCGCGGTCTGGTACACAAATCCCAAGTTTATTTGCCCGTTGCTTGCGGGGGAAAATACATGGGAGACGACCTTCAGAGATTGGAAGATATGGTCGTAGACCAGGAGCGTGTCGACCAGCATGAAGACGGCCTCTGGGATGGCTAATGGATCGTTCAGGGTACGAGCAGTCTTAGGCTCGAAGTGTTGGATACAGTCGTACGAGACATAGCCGATGGCACCGCCAGTGAAGGTGGGTATCTCTGGGATCTTAACGTATTGGTAGAGGGCTAGCTCTTTCTGGAGGGCAGCCATTGGATCGCCTGTAATCTCTTCATTTGGGCCCACTTTGATAATTTTGAATGGATCTGAAGGAGGACTCGCATCAAGTCCACCAATACGCGATACGGGGGACGTACCAGCGCCAATAAAGCTATATCTCGCGACATTCTCGCCCCCAATCACGGATTCGAGGAGGAAGCTGTACTTGGAGTCCTTGGCGATTCGCATGTACGCCATGCATGGCGTGAGGAGGTCTGCAGGAAGCTCTACGTATATGGGGACGCAGTTTCCCTTCTTCTCGTGGATAATGAGCTTCTCGACATCTGCAAGAGAGGGGTAGGCGGGGAGTCTCTGCGTGCGCCACGGTCAGCATATCTGCATGGGCGCGGTACGCGATAATACGCACTGAAGGGTCCATCGTGGCGACGTGGTGTCTGTGGCAAAGCAACAGCCTGTTCTTTTATTTTGGTGCCAGCAAATGCCCCCGGCCGTTTCGCAAAATCTGTGGGTGAGCCGAGATGGCGTCGTCTGCTTCAGGAGTCGCGGCGACAGCCTCGGACCCTCAGTCAACAATTCTCATCATCAATACCCGGCGGTGGCTCGATATCGATATCATCGCGACATTGAATAGAAACTCCCTGCAGGCCCATAGGACTGTGCTGCGAGCCAAGCGGAATTCATCGAATCAAAGGTCAGTATGATCACGCCGCGGTTCTCCTGCAGCCAGACAGAGGGAGAGATCATTGTGTCTATCTACTGTCCTTCAATTCGGGTATGTCACTTTCGCTGCTATCGAGGCTTTGACTACGATGAACTTCAAGTAGGCTTCAGAGGTGGAAATACACGTCGATGAGACTGCGTTCATCGCCCATGTCAATCCTTATTTCTTGCGATTGAATTTCTCTCACCCAGTCGTTGAGGACGACGAAAGCGCTGCTAAATACGACCCTAGCTCTGGCTATCTGACAGTCACCTTGAGCAAGGCTGTGAAGGGTCAAGAGTTCCGGGATTTGGATCTATTGGCCAAGCTCCTGGCGCCCCGGCCTACGAAGCAGACGCCTCAGATAGAAGTAATATCATCAGATACAGTAGATGATCTGGCAGAAAAGGCAGAAAGTCTTACCTTGGAAGATCGGGAGATTCTCAAGGGTACGAAGCAGCTTCCGTCGCGTTGTACACGGTGACTGACGCCATAACCTCATAGCGGCTGAAAATGACTGGCAGCTTCCCCAAACTGTGCCAAATCCTAATCCACCGCTGAAAATAGGACCCGATGTCCAATACGGCTTCTTGGACATGTACACTGGCTATTTTAGAAACGTAGGCCATACCGAGAACGAAGTCAATGAACTCGGGGGTGATGCAGAGGAAATCCTCCCAGCCCAACGGCGTACTCTACGCAGGGAACATGAAAACAAGAAATGGGATGAAGAACACTATATGTGAGTTCGGAAACTTCTACATTGTAAGTTTGCGTCTGTGAAACCCATATAGGGCTGATTTTGTGGACGACGACTATGTCCAAGATTTGATAGCTTGGAAATACCCTTCCTCCGAGGACGCACGACCTTTCGAGTTTACGGAAGAAGAAAATGCTACAATGCTGAGACTGCCACGGAAAGAGTGTATGTATATCAGAAGACGTGGCAACTTTCTTACCGGTGTTCTCTTAGATCTATCAACACCCATACAAGATCATAACCTTTATCTAACTCTTATAACGATCCTGTTCTCTTATGCCTACGAATCTCGTACGACGCAAGGTGATCCCGGACCAGAAAGTGCATGGACTGTCTGCAATCTTACCCCCGCGTTCTCTGCATTGGATCCCGCCCCATATCACGATGGTGTATCCTTGGATATATCCCAGTACTCCAAATCAGTGCTGCAGGCCACATTTCGTGAATCATACAGACGATCTTTAGCATTCCCCCTCTTTCGGTCCTTCGCACTAGCCGAGACCTGCAGACGGGACGTCAGCGACTGGCTTATGAAAGGGAAGCGTGTGGTATTCAGGTCCCTGCTGAATGTCAAGCGTATCCTGGACCTCCACGAGGTCTATTATGTCTACAGCAAGGTATGGGTGGATGATTTTTGTGTGTGGGTCCAGTCGTCTGCAAGGTAGATCGCTTTCTTTTCTTAGCTGGTTGTTGCACAAAGCTTATGCCGCTCCCAGTGAAGATATCCTCTCGCAGTTAGGCAGACAAGTGAAGGAACTGACGATGCCTAAGTCAGCTATTGGTTGGGATCTCGAAGAGTTGGAGAAAGCGATCTATGCGGCACAGGAAAGAGAGGCTGATAGTGACGACGAATCTTGTGATGGCGAATCCAGCGACAACGAGTCTGATTGACTTGTATCATTCACGTCCGCTAACGACCCTGCTGTACACGAAGGTAAGTGATTCCGTCCTGCCCGGAAGGCTCTACGAATTACGGTTTGTTTCCGTCTAGACCCTCATGTACCGTGTGGCTTTGGTTTGGCCTTCGGGTGCTAATTCATCTGCTTCCTTGCGTCGTTGCATCCACGATCTAACAACAACCGCACTACACTCGACCAATAACAGATCAACTTCTCATTGCCCACATACACCCCGTCTCAGGTCAATATATCTTCCCTTCTTGTGAGTAAACGAAACATGAATGAATTCTGAGCCCGGGATCCCCTCGGTCCGAAGTCCTCATCAGCCTCATCTCGGAACGTACTGTGGGGTTGTGTCTAGTAGGTTTCTATGGCAATTAATGATTGGGCGACAGCAATTGTCTCCAAACTCGTTGTACCGTTGATGGTCGGCGGCACCTGTGATCGGGTCTATACCATCTAGCACCTGCATCAGTCCCACAGTCTTTGATGCATATATCAGCTTCCAAAGTTCGAAGCATTCGAATCAGGTTGGCAAGGCTGTACTATGATTCCATACGCCTGCAGGCCTGCCATGATGCGAGGTTTCTACTAGATAAATCAAGGTGAGGCAGAAGATGCAATGTGCGCGGCACGAGAAGTCGGAGTGACGCCCGTCACGACCGCCGGCAAGCCTCCAGTATACACACGCTCCGAGTCGCAGGACATAGCCCAGTTTGTTCATCGGCCGTGGATGAAGACGGCGTGTACGATCGTGATCCGGAAATGTCAAATTCGCCATCTTCGAGCGGGTGGCTGTAAAGATTTGATCCCACCTTATTCCTCCTTATTCGCGCGCATGAGGCTGATTCGATCTGATCTGATTGTGCCACTAGACACTGGCACCACGGCAGAGTACTCGACGTTGCCGAGACACCGGCGCGCTTGAGCTCAAGAGAACATCCACGTCCACATACACATGGTGAATACGCCACTAGTTTTGCCTAAGTGATGTTTCTCCGTGGAGACTTGCGAACAATTACCGCCAAATTAGATCAAGCCGCTCCAGCAGTTGGTCATGTCAAGGTAATATTGCTCGTCGAACTGACGGAACCGAAAGCAGCACCGGGATTTCCAACGGAGGTGTACTCTGCAATACCATGCGCTTCTTCGGACGCCGCAGATTTGGGGCCGAAAAACCACCTAGTTGGAAGTCGCTAACCTGAATGGAACGCATGGGATGCAGAAAACGTTGTTGATGGTGGACGTTTTCGTAGTAATTCTGGACTACAAATGCGGCTGTACAATAGGATTGTCCAGTTCTCTTCATGATTGTAATCGGAGCGGAGGTGTGGGCCGTTTTGTCTACATCTACACCCTAAATCGGTAATCGTCGCCGTAAGGCGCTGGGGAGCCAAAGGCACGTTGAATGATTGGAAATTTCGATTAATCATGTCCTGTGTTCAAGTCGTCAGTCATAATGGACCGCGACACCACAGTGCCTGGTGCCACATTATCTGAATGCGGTGTAATCATCCGCTTCGTCGGCGACAGAGTGTCAATTAAAGCAAGAAGTCGAGTATGATACACAAGAACGGGGAGATCTATGGATGCACATCGCACCTCCGAATCGTTGACACGACGGAATATTGGAGTTCCTTACTCAGAGCGAGGGGTGACTACTTTCCCCTGAGCGAGAGCATGTTGACCTTCAGGAACTACGTCAAAACCACTTTGCCCAAGATCGGTGGGAAGTGCGGCCGTCTCATCCAGCGTGGAAGAGAGAAGGCCTTGCTCTTCTTCTGCGTCCGTCCTGGCGTCGTCTGCTGATGATGGGCGAGGGCCTGGAAGACAGGGTGGCGGGCTGACCAAGTTATTGAACAAGAACTGCCAGAGAAGGATGGTTAAATCCTTTTATAAACTCCATTAGGCGAACAGGAAACACTCACTGTCCCATAGCTATTGTGCCAAGTCGGCGAAACATCGTCGCATCAGAATATGCTGCAGTGCGGTGATGAAAGCAAGAGTTACGTACACAAGAAGAGAGAAGCCGAGGACTTGCAACATAGAGATAGGCCAGATGAACCTCTCCCATCCGAGTCCTAAGCTAATAAGCCAGATAGAGAGCGTCCTGCAGGTGTCTGTCAGGCTTCGCGCAGTCGCGCTAACGTGACGAGTCACACTGAGCCCGAAGAAGTTGAACAGGGAAATGCTGCAGGCAATCGCAACACCAGACCAAAGAACGGTCGGCGTATCGACCATCTGGTGCCATCCTCGAGGAAGATCGAAAAATGTAGACTTGGCAGCGACAGACGGTATCGCAAGGATGGGGAAGAAGAGTAGAATAGTAATAGCACCGAACAACCCTTCGTAGCCGACCGCAACCAACGGGGCCACAGAATACCGTCCTGTGGGATGATCGATCCATAAGCTGAGGCGTCAGTCAGACGGGGGGGTTGTCACTTGCCCATTATTTTTTCTATGTACGAAGCAGGCGTTAGAAGATGCCGGTAGGAAGGTTAGACGCTTAGCTTGCCTTCGACAACGAACTGTGTAGCGGTGCTAAATATAACAAGCGAGCAGTTAGACCGTTTGGGTAAATCACCGATGAAGAACGTTTGCGTGAGCGTTCTCTTACAAGATCTGGGCAAAGAGGATAAAGAATACGCCTGTAAAGGAAATTCCTATAAGCCTAGAAAGCAGCGGAGAGATGAATCTATAACCTACCAACAAGAACCTTTGAGGCCTCTGCTTCGGGAGACAGGTAAGCCCTCCGAACATGTGCTAAAGAAGCAGGAAGGAGGGTATCGATGAGCGCATCTTCGCCGTCATGGCTTTTGAAGAAGCCGCTAAGTCCAACCAAAGATACGCCCGCCATAACGGTAATCAGGGAAACCCATCTGCAGACCGAAGAGGAGATAAGTTGGGAAGGTCAAAAGCGGTCATAAGAACTTAACTGGTACAACCACAGGCGGCGGTGGAGGAAGATGACGCTAAGTATCCCAACAAACAAGACGAGGGCGCCGCGGGTCATCTGATAGATAGAAACTGGGGTGTACAACAACCCCACATTCATCAACTTGAAACGAGGTAACGTAAGGGGATTGCTGATAGACATAACCGTACCGTAAACTCACGGTTGTTCCAGTGAGATCACACAGAGCCGGGATCCAGAGGAGTAAGACCTTTGATCCCGACAAATGCTCTGATTGAGCCTCAGCCTTATTTGGTACGAGAGATTCCCCTTCGGAATCAGACGGCAAGTGAACTGGGGCTTGCTGTGATCTTGTTCTCAACCACGTGTAAATAACGGGTAGAAAGCCTTGACACGAGAAGCTTGAATGCATGCGGTGCGAAAGATTTAGACTTGAACTTACAGAGCATCTCTCCGACTATGTCGGTTGGTTAGGAAGGCACTGCCTGCAATGGAAGAAAGACAGTAGGTAGGCTCACGAAACATCTGCAGAGTCTGCCAAACCGGTTGCTCGTAAAGCACGCGGTTTGCTGGATTTGGATCCGAACAATTCTCCACACATTGCATATCCTGCGGCGAAAAGGTCTAATACGGTCGCAGACTAAGATAAGAAGTTGAACATGCCTGCCATTTACTCCAAAGTGAATTACTGGAGCCCTAGCAACGACACACATATCAGTAATGTTGTTGTAGCGCTGTCGCTCTCTGCTATACTGACCGTAATGATCATCCCCGCCAGGAGAAAGGGGACATAGAGTGAGGAGGGCATGGTGGTCGTTGAGGGAGAAGCCTTGAGAGCCGTCCTGGAAAGGACACCGGAGCGTGACCGGTGTGTGTGACTTGTTTGTGACGATGTGACAGCGACAGTGTGACAGGTGATCTGAGATTGGCATGCTTCTGAATTGTTTAATAAAATAGCGATGGTCCATTCTGGCACATCATCCTTCTCCTCTCCCACTTCGCTTTCGTATGGTCCATATCGTCCTGGCCTCCCCAAAGGGTGCGTCGCCACCGTCAATGCTGAAATTTCTCCTCATTTTGCTTCTAGGGAACTCCGGAACCCGCTATTTTCCATACAGTGGATATCTGGGGCTGACCCCCCTCAGGGTAGAAGGAGGTGAGTCCCCGTTCATCTCTGCCAGCGAACCTTGCTGATCTCCCGCCCCGCCCAGTGGTCCGCGTCAAACTTGACAATGACGGGAAGAGCTTGCCCACAAAATCCGTCACCGTCTCGATTAAATGCTACGAGTCGCGTCTGGGTCGCGTTAGTGTGTTGCAGTCAAATATTTTGGTAGACCAGACGCAAGTGCTCTGGTCGAAACCCGATGCTCAAGAATACGCCGATCTGGGAGACGCGGAATTTCCATTCAGACTCACACTACCGCCCAACGTTGCTGGCTTTAGTACTTCGACGTTTGTCGAATATAAATGCACTTGGAGGGTCGAAGCAAGTAAGGATTCTTTTGCTCAGGATGAATATATGTTGCTGAAAGCATGCGTCAGCCATACATCATGCCCCCATAACAGGCGTTGGGACGAAGCAAGTGAAGCATTCGGAATTACCTCTGATTCGGTATGATCTGCCAGAGCATATCTCCACCAAGCCGCCCCAATCCCTTCCTTTCCTCGAACTGCAGACGAATAAACCTCGCACGCCCCGAATACGGTATTGTGTAAAGACACCTTTATCACCTATCGGTCCAATGGATCTTGTGCCCATTGGCGTTCACCTTTCACCCGTTGATCCTGCTGTCACAATTCGCAGTGCAAGCGTTATTATCGAGCGGCGTATACAGCTCAACGAAGCTCTCTACTCATTTTCTCCTTCGTCACAGTCTCAACCCACCCCTCGGCAGCAAACCCTTTCAGTTTCGAACCATCTCACATCGACATCCTATTCCCCCACTGCATCATATCAAGAAATCAATGGCAACAACAGTAATATGCACCTTGACATTCCCCCAATACATGCCAGCTCAGCATCGACCTATTCATCAACTATTTCCCCGTCTGTAGCATCTTTCTCGACAGAAGCCGAGACACGCCCTCTGCTGCAACCTTCGTCAAACCAAATGGCAGTAGTTCTTCCCACAACAACCAGCGAGGTTCTTCCGTCGAAGGTGGTAACATCTTCTATCGCGGGTGCAGAATCATCAGGTCTCTTCTCACGAGATAGCCATGGCGTGTGGAACAAAACATTAACAGTACAATGGCCGGCAGCCAAATCAAATAGCCGTTGGGCCATTGGGGAGACCATCCAATCAGACCTTGCCTCCGTCAGGTTTTTTGCTCGCGTCAAGGTGAGTTCAATTTGCCTATGCTCGGCACCGAATTGACAGAACATGCGTACTATAATAGGTTGTTGTGGCTTCGTCGACGGGTACGGAGTGTCTCGAGCTAGCCGACCAAGAGCTGTTGATCATTTCCACTAACGAAGCCGAAAGATCGCTCGCCCTTTCGAAATTCAACGACCAGGTTGATTCTTGCATGGACCCTTCGGCGCGCTCAAAGTCCAAATCGCCTCGAGGCAAGATTCGGCGAGACCGCGAGGGAGAAGTGCCCCTTCCACCGGCACCACATTCAGCACAATTTTCACGACCTTCGACTTCTTCCACCAGTCAAAAAACTCTTGACCGCTCCAGCAAAGCACACACCCAATCCATGCAGTCTTCCAGCGGACTCCCGAAAGTTAAACCATCATCTCGGCGACCGCACACATCAGCTGGCCCTCGCGATAAAGTTCTTGGCTTTGGGGGTAGCCCGACCTATAATCGGGTAAAGGAGCCCGAAGAAGGAAGGGAGAATGAAGCCCACGCTCACCGGACGAAGCACAGCGATTCTTCTCGCTCGAGACCTGGTACGGCAAGCGGTGATAGTGTCAAAAGCTCTTCGAAGTATCTATTTGCCTCCCGGATAAGCTCCAGCTCTAGTAGTGGAAGAGACTCCGATAGGAGCACGAGAAGTGCTGGTAGCATATCGACAAACCCGAGTAGCACTAGCGGCAGTCCCGGTTTGAAGGAGGTGCGGGCTTGGGAAGAAGAACTGGCGCGCATCGAGCTTCAAAGTCGGCGATCGAGCGACATGCTGGGGTTCGCTTACAAGCGTCTGAAAAGAACCTTCGAACCTTCTCGAGCTTCATAATCAAATCATCACTCCGGATTCCACTTTCCTGCATCATTTGTTCTCTATCCACCCAAACCGCATTGTCCTTTAGCTCATGAAGACTCTTAATCGTGATTCATCCTCTCGCCCACGCACAACACCTGTTTGCAATATCTCGCTTTGTCACCGCGTTTGTTCGGTCTATTTATTATCAGTCGTTCCTCTGCACCTCGTTTCGAGCTGCGTGTCTTCATAGTCGTCACGGTTACCCCCGATATTAACTCCTGGGATTAATTTGCTCCCTTGTCATTTGCAATCATGTCGTCTGTACATGTACCTCAGAATCAACTGATGATCTCCGCGTTCTTTCTGGAAGTAAGTCAACAGGGTGGTTGGGACTAGACCATCGTCTTCGGGCGTGCCGGATGGTTATCTGACGGTCGGACTGGTGCCTTCCCTCAGCTCCTCGCGCCAAGCATGATGTATGGGGCCTGTTGAGGAGTGGGACCTGGAGGGACAGGAGACTAGGGGGTTAATCTCACGTGATGCTCCGCGAACGGAGTTGCCGTCGTTGTCCCGCTGTTGTTCAGTACTTCCACTTCCACAAGATGGCGAGTTTCCCCTTGGCCAGATTCACGGTTGCTGCTGCAGGGTGTGAGTCCAGGCTTTCTCATACAATTGCACATTCATCCATCTTACATACTATCGCCACGTTTTCAGTAATGGGATTCGGATACATTCTCATGAGAGGTGTGCTTTTCACAGAACTTGATTGCCCGGTCTCGTAATGACCCACGTTCTGGACGAATAGCAACCGTACCCACCGAAGAGCAGCTGTATAATGTAGGTTCTCTACACGCATCTCGCACCCTGTTTTATTTAGAGACCTGCTCGTGGTTCGCGTGCATCACCGACTGTCTCGGTTTCAAATTGACTGCTTCGCAGTATGCCTTGGGATCCCAGCTGACCACCTTTATTCCCTTTGGCTTTGACCAGGAAATGGCTCCAGATATCAGACGCAAGGTCGACGCCAGCCGAGCAGCTCGATTGGCTCGAGAACAGGCTGCTGCGCGCGAAGCTGACGTTCAGGTGAGTGTTCTTTTGCTGTATTTACCACGCCCGTCTCCAAACCATGGCTGACCACGCCCTGCATCAACTTCCTTGCTTCTGTTCGACAACTGCACCCATGCAACATAAACGCCCATTGGCTCGCTTCGCGACGATGCTTCTTCAATTTCTCGACGTTCTACATTTCATACGCTTCATCGTCTCCTCACTGGACGTGCATCTTACCCTGGCAAATGGCGATCTGCTGTCACGTCTATTGACACATACGTAGCTGAGCAATCCCGATCCAGACGCTGCGAAACCCATATGGGCCAATGATAGAAACAAATAGCGCTCACAGCATTGCCATCTTCAAGCTTCTCTCACCCAGACACCTCGATTCCTCGGCCGGTGACCCGGAGCCAGCCCTTGTATTCTGTCACACTCATTGGATAGCTTATCATTGGAATCCGACCATGCGTACATTAATGAATTCTTCCGCGGAAAATAAAAAGAGGCGACAAGAAGCCTTACGATCTTGATACATGATGCATAATATTTCCATGGTACGGCCGCCTGTTATGGTTATGATATATTTAATGCGGGAGAAGCATGATCTAAAACAGTACGATTGAATAGGCCTGCAGGGCGGCATTGATGAGAGAGCTATTAAAGCGGGCACGATACAACGGCGAACAACGCTAAGGATGGAAGTTGTGGATGGTTCAAGGAAGCGGGAAATGGTGAGGATCATGCAGTGAAAGGGGTATCCTAAACCCCTAAGAACCCCTACAGTAAACAAGTCTGTCTGTCTGACAGTTAAGTGCACAGTGCACAGGCAACGGTTATCCACTCCAGCAACGTCTTTCGGGTACACTCACGACTGGAGGGTAATATACAAATGTTTGCTAGTCAAAACCGCCTTCGCCCCCGGAATCACAACGATGGTCTGCGTGTCGTCGATGATCATCGCAGGGCCCTCTACAGCATCACCAACGTCTAAATTGTCCAGCAAATATACAGGAGTGTCGTCCACCCGTCCAAGCTTATCGAAGTACACGCTGTGTGTCGAGTCCGCTTTGGCCTTGTCGACACTTTTCGTCTCCAGTTTCGCTATTTCGCTATAAACGGATTCGCCAAGAGTGTCGAATGTCTTCCCAATTCCACGGACCTAATAGGGAAGTGGATGAGATAGGCAACATACCGCAAGGAAATGCCAAGTGACCTTGATGTCATCGACGATTATGGCTTTACCCTCCAATACAAACCCAAATTCAGATCTATACACTCTCTTGAACGCAGCCTCGTAGTCCTCCCCATGCCCGTCCTTCTCAATATCAGGGAGGACCATGAGAGCAGTATCTGTGCCTTCGAAACGCATATTGAGCATCCTTTCGACATGTACACGGTCACCCTCGAAGCCTTGTCGCTTGAGCTCAGTCTTGACTTCGTCCGTCAGCTTATCCAACCGTGAAATAAGCAATGATTTATTCCCATCGTTGTAGAAAGTGGAACTCGGTTCTTGACGTTCAAACGCCCTGATAGGCTCATCTTCATAAGCTATTCCACGGTTCAATCATAAAAGCAAGCCTACCTATCAGCGAGTGCGAGCCCATAGGCAGATAGGATAGAGCTATAGCGGTGGATAAGAATAGTCTTGATTCCTAACAGACCGGCAATTTCGCAAGCATGCTGTCCACCTGCTCCACCAAAGCTCGCAAGTCTAAAAGGACACAACCATGCTTCAGCTATTCATGCGAACTCAGGACTTTGAGAAGCAACGGACACATGTTTTGAGGTAGCATAGCCTCGCGCTTCGGTGAGCGCACGAATCGGCCGGCACATAGTCTCGTTCGCAACTTTGATGAATCTAAAGAATGAATGCGTCTAGTCCCGTACCGCAACAGTTGTTTCCGAGATCAAGCAACGTACCCATAAACGACCTCATCAAAACTAAGTTCGTTCTCGTGAGAGGCGTTGATCTCCTTGACCAGCGGTTCAAACGCTGCGCGAGAAGCATCATGATCTAAAGGCTCCTTCTCTGATTTCCCAAAGATCTTTGGGAAGTAGTCGGGGATGAGCCGCCCCAGTAGGAGGTTAGCATCCGTAACAGCCAAAAGACCGCCCTTCCTGCAAAATAAGAGTTAGAAATGATTATATCTTAAATATAGCAACAAACCTGTAGCACACTGGGCCTGGTTCTGCACCGGCACTCTCGGGTCCAGCCATAAACAAACCATTTCGAAAGGTCAAGCATGAGCCGCCACCAGCTGCGACAGTATTGATGTCGAGTTGTGGCGATTGGATTGTCACGCCAGCTGTAGTGGTCTCGTAAACAACCTCGTAGCGTCCATCAAACCGAGAAACGTCTGTCGAAGTACCGCCGACGTCGAGGCTGTCATCACCCACAGTCAATGCACAGCTCGAAATGGAAGAAAGAAAAACATACCCGATCACCGGCTGCTTTCGTTCTGGATCCCAACTTGTCAGTGCATACCCCACAACACCGCCAGCCGGCCCGCTCAAAATACTCTTCAGGCCAGAGAAATTCTGTAAATCAAGCAAACCGCCATCGCTGCCCATAAACTCCACGCGAGGACTCTTGACCTTCCCATCTTTCAATTTCTCATCAAAGCCGTTAAAAAATCCATCAAGGTACTCTCTTAGGATGGGGGTAAGATAAGCGTCTGCTGTGGAGGAGACACCGCGTGGAACCATCTTGATCATGGGAAGGAGGGCCGACGATTCCGAGACTTGCTTGAAACCGATTTCGCGCGCGAGCCGGCCAACGAGTCGCTCATGATCAGGGTACGTGTACGAGTGAACGAGTACAATAGCCAAAGACCGATATCCGTCTGCATAAAGCCTCTCGAGGTCTTCTTTAATTTTCTCGGGGTCTACAATCGAAACAAAAGTTGAGCAAACAGCAGTCAAAGGGGTAGAGGTGATTACCAGGCTTCGAGAGGATCCTGACGGCTTCGCCTGATAATCCTTGCACTATTTCGCCAGGTCCTTCTGCGTCTCCAGTACCATCCCACCCCTTGCCCCTATATCCCCGCTTCACCTTCCCATCTTCGTCAAACTGAATCGCATGTTCCTCAGCATGGGGATCCGAAGTGTAGCCGACCAAGGTCACCCTTTCGTCTACTTCTACGACGGATGAGTAAAGCGGAGCTGGCCTCCGTATGTTGAGGTCAAAAATCTTCGGACGCGATTGGTTACCAATGAGGAGTAGGTCCTTGAAGCCTTTAGTGATAAGAAGCGCATGTTTATGTCCCTTGCGTTCCAGGAGCGCGTTTGTTGCCACTGTCGTTGACAAACGAATATAATCTAGAATGGACGGTTACGGCGAGATGGGTGTCTGGCATCATTGGTGGCTACCTATTTTATCCGTTTTCAAGACTTGGCCTCGAGGTATTTTCTCTCCCGTTAGTGCTTCGAGGATGCGACGGATACCTTCCGTGGGTGCATCTTCGTAATTCCCGGGATCCTGTGACACTAACCGCCGCTCATCAGCATTAAACTCGAGTGAATGGTGATAAACCACCGACGCAGTTTGACTACAATGTCTTTCCGTTCATTCGGATTCTCAGGATCAGGGTAGGAGCTGTGGACATGAATGACAGTCGAATCCTTCACACAGGAGGAGCGACAGTTTACACTTACGCGTGTACATCGCAGAACGTGCCACCTCGATCTGCGCAAATTCTGATGGACCGGTCAGGAATTTGAGAAGGCATTGCAGGAAATGTTGCGTTCACGATGGAATTCGAAAGCAACACCTTTTATTTAGATTCTCGGAAGTGAGCCGGAAATTACCCACTTGGAGTCGAACTTGCATAATCGACGATACAAGCTGTAAAGTCACACGGTCAATATTCGTTTCTCACGATCACTACGACAGTTCTGGTCCATCCTGGTTCCGTTGCCCGTCGCCGCTCACTTCCGGACACATGAAGCTTGCCATCGTCGGCGCTGGTCCGTCTGCCTTCTACGCCGCTTCGCGCATCCTCTCCGGACTACCGGAAGCTCAGCAGCTTCGCGTACACCTATTTGATAGGTTGTGGGCACCCCACGGCCTCGTCCGTTACGGTGTCGCGCCCGACCACCCTGAAGTGAAGGTACGACATCCATCGTCTGATTGAACGGCTGATTATTAGGATCTTGCAGAATTGCACCCATAAGTTTGATGGCGTAGCCCAAGACCCTCGGTTTAGATTTTTCGGGAATGTCAATGTCGGAGGTACCAGCACGATTCCACATAACGTGAATGTGCCATTAGCGTCCTTGTGTGCAAATTACAGTCATTTGCTGTTTGCAACGGGATGCACCGTCCCTTCGCTGCACAGCGCGCTCCCGACGTCTCAATACTGCAGGCCCGCGTTATCTCTTGTTCATTGGTATACACAACACCCATCCCACCAACCGCCCCCATCGCTCGACAAAATGACTCACGTATCCCTCATCGGGAACGGAAATGTATCCCTTGACGTTGCGCGTATGCTCCTTACTCCCGTCTCGATACTGAAACAATATGACGTGCCGGAATCCGTCCTCGATGTTCTGTCTCGTTCCACAGTACGGCATGTCTCCATTATTGCTCGCCGGGGACCCCTTGAAGTAGCATTCACAACCAAAGAACTCAGAGAGCTCATTAATCTTCCCGACGCCTCCATGATGCCTATAGACAAGACTATCCTAGATACCGCCAATGTCAAGCTCACTCGGCAGCAATCTCGCATTTTCCAGCTGCTCGAAAAGGGGTCTAAACAACCCTTTGGATCCACGGAGAAAACATGGTCGCTCGACTTCTTCCGTTCGCCGACAGGCCTCACGCCAACTTCAAATCCTTCATTTGCTCAACTCTCGCTTGCTCACACCGTCGTAGACCCAATTACGAAGAAAGCAGAGCTGACGGGGGAGACGTCTCTTATGGAAACATCTCTAGTCGTTCCTTCGCTTGGTTTCCAAGGAGAACCCAACATGCCTTTCTACGATCCTGCTCTACGACATCTGCGAACAGTCGCTGGGCGGCTTGTTTCATCAAGAGGCAACGTAGTCAAAAACGCCTACGCATCAGGTTGGGCATCTACGGGAGCTAAAGGAGTCCTCGCTTCGACCATGATTGATGCTTACTCCGTTGCGGATACGATTCTATCGGATTTGTCGTCCCCGGAAACCGACATTCAGAATGCCAGCGAAGACGAGTTGGCACTGAACCAGTCTCCTGATTTGGAGAGCATCCCGAGTCAGGTTGAACAAGGCCTGCACGATAAAAATATTGTAGGATATGACGATTGGCGTAGAATAGACCAAAAAGAAGTTGCCAGAGGGGAGGCTCTGGGAAAGGAGAGAGAAAGGATGGGATGGCAAGAAGCCCGTGAATATCTTTCCTCCAGGTAGCCAGCAAGACAGAAATACAGCATCTCAACTCATTTGATAGGCCGACCATAATAAACCTTCGTCCGTGCCATGCCTATCTTCCCTCAAATAGATTACCACAAGTGTCTGGCCTTCTCGCCCCACCAGGGTCCACTGATAATCCGTCTATCTATAACATAATTCCTACCAACAGTACAGAAGACGTGGTCCCATAATGGACGAGGAATACAGAGTTACACATATATGTTCACGAAGGCCTGCTTCCATCATCCTGCAATGGTTGCTTGGGCATTTTCTTGCGGTAATGCATAACTAGTTCACCCGCTTGCCGCCATACATATTGCCTCACAGCAGCTATGCACATATCCAAGGGCAACAATACATCATTGCAGAGGATCTCATATATATCTTCTGCTTTAGGTCGAGTCGGGAGTGGTTTGAGTACGGATCCACCTCCTTCGGAAGAAGTCCGAGGGGAGCTGGTGCCCTTCTGCGAGGCGTTGATTTTGTCGATCTTGTCTTGTACCTGCATGATCATATGTTACTATATATCTGTTCGATATATAATGGATAAAAGGTGCGTACATGAATCACAAGCTTGCGAACTCGGAGGAAGCGACTTGCAGTGAGTTTGGACTGAGCTCTGCCAGCGACAAGGTCATGGTTAGCTGGGTGGAAGGCGAATTAGGCATAGGGACACCCACGGGTTCAGCAACTCAGGCAGCTGTTCCACAGTAGGATCCTTGACCCATGGCAACAGTACGAAACTCAGTTTCGTAAGTGGAATATCGGGAACCTTATTCAAGAGCAGATACTCCAGCAACCACATTGGCATGACATCCTCGAGCGCACGAATGTCTTGGCCCGTGCTTCCAACTGTACCTCTGTACACCATATTGCGACTAGGGGAACCATCCTCTGATATCACCACCGGCGTGTGTTGCGGGAAAGGATTGCGAGGAGCATCGACGGAGGTCGGTGTATTGAAAGGTCCTGCAAGTAAGGTCTGCGCTGGTGTCTTCTTGACAACAGCGTCTTGGGCGATCTCCTGCCAACGCTCAGCATTTAGTAAACAAATCCTAGCGAACGAACAACGAATTACCTCGGGTTCCGCAACCAATAGTGGTTCAGCAGGTGTTGGTGGGGCGCCTATCACTGGAGAACCATTCGTATTATCGCCAGTAAGTTTTCTGACAGTACCCTTTCCGAAGCCCTTCATCATCCTGCCCATCAATCCACCGGGTGTTAGCGGTGCAGGTACTCCAGCATCTGCAGCGGGCGTCTTCCCAGGTCCGCCCCATCCAGAAAAGTCATCCGGCGTCGGAGGAGCTCCTCCAGTAGTCGCGGTGGCGGAAACAGAGCCTTGTCTTGTCCGGGCAGAGAAATAATCCCCGTCCTTCGGCGTGGATGAAGGTGTCTGGTTTTGATTGTCCAGAGTACCGGCTCGCAGCCTCCGTCCGGTGGGGACAGGCGTCACATCGCTACTGTTGTTGTTTATGGCGGGTGACCCAGGGATAGACGGCAAAGTAGAATCTTTATCTTTGTTAGCGAGGACGTGAAGGGGGATCATGGGAGTGATCAACGGGGAGGCCTGTATGGGCTTTGTGACGTTTGGTACAACGGCGGGAACCATCTTTGGGGCCTGGACAACAACTCGACTAAACGACGAATGACGACTTGGGAGTTCTGGGGGTATGTGCATACTCGATTGTGGAGGAGAAGATGAAGTTGACTCGCTGGATCCAGAGGCTCTGCGAAGTTCAGTTGTCAAAATGTCGTCTTGTTGAGCCCCAGCGTTGCGATTGCGCTGTAATCGCTTTTCTTCATGAATAAAGCCCGTAAAGATGTTCCTCAGTACCCACTTCCCGATGTTCACTGTCAATGCCCAATCATCAAATACCGCCTAAGAGGGACCAAAGGCAGATAAGGAAAGGAACGCACACCGGGACTCGTCGTTAAAATGCCTATCGCCCGCAAAACCCACTTCATCTGCATACACCTCGGAGTCGAAGCATTTCTCGTTCATATCAACGGTGAGAACCCCTGTTTTCGTCGCGACAGTAGACCACGGCGCTACGACAGCCTCGCCCTCTATCCGCTCCCTAACGGCCTCCAATGCCTCCCTAGGACTACGTTCCTTTTGTCCAGCTGCTCGATGCCCATTCCTATCCCCAGCAGAAACGGAACTTCCGCTTCGTTTATGACTTGCAGACGCAATATCCTCCTTCGAGAATCTACCTTTACAGACACCTCTGACAATATCCCAAACGGCAACTTCGCCGGCCGTATCCACCGTCAAAGCGTGCATCCTATCGTTCAGAGTCACCGATCGCACTAAGCCGTGGTCTCCAACAATCACATCATCGGGCGTATTCGATAGCGGCGTTGCATCGGCCGCGAGTTCTCTCACTTCATAGTCGAGTCTTGCGTTATTCTGTGGGTGGAGGGTTTCAACGGTCTGGGCGCTCCTGATGGGACTTCCCGAGCTACGGGCTCCAGATTGATACGGTGGTCGACTGCTACCATTTCGTGGAACAGACATTACTGATGCAGCAGAGTAGAGTGTCGCTACATCCGGATCTCTACCTCTTGACGACGCGGTGTAATGCGTAAACGGGTCGTTCGGTGAGGTCAGGCGTACAAGGCTTTCGAATGGGATACCGTATAACGTCGATTCTCCCTCACGTTCGCGTTGAGGTAGCCAGTGATCGGATGAAAGGGAGAGGAGTGAAGGGGATATAGAGTTGTGACGGCCCAGGCCCGATGTAGGGGTCGCGCCGTCCGACGCGGGGTTGGTTGGGGATTTCGTGGCGACAGGAGAGGCAGCTTCATCAGAGGCAGCTCTATCACCTTCAGCGTCGCTAACCAAGAAAGATGCACGAACAGCACGACGTTGTGGTACCCTCCATCGTTTAATACTCGAGTTGCCTGACGCAGTCCACAGTAAGTTGTCGTCCATTGCCACAATCTTGTTAATCCCCTCTGCAGTAAACCCTTGCATCTGGTCGTTCTGATCCTGGCATACCAAGACACATTCTCCCTCTGATAAGTCGGAGCAATTCTCGACATCCACCTTACACACGAGGCCTGAACGATCTCCGGAATAGAATATCTCGAACGAGGGATGAGTGGAGTGCAATGACCATACTGATTCTGTATGGTGGGTGAATGTATGGAGACACCGTTGTGAGGAGAGAGACCAAAGCTTGATCGATGCTGACAACGAGCAAAACATTCGTTAGGGCATGGAAGTACGTACTATGCATTTCGACAAATGGATCTTACCGTCAGCCGAACCGGTCAGCAACTAAGGGAATGGCTCATTCAGCAAGTACAAATGTACGAGGAAGTAGGCGACTTACGTATCTGGAGTCCTCAGAAATTAAGATCGATCTGATGTTATCGGTATGCCCGACTAATTTGCCCGTCCGCTTTCCTGAACGGGGGTCCCACAATCGGATGACGCGTTCAGGAGAACCAGAAGCAATAATGTGGCCGTATGGATCAGCGGCAAGGGCATAAATAGAAGATTTCGGAGCCGAGGTATCTATTGGGTTGAGTGTGATGAGAGGACTAGAAGAGGGGGGCACCCCATTCGCTTCGACGTTGGAACTAGAACGACTAAGGTCCCACAACTTGATCGTACGGTCAAATGAGCCAGATGCGACCCAATTCTGCTCCCGACTACGAGGGTAGAGAGACAATGTTACAATGTGCCTTGAAGGCGAGGAACCATGCGCACCAATTCGTGAGACAGCGAACATAATCCGAGTGTGAGCCCAACAAGGACGGCTCGTTGGCTTCTGCCGAGTGCGGATTCCAGGCCTTAACGGTACCGTCTGATGATGCCGAAACCAACGTTTGGTTGTAGTTGCAGAGGAGGATATCATTCACCCAGTCGGTATGCAATTGGGCGCACTGGCGGAAGTGACTATGCTGATGGATTGTCAGCACCAGCGCCATGCACACGCCCCCGATCGTAGTAACTCACGACGCCGGGCTTGAATGCTTCAATATCCGTTTCCCATTGCTGTTCGTATTGTATCTGGTCATCCGTTGACGAGGCGGCTGTCCGTGCTCTCCTTCGACGGTGAAGACCTCCCGTGACATCACCTAGCACGTCCCCGTCGCTCTGCGGGCGCTCAGAGTCCTCTTCGTTCTCCTCGTCTATAACATCGTCGCCCCACCCAGTCATCATCTCCCACCGGGCCACGGGTCTCGACAAGGAAGGATTGCTCGGACTCGTCCTTCGTTTCATCTGGATTCCCAGATCCCAGGACAGCACCAAACCATCGCGACCTCCGCTGTACAAGATGCCTTCTGGAGACGACCGACCAGCTAAGCGAGTCGACGTGTCCAGTGCCAGCGACGCTACGCCTAATCGGTGGCGAGGGTGTTCCTTGGCTTGGGGCGCGATATATTTGCTTCTATCATCGTGCGCGCCTTTGGCTGGGATCAACAAGGGCCCGATGCTCCCTAGTCGAGAGGTTCCGCGAGGTGGCAGTGAGAGTTGAGGTACTGGAGTGGTTGGGGGTGGTATCACGTACGAAACTCGACGTTTAGCCTGTGCCATGTCAGTTTGTGGCTCTTATTCCGTTCATGGATCGCACATTAGTTTGGGGTCGCAACTTGCGACACTTCCAGACGTGTGAAGCCCGATTCATCACGTGGAGAGACTCCTATTAGTATGCATTTTGTGCTGAGGACTGAGTCGGTGTTGAAAGAGTAGAGAAGGGAGATAAGCGAGGTAATATAGAGTATATAGTACAAACGGGAAACAGTCTTGGAAAAGAAGACACCGGATCGTGAAGTGTTGACAGCGTATCGCAACTCTACTGTAGAATGTTAAGACAATGATTAAGAACCTTGAGGGAGGACATGTGCATGTGTAATATCCGTTGAAAGTGGCCGCGTCGTAGAACATGTACCAACGATTCACGCAAGAGCGAGCGTGATCCCTGACGAAGAGCAAAGTGTGGTTGTAGTTCTATTTCGCCAACCTGTAATTAGAAATGTCCGAGAGTTGAATTAAATCGACCACATAAATTATCGAGAAGGGCACGAAGGGCGCCACACACTACTCACTCAGGATTAGTACCTTGGTTCCCTGAGATGGTCAACTTGGCAAATTCGTGTTCGTCGGTGTCGGGAGAGGAGGGAAGGGGTTCGTAAGATACGCGAGGGTCTAGTGAGGATGAAGATGCGTCTGGAGCTGGCGGAGGAGTGTTATCTACTTGGAGAATCGGAACAGCGCTGGTCCCCACACCTGGGGTGGGAGAAGCGCCTAGGACGGCTGCTGCTGCGGCCGTTGTGGTCAATGCGGCGTTCAATGTGCTAAATGGCGGAGGGTTCGGTCTTTGTGAAGCGTCTCCATTCGAGGCTATCAAATTGGGACGCGAAGGTGAAGGCGAGGGGCTTCTGGTACGAGAAGAGGAGGAGATAGGGGTAGTGGCGGATTGCGACGAGAGCGAAGCGAATGCAGCTATATTTGAAGCTGAGGACGATGGAGGAACCGATCCTTCATCATGCGCCGAGGGGACATCTAAACTAGAAGCGCCGGCCTCCGGTGTGTCTCGGGTTTTTGCCGCATCCTCAGCCTCCTTCTTTCGCTTTTCTTCAGCCTCCTTCCGTTGCTGGTCTTCGTGCTCGATCAGCGACAAGCGCATAGCTTCCATGATCATGAGCTAGGGAGACTCGCTGAGCGAAGTATCTAGTGAATGGTCACTTGTAAGACTCACCTCTTCAAGATCCTGACCAGCAATACCCATTGTCCCTAACAACTGGTCGAATCCTTGCTGAGGTTGTTGGTGTCGCCTTCTCGATCGTCTGCCACTATTATCGCCCTCAGCCAGACCTTCCTCGCCAATGGCGTGCACGCGACCACTTGTGACACCAACAGGAATCAGACGATCGCCAACCTGTCTCATTATAATTCTTCTGTTCGCTCTGCGAGCCACTGCAGCGCGCACGGCGGCTAGCTTCGCTTCCCAGTCAGGTCTGATTTGATCTGTCGGAATTGACACGAGTCATCAATGCAAGCCAAAGTGAACATAATACGAGGGGGGAAAGACCTGTTGTGACGACATCTGGGCTATCGTGGCTAAAGCTCTTCTGGCGCCGTTTGTGTGTTAGTTGTCCGACCCGTGTGTCAGATGGGGAAGCCTTCGGGGCATCCGACCATGGGAAGGGCTGGCCGGCGGTAAGTATGAGTTAGTCAGATGCGTCCGCGTACTCCGCAGAGTATTAGTACAAGTCACTGACCGATCCTTCGCTCCCTATACCGGCTCGCCACGGAGGGGCAGTATACACGACCCCGAAATTGTCTTGGACACAGTACGGGCACGCCGCCGGTTCCGATACTAGATGCGTAGTAGTTGGTTCGTTTCGTTTGATCTGCACGAAGCACTCGGTGCAGATAGCTTGATCGCAACAGCGAGAATGGTTGATATTTGGTGGATAGTACTACACGAAGATGACGTAAGTTACGCGATGCTGGTCAGGCGCAGGCGAGACAAAGACGCACGAGGAAGCATATAGGACACTCGACAGCATTTCTGTAGATGGCTGCCTCAGGCTTCACGGGCTCCTTGATGGAGTTGGGTCGTCTAGAATGGCCAGGTCTCGGTGGATTTGAAGAGGCTGCCTCTATGCGGGTGCCGGCCTCGACAGCCCCAGCCTCACCATTAGCGTCGACTGGTTCCTTCCTGGCTGCAAGGATTTGATCGTCGTCCCAGGAACTATCGAATTCCTCAAGGGGTCTGTAGAAGGGAGCGAGCTTTCTCTGGCAGATGAGCTGTGAGACGACGGCCTGATTCCAGTCTCTTGGACCGGTGAACCATTGTGGAGATAACGAGCCGAAGTCGACAGCCTCGTCCTGGTGGTTTCGGCCTGAGGACGAGGAGCTGTTACCCATTGAGAAATGACTCGTTCGTCGTGAAAAGAGCTTGCGGCGCTGTCCGCCAAGATTCAAGAAACAATATGAGTGTTGGGAGATGAGTTACTGCCAGTACTCTGAGTATAGCGCTGTGACTAAGATCACGACACCCAAATCAAGTGACAGGATCAGAAATTGTCCACAAAATCACAGAAATTCAGCAAATATATTCTGCTGCACTGGCCAGGTCCCAGAAATCGCGAATCCAGTCCCGCCACATCCCCGTCTTGAAGTTGTGGGGCACTTTATGGGATACCCAGCAATGGGAACCCCTAGACCCTGTTTTGGCAGTGATAACGTGCTCTAGCGTGCTTGGGAAACCGGGACTTGTCACTGACTTTGATATCCTTCCCGGTTATGTATTATACTCGCTGTGCCCCGACAGTTCTGTTCCACGCCAGCCATTCAGCGATGTGAAGTACAGCGGGCACGGTCCTCAGCCATTGTCACTGTGCTCGCACGATCCAGCTGGTTCCGCTACAGTGACACGTCAGCTTGTCACGTGGAAAATATTTCAACGCCCTTACATATATACCCAGCCAGCATTCGAGCTCACCTCCATCATCTCCTCCAGCGTCGGCCTTTCGCCACACTTTCTTTTCATCATGGAAGCTCCCTGGACACAGACTCCAGAGGAAATCCTCCAGTACTTCAATGTAGACCCAGTAAATGGCTTGACGTCCGACCAATCTGCGAAACATGCTGAACTCTACGGAAAGAACAGTGAGCGCGCAGCGGTAGCTCTGAGACTCAGGAAATGCTCACAGCTATCATAGTACTACCAGAAGACCCTCCTACACCTCTTTGGGAGCTCATATTAGAGCAGTTCAAGGATCAGCTGGTTCTTATCCTACTAGGTTCTGCCGTTGTATCTTTCGTCCTCGCTCTTCTCGAAGACTCGGAAGGTTCCAGCCTTTTTGGTGCATTCGTGGAGCCTACCGTCATTCTCCTCATCCTTATTGCAAATGCCGCCGTCGGTGTCATCCAGGAGGCAAATGCTGAGAGGGCCATTGATGTTCGTGCTCACCCGCTTTTAATCCGCTTGACTTGCTGATACCGCACATAGGCCTTGAAGGAATATTCCCCCGACGAAGCCAAAGTTGTGCGCTCAGGTCAGCTTAGTCGCATCCATGCATCCGAGCTTGTTCCAGGCGACATCATTTCGATATCGGTTGGCGATAAAGTGCCTGCCGACTGCAGGCTTCTCTCCCTCTCGTCGAGCAGCTTCCGGATCGATCAGGCAATTCTGACTGGTGAAAGTACCAGTGTCAACAAGTCACCGGACACCGTGAAAGACGTCCGAGCAGTCAAGCAAGACATGACTAACATCTTGTTCTCGGTGAACTACCACTTTCACCACGACATTATTAGATTTATACTAACCACACTTATGTAGGGAACGACCGTTGTCAATGGCAGTGCCAAGGCTATCGTTGTATTCACTGGAACGAAGACAGCCATCGGCGACATTCATAAGTCAATTTCGTCTCAGATTAGCGAGAAGACGCCCCTGAAACGCAAATTGGACGACTTCGGCGATATGCTGGCGAAGGTCATCACTGTTATATGTATTCTCGTTTGGCTCGTCAACATTCGTCACTTCTGGGACCCATCCCACCATGGCGCGCTCAAGGGCGCAATCTATTACTTCAAGATTGCTGTTGCGTTGGCTGTTGCCGCTATCCCAGAAGGGCTCGCTGCTGTCATCACTGCATGCCTGGCTTTGGGTACGAAGAAGATGGCGCAGAAGAATGCCATCGTCAGGAACTTGCCTAGTGTCGAGACCTTGGGTTGCACGAACGTCATCTGCTCAGACAAGACCGGTACATTGACGACAAACCAGATGAGCGTGGCAGCGGTATGTTCTTTATTGATGACATAAAGCTCCTTCAAGCTGACGTTGGTGGGATCAGTTCACGACTATTGACCCGTCTGGCAAGCTCCGCGAATACAACGTAGAAGGCACTACCTTCGCGCCACACGGGTCTGTCACATATGCTGATGGCAAGGAAGCTACTGCTGAACTCCAGTCAGACCCAATACAACGATTGGCTGAAATCAGTGCTATTTGCAACGATGCAAAGATAGTTTACAACAAGGTATCTAACTATCATTAGTTTCTCCGGCCTTCTTTTGTTGACATGACTTCCAAGGACAAAGCCACCTATGTCAACGTCGGCGAGCCAACTGAGGCCGCTCTTAAGGTGCTCGCTGAAAAGATTGGTTGCAGAGACCCCGAAGTGAGCAAGTCCTTGTCCAGCATGAGCCCACTCCTCCGCGCGAACGCTGTCAACGACTACTTCGAAAGTACTATCCCCAGGCTTCTGACCTTCGAGTTCTCCCGTGACCGCAAGATGATGTCCGTCCTCGTCAAGCTTAATGGTTCCGGCGCTCTGTTCGCCAAAGGCGCTCCGGAGTCCATCCTTGAACGGTCTACGAATGTGCTCGTCAATGGACAGACAATTCCCTTGACCCCAGCTCTGCGAAGCGCTATTCTCTCGCAGACGGTCGCTTACGGCGCGAAAGGCCTTCGCACGCTCGCCCTAGCATACGTGAACGTCGATGATACAGATATTGCCCATTACCATTCTGATAGTTCAAAAGACTATGGTCGGTTCGAGCAAAATCTCACATTCGTTTCATTGGTTGGTATGCTCGATCCTCCTCGCCCTGAAGTCCGTGCGGCCATTGCCAATTGCAAAGCGGCTGGCATTCGTGTCATCTGCATCACCGGAGACAATAAAGGGACCGCGGAGACCATCTGCCGCAAAATTGGAATATTTGGCGACGACGAGGACTTGACAGGCAAAAGTTACACAGGGAGAGAGTTAGATGACTTGTCACAGGAAGAGAAAGTTGCGGCGGTACAGCGGGCTAGCTTATTCAGTCGGACGGAACCCGGTCACAAAAGTCAATTGGTCGACTTGCTCCAGGGCTTGGGATTGGTTGTCGCGATGGTGTGTAAATCCTTCCTCATGGATGTTGGGTTATTCTAACTTTTGGGGAATTTGTAGACTGGGGACGGAGTAAATGACGCCCCTGCACTCAAGAAGGCTGACATTGGCGTGGCTATGGGAAGCGGCACAGATGTCGCAAAATTGGCTGCGGATATGGTCCTTGCAGATTCCAACTTTACGACAATAGAAGGAGCCGTTGAAGAAGGCCGACTGATCTACAACAATACTAAACAATTTATTCGCTACCTAAGTCGGTTTTATTCGGGTTTCGTCTCATTAAACAAACGACACTGACTTCTATATTTGTATTCAGTTTCTTCAAATATTGGCGAGGTGGTTAGGTGTGCCGTTGTTTTGGAATCTAGGCTTGCTCCCCATGCTGACGAACCCTCAGCATTTTCTTGACAGTGCTTTTGGGCATGCCCGAAGCATTGATTCCCGTTCAATTGCTCTGGGTGAACCTTGTTACCGACAGTCTACCCGCAACGGCTTTAGGGTTTAATCCTCCGGACCATTCAATCATGCGTGTCCCACCGAGGAACAGTCGAGAACCTCTCGTGGGTTCTTGGCTGTTCTTCCGGTATATGGTTGTTGGTGTGTACGTTGGCGTTGCCACCGTCGCCGGATACGCGTGGTGGTTCATGTTCTATACTGGGGGCCCCCAGATCTCATTCTATCACCTGGTACAGATTATTTTGCAAATTCTAGCAATTGGAAAATTCACTGATGGCGAAACGGAACAGACGCACTTCCATGAGTGTTCAGCCTTATTCCCTGAAATTGGATGTGAAATGTTCACTGATGTCATGGCTCGGCGCGCGACTACTATGAGTCTTTCGATCCTCGTCACCGTGGAAATGTTCAACGCCATGAATTCGCTGTCAGAGAACGAAAGTCTACTCCGGCTGCCGGTTTGGAAAAACCCCTACCTTGTGGCTGCCATTACACTCAGCATGGCACTCCACTTCATGATTTTATATGTGCCCTTTTTCACGGTGAGCGCCAATTGTTCTGTCCTAAAATTTACCTACCCCAACACATGGGTCGCGCCATGTCTTCCCTTTCTGCCCTTTGCCCAACTTCTGGACTTTCTCTCGGGATTCTCTTAATGGTCCTTTGTACTGACGCCCCGGACCGTTGCCTCCGCAGACGCTTTTCGCAATAACGCCGCTCAACTGGGTCGAGTGGAAAGCTGTCTTATACTTGAGCGCTCCTGTTCTCATCATTGATGAGGTGCTCAAATTTGTTACGGTAAGCTGATTTCTAACGGAGGCGTGCGGGCCGCCGTTATGGAGGATGTCATTTGCTGACTTGACTTTGTAGGGCACATTTATCGACCCTCCCTCAAAAATCAAGCTAGAGTAATATTCCAAATTGTTGTCTGTATGAGTAGTGAATTTATGGGGTTCATTGCATTTCGTTTGTCTGACAATCACGGCGAATAGTCACATCATTGACGATGGATCAATCCTTCCCGGACACCACGACAACCATCCATACTACGTACTGCCAGCGTGCCAGCAATGATGCCTCGGTGCCCAAAACCGCGTTGGGCGCTGCGGTATGGGATTGGCGGAATCCTCGGAACGGCGAAGACGCGGCGGAAGTAAGTTGGTGGCTGACATAAACGCCGGTAAGCAACGTGGGAACCGCATGGCTGCTATGTTTAATTTCGCCAAAATTTTGGATCCCCAGAATTTATCTCCAATTGCACATTGCTCTCGGACGCCATCTCCCTGCAAGACGGTCCCACCCCGGTTTTTTTCCTCAAAGCTACGCCAAACACTCATTTACAGACACTTGCTATTCAATTACAGCCTCGCCGTTCCTAGTTGTTGGACAGGGACGCACCTCTAACTCTATATAAAGGCCTCAAATCTACCATTCTACTTGCGACAGTCTTCGGAACTCCCTCGTTTCATTCATTCGTTCACTATGCGCTTGTCTCTGATCTACATCGCTCTTGCTTTGGTTGGCGTGTCCGCTGAGCCGATCGCTATTGGGAGGCGGGAAGCCAAGGGTAAAGACCCCGTACCAGCCCAATTGACCTCCCAGAACGGCACCTACCACTATCTGGAAAAGCGTTTCGATGACTGTCGGTTCACCTACTACGCAGCAGGCCTAGGTTCATGCGGGCACACGAATACGGATAACGACTTCGTGAGTGGCTCTGATCCAGGTTTGTCAGATCGGATTGACTGACTTGGTACGCGTTGTTTAGATCGTGGCGCTGAATGCCGCTGTGAGTATACCCCTTTGCATGGCGGGTTACCTGTGCATGTCTCACTCTGTCGTCAATAGCAATACGCGGGCGGGAGTCACTGTGGCCAGTCCATCACTATAACCTATGGAGGCAAGAGCGCCCAAGCCAAGATCATGGATTTGGTATGATTATATCCATATAGACTTTGTTCCTCATCTCAATAACGCCCATTCTTTCGCAGTGCCCTGGTTGCCCATACGGAGGATTGGACTTGACACCTGCTTTATTCGCGCACTTCGACAACCTTGACAAGGGCGTCATCACTGGATCTTGGGTATTCGGCGCTGGGAGCGAGGCCAAGGCAGCTGTAGTGAAGGCGACAACTACTTCGACCCCCAAGCCCAAGCCCACAACCACGTCGACATCAACACGACGGGCAACATCAACTACCACACGTACTACATCCACTACATCGACTCGGGCACCCATTACTTCCCGCATCGCCATTCCTACCGCATCTACGACTCCTACCACGACCTCGACATCGTCGACATCGACCAGACCTGCGACCACCGCCAGTAGCAATGTAGCTGGAGCCGCTGCCAAACCTCAGGTTTCCTCGCTCATTGATGTGATCAATGCCGCCGTCCTCAGCCTCGGTCAACTCGCGGTCGCAGCTGCTCAAGCCAACAACTAAAAAGTGCAACTCGAAGACAAAATAGAAATGTACGAATATCTATTTAAGATCCTATTTATTCGTAGACACGCACATAGACAGACTAGAGATGTAAATCATTATTATTTGCACAGCCCAATGCTAGATGCGTTGCAACCGTGATGGACATTGTGTGATTACGGTGATGGTATTTGGTGTTGTTTGTGCGACATAGGCCATGATTTCTCGGTTGCGATTTTATTGTCCCCATCGCTTTCTTCTCGACGACGACGACCAATCCGTCGTGTTTCTTGTGCAATCAGTCTCAAGGCAGTTTCAAGCCTCCCCGTCGCTCCCTACCCTCTTCTTTCTTTTCCACCACATTCTCTCACTCCCCCCGCTCACGAAAATGGTCGCTTTTTGGGGGATTTCCCTCGTCGCCCTTGCGTTGCCCCTTCTTGCCTTGTCTGAGCCCCATGGGCTAGTCCACGTTCACCGCCATAAGGATGTTGCGAAGCGCGTGAAGGGTGACCTTCAGATTCAGAAACGCTTCAGCAGTTCCAAATGGTCCTTCTATGCGACGGGCCTGTGAGCCAGCTTTTTTCTCATGCCGAAGCATTGCCTTACGTGTTCTTCTAGAGGTGCCTGTGGGGGCCACAACAACGACGGTGACTTCGTATGTCCATTTCGCTTTCCCGACGAAGTTTGTTCATTCTGATGTCTCCCCTTTAGATCGTTGCTTTGAATTCGCCTGTATGTAGCCGATCCATTTGTTGTGTAGGAATGGTGACGTTTACCGTTTGTCTAGCAATATGGTGGCGGATACCCTGGCCCGCAATGCTTCAAGAAGATCACCATGAAATATGGCGGCAAAACCGCTACTGCCACCATTGTGGACGAGGTGCGATAGCCCTCAGTCGTTGATTAATCCAAGCTAACAATGTTGCTTTAGTGCCCTGGTTGCCCTTACGGTGGTCTTGATCTCTCCCCGGGGCTGTTTGCCTTCTTCGACAGTCCAGACAAGGGTATCATATATGGCGAATGGAACTTTGTCGGCGATTCCGCTCCAGAGCCCAAGCCAGAGCCCACAACGACCAAGAAGAAGCCTACGCCTACACCCACCCCCGAGCCAGAACCCAAGCCAGAACCTACGACGACCAAGAAGAAGCCTACACCTACTCCAACACCTACCCCAACTCCAACTCCAACCCCGACCCCAACTCCGACCCCCAAGACCACTAGCAGCTCGACTCCAGAGCCTGAAAGCACCTCAAGTGAAGCTCATTCTTCGTCCAGCGTCGAGCCATCGTCGTCTTCAATCGTTCTACCATCTGTCGATTACTCAACTGGTGTCGCAAGTGGTCTAGCTGTGCCCACTGGTGTCGTGGTCGTCTCATCCGATAGGCCTGAGACCATCAACAATATGAACCAAGCAATTATCGGTGTCGCAGCCATAATGGTTGGCGCAGCCGAAGCTTCATAAGCTTTGACTTCATTCTCTCTTCGTATTCTTGCTGCTCTCTTCTCCTTATGAGGGCCTTCTTCCGTGCGTCATCTCGAATGATTTCGTTGTCCAGCAGATTATGATAAGTTAATAGTATACCCGCTGATCCGTTCTTGTTTTCTCTGCTTGTATATATCCTCCAGGGGTATGGTACTTAGTTTTGTATACGCGATGCAGTCTTGGTTACATCTACGGAATGTTAGCATTGTTGCCTAGGCTGGAGCCTTAATTTCATCGGAAACATTAGAAGTACGTGGGGGTTTCATTGTGTGAGCGCAAGAAGTACAGGGTACATATACAATGCAAGAGACCCTTGAGCGGGAAGATATAATAGTACAATTGACGTTAGAAATGGTGATAGTAGTACAAGGTGGTGGTATATGGGGAATTGCTCAATGGGTCTGGACAAGCAAGGCTTGTAGACCGTGTTGCTTGACGAGGGTTCGAGGAGTCGGTCCCTTTCGGCGAATGTCTTTAATGAGCGCTTTCTTGTTCGGAAGCAAGATACGTTTTAAGGCTTCCTGGCCTTGCGAGCGGACAGTGAGGTAGTCTTGCACGTTGACAAACACTGTAGATTTGACGAAAGCCTTCGCGGTGGTGATGGTACGCGGCAGCATTGATGTTGTGCCCACGCCGAATTCGACAATAATGGATTGCAGGAGAGCGAGACGATGCACCTTGCTCTTCGTCTGGGCAGTTTCCGGGTCGTTGATGTAGCTATCAGAGGGTATCGGTTGAAATCTTTACCTAGATATTGAAGATGCTTACGACGTGATGAACCGAGACGCTTCCGCGAAGGATGAAGGATCGTCCCCCTTCTCAGACGCAACTTCGGACGCGGCAGAGTCGTCTATGACGGGCCGCGAGCCCAGGCCAACCGACATGGTCACAGGCTTGGGGGATGCGGGAGGGAATTTCTTCGCTGTCTGTACAACTTTGACCGCTGGTTTCTTCACCTTCGCGACCGCCGCCTGTAACGCGCTAGCTACCTTGACTGCTCCTTTCACCGCCTTCGCCGCCACCCCTGCCGCCGCCGCCGCGCTCTTCTCCGCCTTCCTCGCGCTCTTGCGGGCCCTTCTCGCTTTCTTAGTAGCCTTCTTCGCGGACTCCTTCTCGGAGGCAATCTGCTGAAGAGATTTACCAGTTACTACTTGCGCCTTCGCTTGTGCTGCCCGTGCTTTGGCGGTGGCTTTCTGCGCCAGGGCTTTCTTCTCTGCTGCAACAGCCGCGGCTTTCCTCTCTAACTTAGCTTGCTTCTCCTTGGCGATCTGCGCTTCCTGTGCGGCATTTCGAATCTGCTTCAACTGGGCCTTGGTTGGATTACTAGGGATGGCTGCACTCGGTAACAACGCCGGGGCACTTCGAGATGCTGTTCGAGGTGTAGGGGTGGCGGTGGGAGTTGGGTAGTCTACGTTGAGTGTGCGACTTTGCATCAGCGGAAGCGAGGGAGATGATGACGATGCTACTTGTGGAGGGATCGACGCCGACACATCGCTAAGGGACATACTGTCCACACTGGATGAGAGGTCCGACACTGAAGATTCCGATACACTATCTGGACTTGGTGTTTCTAGGGGAGGATTGCTAGGGGACAACGCCCTACTTAGGACTACGAAGTCGTTGGATGAGCCCGTCGAGATGGATGACGAGGACAGGCTCCAAACTATTTCATCGTCCGAGTCGTACGTGGGGGTTGACGGGATGTCAAACGAGGATGAACTAGACGAAAGCGTCGGGGACGACAGGGGTTCCGACATGGTATCTACGGACAGCCATGCAAGTTCGGGGGATTAGTGGATGATAAGATTAACAGCTAAATTGACCGACAATATAATACAGACACAGACGGGGGGCGAGGTGAAAGCAACGATGGGTTGGGAAGGAGGGGGACTGGTGACGGTCAAGGGTAAAGAAGGGGTGATAGAGAGGGGTGGGTGCTGGATTTGATGCGGCGTGAGGTAAGAGCCTCTTGACTGGGCTTTTGCCGAGATGATGCGATTGGTTGAAGATATCTTCGCATCCTGCCCTCGCACACGAGCTGATCCACGATGTAGGATGTATCCCTCCTTCAAGTTCATGATTAAGTCTTCAACAGTTTAGCAGAGCCTCCAATAGACGACGCTATTTCCATATCCAGCCACAGCTCTTTGCTCGACCTTGACCCCCCCTCGTTTCCATAGCTTCCCTTGGAGATCAACGACCTGGTTTGCTGTTCGCGCCATCAGCATGAATCGCTGACCATCGATGTTCGCCAGCGCTGAAGGAAGTGGCGAGCTGCCTTTCTTGCCGTTGCCCAGCTCGGAATCGTGATTCTTACCCCAAACCATCAGATCTCGACCACCCACATTCATATCAGCATTCAATGTCAGCAGAACGTGCCCACTAGGGGAAACGGAGATGCTGTACGGAGAGATGGCATGGAGGCTTTTGGTTGCCTCGTTGTCTGTTAAAGTGGGTAGCATCAATGGGTAAGCTCAATCACAAGACATGAGGATGCCTACATTCTTGAAGGCCGCTGACATTTTTAGCTCTGAGCGGAGCTCCCTGCGAATTCGTGTACAAATTGTTTCCTAGACCGCCGTATTGGCCGTTGCCACACATCAGGACGTCAATGTTCTCTTCTCCCTTGCGCTCAACGGCGAAGCAGGTGAGATCTCCACCTGTTTTGCATCAGTCAGCAACGATATCATCGGAACTGCCACTAAGAGCATGCACCTGCAGTTACGTTGAGACATTGTGACGTCGTTTTGTTTGATGTATACTGCCAAAGCACGACCTCGGTGGGGATGACAACTGTGTCTAACTTGTAGTTATTGCCCAGCCCTATTTGCCTAATATAATCATTATCTCAATCATCGCGCAAGGTTCGATCGTGACTTACCCAAATTCATTTGCACCCCAACCGAGGACTCGCCCAGTCGAGGTTCTCGCGAAACTACTTCGACCTCCTGCAGCAATCTGAGCTATCTCAATACCCTTCAGGGATGGGATCTCGTATAATCTATCACAGAAGCGAATCGACGTGTCGGGGATTGCTTCCAGTTGGTTCGCCGACGGAGTTGAGGTTCGAATGTATGGTGACGACTTCGCATATGGATCGGTAATAGACTTCGGGACTAGTTCAATCGTTTTCCGAGCGGCATGTGGACCAACGTGCAGACGTTCGCTGTGATCAGGAACGTCTAACTTTCGCAAACCGAGTTGACCATACGCGTTCGCATCTTTTGTTACTGGGTGAGCAAAAGTGCGTCCAGCAGACGTGAGAGCCAATAGATGGTACTCTCCGGCTGAAATTGATGTGATTCTGTATGTTTCAGTAAGAGCAGTAAGCTGGTACCGTCATATTACTTACTTTTCACCCCAGGCAAGCTGACAATTAGGAGTGACTTCAGCGAAGTCAACTTCCTCCTCCTCCCCCCACATCCAGCCTGTACTCCACCATGGTGTACTCGCCGGCGTCGGTTTTCCTACTGGCAAAAACTGTGCCGCTGCGTCCGACGCAAGGACGTACACCTTTCCAGAAGCGGAAAGCGCATATAGTTTGCCTTCAGTCAACTGCAAGCTGATGATATTCTATCCAGAGTTCAACTGCAGTAAAGGAATCATATGAGGTCCAACACACCTTACCACGGAGCGTTAGTGTAGGCTTTCCATCCACTTTGGCATTTTCCGCTCCGGAAAAGCCTTCGCCCCATTGGTATACATCTCCACGAGCATCCACGCATGCCGCGTGCTTCTTGTGCAGTGCAAGATCTCTCAGCGCGACATTTTGAAGCCAGGCGGCCACCGTTGGTATGCGGAAAGAATCTACCTCTGTCGCCTTCGGGTCGAGTACTCCGGACCTACCCACGAATTCAGCAAAGTCATTGTAGTAGATGTAATGAAAACTCACTTGTTTGAACCCCATACAATGGTATTCAAGCCATCCTGATCCTCTAATCTCACCGATAAGAGAGCTTCAGCTTTCTTCTTCTGCTCAAGAATATGCTCTGCAGGTGCATCGTTATACACGACAGCAGAGTTCAGAGCAAACGATGCAACGAGTGCTGAAGCAAGCAGAGCACCGGGGACCTTGGGGCTGATTCGCTTCGATGTCTGACCTGTAGAGTACACACGAGCCTTCAGTGCGCCTCGTAGCGACCCTCTTGTTGCTTGACGGAACATTGTGAATCGCTCAAGTGAGTTTCAGGAGCCAGTCGTACTGAGACGCGATCACGTGATGAGAACTTTCGATTGTATATATTTGGTCATTTCGTCGTCAGAAAATTTCGTGCTCTTCTCTTCCCTTCGTCGACGACAACTTGGTCTCTGGATGGTGGGTGTCTTCATTGCCTTTTCTTCTCTTTTCCTTTCACCTATGATGTTTGAGGCATTTGGCTTTAGCAGGAAAGTATCCTGCGGTGCAGAAATTTATCTCAGCTACCTTCGGGACTTTGTCCCGCTACTTCTGAATTTCTACCCGACTTCCTTAGTTGTTGTACTCTGGAATTACCTTGCTAACTGCTTCATTTGCAGGTCGTCATTCAGCCCATTCAGTGGCCTAAACATCGTCTGGGATCTCAGTTATGTAGCCTGCCAATGAAAAATGTTTTCCCTTCATCGATCTTGTCTGATTCAGAGTGATTGTCTAGTATTATCGGTCTATTATACGTAGTCATTGAAAGTAGTTCAAAGCGATTCCCATAATCTAAATTTCCCAGTTCACTTCAATATTCAAAGGGATGATAGATACTGTTTGGCAGCGGCCACAGCCTCCTCCACCTTATCGACATTGGCACCGACACCTTGAGCAGAATCTTCCTTCCCACCAGCCTGGAAACAAGTGAGTTTCGTGTCCTGACAGCGAACAAGCTAGTTACCTTCCCACCAAGGACATCCGTAACCTTTCCTGCCCACGTCCTTGCATCAACACCCTTCTGCTTCAATTCAGGCGAGACGAAGTTGACGTGGGCGACCTTGCCGCCTTGCTTATCTGGGCTAAAGAGATACACAGACTTGCCCAGTTTCCTGGCCTGCAGAACCGCACTTGACAAAGGCTAGAGTGCCAGACGTTGAGGGAGTAAGTCGGAGGGGGACAAGCGAAAAACGTACTTTAGCATTGCCTTCCACATCCAGGATAGCGATATAGGTATCAGCCTTCTCGTTCTCCTTAAAGTATTGCTGGATACTGTCAACCGCCTTTGATTTTAGTTAGCAAATGGACTTTTCTTCGCTATCTGGCACGTACAAGTTTGTTCAATGCGGCCTCCTTCTCCTTGATGTCTTTGTCAAACGCCTTGCGGATGGTGTTTAGCTTGTCCTTGATCTCTGCCTTCTTCAGGACCGATATATCCGCCTGATTGAGTTCCTATAGCGAATTATATGAGCCTACGTTAGGCAGACCATCCAGAACATTACTCACGACAGTGAACGCCTTCAGAGCGGTATCCTTCTCCTTACCAGTGAGCTGATCGATGAACTTGAGCTTGGCTTCGAGGTTGTCGGCAACACGAGTGACTTCGTGAGCTTCGTGACCAGTAACGGCGACTATCCGACGGATGCCCTTTGCGATACCAGACTCCTCTGTGAGCACAAACCCTTTGATATCTCCGGTCTTTGCGACATGCCTACAGTAAATCAGCACGAGAGAAGAGACCCGACGAGTAAATTAGACTAACGTTCCACCACAGAACTCGACGCTGGTTTGCCTCCACTTGGGATTCTGGATATCCTTCGCAATCTCTTCGACATCGAATTCAAGGGTGACTACACGAACAGGATCGGGGTATGTCTCCCCGAATACAGCGCGTAAGCCAGGTATGACGCGAGCCGTTGTCAAGTCGAGCTCCTTGCTGAACACAGGAACGTTCCTTCGAATCCAATCAAGTGACATGGTTTCGATCTTTGCTAGCTCAGGTAAGGAGATTTGGGCTTTGTGAGAGAAATCGAAGCGAAGTTTCGTTGGAGCGACCAAGGACCCCTTCTGGTCTATATGATCACCCAACACTTCACGAAGGCAGTAATTGAGGATGTGGGTAGCGGTATGATTGTTGCGCAAAGGCCAGCGACGAAGCTAGCAAAACCTCAGTATCGAGTTCTTTCGTCCGCAGTACAAGGAGCCAGTCACCTCATCATAGGAAGATACTACTTGATCGCCAACTTTAAGCTCGCCGTATTTGAGATGGCCTGTGTGCAGAACATATCCATTATACACCTGGACATTGGTCACCTCAAAGTCGGCGACACCGTCAACAACTATATTCCCAGTGTCGTACTCCTGTCCACCCGATTCGGCATAGAAACTGGTCTTATCCAGCAAAATGCCAAATGAGGTGTCTTCAGGTATGTCGGACGTCGACGGGATAAATTGCTTGTTGTGGAAGATGGCTTTGACCGTGGCATCGATGTTGCCGAGATCTAGAGAATATCATCAGGGTCTTGCCTGACTTCCGGTGCGTCTAGACGTACTGAATTTGGCGGAATCGTCCGTCTTCGGTACATCATTATTCTTCTCGAGCGAGGCAAGGTCATGCACATCGAGTTTGACTAGATCTGTATTCCCCTTCTTCACAGCACCTTTGCTAGCCTCTTTCGACCACGCCTGAGCTTCCTCGAACTCTTTCTCGTTGATGCCCAACCCAAGTTCTTCTGCCATGAGCCGTGTAAGATCCACAGGGAAGCCGAAAGTGTCGTACAGCCGCCACACGTCTTTCCCGTTCAGCTCCTTCCCGCCTTGCTCCTTCACACGAGCAGCATACTGGTCAAAGAGCTTTTCACCGCGGTCGAGCGTACGTGAGAAGGACTCTTCTTCCTCATCAAGAATCTCCTTGAGTTCGTCAAGCTTCTTCGTGATTTCGGGGAATACGTGACCCTTGGAACGACGAGGCCTTTTAACACTCCTAAAACGAAGATAAAGATAGAAGCAAACGTACCATGTCGTTGACAACAGCGGGCATTAGTGATGAAAAGAACGAGCCGATGTTGACACCAAGTTTCTTCCTTGCATAGCGGGCGCCGCGACGCAGGATTCGCCTGAGGACATATCCACGCCCAACGTTATTTGGAACACCTCCGTCACTCAGGGCGAAGGTCAGTGTCCGCACATGATCAGCAACAACTCGGTAGGCAGTGTCAATTCCGTCCTTGTCGTCGTCGCCGAAGCGTCCTTCATACGGTCGGACGCCAGTGAGTTCTTGTACTTTGGCAAAGATTGGTGTGAAGACGTCAGTATCGTAGTTGGAGCGTTTGTCCTGGACAACGGAGACAAGTCGCTCGAAACCCATTCCGGTGTCGACGTGCTTGCTCGGCAAAGGTTTTAGCGATGAATCTTCTTCTCGGTTGAATTGGATGAAAACGTTGTTCCATATCTCCAGCACGTCTGGATCGTCCATGTTTACCAAGTGCGCGGCGTTGCGTCCCCCGATACGGTCGTAATGTATTTCACTGAGAGTACATATGGATAAAGCACAGAATATATAGCGGGGGAAGACTCACCTGCAAGGACCACAAGGGCCAGTAGCACCCATTTCTGCTTATTGATTAGTCTATGACACAAGAAATGTAAGAAGGCGCGTACCCCAGAAATTGTCTTTCGCATTGCCAGGAAGGATGTGGTCCTCAGCAACTCCTTGGTCAAGCCAATACTGTTTTGCCTCTAGATCTGGTTCAAGACCGTTCTTGGGGTCCCCTTCAAAATACGTGACATATAGACGGTCCTTCGGAAGTTTGAATACGTCCGTCAGTAGCTCCCATGAATATTGAATGGCTTCTTTCTGTCGCGCGTCAATGAGTTAATGATGGGCCACAAGGGGGATAGTTAACAATAACATACTTTGAAGTAGTCCCCAAATGACCAATTGCCCAACATCTCGAAGAAGGTATGGTGATATGAGTCCTTTCCGACATCATCCAAGTCTGTGACCGGGTTAGTTACAAGCCTGGTGCGAAGGCCCTTGTGAAACGTACCGTTATGCTTCCCTCCTGCGCGTATGCACTTCTGAGTGTTGAATGCACGCTTCAACTTGGACATGTCCGAGTGTGGGTCTACGGTACCCAGGAATATAGATTTATACTAGCAAATCCTTCAGAACTGTAACCGCGTCACGGTAATTCTTGCGCTCACCTGGTTCATGCCGGCATTTGCAAACAGTAGTGTTGGGTCATCATATGGTATCGTCGAAGACGACGGCACGAATGTATGATCCTTGGATCTGAAGAATTCAAAGAAAGCCTCCCGAACGACGGGGGCAGTCCAAGGCCCAGTGTAAGCCATCGACGGCCGTGCGGTTGAAATAGGGCGGTAACGGAAGGATGTAAAGGATCGATGTAGGAGATCAGGAGCAAGGAATGAGAATCTGCATCTCAGCAGCATTCAGTTTCCTGTCACCGATAGCAGGTGACTCGAAGTGGATAATCGATTATTGAGTCACGCGCTCAAAACCAATTCGACTCTTGCCCGGAACGTCCAACTACAACTAGCGCCTATGCCCCGACTACCGCCTTCATTGGCCCGTCTTTTGTCGCGGCCACCGTCGCTGCAGACTGTTTCGTCTACGTTACGGCCATTCGCCGCTGCCTCCGCTGCCTCGGCCGCGAACACCATAACAAAATTACCATTCATCACACATCCATTCTTGAAATCTACGACTCCGTCTTTTTTGACGTCGGCATGGTCGGCCACGTCTCTTCAGCCACCGAGTATCCTATGGTCTGTAGTACAGGCGCGGTTTGGTGCTCGCGGGGCTGAATACCAGCCCTCACAACGCAAGCGCAAGCGCAAGCACGGCTTTTTGGCGAGGAAACGCAGTGTGTCGGGTCGAAAAGTCCTAGCTAGACGGCTGGCGAAAGGACGGAGATATTTGTCCCACTAGTGCTCATACGCATGGTGCGTTAACTGGGGTTTTGTTTGGAACATGATCACCGACCTTCCCCTTGTTCCAGACAAGGTCTTCGCCTCTCCATCGCTCTGCTTGCAAGGTCCAAACCAGCGGATTTACTATTTATCTACATGCCCTTCCTGTAGACTCGTCATGTCATCTAATTTTCTGGTTTGGTGCAATATCAGTTGCTGGTAGCATGGGTGTCCACTGTCCTGGTTTTTTTAGCAAGACTCGAAAGGCTTATATTACCTCAGTCACTTTCAGACGTTTACACGACGCTATTTCCATACAATTCCCTTCGCTCACTCGGCCTGCCTTTTGCCACAGCTCCTAGCCCCTATTGAACACGATCACATGATGTTTATTGTCTAAATCAGATTGTTTACTCCGCGTCCGACTTCGACTCAGTTGCTCCTCTGTTCCGTCCACCATCGTATCAGTCCCCGTCCCTTGCAGCTCATTCAATTCTTTTGCTCTAGGACATTCATTATCACCGTCAATCCGTAATTTACTGGAAACCATGTTCAAGCGCCAAGTCGACGATACTTTGGGCACTGCTCTGACAACTCCCGAAACAGAGGAAACTTGGGATAAGATTGCTAAAGCTATCGACTCCCTCGCAAAATTCTTTGACGCCTGTGAGGACCCACCAGAGGGGCAGGCTGTCATGCGCACATACGCTAGACCTATCATCAGCGCAATGAACTCGGAACGAGGAAGACTGTCAGGACCTGCAATCAACCTCGTCGGCGTCGCTGCATCAATCCTTGGAACAGATTTCGAAACTATCCTTAGCACATATCTACCACCGTTGCTTGTCCTTTGTGGTCGCACCAACAAAGTCGTCCTCAACCGCGCTCGGACTTGCATTCGCTCAATAATAGAAAACACTCAATTGGCCAGCATCCTCCCTATCCTCATGCACGATGCACAAGACAAATCAGTAACCCTTCGACTCGTAGTTGCTGAATCCATGCTCGCCTGCTTATCCATCCTCAATCCCCCGGACCTAGAACGCGAGGTCAGGGCAAAGGAAATCGAATCCAGCATCCGTTTAGCAGCCAATGACGCCTCTGCAGATGTTAGGAAGGTTGGAAAGCAGTTGTTCGCTGCTTACCAAGTTCTGCTCCCGGAGAGAGTAGAGAGGTGAGTAACGCTCGTGTCAATTTGGGATTCTACAGCTAATATCTCTGTGTAGGTTTTCTGCCCCTCTTTCACCAACAATCAAGAAGTGCCTAGGTATTACAGCGAAAGCGCAAGCCCCTCGATCCCGTTCCCCCTCTCATTCACGTCCGCCGTCATCACGTTCAGTCCATTCTAATCGCGATCACCATGAGCCTCCTGCACCAGTTATCAAGGGAAAAGCACGTTCGGCGAAGGCTGAAGAGGCTCACAGTTCACATCAGCGATCGATGTCAACTCAGGTTTCTACACATCGGACTATGGAGCACGCAGGTCTATCCAAGTCAGGCCCGAGTAGACTAAAGGCTGAGCGACCGGTGAAGGACTCAATGCCTCCCCCAGAATTTATTCCTGTACGGCCGGCTGGTGCACCATCAAGACAGCCCTCGTCATCCTCACTGAATGGTTCTCGTTCCACTTCAACACGTCCCGCTCCTCAGCCATCGGTACCTGGGCCCTTCCGCCCAGAAAAGTCGCAACCAGCTTCCCTAAGGCTTATCCAGACCAAGGATTCCACAGCTGCTGAAAAGCATGCTATGCCTAGTGGTCCTCGCAGGGTGATGCTCCCCGACCCCGACCCAGAGACTTTGGAGAAAGCAAAGACTAAGGTGGCGGCGAACAACGCCGCTAGCACGTCGGCAGCGGTCACTCAATCCGTCCCAGCTGTAAAACCCCAGTCCTTCGCTCCTCTTAAACGTACGATGTCACGCGCGCAGCTTAATACCAAAGTAACGGAGAAGCCGAAGCCTGTCGTAGCAGCTTCGAAACCCGCTGCCTCGTCAACCACCTCGAAGACAGTCGAAAAGACTGCGAAACTCAACAAAGCTCCTGAATCAGCTACGGCCGCGACTTCGGGTTCCAAGGTAAACACTGCGGCTGTCAAGGGCAAGGGTTTGACGGCGCCAACAATAGCCCAAGCGTCGAAGATGAAGGCCGCTGTAGAAAAGAAACCCGCTGCGAGCACGTCGACGGCTAAGCCAACTTGGGGTGGCCGCCCTGCCCCTCCAAAGAAACCTCAACCTGCGCCTGCGGCTACCAAAGCCGTCGCCCGTAAGCCACCTATCCCCCCACGGACTGGCCAACTTCCTAGGCTAATAAAAGTCAATCCTACGCAAGTTCCCCTACCACCTTCACCAAAGGCTGGAGCTAAGAAGCTCAAGCCGAGTCTCAGCAAAGCATCCATGAAGGAACAACTGCCGACTCGCACCCCTACACCAAACCTCATTCCTCTCCCAGGTTCTCCTTCCCCTACACCAAGCCCTTCACCGACGCCAGACGCGGAGGCAGAACCCACTGACGTAGATGAGACAGAACTTGTCGATGAGGGGAAACCACAACAAACCACGACGGCGCCAGCCGACGATCCCGGCGTCACCGAAGAAAGAGCAACCACTCCAGCAACCCCAGATGTAACTGAAGAAGAGGGTCCCGCTGAATTGCAGATCATCCTTACCGCTAGCTCTCCTTGCTCAGATGCTCCTTCGTCCGCCGCACCTAGCACCCCACAAACAAATCAAAAGGGTCGTCCTATGCTAGGCCAAGAGAAAACACCGATCTCTGCTCTCCTCGCCTCCATTCAAGAGGGATTCATGTTCACCCCTGGGACACCCGTATCTCCATCCGCGCCGTATGTAGCTCGCGTCAAGGCCGCTGAATTGAATATGGATGAGGTACTTGGAGATCGAAGAGACTCGTGGGCTGAGACGAGGCATGTGCTGGGCTTAGAGGACGATGAAATTCCATTTGGAATCAGCGGTGTCTTCTCAAAGAGGGGGAGAGAAAGAGAGGCGCTTTCTAATGTCAAAGTCAATCAATAACTGGTAGTTGGCGGGTAGTTTGATTATATTTTGGTTGCTTAACTCACTTGATATCGATGTTTTTATGTTATGCTTTCTAATACTTAGTTTATTTATTTCTGAATTGCTTGGGGAAGACGTCCTGGGCGCTAAGCCTGACTTTACATTCCAGAACACAGAATGGGTGGCGCTGCGTCAAAAGGTGCTCGGACTCTGCCAAAACGCGCTCCTCCAACATGGGTCGGTGCACGAACGCCTCAACAGCCCACGGAAACTCCAAAATTCAATGCTCAAGCTGAGCTATCCAATACGCCGTCTCCAGCACCACGAGCGAGCGAGACGAAGAACGAAGGCAAGTTGTGATTCGACGTTTCCACGAACGCGTCTTTTGACAAGATGATTCCTTAGCAATTGAAAAAGATGGATTTGACCCACATTTCCTCTCCAATCTATCGCGAATGGGGCAGGTTAAGGTGGATCATCATATGCAGGCTGTCCGACCAGTAAGTAATCATATTGGGTGTTCAGATATCTCTCGTAATACTGATACTGTATAGGCTAATGATGCTACTCGGATATTTGAGACAAGGCAGCGTGCCGAAGAGCAAGCTTCCACCTCGCAGCATCAGACCGGACGCATCGACGCCTACTCGCTCGCTGACCTCCTGGACGCACGTAAATCATGTACTTCACCCTCCGACCTTCGCCAACTCGCCGAGAAGTATCGCATGGACCCAGGAGTTGTCGAGGAGCTGTCGCGCAACGTGAATAGTCCGAGCGTTGATAGAAATAAAGTGAGGACCGAGATAGGGAAGGATGGGGAGGAGCTTGTCTCCGTCACTGTGAGTGCACCGAATCCTTGGCTTGCGAAGGACGTGATTTTGACATGAATTAGGCTGCCTGGATTGATCCTCCCATATCACGATGATTGGAACTACTACCCAGCGTGATGCCTCGCAGCATCCAGCACGGACATTCTAGATCTGTTGTACTATGAAAGGTCACATCACCCCGTAATACCTGCAATAATGACAGCTCACCCGACTTCTTTTCTGGAATGTTTTGGCTTGACCACACGACTGGGTGGGTATATGCCTTGAGAATATCGTTCTCAAGCTTCGTTTGGGAGAAGTGGTAGGCATCTATTCTGTGGCATGACACCCTTTCCGTACTTCTCGTTCTCCCGGGAAATCTTTCAAGGGCAAATAGTTCAACTGCCTGACAGCGACACAGATTATCACGTCGCAAATCTATGCAATCGTCCAAGCATGGATTTGTCTTCGACCCGACAATCACCGTTGGAAAGTCCACCATGAAGCCCGAATGGAATCCTTGTGAGGATTTTCCATATCCTCACTTCTCCCACCGATCGACTCTTCTAGTGATGCCCTGTCAGCTGCTGGCCATTTGAGCCATTTCACCGATGTTGATCCAACTAGGATGTATATAAGACGAAGCACGACGGCGATTGACCTCTAGTGTCCTCTACAGATATGAAGTTCCCAGTGTCCCCGGTGTTAGCGATCGCATTTTCGCCTCTGCTTAGGGCTTCTCCTTTGGTGCGTAACAACTATTGATGTGTACGAACTGACTGGCATATGCTGCATGTGTACAGACAAGTGCGCCTGCAGGCACGACCACTGGCCCGTCTGCGCCCAGCGAGACGGACAGTTGTTTTACGCAAATTTTCGCGGTACCAGCGCCCTCCCCGTCATCCACTGGACCGTACGTTCCGCTGGTAAGTGCTTATACACAATTAGTCTTCATTTCTCTGTAGTGTTGACTAAGGCCGTTGTCAGTGGGGAATATGCGGTGGTACGTTCTATCCTCGCAGTATCACTTTTAATACCAAGTGCTTGATTAGGTATAGCCCACACTGAAGGGCCGACCGAGTGCGTCCCAGGAGCCGTTTGCACTGTCCTCAACGATGTAAGCAGCCCGTCATCTCGCAACTCGGGTTATATCCAACCCAGTCATTTGCTAGTTCTGGTTCCAATGCTTGCCTGGACCGGCAACTTCAACCACAGCACCAGTTAGTACGCAGATTATATGCTCATGATGATAGATACATATGATCTTTAATGAGGAGCCCTAAATATTGTAGTTATCTTAGCTTACATCCATTTCGGTATCTGAAACCTCCCCTCCGTTGAGCAACAGCTCAGCGGCTTGACGCAGTGTAGCGATTTTAGTTCGCAGAACGCTAAGCGCTTCTGGGAGCAAGCGCTCCGGTACGTAAGGACCTTCGGATTCGACGTTGACTATGCATAACGAGAAAATGTCAACTTCCGAGGTCTACCAATGGAAAAGAACATACAGATAAAATGGTCTCTAACTCTTCCCAATTCCACGCACCCAGCAAATTCTGGATGCCGAAGCACTTCTCGGGAAACGGTGTCTTTGCGTGGGTCAGCCACGCTAACAGCTTTTGTCACAGGATCAACGTGTATGACCCCGGGGGCGAAGCACTGCTGGAATTTGGTAACTAGATGCGGGGGAATCGGTTTTTCAGGATTGAGTTTGATTGAAGGGAGAATTCGATAGGAAGCCGTTGCTGCTCACGAAATCAGTGCATAGACACTTATGAAGGAGCTGTGTCATACTTACCAACAGGGCTAAACTTTGCGTGGTCACCACCAAGGCCCTTCACTGCGTGCATTTCTATTTTTATGCTTTGACCAGGGCGCAGCTTCGCCAGGACGATGTTACTATTTGTAGCCGCTGGAGGATTATCGATGAAGACGTTGACTTGCTCTCCCTGTGGTTGCCATACTAAATCTTTAGACAACACTTCGTGGTTGATATACAATTCGGAGTCTTTGGGAGGCTCTCCCTTGCTGTCGTATTTCGGGGCGTCAGGACGTCGCTGACAAGTGACGTCCAATTTAAAAACCATAGTATTCCGATCTGTCGCGTCGTTTCCTGCCGTGGTGATAGTGGGTTAGGTTTCGTTGATAAGTAAAAGGCACACCAACCTTGTCGTACATCCATTACTGCCGGGTCGACATTTAACGGGACAAGCCCTATCCTATGTGAAAGGACTTCGTCTGCAATGACAGACGTGTTGTCCCATATATAGACATGCTCTATGCAGATAGTTGGTACCTAAAAGCTCCAATAGCCGTGAGATTTAATACAGAGGTGCACTGAGAACTAGTACCCATACCTCTGCAATCATGATTCGGCGTAGGGCATTTGCTATTGATGCATCGACTCTGACCAAATCGAATTCTATTGACCGATTTGACAATCTTTGTATTTTCACTGATAATTTCTATTCAACAAGTCGGCTCTGAGTCAGTTATTCAGTGACTTGCAGAAGGCTATGAGATACAGAACATACATTTTTGAATCGTTCCAAGTCCCACGACTGGTCCTCATCGGGCGCATGACCAGGGAAATCGGTACTGGATACATTGCTGACACGCTCCGCGCCGATATGGACGATTCGTCGAGCTTCCTCATCGACTTGCATGATAGATAATACAGAAATGCAGGGGCTGTCAAAAATTAAGGATGTCGTGCGAAATCCATGTCACTCAGTCACGTTCGCGACGCGACTCGTCACGCGCCGTTGGCGCACTCTATGCCTCGACCACGATGTCGACAGAGAAGGAACTACAAGAAGCTATGCAAGTACCAGCATCACCGCGAAACGCGATTGCGCTAATATTCCCTGCAGTAAGCTGATCAGGGACATGGGTCCAATCATCGACCCAGAGGATGATTTCAACACCATTGTCATAGCTGAGGACAACATATCAGCCGCAGAAACGCGTAAAAAGCAAGCGCTTGAGGAAGCCTACGCGACGCTCAAATGTACGTTCTCAGAATTGACTCAGTGTTAGATACTGAACTTCGGGTATAGCTCTATCTAAGATCCTTGATGCTGCTCGTGTATCCTCCACAAGACCACCATCAGTTCCTTCGGCAGAAGTTCATACTGCGACAATGAACGAGCTAGATTCATCTCGACTGTCGCTCGCTAAGGCAGTCAGCGATGCTGAGGGTCTTGTCGCCAGCAAAGAGGCCGAAGTAGCTGCCCTCAAGGAGGAAGCTCGTCGCCTTGAGCTTTGCGATCCCGCTTCGGAACACGAGAGAGATTTAGATGGCAGAGCGTATGCACTCACTTTGACCAGAGGCACTGCGCGAAACTCACAACTACTTACAGGCTCCGTCTTCAAATATACAATGGTCTTGGATTCACCCCCGTCCCCGACAAAGATCGAAACGCCTTCAAGATTCTAGTCAGTGCGTGGATATACCGACATACATTCTGTCTGTGGGCTCATAAATTAAACAGATTCTGGCTCAACTGATCTGTACTCAGTCCCTGTTACGCTTTCCCACACAGATTGCGAGCAAACAAATCACCTTTGGGACTTAGCTAGCCGTTCATCTTAGAACCTGCTCAGATGTAATCACTGCCAGTCATGACGCGCAACTTTTGATTGTACATCACCTTTGCTAGCTTTCCTTATCTGTTCTGACCTTTGATACTCAAGGGTCCCACTCAGTGTACCAAAAATCGTCCACCAATGTTCTTTTATCGTATATTATCTAGATGATCTCTGGATGCTAGTGATCATCGTGTAGCCGTAAACCCAGCACTCCACACGAGACGTCTTCCAAAACCACGGACATGGCAAAGGCGTACGTACGCCTGACATTTTGAGACTAACACCCAACTTTGGAATTAGATCGTTCTACCCACTTTAATGGAAGTACTTGGTCGCATAAGGCTTTACTTTGAACCATGCTTCATCCAACGCCTTCACAACGTCCTCGGCTATAAGTAGTTCAAAGTGTCAGCGAACGGATGTATGGTTCCCTAATTCGAGTCACTAACGCAGTGGTCCTTTCTCAAGGTCGACCAAATTCTGCTAAGCTGTCAAAAGAGGAGCAAACTCCTGACAGAAGTGATTTGACGAACCTGCTCGATATGCTTCAAACTAGATGCACCTATCAAAATAGCGTCGCCGTATTCACGTTTCATAAGACTATGGTTGGAAACCCAGCGCAGAGAAATCTCTGCGAGAGTTAAATTGTGGACGTCTGCCACTTTCTTGATTGAAGTGAGCGCTCCGAAATATGTGTCGTTCCAGTATCTAAGTCCGGTTAGTGAAGTATTTCAAGCATTTTGAAAGTACACTAACCGGTCCCTGTAAGCCTGGTTGATGTCTCATTATCTATCCATTGATAGTCAGATAAACCGCCTCCTTACCTTGCCTTGCGTCCTCTCGGGATCGAACCGTGACCCCTTCTCAGGTTGTCCATCAGGACTGAGGTATCTGTCGGTGAAGAAACCGCCGGCAACTATGGACCCACGTCTTAGTTGCAGTAGTATTTGAGGGAAGGTTGGTACATACGAGGATTGAATTCATAGAAAGCAATGCCGAATTTTCTGAGGCATGGGAAGAGTTCCGGTTCTACATTACTGTGCCATGGATATGTGAGTTTGTATTTCCATCCGAACCAACGGACACGAACCGATGGATAGCGTTGTAGATTCCTTGATATACTGTTGGGAGAATATATCCATTTGCCTTACATATTCCTACGATCTCAGCGACTTCCCATCTAGGATACTATTTCAGTCGAGTCCTAAAAAATCACTAAGCAAAATAGGACTCACGCCGCGTAATTACTGATTCCGAAGCGCTTGAAATGACCCTCCTTGTAGAGTTCATCGACCGCCTTCATCGTGACTTCGTATGGAACGGTCCTGTCGGGTGCATGTAGATACCACATTTCGAGGGTACTGATGGATACATTAGTTTGCCCCATCCAAGCGCAGGTGAAGAATACCTACTCGATATTGAGGGCCTTCTTAGATGCTAAGAGATGTGTTCTTAACCCCTGTGTGTGATCTCAGCCCCTGTTGCACATGGACGTAGAACGATATACCTGGGGATCATGAGAGAATCCATGCGACTATGATGGGTCAGGTCAGGCTGAATTGGAGTACAGTTCGTTATCTGGGACACACGCACCCTCCATGGTACAAGCTTTGTCTCAATCTTCAAACCGCGTCCCTTATGGTCGATTTTGCCAAGGTATTCTTCGCTTGTACCTCCGGCGTATACCCTTGCAGTGTCCACCTGTAAGGCACTTTGAGTTAGAGGTACTACTATGTATTAGGGAGATCGTATCACCGACCTCGGAATGACCATGGGCTTGAAATACATCGAGAATGGCTTCGACATCTTTGATATCATGGACTCTGGCACCCTCTTGACCTTCCGCTCCGAAAGTCATTGCACCCTGATAAATAGATTGAACATCATCAACTATCAATGTCCCAAACTGAAGGTCGCTTACCATAACTACGTTGAGAATACTCTTCTGCGCTGACATTTTGAATATGGTATGTGAATGGGCGGGCACTCTTGTTGAGAGTGAGGAAAGATGGCCATACGCCGTACTTCTTTTATATTTAGAGGTTCGAAATGCATGTGGGCTCGCGCGATAAGTTCGCAAGCTGCTATGTCATCTTGCGTGCGCTGAGATTAGATAAGGGGCATCAGCTGTCACCTTCGGCAATAGTCGTCCGGAGGGGGCGGGCGGGGGAGGCTCGTCATTGAAATATTGACCACTCAAACTTCCCTCGCCTTGGTCAATTAGCACCTCACCAGAAACCTGAGGGGAAAAGAGGCTTCAATACTTGAATCCCATGCTACTAAGGAAACCACATCTCTCTGAGATTGAACTCACAAGTGTTATTCAGAGGCAAGTCAAAGGAATTGAAGGGCGCTCCCATGCATAATCGCTCCCAAACGTGATGATGGACTCAAGTACTGTCGTAGTGAGTTTGTCGTAGTACACCCTTTATACAAATGTTGTTGAGATCAAGTATGTCTTGTATTGTTCAAATATCGTGTCATTGCTCTGTGACATTGTGGTATAGAGACGCGCAACCTCTTTAGTGGTAGTATCGCGTAGAGTACGGCTTTACTTTGAACCAGGCCTCGTCCAATGCCTTTACGACCTCCTCGGCTATAGAAAACAAGGTCAGTGCAAGCCCAGATATTTCCAGGAGGACTACTAACGTAAAGGCCCCTTCTCGAGGTCGACGAGGTTCTAGGTAGCGGATTTTAGAAGTAAGTTGAGTAGGCTGCGGATATTTGAACGAACCTGCTCGATGTGCTTCAAACTCGAAGCTCCAATCAAGATCGCGTCCCCGTATTCGCGTTTCATCAGGCTATGGTTGGAGACCCAGCGTAAAGAAATCTCAGCAAGAGTCAATTTGTGTGTGTCGGCGACCTTTTTTATAGATGACAGGGCTTCAAAGTATGCGTCGTTCCAATATCTGTGCGGTCTCTTCAATATCATTCAAACCCTCGACATCAACAAGCGGACTTGCCGGTCTCTGTATCCCTGGAAAACGACTCGTTAATATATTTTATCAGAGGTTGACTGAACACCAACCTTCCCTTGAATTCTCTCGGGATCGAATCGTGACCCTTTCTCGACTTGGACATCAGGACTGAGGTACCTATCAGTAAAGAAACCCCCAGCGACTACGGGGCAAAGAATGTGCAGCTCAAAGATATATTTATGTAAGAAAGAGATGAACACGTACGGGGGTTAAATTCGTAGAATGCAATGCCGAATTTTCTGAGGCAAGGGAAGAGTTCTGGCTCAACATTACTATCAGTTAGGCAAGTAGTCAGCGAAACTAATCTTCATTCCGTCTAATTAAATTGACTGACCGATGAATGGCGTTGTAGAGTCCCTGGTATACCGTGGGCAGAATGTAACCGTTCGCCTTGCATATACCTACGATCTCGGCGACTTCCCAGCTAGGGGTTGCGACTTTGCTTGAGTATACGTTCTTATACATTAGTGATAAAGGTGAACTCACGCCATGTAATTACTGATACCGAAACGTTTGAAGTGTCCCTCTTTGTAGAGTTCGTCGACGGTCTTCAACGTGATCTCGTAAGGAACCGTTCGATCGGGAGCGTGGAGGTACCACATTTCTAGGCAACTGAAAGGAATCTCAGTGACGCTTGACTTGGTATTAGGGTGGCCATACTCGATATTGAGTGCTTTTTTGGACGCCAGAAGATTCCTTCTCAAGCCCTATGCAATGTATAAACATCAAGCCTAACGCTCCTAAGACATGCCATACCTCTGGGTCATGGCTCATACCCAGTTGCTAGATAGAAAATTGAACTGAGATACAGTGGTTGCTGCAGGGGACATCGTATGCACCTTGAACGGTATAAGTTTAGTCTCAATCTTCAAGCCGCGAGTCTTGTGGTCGATCTGACTAAGATACTCTTCACTCGTTCCTCCCGCATACACTCGCGCCGTATCCACCTGCAAAATTTGGTCAATCGGAAATCATAGAATACCGAGGGTGAATCGACTTACCTCGGCATGACCATGAGCTTGGAACACGTCTAGTATGGCTTCGACATCTTTGATATCATGGACTCTAGCTCCTTCTTTTCCCTCCGCTCCGAAGGTCATTGCCCCCTATCATCCATGGGTCAGTACATTCACCAAAATAAAGAACCTGAATAAAGTTCCGGTGCTCACCATAACGACATTGAGAACACTTTTCTGAGACATCTTGGTTCTAATCTGCTTGTGGAAAATATATGATTTACCATTGGTTTTATAGTAAGAGCGGCAAGGAAGCCGTTGGGACGCGTAGCGTCCGTTATTTTTGGGACTCGCTCTGTCATCTTATCATCCATGTCTAGTCATGCGCGGTTATGATATCGGTTCCGTCTGGACTTCGCGGATCGAGGTTCTCTGGGATTTTTCCAAATTTCCACAGACATTGCTGCGTAGGGCCACAAAGCATGGCCACGAGTCAAGATAGTGATATAATCGAATAGATAGACTGCAATTTGAGCTGCAGCGGAGGTCATACTAAATGTAGTTATGACCGAAGGAGGGCTCATGGTTTGCTGTTCATGGGGTAAGAGCGCAATGTCAGACTACATGATAATTGTCTGCAAATCGTGCCTACCTCATTCAATAAACCAGTGCAACGCGGGGACGCTCGCCAGTTAGTGACAACTAAGTGTCAGGCAAGTGAACGACAGTCTCAAAGTTAAGCGCCCGGGATCTCGTGGGAACCAATGAGCGTGCAGGCATTCCGAAATCTACAACCTTTCCTCTCATCTTTGTGTAATTCACCATGTTCGCCGCAAGATTGCCCCGACGACTACCAGTTAGATCATGGTCGGCGCGTCAAATAGCGACGACCAGCGCGAGGCGGTCGGATGCCCTCTTCGTTGTGCGTTTCTCCTCCGTATAATGAAGCCGTCAACTCACGAATTTCATGCACTAGCACCGCGACAATGCGTACAACAATCCCAAGGTAGCAGTGGTGCAATTCTGCAACGAAGTGGCGCTTAACTTGCCTCTCAGATACCGTTCGAGTTCACGCCGGAAAACATGAAGCGTGCGGAGGACATCATCTCCCGGTATCCTCCCCAATACAAGAAGGCTGCAATCATTCCGCTCTTGGACCTCGGGCAGCGGCAGAATAAAGGCTGGACCAGCATCAGCGTGATGAACTATGTCGCTAAGCTTGTGGAGGTCCCCCCAATGCGTGTGTACGAAGTCGCGACGTTTTATACTATGTTCAATAGGTGAGTGACGCTCTCGCCTTGTTGCATTCACGAGCTATATATTTTGCAGGGAGCCGATAGGCGAACATTTCGTACAAGTCTGCACGACGACGCCATGCATGCTACAGGGATCTGAAGGCGTATTAGACACCGTTTGCAAACAGTTGGGTGGAATTAAACCGGGACAGACCACGAAAGACGGCAAGTTCACTGTGGTCGAAGTTGAATGTCAGGGAGCGTGCAGTAACGCTCCCATGATGGTTATTGGCGACGACTTCTATGTGTGTAATTCCTTGAAATCCCTTCACGTATCTAATACCACTGCAGGAGGACCTTTCGGTAGACACCACCAAGAAGATCATCGAAGCGTTCCAGCGGGGCGAGAAGCCCAAGCCTGGCCCACAGAGCGGTAGACTCACGAGCGAGAACTCTGCTGGCCTCACTACTCTCACTTCGAAGGTGTGTCAAAGTGCTGATTGGTTTTACTATATTGCAGATCTAACTGGTCATGTCCTCAGCCTTACGGTCCCGGCGAGTTCTGTTTACCAGAATTCCAGTAGATTCATCAGTTGTACCATGCTATGATTAATAATGCTAGAGTCAACAACAGCGCCACGTCGGCGACAACCCATTCAACTTCGTAATCCAATCCAATCGTAAACCGTCGTCAGTTAGTCGTCTCCTTCGCCATCATCGTAACCGTGCGCGCCCTCACCACCTTCGGGCAACCTGGTAATGATATAACTAGACGATATTTAGTTCCCAGCGGATGAGTACACACAAGAAGACGCACTTAATTTCCTCCTTCAGATCTTGGCAGTAGGTGTCTATAGATTCAATGGACTCAGCGATTGTACAGCGCCGAAGTGTGTGCTACACACCGAGAGGAAGATCACTTTTGTCGTGGCCTAGAAATTAGGGTAAGCGAAATAAGTAGACGAAGAAATCGCGTTCGTACCAAATGGCATTTCAATCTCGTCGGCAATGCCTTCAATACCCATCAGCGTGAACGCAACTAATGTTACGGCCGGAATGGTGATCCATCCGAGATCGTTGACCAAAGTAAACGGTAATGCGAAAAGATATAGAGTGATGCATTGTTTCAGATGAATTCCATCTGCACGCCTCTTAGTCGTTGATTTCTTTGGGTTGAATAAGACGTACATGATTTGGGTATCGGAGTATTGGCGACGCGTTCCATTGAGCCGAGTTGATCAACCATCGACTGAATCCTAAAAAGACTCCCATAAATATTGGCGCTGGATAGACAAGACAGAGTCCTACAATTGATTCATAGCATTCATGCCTGTGCTAAAGTTAGACAAGAATTCTGTTGGAATGGCGATCTGACGACATACCGGCTGGGCCAATGGTCTCGACGAACCCATCACGTCTGAACTCATAAATAGTCCTCGTGAGCTGATGGGAGATGCTGGAGTGGCAGCCTGATCAGCCCGTCATGATGTAGAGCACGACGCAAGTTGCCTCACATTAACGGTAGAGGAAGCGACGCCTCGTAAGCTTGAAACGGATGGAACTCCACAGTCCTATGGGTCCCTCCCAAAAGAGGTGTGGTGGTGCCCGAAATCTTGGGGTTGCTTCGCTTGACCCGAACCCGCTTGGTGGCATCAGGGGACGAGCGTCCGCTCTGACTATCATCACTCCTCCCCGAAGAGGCATCACGCGTCGCGGAGTAGTTGAATGTCTTCCCAGTCTTCTGGGTATTGTAACCTGTTTCGTCAAATCGAGAGAAGGAAGCGGGCAGTACGCCTTCATAGTCGTCCCAATGAATTCCGTCTTCACCCCGAAGGTAATGCTTGACTGCGAAAGCGAAAGAGAGACAGAGATGCAGGGCCTCAATCTTGCGTCTGTGTAGCTGAGATGGAGTCACATTTGAGACGGGCGTCTTTCCTTTGACGCCGTTTGGCTGGTCGCCAGCTGGAGGGATACCAACATTCACCCAAATGAAGCGGGTGAGATTGCGAACATTAGAAGTCATCTGAGAGAAGCATTTGCGGCCCTCCCAGTATCTGTCATAAGATGTTCTACAAAGCAGTTTAGCGTCCGTCGAACAAAACAAACGACGACGCACGTATTCCTGTTAATAAGTGAATCTCCGATCAGTCACGCCCAAAGGAGAGACGAACGAGAGCTCTTACCGGAAGACCAAGATGAGACCAACCTAGCAAGAGCTTTCAGCACTTTGTACGGCGATGCGGAGCAAGAAGTGACTTACCACAACAGACAGTAAGGGCACAATAGAATTCGTAAGTACCACGGCCTTTCCTTTCGACCAAGCATAAGCAACGCCAGCAGCGAATAACGTAACAGTGACGACTGGGCCGAAGATGCGTCCAACAATCTAGTCCAGTCATTCAGCTCGCCGCGTCTCTTACGATATAACGAACGATAGGCTTACACTTCCGTTTAGACGAAATACATCCGGAAGCCAAGAGTACTGGAAGACATCAGCCAAGATGTTACCGGACGAGGGGATGTGAAGTCACCTTTCTCAGGTGCTTCCTCTTGATCTTTGACTGAAGGGAGTAGTTAGCGACGGCGACGGCGTAGGGTTTCATGGTATACTAACATGCAGCGTCGGGAGCAACGACGAGAACGAACTCTTCACGGTACCACCTGGACCCGACATGGCGTTGCGAAGAAAGAATCGAGTAACTCTGGCGTGTGCCACTCAATTGGTCACGGTTGTGGCATCACTAGGGCGCTAAACTATTCAGGGCCATCAGATTCAGTGGCTCAATGATGCCATAATGGAGGTGTTTGAGGAGGTAAGCACATGCTAGCTACTGTCTAGTACATGCAAAAGTCTAAGCTATTAGAAAACTACAAGTATCCCTCTGGAGTGTTTGCAGGTAGCGCGGGAGGTTTCCAAAGAGAGGCAGCGTCTTGACAATGATTTGGACGGTAGACTGGTAGTAGTAGTAGGTCGAGACTTAATGGAAAGAAGGGGTGGGCGTAAGTAGAGGACTGTGAAGAGGAACTCGAAGGATGAGGGGAGAGGCAAGCACTAGGCCTATAGTACCGCCATATAGTGTGCGGGAACTACTTGGACTTTTCTGGGAAAGTCGCCGAGCACTAAAGTACGAGAGCCGTCGTGATATGGTAGCGCAGGGAGTGTCAAGGAGCGTCAATGCATTGGCCAGGTCGCACAAAGGAGAAAATGGCGATCCAAATGGCTCCTTCTGGGGGTTGGGTCGAGGAGAAACTGTCGAGGTGTTGAAATAAGCCTGCGAGGGTCGCGTCGAATACGATACAACAAGTAGATGGTATTGCGTTTGACTGGGACTCCAGCAAACGCATAAAGAAAAATACATGGGCGCGCGGTATAATCTTACATAGTCACGTGTACCCCTATACCCCCTGTACCGCCAAGATTGCTAAAATCTAACACTTCCCCTCAATCGACGTGCGGTACAGTGTAGACAAAGCCTGAAAATACTTCCCCTTGAACTAAAGAACCCCAAGAGGGTAACCTTGCCAGCAAAACTTGCAGCCAATGTTGTCTTCCATCACAGTTGCGGAAACCTCTTCTCCGCCTCGACGAAACGTCAAGATCTTCTTCACCTTCTTCAGAAGTCCCTCTTGCACATAGGGACTGACCTTCTCCTTCATCTTCAGGCAACAGTCAGGCCCATCCCGCCCTCCAACTACTCCCCAGGCCATCCCAATTACGACGTGATGTGCAGCAATAACGGCTCGATACCGATGAGGTAGAGCAGGGATGTCGGGTATAGGGAGTGGGAGTCGTCGTCGTCACCATCGTCGTCTTCTTCTGCAAGCATCTCGGAGCTGCGGCCGCCTTCAAGTCGATCTGCGGGCATGTCGGAGCCGCGGCCGCCTTCAAGTTCGTCTGTGATAATTATACGGCACCACACCGTCCTTCTGCAGTTGTCAACGGGGTGCTGCAACCCAAAGCTTCGTCGTCTTCGCTGCTACCGTCCTTACTTCATCATCTCGCCGTGCTGCATGCCATCTGATCACTTCCCCTGCTTCTCCTGTTATCCCACTAGTCTCTTCCACCAATCCTTGCCATCTGCACGACATCGGCTGCGATCCGGGTGCTTCAAGACTGTGAGGACGTTGTCCAGACATCTTAAAAGGGGTCTGCCAGCTTCCCGCTGCCTACGATGGGCGTGATCGCTCGCAATCGTCGAAATCGGCGTCAGAATCGCAGGTGCGCTGCTCCGGGATCCCATCTTCCGGCTGTGGTGAGCGGGAGCCACCCGCGATGCGTTTGTGTTGAAATAAGCCTGCGAGGGTCGCGTCGAATACGATACAACAAGTAGATGGTATTGCGTTTGACTGGGACTCCAGCAAACGCATAAAGAAAAATACATGGGCGCGCGGTATAATCTTACATAGTCACGTGTACCCCTATACCCCCTGTACCGCCAAGATTGCTAAAATCTAACACGAGGTTGACAGCAGAGGGGACGGGATGGTCGATAACGCAGGTCGTTGAAGCGCTGCGCGAGGTATCTCTGGAGGTTGTAAAGGTGTGTGTATGACCTGATCAATCGGTGTGATTGGTTGTGCAGCATCTGGAGACGGCAGTGGTAGAGAAAGCTCCGGAGAGACGAGATGTTGAAGATTGCAGAGCGCATTTAACGTAAGGCGATGTTGTAGGGCTGGCTTATTAGAGGCTAACCGTCTATTCGTCATTGAGTGTGCTGTAGAATTACCCAGGGCTTCTTGTGCAGGCCCGCGAGTCGATTCGCCAGAATTTCCAGGGTTCTCTTCGAGCAGCTGTCCAGACCCCCGTGGTACAGGTAAACCTTGATTCTTTTCGTCTCCACTGATCACATCGTCGCAAGAAGTGGTCGCCGAAGATTCAGTACCGCATATAGGTGACCACAAAAATTCGCCTTGAATCTGGTTATGTATAGCAGCACGGAGGCCCTCGTCTCTTCGATGCTTCGTGAAACTCTGGGCAAAGATGTGAAGGTGCTTCAATCGGGGAGAGATTCCAGTTTGACGACGAATATTGTTCTTGATATAACGCAATCTATTTGATGGTCTAACAATGAGTCGACTGAAGCTTTCGCGACGTAATTTTGGAGGGCTAATCGAGAATGCTGGAATGCGATCTAAGTACCTTCGCTTCCTGAAGATACTGATAACCCACCATGGAGAATTATCGAGTCTATATCCATACATCCACACACGCCTTTGAGGATTTCGCTCATAGTAATAGGGAGAGTGGGATTCGCTGGGAGGGTGCGTTATTTGAATGTTGGGTCGGTATGGTACAAGTTCAGGTCGGAGCTCACGAGCGTCACAATAAGATATGGAGTCACAAGTGACATCGGTGTGACACTCCACGCGATGGTGGCGCGACGCGTCTCTACTTCCAACGTCCATGATCCAGGGTCGCCACAATGTCAGCACTATCAAAGGCCGTGGAGAAGCTGCTCAAGGCAGCCAAACCGTCTAACAAGATCAAATCAGCAGAAAAAGAGAAGCTACAGGATGTCAAGACGCGGCTGAACCTATTGGTGAGGCAAATCGTGTCGGTTTGCAGCTAAGGTCCGCTAACCTCTCCCAGGATTTGTCAAGTCCATCACCTCAGATCATTGACATGATATGCTCGGTGCTGCGCGAACCGTTGATACCGATGTACATCGCCTTCCCAGAGATAACCCTCGAACTCTGTCTGCAAACCTTTTTGTCCATTTCCAAGAAGATTGCTGTAATCAAGGATCATACTGACTCACGAGCATTGCAATGGCAAGGGGCTCAGCGCTCCTTGCTTTCCGGAGTACTGGTGCGCACTTTCGCCTGAGCTATGCTAAACCCAACTTACTGGAAACCACAGGATTTCCTAGAGGAACGCAGGACAGGTACACCATACATTGAGCTCGCTGCATCTTAGACACTGAATGCGAGTTTTTTTCAGAGAAGAACCAGAGCTCTATTGCTAAAGCACTCTACTTTACCCTCTGCTCCACCTTCTTCCCTAAGGCCGCATCAAACCAACAAACTACTCAAACCGCGACTAATCTACTATCCACGGTATGTGAGATGGACAGATGCGGATTTCGAAACTTTCTAGACGCATATATCAGGTTTGTCTCCTACTTTCTGAATCGGCAGCGTCCCATCCTGGAAACCAAAGCGACCTTAGGGACGATAAGAACTTGGGAGGGTGAGAAGGCTCTTCTTTCTCAATTTGTCTATGTGTATGCTGAACGTGTTCAAGACTCCGGTTGGGACACATGTTGTTTCGAATGCGAGGCGAGTATACCCAAGACTACTTGTCGTCGCTTCCTTATATTATTCTAGATTATCTTGCCTTGGAGTCCTTGCTCAACCTTTTCGCAACGCTGCTCCCTCCTCCAAAGTCCGCCGCAAAGAGATCACAATTCATCAAAAGCGTCTTCGGAACCGCCTCCCCTACCCATATTTCCTGCGGGAAAGAGCTCACGGATATAGTGCAGAAATCACCGCTGTCTGAATGGGAAATAACGTCCGCGCGTATAATAGAAACTCTTGCGAAGAACGATATTGCCTTGTACGCCCCGTGTAATCTCTTTTTCGACAGCAGGATTAACTCCCCAGTCTACTAGCCCTCAGCCATTTCAAGTTCCAAAATTACATACATGTGGGGTCAGCTTCTCACAGCCGAACGCCACAGACAGGTTATACCTCGACACTAGGTCTTTTTTTGCAAACGTCGACAAGGTGAATATAATTCAACCCTTCAGCGTGGCAGTGGTTGACGTTGCTCAAAGGGAGATGCTTATGAAACGTTTCAAGCCCTATACAACCATGTTTCGACGCTCAATGTTGTACCCTCAAAGGATGCAACTGTTCAGCACGTAACTGTCCATTTGACGAGCCCCCCTATCGTTGGTGTATCTGTCATGAAACCGTCCGACCCGGCGGGCCCCCTTCTTCTGCGGTTTGATATCCATACTTCTGATCTAGAACGCTTTGTGAAGGCCGTACAAGCGAGAAATCTGGTACGTGGGCGTACAATGCTCGACCTTCGCTAGTTTATGATTTGGGTGTAGAGAAGAAAGGACAAAATCGTCTCCGTTAAGTCATCCTTGTGCGAGTCTACCTCGTTGGATTTCGATAGTATGGGCAAACCGTATCGCGAGCCATCCGCAAAGGTGAGTCGAAACCCTCCTCACAGATCACGCTCAACATCAATCCGCAGGAGAAAATTGAAACTATCGGTCGTAGTAAGTAACTTCTTCTAATTCAACCGTCGTACTCACTTCCGCAGTTTTCGATGAGACTCGTGATAGCTTGTTCGCCTCTGACTTTCCGGATGGGCCTCCGAATGATGCTCTCTCAGCTCTACAGCCTGAATTCCTTAAGGGCGTTAATCCTCCTTCGCCTATAACTGCTGTGGACCCCCGCCGAATATGGGAACCGGTGACTACGCCAAAGAAGAAGACGATGACTGGTCCAGTCCCCGTCAACAGCCCTCTCTACGAATCTGTATTCGGGACTTCTGACGACGAGCTTTCTGAAATATCTGAGCCCGAAGTTCTACCCAAAGGCACCCGCACTCGGCCACCGAAAGGGGATAACACGAAGCACCTGGTTCAAACGAATAAGACAGCAAGAAGGGGCAAGGCGCGCAAGATCGTCGAATCTGATGCTGAAAGCATATCCGCTGTTCTGGATAGGCCAAACGCGTTGGGCAACTCTGGACCAAAGACCAACTCCAAGGCCTTGGACTCTCAACGAAAATCTTTCCGTGTGCCACCGACTGAGGATACACCAACTGTGGAGGCCCCGCGTCCTAAGGAATTCTCAGAAAAATCTGGTGCTGCTCTTGGACCCGTAGATGGACCGGGGGACGTGGAACCAAAGAAGACGAGAGGACGACCCCGCAGGGTAGTGGCTGAGGCTCCACCCACGAAACAAGACTCCGACCAGACCACTCATGAGGCCAAACAGGATCCCAAGCAGGACGCTAGGAAACGACCAATCGTGGATCGTGACGAAGATAGATTACCTCCAAGTCCGGCGAACAAACGACGTCGCTTAGAAAATACCAACGCAGATGTAATGATACGCAAGCCTTCTGCTAGGACCGCCGCAATGCTGGAATCGCCAAAGAAAGCTGCTGCTCTGGCAAGGCGATATCGTCGCAAGGATAGGATCTCTTCCCCGGCTATAGTAGGCAGCTCAGATCCCGTGGTCGACTTCGATGATGTTCCGCACTCTGCCGTCAATGCAACGATAAACAGTGGGAGGCGGCGTGCCTCCTTGATGAAGAAGAAGGATGGAAAGAATGTCCAGCGGAAACCGGTGACCGCTCGAAAGCTAATGGAGCCCGCGGCCTACGTGACACGAGATGAAGACGATCAGGATTCCCTCAAGGTGGGTGGCAAGGCCAAACAAGAGGGGAATCGGAAGCTTGGGAACAAGAAGAATGAAAAGCCCAATGGCACAGACACCGCGTCTGACAACATAGAGGTAACATATCGCTCATACGAAGCTAAGCTACGCTCACTGTCTATGCATTATAACTATGGATGGATAGGTGCCTTTCCCTTTGCCCCCCACACCTCCTGCTCCAAAGGCAAACAAAGCTCGGAAGGCCCCTTGGCAAGAACCATCTTTCTTGAACAAAGTCCCAGAGAACCTGCCAGAGACCGGCCCACCAGAGCGCGACTTTACTTCGGAGGTCCCGATGCCATCCGAGACTGCGTTCGACAATGGTCTCATGCCAATGCAGGATCACGAATATTCTATACCTGTCCAGTCGACATCCGAAGATGCTACAGCCAGCGACGATAAACCGTATATTCCTCCTACCATCGACCTTACAGTTGACTCTCCGATCCGCCCTGCGCCCACCATCCGAAATGTCACGAAGAGCAGATCAAAAGGAGCTCGGGATGTTGACGATATCAATGCTACCGATACATGGCCAAAGGAGACGGAGCCCAAGGCAAACTCAGCACTGAAGGATCCACGCCGTCAGCCATCCGAAACGCCTCCGATAGACATGGTACCTCAGAACCAAGCTAAGACGGTAACCTTTGAGGTAGCCTCGAAGCAAAGCATTACCATCGAGGACGCAGTTCCCAAACCTACCGCAGTATCGTCAGTTATACCCCGGTCGCACCAACAACATGCCCAAACGCATTCTTTCTTTCCAGAAGAAGCTACTAGTGTCCATAAATCTGCGCAATTCATTCCCAGAGACATGTCTCCAGCTTTCCTCTTTCAGCACGATAACCACCCTCAGATGAAGAAATCCTCGCACTCTCCGGCCCTCGCACGAAATGGGACTGTCACGTCGAGTCGGCCACCACCTTTAGTTACTGAACAGAAAGCAGGCTTCAATCACAAGTCTCGTAAGGACAAGCCTTATACGCGGGACGAAACCCCCACCAACCAAGATGCCATGGAGGACATTGTGGCGGTACGCCCTGTTTTCAAGTCTTGAGAATCTTACTGATGGCGAACTTTACAGACTTTGAAAGAAATCCACGAGGTCAGGCTATCTGGATCACAAGTCGCTGACTGACTTTGACGCGTAGCGATATAGGTAATCGTGCAGAGGGTATACGAAAGATTCGACGGCGTTACAAAAGAGGTGCGTGAAGGACGCGATATAATATTGCACGAGGCAGCGGTAGCCTTGGAAAAGATGCGAATCGAACGGTAAGTCATCGTAGAACCAGCAAACGAGTTCTTACGTTCCCAAGGGTCATCCACTTCAACAACATCGTTGGACTCGAAGAAGAGTACTCAGAATATCGCCGAAAGCTCACGGACGGACTCAGCGAAGTGAAACGCGGGTGCGAGGCCATGGACCAGCAACTTGGACAGATATTACGGGATCACGACAAGTTCTCGCTTTCGAAGAAGTTCCCAACATCACTGTTTGTGCGCTCTGGTGGGCCACCGAAACTAATTCCGCTTTAAATATTGTACTGTCGGCACCGCTCTGCGGATGTAAATGTGTAAAGATACGTTCAACAGAGATTCATGGTATTTATGATGGAATAGGGCCAAACGGGGATAAGTTCGGCGGTCCCCTAGCCTCTCTACTACCCGCGTATACAAGATTTACGAGGGTCTTCTGAGAACGAGTATATCGCAAAAAGACTTACTTAGGGGGCGTCGCGCGACGCGGAAGGATTCTCTGTGTCAAGGTTGCGAGGCCGTGGAGAGGTAAGCGAGTTGATTCCATATCGTGGCCATGGCCTTTGACAAAATTTCTTCCTCAAAGTTTCTGCCTTGGATAAAGTCAGAGGAGCGGAGCTCCGCGCCATGATCATTGCCACCGTCTTAGGCGAAGTAACCACCTGGCATAATTTCGCCTTGCAGTTGGCGTTCGTAAGGTCAGCCAAAATTCGCGCTAGCATTGTCCTGCGTATTTATTTGGTTTTGTCCGAGGTAAATTGGCGAGGCGTGTGGTTTGGTGATGCAGCAGGGATACATGCCGTGAACGACGTGTTCATCAAGCCAAAATTCATTGGTTAACTTCATGTTTCTTTGCATATACTGGAAGCGAGAGCCGGCGAAAAAAAGTGAACTCTTTTCAGAGCATGATTGCGAGTGGGTTTGAAGCTAGTGGTATACCCTGTTCGCGGACTTGAATCTTGCTTCTGTGAAGATGAAGGATAGAGGGTACATTCACATAGAAACACCCTTGCACTATGAATATGTGCATAGATATACATACGAAGTCCCTGAGCCATCAAATTACTTCAGTACTTTTCAGCTGTATTTCAGAAGCCAACTGGAGTCAAAACTTAGTCGGCCTTTACTCCCTGTGCCACCAAGTACGCTGACTATGTGCGCACTCTTAGCAAGAGCGATGTAGTCCCGAAACCCTGAGACACCCGCCTCTCGATAGACATCGTAGCTATCTAGTTGGGAGGAGACCCAAGAACAGGGAGGTTGAAGTACACCCTTCGATATCTGTTGGTCCATGATGTTGATCAGCGGGAGGAAATGGGGGGCCACTTGTAGCGTCCGGAATATTTGCGGATCGGTGGGCCGCGGGATCAGGTTGGGGGCGTTGGATACGTAGGGGCTGGGGGCACTGGAGTTGTCAGGACACCAGGTGTCCACTGGCATTCGTCCAGGTGCAATGTGAACCGACGGGGAAAGACTAATCCAGTGTTCGCTGCCTCTGGCCCCCAGCTCAACGAGGCCGCTGCGTTGGGCTAGAGCTGCATATTCACCGAATCTTTCCACACCCGCTTGTTGGTAGATGAGCTTGTTCCTTCTCATTAGCTCGTCCGCAACCCTAGACCGAGTGGGCTGAAGATCACCCTCAGTTCTGAACTGATGCAGGATCTCCACGAGCAATATAAAGTAGGAATATACGACAGTATTTCCCGATGTGATGACAGGAGGAGGTGTTGGCGAATGAATAGAGCCATGAGGAGATGACACAGAAGGCCCAGGAGAGTCCTGTAGTGTTGTGGTAAGACTGATACGATGCTCCCTGCCCTTCGCCTCTAACAGGACGAGGCCTCTCCGTTCGGCTGCAACTACGTATTCGCCGAATCTTGTTACTCCTGCCTCCTGGTAGGCCAATTTGTTCCTTTTCTTCACTTCCTCTGCAACTTTGGAACGTATCGGGTGAGGGTCGCCTTCTTTCCTGAATTGACGGAGAACATCCACCAGTAAGGTGAATTGAGGAGGAACTGCGCCATTATCCGACCTAATGGCGGGGAGAAGCGCTGTCGAATGAACCTGCGGAGGCGCGATCGGGGGGACAAACGGAGGGGACTGCGCGGATAAGCGGAAGGCAGATTTTGATGTCTCATCCTTGAGAAGTATATCCTGAGAACCTGTTCGTGACCCAGCAGGGTTGTCATGCAGAGTTCGGTGTTCTGCGGCTGGTTGACTGCTGCCAGAAACGAGGGGTGACTGGGAAGCAAGCAAAGGAGGTGCCGCTTGCGAAACCGAAGTAGATGCGTTGTCCGCATCGACATCTTCTGGCCGTGGAGTTTCATTCGAGGAGGACTGGGCTAAGGACTCTGAAAGAATATTTTCGTACTCGTCGCTAACTTCCCATTGGTGCGACAATGAAACCCAAGCCTCAGCATGTAATCCACCTTGCTGTATCAATGCATGTTGTTCGGCAAGAGAAAGATATTCTTGGAAGGTAAGGGCACCCGCCTGAGCGATGACGCCGGCGGAAACAAGCTCACATGCCACGGCGAAACGTGGTGCACGAAACTGCTTTTGCCGTCGGAGATAAACAACCAGTTTCTTAAATGCTTCCACCCGCCCCAGAGTCGATGCGTCGTAGATTAACGGAGGGGGGACAAAGGCTAGAAGTGGGGTGCATGCCGAAGGAGGCAGCGGAGAGGGAGTAACTGCAGGCGGGGTTTCGTTCGGTGACGGTGCCTTTTCTATCTTTCTCTCGGAAGCTGCAGCCTGAAGAATGTCCGGGGCCGGCGAGTTATTGGCCTGGATTGGCGTGGGTAATTCACCTGGCCGATTTACGGTTCCGGAACCAATCTCGCTGGTGATAACAAGGTTATGCGTCGGCAGCAAAACAGCGGCCAAGTTTTTGATTGCTTCCGTTCTTGCGATTGAGATAAACGTATCGTCGCCTATTGCCTGCGTGGAAACGCTGTCTACGGAGGAAGAAAGGGGACCAGCGATCATCGGTGTTGATGGAAGCGACGACGTCGATGTTAAGAATTGGGGTTCGTCAAGCGAGTTCGGCTCTTCCCTGTCCCCTTGGCCTATAGTGTCGTCGGGAGGTTGAAGAGCGTCGGGGGTGGGTAGGGCATTTGCCTCATCCGACTGGGATACATCACATCGCTTGTGTGCAAAGTCAGGGTCTAAGGGGGGTGTTGAATGCAGAGGAATAGAATCATCCTTTACAATGGGGACGTCGTTGAGAGTAGATGGGGTAGGTAGGCAGGGAGGCCTTACTGAGGCGTCTTCAAGTTGGTAATCGTACGGAGACGACGTGTCGAATGGTGGCGAAGTTTCTTCCAATAGTTCTCGGGCTTGACAAAGATTAAGGGTATCGAGGAGATAGGTCTGTGTAGCTTTGTCGACGTTTAATGGGAACTGCGAATTTCGTTGCTGAGCACTGGTGTCCCTCTTATGACGATTGGGACCGAAGTTCTTGATCTCTCGTCTCTGCACTGAGGGGGATAGTAAAGCCTCCGTTGCAGCTGAGATTGTGTTGCTCCGTCTGTCGATGGCTGGCTTTGCCTTCTCTTCGGAGACCGCTGTCGCTTCCTGCCGTTCCCCCAAGGATTGTTCGTCAGCCTTGCCCATGATGTCAGCGTTCCAGTCAAGACACGCATTTGCTTGGGCTGTTAAGCTCGGATGCACCCCACGAGTGTTGAGGGATACCACGACGACACTGTAACGTCGTAGACGTAGAACCGAGGCTGCGTATGCGAAGTCTCGATCTCCCGAAATAAGGACAATCGTTGCGGGCGCAGGTCGGTCGATGGCGTAGGTCAACATATCGACTACGGATGTCAGTTCCTCAAACCATTATGTGAGCACAAGCTAGCGTTCTACATACCGATTATCATTTGGTCCGCAACATTCTTACGACCATTGTGAGGACAGTCGGTCAGGGAAACCCCTGATGATTGTAGCTCAGAGCGCAAGTTCAATAACCTGGGCGACATGGCCTGTTCCGAGAGTTCAAGGTAGGCTTTGAAGAGCTTGACGCTTCCGAACTTGTGTGCCACACTACGAATGTTCCTAACAACATCATAACCGGATACGGATGAAGGTCCGTGGCAATTTTCTGTACCTGATGAAATCCGAAAGCCTTGGAGAATTACATTGGTGACTCACCGTAGTCCCAGAATATAGCAACATCTTGATTATCCTGCCGTTCCAACATCAAAGCTTAGAGTTTCGTTGGCTCATGGAAGTTGTGGGTCAGTTTAAAGGGATCGTAGGCGTCAAGCGCTGAGCACGAGGCAGTGATGCATCAATCCGAAAACGGCCTGCCATATTGCTTGTGGCGGTCCAAGCATCAATCGATACTTTGAAAGCCTTCAGCAGTGGGGTGCCCAAAATCGTCGACTATCGGCGTTGAGGACTTCTGTGTGAAGTATTTGAAGTTATCGATGGATCAAGGACGTCCTAGTGGCTTCCGGAGATCACACGAGCTAGTAGCTGCCTTTCAGCTGGGCCAAGGCCGTCAGTCTGAACGCAGTGATTAAGGCTTTACGAGAACGCGTGCAGCTTCATTGGGGCGGGGATATGGCGTGTATCTGCGCACCATCATTCATGCGGCGTTGTGGGCTCGCAGGCAATACAACGCGACCTTCTCAAGATTTGAAGATCTGGGACGGATTTGTGGCCAAAGAGTCGTTCTTCTTCATGGACGACAAGAACTCGCGAAGCGGCGGACTCAGGAGATGCAGAGTCGGAGGAGCGGAACACGATAGGGTGAAATCCAAACATCACCAAATAGAGAAACCCGGTCACAATCTAAGTTTCCTTCAAGCGAGTCGTTGAAACACTTACCACCTTCACAATGGGCATGCACATTAAGAAACTCAAGGTTAGGCCGAAGAAAAGTGAGTGGATACTGGTCTGCGAAGTGAACGGAATCCTAACGGTGCCTGTCAGACGCCACGAACAACCTGTGTGCCCCTCAACTAGCTACGCTTCTTGGCTGCTGGGCTGCGACGGGTGACCTTCATTCAAAAACGCAACCGTGCGCAGAAGCCGCAGAAACGCTATTTAGCTGCATGAGGACAGCGGTATGTTTCTATCCTTCTGAAAGACGCGTGTAAATGATGCCACTTTTCCGTTTTACAGCCGATGCAAAAGAAGATGCATAGACCCACCATTAATTACCATCTTGCTAGACTTGGGAAGACGATACAATAGACACTCCGCACGTATGCTGCTTGCTATTTTATGGATATATTGCAACTTTTCATCCACGGTTACGGAACCATTGTGAGTTCTTTCCAGCGAGGACGATCATATCACGAAGTATATTGCTGCGCGGGGCATGTGTATACCGTGTCAAATCCTCAACAGCCTCCTGGAAAGTGTGCGGCGAGGCTTCCGCGCTGCAGTGGTCAGTTGAGGGTGAGCCTTCAGGTGAGATACATATAATCCTCTCAACCCTTCGTCAGCTGCCACCATTCGACCATGCAAAACAAAGACTCCAATTGCGACGATGTAGCCATCTTCTGGGATTATGGTACGCTCTATAGACTCAATGTGAAGATGAACTAATGGGTATTCGTTTAGAAAATTGCCCAGCCTCCTCCAACACCTCAGGGTACCTGTTAGTAAACCAAATCCGCGAGTTGGCCCTGATGTTCGGGATCATCAAAATATTCAAGGCATATGTAGAATGTTCCGAGCAACTAAGAGCACAAATATTGCGTTCTGAATTACAATCCTCGGGGGTTTCCCTCACAGATTGCCCGCACATGGGCAAGAAGGATGTCGCAGATAAGATGATGATTGGTATGCCTCTTTCGCCGTTATTCGAAGCGAAATAACTAATTTTCGACCGTAGTGGACATGATGATCTATGCCATGGACCACCCCGGCCCTCGAACGATCATAATTATCTCTGGCGATAGAGACTACGCCTATGCCGCCGCGCTTCTGCGTATGAGGAGGTTTCAAGTTGTCGTCATTTCAACCTCAGGATCCGGCGTGTCTAATGGGCTGGCTGCTCAAGCATCGGCCTGTTACGACTGGACTACCGATGTCCTCGGTAAGGCCAATGTCGTAGAAGCACCTGCCAACAACGCTTCAGGACGTTCTAGCAAGGACGGGGAATTCTGGAGAACATCATCTCCTCTAATGGGCAAATTGCCGACCCCTTCACCTGAACCTCTGCGTACTGCGTTACCCAAGGGCACCCGTCCTCGAAGTTCGACATTGTCTAGATCGGACTCCATTGACGGTACCTTTGTGCTACCAACTCAGCCAGTACACCTACGGGCCAGCTCCTCGTCGGACTCATATGTCGCCAACGACCCAAGGCCTCCCCCAAGGAGCATATCACCTTTCCCCGCCCCCGCGGTTACTGGCCCTGCAGTCACAAGATTCAGTGGTGTACCTGACGAAGTAGTGTACGATGCGCCCCGAACCCCTCCTACGTTCATGAGGGCCGTCCCCGTCACCCCCAAATTTTCTACTTCCTTTCTTCCGCAATCGCCTCCACAAGAGTCAATAAGAGGTAGCAGCGTCTCAATTTCCTCCGGGCCTTCTGTTACCCATAGCATTGCGGGCGGCGGAAGTCCAGACTTGAAGGGGAAAGGAAAGCAAGTTGAACAGACCATTGCGGTCATAGAATCCACGCCTATATTCACGCCTGCACCTGCACCTGCGCCTGCACCCTCCCTGCCCGCACCGGCCCCGTCTCCTCCAGCACCGACCCCGCCTGTAAATGTCACATCGACCCCCAAACCTCCCATTCCAACCCCTCCATTGGCTTCCACTAGCGCGCCACCGGCGGTTCCGAGAGTTCTGCCTGACGCGTTTAGATCCCTGGTCCAAGTGCTCAACGTGCAGAGGCAAAGGGGAAAGTTCCAACACCCTCGCTCTATTGTAGCTTGTGAAGTCATCACTGCGGACAAGAGCGCGTACGAGAAGGCCGGGGTGAACAAGTTTGCTCAGTACATCAGCATCGCCGAAAGCAAAGGGATTGTCATGACCGGAGGATTTGCTGCAGATGCTTGGGTATCCCTTCGTCCAGAGTGGTACAACGTCTGAGTTCCGAGTATTCTGTAAATTATTACGCTGTGTAATATACTTCTGCTTCAAATCTGGTGCTGATAAGACCCAATGAGACTCCGAAGTAGATGCCGACGGGAATTGAGAGTCCGACGTCCTCCGGTTCCACGTTAGCTACAAGTCAGCGGTCATGCACTCATATATTCTCGTTTGATAGCTGGCATCCCTCTTTCGCATCGACATCCACCATGGCTCCCGTCGCAATGAACAAGAACAATTCCGGTCGGTCTCCTATGCAAAGCCAACTGCGCGCATTGACTTGACTCCCTTATCGCAGCCGTGAAACGGATTATGCAAGAGGCAAAGGAGCTCGCTAATGATCCATGCACGGATTATTCGGCGGCGCCCTTGGAGGTGAGTTACAATCCATGTCGTGAAGCCATGTCTTTGACATGCTGGGGCCCCGTATAGGATGATATCTTTGTGAGTACCCTAAGTCATGCCGAAATCTGGATGTTTTGAGCTCCTGGATATCAGGAATGGCATTGCACACTTCGCGGACCGTCAGGAACGGAATTCGAGGGCGGTCTGTACCACTTTCGTATCTTGCTTCCAGCAGAATATCCGTTCCGGCCACCATCCATCATGATGTACGGAGCTATTCGTGCCCTCCTTTACAGCGAGCTTATGGGAAACACATACAGGCTTACACCCAACGGTCGGTTTGAGCTTAACACAAAGGTGAGTAGTCTTCCGGCCATGTATGCAAATGACGCTCATAATCTTGCAGATCTGCATCAGCTTCACGAGCTGTGAGTTCTACATCTTGCAAATATGGGCCTTCCCCTAATATGTCGTAGACCATGAAGAACTTTGGCAACCTGCATGGGGCGTCCGAACAGGTCAGACCATTTGCACATATTCCGTCAATACTTCATCGATCATCACTCACCTCGAACTTCTGCTAATAGCTATCATCGGTCTGCAAGGGTTTTTCCCTCTGAAAGGACAGGCTGCAGTCGGTGTCGGCTCCATTGAATATCCTTCCACGGAAAGAAAGCGTCTCGCAGCATTGTAACGCCATTCATACGGTCTTTGGCCACCTGTTGCTCAATACCTCTTCATAGGTCTCGCGAATGGTACTGCCCACACTGCAAGCAGACATCTCTCGAGCTTCTCCCGGACCCCATTAGTGAGCCACCCACCAGCGATTCCGCGACATCGGGCAGCTCGGCAAGCCCACCGACCGCTACAACTGCCGAGTCTCCATCAGATCGACCTCCTCCTACAGTCGTCCTCGAGACGAACCCCGGTCCTTCTCCATCAAGCGACGAGACTCCGAATATCGTCCACGAAGTGGGATTAATACCGTCCGGTGGCCCCACAGGTTCTGCGGGTGCTGCAGGACCCACCGCGCCTTCATTCATCACACACGCACCTAGAGCTTCTCCCGCCGAGGACGCAACATCGTCAGCAGCTACTCCCGCCACTACCACCACTGTGAGGCGTAGTTCACAGAAGTCATCGCTTATCCTCGATACCGCCATTTGTGTTTTACTTGTACTAGTCTTCGCCTTGGTGTGCCGACGCATATTATAGCGATATCATAATGTGTAAGGGACTTTCGCATTGCATTATTCGCTGTACTTTTCGGAACCATGTATCACCTTGTACTCACATATTTAATTTTCTGTTTGCTTTGAATGAGCGGAAGGAAATTGGGGTCATCGGACAATCGATTTAAGAGTGGCAAATGGTGCGTAGAGTGCGTTTACAGTAAGCAGAACAAAGATATGAACGTCGAAATGGCAAAATACATCATCATTACTTCTTTTTCGCGTCCCTGATACTGAACACCAAGAGATCCTCGTCCTCTAGGTTGTGGCTAGCAATCGTGGTCGAGTTCGTCAACATCTTACCAGCATATGATAGCCGAATCCTTGATACGGGCACTGCACTGCCAGTATTCTGCAGGATTCTGTCACGCAAGGTAGACACGTATAGATTCAACGGTAGTTCTTGAATGGTAATCACACTGCCGTCCATCTTCCATTCGGGCTTGCTGTCGTCTTTCGGTAGCTGCACCTTGAGCGAAATGGGATGCTGGAAGCAAAGGTTACGTGAGTGAAGTTGACAAACAAGAGGCTGCACTACGATTGTGTACTCACAGGGTGCATGGCAATCCAATCTGCTTCAGGATACAGCGCACCACCCGGTAATTTGGCAACACGTTGTCTTTTAGCAGGAGGTATGTCGTCTGGATTGCCACTTTCCATTTCGTCCGCGGACCGTACCATGCCAGTCATTGGGGGGCCCATTCTCATGCCAGGCGCCATAACAGGAGGCGGTTGATAACCAAATGGCTGCGCCGCATCCAGGCCTTGGTAATGTAGAGGAGGAAGCATAACTGGAGGAGGTTGTGTGGGAAATAGTGATGCAGGTTGTGGACCCGATGATACAGTCGCAGCGTTATAAGCGGGGTTGTTGGCTGCTGCTGCTTGAGGCGGCGCAGGGAGTGAAGCAGGTGCAGGTGGCAAGCCGCTTAAAGATGGTGGAACGGCAGCAGGACCTATTCCAGGACCGATCGCATTCATTTCTTGCCTGTCACGATGTCAGGAATGGCGAACACGGTTATATGAACGCAATACTTACGGGCCTAGACCTTTAGCTCGATGAATAGCTGCAATCTGCTCGTCGAAGTTGACGTTGGTCGAGAATTTGTCCAGGGTGTTTGCTTTCGACGCAGTATGGCCATCCCAGACGACCTTCTCTCGCTCCTTGCGCCTCTCGCGTTCCTCCTCTTCCTCTCTCTTCCGTCTTTCTTCGTCTGCCTCGGCACCGAAGATATCCACACGTGTACGCGCAAGGTTCTTCAACGAGGATACAACATTGGCACCACGTTGAAGTTCGGAAGCCTGAGCCTTACGAGCTTCAAGCGCATCACGCTGCTCTTTCCATCTGGAATCGAGCAACTCAATACGTACGTGCTCCTGATACTCGTCCACAGGAATTTCTTGACCACACAGGGTACAAGTAGTGACAGCAGCTTTGTTGTTCTTTGCGCCCACTTTAAACAATCGAGTGAGATTAGTTGAAATGGGATGCTGAGACAAAACTCACACTTGGGAACATAGTCCGTACGAATCTTCATGGGTGCTGCTGGGTTGATACCCTTGGCACGTTCAATTTCCCGGGCTCTCTCCTCGTCCTCGCGCTTCTTCTTCGCTTTCTGCTCGTCTGTTTCCTCGTCATCACTTTCCTCCATAGCTGCGTCGTCTTGAGTTCCAACACCAGCCCCTCCAACAGCTGCAGCCGCTTCCGCTTCAGCCGCCGCCTGTCGTGCCCGATGCGCCTCAACCTCCTCAGCAGTACTCTCCATGATCATGGCCGCCATCCTCTTCTGTGCCATCGTCATATTCTCAACCTCCTGTACGCTCATGGGAGGTGGCAGCTCAGCATTAGCATCGGCCATCGTGAACTCGATAGTTTGAACGATGGCGTAGTCGTGCCAGTCGATCTCAGCGAAGGCAACTACAAGGAGTCAGGTTCGCTGGGGCGACGGGGGAAGAGACTAGACTCACTCCTCTCCGCTTCTTGATCATCTTGACGCTTCTTATCCTGCTCCCTCTTATTGCGCTCCCATTTGGCATGCCGTTGAGCAACATCAAGCATCTTCCAGCGCGCGCCTTCTACGGAGCGTTCGCGCAACTGTTCCAACATCTCCTTGTCAGGGTAGAGAACCTTTGTGTATTGCTCCACCAACCGATTGAAGTAGCCAAATAGTGAGTGGGTCGGACGAAGGAAATCGAATTGATAGTTCCTGCCCTCCCGAGCAGAAAGAGAAGCGAGGAAATTTCTACCTCGCCGAGCAGTGAACAATGCAGTCAATTTCATGACGTCCCTTGGGTGATCAGTCAGTGACAGTGATACGAGCGTAGAACTGAAAAGTGAATTACAAGTCAATTGCGCTGACGTTTGGCAGGTCCATTATGAAGTTCGCAGGCGGAGGTTCGACGCCAATATCTATCGGCTCTGGACGCGACGTTGCAGCACTCTCATTGTCCGGTTTCTCTTGTGGTGCGTCGTCCAATGTCTCCCCTCGGATAACTTTCTCCATTCTGTGTCTATAATACGCATGATACGGGTCTGCTGGGTTGAGAAACGAGAATTTTGGATCTGAGCGTTGACCCTCTCGAATTTTGTCCTCGAATTGTGGAGGATTTGCGGAACGTGCTACAAATTGCGCGGTTCGGTCGATCACCGCTGTATTTATGCGTTAGTATACTGGGTCTCCGGTTTAAATACCTAGCTTCACATACATTTTATCTCTGGGGGAGGGAGAATTAGACCACTGGTGAATCGAACCGACGCTTCTTTGCCATTCACATCCCCATTTCCGTTGACGTGGCCATTCGTGGCGGGAGACATGTCTACGTCGACCGTGGCCATTGTTACGTGTGTCGGTGGTGGTTGATGAAGAAATTGGTCGTAGACGCGGCGTCCTACGCTGAGCAGCGGCAGATTTGACTTTGTTTGGCCGCCCTTCTTGGGCAGGCGCCAAATCGAGTCCTCACCTCCGTCGCGTATTCTTCCACACCTTCATGTTTGGGGCCTTTCGACCGTCGCATGTCAATTTAGGAGGTCTTCTTTGGTGAGCAGAGAGACGGTTTTGATCTCCCATACTTAAAGCACTACCGCAGGAAAGTCCCTTGGAAGCTCTCACCCACTAGGAAAGCAAATGCTCGTGCACGGCTCAAAAAAGTAGACGCGGTTATAGAGGCAGTCAGAGCGAGTGGGGTGCAATGTGGCTCTCTGGTATGGCTTTTAGCTCGTTTCTATTCTGTACGACCTCACGCGCTTTCTAGACTCAAGCGTTGCAGCTACCAAAGGAACACGAAATGCCAGCTCGGGATAAATATACAGTGTTCACACCACATGCCCGAGGATACAGAAAAGGGATTCATAAAGTTCCGAAATGGACGAGGGTGAGTCGAAACGCTGTTGAATCACATCCGTGACTTCCACTTACGGACGGTTAGCTGACTCTGAGGACCAACCCGAAAGGCTTCTAATCCCATTTCTTTCTTGACCGTATCAGTCAGTCATATAATATTATCATACGCATTAGAAGGACTATGTCAAAATAAGACAACCTGCACTTTCCCCTCCTTGATCGCCTTCAATACTTTTGGTTCTCCCAAAACCTGCTTAAAGACCTGGTCTCGCGTCTCGGGAATATCTAATAAGGAACGCTTTTTGGCATCGTGAAATGTAATGTCAAGCATGATGTGAGTAAGTTGCGAGGTCGTCAAAGCATTTTCTGTAATGTGTTAGAACATTATTAGCCGCGCTACCATAGGCCAAGTCCACTAACCGTTTTCCAGGAGCTGCCCAAGTCGGCCTGGAGTTCCCACTGCACTTCCTATTTTTGTTCGTTGGAGGTAGTTGACATGTTCAGAGAGTTTGAAATGTTTCGCGAAGAGTTTGGCCACCTCTCCGCCCTTGTCGCCACGCAACTTCTTGTCTCTGAGCACCCGAGTGACATCCGCTACCCGGAGCGCTGCGCCAGCAACAAAGATTAAAGTCGGCGACCCGTTGGATTTGGATTTCTGTCCCAGTCGAGTGCGCAGGGTAGGCAAGGCTGCAAAGGTTTTACCTCAGAGATGGGAGGCATGTATGAAACCGTGGTGACATACATTGACATATAAAGTCCACTAGATTGTCGAGGGATCTAGGGCCAGTCCAAGTCCTGGTGTCCGTCACAGCTGAAGCTGTCTAAACGTTAATTCGTGAATATCTGTAGTCAAAACACACAAACGAGTGTACCTGGTATTTGCATATCGTCGAGTTCTATAGAGGTCATTTTAGGAAATGACTTTGCTTGGAAGCTAGCAAGATATTGTGCAAGTTCTTCCGGACTACTGCATGTCATAGACCGAGTCTCTGCACCTTCCAGATCAGTGGCTACAAGCTTGCGTCGCTGGTTGCAAGCTTTGAACATGGGATCGTGGATAACGGCCTTGGTCGACCTACCTTGAGTTTCTTCTCCTTGACCTTCTCCTTACGTTTTCTCTTCTTCTCTTCCTTGGCCTCATTTCGTTCAGCATTCTCCACTGCGCCGGAACCATGGCCCCCCTCCTCTTCGTCTACATCTTGAGGAACAATGGCAATATCAACTACGTCGCCTTCTTGGTCTTCGTCGTCGGATAAAGCAACAATGTCATCAAGGACGAAGTCGTCCTCTAAGTCATCCCCGCCTTGCTTCATAAGTAGAGGAATTTTTGACTTCAAGTCGGGAACAAATGTAAATTTAATGATCAAGCGCCCATATCGCTAAATGAACGTACATGGGCGTTTAGCTTTTCTCGTTCATGCGACGATCTATTTAGGACCATGCGTCGTGCGACCCAGTCGCATGCATCTTGTGTTCACTCTCTCAAGACCGCTTGGAGGGGGCAGGTCCAAGGCGTCTCACTGGTCCACGCTCTGATCTTGCTTTTGGTTCTTTCCCTCCTTTTCTTCGCGTTCAGACGGTCAAATGGCTTCAAATCAAGTTACCAGATAACGGCAACGATGATAACGCTTTTTCGCACAATTTGCAAGCGATGGGATGCGACTAAACGCTGGACTAAAGGCCCCTCAGCACGGGGGAACGTCCCCCAGGTTTTACCCCCGTTTGAGGAGAGCCTAGCGGTGCAGACCGAGGACTCTTCACTCGCCAAAGGAAAGAAGAAAAAGCGTACACGAGGGCGTGGTCGTGGTCGGAGGCAGAAAGCCACCACGCCTTCGGCTCCAATGGTCCCAGAAACATATAAATCGACACAACCTTTCGATGCATTCCTCGTGCTTGATGTTGAGGCCACTTGTCAGCAAGGCAGTAGCTTTGATTATCCGAATGAAATCATTGTGAGCTTCTACTTCCGTCATTTGAGACCCACAGCGATTGACGTTGCCCCAAGGAACTCCCCGTCACCCTCGTGCGCTGGACAGATAAGATAGACGGCAAGGCCAGCCAATTGGAAGTAGTGGACGAATTCCATAGCTTCGTGAAACCAACATGGCGACCAACTTTATCTGAGTTTTGTACGCAGCTCACAGGCATTACTCAAGTCGGTACATTTGCACCCCTAATAATTCCACCATCAATTCACGGCCTATAGGATACTGTTGATGCCGCACCAGATTTCCCCGTTGTGCTTGCCTCCCTGCGGCAATTCTTAGTGAAACATGAGTTGATTGATTCAGAGACCGAGGAGCCGTTGATGCGCTTCTGCTGGTGTACCGACGGCCCCCACGATATCCGAGACTTCTTTGTCAAGCAGTGCTTCATATCCAAGGTATCTACCTTTCACATCCTTGCGTGCTTGTGCCTGCTTCGTGACGCGGAGCCGCGTAGGTGGAAATGCCACAATGGATAAGAGCAGACGTGATGGACGTCCGATCAACCGTGGTCCATTGGCTGGCTTCGCAGGCCGGGAAGAAACCCATAACCCCCGCTACCAAGGTATGCCGTTTTGTAGACCAGTAACTGTACTTTGCCTCATCCCGCAAGAAATTCCAGGCTCATTTCGGCGTGAAACGCCCACTAAATATAACGCTTCAACTCGAGGCCCTCGGGCTACCCCCGTTTGAAGGACGCCAGCATTGTGGAATGCATGTGAGTATCTCCTTGTGAGGGATGACCCAGGTCACTGGAAACCCAAAATATTGGACAATCCGGATAACGAATCATGCTCCTATAGGACGCGCGCAACGTAGCCAGGATTGTCACCGAACTTGCGAGAAAAGGTATCCGGTTACAGCCAAATACGCCAGTACATCCCCACCGGCGGTGGGTATGGATGGGGCATTCAGGCCAGATCCTTGATCTGTATAGATAATTGTACTGCGTCGGGATGATGGCATCTTACCTTCTGGTTAATCGCGATGCCCCAAAACTAATGTACTTCAAGCCGAGTGTTTGTGGTCCTCGGCCTCCTGCAATGATGTGGCGAGACATGTGCATACGTCGTATCTTTCATGTTGTAAATTTGGTGCAAATGGCGGAATGGACGTCGTCATCCCAGTGTATGTCTACATACATACTCCATGTAGGATAATAATGTTACACGATGGGTTGTTCCCTCTCACGAAATGCCCCGGCTCCTCCGGGCTCCTATTTGCCTATTTGCTTCCCCGAGCGATAAGCAAACGATCTATAGATCAAGCTACTTATACCCCGAGGTATGAGAATAATGTTATATACAAGGATGTGATAAACAAAAAATGCAGTCTATATGTTCCGATGCACGAGAATTACATTGTGTCGTACTCCCCCGGCTGAATTAGAGATATATATAAGTGTGTCTGTGTGCGTGATGGAGGCCGTGTTCTAACTGCGCCGCTTCCCTCCCAGTACATCGTGGATACACGGTTAAACATTCCGAATGAATAATTGAGTAGTGATCGGAATTACTATCCCTCGATGTTAGCCTATACCAAGCCGCAGGATAAAAAGTACGCACAAAGTCCCACAGGGTACCGAAAGCGGGTATACCAGCTTCTTTGCAGCCCTCCATGATCTCTGAGTTTCCAATGTAATTGGATGTGATGAAAACGACTACAGATGAACTATTAGCCAGAAGATCAATGAAGCTAAAAATACGAGCCGTACCCTCCGCGTTCCAGTAATGATATACCTCCTTGAGAATCTTCATGGTATCTGGGCGGCCACCACGCTTCTTACTGTCCCATAGGAGCAGCCGCTCAGGGCCAATGTGTCGGTGAATGAGACTACTGATCGTTGGACCGAAAGTTTTCTCTTGATCAGAACCTGTGTTGATGTACAATCAGGAAAATTCCAAGTGCGGAAACGTTGTAAATACCTATCCAGATGAGGTACCTGTTCCGACCGTCAGCCTATCTGTCTGTTAGATCCAGCATACGACAGAACATACCAGTATGGGGATTGCAAACACGTAGAAAGCGCGGCGCCGAGCCCTGTTCCTGTGCAGATACGTATTCCTCGGCGGTATAGAGTGGAAGTGTTCGAGACACCCGCAAACTACGGCGCGAGAAGATTTAAGCACAATGAAAGACAAATGTCGAGCGGTGAGAAATTACCTTCAACTCTCGTGTCCAAAGCGTCTTTGGCGGATCATTCACCAGACTGCGCGTGAAGTCGCCTGAAACGAATTGAGCTAAGCGACGTCACTGCGGGAGGGATGCTCACCTTGTACACCACAGATCATATAATGATATTTCGCATGCGTTCCTTCACTAGTGACATTCACTGTGTGAGATGGGAGTAAGGATTAGAATAGGGCACTCACGATATGATACCGAAGGCGTGATACTCCATGATGGACGAACGGCTGATGCGCCCCAAAAGCCCTTGCTGCATCCCCCTTCTGAAACGCACAATGGCGACCTTCGGTGATGGCTGAAACCGACGCCATTAACTTGATTTGTCTGGGCGGCGGAGCATTGTATACACACCAACTCAATATCCACGGGTACCTCACGGACACATATCCAAGGAAGGGCGATACTACATGGGGGAGCGCTCAGTAAATCTGATCGAGACAAGATCCAAGGCTAGAACGTACAATACAGTCATACCACAAGTGAACCAGACTGAAAAAGTCGTCAAAATGTGATGCTGCATGCCAAAAAGAATTTCCTTACAATCTTGTTGTCGTACAAGATGCACGCCGCTGAGGTTCCAAGTCCTTGTATCCGGGTTATAGGTATCACCGAGAATGACGAAGGCCCAAGTGAACATTAGGCCAATCCATCCTACGAAGCGATGGTGTCGCTCGAATACACTACCGATGTTATAAATAAACAGTGGATGTGCCTGGCCGACAATTGACTTACTTGTGATGCGTGTTTCGAACCCACGGGAAAGCACTCAAGGCTGAGACCATGACGGCCAAGTTTGTAACGACGCCCATGACCAGTACAGCATCATGGTTGACATCGTGGTGGCGGAAGTTATTGATGACCTTCAGAAGAAGCCAAAGGACTCCTGACAACGCACAACCGCTGTGAATCCCTCCAAGATGCTGATAGTTGACAAACATTAAGGAGAATGTACGGAGGGCTCATAGCATGCTTCTCACCTGCAGGACTGAGGTACATCCTAAACGCCACCATAAAGGGGTCCACTGAACAAACACATGTTAGATGGTCGGTACTAAGAAGTAAAGAAGGACCCTAACCTTGGCAAAGAAAGTGTTCACAAACCAATAAAGGATACGACCGAAGATTTCGTTGCGCATAAGAATGGCGAAGTTGAAGTTTCCGACAACCATGGCGCCAGAATATTTAACCGCGTATGGAAAGTGACCGGATGCGGCGAGACCAAGCCCAATCATGTTCAATCCGAAAGTCAGGCAGAAGAATTTACTATGAAGCAGTGTTGATCAGTGCCAGGGCATCCAAAGACGCGTTCGTCTCGTACCGATATGTGTTGAACCATATCTTGAACTTGATCCAATTAGACACCTGCTTCTTGGGCTTCGGCGTAGGCTTCGCAGACGGTTGGGACTCTTTCTTTAGTGTCGGTAAATGATCGGCGGGGTTGACAGCCACGACGGCAAGGTCCTTCTTCTCATCGACGGGAAAGTCGGGCGTGGCTTGGGAGGTGGGGAGAACCTCAAGCGTCCCCTTTTCTGCATCACCGTATGCCGGGACGTTCTCTTTGACTGGAGAAGACATGACAGACGTTGAGAGCACAGGGCCTTGGTAGGTCAGAGTGGGGTGCAGACATTAGGACCGCCAAGGTCCCCTTCTTATCCATTCCTGTGGGACCCCTGCTTTGCGCCCGATATGTGCTGAGAAAAGTTGGCTCTGTTGGATCACCCACGATAAAGGAACGCATAAGGATATTCAGCGTCCGATACTGTGGCAGAGTGGATAAAATCGCAGGAGTGGTAACCGATATGTTCGGTTGGTGCAACGCCGGTTTCCCGGCATTCGACGCCCGTCTTCCGTGTAAACAATGTTTCACCATAACACCACAGATGCAGTCTATTACGGCCATTGTACAGGTTAAATGCGCATTTGTTCAGAGGTCGCAGTAGGATTGTGAACGTAAAGCCCGATAGCAGATCTAAGGGCTTCCCGTTTCCGGGAAGGCACGGATGCCCCATTGGCGCAGCGAATCGGTGACTCCTCGTTGGAATTCGTGAAGATATCGAGAATGAGGAATTAGGCTCTCAGGATCGGCGAAGATAATGTGCAAAGGGAGATACGGAGCGACGAGTACACCATTGCGCTGGGCCTATGTTCGCAGCAGGCTCGGATATCCTGTACAATCTCTGACAGGTTCTTGGGTTGTACGCCCATAGTTTCGGATTCTAGATGATAAAAATAACCTGGGATACTGATCACATACCGTGGACGGGATGAAAGGCACACTGGCATCCTGTGGCATCATGGCGATAGAGCCAGATACAGCCTTGAGAACTTGGCCGAAGAATATTGACCTGTCACGTAAATGATCGATCCTCGAGTCAAATATCATAAATCCGGGTCACACTAATGTCACAAACATACTGTCACAATTTGACGAGAAATAGATTAGATCTACAACGCAGTGGCCGCACATACTGGGGTTGTCCTCGGTCTAATCCTCTTCGGTAAACTTGCGAAGGTCACCGAGTAGACGTGATACCTCTTGCTTGAACATACATATATCATTGCTGTTCTTCATAATGGCCCGAACAGTTTCTTCCTTCAACCGTGCAACTTTCTCAATTTGTTCCCGGTAACTGTATCAAAATCAGTGACAAATTACGGAAATGCATATTAAAGGAAATACTAACTCGAATTGGAGGGCTTGGAGTCGCGATTTGACACCCATTCCGTTGGCTAGAGCCGCTGTTCTGGCATGGGCTAGCTCCCTTTCCAGTCTGGCCGCCTCCGCATTACTAACTAAAGCCTCCTGCTGCGCTGCCTATAACCCGAGATAACGGTTACCACTCGTACGAGCCCACCACATGCCAAGTGGATCCTTACCTCTCGTAGATCGTCAGCTTGTTCGTTGAGCCCAACGACCTTCTTTTCCAGCTCCTCGATTTCTTGATCCACGTTCTCACAGTCGACCGTCAATTGGTCGAGCTCGTTATCCACTTTGATTCGTTCGCTCTCTATCTCTGCCCGCTCCCCGCGCTTCATTTCGGCAATTGTACTTAGTGACGGCTTGATCACTTTGCGTATGTCGGCTCCGTTTAATAGTTGCAGATGATTAGAAGCACCGGTATTGATCTCCAGTGTCAGGTCGATGTCGTGCAGTGGGACTGGGAGTGGGGGAAATAGTTCTAGCTTAGAGAGTAGATTAGTGTATGAATCAAGAGCTTCTTCGGCGGCCGCTGCTCGATTAGTGACATTGACCTCCAGGCTCATCACTGTTCGGCGCGTTTCTTCAATCTTCTGCTTGAGGTCTTCCAGATTTCGGGAAAGTGTCTCGTGTTCAGTATTCATCCGAATTACTTCCTCCGGACTGAGATTCTGCGTCTTCACTATCTCTGCAAGCCTCGCCTGATCTGAAGCAAGCTGCTGGAGGTGTGCATCTTAAACGTATAAACAGTCAGAATATAATTAAAGGTGCAGTGAACATTGGATGAACCTCGTGAGGCTAGCTCCGCCTTCTCGGAAGCAATCGTGTCAATCAACTTCTTCTTGCGACCTTCATACTGATGAAGAATCTTTTGGAATTTCTCGCTGTCCCCACGGAGCAGCTCGTTCTCATTCTGTAGCTTTGCTACGGGGGCCTATCATGTGGAGTGAGCTCAATGTAGTGGATAGGGGAGCAAAGTGCGTACAGCTGAAGATTCCAACCGGTGGAGTTCCATCTTGAGTTCATTCAGTTGATTCGTCTGCTCCTCTAGGTCACGTTGGACCCTTTCATTCTTCTTAGCTAGTGTAAGAATGTAAACCATCCACTCGACGGTTTACAGAATGTGACAAGGCCTACCAAACCGATCCTCTAATGCTTGCTTAGCTTCCGGAAATTCATCTGATCCATCCAACCAAACAAGATATGAATGTGTATAATACTCGAATGCCAAAGTGAGGTGATCACAGGGCTGGTCGAACTCCTCTGGAACATCGGCAGCAAACTGGAGCGTCGGATGACCACTGGAAAGATATTCATCCCGAGCCTAAAATAACATCATGTACCCGGTGACAACGGTAAAGTGAGTAACCATACCTTACAGACTTCTACCAGCCAGTGGAGAACACCGAGAAGTGATGGCCAAGAATGCATGCTGGCAGGTGCCGCTAGCCACTTGTTGTCAATCTGGTGGGCGTAAGGATATTTTAGTGACTTGAGGGCTGGAACGAATTGTTCCTCGAATTTCGCATTCTCGTTCAACGGGTGGCATGGGTCTAGAGTCAGTAAGAGATATGTGAATATCGCCCGATAGTCTTTCCCCTGTATGTTGGTAAGGGTCCCCATTGAGATGTCGAAGTCATCGTTCTGAAGATAACTCAGAATGTCCTGTCTCATTTTCGATTGATATTGTCGGTCACGGAGTGGCCGAGGATCCTTTGACGTCTGGCTACCGCTAGGAGCGGATTGTTGTGAGCCACCCGCCCATATTGATGTTCTTCTTGTGCTACTGCAATTCGGATCGTGTGTTAGATTATGCCGTCTTACGAGCGCATCGCCGTGTTCTGGACACAGCCTGCGGAGGGCGAGACGCACTAACCTATGCAACGGGGTTCTGGCGGGCTGTTGAGACCCCCCGCCCCATGCTGATCCCCGGAGAGTGCTACTGTAATGCAAATAACAGAGAACACGTTAGATTCTGCATTTCAATGGCGAACGCGTCGATTCAACCCCTCTCGTCGCAGCATATAAGAGAGCACTGACTTGTGTAGTGGCGTCCGACCATAGTTTATCGTCGATCTCCTGGCTGAGGAGGGTGGCTTCAACATAGTGGTTTAACGAAAGCAATGGTGGCTGAGCCTGACGGCCAATCATCCAACACCACGTGATGTCACGTTTCTGTGACAGGTCGCGTCTTGCTGTTGCTGTTGGGCGTCTGTCTCGATATAGAGGATTGGTCCACAAGCAAATTGTACAGCTCTCTTTATCTTTACTTAGAGTTTCACCGTGCGGCACTACCAAGTATGCAACCAGAAGCCTCGTTTTCAGAAAGAGATCTTTTCGGAGGAGCGATCAAAGCGAGATTGCCGACAATGCTCATCGATGCCTCGTATGATCAAGCATTCCTCACTCGCCGACGCCATCCTGAAATGCTCGCAGCGATTTGCGTCAGGTACCAGACACCCAGGAAGTTTTCCTATATCCACAATCGGGTATCAGTGTAATAGTGGAAATCCTGGAGCGGGTCGAGGCCACAGATAATACCGATGCCGTGAGGTCAGTTGATTGAAACATCCGTGTTGGACGTGCGCGCCAACATCGCCTCTAGATTTCACTTTGACTCGCTCGCCCACGATAACTCCGCAGAGAGCAGCCAGAGTGACAGCATCGTTATCATTCCTAACGACCGGGGAGACGACACTCCCTCGGCCATCGTACTGACTGGCTCTCAGAAGGTGCCGAAGTTCAATCAATCGGCAGCCGATGATGTTCGCATTCTCATGAGTCTATTCCGCGTGGAGGCCAAACGCGCAGACTTGGTTGTCACCTTCAATGTACCTGTATCTTCTCAGGATGGAGGAGCGGTGGGAGAAGAAGAATGGAGGGGAGCGAAATCTGACTTCGAGAACATGATTCGATCGTTTCGTATCGTAGACTATGGCTTGTTCGCATAAATCTGGACACGCTGCAAGAGGACAATGGGGGCAGGGAATTTGGATCCTGCAAAAGCGTTCCCCATGGCCTCTCTAGCTGGATTCAGTGTATTTCTCTCATGTTATCAATCGGATTCTACCAGACTGATAACTCCCTCCACTAGGATTTGCGGCACACACCTAACGTATGTTTATCATATTGACGGATGCAATTTTAGAGAAAAGTTAGTGATCGCCATACGCGTATGACCGAAGTTATATTTCGACTCGGGCCTCGTCCAACCAAATGAAGATTGGTTGTGAAGAATGAATGGGGCATGGCGCAATTCATGGCTTGCGTTGTCAGGTACCATTCCCCATGGTCCCGGCAAACCCATATCCTAGTCCATATGGTGAGCGAAGAGCGTGCCCAGTCGGCGCTGTCATCTGCCAACAGATATATGATGTCCATGCTGTCTAAGGAGATCTCCTGAACGACCCTCAAATAATCTGGAATGTAGAACACTCATACACATGGGGTAGAAGAGGCTGCCTATGTTATACATTCAAGTAGTGTAAGTGTATAGACATCAGGATCCCCGCATACGCCGTCTGATCCATCCCTTCTGGTTTCTCAACCCTTTCGTTGCACTACAGGAGCTAGGGGTGCTCTTGCAGGATCATACTCGTGCACGATCCCTGAAGAATTCACAGTCAATTAGAGTGCTACTTGCGAACTTATGGATAATGAAGTATAGCCTCGTCTTCGCTTGGTCAGAATCACACTTATGACGATGGTTGCATCTTTGTTTCCGCAGCCATCTATATTTATAGGCAATCGAGTCACAGCAAGTAATGAGTCATTCGCGTGCTGCGATAAGTAGGTTGCATTGACTGGTTTCTTGAGCATTGCAATACGTTGAACATCAAGCTGACTCTTCGTCGAAACATAGCGCAATATGGCCAACGAACCCGAGGATGAGATCGTCTTGTACGACTTGGCCTGCACTAAGAACACCTGCTTCTCGCCCGTAGTATGGGGCATCCGCCTCATGCTCAATTATAAGCAGATCCCCTACAAAACCATCTTTCTCGAGTTCCCGGACATTGAACCCACATTGAAAAATCTGTGAGTCCCCCTTCATAGCTCGTTGCTGCGTAGAGAAGTCACCTGAACCGAATCCATCCAGTGGCCTGGCATCCCATGACTCGACTTCAAAACTCAAATATACGGTCCCCACTATCCACCACGTGCGGACCAACACATACATCATGGACTCGCCGCGCATCGCGCAGTTCCTCGAGGCGACTTACCCTGACCCGCCGGTAGCACTGTCCTCAGAGCTAGGCCGCGAGATCCAGGCGAAAGCCCGCGCCGCGATCAGCCCTGCCTTCCGTACCTCACTCATGCCGCGTGAGATTAACATCTTGTCACCTCGATCCCAGGAATACTTCCGACGTACGCGAGAGGCCTGGCTTGGTCACCCACTCGAGGACTTACTCCTCCCAGGAAAGGAGGAGCAGGCCTGGGAGGCGGTAGCGGACGCTATGCGGGCCGTGGGCGAGTTGATGCTCACACACAAGGCCGAAGGACCGTTCGTGCTGGGCGCGTCGCCGAGCTACACCGACTTCTTCATCACTGGATCTCTCCAGACAGCGAGAGAGGTAGACGAGGCGGTGTTCCAGAGGTGCACCAAGTACCCTGGTTTCAAAGAGGTTTACGAGGGTTGCATGCCCTATATGAAGAAAAGGGATTGATTGTTGAGAGAATAATAGACTCGCTGTTGCGGAGAGAAGTTGACGAAGAAGATATAAAATTTGTATATGTAGTATCTCAAACGCTAGGGCATAGGCCTAGACGTGCATCGTGTTGCGAAGTTTCAATGTAAAGAGGCGTTCGGGATGGCTTCTAGATGTGTTCAGCGCCTTTCACCATTTGAGTTGCTCTCTTTAGCAATACCAAGGTACTGTACTGGTAGCACAGTGCCCTTGAAAGCATTAAAACTCTGTATGGGCATCTGGATGTGCCGTGCAGCCACTGTACCGACGAAGATAATGGGGCTTGGCAACAGCGAGCACATACAAGAGTGCATAGGTGGAAGACCCAACACCTTGTCATTCAAGGAAAACAAGTGATTGGAAAACATGTTGATACATACAGCATCACTTTATGGCTTACACGCCATCGAGCTCTTGTTCTGCTTCTGGTTCTTCAACGATTCGCTCGCGTATGGGCGTACTTCCTGCTTTCGCCTCCTTCTTACGCTTGGCGGACTCCTTGAGCTTCTCCCACCGCTCGCGGAATTTGGAAATCATAGCTTTCTGTGAAGTTCGAGAACAGAAGCTACTGTTAGCAAGCCGTGTGCTGCATTTGCAAAAAGGGTGTGAACAGACTTGTTTCTCGTTGTCTGCCCTTAATCCCCGCACTTCATCTTCGAGTTCTTTGATACGACGAGTATACTGGGCTTCCCGACCCGGAGTTAAGCCAGGTATTGATATTGGTGGGACGTTGAGATTTAATGAACTGAGGTCGATGGGCGGTCGTTGTCCCGCCATGGTGGAAGCTCCCATAGCCCGCTGAGCCTGTGGAATCAAAAGGTTCATACCACTCCTCGGCGTCGCCATTTAGTAACGATACTCACTTCTCTACGGGCCATAACAATACTCTCTCGCAGATGTAGATCCTGATCCTTGCGCAATTGTATGACCCGCTCTGTAGCCTCTAAGCGAGACTGCAGTGCCTCGATCTCTGCCTTCAGCGCTGCGTTTTCTCTCTTTTGTGCCGCTAACGACGGCTCAGAACCTGAAGGGACGAGGCAAAATGACTCGGAGAGTTCATCGCCTATCATTCAGAGACCATTAGGGCGTGTTCATATCAGTTAATGTTGATGAAGCAATTTACCAACGTCCAGCATGTCGTCATCAAATTCATCCTCTAGTGTTGCGGCTCGTGCTAAGCCAGAAGATCCCGAGAGGGATGGTGGATAGGTTGTGCGACTCTTGGTCATGCCTATCCGTCGCTTGAACCTTGACACCAATGGTTCGTCCCCATCCGTGTCGCTACTCAAACTACCGTCTCTGGGCTTCCTTGATGAGGAGGCAGAGTTGTGTGGGGAATCGCCGTTCTCCAGGCCTATTGCGGTGGCAAAAGCTACAGGCTGTGAAAGGTTATCCAGCATGCCTTGCATGATATGCCAAAATTGATTGAAGGCATCCCCTGGGTCTGACTAGAAAGAATGGGTTGTGCGACGGTTGAAATGGGATAAGTATCGGTGGACATACTCTTTGGCCACCTAGTAGCATAAATGACTCATCTACCGTATTCTGTAGATCGTTTGGGCGGACTGGAGGGGGAGATGGTACTTGTCGAGGTAACTGAGCAGGGTTGACTGCGGGCGTAGCTTGCTGCGGTTCTGGTTTCTGGCGTTGCGACGGATCCTTCCCCTCTTCTCTTAACTTTGCAATTTTTCTCTGAAGGTCCTTCCCAGCCTTGTTGTGTTTGTTATATAGCATCCTCAGGGTTCGTTTCGCCTATGATACACCTAATTTAGTTTCACCGACGTGACTGAAGTACGTCAACGCTGAACTGATTCATCATTGCTTTGCTCGGCAGCGGCCATGTATCCCTCAGCGGCTTTGTAGTGTTCCTCCGCGGCAGGGATAAGGTAGCCTTGAGCTAGATGGTCGTCAGCGTTCGCAGCATGTTGATGTGCCTAAGGCATCCGATTCAGCAAGTTCCTTCGCCAGAAAGATGCAACGAGAAGTAATCACTGCATTCATAGGCATTTCAGACGAGGACATGAGGGATGAGTGTTACAGCCAAGTTACAGCCTTTACTAGATTTAACAAGCAGTGCGCGCCTTGCCGCCCTGCCGGTTCATGCATGTGGCGCGCCTCCGTCCCCCCTATCCACTTATTGAGCTTTCTTGACTGTCGACGCAGGCACACCTGCTTCTGGACATCTGTGAATGGTACTGAATCTGATTGCGCCACTACCAGGAGTATCGAGCACCAGAATATCAGCATCAGTGGTATTGGGCTCGCTGTATGACAGTCAGTCAGCATGAACGTGACATACGAATGTGACAAACGTGACCTCTGCGGAAATCGTTACTCAGCCCCTCGTCTCTTCTACGAACTCCCTTATTTACCCTCACGAACTCCATCATTTCTGATTGCCTCTGCCCCATTTCCAGTTTATTTGCAGGTCAAGTTCCCAACTACGCCGACTGCGCATCGAGAGTATCGACCGTTTCGTCATGTCAGTAGCACCAGGTCCAGCATTGTGAGTCTTTTCGTAGCACTGTTGAACTAGGTGACCTATTATATGCGCAGGAAGAAGAAAATCAGAGTCACTGGTGAGACAAATTTGCATCTAACTACTGCATTCTATGCCCATGCATCGCGGGGGCAGTCACCGGGCAACAGAGTCTCAACGGCGTTCTTTAGTTGTGGCCGCGGACGGTCTTTCAAAGCGCGATGTCTTCCGCCTCCCAGATCCCTTTGCAGTAATCACCGTCGATGCTGAACAAACCCACACGACCAGCGTCATCAAGAAAACGCTCAATCCTTATTGGAACGAGAGCTTTGATATGTATGTACCATGGCATTTATTCTTTAACCTACTGTTGTCTCATTTATCGTTATTAGCACGGTGCAGGACTCTTCAGTCATAGCCGTACAAATATTCGATCAAAGGAAGTTCAAACGTCGCGATCAAGGATTCCTAGGTGTGGTGAATGTAAAGGTTACGGATGTTTTGGATCTGCAATTGGGCGGTCATGGTGCGTACCCCAAATCACTTTCTTGAAGTTATCTTTCTATATGTCCCGCCGTAGAGATGCTCACGTTGGACCTCAAAAAGTCCAACGACAACCTAGTGGTTCATGGAAAGCTCATCATCTACCTCTCCACTAATGTTACACAACCCATCTCAAACCCAGGACCTTCTCAAAGCAGCTCGCTTGCCACGGCCTTCGCTGATATGGGCTTGAACGCGACTCCTGGTTCCCCCACTTCCAGTCATGCTAATCTAACTCCCTCAACATCGACGACGGCCGCTCTTTCCCGAACCCCATCTTCCCACGCCACAGGTTCTGATGCTGGAAATGGTGCCCATATCACGATGCCTACACCTAACCTTCCTGTTGTCACTCCTGGGCAAGAGGATCCCCAGCAGCAGCAGCAACCGAACTCGACGAGCCCCGGCTCGCGCCCGGTCAGCGCGACCAGCCCCGTCGTTGGAGCCGGCCCATCGGCCCCTCAACCACAACCTTCTCCCGCAAGCCAATCAGGCACCCCTCAAATGCGTAACTTCAATCCAAATGTAGATCAATATGGTCCATTACCTGGCGGTTGGGAACGTCGCATTGATCCATTGGGTCGAACGTATTATGTTGATCACAACACTCGCAGCACGACTTGGAACCGTCCTTCGGCCAACCCGGCTGTTAACACCAGCACTCAAGATAGCGAGACGAATGCAGCTAGAGATCAACACTCCAGGCGAATTTTGGCTGATGACCTCCTGGAAGCTAACAACGCCAACAACGCTCGTAGCCAATCGGGTACACCTGCGCCTGCAGGTCAAGCAATTGGACCCGGTGCTATCGCTGCGGGAAACAATGCTACGACTGCTGGTTCTGGACCTCTCCCAAATGGATGGGAGGAACGTTATACGCCTGAGGGACGTCCCTATTATGTAGATCACAACACACGAACCACCACCTGGGTGGACCCGCGCCGCCAGACTGTTATCCGAGTCATGGGGCCCAACGGACAAGGTGCTGCTTTACAGCCTCAGATATCGCAACTTGGGCCCCTTCCCTCGGGCTGGGAAATGCGTCTCACGTCCACCGCCCGTGTCTACTTCGTTGATCACAACACGAAGACCACGACATGGGATGACCCCCGACTCCCATCCTCCCTCGACTCCAACGTTCCTCAGTATAAACGCGACTTCCGGCGCAAACTCATCTACTTCCGAAGTCAACCTGCAATGCGTGCGCAACCCGGTAACTGTCAAATCAAGATCAGACGCAATCACATATTCGAAGACAGTTATGCTGAGATCATGAGACAAACCCCTAACGATCTCAAGAAGCGGCTGATGATAAAGTTCGACGGAGAGGACGGTCTGGACTATGGTGGCTTGTCAAGGTATGTCGAAAGTCTTCTCTGAAGTATGAGCTAACTAGACATCTTCGTTCAGAGAATTCTTCTTCCTCCTTTCGCATGAAATGTTCAACCCTTTCTACTGTCTATTCGAATATTCCGCTCACGACAATTATACCCTTCAAATCAACCCGGCCTCGGGCGTTAACCCGGAGCATCTCAACTACTTCAAATTTATCGGTCGTTGCCTGGGTCTTGGGATCTTCCACCGCCGCTTCCTAGACGCCTATTTCATTGTCAGTTTTTACAAGATGATACTCAGGAAGAAGGTTACTCTTTCTGATTTGGAGAGCGTCGATGCTGAACTACACCGAGGCTTGACGTGGATGCTGTAAGTAAATATTCACGCGACTGGACTTCACTATCTAAGTTTCTCTTAGGGAGAACGATATCACCGATGTCATCGACGAGACCTTCACTGTTACTGAAGAACGATTTGGCGAAATGGTTACTATCGAACTAAAGGCGGGCGGCGCAGATGTTCCCGTCACCCAAGATAACAAGAAGGACTACGTTGACCACGTCGTGGAGTACCGAATCTCCAAGCGCGTGAAGGAGCAGTTCGAAGCATTCATGTCTGGTTTCAGCGAGTTGATACCCCAGGACTTGATCACCGTCTTTGACGAGCGCGAGCTGGAACTGTTGATTGGCGGCATGTCCGAGATTGATGTGTAAGTCATCGATTCCTTTTATCATCGCTACCACTCATCACAGTATGTAGTGATGACTGGACGAAGTACACCGATTACCGAGGTTACGAGATGAATGACGAAGTTATTCAGTGGTTCTGGAAGTGCGTGCGCAGCTGGCCTCCAGAACGAAAGTCCCGTTTGCTGCAGTTTGCTACCGGAACATCCCGCATCCCAGTCAACGGGTTCAAGGATCTGCAAGGATCTGATGGTCCCCGTCGGTTCACCATTGAGAAGGCCGGCGACCCTTCTCAGCTGCCCAAGAGTCATACCTGCTTCAACCGTATCGATCTTCCTCCGTACAAAGACTATGCAAGCTTGGAACAGAAGCTAACGCTTGCTGTTGAGTGAGTTTTCCCATCTTAGCAATCTATATGGCGCACTCAATATGTTCACTCCAGGGAAACCGTTGGTTTCGGCCAAGAATAGAAGCTTTGCTTTTTTATACCTTCTTCTATTGGTGGACTGTTTACTGGATTGCATCTCCTATCTATGTACGCCCTCCCCATTTATCATCCGTTTTGACTTCTCTGTATGACCCGCGCTCATACAACCATAGTAGTAAAACATGTACATCATCCGTCCCAATAATAATAGTCTGTACCGGAGTTACAGTATCAATATCCATGCAATCTACACTAGTTTATGATGTATGCTGTATAGTAAAGTGCCCAACTGAAGACCCCGACTCATCGCTGTTTCTCAAACGCAAACGCGATGTAGATATCTATATATCGGGTTCAGCTAGGGTGTATGGTTAGAAACTAGTCACATACTGGCTGCTTCCCATTGATCTTCGTCCATCGCGCTCTCTCCGTTGTCGTCCACTACCTTCATGCGCAGCATGAGGGGCTTGAACTCCGGGTGTTCCTGATGCTCTTCGAAGACTTGGTGGAACTCCTTCATATATAGGAGGTTCAAGTGATACTCCGCCGCCATTCTAAGATTGATGTAATCAGCGGATCGCTCGCTTAGACATGAAAGGCTGAAACTCTCACTGCACAAAGTTATCCCAATGGACGACGTATTCAGGAACGTTCTCAACAGCATCTTTTAGGAAGAACCAATACTTATGCCCGAATATGGGGCGTCGGTCCCGGCTCTCGAAAGAGATCTTGTACACCGAGTTTCCGAAGGACAAATCTTCTTGTGAAGGAGGTATGGCATCTAGTTGTGAGCTGTGAACATAAAATGAATGAACGGATAAAATATTGAAGCACTGAATATAACGGACAGTAACAAGTCGGCATTAGGTATTGTGCCTATGAAAACACCCCCAGGCCTGAGCCATCGGCTGACATTCTCAAGCATGCACCGAGCTTTTTGTACATTTTCAAACGCGTAATGCATACAGAACTGCATTGATACCACATCGAACGGCTCTGCAAGCCTGGCTGGAGGTATGACCTTGCTGAGAGAAGTTGTGTAACAATCGACCGCTGCAAACGTTGCCGCGAACTTGGGGGCCCTGAGTGACTCCCATCGTGATCGTGCTTGGTCAACTGATACAGCCGCGATGTCTATCGGAGAAGTAAGCAAACGTGTGAGTACAATTGGGAAGGTGTTGTATTTTAGTGCTACCGGAGAGAGAGAAGGACCTACCAACACCAATCAGCTCCTTCACACGTGCCTTGGCCCACTTCGTCATGTCGCCTCCCTTTCCACATCCCATGTCGAGAACTTTCCCCGAAGAGGTCCGCCCAGAAGATCTCCCCCTAACGTGCCCATTAGAAGGTGCGGAACCCGCACCGGCGGCCAGTGCAGGATGAGCAAAGCGTGTTATTAGCACCGACTTGACCCAGTTATTGAAATTCTTCAAGCCGATGATTGGTGATTCTTGCCGTTGCACCACGCCGACTTCTGGCCTGGCATTGTCTAGGGACAGTAGCGTGCCAGCGGTCAGCAATACGGCAGCTCAGATGTAGCAGAACTCTCACAATGCTCAACTACTACTCCCACGTCACCGCCTAGCTTCTTGGCTGGTGGTTCCCCCTCGCCCTCAGGACTGTGCCCACGTTTCCGCTTCGTCAATCTGGAGGTACCTGCGCCACGGAATTCTGCGAACATCTCCAACTCGCTTGGTGACAACGGCACCAACACAGAACCAGCCGGTGTGATTCGGTTGCGGGGGTTATACGGAACGTTCGATCGCTTCGGCTGGGGAGGAGGGGGCATGTTCGTTGAAGGGTTAGACGACCACTGTGGAAGAGAAGTTGAAGGCGTCTGAGTCTGTGCAGGGAATGATGGGGATACTGGAGACTCCCGTATGGGCGAATCACCGAACAAATTTCTAGCAGAACTAGTACCGGTACTTGTCGCTGAACTAGGTGAAGATAGGGCAGGGTGAGCCGCTGCTAGCGGGTCACTTCCACGACGTGAGAAAGTAGACGAGGAACTGTGTGGGTTGCGGGATGAGGTGGCGGTCGCGACGCTCAGATTTGTCGCCCGAGACAAAGGCTGAAAAGCCGATAACTTGTCCTCAAATTCGACGGCGTGTGCAGGGTCAGCATTCAACAAATGAGAGAGGCCCGACGATGGTCTTGGTAGAGGGGGCGTGCGCAGAGTCACGGTCGGTTCCTGGGACTCGGAATTGAGCAAAACTGAAAGGTCAGTCGCGCGACGGCCCAGGGAGGGGCTGCTCGTCGCAGATGATGGTGGTTGCGGAGGAAGAGGGTTCGTAGAAGTAATTGGCGAATTCAAGACTGCATCTCGGACAGGATCAAAAGCAGGCATTTTGTCAGTTTTTTCTTTTCTCTCGATTCTCGCTCACTTCCAAGTTTCACAACAAGCGCCCATAGCTGACTAATCACTATGCTCGCCATTTCATCCACAAAAGACCTCACCAGAAATTATTTCGTTGGCGGAGAGAGTTTGAAAGGTGAAACAAGCACCTCTTCGCCAACAACGTCAGTCAATCATGAAAGCAAAGAGACTTCAACTCATGTAGCACTTATTAGCCAATCCAAATGAAGGTATTGGCGTGGGGTGACTACTTCTCCCATGATGCCTCCCTGTACATTGACCACAAGACATTGTCGAAACGGAGATAATATGATCCACGTGGAGCGTGATACTGTAGCGCGATTCCCCGTCACGGTCGTAAGAGTCTGCCTGTGTCACTGAAATTCTTGCGTGTCAAGCCGCTCGATTGGCCTCCAGCCGGATCCTTATTTGTCCACGGTCAAGTTGCGGTAGTTATCAACCAGGGAGGAAAGTCACTGCGTGGCATCGCAATTCGTGTGTGCATGTGATCCCGACAAAATGTCCGCGACGGCTAAAATTCTTGCTCAGAGGTTTGGGCACCAGGCGTCAATGGTTATGTTGTCGCCTTCGGTATTACAAGAGCGGTCGAAGACAGACTATGTGGTCCGCGGTCCTCCGAGACTGCAAATATACAAAAAACATAAGCGAATGGTGTGATCAACTCAAAGCGGTTCAACGGTACACATTGTGATGGCAGAGCATCTCTTCAACGACGTCAACTGCCCTCTAAAGTTGCAGCCCGTTGTTAGACCGTGATCACCTTTGGTATACTGATACACGAACTTTGAGCGCAATGATCGTCTTCTGAGAAGAGACAAACTTCAGTTAACAGTGAAGAGACACATGCCAACGACACACTTACAAAGGCCACACTCACAGTCCATCACCAAGCACGCAGGGGTCCTCTATTCGACCATGAGTTTCGGTCCAGCTTGGGTTCCCAAGGAGGGAATGTCTAGGGTCCTAGGACAGTGTGATTCGTCGTCACAGTTGTAAGAATCTGGCTCCGTCGATGAAAAGGATCGCATGCCGTGTTACTCGCTTGGCCGTCCGATTTCGAACGTGACGGTCCCCTATGGCAGTCAGAGGGGTGTTGTCCTAGTGAACGTGCCTTCTATGTTCATCCTCGAGGCAAGTGAGATCATTACGTGGCATCTGAATCGTATATATGATCCCAACAGTAGGCCCCAACGGCTAGAATTCTGTGTAGATGTACTGGGGCACGCTGCTGAGGCACACAATTGCGCTGTCCTTTGTGACACACAGCCTGTCGAAACGGACGGAGGCGGATTGGGACACGCAATGACAGATTGAAAGTCCCCAACCCTGTTGTTTCACTGTTAGTTTTTCCTCAAAGGCAGTAACTTCGCTCACCTGGATCGACATGGTGCTGATCATGCAGCGGCTATTCGGGGCTTGATGTGTGACAAACGAGCCATTCTGGATAAGAACGCACGGTGCTGTACGAACAGTGGTGCAGCCAAGCTTAAGACCATGTCTCGAACCAGGAGCGAGTTAGCACTCGTCCCATCAGTTGATCTCATTTCACAAATCCACGAGAATATTGAACTTCAAATGCACATCGTCATGACAGTACATGGCAGTACTACAACTTCGACCCGTTTTGCCACTTGGCCAGCCAGTCCACCATGTCGTCCGTTGAGCGCTGCCCATCAAATCAGTCACAATTTTACGATCCAGCGCAAAAAGACAAACCTCGAGGTACGCAATTTTCGCGCGGATAGTGTCCAAAACTTGCGACAGCGAGAGGTTGTATTTGGACTTGTCCTTGTCCTAGAACGGTGGCGTCAGCAATCTCTCACGGCATTGTATTCTGCTTCAGGAACATACCGCGAAGAAGTCGACGATCTCCTTGTAGTCTCTCTCAGTCGACAAGCTGTTGAATGACATCTGCAATGCAACGACGCCGCTCAGCCGGCGCCCTCGGCAAACGACGGACAATGACTGACCTCCACAAGGTACTTAAGGGTGAAGTTGCCCTCGAAACGCTTATATAACTACGCAATCTATCAGTATGCAACGCTCGCGAACAAGGGCAGAACTAACGGTGTCGTAATTGTCCTTGAAGAACTGAGCAGCCGGTCGGCGGGCCTTGACGTTGGTCTCCAGCCCCCGGAAGAAGTACACAACGTCCTGATCGCGTGATTTGTTGAGGATGTACTGGAAAGTCTCCTGGAGCAGTGCATCGTCCCGAGTTTGGCAGAGAGAAACGCTGCGGACGGTTAGACGGCAGCGAACCGAGATTCAAGAGAGGTGTGACTCACATCGCAGCTGTTCTTGCACTCGGCGCTTTGGGTTTGTCATTGATCTCCATCACGGCATCATACTCCGCGCGACCGCCGTGTCGTACGGCCTAACCAAGCAGCTGAAGTCACCGCCACGACTTTATTATAGCACATCAAACTCACCATGCTGTATATGATCCTTTGCAAATCAGCGGGGATCTTGACGTCTTCGCCCGTCTTCATGTACTCAGCAAACCGGGCTCGCAGTTCGGCGACAACCCTGCACAAAGAGCGGGCATCATCAGCCTCGTAATCACCGAACGGCGTATGTTATGCGTGCAGAGAAATTACGAACTTCGGTTCACCCGCTTGGGCAGCACCTGAGATAGCTAGCGTCCGCAGTTGGCGAATGTCCGCAGATTCATCGTCGGCGTATTCGAAGCCCAACTTATCCACAAGCGGCACGAACAGGGCCTGAAGGCGGTAATGAAATGAGAATAGTGCACCCTGGTATTACACAGGACGGGACATCGTACCCGACGGAATTTGTTGATCAGTTCAGTGGCTTGGTCGTTCTCCCACCAGATCGACGCGAGAGACCCAAGATTCTCAGCGATACCGGACCAGACGAGATCTAATGACCATGTGCATGAGTAGCTGTATGGGGACTTTGTTATTAGAATGGTTGTCTCACATTCTTGTTCGTTCTTAAGACCGCTGACCAAAGTTAACGCGCTGCTCAATTTGGCATGGCCAGCGCGAGCGAGCTGCATGGAGTCGTGGACCAGCCCGATACGATCATTGAGCGAAAAGGGTGAAGGCTCCTTCGCCGCCTCCTCGGCAATCTTGGCAAGACGTTCAGGCGTATAAAGTACTCGGTCTGGGTAATTGTTCACATTAAACAGTCAGAGAGGAACCAGAGCACGTACAAACGCCAGTGGTGCCAGCATTCAGCTTGAAAGTCTTGCTAGTGTCCAGAGGGTAAAACTTCTCGCGTTCTTGGAGGACAGGTTTCTTGTCCACTGTGGCTGTTCCATTGGCGTCAACACTCAGGATGCTGAGGGGCACGTTCCTTCATCACCAAAACCATGTATCATTAGACTGAATGAGCATCGTCAACTGAATGGGATTCACCAGATGGTCTCGTTATCCTTGGGATCAGCGTGGCCGGTCTCCAAGAAACGATCTTGACGGACATTAATGCCTTCAGGAGTTTCTGTCACAGTCAACACAGGGAATCCGATCTACGTAGACGAAGGGTGGATCAGAAGCAGTTCGCCAACAGTGCAATGTTACGAAACATACCTTGGTGATCCAGTTGTCCATGAGCTGGACGACATCGACGCCTACGTGCAGGCCTCAGTTTGCGTTGACAGGGAGAGAAGCGTGGTATCTACCAGTGGATTCGCTAATCCCTTGCCAAAGGTCGGTAGTAACGCTGTTGGCGTAGAGTTTCTTCTTCAAATAGATGGAGACACCCTTGAGGAAGAGATCTTCTCCGACATAGTTGGACAACATGCGCAACACTTAAAAGCATCAAGATCGGGTGTGAATCCGGGGTCGTCAACAACGAGCTTAGCAGCACTCACCAGAAGCAGCTTTCGAGTAAGAGAGTGCATCAAAAATCTGCAATACAACACGTAGCGTTAACATGCATAATACATATCTGGAAATGAAGGGGGAGCCAACCTGATTAATGTGATTAGCATCTGGGCAGTCAACCTCGATGGGGTGGGATGAGAGTTTGGCATCGAGGGCGAGCGCGCGGTTCAAATGCCCAGAAATAAATTCCGAGTCGACTTTCCATTCGGGGAACACCCTGAGGTACGTCGAAGTTAGAGACTACGTACAAACGTGAGGTGGAAACTCATACTTGTCTAGATGAAAGAGCAACGATTAAAATTGGCGAATACGACTCAAAGTATGCAAACGACGTACCAGCAATGATCACCTCTCCCATCTACATTGAAAACCATTTAATCAACGCCTACACTAGACGGTGCAATGTGAACTCACCAAAGTCGCGAAACCTGCGTATAACAGATTCATATACTGAGTCGTTGGAATGATAGTCAAAACGCACCTTCGTTTAGGTACAAGTAATTCCACCATTCCATGGTTGTAATGTTACCGAACCTAGTGTGGCCGCCTCAGTATTACATTCGCAATGGATCGCAGCATTGCCAAATGGAGCCATACCACATGTGGGCCACTTCGTGACTTTGAGTTGTGGCGACTTGCTTCATGGCAGCAAGGTCGCCTCGTTCTGGGTTGAAGAGAAGCGCGATGGTACGACCAGTGATGAGACCCCAGTTCTCCATAGCACCGGCGTCGAAGTCGCTGGCCTGTTCAACCCATCAGCAATATCAAGCAGCGAAGATAGAGCCAAACGTACAACAAGAGTATCCAACTTAGGTAGGGGGTACGCGACATCAAACACTTGCTCGTAGATGGGCAAGACTTTGGCGGTCACATCGAGAGCAAATTGAGCCTGGTGGATGATATCGGGGGTAGCTGATCACAATCGCATTCATCAAGCCGTGGCGGATAGACCAAGGAGAGTGACTACGCACCATACATGCGAAGGGGGAGCTCCTTTCCTGTCAGGGGGCTAGTGATAATCTTCTCCAAGTGCGCGAAGGGCCCATTCGCCCATGCAACGATGTAACTCGACATAGGTGGGGTCGACTGGAATTTGGTGATTTTCCATTGCTCCGAATGATCGAGAGTAGAGAGGAGCTTTCCAAGGGCAGAGTCGGCTTCGACGCTTCCAGGTTTGTACACCTCCTCCGAGACGGATGGCATGTTGCTCAGACTGACGGTGTTCGCGCGTGATACCATGGTGATCTCAAATGTGGCCTTGAGTAAAGGCTCGTCCCAGCACGGAAAGGCATGCCTGGCGGATGTTGGCTTGTCTCCGAGTTAATTGACGCGAATGACAATCAGAGATATAAGGACACACCTCAAATTGAGTCAAAGCGTAGTACTTGAGCTTCCCTTCCTGCTCCCAGGATGACTTGTAGTACCCAGTCATGCTGCCGGTCAACGGGCCAGAGAAGGGAATCTGAAACTGCGCCTTGGATCCAGCAGGAAGAGGCGTAGGGAAGTGGAATACAGCGCGTTCCTGGACGGAATCGAAGGATTGATCGGATTGGAATTGCTCTTTCTGCAATACATCTGAGTACACCGAGGCTGTACCCAACTCGAGTTCAGCAGTGTTCAGGACGACTTTGGAGGTTTCTTTTATCACGTCGAGGCTAGTAATCTTCAGGACGAATGTAATCGATAAATGATGCGCGATACGCACTGGGCTTTCACGAAACCACTGAACGTCTGCTTCTCCAGATCGGTTTGGATGGTAACCTCATAGTGGGTTGGCTTGAGGTCCAAGGGGAGCCGGTACTCGTCTGTAGCACCTGGTATCGCGGTAGAAGTCATTCTCGTGCAGTAAAGACGATTGAATCTGTTAGAAGTGGTTCTCCTGGGGACTGGTTCGAATTTAGAGGTGGAGGTAAAGTTCCGTTTATAATTTGCAAGAGTCAAGGCTGACTGTGCGGCCTTGGAAGCACATGCTTGGTTGCGGCATGAACTTGTGACCCATTGGCGTGCTAGTGTGCACGAGATACGCATCAAAGAGTGTGGATGCGCGTCGAAAATCGCGTTACGCGGACGGTCAAGGTCGGGGTCTTATTTACGTGAAATTTCGGCCACACGAAAGACACTGACTCGCGCCGACGATCATAAGTGCCACACAATCACATTCACAAAATCCTACAACTAGACCAACAAATTCCACGCTTGAACACTACGAACATCGCAACGATACTAGGCGAACCCCCAGAGGGCGGAGCGGGAAGGCCACACGGAGGCGGGATTGAGTGCAGAACGCACCGCCAATCGGGCTTCAGAAGTCCCCAATTCGTCGACCGTGCCCAAAGCAAGTTCTCTGACAGAGAACTTGGTGTTCAGCAAAGATTCTGATACGATCCTCCATGTATCATCTTGGTGCGTGCCACAGTAGTCTCACTCAGCTTCTTGGTTTACGTACGCGAGGTACGTCCTTGTAAGGCGTCGGAGTCACCGTGGACCTCAACCACAGCTGATTCACTAGGAAATTTCCAACGTTGACACCAATGTGGATGTATAGACGGTCAAGTTTCTGATATACACATATTCACCCCTCACCTAGGCCTCAACAGAGGAATGCGCCTCTAAGCTCTGGGAATTGATATGCCAGACCGACTCACAGCCGGTACTTCTGACCGATTTCGGATTGTTGCATCACTGCCTCATAAGCGCCAGCTGCCTTATTTAACAGCCAGGAGCATCCGTTCGGTAGTGTCAAGCTCTTCAAAGCATACCTTGAACTCTCAGAACAGCCAATATCACCACGAGTGTCGCACCTATTGTCTGAGCTACAATCATCAGGGGTCTCCTTGACCAATTGTCCCCATAATGGTCGTAAGGATGTTGCGGACCAGATGATGATTGGTATGTAGAATGATTGTGTCTGTTCATCTATATCTTTGAGGGACTGACCTCCCTAGTTGATATGTTGACCTATGCCATCGACCGACCTGCACCTGCAACAATCATCCTTATTTCCGGAGATCGAGACTTCGCGTATGCAGCCTCGGTTCTGCGTCTAAGACGCTACAGCGTGGTCGTAGTATCCCTCACCAACCCAGGAGCACACCCAAGCCTGAAGGCCCAAGCAAACACAACCCTGGACTGGAATGCTGATATCATGGACAAGGTTGGGGAGGAATATTGCCACTGGGCTAAAAGGGATGAACCAATGCCCACGGAAGAGATAAGTAGACCAACTTGGGTCAGACAACGGAGCAGCACGGTATCGACCGCCACGGAGATCTTGTTGGCTCCTTCTGTCCATAAAGCGGAAAATAAACCCTCTGGACCAATTCGCCACAAAAGGGACAACAGTACAAACTATCGGAATCTTGCTGTAAATGTCGACAAGTCTACTCAGACTCATGGCAGCTTGGTTCACGCTCCTTGTTCTTGTTCAGCTACCCTTGTACCCGAGCACTTCAAAAAGGAGGCGGAGCTACTTGACACGCGGTCACTCCGCGAACATAAAATTAAGGACGTTCACGTTCTGTCTACTCCCCACGCCCCCTCTTCTGGCAAAGACAATTTTCGTAAAATACCTCTTGCACTACCGCCAGGCTCTATGGATAGGAAAGAGGAGGCATCCCTCTCGAACCAGACCGATGCCTTCCTCGTAACGGACAATCCCCAATCTGTAGCCGAGGCCGCTTCGGAGGGGACCAAGGAAGAGGCCGTGTCGCTAGACGACTTCCCCCTTCCAGTGACCATGTCACAGCGAGTAGAGGCGTTCAAGAAGATGGTCGTGCTTCTTCGGGAGCAAGAACAATGCCGTACCCTACGCTCCGCCCTCGCATGCGAGCTTGTTTCAGCTGGCGTGGTCGCACAAGCCGGCGCCCGTGACTTTCAGGATTATCTCTATCTCGCCGAAAGTTTTGGACTGATTGAACAAGGGGGATCAAAGGCCGAAGCTTGGGTTTCATTACATCCGGAATGGCAAGATAGTGATGAATACGAAAATATCACCTCACAATTGCTCGCCCAACCCTCTACAAACGCCAACGAACCTATCACACGCGAAGCTGTCGTTGTAGATGATACACCCATGTTCACACCACAGTCCACACCCGTCTCCCTTGCGTCTTGGTGTGATATGGCTGGCTGTAGGGATGGACCGTTGCTCGATGTTGGGCCCGCAGAGCAAATGAATTCCACAGACACTACGAATAAAGACAATGCAGCTCCCATGGCCAACTCTGCCTTCCAGCTATCCGCCCAAGCTCCTCCATTTGTCCCGCCAATTCCACTCCAAGGGCGTTCGGCTGAAGCACCTCCAGCCACCACGCCAGGGATTTCGATACCTCCTTATTTCATTTTGCTGATAGAGATTCTTCTGCGATACAGCGAGGAGGGAGTTTTCATGGTGTCACGGTCGAAGGTTGCGGTCGAACTTATGGCAACGAATAAGCTGATCTATCAACAAGCAGGAGTGACAAGATTCGGTGAATATGCTGCTCTAGCACAACGATACGGGATTGTCGAATTAGGGGCATCCGAAGGTGGTGGTGACGCATGGATCAGCCTTTCCCTACCTTTTGCATCAGATTGTCCTTCGCCCTCGACAGCATCGCCAGACATTTTGAGTCCACCGATGGTTCAGCGAAGCCTGGCTCTCCCCGGGCCCTCCTCGTCCAATTTCCGTCGCCCGGCCCCAGAACCAACACGACCCAAAGTGGCCTCGCATTTCTGGCCGTTAATCGAAATTCTAAATGAACATAGAATGAGAGGAATGCCTCGACCTCTTCGTTCCGTTGTGGCTCAAGAATTACAACGCCAAAACGTTTACAACAGGGCGGGTGTCACCAAATTCCGGGAGTATATCGCTCTGGCAGAAAGTGCAGAGATCGTCACTTTGGGCGGAACGGAAGGCCGAGACTGGGTATCTTTTGACTCCGGTTGGCTGCAGAGCTACGGTTAGAACCGCATGTCATCTTAATAGTCATCTCAATGTATCTCAAATATATTAGTCTGTAAAGGTTGAATATTTTTGACTGAGCGGAAACAGAACACCTCCTTCGGACGCTTGAGATTTCCTTCTTAGTCGAGCTTTGAAACTAGGTACCTGTTAGCAGCGCGTTGCCTGCAAGAAACAACACTGAGGTCCAGGTCCTGCGTACTAAGAGACGCAAGAGGGGTGCAATAAAGAAGTGGTATAACATACAAGAATAAATACCGTCACAGACGTCGTACAGGACAAGAGGCAACGATACAGGCGTAGGTTACTGTATGTACTCAGATGGAAAAGGACCCATTTTCGAAATGGAGGATTGGCACTATTTCCGTGCAGTCTGCATGGAATAGCAATGTGTCAGGGAAATTGTAGCTCTCAAATGTCCTGGACTGACCTTCTTCCTTCCCGTTGTAGACTTGGAGGTTGCCTTCGCAGCAGAGGTCGTCTTCTTAGGGGGCGCTTTCTTTGCTGCCGTCTTAGCTTTCTCCGGCGCAGAAGTTCCAGTAACAGCCTGAGCTGCATAAGAATCGAAGCAACGGATGAAATTAGAGAATTCATACCTTTTTGGCTGCTCCTCGTTTGGAGGCAACAGTAGTCTTCTTAGTAATTGCAGTAGCTTTCGGTTTTCCGGCAAGGGTTTTCTTCGCAGGAGCAGCCTTGGTTGTAGATTTAAGAGGCGCTGCTTTCTTCGCAGCAGCATTAGTACGGGCGGTCCCGCTTGGTTTAGATGCGGCTTTGGAGGTGGCAGTCGTTCGAGGAGCTGGCTGAGGCTTCTTGACTGTTGCGACGGCTGGTGCCCTTGATTTACTGGTTGTAGACTTGGCCGCAGCTTTCGCCTTCACCGGAGGCTTCGCTTTCGCAGCTGGTTTCTCCTAAGAGGTCATTGATGAGTAAAATACGAGAGCGGTCCCCTTCGCGCATCGCCTACCTCGTCACTGCTCTCAGGCTCCACATGTTTGTTCTTTGGTGCGAGCTTTACTCTGCCCGATGGACCTTTATAAAGCGTCCTTAAGTAAATGGGACGTGGCTTATACATGAAGAAGGCAAGACCTTTGGGGAGGACAAAAATTCCCTTCTCGCTACCGGAACCCAGGGCCTTGGAGAGTTGTGAGATCTGTGCGGCCCCAATCTCGAGGTTGTATTTCGTTTCGACGAATCTGTATGACGGTCATGATTACAAGTTAATATTCACGGTGGCATGCCTCATACTTCTTGATTTGAGGCCGGGACACGCCAATCCGAGCATCTTCCTTGTGCGCGCCAATGCACTCCTAGAGACAGAGATGATGAGCATTATTCCTCAACGATCAACAGCGGGGAAGAACGCGTATCGGAGAGGAAGACGAAGGGTAGAAACGCCAACTTGATTCACACCGAGGAGGACTGTAGTACTGCCTACCTTAATCATCTCGATCCATGTCGGATGGGTCGCAACCTTCGTAGAGGCCTTTGCTGTAGCTTTCTTTGAGGACATGGCGGTCTGAGGCTGCAGTGATAGATGTCGCCTAGGGGAGGGAGTATAGGAAGGTGGTGGTTTGAAACAGAAGTAGTTGAAGCTCCGTCAAACCAGTCAACGAACTGTAAATTGGTTCACGTGGTCCTTCCTATAACAGTTCGGCATGTATTATTTAGCAACGGTGCGACTCAGCCCAGGACACCGAAATACAATTATTTCGACTCGGAAGATACAAGGTTTTGTAAGGCCCCCATATATTACTTGCCCGCCAGCATCTCCATCACCCCAAGCAGAACATATAGCTCTTCCTGCCGTAAGTCGTCAGAGGCTCTAATCAGTCAGAAAGTTGAGCAAAATTCAGTAAATTGACCATGAGCATACACCAAGTAAAAAACAACAGGACCCCATAAATCCAGGCTTCTTGTGAGGAGGTGTACACTCAGACTAAACAACCAGATAGGGGTCTGGCGCGTCGTCTATAACGCGTCGTTTATCGGCACGTGCCAAGTGATCGGCAGCAGCCAATTAGGCCAATTACATACACACTCGGGCGCTTAGCGGGTCGCCACTTGCGCTTTACATCAAGTTTCGGTAGCAGACAGCAGCAGCAGTGACACAGCTCTGCAGCTACCACCATCATCCTTGCCTATGAGTTCTCGGACTCGACTCGTCGAACATCGCATATCGTAGCCTTGTGATCCGATTTCAGCTTTTCACCCTACACAATGGCTTCATGGTTCACGTCTTGGCTCCCTGGTCTCCCCACCATCGACTTCAGTTTGCCTTCAACCATCCAAAGGAGATTTATCTCGTTCGTCTTGAAGAGAACCCTCGGTCACTTTCTACGACCAGGGCAACTAGATGTTCACCAAATTGACAGCCAAATTGGGTCTGGTCATGTTCAGGTCAATAACCTGGAACTAGATAATAAGGTCAGTTTGTGAAGGCGCGTCTAATGCCTGCTGGTTTGGCTCACTTATCAGGCCATCAATTCTCTTATTGATGATCTTCCGCTCGAACTCCAAGATGGATCCATTGGCTCAGTCACCGCGCGTATACCTTGGCCTAATCCATTAACATCTACGCTTGGATTTTCCATTCAATCCCTGCACCTTACATTTCGTCTTACCTCTTCTGCTAGGAAGTCTGAGACAAATCTGTCAGACTCTGTCGCTTCCGTTGCAGAGTCCTTCATCCATGATGAGCTCACTCCTCGAGAAGAGGCCACACTTCGAGAATCAATCTACTCTGAAGTTATGACAGGGGATGTTGACGACGATCATCATGTTCCGGGAGGGTTGAATCCTTTCTTGACTGAGCCGGAGGAGCACGACTTTCAGGCTGATTCTGACCCTGCAGGCATATCCCTGTTTGCAGTCCTCATCGAGAGACTTCTGGCCAAGTTCGAATGCGATATCACCGACTCGAAATTTACCATCGTCTCACCTGGAGAGTCTAGCTTTACGTTCTACGTAGGCGAATTGTCGTATGCGGTGGAATCCCCAGGGACAGATCCCAACCTTGGTGTGCCAGCATCAGTTGAAGGTAACGTTGGTGAGACGCGAAAGGTTACTGTGAAGAACGTCAAAGTGACAAGCAAAGACCTACGCCCCCCTCACATGCGCTCACCTTGGCTATCAGCATATTCGAGCAATGCTCCAACTGAAAGGGCAGCATCCCCCGCTTCATCGTCTTCATCGTTGGATGAGGATACCCAGCTTCTTATGTCCCAGTCGATTGCATGCCTGCCGCAGCGGCCGGCGTCCCCCACTAGCTCTGTGGCGAGCAGCATGTATCAGAGCGCTATTTCTACGGCAGATGAACCCACTGAAGCCAATGACGACCGAGATACTGGCGGCGAATCGCGTTCCACCACCATGCATACATCTCCTTCACTTCCGGTATCGGTTGCTCACATCGAGGAGACCATATTCTCCCTTGGGTCCGACACTACCACCATCCGCCTCACTACTCCCTCCCCAACGACCTCGGTGCAAAAGGAAGGCACGTCGCCGTTGGATCCTACCTCCAAACAGCCGAGCGTTAAGGCGGACAATCTCAAACTATCTGTTAGCATTGGCATAATAACTAGCTCCCTACGTGCAAGACATCTCCGTGCTGTAATGGACATGTTGGAACGCTGGAGTCTCTATCGCGGACCTCGGCGTCCTACTCCGCCCCCCTCTTCCGAGTCACAGCCTTCTGCTCTATCTTTGACTGTCGATGGTTCTGTTCATGTCAAGGGCATTGTGTTGGTCTTCCTTCCCGTGAGCAACACGCCCGAGGATCTCTCTTCATTTTACGCCCATCCCTTGGTCCCCCCTTCCCTTTCCACCGCATACGTTCGGGTCCATATCGACGGCATTGCGTGCTCCTCCCCACATCTAATCCTGAATGGCAGTGCTCCTCCAAAGCGAAGAGATGCTAGTCGAGAAGCGTCAACAACTGTGGCCTTATCAGTATCTGATTTGTCTGTATTCGCTGTACAGCCGTCCTCGGGGAGCGAGATAATCGCATCGCCTATTATGATAACAGACCCACTCCTTACAATGCAACCTCCTACTTCGGCATCTCGAGCGCATCCTTCAGATCCAGAAATAGAGCAACTGCCCGAGTTCCAAATCGTCGATTACACAGACGAGGCATCGTGGATCCATGGTGTGAGACCTTCATTCTGGCGGACAAAGCCCAAGCAAAGGACTCGGTCACATCATATTAGACAAGCAAGTCATGCTACCTCCAACGCGTCTGAGCATGGCGAAGCTTCCCAGCCAATGGCGCCCTTGGCGACCCCGGCTATCCAGGTCCGACTGGCTCGATCTGGAGACATAGAGGTCAAGGTAGTGCCGCTGCATCTGCTTCTCGACCTAGGTCAAGCATTACAGCACGGTGGTGTCCTAGCCTTTGTGGGGGAGCTTTACCCTGTGGTAGATGGACCCCCTAGACCGGACTCGGGAAGGGCGATGGACGACGAAGATGGCAGTGACTCAAGCACTCCGCCGGCCACCCCGAGACAGCATAGCCGTACTGCCGAGGAATTTCAGGAGCGTGAACGAAGGAGATTAGAGCGTTTAGTGATGGAGGACCTTGATCTTGATCTCAAGTATGACTACAGGAGGGAGCGGACTAAGCAATCAGATAGCCCGAAAGCGAAAGCGGGACGGCGCAAGGTAAGATTTGAATAACTGTAATATTCAATAACTGTAATATTCATCATCTCATTACCGTTGCAGCGTAAAACGACCGCCTCGAAGTTATCCGTGAAGTTGGCCATGGTCAGATTGCAGTTACGATGCCCGTCACCTTCCCGATACACACAACGCTCTGGTGCTGTGATCCTCGATATCTTCAACATCGAACTTTCTACAGGAGAGTCAGCAAACAAACCAGCTCCGAAATTCGTCGATTTTGACAATGGTTCTGGATTACCTAGCGGAAACACCTTGGCTTCGGTCAGCTTTGAAGCCCTCTCGTTATCCCTAGCTCTTGCTCAAACCACTAGAGCGAGAGGTTTAATCTACGCTACTGGTCAGTCCTCTGCAAATAGCGCTACCCCGCCATGTAGGGTGGTGGTCATGAAGCCGGAGCCCGTGAATTCGCACACGCCCCCTCTCTCCTTGATCTTAGAGATAGCTTCTGTCCGAGCAGTTGTCCCGAAGGATCTTCTCGACGGTGTTCAGTACTGGGCTGATGACCTTTCGCAATTGCTGGAAGGGTTGAACAAAATCCCTGAAGAAGACTCTGACACAGACAGGGCGTCGATGATTGGTAGCCGATTCTTTGCTAAATCGAGAAGCGGGAGCACAACTGGCAGCGGGCTGACAGTCGGCCGGAAGCAGCCTACAGAGCAAAGTGAAACAGTTGTGAAGGTGATGATATCAGAAGGTTAGTTCCAGTTATGTTGAGTTCAAACGATGGTATCTAATGCACCCTGCAGCCCATTTAACCGTCCTTTTGCCTCGTCAGCGTGCCAATCAGGCTTCTCGGCCAATTATCGTCCGTGCCTCAGAAATTGACATTCTTTTGGAGCTGAAGCCCGAAGGCAAGGTAGCTTGCCTTCTCCCTTTACATGATGGCCGTGTTTCATTTGTTGAGTAGGATCAGACGGTGGTGACATTGGCTGTAATGGACGCGTCGGTAACTGACTATCCGGAGGGCGAATGCGTGCGCAAGCTAATAGGACTCACGGTGCCACATTCTGTAGTCAGTTGACTCCCGTACCCCTTGCACAATTTGTCTAACCATATTTCCAGACATACACGCCTAAGCCTATGATCAAACTTCGCTTCATCTCATTGATTGTCCCAGAAACCACAGCAAAGGAAGCACGTATACACCTCACGCTTTGTGGCTTTGAACACACAGTACACCCTGATATGGCTTGGATAGAGGACCTGGCAACGTTCAGCAAGGCACCTCCCGGTGTATGTAATTGTCTTTATGCTTGCTCAAAAACTCACCTAGTGGTTGCAGGCTTTCGAGTCCGTCATCCCTAGCGAGCGTACCAAGATTACGGTCAAAGTAAATGACGGTTCAATCCGTGCCGTGGCTTCCACCTACCCTGGAGCGGTCCTGTTGTACATCGGCGATTTCACATTTTCCACAATACTCGGGGAGTTGGCTATGATCTATGATCTAGATGCATCCGATCTCGCCATCCTCGTCGTTGATGATTTGGCGGACGTCTCCTCGGAAAAACCCAACGCCAAAGGGTTATTGCACTGGAAGGTTTGTCGTTGCCCTCAACATGATATAGTGCCCTTGACATCACATAGGGAATTGGATATGCTTTAGTGTCGGAGGTCACAACCCTCCAGATGAATGTCCGCGTACTGACAGAGGTAGAGGTCCCAAATACTCAAGTGCGTCGTTCTTACCCCACCTCGCTTAATAGAACGTTGACATTTTCGTAGATAACCATTGAACGAATTGGCATCCGAATACACTTATGTGCCGATACGCTCACTGCCATCACGGCTTTCGCTTCAGATCTTTCCTCTACTTTCAACCCTCCCGGCAAACAGTTCGTTCGTGTATTTACCGGGGTTCGGCCTCGCTCACTGTTTTTGTAGACCACCTCAGAAAAGAAGACGACCATCTATTTTATCCAAAGATCGCACACAGCCTGTTTTCTGTGCGTCCTATCTGTCCACTATCTGTCCGTGTTTGATGTTAAATTTGACCGTCGTTAGCCACTGTCGAAGAACATGCGTTCAATGTCAACCCAGAAGTAGGGCCAGCTATCGATATGATACATGATGATTTGCCGACGAATGTATACTACTTGGATGAACACTTCGGATCGGCTGCGGGCTTACGAGAGCTTCGAGACGATGACCTTGACGATTTTGACGGCGGTGACGACATTGTTTCAGGTGGTCCAGTGGACGTCTCGCTCACCCTACGTAATACTGGCGTTACTTCCGATGTGGGGAGCGAGACGGTTAAGATGTTACAGCCCCAGGGTATTAATATCGTAGAAAATTACTACGACAGCCTCCCCGCGATTCCGGAGGATGGTGGAGTCGAGTAAGGGTCTTGGTTTCATCTTCTACTCTATGCTCACATTTGAGGTTTAGACGAGGTCCAACTACACTTCAAGTCCGAGTCCACCACGGAGATGTTACCCTTCTCCTCTATGACGGATATGACTGGGCAAGGACGAGAAGGATAATAGAAGATGAAGTAAAAGAAATGCGCCGACGCCTCGCCAAGATTCGGCAACTTGTTGCTACCGGACAAGTCCCAGACGAGGGCGTGGAAGAGACGAGTGCGATGCTCTTCAATTCCATGTACATTGGCCTGGAGCGTGATCCCGGGGAACTGGAGCCCGCGGCGCTCATCGCAGCTATCGACGAGGAGCTTCGAGAAGATACAGAGACTGCCACCCAGAGCTCTTGGGAGTCACTAATGCCACCAACGATGCCACCAACAGCTGGTACCGCCCCGCGTCCTCACGTTCGATCGATGAAAGTAAATGGCAAGAAGCTTACACGTTCCAAACGGTCCCGGATAGAAATATGCTTGATGGGACTGAGGGCGGAGGTCGACAAATATTTGCCAGACGACCCCACGGTTGCTCGTAACTTCGTCACTGTCAAGGACGTCGAAATCTTAGACCACATAAAGTCATCCACATGGAAGAAATTCCTAACGAGCATCAAGACAGACTCGAAAGGCACTATTCGTGAAACAGGGTCGAACATGGTACGCGTCGAGTTGCTGACCGTTCGACCTGCTCCAGGGCATCCGTCTGAAGAAGCTAGGTTAAAGGTGCGTAGATGGGACGATGACCAGGATGCATCTAAATACAAATCTCTAGGCAAAAATATTGCCTCTCCGACTCTATGTCGATCAGGATGCTTTAGACTTTCTGAAGAAGTTTTTCAGCTTCAAGGATCCAGACGCAGCCCCAAGCACTTCGGATGGTGAAGACATATATTTCCGTATGATCTTGAATCTCTCAAAAACGTTTGGTATTTCCTGATTTATGATTTTTAGAGCATGCAGAAGTCTTCCCGGTCGATCTCAAGCTCGACTACAAGCCTCGTCGTGTGGATTACAGAGCCCTCCGTGAGGGCCGTACAATCGAATTGATGAACTTTTTCCACTTTGACGGTGCTGAGATGACCCTGCGGCACATCACTGCATCTGGCGTACGTGATCCTCGTCGAGAGTTCCACACCTTGCTAATCCCTCAATCAGATTACGGGATGGCCGCGTTTCTTCGACTTACTGAATGACCTCTGGACGCCTGATGTCAAGGCCACTCAGCTTGTGGACGTCATTTCTGGGGTAGCCCCCATTCGCTCCGTGGTGAACGTTGGCTCAGGGTTTGCTGATCTGGTCTTACTCCCCATCGCTCAATTCAAGAAAGATGGAAGAGTAGTACGAGGATTACAGAGGGGCGCCAACTCTTTCGTCAAGTCTACGGCGATGGAAGCTATCAGACTGGGCGCTCGATTGGCCACTGGCACTCAAGTCATTCTCGAACAAGCTGAGGGCGTGATTGGCGGCCAATTCGACCAAGCTATAACAACAGAAACCATGCAACCGGCCGCTTGGGAGGAAGACTCGAGGCCCTCGCTCGATGAGGACGAGCTAGCAGATTTGATCAGCAAGTATGCAGATCAACCATCTGACATCACAGAGGGGGTGCAGTCCGCGTACAAGAGTCTGCGGAAGAATTTGAACTCTGCAGCGCAGACGATTCTGGCTGTGCCGATGGAAGTATATGAGCGTTCAGGTGACGAGGTGAGTGTCGTTGTCCCTTACATTGTGACATCCTTGCCTGAATCAACCACTACTAGGGGCCTGTTCGTGCTGTGATTCGCGCGGTCCCCATCGCTGTGTTGAAGCCGATGATAGGTGCAAGTGAAGCTATAAGCAAGACATTAATGGGTCTTCACAATACAATGGATCCCAACGTTCGTTACGAGAACGAAGAGAAATACAAGCAACGATAATCTGCTCACGCACACTATGGATACTCTGATCTACATTTGTACCGAATATGCATTATATACTTTTGGATCATGGAATACACATAGACCTGAACGTTGGAAAAGGGAGAGAAATGCAATGCGATGTCGTCTAATCGAGTTCCATATCCATAGACCGACCTTCTCCCGATACCAGGGCAGATCGTGATTTCGTAGAGACCTTGATCTTTTCTTTGATCTTTGCAGGGGATTCGACAGTCGTAGGTTGCACAAGTGTGACCGAGTTTTTTGTTGCGGCTTCCTTGACCTTGTTCCTGTGCGCCCGATGCTTTTCCCGAGCAACGGCCATGCTGCACAACACTGAGTAACATATAAGGATGACAGGGGTTATCAACGTACCGGTGTTTCCAGAACACATGTTCCCTTCGCTTCTTGACCTCCCCAACACGTTTCATAGCCTTGATAGTAGTCTGTATGAGCTCCCGATCGTAGCGTACAGGTACGTTTCTTCTCTTCTCGAAGTCAATCGTCGAGTCCTATACAAACAAAAATAAGCCATGAAATCCGAGCTGGCGGCGGTGGTACGCACTATTGTCATCTCTTTTCCTGCCGCCTTCCTAAACGCCTTCGTCCATCGCACCTTTCGTGGGTTGCGTTTCATCCTATGGGTTCCTTCGTTCGGATATCATCAATGAAATGAGGTAGAGAAGTCTCACTTGAAGTTTTTATGGCATCTGAAGAGAAACTATCAGACATGAGGGTGGATGATAATTGCCTCCAGACGTACTTTGAAGTGCAGAACCGGAAGACTTTGGCATCGTTTCGGACAAAGGCAGTACCTATTGATCACTTCAGTACATGCTTTGGAATTCCATAGATTTCCTGAATCACCGTGGCCCGGATAGACGTTGGTTGAGCAGAAGTAGCATTTTTCGATCCGCATTGTCGTAGCAAGGGATCAAGCGTAAATATGGGCGCTAAATATATATGGCGCTAAATATGGTACATTGCATCATCCAGCACTTGTCCAGCACCGTGCAGCGCAATTATCGCTTTCTTGTCGACCACCATGTCCAGCATTGAAATGCAAGACTTATCACGCCGCCACGACGACAAGAAATCTGCAAACGTTTCCCCTGGTATCTCAAGCGTCTCTGAGGACTCGACCGTCAACCTCTGGGCTGTCGTCGCGGCTACATTGTAACGAGACTGGCTCACCTCCCACTTGTTCCGCGAACTCTGACACCGATTGCAGAATTTTCACCCTATCGCTTTGCCTGACAATATTCCCCCGCCTACTACGATTCCTTTCAGAGACCGGCACTGAGGAACACGCGAGAGTAGCCCTGTCACCTCTAGAATCATTCCTTGCACTCCATTTCGGTATACTGCTAGCAGCTATAGCAGCGGCACTAGTATTGAATGTGAGTTCCTATATCACCTGTTTGAAATCCGACCCAAGTTGCTGCTTAGATGCCTTCGTCGAATCCAATTGCCACTCGGAATGAAGGCAACAACCATCCTCTCCTCGTGCCACTGTCCTTCGCGTGTAGCCTCAGTGCCTTCTTGGCCTATAACACGAATAACGTCGGTTCTCTATCCACGCTGGTTTGGATCCTTTCCGCTACCATTGGTGGATGGGGCATATGGACCGTACGTAATGCCGAACCTTCGAGTTCATTGCAATCGACCAATAGTTCTTTCTGCAGATGCTGTTCGCAGGCTCATCTCTTGTTTCCAAGAAGACCGGTGCTGACAAAAGGACTTCTGCGTTTTTGTTTGGGAACAAGAATGCTGCATCTGTACAGAAGAAGTCATGGAAGCAAGAGCAAAGGCGATAGTATTACTGTTGCACGCTGTATATGCCAAAATTATCCCCTGAAACTTTCACCATGTATTAAGTTTGGCAAAACCGCGTCGTTGTGTAGTGAGTGCGGGGAAGTATACTCCACTTCTTACACCGTTGGAACTAGGATGGTCGTATACGCTCAATACGTTGCAAGCAGCATACAAAGAAACTCACGAGTTCTGTGATTAGACTCGGCTATACCTGTGAAGTCTCCGCCACGGGTTCCTTTGCCGCCATTTTATCCAACTTCCACCGTACAAGCGAGGCCAGCCTCTGGCCCTGTGGTAAGGCCGTCCTTGGATTGGTCTCGTAAAGATAATAAGCAAAGACACCAGTGAAGACACCCAAGATGGGGTCCAGCGTGCTACAGCCTTTGCATCAGTACGGTGTAAGTGAAAAATCAGTTGACTTACCGGGAGAGGAGAACGGGCATTATGTAGTTGGTCGTCACGGCGGTCAATAAAGGAACATCTTAGAAGCGCTCGTCCGACCGAGACTTAGAACGATCGGAAGGGTCGCCGATCAAAAAAGCCTCCAACCACGCCTCGCACATAAATTTCTCAACAAAACGTCTTTAACCCAAACCACCACCATCGTGCTCATCGCGCCCTAATGTCCTCCTTTGCAGCTCTTGAACGCCAACTACGCCCCATCTATGGTCAGTCTACCCGATACGCGTCGACTACGACTAATAACGATTGTGTCGTAGATTCGTTGGATACTGGTTCAAACAAGTCGGCGGTCGTTGCATGTAACAAGCTACTCAAAAAGCACCCCGGGAACGAGCTGGTCAAGGTTCGTTTTTGATTTCTTACCCAAGGATATTCTCGGGATGGGATGACGAAGTGAAATTACCATAGGCGCTCAAGGCACTCGCACTCGTTCGTCTGCAAAAAGTAGAGGAGTCCTTGGTCCTATGTGACGAGGTATTGGCGTCAAAGCCCACTGATGATGCCGTCTTGACTGCCATGATGCACGTCCTCCGTGGGCTTGGTCGCAGTAAGTTTGTGCGCTCCGACGAAGGCTCTGCTAATATATCTATCCGGACAGACATCGACACGGTCACCATGTTTGAGGAGGCATTTAAGCAGCAACCCTCCAACGAAGAGCTGGGAGCGCAGACCTTCTTTGCCAATGTCCGTGCCGGTCATTGGAAGTCGGCACAGCAGGTGCGTGCCCTTACCCGCGAATTAACTCTTGCTTTAGCTTTCCTAGATTGCTACCCGTATGCACAAGCAATTCCACGAGGACCGATACTTGTACTGGAGCGTCATCAGCACAGTCTTGCAGGTCCGTTTACAACATTTTCCACAACCGCTCTTATACTATACAACTAGGCCAACGACACAACGACACCATCGAGCATGAAAAACCTGCTGTACAAGCTTGCTCACCGGCTTATCACCTCGGGAAAGGCACCGTCGTATGTGCACACCGATCGTTTCCATCTCCACTTGTCTATTCTCCGAGAACTAGAGCTTTACGATGAGGCGCGCGTTCTTCTGGATCACGACGTCGGGAAATCCATCTGTGCCGCTAATCTAGCTTGTGACGAGCTTCGACGCGACATCACAAAGTTGCAAAATAGGCAAAAGCAAGAAGGAGAGTTTGCCGAGAGCAAAATCGTTGAGAAAGGGTTAGTTGAAGAAAGAGCAGTAAATAATAGGTATATAACTTATCGCTGTGCCATAGAGATCGGAATTGGCTCGAATTCCTCTCCTTCCTCGACGCTGTGTTTATCCCTGACACGGAGACGGATCAATCGTCCGAAGCATTCAAAACTGCTTGCCTCGATCGCATGGAACATGCACGACAGGTGCTGGAAAAAATCTCAGAAAAGGATGGAAAAAAGGATCGTTCCGGACCACTGGCATTATTGGAACTGGAGAAACGATCCCGCTCTCATGATGTTAAACAAGGTAAATTTCTACTCTCCAATTATCCCGCTGCCCTATTTGAGCTACCGTATTATAGACGACCAACGGCTATTAACTCTGCTAAAGAGTTACTTCGAACAATTCGGCGATAAAGCCTGTTGTTACGAAGACCTTCAGCCTTATGTGGTCCTCAATGGAGACGACCTTTCCAGTTGGACATCCTTCTTGGAATCCATACCTTCCTCTATAGTATGCTCATCCGTCACTTCCCTCTTGCTCGCATGCTCAATAGGCACAGACGACCATCAATGAACTTCAACGCCGCATTAACGTCCATAAATTATTACGCTTCAACCTCGCCATATCGCAACTCACCCTAGAAGCAGAAACCACACGAGCATCTTTGTATTTTACAGAATATCTTCAAGCCCTTCCGCTAGGCGCTAATCTACCAAACACCGAATTGCAGCCAGCGGACGATCTGGCCATCCTTGCAGGCTGTGCATACGTCAACTTGTGGACGATATCCAAAGAAGAGAAATACCTGTACATTGCCGCCTCTCTCTTAGAATATGGACTTCTAAAGAGCAATGCCTCCTTTTTGATGAGGCTCATGCTTGTTCGCATCTACCGACTGCTGGGTCAGGACTCTTCCCCTCCACGATGTCTGGCGACTGATTGTACCACTATTAGGGGCACCAACGCTTGCGCTGGAACACTACCGTGCCATACAAACCAAACAGGTCCAGCATGATACACTTTCACATTTCATCCTTTCGCGAGCTTCGACCTTTTCTCTGGCTGCGACTGGCGACCTTACTTTTGCCACCGAATGCCTAGAGACAAGCCAGATATACTTGAGCAACTCGCAAGAGGTAATTCAACTTCCTCATGAGCAACAGAAGCGTGTTGACGAAAGTTATTCTAGACAGCCGATTTCGTCGTTCGTGCATTCACTGGCGAGAAGTACTCCCAAATACCCGAATTCATCACCTTCGAGGACCATTTGGATAATTCTCTACAAAGAGACATCATCAAAATGGAGCATGTCCGCATGCGTTTCACTCATGAGATTGTCAACTCCGATATCATGGATTTAGAGCTCATCGAATTGAAGTTCATTTTCGATAGGAGTATGTGTGTTACCTGTTCTGCTGGTTATGAGGCTAATCCATTTTCCAAGATCATCACGACAACCGAGACTTCCAAATTCTCCCTGATTACCAGCCTCGAAGCATACCAAATTTCAATGACCAAACGATGCTATTCGGACGAGGGGAAGGGGTGAGTAACGTTGTATCTTACCGGAGCAATCAGCTCACTTTATCGTAGCATGGTTGGTTGATGACTCTCCTGCGAATGTACATTCGGGCTCTGCAACAATCCTCCGATCTCGACGATACTGTAGAAGAGAAACTCCTCATAGGTGACCGCCCCAAACTCGCTGCAGACTCAGGTAACAAGGCGCCACTACGCGACCGCTTGCGCGAGAGACCTCAGGAAGACCTAGCCGAGGTATTTGATATCTGCTTCATTTCTTGATGGGCTGTATAAAAGTGTTCACGTAGTTGACACCTGACGAAGTCGCGCTGCTCGATTTCACCACTGGACTGGCTGATTGGCTGGGGTGCTACCACGATTACATTCGCCCACCACCGTCTGTCGTGCTCGCAGAAGCTGCTAAGCAATCAGAGCTAAAGACCGGACATCCTCTAAAGGGTGTTGAAATCCCACCAACACCACCCAACGGATCCGCCAATGGTCATCACAAGAAAGATGAGGAAGCACCAGCAATCACAGAGCCACCAGAAGTCGTTGTCAATTATTTCAACAGTAAGGAATTCTTGCCTGCTAGCCCCCTTCCCCTGCTTACGACATTTTCTAGCTATGAAGGCCCGCTTCGCTGAGGCTCAGCAATCGTCCGTCGTAGATGCACTTCACGTCGCAACTCTCATACAAGAGGTGGTGTTAATGTCTAAGCCTGGGTTGTACTCCGTTTCTGACTCCCTTTTGCAGGCTTTTATCTTCTTGGTTATTGAGACACTACGTTTCAAATCTGCCTCTGTCGTTAAGATCTACAAACTCAATTCTGTAAGTTCTTTCCGATAGAGCTGCGTGCCTGGCTGACTACTTGTCTATCAAGCTTGTTCAAAGCTTTAAGGCCATTAAGACAAACGCTACTGAGGTCCTGAAAGAGATTTCCGCCTCATTGGGCAAACAGAGTGACCGAGAATCAACTGCGGAGGCACGGAAGGTATTCACGGAGTCGTGTTCTCCGATTGTCACACCAGAGGTACCTATGAGTCACCTTCAGCGAGGATACCATGCTCATCTCCGTTCATATAGGTGACTCACGACTTCATTCTGAACATCGCCAAGAAGGTGGGTGATGCGCGGAAAAAGGTGCTCGAGGGTGTTGGTAAAGGCATGACTCGTGTCTGTTCCAATCATTCACAATGAATGTCCAGTTCCAAGACCATCATCTTTGGTGCCTACATGTTGTAGCTATGTACTTGCTATGAAATAAGACATCCCTACTCTCCTGAAACTGCTCGGACTTGATGTGACAAGACCAACCAAATACGTCACAATAACACGCACGCGTCCCACTACTTGATTGAAATTCTTTACGCGCGTCCATTTAATTTCCCGTCTCTCTCAAGTTTCAACCACGACAATGAGTCAAAGTGAGTCAACGACGCGTCGCGGCCAACCAGAATATAATGTCCTGCAGGCGAATTCTATGGCGGCGGCGGCGGAGGAGGTTGGGTCCAAGGCGGATCACCATTCAGTGCTGGAGGTAGCCCTGGAGGCATCAGAGTAAGATTCAGGTAACCTCTATTGTGGAGATGACGCTCAAAGGCTCTTCAGAAAACCGAAATCTCCCACTCATTACGACCAGTCACTATCGGGCAACTTGTAAGGGCAACACAGGCTCATACGGATGCAGAATGGGTGATAGGCAATACAGAGATTGGCCAAGTGAGTTTCCGCCCGTTCCGTGGCTGCTACTGTTGCCAAGCTGGAATCAGATATCGCTAGTAGCCTCGGTGGTATCTATCCAGACGCAGGCCACCAACTGCGTGTATGTCTTGGATGACGGATCAGGCCGCATTGAGGCTCGTCATTGGATTGACGCAAACGAAGAGTCGGGGAATAAGTTCGAAGGGATCGAGTAAGCCGTTCATCCGCATCTTGTTTCGCATATAAATCCGCGAGCTCTTCAGGGAAAATACATACGTTCGCGTAACAGGGGGACTCAAAGCATTTGGAGCGAAGCGATATGTCAATGCCACCCACATTCATCCGTGCAAAGACCCTCATCAAATAATGTTCCATACCTGTGAAGCCATGTTCGCGAACATTGTCTTCGAACGGGGCCCAGTGAGTCTGGTATTTTACGAAAGATTGATGTTGTGCTCATGGTTGATGCAGCCCCCAAGACCAGGACAGGCTAATCAATCAGCAGTTGGTACAGCAGGTTCATCGGCATATGCAAACCAATCGACGTCTGCTGCCGACACCGAGTATTCTCACCTGCCTCCAGTTCAAAGGAAGATAGTACAATTTATTATTTCACAACCCCCAAATCATGATGGCGTCCACATCGCTGCTATCGCTCGTGCTATTGGTGGGAATGCTGCGGAAATCAGGTTTGTGAATCACCCCTCAAAGGCCTTCGTGTTGCTCATTTCCTAATAGCGAAGCCGTTGACCGATTGATGGACGATGGATTGTTATTTAGTACGATCGATGAGTCCCATTTCAATGTTGCTCGCTAGTTTCCTTTTGTGTTATTATGTAGTGCTGTAACGATCGAGGTGGTACTAGCATGCTTTCCTGGATCAATAATTGTAAATATTCGCGCAAGGATCCGTCAATCTAGTAGTCCCAACTTGAACCGAATCCAGAGACTGATGGCACCCCCAAAGAACCCACCTGGACTTCAACATCTGACTCTCCGTCAAATCGCTCAAACAACGCGGCAGCACTCAGAGGCCCCGTTTAAGCTGAACAATGTACCTATCAACAGATCTGTAGGTGCTTTCCCTCTAACATCTCTACACGCCAATATTCCTGACATGAGCTTCACGCAACTAGATCATTATAGTAGCCAACATCGTCGGGTTGGAGCGCGTCGGGTGGGAGGGAGAACGTCCCTCGATATCCTATCAGCTCGATGACGGTACATGGGACAGAGTGATCTATGCAAAGAGATGGATTGACAAAGGGGCAGAGTCGGACACGGTTGAACTGGAGTCAGTGTCTCAGTTCCTGGAATGAACAAGTCCTCTCAGTGACTCGAATTCAGACATCTCCAGTATGTGCATATTCTGGGGCACCTGCACTACTTCACGACCTCGGGCAACACGTACAAGTCCATCAACATAGAGACGATCCGGCCAATAGAGAGCCCGCAAGAAATCCTCCACCATATTGTCCGAACAATGGCCACGCCATTAGTGATGGCCCATGGCCCACCGGTTAGCTACGCTCCTACTTTTCCGCCCTCAATTCTGAGTTCCGGCACCAAAGTCACCAGTTGCGTGGTCAACACGACGCAGTGAATCGCTCGATCAGAAGCTAGACCAAGAGCTAGCTAGAGAAACGGATCGACTGGCTGTCTCCAGTCCTTTCAAGCCATCTACTCCTCCGACTCCTAGTAGGCCTGCTTCTACATCTCCTAGCAAGCCTCTTCCGCGCTTGAGCCTCATCCAATCGCAGTCTAACGACTCGGCTTCTGCGAGCGCCGAATTGTCGATTCATAGCGACCCTCTCAGCGGCCTGACCGATCTCCAGCGAGAAATCATGTTATGTATAATGAGGGATAACAGCGCAAACATCCAGTCCAATCATATATATCCGGATCCGCTTGGTGCACCCTCATCAACACATTGGGTATCGCTGGATGTTCCGATGTTATCAATTCAGAATAATCCAAGACATCGGGACGTGTCGATGACGGAATTCATGTGAGTGCTAGTCTTTGCCTATTCACATACAGTGGTTTACCGCTGACACTATTACAGTGGAGCAATAGATTTTCTCGTTCTCAATGGACATCTCAAAGGTGAGCCCCTCATGTTCTCTCGCATCGCATATTTACTGCAACTGGCACAGAGTCGCCAAAGGGCGACTATTTCTCCGTTCCCCAGCCTCGGAAACCATGAACAATTCCGCCCGTATATACTTGTCTGCTATTCTCTCCCCGCATCTGATCCATTGAATGTATTCATCACATGTTTCTCATACTTGTACCACATTAAAAATACATGTCCTCCCAATTCTCCTCTGCCTCTGAAATAACTGGTGCAGGTGCCTTCTGGATAGTTGTGCCACCTTGCTCCCTCTCTACTTCGTCAACAACGTCCCATATATCGTCGTCGTTTCCTTCGCTAGCTTTCGGGGCGGTCGTGTTTCCACTGACGTTGCCTGCCGACTCGTCAAACGCTCCCTCTATGAGTTGATCCCAAAGATCACCGTCAACGTCCATGAAATCATCATCGCCTGCTTGTCCAAAAGTTGCCTTGGGCTTTGGAGGCACGACGTTGCGCTCTGGTGATTTTGTGGGTCGGCTTCGCTGCTCTTCCTCACGGATCGCAGCTTCGAACTCGTCATCGTCGAAATCTGTCGTTTGACCGCGACTAGGTTCCTCAGACGGGACCCTTGAAGAAGCAGGCTCCGAAGCAGGCTCAGAGGCAGGGGGTTCACGTGCATTGTCGTCCTCGTCTGTGAGATCTATGACATCTTCGTCTCGTACGATCTTTCCATGGGCTTCATCTCTGTATACACCTAACGCAACCTTTAACAGTGTTAAACAGCGCATAGTATCCTACAAGTCGCGTACGTACGTGCATACGTCGCGAATGGCAAAGTTTCTCCACTCTTTCGACTGTATCTCGGAATTGGGTCTTCGGATATAGTTGGTGCGTCCAAAATTGATATGTGAGAAATAGTCTGTCAAGATCTTCCACCTACACCGTGCATTAGTTTATGACATAGATAAGCGAACGTCAAGCAACTCACCTCATGTCCCTTTCCTTTGATTTTGAACCCTTTAACGGATTTCATCAGTGCAGGGAACCCATCTCGGCCTAGCAAGCGCCCCTCATCAAGTCGTGGAATCCTCTTCCTCATTCCCGGCCTTGGTTCTACCGCATCTTTGTCCTTTGCCAGCGTCTCCTCGTGTCTGGGTGGAGAGCTACTTGGTAGGATCTGATGGGGAGTGTATGATGGCTGAGAAGCCTGGCGGGCGCGTGCATCGCGTTCTAAGGCTTCGACGTTGACAGCTGGACCAAGTGGTTTTATAGTAAACGCGTCGTCGTCGAAGAGATCCAGGGCGTCCGATGGAGGTGGTGAAGCTGGTCTCGGCGCGATCTTGGGTGAAGCAGGAGTTTCATCGTCCGAGTCACTTGGCAAGAACAGTGGCCGTTTATTCAGCGTCGATTCCTTTTCTTGCTCGTTGTCGATGGCTTCGGTTGTAGGTTCCATTGTTTATACCTATTTACGCGTCGCGACGCGTAAATCAATGGAACTGATTAGATATCAAGGCTCGCCGCTGGCTCAGAAGTACCTTGCTTGCTCTGGGGAATGGCTTTTTTGAACTAAAATCATTATTATTACCATACTATACATTTCAGAAGGCAAAATTATTGCCTGGAGGACATTGTTTGTGGAGGTACAAGGATATGGCCTGAGGCCTGAGGAGCAGGTCCATCAGTGGAGCTCCCAGTCAACTGTTTGAAGTGGCCCACCATAACTGTCATTAGCTTGCAATGAGTGAACCACATTATCTTGTGTGAAGTTGGTAATTGCAAACCTAGGCTTGTAAGCCAGCTGCGCCGGCATCATTGGATTGGCGCGCGAGATCACACTACGAAAGAATTGAAGAGAGCAACTCTGCAGTACTCAGTACTTATATACGACACTACAAAGTGAAACAACTCGAAGGACCTACAGGGATGCCCCTGAAAGCTCTAGGCCGTCCGCGTGATGGTGTGAGTGAAATGCCGTAAAAGGGAACATGACTTTCAACCCATATAAGGAGCTAACGAAGTTCTTAGACCTTGCTTTTCAAGCAAGGTAAAGATCTAAAGTCCTTTTTGTCCACCATGTCTAAACAACCTGAGCCTGATATCGAAGAGGGCATCGAATACTGGAACACGCAACCAGCTAGCTTGGACGGCGTTCTTGGTAGAGAAATTATCCACCCTGTCGTTTCTTGCATCTAACTTGATCTTATAAATAGGTGGTCTAGGATCTGGGGTACGCAAATGTCGAGATGCGTCAAAGATCGCGTAGCTGACTACACTACTCCCAGAGTTTGCCTAGGGTGGATGCCGTTGGATCTCGTTTATTCCTTCTGAATATTCTGCCTGAGCTATCCACTGTCCCCTCTGCATTGCGCCCCTTGTCCTCTCCTTCGACACCTGGATATCGAACGAGGGCATTAGATGTCGGTGCAGGCATCGGCCGCGTCACCGCAGACGTTCTTCTCCCCCTTGTATCAGATGTGGTTCTTTTGGAACCAGTCGATCATTTCGTACAAGAAGCTCTTACACGGGGACGCAACAGTACATCCCATCACAAGAAAGCCTGGAAAGGAATCGCCGATAAAACGAAAAGTGTTACTATCCTGCAGGGGACACTGCAATCCTTTCAGCCAACTTCACCAATCAATGCTCCAGGCGTGAAGTTTTTAGATCGTGTAGGATATTGTCCCCCATCGGGGCCAGACGCAGGTGCGAACTCGGGCTTTGACGTGATTTGGTGTCAATGGTGTCTCGGGCATTTGAATGATCAAGACTTGGTCGACTTCTTTCAGCGGTGTCATAAGGCACTCAGAAATCCAGGCCGAAGCTTGATTGTTGTGAAGGAGAACCTATGTCGGGATGGTGAAGACGGACAAGGTCGAACATCTTTCGATGAGCAAGACTCGAGCTTGACTAGGTATATTTACCTGTCTACAATCATCACGAGGTGCGGAAGAGCTGAGAATGCACCGTAGGTCCGATGCCGCCTGGAAGCAGGCGTTCAAAATGGCTGGCCTTCACCTCATTCACGAGAAAGTGCAAGGTGGTTTTGAAGAAGGGCTTTATCCAGTTAAAATGTTGGAACATCGTCTATTGCATATTAAATGACTAATGTCGTTCCCTAGGTATGCACTTCGCTAGGAAACCGCGATACCGGTAATACAGAGCGTTAGGAGGATACTCCTTTGCCACGGAGGCTTGATGATATAAAGCAGAGAATCCGGAGAAAATGGGAGCATTAGGAAATGTAACCACTCGTAAGCATGAAACAGAACTCTCGCGTCGGCTGTTATTGCCGCTCGGCCTGTGCGCGATCCCAATCAATTAGAGCGTCACTAAGGCTATGCCGCTTCGTCTCGTCCGGGCGCTGGCGCAGGTTTGGGAACAAATATTTTACATGGCCGTCGAGTTTCGGCCATATCTCATCCGAAGTCGTACCAGATATCGTGCTGACGTGTAGTTTGTGGGGGCGGGGGAAGAAGAGTTGATGAGGATGTTGGTTAGGATGCCGTTTGGTTCCCTGAGTCTTCGCTGCTGATGTGTAGTACGACAAGAGCGGGGAGGTCGAAGTATAGAATTGTCTTAGTCTGTGAGCGAAGACCTCCTGAAAGAACTTACAGTCAGCAACGGTTCTTGTCAGAAATTACTATCACCAACGTACTGGATTATCATCTGGCCTCTTCGTCAACGGTTCTCCAGTTTCATCGTCGTACCCGTCCACTTTCGGTCTATTATACGACATATTGTATACTCGACCAGAAGGTAGGTGGACCCAACGATCGGAGATCCGACTTAGGATGACATCGTCTGGGACGTCGATGTTCACAACGAAGGTCAGAGGTGTTGATTGTTTACTATCAGTACGAAATGCGTCAGCATTCATTTCGACCATACCGGCGCGACTGACCTCAGGTGAGCATCCAGGAGTTTACTCTGACCCAAAGTACGTGGGAAGCCATCCAATATCCAATGCTGCAGGTGGATCAGAGAATGTGTCCCGCGGCTGCAACGAAGAAAGACTAACTCTATTTTGTATCAAGTCGAGCCTACTCGTGACAACCTTGAGCATGAGTTCATCGGGCAATAGACTGCCCTGGGCCACGATTTTCTCCGCTTGTTGTCCCACTGGCGTACTAAGGAGATATCAGCAGATACTTGGGCGGGGGGTACAGTGACGCACCCTTCAGCAATATGTTGCCGTAATAGATCCCCCGTGGAGAGTGAAAGGATGTCGTATTTCTTCACAAGACGAGCCGAAAGTGTCCCCTTCCCTGCTCCGGGCTTCCCGAACATCAGCATCCGCAGAAATTTGGTGTCGCGCTCGTCCCCCGTCTGAGTGCCGCGAAGGGAACTGAAGAACGGTAGGGCCCTTCGAGATGCTGCTGCGGTCGAGAAGTTGCACTGTCTGGTAGTGTTCATGACTGCAGAGCACACGACATTGTTCCGTCGAAGAGCGTGCATCATAAGAGACCTAGGGGCAATCGACTCGACCAGCCGCGGGCTGATATAGCACAGGATTCCGAAATAAATCAGCCCACTTTCGTCTCCGATGATAACAAGAAAGTGGTGCTTACTGGTAACCGTGAACCTAGAGCCGTGAAGGGAACCGCAGCTTGGGGATTTGGGGAGCGCAAGCGCTGACTAACATTTATAGCTATTGACTCCGATCGGCCTTGGCACGAAGTAAACTGCTAGATGGACATCTGGACCAACGAGTGGGATGTTGGTGAGCGGGTACACCCGCGTACTTCGGCCAGGAATTGGACATATATTAATAGAAGGGAAACATCATGAAAAACTATTAATTCCAGCAGCCTGGTGTTTACTAGACTGTTCGGGCCATTCCAAAAGTTTCCTCATCTCGTTCACACCGACTACACCCCTCACCTCAGGTTGATCGAGAGCTATACATGTAGCCGCCGCAACATGGTCGACATGAATGGGTGGTATTACCATTGCGTTCGCGATAGACTGAAGAGAAGCAGATGAGGAGGGAAACGCCGAAGCGAGGTGTCGAAGGACTCTTGACGGAGTTGGGAAAGCTAATGGGGCCTTGGCGTGTAGATTGGCGGATAAATCGAAAAGTACCGCCGCAGGAGATGTAAGTGGGCGGTAGTGAGCATGATATACTAAGCCTGTACACCGGTAAGAAACGGGGGGTTAGCGAAGCGGGAGGTCGACGCACTCGGTCGCACATATACGCCTCTGTACGATTCTCGTGGAAGAAGCAGTTCCAGGCCCCTTTCAGCTTCTCGCTTGGTTTCAATATACTTAGCAGGGATTATCGGTCGGAAGATATCTTCGGCTGAGATATATACGAAGGGTCGAGGTGGGCCGCTTGCTCTTGGTGCGTTTGCGACGAATGCCTCACAAACGCGAAGAGCTAGGTGAACTGATCAGTATGGAAGTTGGTTAGATGCGTCGAAGACGAACCCGAGTCCCTATTAAGAGCCTCATATCTTCCGGTCCCTTGTGCGCCCTGGGGTCTTTTGAGGGGATTGGCGCCTCCTACCATTGCCCCGTTCAAAAAGGACCCAAACAGTTTGAAAACATCTCCCTGTCTGAGTGCCGCCTTGTATTCCCCATCTTCTAACAATGTACCCAGGGTGTGGACTACTCCATTGACCTCTGGTAGAATATCTGCAAAGGTGTCTGGATGAAGCGCGTCGCCTTTTATCCATTGAACCTAATAAATGGGTGGTAGGTAAGTCAAGATTCTGACAAAGGCGCGAGTTGTCAACACTTTGGATGTCCACGCCGGGCTATGTCCTTTTGGGGTCTGGTAGGGTCGTCCAGAAGAGCTATAAAACTGGTTAGTTGACGGTAACACAACAGACGGCTGCTGTACCTAACGCTGGTCACTTGCATTCCACGCGAAAGAGCAGCTTTACAGATTGCGGAACCTATTTACGGCCAGTCAGTGGTGCCTTGGGCACGGTTCAGATAAATGACACACACCAATGAATCCATTTCCACCGACAACTAGGATGTGCTGCATGGCGAGAAGCTTCAAGTATTCGGACTCGGAGGCTCGCTGAGTGCAATTGATCCCGAGAATCGACGTCGGGCTCAGCCAAGTCATGTGGTGTGACAGAGTTTCTATCTTGGGAGTTGCTTAGTCAGGCGACCTAGCCTAACGCGCCAAAGTTTCAAGGACACATTATTGACAACTATGTCCCAACCACCTCCCGACTTCGAGGCCATGGACCAACCCGGGACAGACGACCAAGCGATGCATGACCCTCAAGAAGAGAACGAGGAAGAGGGGGAAGGAGATGTTGTCATGCCTGATGCCTCTGACGATAGTTCAGAGGAACCAGAGGAAGACGAGGATGAAGAGAGAAGGATTCGGGATGGGTTCATTGTCGATGAAGATGAAGAGGAGGAAGAAGAAGACGAGGATGAAGAGCGTCGGAAACGTCGAAAACGGCGCAAGAAGCACCACCGCCGACGTACGGTTCTTTCTGCTAACTGCTTTGCGATTGCTAACTAGTTCCTTAGGCCGAGAGGAGGAGCTTTTGGACTTGGACGAGGATGATCTGGAGTTGATGGAGGAAAACACAGGCACATCATTTAAGAAAAGTCGCTTGACAAGACTTCGCCGAGGAGGTCCTGACGGAGACTCACCTCCTTCTGGCTCCTCTAAGCGACGCGCCGTTGTCGAATCCTCGGACGATGACTTAGACCAGGACTTGCCTCAAGTGCAGGACATCCAGCGTATATGGGACGATGGAGGTCGTGATGACGATGACGATGGGGACATTGACGCTATGGACGATTTCATCGACTATGACGAAGAAGACGAAGCCGGTGCGCCCATGGACGAGGAGGCACGCGAAGAAAGGAGGAAAGAGAGGCGGAAGTTAGAGAAGGAACGCCGCAGAGCGCAAGGGATTCGTCCAGAATTAGCCGGCATTGATGCAAAGTGAGTGATTGTCAACTTAAGTATGTCCATTCACCTTATGTGGCCCTAGCGCATGGGACGAGATCCATGAAGTATTCGGCGATGGACACGAATACGACTGGGCGTTGGCAGCTGACGAGCAGGTGGCGATATTCAATGATACGAAGCAGGAAATGAAATACCAGGATGTGAGGCTGTGGATGGAGTGTATTTGTTCATGACTAACAAAACATTAGGTCTTTGAACCCTCAGAAATCCAAGCACGTATGCTCACGGAGGACGACGACTTGATACGAGCTCAGGATATTCCGGAACGCATGCAACTTGCCAATTCTACGCTTTCACTGTACCCCACGCTTTCCGTTCATGTTGGCTTTACCGAAGCGGATCTTGAAGACGCAGCGCTCTGGGTGACGCAAAGAATATCCGACAAGAAAACAGAGCTCTTCTTCGCCCCTGGGGGACAACACGCACACCTCCGAGCTGCATTGGTTAAAGCCGTGATGTACGCACTTCGTTGTCTATTCATTGAAGAGTTCGAAGTCCCATATGTTTGGACGCATCGTCGAGATCACATTTCCCACTTCGATGAAGTAGACATGCGAGCTCGCTTCGAGCTTCTCTCTTCATGGGAACTGTGGCGTATCTACTCGCTTGGCCAGAAGTACCGCGCACTCCTCACGAGAAAGAGGGCCCTCGAGACGTCGTATCTCCGTTTAGGTGTCACCGATGAATACTATGAAACGGAAATCCGGCCCAAGACAGACAGTGTCGAGGTCGTTGCCGATGTGACAGAGTGGATGTCCATGAAATACAAGGAGAAGAAGAATGGTGGCTTCGAGTTCCACTTCCACGATGACCAAGACCAGGACGGCGCACCGAAACGCAAAATGCCTACCCGTATATCTGCCTACGAGGTTGCAAAGAAGAGTCTAGTGTCAAAGCTGGCGCAGGTATGCGATTGTCTCCTCAATGTCCGGGATCTTATGTTCACGACCAACCTTGCAGGGCTTCGGTATCCAACCTCACCAGGTAGTTCTCAATTACATGGTGGCCCGACACGCCCATTTCATTGATGACGAAGAACTCAACCCTACCGTGTATGCCGAACAATTTATTGATCCAGACCCCTCAAAGGCAGAAACAGCTGAGGAGCTTCTGCGGCGAGCGCGAATGATTTTCGCCACCGAATTGGGCAAGGATCCCTTACTTCGCCGCGCCATGCGTGAAGCGTTTCAGGCCGAGGCGCGGGTCTCTGTATCTCCCACAGAACGCGGGGTGAATAAGATTGATGAGTACCACATGTACTATGTGAGTATTTTCCACCCAGTACTAATGCTAGGATCAATTGCTGATTGTCACAACTTTGTTTTCATCAGAATTTCAAGTACCTGTATCAGAAACGTATCTCAGACATGCTGAAGTCATTCCAGTTCCTCCATATGCTCAAGGCTGAGGAACAGCATCTCATCACGATATCGGTCACTCTCCCTTCTGACATCAAGCTTGCATTCGAGCGGCGGTTGGAGGATGCGTTCACCTCGGATGGCTTCAGTGACACCGCGAAGGCTTGGAACGCCGAACGAACTCGCATTGTAAGAGAGGTCATTGACCAGCATCTGCTCCCGGCTGCGGTGAAATGGACACGGGAATATATACGGGAAGAGGTGGAGGAGTACTTGGCTCGACAATGCGGTGAAGCACTACGTGCCGTGAGTGCCTCATCCTCAAATCATCTTCTTTGTTTAATAGAATATGGACCGTGCTAGCGAGTGAATGTCGCACCTTTCAGGTCACCAGAGATGAAAGTTGGCGAGACACCCTCTGTTCTTGCTGTCTCGTGGGGGAAAGGTGATCCTCAGAAGGACGCAATCTCTATGGTGTATCTCGACCAAGCCGGCCGCATGCGAGAGTACACGAAAATCGACAACCTTATGGACGAAGAGTCTAACGACGAGTTCGTTGATCTAATCAAACGCCGGCAACCTGACGTCATCGTCGTGGGTGGATTCAGTATGGCTACCTCCAAACTGTCTCTTCGGGTCAAAGAAAAGGTAAATCCTGGGCAAACTGCTCTTCCGGACGAGCCCCAACCTCCGCCAGGAGAAAATCTCAATATCCCCGTCATCTATGTTTACGATGATGTGGCGAGGATATACCAACATAGTCATCGTGCCGACGAAGAATATCCGTCGCTGTCGCAAACGGCCAAATATTGTGTCGGCCTGGCCCGGTATGCGCAGAGTCCTCTCAACGAGTTTGCTGCCATGGGCAGGGATATAGTTGCAATCAAATTCCATGAGGATCAACATCTAGTCCGTCTCCCTTCACCTAATATTTGTCGATTTCTAACCTTCGTTCTAGGTGACCCAAGAGAAGCAACTCGTCACTTTCGAGAGAGTGCTAGTAGATGTTGTCAACAACGTTGGCGTCGATATCAACCGTGCAGTGACGGACTCATACATCCAACTTCTACTTCCCTTTGTCTGTGGCCTGGGTCCCCGTAAAGCTCAAGTTGTCGTGAAGAAAATTGCGTCGCTGGTATATCTCCCGCCTATTACTGTTGATAACATTGCTGAGTATCTGTAGGGAGGCAATCTAGTCAACCGTGAACAATTCATCAAAGCAGGAATCCTCACCACGAAAATCTTCTTAAACGCATCTGCTTTCCTTCGCATTCCCAATGAACTCGACCTGAAGCCATATAAGAATCGGAACAATGACGACGATACTCCAGATCCCTTGGACAATACGCGCATACATCCGGAGGATTATGAGCTTGCGCGAAAAATGGCTACAGATGCGCTCGAACTCGACGAGGAAGACGTCCATGATGAGCATCCCTCGCATGTTATTGGTGTTATCATGCAAGATGCCGACAACGAGAAAAAGTTGGCGGACCTCAATCTGGACGAGTTTGCCGTCAGTCTGTATGAAGCCAACGGCGATCTCAAACGGCATACTCTTAACGTTATTCGGGATGAACTGCGCGCTCCCTTCGCGGAACAACGACCCCCCTTCGTCCACCCTGAACCTTGGGAAGTTCTCACTATGTTAAGTGGTGAAACGGAGCGCAGTTTACGAGTAGGTCTGATTGTTGTGGCCATGGTTGGCCGTTTGGAGAAAGAAAAAGCCCACGTCCGTCTCGATTCCGGCATCGAAGGTGTCATTACCGCACAATGGGCCGCTGATCCACCACCTCGCCATACACGGGACGTCTTCAAGCAGCAAACACCTGTTAACGCTGTCATCATTGCCATCAAAGCGGACCCAGAGCGAGACATTTTCTACGTCGAATTGACTGCTCGCCCGGGTGACTTGGAGCCTGGCGACAGCTCGTTCCGAATGATTCAACATGACCCTAGTTGGGACGATGTTCGCGCCATGAAGGATAAGGAAATGCTCCAACGGAAAAAACGCGCCGAGGTCGATCGAACGCGTCGGGTTATCAAGCACCCTAATTTCCATAACTTCAATTCCAGTCAAGCGGAGGCTTTCCTCGACAAGCAGCAGCGTGGTGATGTAGTGGTTCGGCCTTCATCTAAAGGCAACCACCATCTTGCTGTAACGTGGAAAGTTGATGACAAGCTTTATCAACATATAGGTAAGCAGAGTCTCGCTTTCTAACTTAGTGTTCCCTGACTTACATCTACGGTAGACGTTACGGAGATTAACCCAGATCCCACTGGTCAAACCCTGAGCGGACAGCTGATGGTGGACTCGAAGCATACGTACGCCGATCTTGACGAGTTAATCGTCAACCACGTCCAAGCTATGGCCAGGAAAGTGGAGGAACTCATGGCCCATGACCGTTTCAAGGCTGGTACAGAAGATGAACTTCGTGGGTAGCTTCTTTGTAACACGAAGTTAGCCGTGCTTAACTCTATCATAAAGATCTCTTCTTGAAGAATTACCTTGCCGCTAATCCCGCGAAGAGCATGTACGGCTTTACGCTCAACCGCAAGAAGCCAGGGCATTTTAATCTCTGCTTCTTGGCCAACAAGAAGTCTGCCGTCCAATCTTGGGTATGTTTTTATAGATGCGTTTGATTATTCCGCTCATTTCCTGCCACAGCCTGTGCGGGTGACACCACAAGCTTATTACCTCTTCGAAGCCCCCGCTCCGGGCGTGCCAGAGCTTTGTGACGCTTTCAAAGTTCGGCAAGTATTTTCCCCCTCAAAATTGTGTCAACATGCTCATCGTAGTGCGCCCGTTTTGCAGACATCTTCACGAATCTCAGAACGCTGCGAACCAAGCTGCTGGAGGGAAGACACCTTACCTCGCGGGCACACGCACTCCTGCGCATCTCGGACGCGCAACCCCCGGACACTCTGTACGACAACCTGCACGGACGCCCAATCCGTACGGGGGTGCGACGCCATACGGTGGCGGCGCACCTCCCCCTCGACCAGGGCCAAATCAATTTGGCTACCAGACGCCGTCGTATACACCGCAACCTCCGCCCACAGCACTTCCTGCTGGTATGAACCCAGAACGTGCCGCGATGATTCAGAATTCAGGAGGATGGAGTTCGAACAACGGCGGCGGTTGGTAGTGTCTTCTTGTCGGACATTTTCTCTATCTTTTATACGCATTTATTCATTTTATAACATCTTCATACATCGCAATGTCTTCAGTTTGTCAATTAGTGTATGTATGACTTGTGTAGCGAACCCTTCTACCTGCATATATTCAATTCGGAGCACACACTGGCTAAGTCGACGAGTCCTTTTGCGAGGCCAATGCCTCACGAACCATGCCCATGATTTGAACGAACGTCCTTTTCTCCACATCGATCAAACCTGGCATTGTCTCAGAGTCTGTCCGGCGCAGTGCTAGACCGACTACGACGTTACGCCTAGTGGGGCGAAGAGCCTCTTCTTCGGCCAGCCAGACCAAGGTAGCGATTTGGGACGCGTAGAGGGAATTCAGGGTATGCATATGATCAGATTGGGCCGATCCCATCAAAGGAGTGAGCTGGATGGAAGGCGGAGGCTGGGGGAGTTGGTCTTCGTCGGCGTGGGGTGCATCTGAGGGAACCAGCAGCGGCGCGGTCGATGGTATGGACGCTTGGATCTTCAAGGAAATAGCAATCAGTCGGCGCGTTCAGGACATCGAACATTGACAAGAAGCACCAGACCGCCAACTTTGCCGAACTGTGTCACGACGACAAGGATCCTGTCAGCGTAGTATTGCAGCAGAACGTCCGTGTTCTGTCCATCGATCTCCTGAGAGCGACTGGTACTGCTCATGGTGATTTGAAGGAGGCGGTCTAGCGCCCAGGCGCTTGTTGTGTCTCGCCATGATGCTGCATGACCAGAAGGCAGTCTCACTCTCGCCATCGAAAGGAAAGGCCAAGGAAGATGACCATTGGAATGTCGGGTGGTGGGAGTTCCATTCACTGGTAGAGCAACCTCGCAGGTATTTTGGTATTTTCCCGACATTGTTGCCGACCCCACCGCTCACCGCGACCGATTCAGGCCAATTGAGTGGTCAGACGTGTCTGTCATCTTCACCGCTCACCCTACCATACCAGCTATTACTGGTCGACATTTCCCCTCATCCACGCACTTCATATTACACCCGCCATCGCCAAAATTGACACCCCCACCCGTCTATTTGCCGCCGACAGTCATAACGTGCTCTTCGGGAAGCGAGTGGCTATTTGCATACTTCCCAGGTCAAAATGGAGATGGAATAGCATGCATATGGAAGCGCGGAACGCAGATCAACGGATGGACCCATCGGCACGCTTGGCCTGTTGGTCGGGGTGCGGCAGTGATGGCAGCAGCTTGGTTGGGGAACCCGCGAGAGGTACGTGTTAGCTGAGACATTGATGATATATTAGCTCAATGAACAATCCCCTCAGTGGTCTATTGATCCCTCCTCCGACAAGCCGACGCGACTACCCCCTCGTGGCCCTCATACACCAGTCACCTCTCCGACGCTGATTATAGTAACCCAAGACCGACGCGTATTTATGTGGTTCGTTCGGAACACAGCGCCTGGTGGATTCCGATCTTTCAATTTCCCCCTCGTATACCCTGGTTCAATAAGTGAGACCATGCAACAGTCGGTCCCGAACGACCCAGTAGTCGGTCCTGGCGGTGTACAGCTTTGTACACATGCCGCCATTGGACTTGCGCATAACGGTAGACGCGTAATCCTCATATCGCCTTCACTTATATCCAATACTATGTATACTAGATACCACCATTTTAGTAGCGATGCGTACGGCCAGCTATCCTATCCCTGTGGATGACGCTGCAACTGCGGATCACCTTGGTATGCCATCGATGTCCACTGACCGCGACCAAGACTGGGCTTCCTGGGGCGAGAAGCCCACAATAGAGTTGGCGGAAGTACAGCTTGTATACAACGGGATGTTCATGTGTGAGGTCGAACTCTTCCGTCACCAACCATATCTCACTCATACGTTACTTACAGCTATGTTTGTCACTCCACTGCCCTCAATACACCACCCAGCGCCCGGTCTTACCCAGCTGTCATTTATCTGCACGCCCCCTCTTCAACCGCCCACTTTATCCTCCCCAAAACGCAATGTCCATGCAAAGGGTATTGTCCATCTAGCCGTCACTTGCCTTGACTTTGGTAGCTGTAAGTCCACTCCATCGATTTGTCTAGAGGCTAAATTGAATACACACGTTCTTAGATACAACCACACCGAAATCGTCGCTGAGTTTGTATCGATTTACCAAGGGCGCTGGGCCACCGCATTGGGTACGCACTTAGCAATGTTTGTTCACAGGGAAACTAATCAGACCCAGAAACCTCAACTGACCGCTACGCGCTTGTGGGATTCAAGTGTGGTGGCATTCGTGATACCTCAAGTTCAGCATGGGAGTTGCGAATCCGGGTTCTACGTTGCTGTCTTAGACACATACGGGAGCACAACGCGTCGCAAGTCCCAAGCTACTGCGGAAACACCCATTGGTTCCCTCTGCGTGCTGAACTTGTGAGTTGCATCGTATTGAATGTTTTGCGGGAAATCTCACGCCCATTAGTTCAGATCTAGCAGACAGCGAGCATTGGGACAGTGCCCCCCTGGTTTGTCCTGTTGACAGGCTCGGTAGAGAACGTAAGACCTTCGTCACTCTTTCGCTGTATGGAACTTGACTGCTTGCTATGCAGTGCCTCTGAATGCAGCAGTTTCGCCTAATTTAACACTGTTTGTGACGGTGACATCAGGACTTGGTTCTGTGTTGACCGCCGTCCATGCTCTCCCGCGAGCAGCATCAAGCCCGATGCAAATTCCTAACGACGGTATGCCACCACCAACCCCTCCTCCAGCTTTTATAAATCTCTGTTCCTCAGTGACACTGCAGCGTGACACTCTGTCCTTGAAGCTCACTCTAGCGATGCTTTCGAAACGAAGTACTGAGGATATCACTCAGCCACTCTCTCAGCGATCAATCCCACTATCGACCGTCGTGGAGGTCATTGATCAAGTCCATAGCAGGCTCGAGGGTTTGTACAAAGGGCTTTCTGACTCCTTGACTTGGGATATGCTAGGTGAATTGATCGAGATATACCGGTATGTAGTATCACTCTCTATACATTAATGGTCGTTATCCGTTTGCGCATCCTTCAGACAACGAGAGAACATGGCCGAGTCCGGTGAAGAAAAGGATAGTTGTCATGAAAAATGGCAGACTGCCCATGACATGGCTTCCCTTGCCACCTGCATACAAGGTTTCGAGCTTTGTAATGACGGCGAATTGTATGATCTCAGTGAGTACAAATGCCGTACATGATGGCTTCGCTTATTGACCACGCTCAGGTGCTGTATGGCAGCTGATCTCACTATCCACTTGGCTGATCGACTTCGTTGAGAAGGTTATGAAGGAGGCCATCTTGTCCTACAACGTAGATGACGTCAAACTCGAAGAGAATTCTACCGAGTCCACCACATGTATGACCTTATCGCTGACCACGGCAATCGCTGACCTGAATTTCACCATCTACAGCAATGGCGTCCTTAAACTCGCCTATTCTTCTGCACCTGGCCCATCCATATGCACTTACGAACTTTCGCAACGGAGTCCGCCACGTCAAGCAATTTCATACACATCTCGGATCTATTTCTACAAGGGGAGAAAACGCTTTACTCGCCAAGAATGTTCTCGACGACCTCGTAAATGCTTGCGGTGTGGAACTAGGGCTGCTAGAATCCCTTCTCGGTGATGTCCTTCTGGAAGCCAACTCCTTGCCAGGTATCTGATATATTACGACTGAGTGTATGGATAAGAAGCCTGATTTTTGCTGTAGGCGATCAGCTCCGGAGGAGTCTCGATGCATGTGCGCCTTTAGAAGGCCTTCACGGGCACATACGTAAGACTCTTCAGCGAATCAACCATTCAGCCGCCGTGGACAAACCTAAACTCTTCCTCAAGCCTGCTGACCTGGTCGATGGGATCGTCCGCCTTTCCCTGGAGACCCATAAGAAAGATAACAGAGATGTCATCTCCAAGGGCTTGCTCTTGGATAAGACTATCAAGGTGTCTTGCATCAGATGTTCAGGGATGTCTTCTGTACCAGTAAACGAGGCCCAAAATGCCGGAGGACGGCTCCCGCGCTGGCGTCTCTGGGAGAAGGGCTGGGAGAACCACTGCATATGCTGGGGCCTTTGGGCACACGCATCTTGAGTACGTGTCTCCCAGTTAACTTGAGGAACTTTCCTCCTTGCGACAAATCCTTTGGGCTAGACTGTCCGATTTCACTCGATATTTTTGTTCTTTGATCTACAGAGCTTCCTTGTATTGCGTAGTATATACGTCTATCGCTGAACGCTACGAGGGTAAACCTATCGTACTTACAAAATAGCCAACCTCTTGAAACAGAACACGAAGCAGGGGTGGGATGTACCATTGTTCTGGTAATATCTCATAAAACAGGTACAATCTATAGAATTATTATTTACGATTCCAACTCTTCATTCATTCCAGGGAGCTATCATTTAGGCCGAGCTCAACTTCTTCTTCAAGAGATCTTTGAGAGTCTGGCCATCCTCAGCGAACTTCTTGATACCCTCGTGCAACTTATCCCAAGCCATCTCGTCTTGAAGAAGTGCCCATCGGAATTCGGGCTCGTTGTCGATGTAAGTCACTTTGGCAATCGGATCGGCTTGCGCAGCTAAACAACGAAGAGTAAATATTGTAATTCCTCCCCGAAGTAACAGGCGAACTAGTTCACCTGCGGAAGAATCAAGCTTCTTAGGAACTTGGTCGCCGGACTTCTTCAGCTCTTCCAAGAGAGCAGGAGCGATCGTCAAGAAATCAACACCAGCGAGGGCTTTGATTTCTCCAACCTACGGTCATGGCCAAACATTGGCTACACAGAATTTGGGTTGTAAGTGGGGGTCCTTACATTACGGAAACTTGCGCCCATGACGATCGTGTTATAGCCGTGTTGCTTGTAATAGTTGAAGATACGCTTGACAGACTGGACACCAGGGTCTTCATCACCCTCGTAGGTCTTTCCAGTCTTCTTCTTGTACCAATCAAGGATCTGCAGTGGCGGTTAAACATGTTGGGTTTTATTAGGTGCATTTAACTTACGCGTCCAACGAAGGGGGAAATGAGAGTAACACCAGCCTCAGCACAAGCGACGGCTTGTGCGAAGCCAAAGAGCAATGTCAAGTTGCAGTGAATGCCATCATCGCGCTCAAGTTCCCTCGCTGCTTGAATACCCTCCCAAGTGGAAGCAATCTTGATGAGGATACGTTCCTTCTTGATACCAACTGATTCATACAAAGCGATGAGTTCTTTGGCCTGAAGCAAATTAGTGCAATCCACTCGTTCTTCAACCTTGCCATATGTACCTTGGCCTTTGTACCTTCCTTGTCGAATGACAGGCGCGCATCGACTTCCGTCGAAACACGACCGGGAATGATGGCCAATATTTCTTTGCCAAACTCAACAAGCTACATTGCGACGAGCATTGTTGAGCAATGGTATACATGAAGGGGTTTCATAATTCACCAGTCTATCCGTAGCAGCGTTGACCTGGTCCTCGAGGGATCCGCCCTTGTCCTTACCATGCTTTATCGCAGCGTCAATAAGACGTGCGTATCCAGGCTTGTTGGCGGCTGCCAAGATCAACGAGGGGTTCGTAGTAGCATCCTGTTTCTTTCTCAACGCCAGATTCTCTCGTTGTAAACGTCTACCCTCACCTGAGGCTTGTACACATCGATGGCTAGATACAAGCGTCGGATGATGAGCGGGGATAAACTTGGGCGAGGTCAAGGAACCCCCAACTTACACTCAAAGTCGCCAGAGTCGGAGACAACGACAGTGCCAGTCTGCTTGAGATAATCGAGGGAGGTACTCATGATGGTTCTATGGAAAGGATGGTATCCAAGGGCCCCGTGATCGGATTCAAAGACATCTGCGGGAGTCCAAGGCGATGGTGTCAATTTCCATCACTCAGGGGGGTCGCGATAGATAATCTGAATCTCCAGAGCACGTGACGTTCATTAGTTTCTGTGCTTTGAATTTGCCGCTGAAGCTCTTCTTGGACGTACTTCAGAAGCTATTCACGGTATGTGGTCAAGTCGATCACGCAGGTTCTGAGTTGACACACAAAATTTAAGGCATAGACACGCTTTGAGCCATGCCTAAAGTTTCTTTGTCCCATCTTCCCCTCTCGGGGCTCTTTGCCGTGTACAAACCGTCTGGACCAACATCTATGTCTGTTATTGACGATATCAAGGAGCTCATTGCCAGGTCTAGACTCTTTGTTAATGCAGAAAAGCTCAAATCTGTAGGTAAAATGAAAAAAATTGGCAAGCGCAGTAAAGGCATTGTCAAGATTGGACAAGGTGGAACGCTGGATCCCCTCGCGGATGGAGTTCTGGGTCCGTTGATGATTCTTTACCAACTGATCAAGTTGCACTTAACTCTTCCCCAATCATAGTTGTAGGCATCGGAAGGGGCACAAAGAAGCTTAGCGACTTCCTTGATTGTACTAAAGTGGGAATATCTGTGTAACAGCTCCAGTGCTATTTCTTCGCTAACAATACGCGTTAATTTAGGAATATCGTACAACGTGTCTCCTAGGGTGCGAAACGGACAGCTATGACAGTGAGGGTGCTGTGGTTCGAACCGCACCTTGGCAGCATATCACGAAGGCCGATGTCGAGGAAAAGTTGTCAATGTTCCGAGGCGAAATACAGCAAGCACCACCCATGTGAGATATCTCGCTGTACTGCGTGTTCAAAACTTATTTCTCGTCCTTATAGATTCTCCGCTCTCAAAATGGATGGCAGACCATTGTACGAATACGCTCGCAAAGGTCTACCTCTTCCCAGACCAATCGAGAAGCGCAAAGTAACGGTCCACTCGTTGGAGCTAATAGAATGGAAAGGCAGCGAACACTCGTTTTCCTGGCCTCAGAAGCAAATGCCTGCATCCGACAAGGAAGCCTTGGAGAAGACACTAGAGAGTGTTGGAGAGGCCCCTTCTGTCGTTGAAGAACCACAGGACACCAAAGCAACCTCAGATAAACCCACCGCGTTTGTGCTCTCCATGAAAGTCTCCGGAGGAACATACGTTCGTTCAATTGTCCACGATCTTGCTCACGCTTTGGGGTCAGCTGGTCATGTTGTAACTCTTACTCGCTCCCGTCAAGGTCGGTTTGCGTTGGAACCACAAGAAGAAGATGGGAACCAACAGTACGGATGTATACCTTGGGAAGTCTTTCGTGACGCAGCCAGCGACCCTGGTCCAACCGATGATGAAGGATGGACCGGATGGGAGAGAAAGGTCATAGAACATCTGGAGGTCGTCGAAGACAAATCCTAAACCATGGACTCCGCGTACCTGCGACTGCGTTTGCTCAACCGCTCAAATTAAACGTCAGGTAAATCTGATTGTCCTATCTCTGCTTAGTTTTGTCCTCCGTAACTTGATTGACAATCGTACGTTTTAAACATGGAGAGCATACTTCAAGGGTCTAGGTATATCGTTTATCGGCGTTTCGTATATCGGTTTGATTTTCATCAATGGTTCATCCGTTGCAACTCGCTGACACGATGTTCGATCATGGCGATTTCTCGGCCAGGCTCCAACTTTATGCGACCTGATATCATTCTCCTCAACTGTGGATGCTTTAAACATGTCTTGCTGGCCTTGGTGATACTATTTAGACGCCGGACCGTCTTCGTTGTGCCGTCGTTTTGCAAGTCCCGGACACGTCCCCACCCCAAGCTGGTTCACCAACTGGTCTTGAATTCTCCCGGATGCATTCTACGATGATGTCCATCAATTCAGACTCTCAATGCTCGCGCCTTCTTCGGCTTAATGCGCCAAAACCCCATCAGGTGTATTCCAAAACCATGAATGGACCTATGGTGACCTGCGTTGAGAGATGTCAAGTGACTTGTGCTTTCCCCAGCATTTCTCTACAATGGGAGAGTGACCCACTATCGACATCAAGAGAACGTTAGGGATACCGACCCGCAGTATTGCGTCTTCCTGTGGACATACGCTTTCCTCATACATTATCTGCTTCCTAGTTGCGGGAGAAGGTGCCGATACCGGGCCGGTTCGATCTGACAGCGGGCCGGAATTTCCGGTCCGAACCACAACTCGTTGTATAAAGGATTTATATAGCCGCTCTCCGACTGTGGAATCTCATTCTTGCTCTTAGCGTCTTTCTACAATGGCCGCAAACGGGACTAACGGCATCGCGAACGGTCATCTCACGCGCCCTTTGAGACCAGGCATCTACGCTCCAGTGCCTACGTTCTTCTTGCCAGAGACTGAGGATCTTGGTGAGCGATTTCGACGGTATCTCGTGCACAACGGGGCCACTGACGGCGCTGTTGGACGATCAATCAGATATCCCCTCTTTCGAAAAGCAAGTCATTCGATTGGCCGATGCTGGTGTCGGCCCGCTCCTTGCCGGTTCAATGGGAGAGGCCCATCACCTATCGCATGCTGAGCGCATCACACTCGTTCAAGCCGCCAGGAAAGCGCTAGGAGACTCTGGACACCACAAAGTCCCTATCATCATGGGTACGGGCGGTGGGAGTACCAGGGAGACAATCCAATTATCCAAGGAAGCTGCCGCTGCAGGTGCGGACTACACGATTGTCATTCTCAGCGGCTATTTTGCTGGGGCTTTGGCGGGCAACAAAAAGGCCTTAAAGACGTTTTGGAAGGATGTATCTGCAGCCAGTCCCCTTCCGGTCATTGTCTACAATTGTCAGTCCATTTTTCAAAGTGAAGTGATTGAATGCATACCAATGAAATTATCCAGACCCCGGGGCAGCAGGCGGTATAGATTTGGACTCGGAAGTCATCACGGAATTGGCCCAGGAATGCCCCAACCTTTGCGGAGTCAAGCTAACGTACGTTCATTCTATTTTACCCGAATTAACGCTTATTCATTGTCCATTGATAGCTGTGGCAATGTGGGGAAACTGACTAGAATCGCCGATACGGTATCAAACGCCGAATTCACTGCGGCCTACCCCCGCAAGAATCCTCAGGCCCCCTTCTTAGTCCTGGGGGGGTTCGTTGATTTTCTCACTCCGTCTATATTTGCTAACGCTCATGGCGCCATCACCGGGCTCGGGAACGTAGCTCCAGTAAGATTCTGCCGCTTTCTATGAATCACGATACTCATGCGCTTGTCGTCCAGTACACCTTGAACAAGCTCTTCCAATTATCCGAGGCCGCTCTGAAGGACCCTTCATTGCTCCCCGAAGCGCAACGCCTGCAAGGCATTGTTGCTCGCGCGGACTACACCATTGCCAAAGCATCCATTGCAGGCACTAAGGTCCTCCTCGAGAAGCTCTACGGTTATGGCGGTGTACCGAGGCGGCCGTTGCTGCCTATGGAGTCTGAGGCAGCCAGCGCCCTTTGGGAACATCCAGATACGCAAGCTCTGGTCAAAGTTGAGCGCGAACTGAGTGGCAAGATGAAGGCGTCATAATGTTTTGGTACATTGCAATCTCCTGGAAGCATATTACACAATGCTTATCGACTTCAAGGCAGTACCATGACTAAATATCCCACCGTTATGTCCTGCGATGTATTATGATTATCTGTATTATAGATGGGTCGTCCTGTCAGTATCCTGAGATCTGATCCGTGCAAGTCTGACATTATGTGAGACGAAGCCTCATCGATATCCACGAGCACTTACCACTACCTATCGTCCCTGCCGCCGACATCAAGAAATATTACGTCGAAGAAAGGACCAGAGGTCCACCTAGATTCGGACCGTCGTGCAGACACTCGTGGAGCCTTGTGCGGTAAGTGTTGGCACCATGGTTCAAGAGTCTACAAGAGTGTCCATGGGGGATCTGGAGCCGGCGCGGCGTCCCCGAATGAGTAGGTAGAGTGTGGGGAAATCTGGGGAAGCGAGGGACCGGCCACGTGGTTCACTGATCGTTGGCTGGTATAACCGGATTCGGTTCAACATAGAAGTCGTTTCAAGGCTGTCGACAGCACATACCTTCTCTTCTCCCCAACCACATATCGGCGCCATCCATGGTGTTCAAACAGCCAGCCTCAGTGCTGAGCCGTCGGTCGCTTCCATCTTTTGCATTCACTGCTCAGACGAAACGAACACATGGTGAATATGTTGCCAACACCATACCGTGATCGGGTACTCAACCCCAATGCGTGTCAGGTCATCGTTTGTTCCATTCGTCAGTAAGGTGCAGAAACGATGAAAAGCCCGAGAAACCGGCTGGTATGTTGCCCATTCTGCCATGCATGAACGAGAAACCAAGGAAGTTATCTTAGGGATCCCTTACTCATCGCTCACGGTTGGTGTGCCGCGCGAGATATTCCCCAATGAACGCAGAGTAGCTTTGACACCTCAAAATGTTGCTCTTCTCCGGAAGAAGGGATTCTCGAAGGTCTTAGTTGAGCAGAATGCCGGCACGGAAGCCCAATTTCTGGACGAACATTATGTTACTGCTGGCGCAACCTTGGTATCCAGAGAACAACTACTGAAGGAGACAGATATACTGTTGAAGGTTCGCCCGCCCTTAAGAGGCCAAGAAGACGAACAAGTGAAGGAAGGGAGTACGATTATCAGTTTCTTATACCCAACACAGAATAAGTCGATTGTTGAGGCCTTGGCTTCACGCAATGTCAATGCCTTCGCAGTGAGTTGTTGTGTAATATCCTCGTCACGCCATCTTACTCACTCACTCTGTTAGATGGACATGATACCACGTATATCTAGAGCACAAGTCTTTGATGCGCTGAGGTTGGAGATATGTGCCCCATAGCTTATACGTGAGCACTAATAACTTTTTGTAGTTCTATGGCAAATATTGCCGGATATAAGGCTGTACTTGAAGCCTCAAACCACTTCGGCAGGTTCCTTACTGGTCAAGTCACGGCAGCTGGGTGAGTTCTTTCATTCCTTCCTCAAGATCGGTGCTAACAAGAGACGTCTATAGAAAAGTAGGTATCCTCATATTGGAACAGGCTGTCGAGAGTAACCTTGAACCATAACAGATCCCACCTGGTAAAGTTCTTGTTATCGGTGCAGGTGTTGCCGGTCTTAGCGCCATTGCAACGGTACGTAGTATTCGCTGGCTCCCCGACGGCGCGTCCAACTAAACGTCCAATCAGGCACGTAGGCTTGGTGCTATCGTTAGAGGCTTTGATACCCGGTCCGCTGCACGGGAGCAAGTTCAGTCTCTCGGCGCCGAATTCATCGAGGTCGCTATTGAAGAGGAAGGCGGCGGGGGCGGAGGTTACGCTAAGGAAATGTCCAAGGAATTCATCGAGGCAGAAATGGCACTTTTCATGGAACAATGCAAGGAGGTTGACATCGTCATTACCACGGTTAGCTGCCTTGCGTTTCTCCATACGAGACCGACCGTAACTTGGCCTTTAGGCACTCATCCCTGGCAAGCCTGCTCCTAAACTCATCACGAATGAAATGGTTGCCGCAATGAAGCAAGGCTCTGTCATAGTGGATCTCGCCGCCGAGGCTGGCGGTAACTGTGCCGCTACGCGTCCCGGTGAGCTGCATGTCGAAAACGGTGTTACCATAATAGGTGTGTAACCGCATCCCTACACTCAGAGTGTCGTCACTGATCACTTTCTGCAGGATACACGGACCTTCCCTCTAGACTTCCTACCCAGTCATCAACACTTTATTCCAACAACATCACCAAGTTTCTCCTCTCTATTGGAGGCGACGGCAAGTTTGGTATTGATTTGGAGGATGAAGTCGTGCGAGGCTCCCTCGTTGTCCATGGCGGTCGTATCCTCCCTCCAGTACCGCGTGTCATGCCTGCTCCCGTCGCGCCCCCGCCTACTACGGCCAAAATCGAGGAAGCACAGATCAAGGCCATCACACCATGGCAAAAGGCTGCTCGCGAGGTCGCCACTGTGACCGCTGGGATGGGAGGCACAGTGGCATTAGGCAAATTAACAGGGGCAGCGTTCATGAGCAACTTCTTCACATTCGGCCTTGCCGGACTTGTGGGTTACAGGGTTGTTTGGGGTGTAGCTCCTGCGTTGCACTCACCGCTGATGTCTGTCACCAATGCGATCTCAGGTAGCGCGCTGTCTTGGCGTGATTGAACATGAACTAACGTTGGTATAGGTATGGTTGGAATCGGCGGTCTCTTTGTCATGGGCGGGGGTTATTTCCCTGGTACAATACCACAAACCCTCGGTGCCCTTTCTGTCTTGCTCGCTAGCGTCAATGTTGCAGGAGGATTCGTCATTACGAAGCGTATGCTAGACATGTTTAAACGTCCGTTCTTCTTTTCCTTGTTATCATTCAAGACTCATAAAAACTGTATCAGGACCGACTGATCCGCCCGAGTATTCCTGGCTATACGGCATTCCTGCTGTTGTCTTCACAGGAGGATTCTTGGCGGCTGCGAGCACAGGCATGGCTGGTCTTGTGCAAGCTGGATACTTGACCAGTAGCGTGCTTTGCATAGGTTCGCCCCCCACTCCTGTTTTACGGGCAAAAATTAAGTTGACTCCTTCCAGGATCTCTCTCTGGTCTCGCCTCCCAGGCGACTGCTCGTCAGGGTAACGCTTTGGGCATCCTGGGAGTGAGCTCTGGTATTCTTGCTTCTCTGGCAGCTGTTGGGTTCCCAGCTCCAGTGCTTGCACAATTCGCCGGTGTCTCTGCGATCGGAGGTTTGATAGGGACCATCCTCGGCCGACGCATCACTGCTACTGAGCTACCCCAGATGGTCGCTGCCCTCCATTCTGTCGTCGGTCTCGCTGCCGTGCTTACGAGTATTGGAAGCGTCCTGGCTGATACAGCACATATTTCTACTCTTCACCTCGTCACTGCTTACCTCGGTGTTGTCATTGGTGGTATAACATTCACCGGCTCGATTGTTGCGTTCCTCAAGCTGGCTGGGAAGATGTCTTCGAGGCCATTAGCCCTCCCAGGCAAACATCTAGTCAATAGTACCCTCCTAGGTATGAACGGGTTGACCATGGCCGGCTTCCTAGCCGCTGCCCCAGCGGCGCCGATGGTTGCAGCTGGGTATCTGGGAGCAAGTACTATCCTCAGCTTTATCAAAGGCTTTACAACTACCGCTGCTATCGGCGGAGCAGACATGCGTTAGTCTTGCTTGATTAGGTCGCTTGATTCGAAGCTTAGCATTGTTTGCAGCCGTGGTCATCACTGTCCTTAATGCCTACTCCGGGTTTGCTCTCGTGGCAGAAGGTACGTCCTATCGGCCTCGTCCCGTGCACCAACTGTTCACGCACTTAATTTGCTGACCAGGGTTCATGCTTGACAATCCACTGCTGACGACCGTGGGCTCTTTGATTGGTGTCAGCGGTTCAATTCTGTCATATATCATGGTAGGGTACTCCACGACTTCTACCGAAACAGGTGAACTGATTTACTGTGTTATCAGTGTGTCGCCATGAACCGTTCACTTGTGAACGTTCTCTTCGGCGGTATCTCCACCCCTGTCTCGGCTGAAGCTCACAAGATTGAGGGGTCCATTACTAAAGCCTCCGTCGACGATACGGTGGAAGCCTTGTTGAATGCCGACAATGTGATCCTGGTACGGGTGCTTTCATTTAATTATCGACGGCCCGCTTAAACAAATCTTCCAGGTGGTTGGGTACGGCATGGCGGTTGCCAAGGCTCAATACGCGATATCGGAAATATGTGCCATGTTAAGATCAAAAGGTGTAAACGTTCGGGTTCGTTATTCGCTCCCGCCACCTTCGTTGCGGGGTGCTGACCAGCCGTCTAGTTTGCTATTCATCCCGTCGCGGGCCGCATGCCCGGCCAATGTAACGTCTTGCTGGCAGAGGCATCCGTCCCCTACGATAGTGAGTTTATCTCGACTTGGCGTTTTATTTTGGTCTGACGTGGGTGCCTCAGTCGTGCTTGAGATGGACGAAATCAATGATGATTTCAAAGACACCGATGTGACGTTAGTCATTGGTGCCAATGACACCGTGAACCCCATCGCACTTGAGCCTGGCTCTGCAATCGCAGGCATGCCAGTCCTCCATGCTTGGAAGAGTAAACAAGTTATCGTCATGAAGAGGGGAATGGCTAGTGGATATGGTAAGAACCTCCCAAGCTTCTTCGGAACCGCAAATTTCTTACTTCTTCTCACAGCCGATGTTCCCAACCCCATGTTTTTCATGCCTGGGACCAAGATGTTGTTCGGCGACGCTAAGGATTCTTGCGACGGTCAGTTGACCTTTTCATTTCGCGAATAAACCACTGAACACCCTCTTCTGGATAGCTATCAAACGTGGGTTGGAAAGTAGGGTGAATGCTCCCTAAACAATCGGCATAAATGTATACATATTTGTAAATTGCGTTTTCAAAGTTACTATGAAAGACAGCACGAGCGGACTGTTTGCTCGAGTGCGTGGAGGAGATACAGAGTTTGCGACACAATAATTAAGGCTGAAAAACGAAGGAGGTAGGGTACTGTCCTATAAGGTAAAGTTTGTGTGCAAGAAGGTAGTACTCTGCTGTGATTGAAGCCGAATATTTATCCCGAAGGTCCAATCAAACCGTCCGTATGCAATATTCTAAAAAGTCCTGGTTTCCTTGTTGTCCAGTATCCGGGCCTCCAGCTGGGGGGAGCTGTGTAGAGACATGGATGATAGGGAAACGGACGAAGACGAAAGCGAACGTGATGTAGATAGCGAAAGGGTGCCTTGTGGCGAGTGATCAGGCACTTGCGGTGCGACAAAAACGGCGGGTGACGACAGTTCCTTCTCAGATGGATTGAATGTCCACAGCTGGTGATCTGTTGTGGTCACAAGGATGTTGGGTTTGGGCTTTGGCTGTTGGTTGTACAACCATGTGGCGATCAGCACAACGACGGAGCCGAGGATGAAAGTGAAGGTCATCTGGAAGTTGAATAGTGCGACCGATGCGAGGAAGGAAATCACAATGCTAAGGCTGGTAGCGAAGCCCTTCAGGATGTTGTCCGAGTACTTGATAACCATGGCTGTGATGAGTCCACCAAGGACCTGCACGAGAACGGTAGCCCATGCCCAGAAGCCAAAGTTTCGGAATAGTGTACTGAATGCGCTGAACCCTTCTGACCCGTGATCATACAGGATTGGGGCGATAGCAGGGAGAAGGGAGAATAGCGACAGTTGGACATTGCGGACCCACAAGTCAGCTTGAGAGTTCTTCAAGACCATCTCGAAATAGACCCCAGCCAAACCAGAGGTGAAGCACGCCGCCGCGACAGCTAAGAACCCCTTCATGGCATTCATGTCATTGATTATCACAGCGCTGTGTGATGTTGACCCCTGGATCTGTACGATACCAACGCCGATGGCTAGGAATAACAGCGCTAGCCATTGCGTAGGAGCTAGTCGTTTCCGAAGAAGCAATACAGAGAAACCGGCTGTCGTCAAGATCTTCATCTGGTAACTAACTTGAAACGTTGCTGCATCCAGATTCGACGCTGCAACGTATTGCAGGTTGTTTTGGATCACTGGATGTTACAAACGATCAATACCGGTGATGCAATCAAGCAAAACACTAAACGTACCGTATAGAATCGCCGGGATTGACAGTTTCCAACAGTCGGCGCTGAAAACATCCTTCCAGAGGCGCCTGATGCGCGCCGACACCAAGCGGGGCGCAAACCATGAGGCTGGGTACGAGGTCGTCTGGGAGATGTCTTTGTACGATGCCTGGGGGGTCGATGGTAGCTCTATGCGCGAGAAGGCGATCAACAAGGAAATGCTGCCCTTGAGCAGTTCGTTCATTAAAACCGCGGTGGCAGCAGAACATGCGCGCGAAGGTGGTGTAGAGACGCGTGAATAGTGCATGATTATCGTCAATAGCGAGTTCTGGAGAGCCAGGGTGACCAGGCTAAGCCGTCGTGCACCGTCAGATCCTCAAGTAACATTCGTGTCCGCAGCAGAACTCACGAAATATATTTCAAAGGAATTCCCCAGAGTGATGGCACAGCCTGAGCATTCCCATTCGTGTTGTTCGCCAGGCCGAGTTCGTCATTATCTTGGTCGTGAGCCTCGTTTGCCTTAAGGCTTATGTTCAGGGATATTGCTGGCAGGGCATTATTAGAGTGCTGGGTCATATTATGGTGGGTGGCGGTATTGCCTGCAAGACCTTGCAAGATGCTCAATGAGAAGAGATGAAAACCAGTCGTCTCGTGGAATCAAAGAGTGGAGGTGCAGAAACGAAATCACTTTCTGCTAGAATCAAATATATGGGAGAAAGGACAGCGTTGATAGGTCGGTAGCCGCCAAGGAATTTGCTGCGCTTTGCTACACCGCAACACATCATTTCATACTCCTCCCACAGACCTGATGTTTCGTTTCCATCTGAATTTTCCAATCTCGGGGCATGGTCCCACAGAATCACTGCAAACTCAATCGTATGGGGGCTACAATCACAGTGAATTCATTATCTACATTGCGTCACCTCAGTACGCTCCTTCTACTATCTTCATAAAGTCCGAAAATGCTATACGTTGGGCTGCGATAACTCGCAAATGTTTCCGGACAGGACTTCTCTAAGCCCATCTGGGCGAGTGAAGGCAGGGGTGGAGGCGATGGGACTCGCGGGGGCCTATCGTCATACAGACTTTTCTTGGACATCGACGTGGGTATTTTGGAGCTCGCATACGATTGGCGTGTACTTTCGCCAAACCCGATGTTCGCTAGTGACTTGCTAGTAGCACCAAAGTCGACCAACATAAGGTTGCCTAGCACTGAGGAAGGGCTTCTTGGACTCATCGCAGATAGCGAATGCCTGGCCCTTGCATCCCCGCCTGGGCGCAATGGGATGGTCTTGGATAAGCGCCTGCCCATCATGCTGAGAGAATCATCCGGGTGGATTGTGGGAGAAGGTGGAGGAGGACAGATGGGGGACGGGGATGAAAGGCCGAGCGCAGCAGCAAGGGCTTTGGTGTCCCGGTCACGACGGGACTCCGACCGATGTAGAGAAGCCCCCAGAGGTTCAACGTGGTTCAGAGCGCCTGCACTTGTGGACATAGGGGCGGCAGATGACCTAGGATAAGATGTGAAATATGACGATTTAATACGGCTACGGCCACCGTGAGCAGGAGACGGTTCAGCTATCGCGATCGGGGTAACTATTTCACCAGGAACATAACCGTCATGTGAACAAGGGGATAAAACGTCGGCTCCATCATATGCGAGGCCCATGGATTGCCTGAGAGATTGTGACTGCCGTCGGCCTTGAGGAAGTGTCTCGGATCCATTTATGCTTTTGCGAGAGATCGACCTCGACCTGCGTTCCATAACCTGATATCCATCTGCAGTAAACGGGGGGTCGTCGCCTGTACCAAGGCCAGGTGCTTCCGTAGACGTGCCACCTGGGTGGAGTGAGGCCGTCGATAGCCGGCGGGTAACTCGAGTGATAGCTTCCTGCATTTGGCGAATAGGTCGTGGTGAGGCAATGTCGGATTCATGGTTGAATCCTTGGCTATGCACATGTCCGTTGAAGGCGTAATCCACTTCCCGCCTTTGCGTCCAGTGGGAGGTAGTATTAGGGGCATTATTGAAACTTTGCTCAGAAGGCCATTGCGGTGTCTGGGGATCCTTGGGCCAGGGAGAGAAGCCATTGTTGTCAAGATGAGAAATTCTTTCCTTGCCTCCAAACAAGGGCGAGTCCTCTACGCCAGATTTGTAGATGTCATCAAAACCGTCTTCTAGGATAGGCAAAGAAGGCGTCGGTGTGCGGCGTCTAGGGCGGGAACAGACTTTGATGATTATGAAAAGAGCGACTATAATACAGGCAACGCCAGAAGCCAGCAACGATATTGCGAGCGTGGAAAGATGGGGACCCGCCGGAGGAGATGTGTGCGCTGCGCTGGTGGAAATTAGAGATACAGATTGAAACGTGGAGCTAATAGTGTCCGTAGGTGGAGTTGAAGAAAAGACCGTGGTTGTTGGGAGCAATAAAGAAGTCGTTGATACGAGTGATGAGGTCGCCGTAGAATGTTCCGAGGTAGTCAAACTTTTGCTGTGAGATTTGTTCTTTTCGGTTGAATCAGAGTGATGAGATCCAGTATCAGGAATTGGCACAGGTATGGCAGTCATGCTGGTCTCGCCTGCATCGTCCTCAGGCTTGCCTTTGGCTAGATCCTGGGCCAGAACTTTTTCTTGGTGAGAAGCAGATTTACTTGTGGGGTGCTTAGAATCAAAATTTGTTTGTGCAACCTTCTTGACACCGTTGCGATGTCCATTATGACTGTCCGAGTCATGGTCGTTGAGATGCTTGAATTCGTCGTGACGAGGAGCTAGGCGGGAAAAGAGCGTGGTGAGCGTAGGCGTATTTCTGTACGTCGGGGGCATGACGATCTGCTGAGCACGGCGACCAGCGCGAGCGACGAGCGGGCAACTTGAGAGTTTGATGTAAAGGGAGTCCGGGAGATCGCGGTCTCGGTACCGCCCTATTGCCAAAAGTGGAATCAATAATACGCGACGCGCCACAAGTAAACAACTTCAAATAGCCACTAGGGGTCTCGAAGACTCGCCGAGCACTTCAGAGCGTTCTTCTCAACAGCCCACCTCAACGTTGATGCGACCCCATCTCTGAGGAGAAAACTCGCATCTACAGACCAAATAGCGCCCGGAAACACCGCTGGATCCTTATTCCTGGCCCCACACTCTTCTTGTCGAGATACAGACGGTCACCGCGTTCGGACTACTCGATACACGCGTAATCGTAGGCAAAACACCTTTTCACTCCATAATTTATCCGGAATACTACTTGGGACGCGACGAAAACCTATAGAATATGATGAGAGCTAGCCGAAAGTGCGTGATACCGAGCTAACCACGAGTTTATGCTTATTCACGCCTTCGGGATATAGCAAGCCAGTGATCGAAGGGTCCCAAGCTAGCCAGATACTGGAACAGGCTTTTGACGGTGGCTTCGATGCCTCAGGAAGTCACTCCAGTAACCTTCACGATCATAATCGCCGAACGGACACCGAAAGAGACCTTTCAAGTGACGCGACTAGTCCGCAGGCTTCTCGTTATCAATATTTTGGGCTTGATGCAACTCAGACGGATACCCAGCTTCTTGATGAAGATGAAGTAGATGAAGGGCTGCTAAGGGGAAACAAGCGCAGCTTTCCAGTGAAAGCAATGAAGGGGGTGCAAGAGCCTACCAACGCTGGTCCAAGGAGTACAAGGTTTCAGCAGGTCAAAGAGGCCACCCCGTCCAAAGTAAGTCACGTTAACGCATGCTTTATGCGACGCGTCTTGACCACTATATATATTCTAAGCCTCCCATCAGCAAAGCGCGTTCTTCACCCTTACCTCGAGACACTACCCTTGCGAAAGAAACCAATACCAAAATTCCTCCCCATCGGAATTCTCCTCAGACCCGCCGCAGTACGTACCCTGCGCTCGATACAGATTCGCAAGATTCGTTCATTGGGGCGTTCGAGGAGAGTATTGATCCAGCCGCTCGCTACATTGCAGGCGCTGAACAGCTGAACGTCCCTTTGTCTCAGCTAGGCCGCATTGCAGAAGAGCGCGAGGCGATGCTCAAGATGGGACGCGGGGTCCTGTTACGACGCGTCCATACTCCTTCTCCACCTCCTGCCTCTCCTCCCCAAGGGAGAGTCCTTGTTGACTCGACTCCTTCAATTTCTGGATCCCAAGAAGAAGCGATGAACCAAAACAGAGTTGACGATTATGACTATGGGCAAGCTCAAGAGCCAGATACGGATGTTGATCTAGAGAGGCAAGAACCAAGCCAGCTTTCGAGCGAAGTATCAGCACCTTCTTCATCCCTATACGAGTACATCAACGCCTTGGACGCTGGGATAGAACCCAATGATTCGCCTGACGAGCCACTTGTCGCTACACAGCCTATGGATTTCTCCGACACCACTCATTTCACCGAAACCACTCAAACCTTCTCAGATAGGACCCCAATTGTCTCCCAAGTCGAGCGCCTCCCTGAAGGCGCTCTCGCCCTTAGGATCACAAAATACCTCGCCCAACTCTCTCCTGGGGAAGAGATTTCGAAGTCAGCCCATCGCCTCTTAACATATGTTGACTGGGCTAAGCTATGGCGCTATGATTATGACGTACGGCCTGTCTTCGAGCTCGCCCAAAGTCTTGGCCTCTATCAAACCGCCTTGGACGTTGCCACCAAAGTGCTCAAAGAAGATGATGAAGCAGCGGAGGCCAAGCGCCTCGCGCCTCCGCGCCAGCCAGCTTATCAAGAAACTCAGCCATCAAACGAAGACGAGGGTCCTTCCGCAGCCCAAGCCGAAACGCAGCCCTCAACAGTCGAAGAAACACTACCCCGTCGGCGCGGATTTCCGTCGCGGCCTAAGGCTTTCCAACGTATCCCGCCTACTGATTCCACCACGGATAACACTGTTCCCGACTCGGAGCCATTGAGACAGGATACCCAACCCTCTGCTCCTGCACCAAGTGCAGTCACCAAGTCCCCTGCTATCGAGAAACGTCGGGTAATCCGTCCATCGAGCCCTGATTTTCATCCCAACTCTGACGAGATAGTTCCCGACTCAGTCGAGATGGACAACCCCATGGACATTGATGCAACTGTTGAACACCCAGAGGACGACGAGGACGACGAAGATGATATGCCGCTTGCCAAACTTACTTCGAACAAAGGGAAGGGGGTTCAGCGCAACAAGAAGGAAGTCAACATGCCTCCACCAGCTGTGCCGAAGAAACCAACTTCTAAGGCGAAAGGGAAACAAAGGGCTGTCTCGCCTGTTGAGGTTAGGCAAACTAGGCGAACGAACCCGACTCCTGGGTATCTCCTTGGTTCATGGGAGAACGGCATCGTCCCTTCTTCGCTCCCCGAGCAAGATGGTGTCGCGAAGAAGGATGTACCAGCTCAGACGAAAGCTCCCACCAAAGCCAAGGTCACTCGTCCTACCACCAAAGCTACCGGGTCGAAGGTAGCCTCTTCGTCTAAGACGACCCAGGGAGCTGTCCGCGAAGAACTCAGCCCGTTGTCGGATCTGACAGAGGATCACATTCCAAAGGCCGACCACGGAGATGACGCCAGCACAGAGCCAGCTTATGACGGCGATGAATACGAGGAACCAGTCGACGAAGAGAAACCCAACAAGAAGAGGAAACGACGTGATTCTGGGTCGACTGCGAAATCCGGCACCAAGGCTGCTCCAAAGCGTGCTAAGAGGGCGAAGAAACCCGAGACTCCCGCCGCTGTTCGTCCAAAGTCTCTCCGTTCTAGTGCTCCCGCAAGCAGTAGTCGTATTGGCGGCAAGCCTACTCGTGTATACGCCTTGTGGAAGACCGAGGCCCACTACTTCCTGGGGACCGTCCATTCCATGAAGCCTCATGGGAAATATCTGGTCAAGTTCGATGACGGGACAGAGGCAGACGTAACTTTGGACCAAATGCGACTGGCTCAGCTAAATGTTGGGGATGAAGTCGCCCCGATCGGGCTCAAGAAGAAAACCTGCAAGGTCGTTAACGTCGATGACCAGCACAACACAGAGACGGTCACCATCAAACTTGATGGCGAGGAAGAAGAAATGAAGAGAGCGGACATTACCATTCACATGAAGACCATCAATTACGCCTGGAAAGACCGAAAGTTGACTTCGGACACGGTTGTTACAAAACTGAAGCATCCACAGCCTTCGCCTTCTCGCTTATCTATCAGCAGTACCGCGGGCCCTCGCCCCACCTCCAGCGTCCTCTCGGAATACGGCATCGTCATCACTTTGAGTCCGGATTCGACATTGACGAAAGAGAAAATCGCCAATGTGGTGCGAGGAGGAGGGGGCGCCGTGATCGACGACTGGACGAGTGTCCTGAGTTTGGATGGGAAGTACGACAGGGATGGTCGACGCTGGGTGATAACCCAAGGCGAAATTGCGTGGATTGGAAACATTGATCAGACCAGGAAGGTTTTCTTGGTCTCCGACGAATGCAACGAAAAACCTCGGTATCTCGTCGCTGTCGCTCTTGGCGTTCCATGTCTCTCTTTCAAATGGGTAGAGGCATGTATCAAAGAGGTTCGCGTTTTGCGTCGTCTTCATCATTTAGGTACTGACGGAGTTATATGACAGGACACGGAAATAGAATGGGTGCCACACCTTCTCGCCCAAGGGTTCGTCGAGCCTTTGGAAGCGAACGTCAGCCAATATGTCGACACTCTTTGGTGCTCTACCAGCGAACACCTTCGCCACATCATGGACAATAAAGTCCCCCACAAGATCCTCAAGAACAAGACGGCTCTCTGTGTCGGCAGGGAGCTTATTCCTATCCAAGGGAAGAAGGTACGACTTTATCGTCATTATTCCGGACAGACAAACTCATCCCTCGCTCTTCAGACAGACGTTCCTGGAAGCCATTTCATTGGCCAGATTCTGGTGTGCATGGGGGCGAAACGTGTGGAGACTGTAGCCGATTTGAATGATGCTTCAAAGCAAGCTACAGAATACGATCTAGTCGTCATCAAAGAAAGCACCAACTATCGAGACGACCTCGACGGAGCTACTGTCGTCGACACCCAATGGGTCAAGTATTCATTACTTGCGGGCAGGATGTTGCCTCTCCCTGAATGGTCCCGTCCTTGATTGCATTTTTAAAGTATATCATCTAGTATTTACTGTAGGTTATCTTATTGATCATATTCTCCTGTTGCATAATTGTTTTGGATCTTGTATCGCAAAGTACAAAGTATTGAACATGTATATATACGTTTAGTATCGTGTTGAGACGTTGGTGAGATGGCCGCTGTGGAGAGGGATGGTAAGCCTGTGGTAAATAAATAGCCTTAGAGTACATAGGCCGTAGGAATCGAAGAGGATCGAAGGTAGATACATAGGTGCTTCTCGCTCTCCGTCTGTCCTGGCTCGATCTATGTAAGTGAAGGACCACGATAAAGTCTAGTCGTATTGCGCTCGCCGCTGGCTGAGAACTAAAGTTGGAGACATTGTATCATCAGGCAACGTTATTAAAGGAGCAGTTCGTGTACAGTGTAAATAGAATAACATCAAAGAAATTTGAAGTGATGAGCGGCGCATCAATGCCTCAACGAAGCGTGAAGTAACGTCCACTCAGAGAACTGTTCCACAAACTGCACAGCGATCCTCTGTGTCCAAGCTAACGTAAAAATTTAGCTGGATATTCAGCAAGAGACAACATTACTCACAATAAGCAGAGTATGCCTATGGGAAATAGAAGGATGGCAGCAATGATACCGCAGGCACCATATTTCGTGGTGCGCTCGTGCCTTCCCTGTGCACAACGAGCAAAGACTAGAGAAAATTAGCTTCGTTAAGACAAGAAAGCAGATATAACTCACGAGCAGCTTGGTAATTTTGGCCGATCTGCACATCCCTAGCCATGGGGTCTTGAGCTTGCGAATTGGGAGACCATGGCTGCTGCGCCTGCTGAGGGGGATATGCTTGTAGTGACGAAGATAGAGGCCCCTCTTGGTACGGCGACCCTGGAGGCGGATAGAGTATCTGCGGCTGCGGCTGCTGTTGTTGGGAGTAAGGATTGTGCACTTGATTCGGTGATGCACCAGAACTCTCCCCGTACGCCGGGGAGGGGCCTGCTGGCTTTCGCTCTGTTTTTCTGAGGTGATCATGGTAGTTGGAACGAAAAATCTTCAATGGGACCTTGGAAGGCGGTCCAAAGGCAGTCCATAATTGCGCGCGCGCTGAAATTCAAACGAAGAAGGATCAACCAATCTGGGCGCTTAGCAAGAGACTCCGCAAAGTTGACTGTTGGAGGCGTCCACTATAGACCTTGACAATCGCCGCTCATAGTTTCGCTAAGAGCGAGCCACGGTAAACGATACGTGCCTCATTGAGTGACTATCTGGATCCTCCAAACTTCTCTCTTGCGTACATATCTCAATCCTTACTAGCATCATGTCCGACGAAAACGAGTATGAAGTAGGTGAGTATTCATTGACCATCATCTTATTTCTGCTTAAGCTCAAGTAAATACACAGACTATATCCTTAAAGCACGGATAGAGTACGAGAAACCCAGGAGTCGAAAGAAGAAATTGATATGGGTAAGCCGTGCAATCACTGTCTTGTTCTATTCGTGTTACTCACGCGGTGTCGCAGAAATTTTGTGTCAGAGTAAGTTCGTGAAGCCCTTCTCATGAACAAAACCTGACATCACTGTAGTGGAAGAACTATAGTGAAGCGGACGATACGTGAGTACTGTCGATCGGAACATTTGGGTATACTCACCACATCCTAGCTGGGAACCCGTAGAGTCGTTCGACGGCTCCGAAGAGCTCATTGAAACGTTCTGGGCGCGGTGCGGGGGCACGTTGCGGGGCCGGGATCCCAATGATATGAGCCAGTTTGAGTTACAGGACGAGATATTCCCTACGGGGCCTCCGCGTATCCGTACGTGCTCTCCCAACCCACCACCGCCTTAACTAATGCCTTGGGTAGGCCACAAGCGCAAAATCGCGCCGCCCACAGATGCTAGTCCCCCTGCGAGCAAACGACATCAGACGTCGCCCCCTCCAGCAACAGCAGCGCAGGACCCTCCAGACTCTCCGCCAGCCCCATGTCCTCCCAACCCACCTCCCATCTCCAGTGCATCGACATCAGCCCCTGTAAGCAGCACAGTGCCGCCGCATCGCGCGAGAGCGGCAAACCCACGCGTGAAGATGGTCGACGATCCGAAGCTCACAGAGCTCGCAGACGCGATCCCAGCTAAGGCCCGCGTGTCGTCATCGCGTCCGCGTGTGTCTAGCTCCCGGGCAGGGCCTGGGCGCAACTCGCAGCTAGAAATATCGACGCCGCGTCGCAACTCACTACCGACTTACGATAAAGGGAAGAAGACCCTGAGAAGCGTGAAAAGAGCCGAACAGGTCCAGGTTGAACAACGCGCTGAGGAGCGACATTCACCGGCGCCTGACGTTCACGAGAGCGCAGAAATCCCCGGTCTATCCGTACCTGATGACTCTGCGGTTGTTATCGCCCCCACGGCCGCCGAGCTTCTGCGGCTAGCGGGCGTGGACGAGAAGAGCGTCGCTGACCTAGTAGACTTCCAAGATGAAACCCTCGTGACCCCGACTCTAGCATACCCAGAAGACGCCGTCAAGCCTCGTTCGCCTTCGCCCGCACCCTTGCCAGCAACAACTACAGGCACGGGTGTGGCTTCTCTTCTCCGTCAAAGGTGACAATGCTAACAAGTGCATTTCTGCGAGTATTGGCTGAATATCGGTGTTTATTTCTAGTTTGACGACAGCAAGGGAGGCGCTTTTCCCATCGGCTAGCCCTGCCGTTCCTCAGGAGCAGCTCCACAAATGGAGGATCAGCGACACAAATAGTACCATCTTTGGCGCACTGTAAGCTATACATTTTCCCGTCTACACACCTATATCAACGGGCCCCCTCTCCCTCCTTTAGAGCAAGTGGGTCCAAAAAGACGGATGAATCCGAGTCGTACGCTTCCCATCGTTATATTACCTTTTCTTCTTTGCTAATCACCAATTCCTGTGGCAGGCCAACAGCAAAATTCTTCCTGTCCTTCGACACCAGCGCAGCAGCACCCGTGCGCCTCATCTGCCCCAGCCCCGATACACCAGACGCTCCTCCCACTACATTGACATTGGACGAAATCATCAAGACCCAAAAAAAATGGTCCCCGGGCCAGTTTTATCAGCAAGAGCATGCACTTAAGCTTCTGAACGCGTTGCGAAGTATTGAACCCTTAGCGGAAGTTGTACTCGATGAAGGGGTAGCGAACGACGATGAACGCGGACATTATGAGCGCTTCCAGGCGAAATTACGAGCTGGGGAACTAGTGAGCTGTCAACTTTTCCCTCTGCCCTTTCAGTCCCTAAATTGTCGAATTCTCCTGCATCGCTCTACCTCCCATCACAGTTTGTGGAATTCGTTGGTGAAGACCTGCTCGCCTTCTGTGTCCCCGAAAGCACCGACATCGCGCAACGACTCAACTTTCCGGTGTCGCTTCCCGCCCAGGGAGGGCATATTTTTGTTACACGCGTGCTGGTTGTAGACACTATAGGGTATTTTGAGGCCACCGAGAACGCGGATAAGAATCGATGGTCCTCCTCAACCACGTAACCACGTTGTAGTTATGATTTTCTGTGCTTTGTTGTGCTCGAGCGTTTTATTCCACAATGGTGTACGGTGTCTATGAATGACACTATTGACAGTTTATTGCAATCATATACCAATTTCTTGCTAGGTGCTGATCCAAGTTTCTGTTTTATCCCATTCCCATCTCGATCACGTGATGGGATTTACAAACAACGCGCCTATAATGAGGGGCTGTTTACACGCGTTTTGATCAAGCCACCATGTTGCGCCGCATACCGACAACTAGCGACGGCAAGGTCGTCGACCGTCTTCAAGAAAGCGTTCGCATCAATAAGCCCTTCAAGCCCCCTACCCTAGCTAAGGCAGACACCCGCGCGCAGCCGGCTCGCAAACGCAAACGCGTTTCTTACAAAGGTCAGGACGGGGCTGGAGGGGATGACTCAGAGGACGAGGGCTCCCGTAAGAAGCGACAGAAGAAGGACGGAGAGAAGGCGTATCCCACGGAAGAGGAGTTGTTGGCCGCTGTAAAGGTGTACCCCGTGTACAAACCGAAGCCGTTCGGTGAGGTATTTGGGAGCAAGCGGAGCTTCTCGCTGCCAACGATGAAGGGCAAGGACGGGGCGAACGTCGAGCTGGTGCTCAGTGGCGCGTCACTGGGTATTCGCCCAAGAGCGAAGATTGCACCTCGACCGCTCCACGATCCCATGGAGGACCATGCGATTGTGCTGTATGATCCGACGATCGACGACCGCGAGACGGACGAGGAGCGAAAGGAGCGGCTGAAGCTGGAAGAGAAGGAGCGATTGGATAAAGAGGCGAGGGAGAAGACTGCCGGGATGTTTAATCCTCATAAGAGCTTGAAGGCCCTTTTAGGGGAGGACAAAGCAACGAAAGATAAGGTACCAAAGGTGCCAGTTGTTATTGATCCTCGTCTTAGTAAGGTCCTCCGGCCGCATCAAGTCGAGGGTGTCAAGGTGAGCTCTCTTTCCGTGCTATCCTATTGCTTATGATCACTCATGAGACATTAGTTCCTGTATAAATGCGCAACTGGAATGGTCGTCGAGAACCAGTACGGGTGCATTATGGCAGACGAGATGGGTCTTGGGAAGACACTGCAGTGCATAGCCTTGCTATGGACGTTGCTCAAACAGTCCCCGCATCCGGGGAGGACGACGATCGAGAAAGGTATAATAGCGTGTCCCTCGAGTTTGGTCAAGAATTGGGCGAACGAGTTTGGTATGTGTTACCCTCATGGACTGGGTATTGTGTCTTGCACGCTGACTCTGCGAAGACAAATGGCTAGGTAAAGGCGCGATAAATGCGCTTGCGGTAGACGGCAAAGGCGGAAAGGCGGAGTTGATTGAGAAAGTCAACCGATGGGTGTCCGCCCATGGAAGAAATGTGACACAGCCAGGTAAGTTTATAGATAATGCAGCACCAGACATCTACTGATATTATACGCAAGTTATGATCGTTTCATATGAAACCCTTCGAACGCTTTCAGTCCATTTGGCCAATTGTAGCATCGGCCTGTTGCTCTGCGACGAAGGGCATCGGCTGAAGAACTCTGGTAATACAGTATCAATTTACTTGTGAAGTTCGAGATGTATTCATGCGTTGGATAGATTCGCTGACATTCCAAGCGCTTAACGCTCTGGACGTCAAGCGTCGCGTCATCCTCACCGGTACACCCATCCAAGTGAGCTACCTGACATCACTCCAAAACTCGCGTTAACGCAAAGCCCCTTAGAATGATCTATCCGAATATTTCTCCTTGCTCAATTTCGCCAACCCCAATTTCCTCGGCTCGAAGAATGATTTCCGCAAGAACTTCGAGAACGCCATCATTCGTGGACGTGATTCTATGGCCAGCGACGCATTCAAAGCTGCGAGTGAACAGAAACTCAAAGAGCTAGGAGGTCTTGTCACCAAATTCATCATTCGACGTACGAACGACCTGCTTTCGAAGTACCGTAAGTTCCTTGCCTGCTCTCTCCTTCGTCGTCCAAACCGTACCTGCTCATTCCACTCACTAACACAGTCCCCGTGAAATATGAACACGTCGTGTTCTGCGGTCTCTCTGACTTCCAACTCTCTCTATACCGCCTTTTTATTTCATCTCCTGAAATTAAGGCCCTTCTTCGCGGAACCGATTCACAGCCCTTGAAGGCAATCAACATCCTCAAGAAATTGTGTAACCACCCCGAGTTGCTGAACCTGCCTAATGATCTTCATGGTTCGGAGGCACTGATTCCTGAAGGGTTCGGCGGTGCTGGGGCGAGCAGTAGAGACAAAAGCCGCAACCAGACAGTCCGTTGTGACTGGGGTGGCAAGTTCCTCGTATTAGAGAGGTGTGTCTGCTCTGAGCAGGAAACAGTTGAACCTGACACTTTTCATCAGGTTCTTGCACCAGCTCAAGACGGAAACCACTGACAAGATCGTCCTTATTAGTAACTACACGCAAACGCTGGATCTATTCGAAAAGCTTTGTCGTAGTAAAAAGTGAGTACGCCGTAATCTCTCTTCCCCATCTTAACTCATTTTGTTCCCAGGTATGGATTCTTCAGACTCGACGGAACCATGACCATTACGAAGCGGCAGAAACTTGTCGACCAGTTCAATAATCCAGAAGGGAAAGAGTTTATCTTCCTTCTGAGTAGTAAGGCTGGTGGATGTGGGATCAACCTTATTGGCGCAAATCGCTTGATTCTATTTGATCCCGGTATGTAACTTTCTCTCGGGTCCTCCTTGACATACTTACGTGTGAGTAGATTGGAATCCCGCAGCTGACCAGCAAGCTCTCGCTCGTGTCTGGCGTGACGGCCAAAAGAAAGAATGTGCGTCGCACCACCCACCGCATGCGCCTTCATCTAACTTAATGAATTCGTGCCAAAAGGTTTCGTCTATCGATTCATCTCCACAGGTACTATCGAGGAGAAGATCTTCCAACGACAGGCTAACAAGCAGGCGCTGTCGTCCGCGGTCGTGGACGAGAAGGAGGATACGGAACGGCACTTCTCTATCGATGCGCTGCGCCAGCTGTTCAAGTTCAACGAGGAGACGCTGTGTGAGACGCACGAGACGTTTAAATGCAAGAGATGTAAGAATGGGAGACAGACCATCAAGTCTCAGGCATTGTTATATGGTGATGCTAGCACGTAAGTTATAATCGTCCTATGAGATGGCCATTGGAAACTGATCGGGCTAACGTAGGTGGAATCACTTTACGAACGGGGAGCTGAAGAACATCCACGACGATTTGCTGCGGGCGGAAGCAGGACTAGACCAGGTTTCATTCGTTTTCCAGTACATCAGCCATTAGACGGACCAGGGACTCTTAGTTAACTGTAACATATCAACTGTAACTTATATCATCCATGGACGGCTCTACAAATACACTTATTTTCAAGATAATCTCGATACATTTCATGTCACAACATCGTCCCAGTCCCCCCACTCCCCTCCTACAGATCTCACTTTCACCTTATCCCCCGTCGGGCCAAAATACGCGGCCTTGTACCACGCCTTCATCTCTTCTTCCGAATACGGCCCAAAGCTCGCGGCTTCCTGGCCAACCACCTCCGGCATGTCCCACTTATACTCGTACTGGACGTCCGCAGACGGGGGAATCCACGCTTGGTCGACAGCGCCGGAGCGCCGTATGTCGCGCACGAGCTCTTCGTATGTTTTGGAGTAGATGTCGGTGTCGCCGAGCGACATGATGTTGGATGCGAGGTGTGTTATGTGGTCGATGTCTGATACGCTCTTGGGTTTGGCATCGACCGAGGAATCAGATTTCGAACTAGAAACGCGTTGTCAGTAAAGGATAATCTTCTAGCATTCGAGGAGATATATTTACCTCTTGGTTGTGCCTTTCGCCTTCCGTGACTGGGCTCCCAGCCGCTGTAAAGCTTCGAGGACGCTTTCACCCTTCTTCAACATACCGACGAGCTCCCTTTCCAGTGCGCCTTTACCTCCGCTCTCCTGGAGCTCCTGCTCCTCTGCCTGGATCCTCTCCTTCTGCAATTTCTCTTGTTTCCGTTTCCGTCTCCTCGCCAGCTTGATTTCCCTCTCATCCAGCCCCTCCATCCACCGATCGTGTACCCCATGTGGGTCGAATGAGCGTACGTACATCCCATCTTCAGTGAACTTCCCCTCCTCCATCTCCTCTTTCATGTTAAACGACGAAAGCTCGTATCCCATGCCCTCTTTCTTCCTACGTTCGGCATCGTCTTCATCTTCAGGTTCATCAGACTCCTCCGACTCGCTGCCCGAGTTATCTGCAAACACCTGGCCCTCGATGTCCCCCAGCTTCATATACTCCTCTTTCTTCTTCTTCGCGCTAGGCTGCTCCTTCTCCTCCTTCTCGCCGATCGCAAACATATCCTCGTCCTCGTCAGCGTCCTGCCCGTCCTTCTTCCTGCTAAACACGACCCCTTCGCCATCGTCACTGGAATCTGAGTCGTACCCTTCCTGTTTGACCCGCCCCTTGCGACGCGCCGAGGGATTCTCGAGCGCGGAGTCGACCTCCTCTGCGAAGTTGACGGGATCGTCGAGTGGCTCGACGAAACGCGTCTTTTTGGCGGCATGGGATGATTGGGATGCAGACGGGCCTGCGCTGCCGCCTGCCGCTCGTTTCTGGCCTACAGGCATGATGATCAGAAACTATGCAATATCTTGGGAGCGTGATGGGAACATTGTCATTGTAGTTTGTTTGGATCGGACGTCATAGGGGCCTAAACACAATTCCCGCCTGAGCGCGTGGATGAGCGCGTGGACTATGCGATTCTTGCTTCGCCCAATTCTTCAAGGCAGCTCGTGTCCGGAAAGCTGATATACTTCTAGGTACTACAATCGCACCCAGAACTTTTCTAGTATAGCGTGATATTAAGAGCAGATGGGAAACCTGGTGCCATTATTCACGTAATTGGGAAGGATGATCCTATGAATCTGTGAAGGCAGTAGGATTGGCCAATGAAGAGGGCGCGATAAGCAGAGTATTTGTTGTGAGCTGGATGAAAGGGACAGCTTCGAAGATGTGTGGGACTCCAGAGTCGCGCCAGGTATAACTCTTTCCGGCATTTATAGGCGCTGCCAAGGGTGGAATTAGAAAGCCGTGCCGAGGTGCCACACTGATAAGGGTCCATTTTGGTCACTGTCTCAACTGGAGGTTGTTTCATCCCCGGATCCCAGCTTGTCACCCAACCACCACCACATCACCACTACCGACGACGACGAACCCGATGGCAGGACTATCGACGCTGAGCGACATGGCTGGTTATGTTTCCATAGGTTGCTGGCTAGGCGCTCAATTTCCGTGAGCATCATCATTGCACTACCACTTCCGTATAGAGCTTCCCATTGACCCCGAATCGATCTCCAGCCAAGTTCTGGAGAACATACGCCTCCAGTCTTGTGAAGGCCTTGCTCTTCCATTTCTCGGAAACTGGTTTCTCGGTGCGACACGTTCTATGAAACATTCAGGTCGCGTGTAATGCTGAATGGTGACTGAATGCTTACAGGGGATCTCTCAAATCTCATCGGGTGTCTGCTAACGCACCAGCTTCCCTTCCAAGTGCGTGTATGATGAACTTCTGCTTGTCACGCGACTCATGTCGTCACCCAGACATATCTCGCGACCTACTTTGTATTTGTGGACTTGACATTGGTCGTCCAATACTTCTATTACTACCGAAAGGCGTCATTGGCCATGGCCACGGCCATTCGAACTCGACCGCGAGCGACATCGACTTTAAGCCAGCGTTCCGTTGACCGTGTAGCCCCTCGGTATCGGACACTTTCGGCGGTCGCCGCTAACGTCGCCCACGCGGCAGCGCTTGCAGCCCAGCACGAGGAATCCACTCATCCTAGACGCTCTCGTCTCAGCCGCTCTCAAAGGGAACAAGGTTCGGAGGTGGTGCACGAGGGTTCCAGCAGCCGCATGGCCGAATCTCAAGATCCGCATCTCGACGGCGATGATGACGATGAGGCAAATCCCATGGCACTGAGTTTTTATTCCGAGGGAGGGGATAGACACAAGGGCCGAGTTACATGGAGTGCTGAGCGGAGGGGGGTCAGTGTGGGGCGCTCTCGGACGCGGAGCACCGTCCTCCCCAACCCCACCTCCGACTTGCATGATCGCGACCGGGGACGGTCGACACAACGCAGTGTGGACATGGATCTAGGCAAAGAAGTAGAAACGCCAACCGTTAGAAAAGCCTCACGAGCGAGTAAACGGGGTGCCAGCCTCGTATTTCTTAGCGTATGGACTCTCTTCGGCATAGGATCTTATGCCAACAACTACAAGAGCGCCTCGCTGGGTACAACAGACGTCGGTCGATTAGTTTCCACGGGAGGGATCCCGATACCATACACTTCATCTACACCATTTCCCGACGACACCGTATACCACCCCCCACCACCGCCCATCATTATCGATACCAATCATAATGGCATGTCTTTACAAGAAGAATCTCCACATATTCCTCCACCAGATTCAGATCACAAACTATCATCTGAACGCATCTTAGGTCGCATCTTCGCATGGCTATGTACAACGCTATATCTGACCTCCCGACTCCCGCAAATCTGGAAGAACGTACGTGCCATATTTCGTTATAGAAGTCTAGCTAATTTCATCCCTGGCTTAGTTTGTTAGAAAATCTGTAGAGGTCTGTCTCTCAATATCAACATTGTGCTTACAGCTGACAGTCGACTATAAAGGGTCTTTCGATGTACTTATTCGTCTTTGCTTTCCTGGGTAATTGCTTTTATGTACTATCTATAATGACCTCCCCCAAAGTTCAACAACCACCGCCAATATCTACCGAGTTCCTGAAGGAGAGCCTTCCGTACGTCCTCTCACTACTACTACTCCGCCTTCGCCCACTTACCATCCCCTTCTTCCCAGCTACTTACTGGGCAGCGGCGGCACGCTGCTGTTCGACGTCACCATCGTCTCACAATCATTCATCTACCGACCTAAGCCCCGACACCACAGAACGCGCAGCAACCGCTTATCGGAGGAAGAAGCTGGGCTGCTTACCGGAGACTCGTTGGCCCCCACCACACACAATCCCTAGGATAGTTTGAGCTGGTTCGCACGTGTGGACCCCGCGCTCTGCACTTGCACGTCATGTTGTGATAGACACCGCTCATATGTGAACTAATTGTTATGACCGAGCGCTAGGCGTACGACGCGACATACGCAAGTTTATCATGAACCCATCGCTGCCTTTTCTACCGTTATATCTTCTGGCAGGGTTGCTGCAGCATCAAGCCTCGCAGGCCAAAAGTCACCGGCGGCAGGTCGCTAAGTACTGTCTTCCATTGAGTTGATTTGGTGGACCGAATACTAATACGCGACTTACGAATTGTAGATCCTGTTCGAATCTCGTTACGTTTGAAGTGTGAATTCAATTTTGATTCAATTAGTCAAGGTCGTCGAAGGTCGATCATCATGCAAACTCAAAATCTTATAATGGCAAACGAATAAAACCATTCTTCGCGGTAAGAACATGAGTGACTGTAGGCGTCACGATGCAACGAGATGCGCTGGTTTGTCAAAGTTCAAACGAACACTTCGATTGCCAGCGCACGCCTTGCGCCCACGCAGGGCTGGCAGGAATCTGCAAAGTCGACTTCTTCGTAGGGCTAACCTATTGGATCTACACTGTTTTCCCCCGACGTCCTCGAGATTATACGTTCGATCACCAACTCGATTACGCTCCGTCGACCCTTGAGGCGCCGAGAGGCTCCAGCCTCGCTTATAATTATATGTATGCATTCAAGGTCTTGCGGACGGCGTGCTTCAAGTCCCTTCCTCTCTTTCTTCACCCACTCTCGTTTGTTAGGAATGGCTGCTCAGGTCGACATCCCGAAAACCGTAGGCGCGCTCCTGGCCGGGGGTTTAGTCGCAACAGCGTATGTTCTTCGTTCGTTCATCATCGCCGTCATTAATAGGACTTTGATGTCTTCTGGGCTATTAGATTCACCGGGATCATCACTGTGCAGAGCTATAATTACTACAAGACATATCGTGGAGATGCGATGCGCGTAAGACTGTTGGTGGGTCCCTGTGTCCTCTGCCAGATCTTTGTCTCCGCCTAATACTTCACTCAGGTTGCCTTCGTCTGGTGTGCCCGATATATACCTCCTTGCAGCACCGAGGATTTATTAACAAACCTCTAAATACCCCGTCACAGGCTTCTTGATTTCTGCCACACACTTTTTGTGTCATTATCGTTGTGGCACTACCTAGTCCTTCACTATGGTGATACTTCGATGGTTGACTCCGTACCTTGGTGCGTATTGTCGGTCAATCTTACAAACCTCCCTTTGATGTTCATCTGTGAATTGCGTTGGACAGGAGCCTTGCAGTATGTATCCAAGATTTAATATGAATCAATGTGCTCAACATCTCCCAGATGACGATTGCCTTTACGGTGAGATAAACACCGTCAGTACTCTGTGTGACACGGTGGATGACTTGAGTTGCTTCAGGCAATATTGACCTTCCTCGTCCATTGGTATGGTTATCTACATCCCCTTGTACGATGATCTTACCTCTTCCTTGACTTAGTTTCTTCGTCCATCGCATATTCAAACGTAAGTCTTTCTTGATGAAGATTACTCATGCCATGTCTCACACAATCACCATCAAGTAAGCGTAGGAAAGTGGTTCATCGCCGTGCCGCTTGTAAGCTTAACGATGAACGATGAATCCGTTTGATGCTGAGCGCTGATGATTGAAATGTTGACACTTCAAGGCCGCACTCGCCTTTTCTCGGTTATGTGAGTCCTTCGAGTTCGCCCAATGCTGTGCTAACGTGGTCCTGATTGCAGGCTTCGCATGTCGTACGTCGTCTTATATTGCTATTATGGATCGATCCCTCATGCGACCACGCCCGGACAGTAACGACATACCAACTGTCAGTATTCTCTTGATGAAGCGGGGAAGGTCACTCATCGCATGATCTGATCCAGAATCAAGCTTGATAGTCTGAATGTCTTTACGCACCGTTTTCACGTACGGGATCTCCTTCAATTTTAGGCATTTTACTAGATCTGAACTCGACATCAGTGGTCTTTCACCCTTGGACTAGCCCTTTCGTCTACCCTCGACATCCTCATAACAGGATCCCTTTGCTACTACTTGTCAAATAGTCGGAACCCTTCCTCGAGGTAATGTTGTGTTTCACCGCTGTCTCGCTTGGTGTTGATACCCACTGCTATGTCATTCTAGCTTAAATCTGGTCATCGACGTACTCATCCTCTACGCGTTCGAGAACGGTGCCCTGACGACGTACGCTACTCCCTTGTCTTCTCTCCCGTGTCTTATTTCGGCCTTTCTAACAGTGCTGCCACAATCGTGTCGATGATATGCGTAAGTCTTTCGCGCAGTCTCTCACCTCCTTGCTGAGAATCTCACAGTGGTTGATAATGCCGCACAATCTAATTTGTTCGTACTGACGACATTTGCTCCGAGTGCCTTTCACATCTAACTATTTTTAGTCATGGGCCTTCACTTCATCATCAGTAAATGTAAGTCTTTCCAAGTCCTGACCGTGCAACCTTCTAATACACAAACTAGTCTACGCCAACTCGTTACTTGCTACGTATGTAACCACGCGTTTCGCTTACTGTTCACTCGCTCACTTTGCCGTAGCCTCAACACCCGGAAGCGCCTGAGGGGTACCACCGGCCGCACCGATTCCAATAGCCACGCCATTCCCGTCGTTCTTACAGAGGATTTCACCAGCCAGCCGCGAGGGAACATATTTTCCAGAGTTGCACAGGTAATCATGATGTTGCCCGCCTAATAATTATGGCGGAGTGCTGACCACCTTTCGCGCTGGCTATAGACCCTTCAGGTTGCAGATAACGGTGTAAATAAAAGAAGATCAGCTTCACCGATGGTATTAGAGCCCTTTCACATGTTCATCGTGTCGCTGATGACTCTGATGCCATAGGTCCACATCAACGTTCAGCAGACAGTTGAATGTACCATTGATGAAGACGAAATGATGCCGTCCAAAGTTGACTCCAAGGCTGAACGCGACCGCAATCGTGACGCAGAATCAGCATAAGCCGTATTGGCTACGTTGACTACTTTCCCCTTACATTATAGCCGTTATATCTTATCCTGGTCTTAGCTATGTTGTCTTACCAAGTAAGCAATGGATCCGAGTTTCGTATAATCCCTGAGAAGGTCGTAGTTATTGTACACCTCACGAACCAATGTTTAACTCATGAATGTGTCGTTGAAATTTAATCATATTAATACAATGTGACGTAGCACACGAACAAATTGAGGAGATAAACGAAGAAAGAAATAAGGACGGCCCGAATAAGAGGATGGAGACGGCATAAGTAAGCTGTCTGGCATAGGCATGGGGCATGGGGCATAAGTATAAGGTGGCATAGGGCGTAAGGCATAATGTGGGCTCGTCCAAAGGGAAAGAAGTGGTACTGGTACAAACGATTCCAGAATGGAGTGACGAAAAAGGGTTGAATGAGACGGAACTGAAGAAATCTTAGATATACAATGTTGGGCCGAAGCCTTCTTGTCGGATTCTCTTCTCTTCATTGCGTAAGGTCGAAGACGGACTTAGTTTCGGTAGGGATCTCCAAATCGTCGGCTTCTTCGAAATTGAAACGCTCATGCATCATGGCTACGTAACGGATGGCATCTGCAGTAGCCTCGTCAATGCCATCTGCTTCTAGACCTTGGATCAAGCTGTTGTTGGCGTTGCGCAGTCTAGAGAGACCTCCAAGAGAGCGAGCGCGCCTGAGTCTTCCTCCTCCAGTGTACGAAGCGATGTTCTCGATGCCTCTCGGATTGAGCACGCGGCGGAGGGGCTTGAAATTGAGCTTCTTGGAGATACTTAATTTGCGACCGCTGGTCTTCTCCTGCGGAGTGTTGGCGTCGGTACCCTCAGTAACTTGGCCTTCATTCCCCTTTCGGTTTAGCAAGCTGCTGAATCGCTTAACAGACCAGCTCCGGGAGCGGAAATGTTTCAAGGAAACGACCGAGGCATTCGGAAGTGCAGTAATGGGCTTCTGGGGCCTTTCAATTTTCGCCGACTCGGCGACGCGGACGACCCGGGACTTGGGGTCGCGGGTAGCGAGGGGTGTAGCGAGGGGTGGGGCACTAGATGGGGTGGGAGCACTAGCTTGGGTGGGAGCAGTGTCCTTCTTGTCCTTGTATTGCCCCTGGAGGGCCTCGAAGGAGACGAGTGGCACAGAGGGAGGGGTTTTCGAAAGGGCTGCGAGGGTCGCCAAAGCAGCTTCGATGCTGTTGAATCCATCCATGGGGTCGGAAGATTGCCCGTCGGTGGAGTAGTCCTCAGAGGTAGGACGAGACCGAGCGTACATCGCTCTAATTGACGCAGTCGGCGAGGGAGCTCTCGAGTAGTTTGGGGGAGTGGGAGGACAGAGATGGAGAGTAGGAGGTACAGAAGCGTTTCCAGACATATTGTTGTTGGAGTTGGGGGTCGTTGGGTAGTCAGTTCAAGTGGAGGATGTTCGAGGTGACTAATGACTGATGGCCAAATCCCCCCACATTTATACACAGGCCAACCAGCCACAGGTGTGGCCAGTGACCACGACGCATTGAATGTGGCTCACCGCAGGGTTCATTGGCCGGGGACCTAATGATCAAAGAAAGTTAAACATATTAGGGATATCCAGACGAGGTATCAGCCGAAAAGTATCCGAAGATGGAAACATGGCGGTAGACGAAGGTATCGGTGGTGGCCCAGACAGGACGAGCATTGACCGGACGCCACGCGAGGGGCCCATGATGCCAGATGGCGTCGAAATGTCTATTGTTACGGTACCAAGGGCGTTCCGAGCATATTTTCCATGGAACAATTGGGCAGAGAAACGTTATGGTCAGTACGAGAGTGCATCCTAGTGTCGGTAGACTCATTGGTAGAAAAGAGGAAGTCGAACGAGGCTACCAGCAGCTTGAAGGGCATGGGGACTAGGCTCCGCAGCTTGGCCATGCAGCAGACCATTCACCTACCGCCGGTTCTCATTGACGCGCCAAAGCAATGGGCTGTGCAGGTGGTTGCAGAGTGGCAAGTGCTATCGCGGGACCCTTGCCGCCATCTGGATGCCATGCCGAGATATGTGTCTTGACTTAACACAAACAAAAAGGATGAGTCAGGGTCGCCGGGGCTTCCAACGTTCAAAGCGGTAAATGAAGCGCCCATGAGGCTTTGCAGAGGAAACCTAGCTGTACCTGAGGTGTTATGACACGGATGTTGAGTATGAATATCAAGGCGTAAATACTTGAATCATCACGCCGACTTAGGGTAGGATAAATTTCGAGCGGTTGAATAGATACAAAATAGATAAACCGTCAAATGATATGTTTAAGCGATTACTTTCCTGCTCTTTTTGCTACTTTAGGTTCTTTTTTCGGAGAATAAAGGTGCCGAGCAAAGAAAGTGCCGGAAAGTGAGATGGATTAAATGAATGGCTGGATGTGTTGGCTCATCCTAAGAGCTGTAGATGATAAACGAGTGACTAGCAGGCGGCGAAAAATGAACGTGTTCGGATCCAGAACGGAGCGACCTATCATGCGGGTGCATATCGAAGAGCGAAAACGCGAGACTTCATCATGGGATGCTGTTTATGTGTATTTTCCTTGCACGATCTCGAACGAGTAGGTACTGCTCCGCCAATAAATCCTCCTCCGCGACGATCACAAGGTCCGAGAGGTGACGGGTTGCGAGGAACATGCCGAGCCCAGATGGATCTCTTGATAGGAGGTATCGATTGTAGCTGTGGGTCGTTTCCATTGCGAGCATGCCTTAGGTTAGGCGAGCGAGACGCCTGGAGAGGCGCACGGTAAGGAATAAACGGCTTTGAGGATGGTTTATCGACCGATTGTTTAGCATTAGCCTTTAGAGTAGATTCTGTGACTGCTAGGGTCGCAACTAGCTTCTCTGGATTAACCATCGACCTCACAGCGGGCAATGTTGGGCTCTTTGGAGCCAGATCAGGGAACCCAATGACGGATTCTCCGTTGTCAGCCTACGAAGATTGTTGAGTAAGGCAGTGGGGATTTTTTTGTTTAGACGTTCCTACCTCGGGAGGAACGATATTTGATCCGTCTTGACTGACCGGGGGCGAACGACGAGAAGCGCGCTTGCGATACAGACTCCATCCAATAATCAAGGCCACGAAGCAGATAACGAAGAGGGCGAATACGGCGGCCATGATTCGAAGGAACATAACGAGGCCGGGCGAGGTTGTGGTAGATAGCGCAGCGGGCATCTTGACCGAGAAAGTGAAAGACGATAGTTGGGAGTAGTAGGTAGAGGATAGTACAATGAAATGAAGAGAGATATGCAGATATGCTAGCTTTTGCGGTCCTTATGAGGCTGACCATGATCGTCTGGAAATCGAGGCTGACATGGACTGGCAGAACACTAGACCTGCGTGTCAGCCTCCGCGGACGCAAAGCAGTAGTCACTAAGTATTTGGTAGCAAAAAAGACAAGGGAATTAGTAAAGTGCTTTTTCCAAACGATGTGAGTAAAGGCAAACCATTGCAGATACGTGTGTATGGAAAGTTTGAATGTCCTGGTCGTAAGGAAGGCATTGAACATAGATAGGGGTGACTTGCTAATTCGTCGATTTTCAAACAAAAAAGATGGCATCTCCGTGGATTGAACACGGGACCTCCAGATCTTCAGTCTGTTGCTCTCCCAGCTGAGCTAAGACGCCCGATGAAGTGTCTCTCATCTCTTGCCAACTCGTCTGGCGTCAGAGCCACAAGAAACAAATATTAAATTATGCTCGTTACACTTGGTGGGAATGATATACATTGATTCTATAAGATATTACTGGGGCAATGCGTCAATATAGTTCGAGACAAGGTCGAAGAATGTCCACAAGAGGCCATGCGTAGTGATACTACGCAGCGCGCTCACTCCAAGGCCGCGATAGATACGAGTTACACCCGCCAACAATGGCTTCGGGTTATTAGGATCAGGACCTGCGTGTAAGGGATGAGGAACCAGTAGAGGGGTTATGTTAACTTCACTCACCTTTGATAAGCCTGGAGAGGGTTTCAAATGGTCCGCGATACCTTTCGCCTGCCAGGGCACGCTGTTGGACCTTCGTTTTTACGCTGTGCGCGTAAACGCCAGATTAGTTTAGCCTAACGACATGTTCGAAGGACCTACACATCCAAGGGATATATCAGGGCCCATGATGTCACCTGTCCATAACGCGTAAGTCGCTATAAACGTCGATGAACGGGGAACGACTTACGCCGGCGAAAGAACCGCAAACGAAGGGAACCAGAGATGAGTGTATCGGAAGCCAGGGCGGGGTAGGACCTTGCTCGCCAGACCTATCTCTCCCCAACAGGTGTCGCATCCCGTCATACTCCATAAAATATAGTGCTGTACCAGACGTGTCACGAACTACCATGGGAATGGAATTAGTAGCGTACACGACCGAAAGATTTATTACCCACTAAAATGTAGTCGAAAGCCTGTGTACAGGCCCTTGATGCCATTGACCCGGAAAATCTCTCTGACGGCATCTAGAGTCCCAGGAGGCTTTTCAATGTGTAAACCCCGCGCCTGGGCAATACTATACTCTAGCTGCCGGCGAACTTTGACCAACTCGAATGCTGTGGGGGTTATTATAGTAGGCCCAGGCACGAAGAGCGGGATCGGGACTCACGGGCACTTCCAAACGAAATGAGTGATCCAGCCATGGCACCAGCCATCCCCCCAACAAGTGCGGCGTCCAGGGCGCTACTACGGTTCAAGAAATCATGGCGGCTGGCGAGTTCCTTGGTTCGGGTGTATATGGTGAAGGAAGCGGCACCTAACTGGACATAAATCATGCGCTTGGCCTCCAAAGCTCCAGCAAGACGTACGAACAAATGAAATCGTGATCAATGGTATCCATAGACCTCTATAGAACCCCTTGATGCCTTCTTCACGGTACACGATCGCCGCTAGTTTTGGGACCGTAATGGGGGTTTTAATGGTCTGCAGCCTGGACTTGAGGGAGTCCAGCTGACAAGAAGAGCATCAGCAATAAGATGTGGTGCTACCACTATCGGACTTACAGGGTAACCAGCAAAGGTCGAAATGTAACTAGCCGAGAGTGCACATACGACTGCCTTGTTGCCTGTCGCCGCGTCAGAACCGCGTCAATGGAGTATATACAAAGCTCATACGACGTAGGGCATCATTGAAGGCCTGGGGATCATACAAGGAGTTGGACGACCTTACATTGCAACCCTATGTGAACGCCCAATTGAAAATATACACCAGGCTCACGCACCTGTGACCATCCATAGGGCACGATCACTGGCCAGGTGGTCCAGCTTCGTGCGTTTGCACGACTGTGCGGATCAGGCAGAGAACAAATCCAAAGCGAGCAAAGTGAACGACTGGGAAGATGCGATGATGGAGAGAAATGAGGAACGCAGCTATTTCCGATATGGGCGAAGGCGACGCTTGCAAAAGTGACTTGGTCACGGGAGTGATTCCACCTCAGGGTCCTCACCTCATGATTTACTCCGTGGGCACAAAAAAGGACATTATCCACGAACTACTACCCCACAAGTAGGAGCAAGACTAGAATAGATGCTAATATGATATAGGGTACAAATTAATGACACCGAGGTATTCAAAATCCTCCCATGCGCTGCTTCTTCGCGTGCTTCTTCTTCGCAGTCGAAGGCCGTCCACCGTACGGGCCTGGCTCAACCTGGGTACTCGCCATTACATCTTCATGATAGTGCTGACTCTCCTCCAGCTCGACTGGCTGACTTGTACTTGTAGCCTGAAATGCAGGGACTTGCGAGAAGCTCCCAAATGTCATTCTGGTGCGCATACTAAGTTCCGGCTGCTTTTTGATTGTCGGAATAAGGGATTTCGCGGGAATGACCGTTGGTGGTCGCTGGGCTTGTGAAGGCAATTTAGACGCTTCGGCTGGTTTGCTCGAGGGTTCCTTGATACTCCGTAGCAGAGTAGATTGAGGAGATGAATCGTCGTAAGGATCGCGATAGATATACTCGTGGGGATTGGCACCGACGTCCCATTCCTTCAACAAGAGTCTCACACCAAGAGGGGTATGATCTTCTTCAGTACTCTCTTCACCCTCGTCGGAGAGAAGAGGTTTAAGGTAGCTATATTCGACAGGGGGTGGTTCCCCGCCCAGCGTCAACGCTTCTGTTGCGCGAGACATTGTTTCGAACGGAGTGGTCGACGTTGGCTTTGGAGCAAATGGTTGCGCAGAGAATACGTCCGAACCGAGTTTAAGATCGACGAAGAGTTTCTGCCGCGCTTCCTCTTCTTTCTGAACTGCGGTGTGGGCCCGTTCGGGGTGATTTTTGAGATCGTATTGACGAAACTGGCTGTCTGACAACGAGGCATCCATCTCAGCTTCGATACCCAGAGCTTTGAAAGTGTTGGTAAGGTTATAGTGCCATTTCGAATCTCTTGCCATAGACGCAGTTGGTACGAGATTTTGGGCTAAGGCTCGAAACCCAGTTGGGGAGGTGATGGGACTTTGGGTGAGAAAGTCAGCTCGCGAGCTTTGAGTAGGTTCGTCGCCAGTACGGAAGGCGATGTCGTAACTGTTCCTGTAAGTATCAAGACTTGAAATAGCGCACCGAAGGCCACTTACGAGGTCAGCATATGTTCCACAGGCTCAGCTGACTCCTGCCAAAACAAGGGCATCCTTTCTACGATATCGGCGACAGCCGTCCGTGTCTTCTGTACTTCAGCCGCTTCGGCAGCAAAATGATCCTGAAATATAACTTGAGAGATTCAAAGTTTATTGATCACACGTTTACAATTCAGAATGAAAATTACCTTTGTATGTTTCGCCCAAATTCACCACACTCTTGTCGTGGGAGCCCAGAGGACCAGGGTCAGGACGGAGAGAACGGGATTGAACATCGAGCGCAGCGACATCGTCCAACCACCGTACCTTGGGTGAGGACATTTCGGAGTCCTGATCGTCATCTTCAGCGTTTAGATCCACGTCAACACGACGTAGAGCACCGCTACGTGACAGCCGATACAGAGAAATCCCCTTCCCGTTATCTTGAGGTGCGTGATTGAAGAATAGTTGGCCGGAATAGGGGGCGCCATGAGTACCGTTCGGAGCCAAGCAGTATGGGCGGCGATTCACCTGTATACGCTGGCCTTTCGAACGACCTACGTCGTAGACAGTCACTAGCGAGGTGTTCTGTGACAAGAGGAAGGTATATGCTTCTACGGATGTGGATAGCATCATGTTATTGAAACGTCAGACTCAATGGAAGACTCACGTCCTTGCATAGTTATGGTTTGCGTAGAGAGCGTCCGGTCGTACTGTCGGCCATGTTTATACGCTAGCAAAGGACGTCTTCCGGAGAACCGAGTGTCCAACCATACAAGCTCCTTAGTAGTAGCGACTCGAACGATGTTGTCGGAAGAAACGGCTTCTATCGAGGTGATCAATTCATCCTTCTGATCTAGAGTGAAGCATTGGGCTGGATTAGAGGAAGCCTGCTTATCGGGTCAACTACAAGTCAAAAACTTGGTCAGCAAGCTTACACGAAAGTCGATCGTATCGACCGTTTTTGAGGAAGCTCGATATAAAGCATTGGGGTTGGTGCCCCTTGAGAGCCTCCATATCAACTCGGCTGGTGACCGAGTCACCTGTGGCGAATCAACAGACGTATCTACACTGCGACATTTTCAACATAAGTCCCTGAGTGAAAGATTTGTACTTACAAAGTCTCTAGTCTTGACCGATCGTTGAAATGCTGGGCCCCGTCACTGTATAAATAACAAACAGTGGGCACGTTGTCTGATGGTAATGGAAATGAGTTTATTCACATTCTTCGGTTTTCCAAGAGACTCCATCTGAAGACAGCACCGAGATCGTTCACCATGCATACATCAGCCGAGGAAGGGTGGAAACTGATATCCACAACGGATCGGCGAGCTGTTGTCGACGTAGGAATGGAGGCTAGTTCTTTCAACGAGATGGCAGGAGTGGCACTGTTGGGAATGACTTGGAACATTGTCGTTGACGCGTATGTGCGGACAGCAAGAAAAGAACCTGCAGGATGGTTAGAGCGCCGCCCACAGTTCGCTGTAAATGACATACCAATATTACTTGTAGACGCAGAAAGCTGCTGGATAGGCGTATTGAAGGATCGGATAGGACTTGCGGTGGGAGTAAAGATCAAATTACTGTCTTCGGAGATTATAAAGGGTGAAATGTCTACATGTGCGTCAGTGATAGTTTGCAACGGTACGCCAACGACAACACGGTGCATACTCAGGTCATTATTCAGCTCTCCCATGGGAAAAGCAAGGAATGCAGGTCCGTGACGGGAGTCTGAAGGCTGAGAAAACGAGGCCAATAAGTTCATCTCGTATGGGTCCAATTCTGCATATCCTCGTAGATTTACTGCATCTTTGGTGACTTCTTCTCGAATAATTTCACTTGTAATTTCTACATCGGGAAGATACGTCCGTAGAAAATGCGCCTGATGAGAATAAGCAATTTACATCTTGTCATGCATCTACTTAACTCACACCCTGTTCCGCCCTTTCCTTGATAGTAGTAGTGGGTATTCGGATAGCAGGGGGACGTGTGGCGGGGAAGACGATTTGTGTGTTCTGTGCGCGTATGGTGGGACCTGAATTTCCTCAGTGCTTCAGATTCCACGGTCTATTTTACTGAACGCACCCTCCGGACTGGATGCCACAAGTGAATCCCACTTGAATTTGCCTTGGTGTTCAATCAATGTAACGGCATTGATCGCGCCTCCTTCTATGTAAGGATAATTTCGAGGAGGTGGGGCCTTGCTCTTTCCTATGCGACTCGAGACAGCTCTTGTAGTTCTGTTATCCGAGGGCCAGCTGTCCATCCCATTTGAATAAAGATTTAGTAGTGAAGATCGAGGAAGTCGATGACAAGATTATTTTCGAAGTCCGGTCTACTATTGCCTCGTTAACATCCCGAAATTATAAGCGCCCATAGTCTTTCCCGCAATTCCCCCAAGTCTTTTGCAACATGCTGAGGGTTTGGTCCCTGTCTCAGCGTCCGCCGCAACTTCATTGCTTGAAGCGTATACACAGCTCAGCGGTGAAAAACGCGTCTGCTTCAACCGAATCCTCTTCTTCCACCACTTCCGAGCCCGTTGCCAAATGGACACCTAACTCAATCCGAACTGGCCTCATCGCCCGAAAACGCGGTATGGCTGCGCTGTGGAACGACCAAGGTGTACGGGAGCCTGTAACTGTGCTGCAGGTGCGCGTGTATCTATGTGTAGTCCCTATTTACTCAACCACTTGCTGTCCTAGCTCGAAAATTGCCAGGTGACTGCAAACGTCAGAACTGTTAGGCGAAATCATACCGAATACCATGCTGTCCAAGTTGCTGCCACCGACAAACCTCACAAGACGACTACGAACCAAATGCTGGGTCATTTCCGCAAGGCCGGGGTTCCCCCAAAGCAGATAGTGAAGGAGTTCCCTGTGACGCCTGATGCTCACGTTCCAGTTGGTGAGGACCTCCCTAGCCATTCGCTGACAATCGAATGACATAGGACACGGTAACAGGCACCACTTTATCCGCTGTGCATTTTGTCCCTGGTCAATTTGTTGACGTCGTAGCGAACTCGTATGTGACATATCCTGGTACATATCGTCCTTTCCACTTAACGTATTCCTGTCCTTTCTAGTCTCGGAAAGGGTTTTCAAGGTGGCATGAAACGTTGGAGCTTCAAGGGATTGCGGGCTAGTCATGGTGTTTCTATCTCACATCGTTCTTCTGGGTCTACAGGTGCCCACCAGGTGAGTACACCTATCTCCGTAAGCGCTCCTTCCCTTGACTTCACTTCCAATAGGATCCCGGGCGTGTCTGGCCTGGTAAGAAAATGGCTGGACGTATGGGTGGTGGCCGAATAACGACACAAAACCTTCCTGTGCTCCGTATCGACACGAATCTCAACCTAATATTCGTGCGAGGGGCTGTTCCCGGGGCTGACAATGCCCACGTTCTTGTTCGAGATGCGAAGAAGAAGGTGGTAGCATTGGCCAGCCACAATCAGGCCAAAGGATTGTACGAGAAAGTCCTACCCACTGGCGTAGACGACCTTCCTTTCCCCGCCGGCACCGTCGAAATGGCGAAGTCGCTGCCTACCATCATCGAGGCTCCAGCTTACAGACGTAGCCCATTTATTCCCCAAGAGTAGATACAGTATCACTGTTCGACATTTTGTATCTGGCTTGGGAGTGTGGGAACATGGCTTCATTGGAATCCGTCGTGATTTACCCCCAACAGTCAACATGCCTTACACATCCACCATTGACTCGACATGCGCACACTGCAACGGTTGAGACAGTCAGGGAAACATTGCTCTAGTAGAACTTCCAGCTTTCTCCCTTAACTCATGAGGTCGAATACCTCGAGGCCAGGTGGCCGTCAAACACCGCAAACCAATGTCAACGACAAACTACACACCTTAAGGCTCGTATACCCGTTGATATATTTTGAATACCTCATACTGATATCAGTTGAAGAGGTGAACAGTATAGGCACGCTCAAAACCTGAATAAGGCCCGAGCCTACATTGCATCGACCAGTGCAACTTCACATCGCAGTCCTACAACAGGAACGCTTCCGACGGATTACACTCTCATCCTCCCACCTCCATTGTCCACCTTCTTCGTGACTGATACACCCATTGCCGAGTCTGGTAGCGCTCGACAGGAATCACGTAAGAAACCTCCGAAACCTACATGGTCGGGGCCAACTCCACCGAGAAGCTGGGTGCTGACGAGCTCTAAAGATGAACACGATACCCCAGAGTGGCGGTCTAATGCCCTTTCGCTCGTCATGCCTTCCGCTGGCTGTGGACTCCAGGACGGAGTTCCCCCGTTAACTCTGATATGTCTTCGTGCTCTTCGAAGCCTTCCTACTTCAGGATTCGTTGAAGAAATAATACCGTACCTCCCCTCACATCTTCGTTGCCAAATGATCAGAGACAGCGCCGTTTACTCCCCCCTTTCCGACGCACAACTATACCCCCTACTCGAGCCAAACGGATATGTGAATGGCGAGTTCGTCGTTGTTGGCCCTCAAGCTACGATGCACGAAACGCATTTCCGGGACATCAGCAGACCCTCTATAGATGTCGAAGATTCAGATGAACCACCAGCTTGGGACTCCCCATCGCATGACACTGCCCAGGAGACTCTCCAAGTGCTTGCCATCATCTCTACTCGTCTCTCCGTCTCGACTATGCTTACACTGCCGCCCACACTCACCCATCTTGCCCTGGCTCATCTCCCTTCACCTATCCCTGTACATCGCCTGCCACTGCTATGTCCTCTTATAGTTGTTCTTGATCTGTCTTACAACGGATGGTTGGGATATAGATCGTCAGATGAAGACGAGTTTCATAATCCAGAAGGAATCAAGATGCTAGAACGAGTAGATTGGAAGAAATGGCAGCACCTCAAGGTGTTGGGTTTGAGGGGTTGCGTGAGGTCGGAGGACATATTAGTAGCTGTAAACAAGGGTCGATGGGACGACGTCGAAACTATGTGGTAACATTATGTCTGCTCTATACTAATATACAAGTCCCTCCGAGAAACTAATGGATAACACAAACAATGGCTAAAGATATACAACAGGTGGGTCATGTTTTGACGTCAAGGAACGTTTTGAGATCAAGAGAAGGTATTACCGTAGTCTGGAAAAATCCGACTTGAGAGTCTGCTTCAGCAATGGAGGGGAGACATACCTCTTGTTTGGTCCTAGACTCTTCGACGTCGGGCAAGATGAGGCGTAGCCATGGGGGTCGGCTGGACGCTGGTGGCACCTTGACTCGATGTTCGTGTAGCTTATCGGTTAGAGCCATTGTATATCTAGTGTACAGTTCAAGGCGCGAGACGGGCGGGGAACCACAGCTATCTGTGTGATAAGGACTTTGTGAGTAAACCAAACATATGACCATAAGTAGAAGACGCACGGAGAATTGCAGCATTAACTTGGTCTGCAGTGGCTTCTCGGCGTTCTTGTGAAAGATACCTCGCCTCTGGACTCCTCTCTGGGACCTTGTAGATCAGCAGACTTCCGACATGCTTGAGTTCCTCCATGTATTCTGCTCTGTCATCAGGATTAGGAAGCATGTGAGCGTACGCGTAGAGCTTCTGGCCGCGCTTAAGCAAGGCTTCTTGATGAGGTGAGTCGACATCATCTGAGGGTGAGAAGAGATAATCCTGGGGATTGGATGAGAGGGGAGGCAAGGCCGCGTCTGGCGTCGAAGATGGAGACGGGGGATAGATGAGGGGGACGGTACGACAAGCCTCAATAAACGCAAGAATGCGAAGATTGAGAGTAATGTGTGCTGGGTTCACGGATGTGGTGGCGACATACTCGACTTTCCCAGAGACTGTTTTGGCTTGGTAAAGCGACGTGTCTGTGCTGTGACTGGTGTCCAATACAGAGGGGAAATGTTGCTCGATGAGATTTATTGCGTCTTCTACCTGACCTGAAAGTATCTTGTTGCGAACCTCTAGGGTGAATATGAGCGGACGTCGGGCGTCTGTGAGGATATGAGATGAGTAATACCTTCGCGCATTTGAATGCTCTTTAATGACTGCTCCAAGCGCACATCCTTGGTGTCGGCCTCGATACCTGTGTGCGCAGAGTGCATGATTTCGTCCCCGTCTGCATCTATGTGCTTGACAGCAGTATCTTGGGCGAACGCCTGGGCTGTCTTTGAGTAGCATTTATGGCTGAGGTATTCGAGCACGAGGCTATGCTGCAAAAGAAATGGCCTCGCCTTAGTCAAGAAACATACAGACGACAGTGCCTGTGACTTACAAGGTGATGAGGAGCGGATTCTATGGAGAGAACTCGCTCTCCTGCATTGTCTGTGGATGCCATATTATGAGCAGCCATTGTGGCGTTTCGTAAGGGAGGCTCTGGCCTCAGTTGTGTGATTTTGGAGTGATATCACGTGTCCACATAAATCTAAAATAACATAAGAACACAAGCAGCTGGGAAGACAATGCCGACAACGAAGGCTGATCTTTATCATAGAACATAAAGTTATAGTGGTAGGCTTCTTGGAAGAACTTCAGCGCTTGGAAAAGACGCGGTGAGTGTGCCCCTGATTAGCTCCTGAACATTGTCACATGAGCATTAGACGCGATCACGTCGATCAGACTCCTATCACTTCAGGATGGTTATCGAGGTTGTCTGATTGCGACGTTCACCATGGATATGTTAGATCCAACCATCGAAGGCCCTCCTGTACCCATTCGTCGTCCACCTCAATGGAACGCGTGGCTAGACAAATACGCCAGACAACGACAAATGTCATACGCTGCTTTACTGCAAGTAATGGAAGGGATCACGAGTGATGAATTCCAAGCGCTCAGAGTGAGGTTCCAATACAATCCTCATGGACGTTGCTGATCATCTGCCATCGTCCTAGTGTTTTGCTGTTCAAAATCTCAAGACTCTGACCTCCGGGAGAGCTGCAGCGACACTCAGTAATACGGAATGGCGCCATTTCAAGGACAAGGTGGATACTACTACTATGTCATAGTACCGAAATGCACCAGGGACTGACCGATAAGAAGATCATGAAGAAATTTCCGAAGATGTCTCATTACGAAGGCGCATGGCCTATAAGAGCCATTGTAGCCAAGTATGTAGCATATCGTCGCAACCAATTTGGTATAAGGAAGGAAACTGAACAAACGCAGGAGATTACAAAAGTATGCTTGGGACCGATTACAGCGAAATGCAGTACTTGACTTTTTGTGCAACAGACACCGAAAAAGTACAGGTATCTCCACTACATCGGGAAGCCACTTTCTCGCACGACCCTCAAACACCTGACTCTCAATGTGCGTATTCCAATCAATGTCCAGTATGGCAAACCTTACTGGGGATCTTCAGGAGGTTCCCCTGATTACCCCTGCACCCCAAATTATCTCAAGCCGGCCCCCACCGTCCACTTTTGGTTCTGTACGTGTTGGACCTTCACGTACACCCGCCGTGGACGTGGAATGTTTCTCAGCTGAGGACCTCCTTCGTTTTCGGCCACGAAAAATGCAATGCATCAAGTGCGCTCATCTTGCTCCGCTGAGCGAGCAAGCAAAATCCCAGAGGCTGTTCACCAAATATATCTCTACCATATATCAAATGTTTGACTACGCCGAGGACGTCCTCACGAAGATGGGAATCATTGATGACTACACTCTAGCCCTCCTACTACAGCTGCCTGAAGAAGACAGGCGAAGGATGTTCACCACATCTGCGTACTGCAATGTTGTAGATGGAATTGAAATCTCAAGACATATGAATACATTGAAGCATGAAATGCTCAAGATCGATAGCAGTCCATCAAGGCCCCCTGCCTCCTCTGCCTCGGTTGTAAGTGGTTACCTAGCTTCACCCACCCTTCATTAATTTGAGAACGATAGAGTTACAGCCAGAACCGAGCATCTACTTCCCGCCCTCGCCCGCCCGTCAGTTATCCTTCGTACAGCGTTTCATCCAATGTGAGTGGCCACTAATATTACCACTATGCCGTATTCATCCGTCGCTACATAGCCAGACTCCACATCATTCACGATGAAATGCAATGCTTGCGATTTCCAACCACGAGTCAACCCGTCTTCGCCAGTGCTGGAGGCATTTCTTACTGCGAAGGGGCTGCAGTCTCTACTGCCAGTATTCACAGAGTGGGCCATCTTCACGGACGACCGATTCGACATGCTGCGATACTCATGGAGCGAGGATGATCGAGCAGCGCTATTCAATGATGATAGGGATGTAAAGCTGACCGAGTTCCACCGCTTCGCTTTGATGATGGCATTCCGCCAACGCGACTGAACTGCTGTATCCCTCAGACCGATGTACCACCAGCCCCACTCGGATTACTTTTTGTACTGCACCATCTTGTACTACACCACGCATCATAGGATCTGTATTTTGTTACGTTCGCAAGCTGTATCTCGATCTACCATACATTTCTCACGCGTTCGACCACAATGAGTTGTAGAAAGTAATTGGTAAAGGTGACTGTATTGAAACAAGAGAGGAATGCAGGTGTATTGTATAAGCAAATGATTATAGTGATCGATTACAAGTCGTCGTCTTCTTCGGGAAGGGGAATGGCTTCGGCCTGTCAACCGAGTCATGAGGATCGAGATCAATACGAGAAGGGGAATGGCTTACCTGGGCCAACTCCTGCTTGTATCGCTCCATGAGGGCACCATCGACCTCAACCTCGGCGGGGGCGAGAGCGGGAGCGGCAACGAAGTCCAGGGATGGGTTGCTTCACGTTTCGTCAGCGATTAAGTCGCAGAGAGGTATCTCGATCAACATACCCGACGAGTTTCCGCGCAAGCCAGAGGAAAGGCTTCTCGAAGTTATAGTTCGACTTCGCCGAAATTTCGAAGTACTGCAAGTTCTTCTTGCGGTGGAAAGTAACTTGGCCAGTCTTCACTTTTCGCTCCTACAGTGGAGAAAAATACAGATATCAGGATCAAAGGTGAAAGATGAAATCGATTACAATGGAAGTAACCAACCTTCACGTCAACCTTGTTGCCGCACAGCACAATGGGGATGTTTTCGCAGACGCGCTCGAGGTCACGATGCCAATTGGGCACGTTCTTATATGTGATCCGGGATGTGACATCAAACATGATGATGCCGCATTGGCCTTGGATGTAGTAGCCATCCCGCAATCCACCGAACTTCTCCTGCCCAGCGGTATCCCAAACGTTGAAGCAGATAGTGCCAAAGTTGGTGGAGAAGGTGAGGGGGTGAACCTCCACTCCGAGGGTGGCTAATATGCAAAATTGTCGTCAACACGAGCACACGATGATTGTTGGAGAATGCGACGCGATGGCGGGCTGATCATGTCGAATACCTACCGATGTACTTCTTTTCGAATTCACCAGTCAAGTGGCGCTACACAGAACACGATATCAGACTGCGATCTCTTTGAACCTATGAACGGGCGCGCCCACCTTGACGAAGGTCGTCTTGCCGGTTCCACCGTCACCGACTGTTGAAGATCGCATCCCATCGCGAGGCCGGGTTGAAGGATTCGACAATGAACGAGCAAGTCACGTTAAATTTTGAAAGGAATCGAGCATCGATGGGAAGGCGAAATTTTGCGCGCGCGTGAGATGGAGACAAAGACAGACGAGCTGAGGAACGCACCGAGAACAAGTTTGAAAGTGGGGATTGAAGCGGTCTCAGCCATGATATGCGTTGATTCTACAGACGGTCGTGAGATGAAGAGAAAAGTAAGAAGGTAAGAGTATGCAGGAAAGTTGAAGACCGATAAGGTTTGTTTGTATCACAAGCCCATCTGTGACTCTTATGGCCGTTACCGAATTCGACCAGGGCTGTAGATTATCTCACAATCTTCCTTGTACACGCTTTGACGACGTTATGAAAGGCCATTTTTTATAACAAATTACGCAACAAACGCCTCGCGCTCGAGTTCTTTCAATTTCCTTTGACTTCAGAAGTCCACTAAATTTGTGCCTTGAGTCTAGTCAGCAGGAAATGCAGATGATTACACATAACATCCTGCTCCACATGAGAATGTTTGGATGCCGAAGTCTCTCAGTCGACTCTGCCGAAGTCATTCTGGGGGTCTGGGGGGTTTGGAAATATTAAAAACATAGGAAAAGCTAACACTAAAAGGCATGGATACGTTTCACTTTCAAGGAGATTCCAGAATTACTGACTTCTGTGCACCATGCGCCTGCCTCCTCTTCGTCAGCAGAGGGGGAGGATGCAGTTCGGCTTGCTCGGCACGGTTCGCGGGGACTGAATAGGGTACGGTTGCCTCAGGCTCCGAGAAAAAAGTCTCATAATGAGAGGTGATGATGCCAGTGTGGATGCTATTTAGGACTCGAGCAAGCGATCCGTTCAGCCGTGCCTCACTGTTGTCGTTTCTTCGAAGCTGCCGCATTCGCCAGCTCTTTCCTCCCGACCACGACCAAGGCTGATGTCCCCCTCAGTCCATGCCCCTGACGCTGCCCCCAGTGATCCCCCGCACGACCGTACACAAAGAGACGAGCCCACGAAAGCAAGGCATGGCTCAACTTGGAAGAATGATGAGACCCACGTCCTCCCACAGAATAGATTGCCCATTGTACGCGTTTTCCGATCGTTCCACGGACTATACGAGATTGATGCATGCGTCCTAGGTATTCGCCGGCTTAATGGCGACAGTATTTCTTGCCGCGATGGATCAGGTATGATCTGCTAGAATGCATTTGGGATTTTCCATACTAAACAGGGCTTAGACGATCGTCGCTACAGCACTTCCAACCATTGTTTCCGACCTAGGAGGAGGGAGTAATTACAGTTGGGTGGGAAGGTAATGTCCGTCTCCCCTTCTCCTCCATGCCTTGCCCTGACGAACCATCTCTAATTCTGCTAGTTCATATCTTCTCGCTGCAGCCGCCCTCAGCCCTTTATACGGAAAACTCTCGGATTTGATAGGTGAATACGCCAATTTGTTTGGCCCACTTAATGTCCTCACCCGAACCGTCACCCAGGCCGCAAGCCCGTGTTGTACTCGTCAATCATCGTGTTTCTGGTACGTGTTTTTGTTCATATAGCTAGCTGTAGTTTAAGTTTGGTCTAACTTTGGTCTCGCTCTAGATCGGCTCTGCTTTGTGTGGAGCGGCACAGAATCTAATCTGGCTAATCGTCTGTCGTGCCGTTCAAGGTATCGGCGGCGGAGGTATTATCCAACTGGTTAGTATTGGTTCTATTTCTTTATCTCTGTGAAGCTTATACGTCTTCTAGGTCAACATCACCATCAGCGATATCGTACCACTACAAGAGTGCGTTCATTTCCCTTTATTTCTGTCTCCATCGCTGACTTTTCATGTAGCCGTGGCAAATACGGGGGGCTCATTGGTGCAACCTGGGGAATTGCATCGGTAGTCGGCCCTCTCTTAGGCGGAGTGCGTATGTTTCTGCTTGAGTCATTCATACCACCCTGACGTTTGCAATTCAGGCCTTTACGGATCATGTCTCTTGGAGATGGTAAGGAACTGCGCCTCAGCTGACCCATGATACGGTTACTAACCAATTTCTTGGGCTCTCCGTAGGTGCTTCTGGATTAATCTGTGAGTACCTGCACAGTTACGCTTTGGCGGCCGACAGTTGACCGCTTGCAGGCCCACTGGAGGCGTGGCGATCGCGATTCTGTTCATCTTCTTGAATCTCAACCCCACGCAAGGACGCACATTAAAACAACATGCCCGCGAGTTCGACTTCATTGGGCTGGGGCTCATGATCGGTGGCGTCGTGTGTCTTCTCATTGGCTTCAACGCCAGCGAGACGGATTGTGCGTATCAACCGCGTTTAATGCGGGCGGAGATAATTAATCGCTTTGTTCTAGGGTCTTCTGCAGAAACCATCGCATTGCTCACTGTTGGATGCGTTCTCTTGGTTTCCGCTGCTATTAACGAGCTCTTCACCAAGCGTTCACCAATTATCCCACCGCGTCTCTTTCAGGTGACGAGTGCTCCTATCCCCTGTCATCCTTCGCTGACTCGTATCCCCTTGCCTACAGACTCGTACAACGGGGGTGCTTCTTGTCTCTGTGTTCCTCCATGCCATAGCATTTTTCAGCGGTGCGAAATTTCGGAATTTTCTCGCCTTCTTTAATCCAAGCTCTGAGCTTCTACTTCTCCAGGGGCCTACTATCTTCCTGTGTACTTCCAAATCCTAGGATCTTCTGCCACTATGGCGGGTGTGAGGTACGCTAAACTTATTCTCACCTGAAGCGAACTTCCGACTGATTGTTGCTTTGTCCCGTTGGGAAAAAGAATGCTGCCTTTCTCCCTCGGCGCCGCTTTGTTCTCCGCTATAGCGGGCATGATCGTCTCTCGCACGGGCGACTGGCGGGCGATGTTGTGGACTGGGTGGGCAGTATTCACTCTGGGTCAAGGCCTGATGATCATGTTGAGTGATACGTCAAACACGTACGTCCCATCACGCGCAAAGGCAGTCTGAAGTCTGAACTCTCTATTTTAGTGCGGAGCAGGTGCTGTACCCTTTCATAGCTGCTGCTGGTCTGGGGTCTCTATTCCAGGTGAGCATCGCTTGTGCATTGCGATCGCGGCTTCCGCTTTGCTGACGCTCGTCACAACTCCAGACGCCCTTGATTGGTCTCCAGGCCGCCATGCCTATCAAGGACATGGCTACTAGTACCGCGACGTTCGGTTTCATTAGGTATAGCATCACCACTAATTATTCGACTGCTCACTGCAATTAACCCTGACAATCCTAGGACCATGGGCGGCACCGTGGGCGTCTCAGTCGGGCAAGCCATATTCTCCTCTGTGAGCATTGCCGCCTTCATTCTGAAACTCAACAGCCCAACCCTAATTACATTTTACAACAGACCCTGCGCAAGCGACTAGCACGGATCCCCAACCTGGAGCTGGACACCTCTCCTGCGGCGCTTAGCGAAAGCGTTAGGCATCTGACGAGCATACCTGTGCGTTCTCCATCTCGAATATCATAGGCGCCTAGGCATTGCAATCGGGATCTAACCATCTAACCTTCTCCCTAGGATCCTTCGGTGCGCAGCCAGGTGATGCACGCTTATGCACGCTCGATCAGCGAGATTTGGCTATCAATGACCCCGATAGTTGGCGCTGGGTTCGTAATGGGTGCGTTGATTTATTGCTGCTTGGAATGCAGCCTCACTTACCCCCATACAGTGTTGATCGTACGCCATTACACCCTCAAACGGACCATTGTGAAAGGCGGGCAGGAGAAGGCCCCCGAGCGGGAGAAGGCTGGTGACGGCTCTGACCGCACCCTGGAGAAGGAGCGCGATCTGGAGAAGGGGGAACACGGGACGGAGGACAGCAAGTCAGATCAAGCATCGCATCAGCAAGAGACCAGAGATAGCCGCGAGACAACGGTAGACCGGAACGAGAATGGGCAGGCTTTGACGACTTGACACGCGACGCAGTTTTATGAGGAATAGATGGTATATTATTATCAGGTAGTGCTTTGCTTTCACGCTTTCGCCACACTATATACGCAATCCAAGGGACGGCTTCTGGACGTTTAGTACTCTCCTAAGCGTTACGCTGTGTGAACGTACTGTCCTCGCCCAAGGTTGATTCTATTCAAATTCGGGCACATTCAGTCATCCCTTTACACTTCTCTCCGAGTATTCAAAGTAACAATATCTTGCATGTAGACACCAGAGCTGATGGACCAAGGACATTGATTGACCCTTCTCCTATGTGTCTGTTATCTCTAGTCGCTGTGTCTCTCTGGCTAGATCTTGGTCCACCGTCTGGTCCGGCGATTCACTACGCCGCGTCGACAACCCATCTGGCGACTTCGTTGCAAGAACTCAGAATCGAGGGCAGAAATCAGGTGCTTAGCTAACCTGTGGACGATTCAAATCGTGCCATGGGACATCGTTGGGGTTCACCGCGACCAATGGCTCGACCATTGTCTGGAGAATATGATAGAGCACTTCGTGCGGGCCCTCTATCGGCCGGATCGTCTCTATCGTGATGGACTTGTACGTGTTGCCCGGCGAGATCGTGAAGTGCTGCAGGCGCCCCAGCACGCGCACATATTGGAGATTTCTGAACAAGAGGTACTGAGAGGGCTTATTCGTTGCCGGAGCTGATACACTGACTCCAGTTCATCCGTAACCACCCCTTTGTCAATCCACCTTCTTCCTCGTATGACCATGTTCCATGTCCCGTCATCGAGATCGTAGCATATCGAGGTCTCTTTTCGCTGCAACCCGACGATGTTGGCTACTACAACCACCTAGTTGGGTGAGGCTCTCGTCAGGGATAATATGGCGTGCAGGGGCAATAATGCGGGGGTTGGGTGGGAGCGTACCGATTTGGCGATAGGCATATTGTTCAACTTCAATGGTGCCTCTGAGTGCTGCTGAGCCGTTTGAGCGATCTGACGGAGTGTCAGATGTTGAACCCCAGGTTTGCTCTCTGGGGGTGCCATCAGCGTTTCAAGCTGGGACGAGTAGCACGCTAGATTGTCAATTATTGGATGTCAGTAGGTACCTCAATCGTTCCCATACTAAGAAAATACAAAAGAAACTTGCGGGCAACATTCAAGTGGGACCCAACAGTGCCCAGTCATAATGAGAGGGAGATTTCGGTTTCTCGGGAGTTTCTGAGCGTCATCTCCACAGCACAGAAGCTACCTGAATCTTACTCGAACGCGTCCCGGGCTACATCCAGCGCTGAAATGGAGATTTGTCACCTTCATCCAGGAAACTATACTTACTTATGACTGGTTGAATAGGTAAGTCCAGGCTCCTAGAACCAGAACGAAGTGAGTGGACGACGCGTCGTTGTCAACCAGTATATAATGTCTTACGGGCGAACTCTACAGCGACGCCAAGACTCATAGGTAGCATGACTGAGGCATGGCCTCCTGGGCACGCGACGCCGTTTGCGCGTGGAAATTGCTCGATGCTATTGAGTTGTGTGAACCTGTGGCCTGCGATTAGCATTCGCGCACCAGAGGGGTGCTTCTCTGTCGAGACATATATAGATCGTTCCCAGCATGCATAGCTCGGGTTTTCACATCAGCGCAGCAAAAACAGTTCGGCCGCTTGTCGTGGATATAAGAACGCGCGCCAATGATCCACATATGCCGAATACTACGTACATTGATCGTCCAGAATCAAACAGGCCCGATAGTAATGTGCGCTTGACGCCGTCGACACCCACGGCGATGGCAACGAGGCGAAAGATGCACCACTACCACTAGGTTCAGAAGTCGAAGCCGTGGCTTCCTTAGGGTGGCCAGGAGCGCCTCGAACGGGTTAGAGTTCAAGATCAAACGTAGTTTAGAGTAGTTTGTTGATAGCTGTGTCAGGTGATAGGCGCGGCTGTGCCATTAAAAAGTGAGCGCCTATCTAGAAGGAATGTAGATTTGAAGCGCTGGGAGACAAAGAACAGCGATTTGAAACAGAGGAGCTGAGCTGGTGGAATTGCTGGAGAATTCTGACTGCAAGCGACGAGCACTGGAATGATTGACTGTACATGCAGACAAAGGAAGATATAAAGTGTATGATGGGAATTGTTGACAGCGAGCCAGGGGTTTTCCGTAACCACGTGGGGGCAGGACAGAACAAGTACTTACCCATCCCCTTCCCCTTACTTCCTTCGCCACCCTGCCAATCTCATCCATTCTTCCTGTATCCCCCGCTCAATCATGCCCGCGACAGAACACCAAGTCCCGCCTCAAATCGACACCCCGGCTCAGGACCTGCTGCAGTCTCAAGTTAAACTTTGCACAACGTGCCATTCCCTCGTTGAGTCTCCAGCAGTGCCTTCTCCGCCCGATTCCGCCACAGTATGCGCACGATGTCGAGAGCACAATGCCCTCTCCAGAAATCAAAATTATCTACCCGAGGGCCACGTTCATTGTATCGACCATGACGTACCAATTGCGAGACAAATCCCGACATCGTCCCCCGAAGCGTTCGCCACGAGGCGCAGTAGGCTCGAGGTACCGCTGTATCAGGCTGATGTTATCATGGAGGCGCTCCGAACGGACTCGGACGCCCAAGTCACACAGAGCCAGCCTACCCATTCACCCATTTTTGGCCATAAACACGCACTGCAATCGCAGTTGTCTATTCAGACAGATGTGACTCCTAATCATGTTGACTCCTTCCCTGTTCACTCTACTACTGTCTCCCACCAAGTCAATAACAGTCGTCGGTTGGACCGTCGCTCTTCTCTCCTCGACCCACTGGCAGACATAACTCGCATTCGTATGCGTTCGCGCACACACCGATGCCTTTATCCCGGAGCCACCTTCCAAGGGACACAGAAAAGTGGCAGGAATAGCTATGACGTGAATGTTACGATTGTGGTACGCACTTTGGGGTCCAAAGATTGACCTTTGTTTCACTTTTTTGACCTAGGATGTGGACTTCGCGTCGTCATTCCTATGCGGCTATCTTCGCATCAGAGGTCTTACCGACGATTGGCCCGAATTGACCACTTACTTCGACGCAGAAATCATCGGTAGTCGATATGGGTTCTTGACACGCAATTGGGGTGCTAATGAAACGGAGGATATGGTCCACTGGTCACGCTTTCCTGCATTCCGTCAAGTGAAGAATGAGTTGCGTAAGCCATATCTTACCATGGATGACAGAGACCGGGGTGCTGTCTTCATGCGTTGGAAGGAACGGTTCTTGGTACCGGATCACAGAGTGCAAGATATCAACGGTGCAAGTTTTGCAGGTGCGTTGATCGCTCTACAGCTTTTGTATTTGCCTCATTCTGTCCCAGGGTTCTATTATGTCTGCGTTGATTTCAATCCCCCGGCTCAGACATCTTCACGCTCACCACTCTCGCCGATGCCCGAAGATGACATGAATCCATTACATCTGTGCAGTCCGACGGAGTCCCCCCGTCGGACGCGCCGAAACTCGAGCGTACAGAGAACTAACCGTTCACCCTCGGCCAGTCGTGAAGCACCACTGGCCACCATGAGTGGCTTTTACTTCCACCAGAATTCAGAGCCGTACGTTAATTCCTACTTCAAGGTTGCTGCATGTTCTGACCTTTCACTCCAGATACCAACAACTGTCCCTATCGCACGTCCCCGAGCGAACCTCGTCCAGCTTCGAATTCCGCTGAGCTTGAAAAGGACCCCACACGGAAACCCTGTAACATCACATCGGCAGTATTACCCCACAAACACATATTCGTGGTACTATTGCCTGCATATCCCCCACCCCATCCCACTCCCCGTCATCCATTCAACCCACCATGCATAATGCATAATGTGCCATTAGTCTTTTGTCATTGATGTTTTGTTACCCTAATAGCTTCCATTCCCCACCTGCAATTTCTCTGTAATAACTACCATTCATTTGGACATACATGTGATTTTGGACTTCGAGTGCTAAGAATGAATCAAGCCCAGATATATACCTCATGACCTCGTATGACCTGTGAACCGCCTATCTCATACGCCCGGGGGCCATACGACGTAAGATTTAATACTTAAGAGTTGAATTCTAGTGCTACATTAACTCACTCACAGCCTTCCTGCCTTCTCTGTGCAGATGTCAAATAAAGAACCTCGCGTGGTCGTCATTGGCGCTGGGTAAACTTCTATCCACTCCCGCCCGACATAGATCATTCACTGACTGCTTTAACAGCCTAGCAGGCATTTCCACCGGCATCGCGTTGAAACAGAAGTTGAACTTCAAGAACTTTACGGTTGGCCTTGTGATCGGATTGACACTGCCGTGCAATGTTGAATGCGCATTTAGATCTATGAGAAGGCCAGTAATGTTGGAGGTACTTGGCGGGTGAGCATATCTCTGAAGTCTTTGTCGCGAGCTCGCTTAAGACGCGTTGTTTCAGGACAACACGTATCCCGTACGCATTTTCTTACCTGAATCCATGGTTCTCAACTCATCTCACGTCGCGTAGGGATGTGGTTCAGACGTCGGCGCACATTGGTACAGCCTCTCCACGGAGCTGAATCCATGGTGGGACAGCTACTATGTGGGGCAGCCGGAACTGCAGGCCTACTGGGAGGCGCTCTTCCACAAATACGGTCTCGAGGCACACACTCAATTCAACGTCATATACAAGAGTGCTGTCTGGGACGCAGATTTGCAGCAATACCGCATCGTTTTGGAGGACGGCATCACTGGCGCGAAGATCGAGACGGAAGCCCAGGCCATCGTCTTTGCAATTGGCGGGTTCACTAGTGCCATGTATCCCCCAGAGATCGAAGGCCGGGACGTGTTCAAGGGGACTATTTGGCATTCGGCGGAGTGGAACCACGAGTATGACCTCAAAGGAAAACGCGTTGGGGTTATCGGCAACGGGTGCTCTGTGTATGTTGAACGTCTGCCTTTCTAAATAACTGTGCTCAATGGTTGTCTAGTGCACAATTTCTCCCCAAAATTGCCGCCGATCCTTCTGTGGAAGTGGTAAATTTCTGCAGGACTCCCCAGTGGTACACTCCCCAGGTAACCACCTAGGTCACTTCTTTTACCAACAGCCAACTTAATTGTCTCGTTTAGGCGAACTTGCGGTACCCTGGCTTGGTGAAAGCCCTCTTCGCCTATGTACCTGGCGTCATGCGACTGTACAGAAATTTCCTCATGGCGAGAGTAAGTCGGTCACTTCGTGTCATTTATATCACACTCATCGCGATTTGATGTACAGGCAGACACAGGAGCTTTGGCCTTTCGCAAGGAGAATACTTTTGTGGTCAACCAGGCTAGAAAGGTGTGTTCTACGCGAATGTTTCCTATGATGCCGCCCTTTATTATTGTGTCGCTAGCGCTTCACCAAATACCTCCAGTACAAGGTACCTCAAGATATGATTGAGAAGTTGACACCTTCGTATCGTCAGTATCTGCAGCGTCATTTCGAACTTCAACTAACAAAGATATCAATCAAATAATAGCTCCTGGATGCAAGCGTATCATCGTCGACCCAGGCTATCTAGATGCCATAAGGCAGCCCAATGTAACCTTGAATTGGGACGGTATCGACAGAATTGTCGAAGAGGGAATCAAGACAAAGACTGGCGAAATTATTGAGCTGGACGCCATCATCTTCGGTACTGGATACGTAATTGTGCGTAGGGTGTCCGGGGCTCCCATCGATTCATTGCTGACATGTCCTCCGTTGCGCAGGGAATGGGAACCATGGACTTGGTCGGACGCGACGGTAGAACTCTAGAAGGATATTACGCAGAACATGGTGGCCCTACTGCCTACCTTGGGACCTGCATTCCTGGGTTTCCCAACGCGTTCACTTTGCTCGGTCGGTTGCTATTTACTACCGCAACGTGTACGAACTGACGGTCATATAAGGACCCAATACCGCCACCGGGCACGCTTCCGTGATTTTCACTGAGGAAGCGCAGGTAGGCAAACACACGCACGTACCAGTGCCGCTTGGCTTAACTATTCCACACAGATAAACTTAGCCGTGCAATTGCTCAAGCCTGTTTTGGAAGGCAAGGCAAAGTCTTTCGAGGTAACAGATGAGGCCACGAACAAGTACGATGACTGGTTGCAGCGCCGTCTTTCGACCTCTGTCTGGACGGACTGCCACTCGTACTACCACAATAATCGTACGGAAACGAAGTCTAGGATCGTCGCCACCTTTCCAGGACCAGTGTCCTATTTCTGGTGGATGTTACGGAAGCCTGTGTGGGGGGACTACACTTCCGTCGGGGCTGAGCCATGGTTCAAGAGTATGAGAAGGAAGAAGCTATTGAAATTGGCACTCTTCACTGCTCTACTCGGACTCGCCCTTAGTCTCAGTCTCCTACGCCCACAGTTACAGTACTCTCTACCGCCACGTGTTGCGGATGTCTGGGGTCGGGTTCTGAAGCTATTTTCCCAGTAATTTACAGTCTACATTGTGCTTGATATATGGTCCCATGCGCTTCAGGTTTGGCGGGAGTAAATTTGTGTACTTGATGGAAATTCGAAATTAATGCAGCACACATGAGGAGCCTGAGATTGTCGGGGTTAACCGAAGTGCAGGGTCTGGTACCACAGCTAAGCTGCAGGCCCTGCTTGGCCCAATCCCTTCTTCAGTCAACCTATATACCCTCTTCCCGGATGGCTTCCCACTCGCACTCCTCCTCGTCGACCGCCAATATAGTCGGGATTCACTATCGGGTGGGCAAGAAAATCGGCGAGGGCTCATTCGGTGTCATCTTCGAGGGTACTATTATTTAGTGTCGCCATTGAGCTTCCACTCAGCCGCCAGCATATCTTCAGGTACAAATCTCCTCAACTCGCAGACCGTTGCCATCAAGTTTGTGCGTCCTTTAGTCGTTCAGCTCGCTTGTTTCTCCAATGTCCAGCTCTTGTACTTGTAGGAACCTCGCAAGGCCGAAGCACCGCAGCTTCGTGACGAATGTCGGTCGTACCGTATCCTAGCCGGATGCAGTAAGTTCGGGGTGTTCTGCTCGTTGGAAGGCTCACAAAGCCGTAATCGCTCTTTCGACAGCCGGGATTCCGCAAATCTACCACTTCGGTCAAGAGGGCCTGCACAATATTCTAGTTATCGACTTGCTGGGCCCTAGCTTAGAGGATCTCTTCGACATGTGCGGCCGGAAATTCTCTATCAAGACCGTTTGCATGGCTGCTCGTCAAATGGTAAGGCAACCCCCGACTTTTCTTCACCGTCGCGCCTCATTGCCATGCAGCTCACCCGAGTACAAACCATCCACGAGAAGAACCTCATCTACCGCGATATTAAGCCGGATAACTTCCTCATAGGGCGTCCAGGCACCAAGGGTGCCAACAGTGAGTTCCGCCCATTCCCAATCCTCTATCCAACGTCTTAGGATCGTCACCCAGTCGTACATGTCGTTGATTTCGGCATGGCCAAGCAATATCGAGACCCCAAAACCAAGCAACACATACCGTACCGAGAGCGGAAGAGTTTGAGCGGGACGGCCCGATATATGAGTATCAACACACATCTGGGGCGTGGTACGCTTTGTCTTTGCCATTGAGTGCCATGCTGGGCTGATTGTCGGTCCCTCATGGTTGCGCTCCAGAACAATCCCGGAGAGATGATCTCGAAGCTCTTGGCCATGTCTTCATGTACTTCTTGCGTGGCAGTTTGCCATGGCAGGGCCTGAAGGCCGCGACAAACAAGCAGAAGTATGAGAAGATTGGTGAAAAGAAGCAAACGACGCCTATCAAAGAACTTTGCGAAGGGTTTCCTGGTCAGTTCATTCTGATAAACTTTTCACTTGACACTTCTCATGAGGATTTAGAGGAATTCAGTATCTATCTCAACTACGTTAGAAAACTCGGGTTCGAGGAAACGCCTGACTATGACTTCTTGAGGGAGCTGTTTGCCAAGGTCATGAAGAATAATAACGATGTGGACGACGGTGTCTTTGACTGGAACGAACTGAATGGTAGGCGGTCAATATGTCCCAGGAATTACAATGTCTTACTTGAATCTTGTAGGCGGTAAAGGATGGGAAGCTTCTCTGGTTCGCCATATTTACGTCAACCCAAGACATCACTGATGGTTATTCGTAGGGTCAAAGCCAAATCCTGTCCCAAATGCAGAACGCAGGTCTTGCTGCCGACGGAAGAGATCGTCGAAGAGAACACCGTGACACCGAACGGCGGCGTGCATCGCAAGCAGGCAATGTTGTACCCCCGTCGCCTGCTCTTGTCCGCCATGGTTCTAAACAGCGTAAGATCCCTGCTGCACTTACACCTGGTGGTGGCAATTCACCGGGTCAACTTACACCTCACTCAGCCGCTGCGCAAGCCAACGTGCCTGTAGGCGCTCAGCACAGAATGAGTGCCCAGCATCCGTACGCAAATGCAGCCTACGATTACGGAAGGGACGGCGCCGACGACCCGTATGGAATGGGTGTGCAGCAACAACCTTACGGCCGTGCTTCACCCATGGTCTCAAGTGTGGGTGCTGCTCCACCAGCCATCAGCAACGTGCGAGCAAGAGCTGGGGATGTTGGGGTGTCACACGGTGGCGACTTTAACGGCCAAGAGGATACACAGCCAAAGAACGGTTTAATAAGAATTCTTACGTGTCGTTGTGGTTGATTCACGAGTTCACGCCTATCCATGTTCATAACGTTCTTCATCCTTTGCATTGCTATCTCCTCGCTCGTTGTCTGCATCTACATATTTGACTCCTACGTACTGGATACCCTTATTCACGCCATTTTAATCATCCCTTCCTTTGGTTTTCACGATGGTTCACAATCTATCTGGTTTGAAAAATGTGACTCGGTGTAGCAAGATTGCATAATTGGTATATATGACAATATCCAGGATATAAATACGCATTGAGTAGCCATATGCCGAAAGCAAACGATAGCAGTCAGGAAATGAGAGAGTGTGGTTTAAATTCAGCGTCACAAATCATATCTTGATTAATTCCAGGGGTTGTGCGTCAAGCTGTGTGTCAAGGCTTGGGGCGAGGCGGCAAGATTATCTTGAGTGTCTCCATCATTGCAAAGCGATGCAACACCGGTTGGATAAGGGACAGATTGACCACTTTCATCATCCAACTGTTCGTAATTGTCTTCCCATCTCTGGTCATCTTCATCAGTCGTTCTACCACGGAGGAATGGCGGGGCCGCCGATGCACTGATATCAGGAGCAGAATCTCTTTCTTGCATCTCACTTGCATCTTTAATCACTTCTTCAGAGTCTCGTAAGTTCGCTTCTGGGCGCTCGCGGGCCAGCTGATGCGGGTGCACGCGCGAATTATCTCTGTGTACCGAGGAACCCCGGCGCCTATTAGATTGGTGGCCTGTGTCACGGTGAACATTGTGTCGAGGCTGGGTATTGCGCTGGTCGTTGCTTTGCCAATATTGGTTGTCTCTGTATCGGCGCTGATCGTCGTTGCGTCGGTATTGGTTAACATTGTATCGACGATCACTATCGTAGTGCCGATGTGGATTGTTGTTGTACCAATGCGGATTGTTGTTGCATCGGTGTCGGTAATTATTGTGCCCTTGCCGATAGTCCTTGTGCCCACGGTGAAAATCCTTGCGCCGCTGCTGGTCAGCTTGCCAACTTCTAGGTCCGTGTCGGAGTGGTTGGTTATGAGAAGGTGGTATACCACTACTATCGCGCCCATGATGCCCATCTCTAGGGTGTGTCCCTCTCGATGAGCGTGTGGGGCCCGAATCATTAACGCTGTGTACGAAGTCTCCCACATCGAATGCTCTAGTAGGACGAAACACTCCCCGATGACGATCGAGATCAGTATGAGGGCGTTCGTTGGAGGGGTAAGGAGGCGGGGGCCCGGTGGTGGCGACTTCTGATCACAAGTCAAGCAGTATGTACCATGCGCAATGAGTTTAACTTACGAGTTCCCATAGGCTGTTGCATCAAATGATGAGGAAGCGGAGCAGATGCAGCTGTGCCGGCCTGGTGGGAGATTTAGACGATCCTTGGACCATGGCAGTACAACTTACTGAGGAGTCGTCCATTGCCTGGGCAATTCCGCTTACGTTCCAAAGTAGCTGCACAGTGACAAAGGCCGCAGCGCGGAGGATGTCCCCTTGTGTGGGAAAGACCGCCGGAGGGGCAAGCTCTGGTGTAATGACCGTCGGCTCTTCGGTGCCTACAGTCGGCAGGTCAACACTTAGGTCCTCTTGCAACTCATCATCTACCACGACATGGACCTCCACTGGAGGTGCTCTAGCTGAACGGTATTAGTGCGAGAGACGATAGGGTGGATCACCGAACATACATTTGTGCGCTGGCTGTGCCACAGCTCTCGATTTCCGGCTCCTCTTAGGTGGCGGGGGTGATCCATACACCGCTTCGTCTACTGCTTCATCCTCTACCGAAGTGGTTTCGAAAGACGCTTGCAAACTATGTGCCAGAGACGAGGAGAACTCCGACTGTTCGCTTGGCCGTGGCTTGCGGATCCTTGATGTCTCTTCATATGTTCTGGCTAACTTAGATCTCCCTGCCGAAGTCGAAGAGTGGTTTGGTCCTCCATCACCGTCCTGTTTCGCGTGGCATGAAAAATCAAAACAAATGCATTGCAGATAAATGAGTACCTCGTGAGGTCTCTTACGAGTGGGCATGACCCTTGCATTGGGCCCGGCGCTCGAATCCGCAGGTATGTGTGACTTCAACGATACTCTTGCCACGCGCTGTCCTTCCAACATGATGGATGGAGAACATGATGTCTGAAATAAGCGCCGTGAGAGGCGTAGCAACAGGAACGACTATCCAACTGACCTTGGAGGGGACTTTGTTTCTCCGCCCTAAAGAGCGAGTCCGTGAACGTTCAGGTGGTGCGGGCAAGCATACTCCAATGAAGTCGTTTTCTATGTGCCGCATGTCCTGCGCCGAGTATTTTATAGGAGGAGTAGATAGAGGGATCTGCATGGAATGTTGCGTAGTCTTGGGAGGAGCAGGGGCGGACGCAGGGGTCTGCACTGAACGCGGCTTAGTCTCAGGAGGAGGGGGAGAAGAAGTAGGAGAGGAAGCAGGGGTTAAGGTCGAAGTGTCAGAGAGGTCGTCAATATCAAATGCAGTGCTAAGACGAGCTTCGGGGGCCATGCTTGTCTTGAGTGATGGTTGGGGATGAACAGCATCTGTAAGCGCCATCGATACAGCACTTATAGGCGTCTTCAATGGGAACATGCGTCAATATGTCAAGAAGACCTGCAATGAGGCTCACCGATTCTATGTTATGGTCATACCATCCTGGTACGATCGAGGTACTCAATGGTTTGCAGGTACGATGGATGAGTGCCAAATGGGCCAACTGATGGTGGAGCTCCGGACGCTCGCCTGACTTTTCGGCCTGAATTAAACCATGGTGGGCTCCTTCGAAGTCCTTTCTAGAGCGTTTGTGTTCGTCGTGATAACACAGATGCTTCCGATCATGAGAGTGCTCTATGAGAGCGGGGACTGCGTGCATTTTGTAATCTTTCAGCACGTGAGAAAAGCACTTTGAGGAATGGCAGCGCCTGCAGCTAAGAAAAGACCCCTCTTCTGCAGCGTGAGAGTGGTCGGAACCACTGAAGCGACACTTGCCGTCCTGGCTCTGAGTGTAATAATCGAATGAGGTTAAATATGGCGATAAGTTAGGCGCAGAACTGACAGGTAGATCACGTAGTTTGTGAAGCACCGAAGCAGCTTGCGAAATTCCGTACTTTTTCCTGATGAATGAATGACAAGATCAGTACATGAGGCTGAGGGAGATGTGACCATTGGCCAACATACTGGAAATCGAAGCCTTGAGCGTCAATCTTTAATTGGTTCTTTGTTTGATAAGTCCCCAGTACTATTATAGCATCTTGCAGTTCCTTGCATAGATCATTGAAAGAGTAGCACTGGAGCAGGGTCATACGTTGGCACTGGCATGACCTGCCCTCGGCGTAGCAGCCGGAGCATAGGACAAAGGGGTCCGGTTTCGAAGTTTGCGATGTGTCTGGCGAGTCTGCACAGCAGATCTCGCTCTCGAAGTACGTTTGGAAGATGTCTGCTCCACAAAAGTCGCAGACAAGGCAGCCGTCCTTGGGTTCGTAGCGCTGAGGATCAAACGAAGATAATTCGCTGGATTCGGCAAGAGGTGTCATAGGATCGAACTGCGCCGCGGGACCAGAATATTCTTCAACTAAGATGGACGCGAAGAGCCCCACCACTCTGGCTAGGTCGGCCGCTATAGCTGCACCATTCCCTTGCGTCCCTTCACAAAATACACGGAGTTGCGAAGCCCTCCGTAGGAGCGTATAGAATACGATGCTTTTGATTTTGTATATCTCGGGCCGGCACACCCTAGTCGGTGTCAGTTAGGACTACCGAAAAGAGAGGGAGAAGTCTCACCGTCTGTACAAGGGTAGCTCATGATAGTACGCCGTCATGAGCCCTCTTATAGTCATCCGTGACCAAGACATCTTTATGCTGATACCACCTGAATTGATGACTTGATGGCAACTTCGAGGAGGAACAAGAACTAAATCGCCCAATCTCTGTCGAGTCACATAGACATTGAACGGCGCTTTCGCCAAATCTTCCACCGAAAGGACCTGGGTCTCGTGGTCGATTTCGTTCCCTAGCTTGCGGAAGAAAGCATCGACTTCGGGAGTATTGGAGCTCTCAGTCATGAACCAGATAGAGGAACCGTCCTTCTCCGTGTAGCACATCAGATTCTGGCCAGACGACGCGCAGAGATCCTTGTGAGCGGGGGTGTAAGTATCTCCGATGCCTATATAGCACATGAGAGTCTCCACTGGCGTCTGCAGCCAATGTCAGTGTAAATATGGGGTCAGGCATTTGCAAACACACCGATCGGGGTAAATTCATGAGCATGTTATCTGAGCTCTTGGGTAACAGTTTGTTAGGTATGACCTGAGCGTTATGTAGCCAATAGTTCCACTCCGCTGGGCATTCGACATCTTTCCCATAAAGCCGCGCTGTCTCTAAACCCAGATTGTGAGTGGAACGAAGCCCGCCAGGTATGAAGAAACGCACCATTCGGTGCTGCGTAGGGTGATGCTTCACGCGATATCTTGAAGAATTCATCAATTGGGAGAATACTGTCGCTTCGAGTATGTACATTCCGGACAGAAAGTGCTAGTTCGTGGTGTGTTGGGTCAGTGACAGAGGAATGAAGAGCAAGAGTAGACCCACTTTGAGGGCCATGGCTGCGAAGCCATTCGGCGTCGAATACATCGGGCCACTCGCCACGGTGAAATCCTTCGATGATCAAAGGTATCCCATCTTCCTCGAACTGCTGGATATGGGCATCTACATCTGGCGAACTGGCCGACACGCGACGCAAGTGAAAGAAATTAGAATTGTCGCTGACAATGGAGTTGATATCCCAGTCCTTGCATGTAACTGGGTTCATGGGTGTCGCTGATGACCGTAAAGATCGAAGGTGGCGACAGGCCAGGCTTGTTGGACCGTCACCGTAGTGCGCCCCTGATAAAATTACTCTCACGTCAATGATCTCCTGAATTCTATACTGTAACTTTTATATTATTAGCAGTTCTTATGTGCATTCAATTGCAAGGTTTCTCAACCAAATTCAATAAATAGGCCAGTAATTATTGACGAGGACGACGACGGGTCAAGCCGCACCTCGAAGACGCGCGCTGAACACGCATATATCAACTTTGGCGCCTATCACCACTACCACCAGGATCATCGAGATGGAAACTGGCTCGAATGCACCAGAACTCAGCCCCGACTTCGATTTCTGGGAGTTTGTGGCATGCGCGAAGTGCTATCTCCCCTTCATCTCGCACAACGGACCCTCGGTGCCGTTCTGGCTAACAGAGTGTGGGCACGTTGTTTGCAACAATCATCTCTGTACGAGCATTGGACGCGTTTATGGACATAGTCTCATCACCCTTTAGGTGCCGACCAAAGTTGCCCTCAATGCAGGTCCCCGAAAATTCAGCTGATCCCCCTTCAGGCCGATGTGGGCACAACTGCGTCCTTGCTTGTAGTCAACTTATACAAAGTTGTTAGATGGAAGCCCCGATGGCTGACTGGTTCCGTGCCATACCAAACTCTTTGGAAACCATTGCATATGCTTCGAAGGTGCGCTTGGCATCACCCGTCCATCGTACGTACTCTGAGGCCTCATTTCTCCCGCAGTTTCAACAAGAAACGATGGCCGCTCAGATTCGACATCTCAAATCAAAGGTGTTGCAATACCGAGGGATTGTGGAACAGCTCAGGCGCGAGGTGGCTGAATTGCAACGGTATTTGTTCCCGTCGCGACGTCGCGCCTTAATTCTGATATTTCCATAGAGCCAATCAGCATTTGTCACGGCAAGATACATTGGATCCCACGTCGTCCCATCCAACGCATGACTATGAACCATCGGGATTGCAGAACATGAACGGTAAACGCAGAATGATTGATCCTACACAGTGGGTATTTCCCAATCAGTAATATATCATCTACTGTGAGTGCAATGATGTTCCCTGACCCTAGAAAGCAACAATCTGCTTCAAGCCCTCTCATGGAGCCTCCATCTGGACCAAATCGCCTGACTCTTCCCCACCGCCGAGCGCCCACACTGAGTGCAAATGGTGAAAGTCATAGCTCCCCGGCTGCGCAACGAAGGCCTGGTACACGGTCTTTTACTAAGTAGGTTGTAGGAAGAGTCGAGGCTTGATTTCATATATATGCGCATATCCTCACTCAATTGCATAGGCATTATGCATACGATCCGCCTTACACAGGAAAAGGTCGCACTCAGGATCAGAACGCCCCGGACCCAAATCACCCCGATAATAGAGATCACGAATTCCAAGGTTTCCCTCAACAAGGGGGACAACGGTTCAAGGCGCTGATTCCACCGAGACAGAGACCCGACGTCCGACAATCTCAAGGTTCTCACACACAAGTGCCCCGACCTGGTCCCGCGCCGAGGCTTATGGGTCCTCCACCCACTCCACGACATCTTGACCGCGCTGCAAGCATGCGACCCCCTCCTTCGGCTCGTCGAGATCTGCCCGGATTATTCAAGCCCAGCGTGTCTCAGAATGAACAGCTTCATCACTATGGTCGCCCTACAAATGCCCCTCAACGATTCTTACCAGGCAGTGGAAATTCAAGACCGCAACAAATTGCAGACAATGGTCAAAGTCGTCAAGCTAATGGAGCTTCGGAGACGAGAATTCCGTTTATGCCTGGAACCCAAGGATCGTCCTTTGGCTAGTAGACGTCGTAGTTGCCACCACTGATGCACATGTACTTACAAACAAATTATGTTGCAAGTTGCAACGGTGACTGATGTTGAGCCCGGGCGCTGGTTTGAAGTGATTTATCTTGAGGCTGTGTATCTTTGTGTGCCACTGGCGGCTTTGGTGGCTGTACTTCTTAAACTTGCGCAGTCGACCACACACGCTGGGTCTCTGCTTTCTACTTGTTTCTCCTTTCTACTTCTCTGACCGTTTAAACGTTCACGTTGCCCTATGGCTTACAACGACCCTTACGCTAATCAGTACTCTGGCGGGCACCAGACCAATCCTCATTTCGGAGAGTCCCAGACCGACTTCAACCCGTACAACAACACTCGACAGGACCAGTTTCAAGCCGGTCCAGGTGCCCCTTCCTACGGAAACTACGGAGGCTATCGAGATGAACCACCAGACAACACATACGGATACAACTCAGCACCTCGACGCAACGCCTCTCAACGAACATACACTGGAGAGCCAATGCACGACGAAGAGTTCAGCGTGCCACCAGTGCCATCGAAAGAGCGAGTAGAATTCGACACCTTTGCCGTCCCCAAAGGCGAAAAGTATGTCCTAAACCCCGACAACTACATCCCTGCCACAGAACTCTTATAACTTTTAGAACCGCACAAGTGATGAGAAAGTACCGTAGGGATTACCAAGGGAATCTCATAACGAAGGGTGGGAAGGGTCGAACCTGCCTAAGGTTCTGCTGCTGCACTTTGTTGATCGCTCTCTTCTTGTTCATTTCCATCGTTTTGTCCCTGGCACTCGTACGTTCCGATCTATGTGTTGTCGAAAGGCGCTGTCAACTAAATCTTGCTGTAGTGGATACGTCCCCCGAACCTCATCATAGGCAATGTTTCACTTATGTCGACTTCGGCCAGCCCAGTTCGTCTACATACTTCTCGTTTATGCAAAGGAACCACTCATGCGTTGCACAGATCCAGCTGTCGTCTGACGGTGAAACACTATCCATAAACCTCGGGCTTAATCTCACGTTAGTCCTTCATCTCTATCACACACACTACGTCGAGGTTGACTTGCTTTTAGTGTCAGTAACCCAAATTACTTTGATGTCAACTTAAAAGAGATCAATGCGGAGGTCAGTTCGAAGACCTCCACCTTCCATTACGTGACTTACAGGTTTCATGCAGATATTCTACCCAATAAACAACACCGCCGTTGGTGGTGGTAATCAGCGGAATATCGTCTTCGAATCCCACTCGCAAAAGAACTTTACATTCCCTTTCGACCTCGAATACAAGAGGTCTGCAGATCCGAATAACCGTATTCTTGTCGATCTTGCCTCCAGGTGTGGTATTGGCGGCCAGAAACGTGATATAACTGTCAACTATAAAATCCGCGTCAGTGGTCATTCTCTATCTATGTTACTTTCCGTTTGACATCGCAGAATAGGTCAACGTCAGGATTGTTATAATAACAGTTTCGCCGACGATAGAGAATACCTTCAGTATTGCGTGCCCTCTGGACGACGACACACTCCAAGTGAGTTATTTCAAGTTCCTAAAGTAGACGTCTGTCTAACTCGACTTCATCAGTCTCTCTTGAAGAGCGCTGGCATCGACCTTGGTAGCATCAGCGGCCTTCTTGGTGACTAAATAGACAGGACAACCTTCTGTGTATACATTGACTTTCCAGCTTTACACTTCGGACGGACATAGCTACCCTGACTCCCCTAACTGCATGGACTCAATTCGATGAGCTTGTACTGTACGACCATTACACTAACACTATTCGTCCGTCTGGCTTCGCCTCACCGTTACCAAGCATACATATAAATGAGAGTATCGATTGGCAGGTTAAGTTGAAGCATATTGTCTATCGTGTTGTAGTGATAGCTGTGCTCGACCAAATGCGTCTATGTGTACGAGATACGAAGCGAAAGACTGAAAGGCAAGGATGTGGAAGTGACTGTTATTTCACCGTCCGCGGGGACCAGGTCAGATACCTTCTTCGTAAGGTTTGGACGAGTAGCGGCCTCTAGTTGTGGAGGTGCTTGGAAATAAATCTGAGCCGTCGGCGTTGATAAAGATGGTTTCTTTATTTGTCTAACAGTCATAATTTTAGCAGACGACAAAAAGACGGATTGACGGGCGCACATGTCTTGCTTTTCGATCAGGAGTTCTATTAGCTGTTCAACTGTTGCTTCGGACGATATTGTCATGTCAAGAGCCTCGCCGCCACAGACAGGGCAGTCGTCCCGTTTCTCGTGTTCAAAGGTGTACGAGTAGACGCCGTCAGTGCCAATCAACATGAAGTAGTTGTTCAGGTATGCTGCCGAGCTAGTTGCAATCTTGAAGGCTTCGTTGCAACATGACGCTTTCACGATTATCTTTAGAGACAAACCGCGCGTGACAAGGTACACTTCACATACCTGCGATGATGGCATTTGTAGACGCGATGGCTGGTATTATATTCTTTACGACGCCCTGAGTCAGTGACCAAGTCACCCCTTCGATCTTGAACTCTTTGGCTCGAGCAGCGGCTTGGTTATACAACCATGAGATGTGTTCGGGGTCGTCAGTATCCATTTTCTTGTCTGAAGTGAAATACAGATATAATGAACGATTCCTTGCAGGCCGGAACGGAATAAGACGTACCACCGTGCACCCTTGGCCATTCAAGCACTGAGGCCCACTCTATACAATGTTCAGGTAGACGTGGCGTGTTGGCAATCGTACAGATAGGGAAAGCAGTCGGTTTGTTCAACATATCAAGGGAGCATTCGTAGCAAGAAGACACCGTAGGTAAGATGACACGGGCTTGGCCCTTGAATCCTGAGAATAATATCGGGATCAGTGTTGGACGGGATGGGGGCGACGATGGCAAAGTAACCTTCCGTTCCTCCGTCAATTAAGGGCTTTAGGCTCTCCGGATTCTCGGGATCAACCATGTTGACTAGAGTGGCGTTTATCCACCGACGCGCCTCGACAGAATCAAGGCCACATATGACAAGGTTAAATTGCATGTAATAGTCGTCGTCCTTGTCTTGTATCTTGCCATAATACCTGGATAGCGTATTGGATACTGCACGAATGACTCGGACTCAGAACATACGGTGTCACAGTTACGCCAGGAACTCGATTCATGATGAACTCGGCGGCAACAGTTGCCTTTGGATTGCCAACATCTTTAGGTCTTGCATACGGCGCGTCAGTATCTCTCCACGGAGTTGACATTAAGTAGTCACCTAAACAGGAATTGTCTGTTGAGATTGCTGATATCAATTGTGTCCATGTCGATTACATGGATGTCCTTGAAGCCAGTCAAAGCAAGATTGGCAAGGATCTCGCATCCAAGCCCACCCGCGCCGATAACAAGGATCTTGCACTTCTTGCGTAAGAACTCCTTCACCTGTATACGAACTTGAAGCAACTTGTATGATCGCAAAGGGGGGTAGCACCAACCTCATCACCTGCAAGGAAGTCAGGGTCAGTACGCGGCCCAGGTTTCTCCAAGATCTGGTTGACATGGTAGTATCGTTCATCCCAGTCTTGAGTAGTCGCGGGCATGAGTGAAAGATGAGATTGAGCCGCCCATCTGAGCCTGCCCAGTCATTAGCGATCGCGTGTCTGACTAAGCGACACATGTCTATATCCTTCGGAGTAGTACATTGTCGCTGAAGTACTGGGATAAATCAGTGGCTTATTCAATGCTAGTAATGTGAATTGTGCTTCAATAGTGTCGAGGAGGAATTTCGATTCTCATGGCATCCAAGATCTCAGTGTCGCGCGACTAACCCACTACCCCTGTCCACAAAAACGATTAGCAGCTAAGCGCCCAAAAACTTTGCCTCGAAACTATGACCCTTCCAAGTTCACTCATTCAGTTCAGTGGCCACCACTACCTCCGACATCGACTGGTGCTATCGATACTGAGCGGAAAACCGATACGCATTGATAAAATTCGTCCCGATGATAAAAATCCTGGCTTACGAGGTGTTTAGACAGTACTCCCATCGTCGGAATTTAATGGCTAATGGCCATCTGTAGACTACGAAATAAGTCTGCTTCGAATACTAGAGAAGGCCACGAATGGGACTATCATTGAGATCTCGGTAACAGGTCCGTCCCCTCTCCTATTTACGCTTTGAGGGGGGAAGTCACCGAGTCCACCTTCTAGGTACCGCACTATTGCTGAAACCCGGGATAATATCTGGAGGCCCTCTCACTCACGAATGCCCCCTCTCCCGCTCTGTTGGATATTTTCTTGAACCCTTGATCATGCTCGCCCCCTTCGCAAAGAGGCCGTTCCAATTGACCCTTCGTGGTATTACCACAGACGACCATGACCTATCTGTAAGTGTCCCCATACAAGCTGAAAGTACACCTTGATCCATTCTGAGCTTTGCAGGTGGATTTGATACGTACGGTCACTCTACCACATCTACAACTGTTTGGGATATCAGACGGCCTGGAATTACGAGTAAGCACTTTGGTCATGTTAACCAAATGCTTAGTGACCTGGTTCGCTTAGATTAAAAAGCGCGGTTCACCTCCAGCAGGCGGCGGAGAAGTCCAATTCCTCTGCCCAATAGTCAAACAGGTCACGACCTTGAATTTCGTGGAACCTGGTAAAATAAAACGAATACGCGGGATTGCGTTAGTACCACTCAGTCCTCGAGCGGGTGCAACGTTCTAATACACCTTTAGCCATGCAGTACGCGTTAGTCCACAGTTCTCCAACAGAATGATCGAAGCGTCGCGTTCGGTGTTGAATCGATATATACCAGACATATACCTGTACTCCGACGTTTACAAAGGTGAAGACAGCGGCAAGTAAGTCTCGCAAGTAACTCTTCCTGTGTATGAATTGCTTATTCGTCTGTTCGTACGCGAAGATCACCAGGATATGCACTGAGCCTGCTTGCGGAGTCAACGACGTCTGCCATTTACTGTGCGGAAGCCACCTCGCAGCCTGGCGTAGCCCCAGAAGACGTGGCCCTCTTAGCTACTCGCTCATTACTTACTGAGATCGGAAAGGGGGGTTGTGTTGACGAGCGGCACCAGACACTAGTTCTCCTCATGATGGTCTTAGGGAGCGAAGATGTTGGACGTTGTCGGATGGGCGAACCAACCGTCAGAACGTAGGTTCTTCGCACAACGCACAAGACCTTTTATTGATTTTAAACCCAGGATCCAATTCCTGCGCGATGTTCATAGCCTGTTCGGAACGACATTCAAAATAGTACCTGCTGAGTCGAGTGGGTCGTCAAACCAGCTGATGTACTCGTGCTACGGTACTGGATATGTAAATGTCAATAGAAGTTTGGCATGATTCAATGGGCAGCTTGACGACCAAACGTTGCCAAAATCTGCCGGGATTGCGTCGAAGCTGGACGCTTGAAGGCTTTTACCAGGTAGCCCAATTCGCCAGGTAGCCCCTTCGATGGATCACAACGAACTGGGAAGCTAATAGAAAGCAGAGTTTCCTCATAGTTTGTCGCGATGTTCGAGAAAGCAACGAGGCCTGTCATGGTGATTATGCAAGAGGAAATCCAAGAAACACTAGAGTCCACGTTATGAAAGTCATCTACGATAGGCAAATGCGCAACCGATTGCGCCAACGATAGCACCAACAGCGTACGGTACAATCGTGGCAGGTGATGCTGAGATATCCGGTTTGCTTCGACTTCCGCCTATGTCCGCGAGTTTGGGAACACGATTCTTCTCCCAACCTTCATCTAGCAATCTCTTGATGAGTTCATCGTCCAGAACCGTGAAGTCCTCCATTTCCCATGCGTTGCAAATATCAATCATCCACCTCATTCTCTTCTTACCAACCTCCCCTCCCACACCCGGAGCTCTCTCCTTTAATTTGCTCCTCAGTGCACCAGCTTTCTTCACTGCTTCGCCCTCGTATCCACCCAAACACCTTTCTATCCTTTGTCTGATCATTGCAGCCATTCTCGGGCTGTCCCCGTTCGTAGAGATCATGATTTGCAGCGGTCCATCACGTACCTGCGAGCCAAAATAAAAGTCGCAAGCGTCTGGTATATCAGCGACGTTGATAGGAATTTTGGCTTCGCGGCTGAGTCGGTATATTTCGCGTGATTTCTCGACATCGTCAATTGCAGTGAGGACCATGTCTATATCCACCAAGTCTTCGGGGCCCATGAAAAATCTGTCCTTGTACGTAATGCGTGTCGAGTATTCTTCTATCAGAAGTGTCGTGCGGGAAGTAAGGCCATCTCTTGGTGATATAAGAACGATGTTCGCGTCAGCGACGAGGATGGATTCAATGCGCCCTGAAGCAACTTGGCCTCCACCAACGATGAGTACGCGCTTGTTCTTGAGCTGCCATGCGATGAGAAGAGAACCACCGCCGAGCTCTTGGGAGGCCATTTCACGTACAGCGGAGATACTGTGAACTGGGAAGAGGTCGAAAACAAAGCCGCAAACTGAGAAGGACGTGACCGAAGGCATGACCGTGTGTAGCCGAGTGCTGACTAAGACAAGTTGCCCGTTCGATCGTTCAGGTTGCTGAAGAGTCGGCGCCATTCACTTTTCTATCTGCTACATACACCCATCGCAATGCCACCCAAAGCAGACATCAACAAAGCAGGGTGGGAGCAAAGTGAATTCCCCATTCTCTGTGAAACATGTGCGTTCTCCTCGTTCCACGTTCAAATTGACCAAATTGAGAGAAGTACAGGTCTAGGAGACAATCCATTCATTCGAATGGTCAGTTATATCTGTCATGTCGGTTGCGAATCTTGCTCAATGTGTCTCCGCAAAAGTCCAAACAGGAGTTTGGCCGTTCCTGCGGCACTTGTGCTCGTCCATTTACCGTCTTCCGCTGGAACCCTGGCACTGGTATGCGATACAAAACAACGGTCATTTGCCAAACTTGTGCGAAGGTAAAAAATGTGTGCCAAACTTGCTTGCTGGACTTGGAGTATGGCCTACCGACACAAGTCAGGGATACAGCCTTGGCCGTTCAGAGTGAGGCGCCAACTAGCGATATAAACAGAGAATACTACGCTCAGAATATGGAGGCAAAGGTGCGTAACGGGCCTGCATGTTACCAATACTCCTACTAATAGTATATTTTAGATGGAAGGGGACAAGTCCATGCTTGGGACAGGGCGGACGCAGTCCGTAGGGAAAGAAATGTTGAAGCAACTTGCTCGAACCGATCCATACTATAAACGCAACCGACCGCACGTATGTTCCTTCTTCGTGAAAGGGGAGTGCAGCCGCGGAAATGAATGTCCATATCGGTGAGAATGTTTGCTGATCGCCATTGCCTACCCCTCACTGTACTATGAACAGACACGAGAAGCCAGAGAACAATGAATTGTCCCATCAGAATCTACAAGACCGCTATCATGGAAAGAATGACCCCGTCGCTCGCAAAATCATGTCCACTCATGCCGACAACATGGGTTTGAAAGCCCCAGAAGACCAAAGTATTGTAAGTGTCTGTCAGTTCCGATCACTCGATGCATATGAACAGCAGAATCCGTCAGACATCTTTATTTCTGTCTTCGTTATCCACCGACTCCACGGAGCTCAGCATACGTACCCATGTTGTCAAGTCCCTTCCCTCCATTCAACCTGCGCAAATCAAATCTATTGTCCATGTAGCGAAGTCCAGGTAAATTGACGTGCTTCTTTGTGAGGATATGCTTATCATTCACCCCCTTAGATGTGCGTTTGTAAACTTCAAGGATCGCCCAACCGCCGAAACTGCGGCCCAAGCTTGGTCTAATGGCCTGGATATTGATGGAACAGTAGTGTCCATCAAATGGGGGAGGAGTCGGAGCAGCGCAAAACCTCCTCCAACCACAACACCTGCTTCGGGTTCATCGACAGTCGGGTCATCTTAGTGTATTACCAAGTTGTCTTATTCTATATTCCGTATCACGGTGTAATCCTGTCTGTCAGGCTTAAATACGATCATACGAACAGATTCGTTCGGTTCACGACTTCGCCACCCGTCCCCCAATGACTACACCCAGTAACCACAACCCAAACTGCGTAGCATCGGACTGAGTCACCATTGCTCGTCCTAGATTAACAAGTCCAGGGGCAGCTAGATGTTCGTCAGCAAGTCACCCTACGGCACGATGATCATCTAAGCGTACGACAGATGCCACATAACCCCCATCCTATTCCGAATAAAGCCGCACCTCCAACGAGCCTAGAGTCTATCTTGGTTGCAGTTGTTCCGGGTAACTTTCCAAGGCGCGCGGAACCTCGGTATGTGTGGTACATGTATATAGCTGGTGGAAGAGCACCGAGTGCGAGGAATGCGAGGGAAGGATCGAAAGCGCGGTGAAAGGGGAGGACAAGAAAGCGTAAGACGCGAGTCGCGTCCGTAAGATTGGATACATGAAGAGCAACGGCGAAATCCAAGCCGGTGAAAAATGTGATCAACCTTCGTTTGGTCGAAAGGGAGAACGTTTCATGAGACAGCCCTGTGTCTGTCTGCGAAGATCCGTCGTATCGCTCCCATGGCTGGTAGATATAGATTAATAGAGGCCCCAGTCAGATATAGTGGGAAAGCTTACAACGGTGTGTAAGATGGTTGAGATGAGGATACAGAACGCTTTTAGGGAAAGCAGTCGCATGCCATGGTCCCCGACGGTCCAATCGAGTTCAGTATTCGACGGAAGATTACCACCATGAATCAAGAGAGTTGTAGCTGCCCCAGACGCGAAAAACGACAGCGTCGCAGCGAGAGACCTAAGTTGATTCACCCCTGGTAAGCCCCTGTGCTGCAGAATGATGGCAGACCAACCTAGTCGAGAGTCGAGAAAGCCCACAGAGCATGTGTCTACGAGCACTACTTCAGCTGAATCCCAAAGAAGTCTATGATTATGATGCCTACCCAGATGTGCAGCCGTTCGATAACTGGCAGCCGAGAGACGTCAACTTAGTTGGAAGTAGCATAGCCACGAGTCAACTGGATCTGACCTTAGTCCCAATCCCCACTAAGAGCCCCGCCAGAGCGATCTGGCTTAGGCTACCTGGAACCGCCGCCGGTGGCCTCCCCTCCAGTAACCCAATGAGAAACCCGCCAAGTACAAGACCAACAACGCCCGCCGCGCCTTCTGTTCCTCCAGCAACCGCATTGTGTATAAAACCAGAAACGCCGAAGTTGCTGCCATTGAATACGAACAGCGAGTGAACTGGAAGCGACAACCCAACCCCTCCCATGAACGATCTAAGCGGCGTTGGTTTGGACATAACTCTGCCTTAGCAACTTTCAAGGGATCGCGAGCCTGTGTTCATTAGCAGCGTGAAGCCAACAGGAAGGTAGAGAGATAAGGGACGGATGGCATGTTTCTACGTTTGACAGAGACCAATAAGTAGCCGTCCCGAGTTTGGAAATTCAACATATGTCATCCATGTCAAGACCACGTGTGAGCAACATACCGTGTGCAACTCATGCATGCATTGAGGAAGTCGGACCTTTTGAGTCGGACGCCACAAGCGCCGCAACTCGGAAAACTACACAAATTTTACCTAGAACAAGGTTGATCACAAAGGGTGTCGTTGGGTGTAAGATCTTGAGACCTAGTGTGGTAACAAGATATGTGCGTGCCCGAGTAGTTCTCTGGTCGCATACCTACCGTGGCATCGACACCCAGCATGTTGATGAATTCTAGATGTTCACAGCTTTGTCACACAAGAGTAACCGCCAGCTGACAGGAATCCATGAGTTAATGAACCATATCAATGGAAGACCGCTAGACACCCTGCTGATGAAGGCGTTCCACTTCCTCATCACCAAGTACATTGTCCTTCGCAGTCGGCACCGCAACTTCTTGTATCTGCCGATCCACAGCCGTCGAAACCACCCCTGGTGCTCCGCTTTTCCTTAGGCATGCCCCAATCATGCCCCGCCAATAAGTATGTCCTTCTACTTCCTCACATAAGATGTTTTCAACACCCATGACATCAACAGGTTGCAGGCCGGAGACGCTCCAGTTTACGTCTGAGACTCTAGACAGAACGGCCAGCACATAGTCATCTGAAGCGTAGCCATTGACCAGGCGCCCAGCTATCAAACGGCGGGCAGCCGTCCATGCTACATCGTCGGTAGGGACAGGTGTACCAAAGAGATACACATCTTGAATCAGGTGTGCGGTTTCTTTTGGCGGTAGTGACGCAAGATAGCGAAGGGCCTCGAAGATAACCAAGGAGCCCAGTGAATATCCCGTTAACGTTAGCGGTCGGTTTCCAAATGCTCGCTTCGCTATCAATTCTCCCAAAACAGCGCCTGTTTTGACGGCCAATGCCTTAGCATTCATCCATGGGTTGTCTACGGAACTCCGTATTAGGTTGCTTTCAAGTGACATATCTAAAGCTCACCAATTATTTGACCAATTTTCAACAAGGCGATCGGGGAAAGGGAGGCCATCAAACTGGCGAATACTGTACGTTTGATGATCTCCACTTTGACGAACTTCATTGCATGTGATTTGATCAATGCAGTTAGGGCGTTGGACAGATCCTTAAGAGCATCTACTTCCTGGTACTTCCTGGTTAGTGGAGACCAGACCAACGGCGGCCTGCTTACCCATTGAAGGGCAAACGTATCGTCACCGTCAAAAATTGTCCATGGTGCGGTGACGTCTGCAGCGTCGTCGAGCCAGCCGCTCACGCATAGTCTAACCGCCAAGGTGTCTTTGGATGGCGTCACAGGAACAATCTTTAGGTCCTGGACTTCCCGTGTATATCTTTGAACCATCTCAGCGGTAGAGCGCGCGCCGTATGCTCCAAAGAGTGCGCCACAAACAACCGCCGACCCAGCTAGCCCACTAGCGAACAATCCCACAGCCGTTCCACCTACGCCCGCCCACCCCAGTATAGTCGCGACGCCAGAACCAACTAGAGGTGCGGCCAATCCCCCAGTTACTCCTACAAGGATCCCCCCAGCGACAGCCCCAACACCTATGCCTACCATGCGTAATGTCTTGCCGCGCTCAGCATGCGCCACAGTGGTTTCTTGGGCATGGTCCTGCGCTTCTTTTAGTGCTTGATCTGGGTGTTTTAATGTTCTGACTACCGCTCCTTCGTCCAACGGACCCAAAGATATAAGAAAGGAGCGCGTCCTTGACGAATAGCTTTGGGTAGTTGTGACAACAAGAAACAGTATTGCGTTGAAGACGCTCGCTGTCTGACTGGAGGGAGGCATATGTCCTAGATTTGCTGTAGACGTGTCTGCAAGTGGGTCGAGCTTCGGGCAAACGTCTGCACCATATGAGATCATATATGCGTGTTTCTAATGAAAATGCAAACTACCTCCTGGGTTTTTACACGCAGTCCAAGCTCTGTCCACCATCATCTGCGCCCACTCATCTATCTCCTTATCAAATTCTTGCTTCCTGGCCTCATTCGTGGTTTGCGGCAGCGAGGCTTGGTATTCTGACATTGCATGGAGTTGACATAGATTGCGATACCGTGCCAAACGACTGAATAAGTGCCAAAAGATGGTTTCTAAGTGTTGTTTGTTGAGTTCTTTGGCCGGTGTCACACTGGCTAAGGTGGTCATGATGGTGGTAGTTGATGAAAGGTGATTCAGGTTTCGAAGCCGGGACTCCATGACGCGTGACGCAAGGGAAGTAGGCGCCCGTAGGTTTTATCCCCTTCTCCGTCGTTTGATCCTTTCGTAGAGGCTGTCGTCCAAGGGCTCAGAGAAGCTAGCCGGTGGTATTTCTACAGCACTTGACTTAGGCCGGCGACTACGCTTCAGGGGACTGGATTTAGGATTAACAGCCTCTTGGTCATCCACAGACGACTTGTCGGACTTCGATACCGTTGGATTGCATGTCACCTCCTCGGTCCTCGTTGTGCCGTAATCTACAAACGACTTGAGGTCTGCAGTGAAGAGTACCTATGGATTTTCTGAACATGAAAGGCTTAGACATTAAATGTGTTCACGTACTGAATGGGCCCAACCGGCATATTCTCCCCAGATATTAGCTAATTTGGAGCTGACCTCATCGTATAGTTTGGGGGTCATGTTCGTCTTCGGCTTCTTGCCTGACGTAGAGCTAATGCTGTAATATTTGCTCGCAATTTGATGAACATGTGTATCAACAGGAATAACCTCTTTCTTAAAATGTCTGTGAATTAAGCGCGAATTTTGGCAAAGATGTTAACATACCTTGTCTAGACTCATCAGTAAGACACAATCCGCAACCTTGCGGCCGACACCAACGAATTTCAGAAGTTCTTCGCGGGCCTCCTCTGTACTCTTTTGACGCAAAGTGAGGAGCCAGCTCTCAGGATCCAAGGGAGGAGTGGGAGAATCACAGCGCTCGACGATCATCTTGGCAGTGCGTTGAATGAAGTCTGCGCGGTAGCCAAACCCAAGAGACCGTAATTTTGCAGTTACTTCCGAACCTGTCAAAGCAATGGGTGGCGGAAATGGATGGTACGAGCTAGTCTCGATCTGGGAAGAAGGACTGCATAGCTCTAAAAGGGGCGGGGAATAATTTGAGCAAAGTGAGTGAACCATCTTGCTGATGCGAGCAATGTTGTTATTCGAAGAGCATATAAATCTAGACATGTTCGGCATAAGTCTCGGGATTGCTGCAAGGGGACGACACATACGACACTAAGTTTTCCCAAGGGTCTTGCCTCAATATTCTAATACCAGCAAACCGGTCTCGAAAACGGCCGAAGACAAGGTCGCGTTTGCTCCAGTCGTCGTATAGTTGAATGAGATCAACGTCTAGCTGGAAGTAGTTCGTCAACCAGTTCAAAGTGTCGACTTCTTTGGCCACAAGTTGATCCGGGGTCGGGTAAGGAGTGGGGAATACGGAGCGGTAGAACAGAGTATCCTCAGACTGGCGCAAGCAGACAACTCGGTCGCGTAGGCAGAAACGATATTCGTGTGTCATGAGGGGATCAGCCAGAGGAAATGGAAGGGGGAGTATGTGCCAACGAAATGATTGACCGCATTTTAGAACGGCTGACAATGTCAATTGGGCCACTGGCAGAGGCAGCGAGTGGAATCCTGGCAATAAGTTTAACATGAGAAGAAGGGGTCTGCTCACGTGCCGTCAACCTGACTTCAATCTACTTCAATTCTCCCAACAGTGGCCCCCTCGCGCCAAATTAATGCCTTCCGACGGTGACTCTTTCCTTCCTCGCATTGAATCTGTATTCTACGCCGTCTTTGACGTGAAGCAAGGCCCAAAAATTGTCTATCAAGTCCCCGAAGGTCTCATTGCTCCGCCACCAAGTCTTTCTAATGCCTCCGTTCCACCAACCCCATCTTCGATAGACCCCTTGCCAGCAACACCGTTTCCTGGAGTCGAATTCAGGAACTCAAGTACGTCTCATATGTCGCCCACAGACAGCCGGCCCGGCTCGTATGGTCTCCAGTCACCCCAGAAACGCTCCACCTCCCTGAACAGGATCCTGTTCAATTTCGACGACATATCCAAGTACGTGATACCACAGCCTGCTCTATGCGGTCGCCTCGTTATATGCTCGGCGCAGAGGTACCGCATCATTGGATTCCCTGTAAACCTGCAAGGGGAATACGAGAGAAACTACTTCACCTACAATCTGTGCTTCGTGTTCGCTCGCTCAGCAGATCTGAGTTGTTACGAACCCATTGTCAGAAAGGTTTCCCGAGTACTAACATCATGCGAGGTGCGAAACATATCGGCCTGGATGTTAAACCAATACTTACTTTTGTCTTGCTTGTGTTAGGAAGAGTCTGGGTTCCTGTCTGACCCTCAGAAGTCGACCGCTCTTCATGGGGTCTTGGAACAACTCTATGAAGAACTCAATTCTTACTCTGAGACCTCGATCCCGATTGATATGTTCAACTCGATAGAGTTAAAGATATTCCCCTTCTACCCCAATCCCCCGCCCGTCAAAGATTGGATGGTCCCAGTCGCGTTGATAAATCTCTGCAGACGTATTGAACCTAACTGGGACCTGACCATTGCCAAGGTGTGCAAACATATCGACGGCGTTAATCATATTAGCAAGATTGCATATCTTGCCGACTGTGATATTGACCTCACCCGACAAGCTATCTCCCACCTCTTGTGCGTTAATCCAAACTAACTAGAGACACAGGCTGACGTTGTAACTTTAGGTATTATCAAGTAATCATGATGATTGACATATTCCAATATTCCAACATGTACACGCTGCGTAAAACAATCCAGTGGTTAGCGGACGAATCGCATGTTCGAGATGAATGCGGCCCGTATGTTACCAAACCTGGTCGGTAAGATGAATTGTGTCCGTGTCTCGCTGTTAAATGCCACTTTAGCGCGGACGATTCCAGATTGGCCGCAGCTCTTGCACCTCTATTCGCGTCTCAAGCCAGGCAAGACCGTATTGCAATGGATTCAAGACTATGACGTCGAGGAAATGGATATCGACGTTCGGCGTTTCACAAGCTTTGGCGTTATCAAGGTGGCTCTATCAACAATGTAAATTTTCTACTGACTGACTTGTACGGCTTCCCTCAGGGATTCCTTCGACGGGTGCACAGATTTCCTATCTTTGTTCCCACTACTCCGCAGGAATCGATGACATCCTTGCTTCCTGCTTCCCCTAGTCACACCGACGAGACGGATTCAGGCACTGTGCATACCCCTACGCTTAGATTTCCTAACTTCGCCCGCCTGCGAGGTGCAGAGATACCCCCACTTCAAACAGGCTACATACGAGGTCGAGGCTCCCACACAAGCGCCTCAACTCCGAAACAGGACAACTCAATGGTTTCTCCTTACGGGAATGGTAATGATGGACCCTCGCATGCTGAATTTGCAACGTCAGCTTACCCCTCAGAGAGCAAACAACGTCCCAGGCGCATAAGCGCAGCAGAGCGGGTCTTAGAACAACTGCGGAGTCGTGACAGAGACCTGCAGAGGACTCCTGTCGCTAATCCCAACAACTCTGTCCTTAGCCATGCTCCCCGAATGTCATGGATACTCCCAAACAAAGACGAGCATTCCCGTCATGGTTCTTTCCATTTAGCGGATCCATCTGAAAGTCACAATGAAAGGCATCGGCATCCACAGGCACCACCCCCTTCCCCAGTTCTTTCCAGAGCTTCGTTAACATCCACATTGTCGACATCCACTGGGCCAACGCTATCCGTCGCTCCCGCGCGGCCACGCCTTTCGAGATCCCCTTCTGCCCCAAACGTGTCCGCCCTTAACATACAGTCCTCTTGTCCTCCAGAACTTGTTTCGCTCCTCGACGGAGAGCACCACACAGATGAACTATGCGCAACGTTTGATGTTAGTTGGAATACGTTAGAGGAGTGGCTCAGAGCAATTGGTGCGGGGCAAGGCGACGGTGAATACGGGCGAGTAGCAGTAATCTATCGTTGACTTACAATGTAAGTGCAATATAGCCTGGCAAGCACAGGCGATCAATAAATGATTTTTCTGAGTTTGTCTGTACTCACGTGATTATTGGGAACACTTCATCGGGATGTCCAAAGTTATCTTGGTCTCGGTTCCCTGGTCGATAGAACGTCCACAATGTCTTCGCCGAATGTTAAGATCGAAGAAACACAGACAGACCAGATACAAAACGATCATGAAGATACTGGCTCTGAAGATGAAGTAGAGGTTCAAGACGAAGCCGCAGCCGAACCCTCAACGTCAGCTCCCAAGAAGAAAAAGAAGAAGAAATCTAAAGCTTCGCGCGTTCTCAATGCGTTGCGTTCGAAGGAGCAGATCCCCCAGGAAATTGTTGATACGGTCCTCAACAAAGTTCAAGTCGAACATGGAGAGAATGCTCCCGGGGTAGATGAGGCTACCGTGAGGGCCACGCTCGAGCAGCTGAAGATCATGGATGTCATGAAGGGGAAATCAGGGATCGGTGGCATCAACAAGAAGGATATAGGAGATCATAAAGTGCGCAATCAACAATTCTCCGTATCCTTGAATTCAACATGTTATCAGTTCTGGGGAACTCAACCCGTCACCCAACCTGGTTGGTGGATTGAGATTGATTGAATGGCCATAATCTAATTTCGAATTACAGGCGAGGAGGTACCAGAGGAAGATGGCTTCATAGAGCCGTCGAAGCCAAGAGAAGAAGTTCGTCAGGATCCATATCCTCTACCCAAGGAATTCGAGTGGTCAACATTGGACATGTCCGACCCCAACCAGGTGCTTATCAAAATCCGAGTCATTTGCAACACATCCTCATAACTATACCGGCAGACGAAAGAAGTATACGATCTACTCTCCTTGAACTATATTGAAGACGATGAGGCCTCGTTCCGTTTCCTGTATACCGCGGAGTTCTTAGAATGGTCACTCTCCCTGCTGTGGCTGCAGATAGATTCGCAAATCTGACGTTTTCATAGGGCTTTGAAGCCACCAGGCTACTTCAAAGAGTGGCATGTTGGTGTGCGCGTTGCCTCCAACAAGAAATTGGTTGCTTTCATTTCTGGTGTTCCGATTTCACTTCGCGTTCGAGACAAGTAGGTTTTGTTGCTTCCCTTCGCTATACATTCATCCTCAGCGCTCAACGATTCAGAATAATTCTAGCAAGCGAAATCAACTACCTATGTGTACATAAGAAGCTGAGATCAAAGAGGCTAACTCCTGTTCTCATCAAAGAGGTCACTCGGCAAGTGCACCTGAAGGGCATTTTCCAAGCTATTTACACAGCTGGAATCGTTCTCCCGACGCCCGTTTCCACATGCCGGTATGCACTACGAATTTAAATATCTACAGCCTCTAATACACTCCCCAGATATTACCATCGTTCGTTGAATGTTCCGAAACTAGTTGATATTCGGTTTTGTTATGTTCCACGGAATATGACCCTCGCTCGCATGATAAAGCTCAACAAACTTCCTTCCACTCCGCAACTTCTTGAGAAGGGGCTGCGTGAAATGGAGGATCGGGATGTTGAACAAGTTTCATCTCTCTTTACTCGCTACATGAAGCGATTTGGAATGGCGCCGGAAATGACACTTGCTGAAGTCAAGCACCAGTTTTTGAGTGGCAGAGGAGATTTGAGCAAAACCCTGGAAAGTAAATGGAAAGGAAGGCGGGACGGTCAAGTTGTATGGACATTTGTCGTTGAAGTTAGTGTTGGATGTTGTTTCGTGGCTGATCGTTTGACTCATCTACCGTACAGAACCCCAACACGCACGCAATCACCGACTTCTTTTCGTTCTACTCACTTCCATCGACAATCATTAACGATCAGAAACACGCTGTTCTTGAATCGGCCTATCTATTCTATTACGCTACCGATGTTGCTTTCCAAGAAGGAGCAGAGGATACAGGGTTATTGAAAAGACGCGTGCAGGAGCTCATCAATGATGCGCTCATCGTTGCGGACCAAGCCAAATTCGACGTCTTTAACGCGCTAACGCTGATGGATAACGTTCCCATTCTACAGGATTTGAAGGTGCGCGGAGTAGTTATTATATCTGTTTGAGTAATTACTGACAGGTATTACAATAGTTCGGAGTCGGGGATGGTTTCCTTAACTTTTACCTCTACAATTGGCGAACCAAGCCTTTTGCTGGCTTAAATGGGGTAGATGGGGTCCCGCCCGGGAAGGGCATAGGTGTTGTTATGCTATAGATGGCCCTCCGTCAATAATAAAGAACCTCTGACATTCCTTGACGGCCTCCTTAGCCCCATTTCGGATGAAGATGCCCTGCAACGCCGCCATGCTTATCCGTCTCCCTTTGTCCTCGTGGTCGGCGAGAAGCTGTTCCAGCGCGTTAGCTAGTGAATTCAGTTCCTCCAACTCATGGATCTCAATCCCGTTTCCACCGTAAAATTGGGTGAAAAGGGTCTTGGCCTGTATCGGGCTCGCATCGTCTACAAGCTGCGTCACATCCACGCGGCCTGGACGAATTAAAGCTGGATCGAGTCTTTCAAGGTGATTTGTGGTCATGAAGACGATACGTTCTTCACCCGACGCCACACCATCTAGTGCATTGAGGAAGCCAGAAAACGTCACTGAAGATTGATATCTGAAACGAGATCGGTCAATTTGGGCAAACACGAAGTTTGTCCACTCACCCGTCTTCGGACGTTTGTACTCGTTTACTAAACGCGGCATCAATGTCTTCGACCAAGATAAAGCTGCGTTCGGGGGCATTGGACAGCAGGTGGTTGAGTCTGTCGTCGGTCAACCCCCGTTCGGATAAATTGAGGATGGATATATCGTAGGATAGGGAACCTGCGAGAGCTTGTATGAATGATGTCTTTCCGGAGCCTGGCGGACCATGGAGAAGATACCCTCGGCGGTATGGAATGCCTGAAACAAATGATAAGCTATCTTCTATTACACCCGGCGCATGATGGACAAACCTCTGTCGGCGTACCACTGTCGGCGATCCAAAAAGGTTTTCACATCTTGGGCGATCTTTTCGCTTACGCCGGGCTGCAGGACAACACTCTGCAAAGGGCGCTTGCCCCGTGGTTGGCCAAATGGCTTCCATTCAATTCCCCAGGCTGTGTGAATGACTAACTTTCCTTCATGCCCTCGCATGGCCAAGTCTCTCGCTTCAGCCAATAGTCGCGGAAACAAGGCACGATCTCTAGACAGCGTAGTGAGAGTTAAAGTCTCCCAAGGCATGCCTGACATGAGTTGTGTTGATCGTGTCTCCCTTTCACGTTTAACCTGGTGACCATGAACGGTGTTATATTTAGTTGCAAACTGCGAGGTGAGAGGGCTTATACCTGCATCCAGGCACCGTTATAGCGAAACCAATGTGTACCAGGGCCTGCAACGAGGGAGAACATCGCGGAGGAACTACCATTCTTTCGATGCTCTATTGTCGTTTCCACACTCAGCTGGTGACTGCGACTCAAAAACTGGGAAGCTGGGCTCCTTGACGGGGCTGCGGCGGCCTGGTGTGCCATCCAGGATAGGAACCACTCGTAAGAACGATCTTTGTTGTTGACCTCTAGGGAGACAAGTAGTCTTCTGCGCAAGAATACGCTCCCTAGCGTGAGTCCTTGTCGCAGGGCGGATAAACCAACACCTACACCCTGGACAGTTTGAGTGAGATTACACAGTCGATTCATGAATGCATACCATCAAACCAAAGCCGGCTTGAAAATATGGGCTATTTCATAGTGGTTCAGCACGCAGCAATAGGAAATTCAAGAACGTGCGCACTTGTCACCAATGAGGTCGGACAGAAATGGGATGGAGGACAAGCCCTTTGTAGCTGTGGGTGGGCCTGGGTCGATGGCGACAGCATTTTGGACTGCCTGTGTCGCGCTGGGAGGAGCAAGTGGTGTGTTCATCAGGTGGTCGCGTCGGAAAAACTTGGCTCGACGCGCTAGTATGCGATTGCCTTATATGGAACATCCCTTAAAGGGACCCTAAACGCCTTCGCGTCGAGTTCTTTCAAGTCCGTCCATCATGTCGCCCATGCGCCACAAAGAAGCGTACGATATCCTAGGGGTGGAACAGGTACGCGCGACATTGAGCAACTTGTGCTTCAGATAACACTAACGAGCACGTTTCAGGGGGCATCGTTGGACATCGTCAAATCGACATACAAGCGGGTGAGTGGTACCCGATTGACGCGACATATATTGCTGACAGCCACATCTTAGCTCGCGTTAAAGACTCATCCAGACAAAAACCCTGACGATGAACAAGCCACTGCTGAATTCCAACGATTGGGAGAAGCGTATCGCGTCTTGCAACGACATCTTGATACTGAAACACAGCAAAGAGACCCGCGATACTTCTATGAGAGTGACAGTGACGATGATTACGACGAGTACGACGAAGACGACGACTTCTATGACTACGAGGATATGTTCTATGACTTGGAAGCGGAACGTGCATTCTTCAGGTAGGATTTCTTCTTTGTTCGTTCGTAACGAACTGCTGACACCCTCTTAGTTTCTTTTACACTCACCCTTATATGTTCAGCGTCCCTACTGGTAAGACCTCAGACGTAGCCCCTTAGCCTTAATGATATTCATGGCTCTGTAGGTGGTTCAGGATCTAGATATTTCGGAGGAACTCCAGAATCACAAGAAGAGCGGGAGGCTCGTCTAGCACAAAGACAACGACAACAAGAGGAGGCGAGAATTTGTCGTGAACGAGAAGAAGAGAGACGCAAAGCTCAAGCTCAGATAGATCGCGAACGGGGTATGTATGCTTCATGAATTCTATACATATATGGCAATTGACTAGTTCATTGTAGAACAGAAAGAGGCAGAAGAACGACAGAAAGCTAAACACAAGAGTAAAAAGGCCGCCGCCAAGAACAAGAAGAAACATGCTGAAGACGTTCTGCGAAACCAGAAGCAACAAGCTCAGGCATTGCGATCTTCGGTGTTCGCAGCAGCACGTGCCAACGATGAAACTACGGTGAAGAAGGGCATCTGGGAAGACGGTGTGGACGCGTCTGGCGGGGAGATCAAAATCGGATGTGAAGAGTTTGTTCCACACTCAGTCATAGACACGCAAGAAACATTACTTCACATCGCTGCGATGAAGGGCAATGTCGACTTGGTCGAGTGGCTAGATGTTCACAGTAAGGAGACGTACCTCGATGCGTATACACATGTCTGACTTCTCATTTAGATGCTGAGGTGGAGGAGCGTAACTCTGACGATCTTACGGCCTTCCATATTGGTGTCCAATGTGGTCACCTATCGGTAGTGAAATACCTCCTCGAAGCCTATCCGCCCAGCGAGGATACTAGCCTCGTCTATTCGACGCCACAACATACTTCGGTGATGGCGATGGCGCTTGGCAGCGGTAAACCCGAAATCGTTCGCTTGATCCATGGCAGTAGGCTTTCGTCGAGAGAAGAGGTCATCGCTGCGCTGGAGTTCAACCTAAAGAATGGCGACGAAAATACACAAATGTGTAATCTCCTCGCACAGTTGGAGGGCCTGGAAATTTCTCGTGAAGGACAGCGGAAGGATGACGATGACGAAACCACAGCCTCGTCTCACAGCAGCGAATCTCCATCTTCAGCACCGACATCACCTTCCGATGATAAGCACCAGCACGGCGAGGCACGACCAACACCCCAAGAATACCCTGCAAGTCGGGGCTTCAGAGGGAGGGGTCGTGGTCGCGGACGAGGACGAGGACGAGGAAGGGGACGAGGGCATACAAGAGCCCGTGGTTTCCGCAATGGTTCTTCAAGCCAATGAAGATCTAGTTTGGACATGGTGTCCCCACCCGCATATTAGTACATTGTCAATAATTCTCTATGCATCCGACTCGTCTGAGTACGTACTGTACATACTTTACTGAACTAGCCTACTATTGGAACTGAACGCTTTTTGACGACATCCTGCTACGAGGGCCATTGTATATTTAGTTTGTTGTTGCTTGTTTTAGAAGCTATAGCCCTCCGTCTCGGCGTCAGTCGAACTTCAGATTCGAAGCTCTACCGTCAACATCTCTTGCCCGCGCCCACCTACAACTTTACATTACAACATGGGCAGACTAGCTGAAATGCAGCGCAAGCTCCTAGAGGTCAGCTGGTGCATCCCCAGAGTCCAACTTGCAAAACCTTACCTTTCATGTAGCAAATGATGGGTCCGGAAGCTATGGGTGTTGCGAATGCAAACCTGGTATGGTCGGACGATAAAGTATGCAGGAATTTTCTTTGCGGGACTTGCCCCCATACACTTTTCACAAACACAGTGCGTATATCCGCGATTCTGCCTTATTCTCGCTGCATGGTATATGACAGAAAATGGACCTTGGCGCCTGCCCGAAGTCACATACAGAACGCTTGAAGACCGAATTTTTGGCCGCTAGGGAAGCGAACCCCAGTGACCCGTTGTTCAACCGATTCCAAATGGAATATGAAGCGAATATATTTGCATTCGTGGATGAATGTGACCGAAGGATCCGCGCGGCACACCGTAGGTTAGAGAAAACGCCAGAAGAGAATGCCAAAACTACCAATCTCGTAAGCCAATTGAGTGCCACTAATTCAATTCACAGTGAATCTCATACCCGTCTATTCTAGATGAGGGAAATTGCCGAAATTGAGTTGGCTATACAAGGTGGAACGGAGAAGATAGAAACACTTGGTGAGTTTGCATGTAATTTCCGCTGAAATACTCTAACTGTCCCTTAGGTGAACAGGGGAAAGTCGACGAATCAATGCACGAAATGGCTGCAATCGAGGCCCTAAAAAGTGAAAAGGCAGAGAAGGAGGTAAAGGCAACGTTTACGAGGATCGTATCTCAAGCTCAACCTTTTATGACTATAGCGCGAGCTTCAACAATTAACGGACACGTCCGGAGCTTCAGGTCACCAGAAGCTCCGCGTATGCGACGTCTGTGGAGCATACCTATCCGTCCTCGATTCTGATCGTCGACTGGCTGACCATTTTGGTGGTAAAGTAAGTGAACGTGTCGACTGCATACGCCGATCCTCTCATTTGGGTGCATTCGTACTACTCAGATGCACTTGGGTTACCACGAACTGCGCAACATGCTTAGCAAGTTCAGGGAAGAGAGAGAGAAGAGAAAGATGGGACCTCCTGGTTCGACACCGTCAGGTGGGGCAGGTTCTGTGGATGGTTCCCAGTCTCGTGGGAACGGCGAGCATAGGTCTCGTGGAGACGACTATCGAGATAGGGATAGAGGGTATGAGCGGCACTCCTCGACACGATACGAGTATGAAGTTTTTAGTTTTGTCCATAACCAACAACTAACTGGTATTCATACAGCGACAGACGAAGGGACCGGGAGCGATCCCGCAGTCCTGGACGGAGAAGATTCTAAGGCCGGTCAGCTGCCGCATTTCCTTTGTGCATCCTACTGTGTAGCGTATTTAATAGTTGCTTTTTCTGTAAACGTGTCTCTCTCATGGCGATCGAAGCTTGCGGACGGTGCACGATCACGACCGCTTGTCGGAGTGACTTCTGTTAAACTTCTGTCTTGTGTCGATGTTTGAAATTTGGGCGATGAAGACCTAAAAAGCAGTCATGATCAGAGTCTCTTTCACGGTACCGCGGGGGAGGTGTGAAGGAGGAAGAGTAACATGACGGCATGGAAGGGCATCGGAGGCGAGGATGGGGGGGGGGAGCAGAGGGTCGGCCTTGCGGACTCGGTTTGCTACAAGGTATCATGCAAGGTCGCCTAATTACGGTGGATATCACGGAACCATTTGAAGGGAATCCGGTCGAGTGTGACCATGTGACAGGAATGGCTCTTGGCCAGTGACGAAGGCTGAGCTCATCCCTATCGTTCCCTAGCCTTTCTTTCTCTCTTCCTCTATCACGTCTTCTCCTCATCTTGGGTTTCTGGGGGACTTGCACGACGCGTACGACCGCAGCCACGACCATTTATTGTACTCTGTCCCCTCAGTCCTCGAATTCACCTTGCTCATCGTCGCGCTCGTCGTTCACCTTCAGCTCGACATCCATCCTATATCTTCAACATCGTCCCCCTCGTCCCCCATCTGCTCTACGACTCTCCCTGGGGCCATCGTGCTGGCTGCGATTCGGTTGCGATAGTCTGATTGGCATTCACTCTCTTTGGAACTCATCTCCGACATATCGCCCATGGATGCCCAACAAGAGCATATGGCAACATCACCCATCGACAATACTCAAATTCTGCAATCAAATCAGTCCGACATTTCTCCCAGCTTATTATTGCCTGTTCCTCTTTCGTCTTCCAATGTCCCTTTGCAGAATTCACCATCTGCGGTCATGCAGGAACCCCCTTCAATGATTTTCCCAAATAAGACAGCACGCGCTGGTGGCATGTCTCTTCCTGTGCACGTGTCAATGCCTACACACTCCCAACCAGTATATATGCCACCGATTCTCCCTCGGGACGAGCACCTAACATGCGAGGCTTTTGAGCCAAGAAGAGGAGTTATCCTCACTGCAACGGCTACCTGCAATCACACTGGCGTCCGAAAAACAGTGGTTTCCGTCACTGGGCGGCAGGGGGACGAGGTCACGGACCGTCCGTCTGTCGTACATGAAGAGCCAGGCAGTCAAGGTGGGCACAGGGCCCGTTTTATTTGCATCTCTATATAGCAGTAGATACGAACACATGTAGCAATGAGCCGTCCGCATGGAGGGAACTCCGATGGACGTTAAACAGAATCCAAAAAAAAAAAAAAAAAAAAATGCCACCGATGGATCCCGTCGAACCCCCTCCACTAACGGCTCAGCCACCCAATTTTATCCCGGATTTTCCACGAGGATGCGATTCATTTCCATCACCACCTCAACTTGAGAACAGTATGACTATCCATACGCCCAGCAGCTCTCATTCTTCATCCGCGTCCCCCCCGCAGTCCCAAATCCCTTCCCCAGGCATTCATAACATAACGGCGTTCACAGTGAGCGGAGGGGTGTCGTCCTTAGCATCTGCTCTTGATCCGGCAGTTGCATCTCTGGCAGAACATAACCATTTGTCTGCCGCCTCTGTAGCAGCAGCCAACGCATTCTCCCCCGATATCACAATGATCCAGCCGTTGGGTGTTCCATCTGTACCAGCCACATTACCGGTGGAAGCGGAGAGCCCGCCCAATGTGAAGCAGGAAGATAGGACATCACCTCCGCTAACCATCCTTGAAACGGTCTTGGACAAGTACGATTGGCTCTATCACTCGATACGATGTACTAACTATGGTTGACAGTATTGTTGCCGCTGCGAGTACCACCAAGCTAGCTTGCCAGAACAATCAAGTCATGCAAGCCAGCAATGGGGTCAGCCGACTTCAAAGCGATATATCTGTTGTCACGCAGTTGATGTCTGAAGTCGTGTCCCATCTAAGGATGATGAATCTCAATGACAACATCTTTGCGCCCTCGAATCCTCCTGTTGTCCCTGGCTTAATGTTGCATCCAAACAATAGCAATGAGATCTTAACGCCATCACAAGAACAGATCGCTGCATTCCCTGCTCTAGCTGATAACGCTCAACTCCGTATATTGGACTCGTCTCGAAAGCGCTGTGCATCTGCTGTCGACGAGGAGCGTATAATAAAATCCTTGAAGCGGGAACCCCAAGAGCATCCCCTTTTGAATTCCTCGCCAACGCCGCAAAAGCCTTCCGAGGCACCGTCAGTGTTCCCATTGACCACACTCCCTTCTAATGACATTGTCCCTTCTCCACCGGTGTTGAGCACTGTTGCCCCCACATCTGCGCCTCCCACACCGCCTCCCATACCATTCACCAACTCTTCTTTCAACGCTGGTGCATCTACCCCCGGGTTTCCTTTCAATATCCCACCACCTACCCCACCGGGAGTGGACTATTCGAGCGCCCCATCCGCGTCAGTCGCAGTCGCAGTCGGGCCGCCCCTCACATCCCCCGCGTTCCCCTCCTCTGGAAGAGCCCCTTGGTCCCAAACTATCACTTTACCCCGGCATCGACACTCATTATCTGCTGGTTCCCTTACTTCTAATGAAGGGGAACCAATACTAGTTGCAAGTCGTCCCGCTGAGCCTGCCCCGTTCCCGACAATGGCACAACCACCCTCTGTCGCCGTTGCTGGCTCAGTCGTGAGCGCCCCTGTAGGGCGCATGTCACGTTCTGGTTCTATCTCTGGTTCGTATACTAGTCCGTTTGGTTTCTCTTATGTGGAGCGTCCAGAACCGACGAACACATTATGGCCTGAGATCGCTCGGGGCGCGGGTCCAACATCCGCTCCCACGCCATTGTCAAGTTGGTACAATAAGGAGACGGCGGAAACTCCTGCCTCAACATCATCAAATACGTCTGCAAGGGGATCGCCTTCAGATGACGACGATGACGACGACGACGACGAGCGTGAAGAAGGATCCCCTGGTCGCCGTCACCACCATCTGGTTAGTACTCTATATCTGTCCCTGCATGTCGTCAATTGTCACGACTCGTAGTCTTCGCTGGACCACCCCCAAAATGCTGGTTCCGATATTCCGCAAGAATACAGAACCGAGGTGGATCGAATCTTCTTCGAATACCTAAACAAGATATGTTCCAATTGTACGTTCTCAGTTTCTCCGGCTTCCAGGATCTCATGGTAGCTTTCCAGTGGATGCCACTGACTCGAAAGGCGAGCCCATCCATCAGACGTTGATGGCAAAGAAGATGCAGCGTTTGGACGAATCGCCGGACTTTCGACCGTTTAAATTTAGGATACAAGCCTTCACCCACGGGTTCTTGGAAGAGGTATGCTATATTTTTGATACAACCATATTCCCAGCCTCAGACCTTCTCTCGCTCAGCTCTCACGGCAAGGCTATCCTGAAGAGAAAATACCAATGAAGAAGGTAAAGCTGCCTCCAGCTCCGCCTCACCACATCACTCACGTACGTATCAGGTTCGCAACTATTTGTGGAAACAGCAGTACATCCTTCGATTCAATGAAGATGGGAAAAAAGCCAAATCCAAAGGGAATCATATTTGGAACATTGAAGCCAAAAAGGCTGGCGATGGGAAATGGGAATTTCGTCCTTTCCATCGTAAGCTCGCTGGAAATCCCCCAGGCGTGGCTTATTCTGGCCTCAAATGGTCATGGACTCCCCGCATCTGGGATCCTCAAGCGTCGTTCGCCAACGTTCCTGTTCAGTACAGTTCCCCCTCGTTGCCGCCGTGGATGACTTGGAAGGATGACGTATTATCTGGAGTCCCTCCTCCTGATGCCCAGAGCTGTGAAATCACTGTCATCGCCAAGGTATGTCGGTTTTGTTGCATGTAAATCACCCGCCTTAAGTACGATCTAGTATATTCTCGACGGACAAGAAGGCCAACTCTCGACAAAACTCTCTCTAAACATCGCCCCTGTTTCATCGATCGAGACATCCTTTTCTCCATCCCGCCGGTCGTCCATTGGGATTGAAACACCTACCACGCGCCGTAGCACCAGCGATTCGGTGCTCCCGCCAGCAACACAAAGGTATATTCTCTACTTACAATGCCTCAGTATAATTTGCTGAATCTATCCAGGGGTCCTCGATCGTCGCTGCCCGGGCAGGGGGCCGAAGCATCATCTCAAGGTGCTCAGGTGATCAAGGTTCTCACTACGGCTGCTCAGCGTGTTGCACATGAACGGCAGTCCCATCTAGTATCTGCCGTGCATGCGGAAGATAATGAGATCCAAGATCTTGTCAAGCAACAGCACGTCCTCACCCGAACAGCAAGTGCATGTGACAAGGAAATTTCTGGACAGGTGCCGCCACTGCATGATGATACACGCGCTCTAGCTGTAGCGGCGCAGTCGTTGGTCATGACAGCAGCGGAGACGGTGCTAGCTGATCGGACATATGTCAGCGGAGCACCCATAGCGGTGGAGAAAAACAACATAACCGTGAACGAGGTATCCGCTAAAACGCAGGACGCGGTCGCTCAAGCGGTCAAACTGCATGGGACGCAGTCCACCGAGGTAGATATAATGATGACGGCAACGTCTATCCTAAAAGAAGCTCGCGCACCTGTAAGTAACTCAGGCATGCTCAGCGTCTTTATGAACCAAACAGCCCCCATGGCGGGTCCTTTGTCCTCCAGGTCTTACCATTCACTGGAAGCCTCTGAAGTTGCGGCACAGACAGACTTTCAAAGACTTGTATGAACACCATATCTCATTCGGGTTTGGGATGGACACATTTCATTCTTTTTTTGTCTCCTTGGGTTCCTAAACAATGCTGTTGTTCCTTTATCATTCACTCGTCTTTGTTTTGGGTTGTAGATTATTTTTTCTTTGAGGCCATCATCATATAGGTTTTCACGACGTCGTGCTGTAATAAGACGGGTCTGTAGCTTTCCCTTTGTATGTGGTTGTAGCGACAAATAGATTTGGACACTGGGTAGATTTCTATCACGATAAACACACTATACTGGCTTGAAGCATGAGGGGAGCGTATACAATGCTGATGAAGGGTGCTGTCCAAACTCCTAGTACCTCCCAATTCCAGATGGCGGAACGCAACTCCACCTGAGGCCAGACTAGCCAGCCAAAGGCTAAAGAGGTGTACACAAGAGATACCGCGATTTTAATAGGCACGCTGTCTATCCGTCGAGTAGAAGTCATTGGTACACCGAGGAGAATTGCCAATAATGCCGCAAGTGAGAAATTGAGAACGGCAGTTGTCGAAATGACGGTCGAAGCGAGGCACAGGCTAAACGCTTTGAGCACTGATGAAGTGGGAGTCGCGGCCGATGGCGGGCGAAATAGCGTCACGAAGACCATCGGGAATGTCGATACGCCGAGAAAGATAAGGCCAGGAAGCTTGCAAGGACGAAGTCAAATTATTGGACTTGATTTGACAAAAATAGACCCACAAGTTGGCTGTTTATTACGATAGATCTTGTAATGAGCCAAAATATGATGGCGCCGATGATGTGGGTTGAAGCCATCAGGCCTAAGACAGATAAGACAGGTCGTTTCCTGGTCGTCCATTGCTCGGAGGGGTTTGCTTTGTTATCTGTCGGTGAATCGTCGCGAACCCAGCCTGCGTCTGTCCATATCTTCAATCCACTGAACATCATGGCGACGCTGATTAATATAGCACTAGGAAGGAATAATCCTATTTTGAGGAACCTATACGGGCCAGTGAGGATGTAGAAAAAGAATGATGCATGGAGGCGTTCGAGGAGATTGTTAGCCGTCCGTAATGTCGACTCAACAATTCTGCGAATGGAAGTTGAGACCCTAGCAATGAAATATCAGAGCAGGAGATTTACCGGCCGATGGCGTGGAATCCGTGGGGTCCAGTAGCAGGTACAGCAAAAATAGTAAACGAGTCAATGCGAAACCTGAAGAGCGGTTAGACGGGAGAAGGGGGACAGTGGGGAAACGCACTGATGGAAAAGCCCATGAACTCCACTCGGCTGCCCACGCGCCTGGTAACCTACATGTCTCAAGACGTTTTTAGCTTGGAAGGCGTACGTCTGAACGTCGCGATTGTCCCGCAGGAAGGACGGAATCCAGGGTGGTATGATCTCGAGTTCTGCCCGACTCGCAACGTTGTCGCGCCAGTCAATGTGATCATATAGAACCGTAGGCACGCCACTAGATCGAGCAATCCGTTCAAAGGAGTTTACTAAGTCCTGATTCGATAACCGTCCGTTGACGCCCTCTAAGACACCGTTGACAGTCAAAATATTGGCAGAGAAAGCAAAAGGCGCACTTACCATGGAATATGCCGAGATGGGAGAATGAGTGCCCTGGATAATCGATATGCAACGCCGTCCATATGACGCCAGACGTAAGTGTAAGTTCTTCGGCCTTCAGATCTACGGTATGTTGAGGTCAACCCGCAAACTACTTACAAGAGACTTACTTGACTGCGGCGTAGAGTGATAGGCATTGAGCCACGCTTGCATGCCGTCTAGATATCCATCACTGACAACAAAAACAAGGTCCTTCGCCCATAATGAATACTCTAGGGCCCGTCTCAGAGGGATGCCATAGAAACAAAGAGACACCAACTTTTTAGAAAATCGGCTAGAGCTAGAATAGTCGCTATTCCTCGTAAGTTCAGCGTATCATTGCCACTGCGGCTAAGCCATGATGCACTGATTACAATAGCTTCCGTTCCAGACGACCGAGGTGAGGGAAATGTAGCATAAGCGTTGACACCCTTGAGCGACTGAGATAATAACGCCAGTTCAGCGTTGGATTTTGGCATTGCCCATTGGACGCACCCCTACGCTAGCATCGAATTCGTAAGCCTGTGAAGCGGCTGGTATGCCGAGACGCTTGAATTGAGTTGTGATGTACGAGGCCCTCCTGAGAAGACATTAAGAAACAAGTGCTGGGCATACACGACCAGACTCACTCAGCACTACTTGCATTCGAATTCCTCAACGATTCTAATTCAGCGAGGTAAACGTCTGCCGTATGAACGTTCCCCCAGTCGAAGTACGTTGTAACCTAGGAATAATTCACTGAACGCGTACTGACGACTCCCGAAGAGATAACTTACCTGCCCTGGCTGTAGGGCATTCTCGTCAATGTACGTGAACCTGCCTAGGTTGGGAAATGGTATGATTAGCATCCACACATAGCCTGCTACGAAGAGTGCTAGGCTACAGTACAAAGTGTCAATGGACTGAACCACGGAGGTACAACGAACACGAACCTAATGAGAGGTATTCGATTCGACAAGTGGCGAACCAGAGTCTGTCTTCTGCGTATTCGAGTAACATTCGGGTCTCCACCACCGCGTCGAAATCGTCGGAGGAGTCTTTCCATAAGCATTTAGACGCCGAGCGCCTACTTTGAGATTGCGTATACACTACGCGGCCCCTTTAGTAACGTTGCTCTGCACCATTTATATTGCACATCGACCTGAAGCACCTCAAATGGATTTTGTACGACTCTCGATGCTCTTGAAGTGATCGTTACTCAATATCACCTGTAGTTCGGAAATCAGGACGGTGCAGGGGGATTATTAGCACATCTAACACAGTCAGTGACCGTTTCCCTTTCATTGAGGTAGGACTGACTTCGCGATCCAGAGGCCTCAGAGGCGGATTCCCTCACGCAGCCCGTAATCCGCCTCGCGCTTTCGATGAATATCTCAAGGCGTACAGCGTTGCTATGCTCCCCGGCAAGCAAAGAGACAATGTATCCTATGGTGGTAAAAGTGGGTAACAATATTGTCTTTGGCGCGATTGCTGTGTGATTCATACTGACACGCGTACAGTAATCATGCCTCCCTCTGCCCTTGCCCATCTCTCCAATCTTGAAATCGAGGGACCATGGATGTTCGAGTTGCGTAACCCCGCTAATTCGGCCGCGTCCACGCATGCCGGTGTCTTGGAATTCATTGCTGAGGAAGGGGTCGTTCATCTGCCGTATTGGATGATGAAGACATTGCGTCTGAACGAAGGCGATCCGATACGAATCACTGGTACTGAGCTCCCCAAAGGAAAGCTGGTTAAGCTTCAAGCACAATCGGTGCACTTCCTTGAAATCTCAGATCATCGAGCAGTGTGCGTATCTTTATCTTTGAAGGGATGTCATTCCTCATTTCTTCTCAGGTTGGAGCAAGCCTTGCGTAATTTTACCGCGTTAACCCAGGGTGACATTATTGAAATATGCTATAACTCGATTGTGTTCGGACTGTTGGTTATGGAAACAACGCCTGGGGGAGGAGGAATTAGCGTCCTCGATACGGATCTGGAAGTCGACTTTGCCGCGCCAGTAGGGTACGTAGAGCCCGAGCGACCGAAGACACCACCTCCAGCTACGATGGCTTCGAAATTGAAGATCGATCTTAATTCCTCATCTCCTGGTTCATCGCGACCAGGCTCTGCTCTAAGTGGCGGGTTTACCGGTGCCCACACCGGAGCCCCAACGCTCAGCAAAGGTGGCGATCAGTGGGAGAGCTTCAAAGGGCGAGGTGAAACGCTAGGAGGACGCAAAACCAAGGGCAGGGGTGTCAGCCATCGTCAAATCGAGCAGGTCGCGGAAGGCAGCAAAATTATACGAACAGAGTGAATCCCTTCACTTATACATCTAATTCTCACTAAATTGTTTTGAAAGTCAACACCGTATTGTTTCAAACGGCACGTTCGAGGGCGACGTCAAAGTTCCCGCCGCCCTCAATCTCCCATTTGGGCAATTATTCTTTGGATTCAACGTCCCTCAGTCCGCGCCACCGCCAACGGAACAGAGCACTTCATCGGAATCTACTTCGCAGGTTTGCCCCATCGCGTCGTGAATAATCGCAAACCACTGACTTTCTCGGCTAGCCCACTTCTTTCCAAGGCTCGGGCAACACACTCACTGGGAGAGGCCCTTCCGCCGCTTCTCCGTCGCAGGGTAAAGGGAAAGAAAAGGCCGTTGACAGTACAAGTCATTCTTGGGGCACTTCAGGACAATCCCTCGGCGCAAGGACTCTGCAGAACAACAACAACTCTTCCTCCAGAAACAACCCACCGCCTTCGAAGAAGGCCAAGGCCAAGCAACGAAGCCCTTCTCCTGAACATGACTGGGGCGTGGATGACGACGATGTGATCATGATTGATAGCGATTGAGTACGTGCTCTTTTGTTGCATGGCATTGTACGCTTCTACATCATAGATGATCAACTACATTTGTACTACGACTACAGACATTGAATATGAAGTTCAGAAAGCTGGGCGCCGCCGTCTCCCCGTGAACTTGGAATCGTTAGGGACTCCCTCTTTTCCACGTTTCCGGTACAACTGTACACCATGTTAGCGATGCGATGTGCATTCGATATGTGTCGCCTACCTCTTTCTTCTGAAGAATCCAATCCCTGTCCTTCACATGTTTCCTTTTCCCATTTTTATCTTTACCCCTTACTCTCTCCCTTCTCCGCTCGAATCTTGCTCGAGCATCGTCCTCAACTTCACTTTCCAGACCTTTAGGCATCTGCTGCTGCCCGCCCCCTCCAACGAATAGGCATAGAAACACTTTTTTCGCTTTATTGGAATTTGGATAGTCAACCACGATGCCTCCTCCAAAACCGGCTTTGAGTGCGCATGCCGTTATTAGTTGTATCTGATCATCTGAGGATGGGTAGAACTGGAAAACGGCGCGAGATGGGTTGCGCAGGGCGGAATGCAGCGTTGTGAAGAATCGACTGAGCCGGTGCGGAGGTGAAGATGTAGGATGAGATGTCTCGGCGTTTAAGAGCCATTGAAGTACAGATATACTGTAGTATTGGTGAGCATTGGAAGTTTGGATTGTTTGGAAGACTACGCGAACCTGATAGCGCCGTCGAAGCTACCAGGTCGAAATCCAAAGCCCTGGCCTATGTCTTGGAGAAAGAGATCTCCTTCGACCTCCCTTTCCAAAGCCACCTCTCCAGTAGTGTGAGTACATGAATGCCTGAGGAATGATCAAACATTACCTAGCATACTGGGAGCAATGTCTACACCGGCCCAGATGAATCCTTCTTCCGTCAAGATTTCGCCTGACAATCCAGAACCGCATCCTATGTCAAGGAGAAAAGCAGGTTCATCGGGCGGCAGATTCAAGAGCTCAAGAGCTCGATATGTCATGTCGGCCTGGATCTGTTGATTACGGGTGCTGCATGAGCCATGTAAGAAAATAAAAGCAGCGAGAAATGAATGTGTAGCACTTTTTAGTATACTTTTTAGCCTCGATATCCCCATAGTACTATTGGAGTAGAGCTTGAACAATCGTGAACCCATCCAAAAGCTTGCTGGAACGTACAATTTCCGGAGGGGCTTGCAGTTCTGGTCGCGACATTATGAAGTTACAGATAAAAGTAATTAGCAGTGTGACAGATTCTCGAAGTGTGACACTCCGGTCATACACCACCACGATCATATGGCGACCACAAGCAAGCAGTACAAGGGCATCGGCGAGGACCTTTGGAAGGGGCGCACAGAGAAAATTGTGAGTATAATTTGACTGTTGGTCGCGGTCACTGACCTCCTCAGAATGCAGAGTTATTTGCCCTCACATACGGCGCTTTGGTGGTCCAATTGATCCAAGACTATGAAGATTATGCCGAAGTGAACAAGCAACTGGAGAAGATGGGCTACAATATCGGAACGAGATTGATAGAGGATTTCTTAGCGAAGAGCAACTTGGGTAAATGTGCTGACTTCAGAGAGGTCGGGGAAGTAGTCTCGAAAGTGAGTAACACGGTCAATTGATCAATCATGTCAGCCTGAACTCAAGCAGGTAGGATTTAAATCATTCTTGAACATCACCCCGACAGTCACCCACTCTCCTCCAACTGCTCCTTCTTCTAATCGCCCAACCAGCACTAGTGGTAACCCTGCGACATCTGGGCCGTGGTTCATACTAACCTTGGACGAGAACCCATTGGCCGAATTTGTGGAACTACCGGAGGAGGCTCTCGAAGGTGGCCTTTGGTTCAGTAATGTTTTGTGTGGGGTCCTGCGAGGCGCACTAGAGATGGTTCGTCGATACTCTGGTTGATGGTTTCCTAACTTACAACCGCCATTTATAGGTACAAATGCAAGTTCATGCTGAATTTGTTTCTGACGTGTTACGTGGCGACGAGACCACGGACATAAGAGTGAAGTTGTTGAAGTATTTGGAGGAAGAAGTTCCAGCAGGAGATGATTAGAGGGATGCCATGCAAGAATATATTTGTAGGCAGCGTGTAATACCAGACGAACGACCCAGTTCCACCAATTGAACCACAACCTAATACCTCTCCAGCCGGTTGAGCTTCTTGGCCGTCTTTGCATTGTTTTGAGTATTTTGTCCTCTGACTGGCAGATGCATCGCGTGCCGCTTCCCAACATAACTCCCAATCATCCGCTGATGAGCAATGTTCTCCCTGATCTCCCTGCGAAGTTCCGACTCTATCTTCAAATTCGCCAAGGGATCGCTTCCTTTTCCTTTCCCCTTTTTGTCAGCTAGTTTAGCCTCTAGCTTGGCCTGCAGAGGTTGAAGGGACGTTCGGGGAGGAGGAGGTACGAAGTTCGGAGGCGCGACGGGATACCGCGGAATGGGTGGAGAAGTGCCAGGTGACGAGAGGAATGAAGCCAGACTCGTCACTTGGAATGGTGTGAGCTCCCTGACTTTGCACCGGTCGTGAATCTGGAGACGAGCGCACAAGCGATGTGCGGTTTTATGCCCTATTCCATAGAAATTGGTCAAGGCAAACTGAAAATGAAATAGTCAGCAATAGTCACCCAATGGGTATAAAACCGCACCGCACCCTTGTTAATTGGCTGTCTGGTAAGTTTACGCCCAGAATGTGGACCATACTGGAATTCGCGCAAGAAACGCGAGTGAAAGGAAAGAGTGATCACGTTTTGAATTTGAGCGCTTTGCTGGATTTGAGCGTCGGCGTCTATCGTCCGTCACACTCCCTCCAACTACCAACGTCAATACGGTTACCTCTACCGAGTATCAACCACCGATTCCTATCCACCATCATGGCAACCAACCCGGCTGAGGGTCGTAGAGAAGATGCCATTGCTAAAGAGCGCGACAAGCTCAGGCAGGAGTTTGAGCGTCAGAAACAGAACCTCATTAACGAAACTGAGAAAGCTCGTCCGTCGTCCAATCGCTTCGTCGGACAAAATGATTCAATGGAAGACCACCTGAAGAATCAAACTGTAGGCCTCGTGCGTTTGGAGGAATTCCAACAGAAGCGAAGGGAGTTGGAAGAGGCCAAAGCACGCGAGGCCGCTCGCACCAATGACCTCAAGTAGGTGGTTTCTCTTACCCAATGTGAATGGATGGCTAATAGTAGGTGGAGAATTTGCTTAGAGATGAGACGAAGAAGGCGAGGAAAAGGAAGAAAGCAGCCAAATCCACACTTTCATTTGCTATGGATGACGAGGGTCAGGACGATACCGAAGATACGCATAGTAGCAAGGACCAGGACGACTCTGCCCCTCCATCAAAGAAGGGGAAGTTCCGCAAGAATCCTAATGTCGATACGTCGTTCCTGCCTGATCGAGACCGTGAGGAGGCCGAAAGGAGGGAAAGAGAACGACTGAGGCAAGAGTGGTTAAGAATCCAAGAAGAAACTAAGCAGGAGGAGATTGAAGTGGTCTACTCGTTTTGGGATGGAAGTGGCCACCGAAAGAGCGTGACGGTGGGTTGACATTTGTCTTTCCTTGTTCCGTTGCAATTCTGAAGTGCTCTCTACAGTGCAAGAAAGGAGATACCATCTCATTCTTCCTTGAGAAGTGCCGCCAACAATTTCCTGAGCTAAGAGGTGTAAGCGTCGATAACTTGATGTACGTCAAGGAGGATTTGATCATCCCACATGTGAGTTCCAGCCGTTCAATTTACTGCCTCCATGCTGAAGCCACCATGAAGCATTACACCTTCTACGACTTCATTGTGAACAAGGCACGCGGTAAATCTGGACCACTGTTCAATTTTGATGTCCATGATGATGTGCGACTGCTCGCCGATGCTACAAAGGAGAAGGATGAATCTCACGCTGGAAAGGTCGTAGAGAGAAGCTATTATCAGCGCAACAAGCATATCTTTCCTGCATCCCGTTGGGAGGTAAGATTGTGTTTTCTCTCATCGGTTGCATCGAATGACAAGAATGGTAATAGGTTTTCGACCCGCAAAAGAACTATGGGAAGTATACCATTGCATAGATTTCTTATTTCTGTCTGCAGTACATAGCCTGTAGCTCAGTGGCCCCAGCTTTGTCCTCAGGCTCCGAAATTAGTGCCTAGTGTTACTGTGATTACCGTTACGTAATGGGCTCTTGAGAGACTTACCGGAATGATGCATCTCTCCAAGTGCCTCCTCCTTGCGCAATCCTTCGTATTCTCCGACAGACCATGTCTGGATCAGGAGCTCGCGAAAATATCTTTGCGACGCGCATGGCGCTCACGAACACTAAGTTGCGGTTGAAGGGTGCACAAACGGGTCATTCGCTGCTAGCAAAGAAACGAGACGCATTGACAACGAGGTTCAGAGCAATTCTACGCAAGGTTGACGAGGTGCGCTACTACATTACACTTGACAGTGATCATTCTAGACATGCCTTCAGGCGAAGAGGAAGATGGGACGCGTGATGCAACTAGCGTCGTTCTCAATGGCGGAAGTGACTTATGCAACTGGAGATATTTCGTATCTTGTCCAAGAACAGGCGAAGCAGGCTACATTCAGAGTGAAGACGAAGCAAGAGAATGTTTCCGGAGTGGTACTCCCTACCTTTGAAGTAGATCGCGTATCGGGATCAGGTTAATGCGCTGCGCTCATTCCTTCAGTTAGGGCTTGTGCTAATCACTGAGATAGATTTCAACCTGACGGGTCTGGGTCGTGGGGGGCAACAGGTGTTGAAAGCGAAGGAAACCTACGCGAAGGCGATCGAGACTTTGGTTGAACTTGCATCATTACAGACAGCCTTTACAATCCTCGACGAAGTTATCCGAGCAACAAACCGAAGAGTCAACGCCATCGAACATGTCGTCATGCCCAGGCTAGAAAACACAATCAAGTACATTATGAGTGAGCTGGATGAGATGGATCGAGAGGAGTTCTTCAGGTGAGATCTTCGCCGTAGAATCTGGGCTGTCTCGTTGATCCGCTGGATAGATTGAAGAAGGTCCAAGGCAAGAAGAAACGGGACACCGCTGCTAGACAACTAGAAGAAGCTGCGAAGGGGGCTCCTGACGAGGAAGCTATATTCACAGCAGACGACGAGGCAGTCACAGACTTGTTGAGTAGCAAAGATGACGATGTGATATTCTAGCATTTTACCCGGCATTCCCTTCGTTTGTACAGCTCTGACAGGGACGTTATCAAGCTCGAGCCACATCTCACCTAGGGTGCACAATCATTATAATTTTGTCATGAAGTGCCATGTAATGAGATGTTCGCTGTTCATGAGGTGTGCATAGATACATGGTTCATCATAGCAGGATTTACGTGCAATAAGGGAGGAGTCAAAAGGAGGAACATATCACTGGTACGCCGGCGTCAGTTGATGTACACAAGAGGAATCAGAAAGTGCTCACGTCGACCATCTCAACATCTTGCTTCTCCGTGGAGCTCTTGCGGTCTTTTCGCTCCAGAATTGCCCGTCTATGTACTCATTAGTCGATATCTCTGAACAAAATGAAAGGCGTTTACCTGTCCTTATCGAGCTTGATGGTAGTGATCACCACATTTGAAGGGTGAATGCCAATGGGGGCCGTGGCACCGTTGGATTTGTCGCGTTGAACCCGGTCAACGTGGATGACCCACTTTTTGCGGTAAACTTGGGTGACCTTTCCCTCCCGTCCTCGGTATTTACCCCGAACAATTTTGACTTCATCATCCTTGCGTACGGGTATGGAGCGTGTCTAATATGGAGCGTACGATCCATCAATTCGCGAATATATCCGTATTTGTTGATGGGACATACGTTGTACTTGGCCCGGAGCTCCTTCGATAGCGCAGAAGACATGATCTTTCGTCGGATTGAAGAGGGTGCGGAGAAGTGGGCCTTGCGGGCCTTTCGGCGGGAGGAGGAAACGTCTGAAGCAATATCATGTTAGAAGCTTGCACTTGTATGATAGCCCATCCAAGTCCCCAATGTCGCATCCACCACCCAAACGCCAGTCTCTCTTCCAATAACGTTCGCAATCGAGTCCAGCAACACTTCGGTAGGGCTATCGAGCGGCATTACTCACCCGGGTTGAATTTCATGGCGGGATCTTGAGGATTGTTGTCGGTGAGGCCGAGCGTTGTAAACTTTCGATGAGTCGTGACGGCGCCCTGTGACAACACCGTTACGCAAGTGACGGTGGTTTGACGCCGAGGCGCTTAATTGCTCATTCATTCCATGTCGTCAGACATTCCACCAAAACGCTCAAAGCTCAAATTCAAGGGCGACAAGACCAAGAAGAAGCGGAAAAGAGAGGACGGAGAAGAGGGACCCAGTCGTACTCGACGCAAGGATGACGATACAGACCCCGAAACATGGGTACTTCCTGAAGATCCCAATGAACTACGCGGTCCTACTTTCATTGTCCACCCCTCCGATCCATCACCACTGTCAATAAACTATAGCTCTACTACAAACCGTATCATCCTGCACTCATTGGACAAAGACAAGCCTGAAGACGGTTCCGACCCCCCGAGCCTCCTGGATAGAACGCCTACCGATGTATCCCAGGTCTGGGTAACAACGCGAGTTGCTGGCTCTCCCACTATCAACCTTCGAACTGGTACTGGTGAAGGGAAATTCCTATCCTGCGACAAACACGGCCTTGTATCTGCTGACAGAGATGCAAGAGGTCCGCAGGAAGAATGGACACCCGTGATCTTGCCAGACGGCATGGTGGCCTTCATGAATATTTACGAGAAATATCTCTCCGTCGACGAGGTCGCTGGAGGTTCCCTGCAGCTAAGGGGTGACAGTGAAGAAGTAGGATTTGGGGAGCGATTCTGGGTCAAGATCCAGCACAAGTACAAGAAGGAAGCCAATGAAGAGGAGAAGAAGAAGAGGGAGGGCCCTATTGCGCCCACAAATATTGACGAAGCAGGCACCAAGTACAAGTATTCTCCGTCTAGCAGCTAAATCAATACTAACGTTTCACTGATAGCCGAGTGTACCAAGCTTGGGGAGCAGGACGAAGTGTAGTGTCTGGAACCGACAAGAAAGATGTACGTTCGTTACGTGATGCAATCTTGAACTTCGCATCTGACGGGTTTCCTGTAGCTGAAGCGTGCTCGCAAAGAGGGCCGCCTTGCGGAAGCCATGTTAGACAGGCGGGCAAAATTGAAAAGGTTGGTCGCTTCATTGCGTGTCCCTTGCACTGGACTGACTGATCGTATCGTCAAGTGACCGGTTTTGTTGAACCTGGGTACTTCAGAGACCTGTATTAAGCGTCTCGGCCTTCCGTAGCTTTTTGTGGTTAGCATTCGCGGATTGGGTCGAGAGGGCAAACGCCAATTGTTATATTAATTTCGTCATTCTCTGTAAGTTTGTCATCGTGTTTGTACATAGTCGTCAATTTTGAGTAGCAGGCAGACTGTCTCGGTTGCGAGTTCTATTGCGCTGGTCGATACCAGTAGCGGCTGGACGACATCTTCCTCAAGAATATTCGATATAAGTCCCTTTTCGAAAGTGTCAGTACATCCACTTGGAGCATAGTGACATTGTTGTCACCTTTCGGACGTTGATGCCTGCGTTTCGTTCACCCAGCGCGTGTCTATTTCTAAGCTCCGTGACGATGGCAATTGGATTGAGTCCAGCGTTTTCTGCAAGGGTCACTGGGATGACCTCAAGGGCGTCGGCATAGGCTTGGAAGCAGTATGCCTCCATTCCGCTAAGTGACTGGGAGTATTGTGCCAACAAACGAGATACATGGATCTCAGGGGCGCCTCCACCACCAATGAGGGCTCTACGGTCAAAGGTCGTGAATAGGGATCCAAACGGTGGGGGAATGGGTCGCACCGCTTCTTGACAAGACATCTTACGACACAGAGAGCGTCGTGTAGACTCCGTTCACACTCTTCAACAACGAGGTTATTCCCTCCCATGGCCAAGATGCTCACTGTGCGGCCTCGGTTTTTGACACCCGTCACTCGAACAACTTTGACTCCAGAATGTGAGGCCTCTTCTACAAGATCGGCGTAACCAAGTTTGTCCTCTGTGAAGGCGTCGATGTCTGCAATTGGTTTGCAACCGAAGCTCTTGGACAAGAACTCTATTTCATCGCGCTCGACATCTTTTACGACGAGAATATTCAGCCGCTTGAGGAAGTTGAGCGATGTGTCGTCAACGGCGTCACGGAGAATGGATTTTTGAATGAGGAGGACGTTACAGTTGGCCTTTTTGATCTTCTTGCAGATATTGAGGAGGTATTGTCTGCCCTCTTTTATGACTTTGTCCATCTGGCGGTAATCATTGATGACTACGGTGTTATCCATCTGTTCGTGAATGTGAGTGCACGGCGGAGTGACAAAGGGCCATGACATACATCGGGCTTCGGGGCACTCAGTTGGAATTGGATGATTGCAATCTTAGCCTTCTCCATCCGTGTAGGGCCACCAGCGGCGACCACAACGTTTTGATTGAGAACAACACCATCCACCAATTCTGTATCTTCGATGGTTCCTCCAACCTTCTTAACCACGCGAATATCCCGCAGGTCGACGTTGGATGAAGTGGGAGTCACAAGACGAGTAACTGCAGCTACAGCTATTGGTGCCAAAGTAGATGAGTACTGCGAGACGATCTAGAAACACACACTTAGTCAAATATTTATAACAACGCTGTTGACATCCAACCTTGGAGTTGAGGGAAGTGCTGGCAGCGCGAAGGAGGCTTTGTTTGTCGTTCAAGTCTACTGGGGTGGATATTTCGGTCAAATATTCCACAGCCTTAGCAGATGCCTTGAGGAAAGCCTCGGCGACGATCGTAGCGTGTATACCCTTCAGTAACATTTTCTCTGCAGCACCTAAAAAGCTACCAGCCAGTACCACCACAGAGGTTGTACCATCACCAGCTTCAACGTCTTGCGCGGCAGATAAATCTACCAACTAAGGGGGCTTGGAAATGAAGGAAGTTGGCGAACGATCAAGGAAAGGATCCATACCATTTTTGCAGCAGGATGCAGAGCTTGGATGCTCTTTAGTATTGTTGCCCCATCGTTTGTAACAATGACTTCGCCCTTGGAAGTTTGGATCTGACAAAATGGCTTGAATCTTTCGCCCATTGAAGATAATGGCGTGTAATACCATCTTGTCCATTCCCTTAGGACCTAATGATGTCCGTACGGCGTCGCTGATAGCTAGAGAATATATAAGGATAGAAAGACAGAAGATAGTGAAGTCAATCTCACCTTTGGCTGCCGTCATATTGGATAATCGCAGTTCCATGGGCTTTCCCTAGAGAACAGATGGGTCCGAGCCCATAGCATGAATATCGCAGGCAGTCTGACCTTGTCATTGAAAGATGCATTGGAGCCAGTAGCCCTTTGATACGATGCTTGGTGACTAGACATGTTGACTGAGACTGATCGCGTCCAATCGAAAGTGATAATTCGCGTCGTCCTAAGAGATTGAAACTCCGACATATACGCAGACGCGCTCAAGGTGCAGTCACGTCGTTCGACCACTACTTCAGCACGGTTCATGCCTCCAAAGCGTCGCAGGCGCGCGTCGCCACCAGCAAAAGGCCTTCCTGCAGGCCAGAAACTTCAAAGAAACGCTCTGGCGACGCCTATGCGCTCGCCTTGGTCCTGGGTTGACACCGAGGTTCAAGATATGAACAAGATCTCCCATGAACATCGTTTAGCGACCTGCGGTTTCAGCTCACGGAGCGCGTATCCCTTCTGCAACAACAAATTTGGTGGTGCTAGTCAACACAAAGCCCCCGAGAGTTCTAAAGAGGTTGATAACGATGACAGTGTCGTTGTTGTCACCGACGATGAGAGCCAACCCGAATGCAGCAAGAAGGCCTGCAAGAATAACCCAAAGTGCCTGAACTACTTGGGTCAGGAGGCATGGGCCACGGAAGAAGGTGAACACATTAGACTTTATGATTCACACATAGACTTATGTTTCTTCAGGAGCTGCATGGAATGAGTATATCAAGATGGTGGCCATGGGTGAAGACCCTTTACTAGACTCTAGGGACCCCGATGTTCCTGTAGGACTGAAAGTAAGCTACTCCGCTATAGAACTCATCTAATATTCACCTGGAGCACAAGAATCTCGGCGCCACATGCTACGCAAACGCGTTCCTTCAGGTGTGCATTGTCATTTATCCTTGAAACCGCTTAGACTGACTTCTGACACCATCAGGTCTGGTTCAGGGATCTCGCCTTCAGAGCCGGTGTATATGAATGTGCGCCTTCACAGGACACCACAGAGGATAAGTACAAGGTACTTAGCGAGGCGTCCTCGAGAGCATCACTAATTACCAGTAGGAATCTCCCATTTTTCAACTGCAATATACATTTGCTGCATTGCAAGAATGCACTCAAAGCGTGTTCAACCCAACAAAGCTTGTAGAGAGCTTGCAGATACGGACAGCGGAACAACAAGATGCTCAAGAGTGAATCAAACGGAGTTTTGTCCTGATATCAAACACTGACGTGCTTTAGGTTTTCGAAATTATTCATGTCTCATTTAGACGCGGAATTCCGGAAACAAGTTACTCCCTCTTTACGATCGCTTGTGGCAGACCAGGTACACTCCCTCACCCCATGTCTTTTGGCCATCCTAATTTATCTAATTCATCCAAGTTTGAAGGCAAGCAGGTATATGGCACCGTGTGCGACCGATGTTCCTACCGTTCTGAGCGCCCAAGCACTTTCCTTGAGATTGAAATTAACCTTGAGGTTTGCCAAAATATAACCCTACCTGTCGACAACTCACAGATTAATAGGCTAACTCAAGTCTTGGGGAGCGCATTGAGGCGCTGCTAAAGCCTGAACAACTACAGGGCGACAATAGGTTGGTCTCGACGAGGGTGATGTGACCAATTGGTAACGTAAACCTCCAGGTACCTTTGCCCTCAGTGCGAGACTCTTCAGGAGGCTACTCGGTACACAGAACTCCGTGAACTCCCCCCGGTCTTGCACTTCTCCTTGCTCAGGTTTGTTTATGACGTGACGTCCATGGAACGCAAGAAATCAAAGCATGCCATCTCTTTCCCAAAGACTTTGGACATGAGTCAGTTTCTTGGCTCTCAAGCCGACCGCGCCAGCAACTCAACAAATGAAAACACGGGTTCAAAGAAATACCAACTACGTGGGATACTATTGCACAAGGGTTTGTTCAACTATGCCATCGCCAATGCATTTCACCCACTCCGCCGCAGGGCCTAGTGCATATCATGGCCATTACGAAGCACAAGTCTTCGATTCGTCGTGAGTCCCATAATAGTGTGGCGAGCGTGAATTCTAATGGGTCCACCCACCCTTAGCTGCAATACATGGTTTCAATTCAACGACGAAGTTGTCACCAAGATCAACAAACCAGAGATGAAGTCTAACGCAAATGGTGTCGCAGACCATCGTGATAAGAAGTACATATGACATATCAGTCTTGCTTTGGCGTAGTAACTAATGAAATGATCTATGTCTAGGAACGCTCTCAAGCGTCGGAGAGTGGAGGATAGTGAAGATGAGTACGTTTTCGACCTTCTCCGTGAACTCAAAGTTCTCAAGAAGGCCCACGTAGGATAGTGGTTTATAAACAGGTTGCGGACCCAGGGTAAAGCCCACAACTTCATTGCGAATATATAAACTCACCTACCCTAGCGTAATATCGTCTAAGGATGCATACATGTTAATCTATACATGCGAAGGGGATGAAGGCCAGATCCCAGTTCCTCCTCCGAGCGCCATGGAACAAGTGAAGACACTAAACGCCTCTCATGACCAAGCATGTGAAGCCTTTCAAGTCAAGTACGTGACAGCACCTGATCGATAATTCAATTCCCTGATGTTCCCAGAAAGCAACAAGCCAAAGACGCTTTTAATGATTTGCGCAGAAGCGTTGTCGACATATTTAGATCCTGGAACGTGACTTCTAATTCTGAGGTAAATCATGATGGCTAGGTATAATTTTTCCCATTTCTGAGCAACTGTAGCCGTCAATCGTGGTCAGTGCCAATGTCCTTAAGGACTGGTTGGCGAAACATTGCATAGAAGCTTCTGTACAAGATAAGCACAAGTCACAAACCCAGGCTAACGATACTGGAGGGGTGGCCACCATCGATACAACAACGGGAACATCACTTGCTATTGACGACATCATATGTATCCACGGACGTCTGGATCCAACCAAACCATCCCTCATGAAGCAAATCACTCAGGTACAGTGGTAGAATGACGCATCCTGGAAGCGCAGTTGATGAGGCAAGCTTGTAGGTGGCTTACCAGAAGATCAGGAGTACTACAAATTGCGTGTTCGAGCCGACAATGACACCGTCTGATGTTTGTCCTGACTGCGTGTCACAGACTTTCCTTGGTAAGCATGCCATTGACGAACAGCCGTGCACCGACTCAGTGACCTGTCTATCAAGATCGACTGTACCAAATCCAGCATCCCAAGCTAGTACGAAGTGTTGATCAAGCTGAAGATGACTTAGAGGAACCGGGTTACTGGATATCAAAACATTGGTTACGAGGTTTGTTTAACAGCACCATGGCAGTTGCCCATTTCTGACTTCGTTGATGTAGATTGGCGGCTTGTTAAGCCCAAAATGCACGTACAAGGCGAGGTCGACCCCTCACCGGACACACCCGACTATGCCTCAGATGTTCGTTGCGAGCATGGCAATTTAACCATGAACACTAGTCAACGAGTTCGAATAGGAGCTCAAGTAAGAACGGCCAAAGTGTTTGCGACCTGCTAACAAATTTGGGTGACCAGGCTTATCTCATACTTCAAGGGTTATTTCCATCTTGGGCAACGTTGTCTACTGATGTTGAAGCTTGCCCGATATGTGAAGCCGAAATACACGAATACAAAGAGCACAAGCTTGCAGCTCGAAAGCAGGCAGAGGATGAGAAGGTAAGTACAATTTTACTCCAGACCTCTTATTCGGACGAATATATTACTTTGCAGGCTCGTCTTCGGCATATGTATGATAACGCTCTAAATGGCAACATGGCCCTCCTGGAAGATGTTCCTTGCGCAATAGTTCCTGCACAATTCATTCGCTCATGGCGTCAGTGGCTATCAAAGCCCTCGGAATACCCTCGACCGAATCGAGTGGACAATACACCATTCATTTGCGCCCATGGCTTGCTAAATTTCGATGCCAATTGCCCCAACGATATGGACTCTTCCCTATCAATTATAAAGATGATCGACTGGCAGGTGCTATCAGAATTGTGAGTCAACGGAGCTAGTCAACTAGGATTATCTACTCAACTTGTCGCGCAGATACCCTGCCGAGCCTATCATCGCGATAGAGAAGCGTGTGTTACCCGACGAGCAACTGCCTCGGTACATCTGTGGTATCCAATTCTGCGCACCCTGTCGTCTCGAAAGGTCCGGGGTTTCGCAAATGAACGCTCAGTTACTTACATGATCGTAGACGTACTGCTTGGACCTCTACTGAGATCACAGTGCGCTTGCATGGGAGAGAGGATTCTCAAGCTACCAAGAAGCCTGCTACTTATGGCTCCCATCAGATAGGAGCGAGGCTTTCCAAACGGTTGCGGACAGCTAAAGACTCGGGAGAAAAGCGCAGGTTTAGTATCACAAAGGAAACCACTGTGAAAGACATCAAAATCATGGTGAGTTCCGCCGTCTAGCTTGCAAGGCATCGTTGATTTGCCTCTTTCGGTAGATACAAACTCAAATGAGTATTCCTACGATTTGTCAGAGACTGTTTTATCGCGAGGTCGAGCTCGAGGACAACGAAGTGAGTGTAGCGGACCTGTCCATCCTCGCAAATGACGTCCTCGATTTGCGAGAGGAGAGCGAAGTACACGATATAGACTCAGATACCGAGGTCAGTCCCCCTACGAAGAGGAAACGCGAAGAGGGTGGTGGGTTTGGTGGCACGCTCCTAGGAGGCCATTCATCCCAACCCAATAGCTCCAGGGAAGTGACGCCACAGGAGGATAATTTCCTATCATGTCGGGTATGCACATTTGCGAATGCCATCGATACTGAGGCGTGCTCAATGTGCGACACCCCATTATCGTAATGCCATTATATTATTGTACGAATCTAATTTATATACAAGTGCAGTCGAAGTACTGAAGTCTGACCGACTGAAAGGATCCTTACGGATCAGAGCCGAAAAGATCGCCATCCTCATCCTCGTTATCAATGTCCATCCTGGAACTTTCACCACCAGTGACCACGACTTCTGGTTCGCCGTCCGTCGAAGCGCCATCTTTTCGCAGCCGTTGCTTCTCTTTCATCTCCTCGCGCTGGACGAGTTTCATTTCCAGATCGCCTGACAGTTTCTTCAGGGCATCCTCGAACCGTTTCTGTGGTATTCGAAGTTAGGAAGAACATTGGGGAAACAATGATATCGGAACTGACCTTGATGAGGGGGTTAGCAGAACTAGCAATTTCATGGTTCTTTTTCGCGACGGCGGCTTCAAGATCTCTAATTTCCTCATTCAGTAGTTTTCTCGCTTGGGCATCCTCGTCGTCCTCGTCGTCCTCATCTTCTTCCTCGCTATCGTCATCCTCCTCTTCCTCTTCTTCGTCTTCTCCCCCTTCATCCCCAAGCGCCATATCCAACTCCGCAGCAAGCTCCTCGTCTATATCGCCTTCACCCTCTTCGTCTTCGTCACCATCCATGTCACCACCATCAGGCCCGGGTGTTGTAGGGTCACCACCATCAGAGACTGCCGGTGTTGGGGCGTCCAGGGGTTCCGCTCTTTCGATGAATTCGGAATCAGAAAGATCTGGATTGACGTTCTCAAGGATTTCTGCACAACTTCAGCAAATTCGCGCCCAGAGATAAGGACGGACCTCACCGTACTGAACCTCGGCAGCGGCTGCATCCTCATCAAGTAACCGTTCGACCTCCTGTTCAACCGTTTCTATCGTCTGGGGGCTATCTAAGCAGGAATATCACACATCGAGTAGTGCACGAACTTACTCGCTTGTTCACTCTCTTGCGAAAGCGGCGTTTCCGCACATGGTGCAGGGGAGGTGTTATGCCGTGAGGCCATATGAAGTCGTCGATATTGAAGTTCTTGGATTGCGATGTTGTCGAGGTTTCATTTTCCACCGTATTTTCCACAACAAGCATCTGTTGGAATAGAGCATTAGAATGCAGATACAGGTTGAAATGTCGCGGGTTCAAGTGACCTGACATATATCGGCCACCTTGAACATCTGCTTATTGTCCAACGTCTTTTGGGCTTCCACTATACACGGAAGGTCTACAAGTTTGGCAGAATATGTCGTATTGGAAATATGGAATTGAGCTCGACGCGAGTCTAGTTACAAGCATTAGAATACCTAAACCTACGGTAAACGCTTTGCTGTCACCTTTGAACCTGAACCATACATCGTTGGGTATCTCCCGGGAAGCAACCATCTTCCGTAGACGTTCGCAGTCTTCACCCGGCGGCATTCTGAGGATGAACTGCTCCTCAAAAGATAACTCCTCGTCGTCTGAATCCAGTTCGCGGTCGTATGGACCTAGGAACGACATTCCAGGGGCTTGCGCTGCGGCCTTCTCACTGAGCTTCAACTTCAGTTTAGGTGGGGGCTTGTTCTTCGCAGTTGAAGACCGAGTCGCGCGCTCGTTGCTGTCCGCGTACAGAGGTGTACTGCTTCTCAGTCGTGAAGTACTCGCGAGGGCATGTTCAGCAGCTTGTCGGATAGGACGATGGCTGGTGCGGTAGAAAGATTCTGTCGGGACTGATACTCCATTTGAGGTACCAGACGTAGTTCCTTGCATCTCCAGTGCTTCGACATCGTCCACCACAATGAGGTCTTCGTCCATGGTTGGGGTTGAGTGAGTGAATATGGATAATGCAAGCCACTGTCACGCTTTCGTAGACGCGACTTTCCCACGCATATATTATCGGTATCTCACTTGGTGCCGCCTTGCAACGCTCGAGGAAATATAATATGGATCCGCGGGGCGCGCCGGCGGTAGCTCGCTTCGAAGTGTTAGGGCAAACATTCAGTGTATGTTCATATATTCCAAAAAGCAATCAGAGTGTTATTTCCAGGATATATACGAGCCTTGTCATCTAACCGGTATTGTAAGTGTCGTACAAGGCCATACTTTGACGCAATCCACGCAGATGGCAGAAATACCTCCTGAGGGGGCATGATGGCCCGGGACCTGAGAGCGGTACTTACACATATCAAAACGCGTCCACCAAGCCAAACTTCCTCGATCAATCCCTCTTTTTTTTGGCAGAAACCGAAAGCCAGAGGCTTCCACCACCCGAACGAACAGAGAAAACGAAAGGAAATCCAAGGAAGTGTCCGAAAAAGCAGCAAAAGAGACGGGCGAGGAGCCCAATGTTTCGCGTTTACTGTTTGTTCGTATTTGTACGGGCATATCAACCCTTTTAGAGCCAAAATTGCGAGCTACGCTCGCAATAACGCGAACATGGACAAGCCTGTGATTCATATTACTTATATATGTTCCTCCTCCTCCTCCCCCTCTCCTTCTTCGTCTTCATCCTCCTCGTCCTCGTCCTCGTCCCCTTCATCCATTTCCTCCTCTGCACTGGCCTCTGCAGCGAGCCGTTCTTGAGCTTCTAGCTGTGCATAAAGCCGCGCGAACTCACCCGCTATACCACTTCGTATAGCATAAAACACTATACTGGCCCCAGCTAGAGCGAACCAACCCCATCGCATCTTCGTATATTTCCATTCTTCAGCTTTCTTTTCATCTGACCCCGAGCTTCGGGGAGTACTACTCGCGTGATGGGGAAGCGCAAATAAAGACTTCGTCGAATATACAGGGTTGGATTTCACGATTCGCACATCTCGAGGTGATGTTTGCGAGAAAACTCGGCCCGAGTGCTCGATGAGCTGTGAATATCGCTCTTGGAGAATGGTTTGCAACAGAGGATCCGCGAATTGTGGTTTCGTGAGAAGTCGGATATGAGCTGCAAGTAGGAGGTCAACTATAGTGCACCTATCCCAGACGTAAGATCTTCAGCCTTCAGCTCGTTTTGCTAGCTGAGTTGACAACACGCACTGGTTTTGGAAGAAGTACTCCTTGTCGCCAAGTAATCTTGCATAGAGATCGAACAAAGCACTAGCCTTCTCTTCAACCTGAACCGGACCGAACGTCAGTTTAATAAGTAACGAAGATCACTGTAGACATACCTTTTGTCGCTCAAACACGCGAACATACTTGTCTTTTAAATTCTCAGGCTCGATTTTGGCTGACGGCTTCGCGAATGGCTTCTTCTCCTGCTGTTCAATCCCGGGTAAATTCCATAGCCCGGCAGCCTCCAGTCGCGGACGATATGATGCGCGTATTCTATCTGGAAGGTAATAACGTTGAGGAATTGGTTGCATAGCTGCCAAGTGAGGTCGTATTGTCTTCGTCCAGTTATCTTCTAGAGAGTAAAACATATGGGCCTAGGGTATTTGAGAGTTAAGAGGGTCGCTCAATATGTACATGCATATGAGAGCTTACCACTATGTCACCCATGTTGGTAGATATATGTGAGATCCATGCGACACTCGTCGCCCTCTCCGCTGGCGAAAGGACACTACCAATGTCCGGGACGCTCACTCCGTCAACTTTCTTCAGCTTCGAGACATATTTGATGATAGATGGCAGTGTGGAAACTATCTGCATCTCATGGGATAAGAATGGCAGCTGTCCTATTTTCTTAAGCCCTCGTATGCACGATACAGACGCGTTCAAAACATACCAGAAGGCGAAAAGTCGGGATTCGTGCATTCTTCGATGATGTATTTGTCGGGGAGGACGAGCTGGAGATACAGAATGGCTGCCAAACACGAGGGATCAATTGAAGGCAGATCCCAGCATCCCGGCCAGGTGTGTAACACAAGCAAAGATGGAGTATGCGGCATATTCAGAGTGAACAAGTTCAGAGACTTGGCGGCTGGGAGACGGTGACCGCTGCGATATTTGCCTCCGTCTTCCGAAACAAGCACTCGCGGGGTTCAAAACGAGCAGTTCGTTCCGATCAATTCCCTTTTCTCCTCTACCGACGGCCCGCCAGGATGCTGTCGTGACCAGGGTGCATATGGCGATGAGACGAAACCAAAACCCCCGAGCTTGTACCATTATATGTCCGGCACATACCACCGACATCTCCACACCAAGGCGCTAGGCGTAGAAGATTTCTTTGATCACTCCCAGCGGCTGAAGATGGGCCGCCGGAGACGAACGAGCCTTCAATATTGCCGAGGGCATTACTCAAGTATAAAAGCCGCCTCACACTTGCGCTGACAGCGCACCGACATGGCCTATCATCGTTATATTCTGACGTTTCCCGTCCTTTGTTTGTTGATCCAGACTGCTGCAGCGCTACTCGCATTCCCCGGGGCTGAGGGTAAGTAGATCAGAAAATACAAGGGAAACTGTGCGCTCATATTCAATCAGGATTTGGTGCTCAGGCGACTGGTGGCAGAACGGGAAGTGTCTACGTAGTGACAAACCTCAACGACTCTGGTGCTGGAAGCTTCCGCGATGCTGTCTCAAAATCTAACAGAGTGGGTAGCCATGCACTTCCTCGGCAGTACATTGTTCACCTTTCACTTGATAATAGATTGTCGTATTCGCTGTCGGAGGTGTCATCAATATCGATTCCCGCGTCGTCATCAGCAGCCGTGTCACCATTGCTGGCCAAACAGCACCAGGGCAAGGCAAGAGGCATCATTCATTGGTAACGCTCGCTGGTAATCAACCCACTCACACAGGTATCACTATCTATGGAAATGGTGTATCATACTCTGCTGCCTCAGTAAGTGGTCAAACGACGGTATTCAGACCACTGACATCCAACCTGAATAGAACACAATCACCCGCTATATCCGCTACAGAATGGGCCGCGGTGGTATGTACTTCTTCATCAACGGAGGGTATTCTTCTAATCCTACCGGATAGGCGACTCCGGGAAGGATGCTATCACCATCGCGAATGGCGAGAACATGATCTTTGACCATGTCAGCGTTTCCTGGGGGCGCGACGAAACATTCTCCATAAACGGCGACGTGTCCAACGTCACTATTTCAGACTCAATCATCGCTCAAGGCTTGCAGACCCACTCCTGCGGAGGCTTGATGCAGACGACTGGCGGCGTCAGTATCATTCGTACGTTGTACATCGACAATCAGACCCGAAACCCGAAGGTGAAGGGAGTCAACGAGTTTGTCAACAACGTCGTGGGTTTAAATCTAACAATGAGAAGATAGCAATGGTGATTGATGTGGACTTGTGCAGGTTTACAACTGGGGTGGAGGTGGTGGTTACATCGCAGGAGACTCTGACGGCCCGTCGGAAGCCAATATCTTGAACAACATCTTCATTAGGTGAGAGTGCTCCCATTTCCACTCGTCTGCCATCGGAACTGACCGTTCATACCCAGCGGACCCTCAACAACCATCCACCCTTTCACAAGAGGAAATGCTAACTTCCACACTTTCGTCTCCAACAACTATTACGACCCCGACCAGGCACGCACCTCCTTCCTTTCCTTTCCTCTCCCCTGTTCTAACATCGCCCTCCATCCCTTTGATTATAGGACGGCACACTCAACGGCTTCATCCTCTCCGCCACAACCGAGAACTATTCCGCCGTCGACTTCCAATCCTCCAAGTACCCCTACCCTACCGTCAACACCCTCCTCAGCCCCACTGATGCCCTCGCCAAAGTGCGCGCGTCCGCAGGCGCCAGCAAGTCCCGCGACCGTGTGGACACATACCTAATTGATACGGAGCTAGGGTCACTGGGCAAGGTTGGGGCACTGATCACGGATCCTGCGGCTGCGCCCATGAATGGACCTGGGCCGGTTGCAGGCGGTACGGTGAGTGGTGTTTTTCTAAAACACTACTCTATTCTGATGATGTACAGGCCCCTACTGACAGCGACGGCGATGGGATCCCGGATTCGTACGAAACGGCGCATGGATTAAACCCCAATTCGAATGATGCCATGACCATCGCATCGAACGGCTACGCCAGTGAGTTTCATACTCTCATCACTGACTTCCATTGACCAGCTTTTACAGATATCGAGAACTATATCAATTCGCTTGTTTGAATTCTTCCGGAGTTTCTTGCAGGTATCCCGTCTTACACGATCAATAGCCCATTAATATATGATCGCTGACAGAGTCTCCTTCCTTTAACAATGGATGTTGGCTGTATCTTTGACTCGTTTATACCATGGCTGGCTTGGCCATAGTCACCGAACTTATCTCACTTGCTTGAGACCCTTGGCCAGGAATTCTGGATGAAAGGAAATTCTCCATTCAGTCCTGTCAAGATGCCATCTGTAGAGCCGGAGTCTATCGCTAGTGGAACGAAAGGTGAAATTTACCAAGGGTCATATTCCAAACCAGGACGTGATGGACTTGAAGGTTGTGATTATCTTCTGCCATTCCGAATCCCGATATATCATATGTGCCAGTGAGCCGTAACTAATGTAGACTAACCCCTGCCCGAAATCAGTCACCTTGTTCCCGGGTCAAACACTGGCATGACCGTGACAATGAAGCAAAGCCGCCTTGGCTTTGTGTCACTCCAAGGGATTCTGCACGATGTTAATGGACACGGCGCACACGGTGCAACAACTCTCGCCAAGTCGCTGGGCGTTACGTATTGGTACCGTTCCGCCTCATTGATGGATACAGCGAGATGAGTGGATTCTGTAGGTCCGCCGTCCATGTTGTGGTCCCACAGATGCTGAAAGCATTTCTAGCCGTTTAGTTTCCTCCTTGAGTTCAGTATCCTCCGTTGATACTACGTCTACCTACTTGGACATGCCAAAAGGTACTATAGTTTCGGGCTCAGCGGCACTATATGGCTGGCCACAGGCATTGGTTTGTCGGCGCTCCGCCAAGGGTAGTTCTTGGAAGTAACCTCTACGGGTGTCACGGAACTCCCAAATGCAATAAATAGCCTCCCTCCTTCTACAAAATGCATTGAGCATTGCTTTACATCCCAAGCACCACTCTACTCGAATACCAAGGTCAGTCAGCCCCATTTAAATCACATCACATCATCACCCTTACAAACTACACCGTAGATCATGAAGTTCCAAATCTTTTTGTTGGCTGCTTTCATCGCACTCTTCACACCGACGGCCGTCGTCGCTGTCTGGGGGACCCCAGGGCCCATCACCTCCCACAGGAGATGCTTCCCTTGCAACTGCTTGGGCCCTCTTGTTAGCGGGCCAGGGGATTCATACTTCGGTACGCCATTGAGGAGACTATCCTTCTCGCTGGTCACTAATACCCATGGCATCCCACAGACGAATTCTGCAACGCGATCATGAGCGCCCCGTGCTCCAACCATATCAGAAGCGCCGTGTCGGGATCCTTCCAGTACATCTCTGCCAACGCGCCAGGATGCAACATCATCTGGGCACCCACCAAGTCGCAGTGCATGGTAAGCAGGGCTCGCTGTCAATATTATGAAACAGATGAATCGAGCTGACGGTCTGGCGTGGTTGTGGTTATAGCAAGCCTTCGGCGCACTGCAAGCAGGCCGCGATCTCGATATGTGCGCGGCGGTTATGGAGATTCGCAACTTCTCCGGTGTTAGGATGGCAAATTTGGCGATGGGCGGGCAGTGCATTCCTGGGCCTGGTAGTTTTGGTTGCCCGGCCTAGGAGTTGAATAGTTGGAGTTTGAGGCTCCCCAATGGAAGGGTACGGCCCAGCTTTGAAATTTGATCAGTAGCCCTATGCAATATATATTTGACTCCCTCTCGATTGTTGACCTCTCAAACCTCTCGAGGACCTGAGCAATGTCCGTCGGCGATGGTTTGCAAATGTATAATAGCCCTCATTCGAAAGTCCAACTTCAATTTATATTCATATACACTACTCATTCAACATGGCATAACATCAACGTAAGTACATAGCCTCAAGGCTCAACACCGACGTCAGCATCGACGGAGTGGAGCATAGGCGGTACGCTGAACCAGTCATAAATCGTACATAACGTAAATAACGCAAATAGCTCTCAAAGCGGTAGAACGGAAAGCACAATTCACACAAAGCGGAAGCAGAAGACAAAGCAAAGCGAGGCACGACAACTAGACAAAGCGGAATAAGTAAACGATAGAAATAGATGGGCGTGATTTCTTAATATCGGATCGGGGAGTGATATAGCGACGGAGCAACGGGGTGGTGGATAGCGAATATACGAAACGAAGGAAATGAAAAGAAGGTGAAGGGAGAAAAGCATATATATACATATCGAACATTTTGTTGTTCTTGAGATAGATAGCAGGAAAGCGATTGCAGAATAGCGTTTGCGAAAGCATTTGAATTTTCGTGGCACGGTGCGTAGCGACGATGGTTTGGGATTTTGTTTTTTCGTTCTGGATTTTCGGGTTGGCGATTAAGTCGGTGATGGGTTGAGGTTTGGTCGAGTTGTACGGGTAGGCGTTCTTGTCCTTGAATCCACTCGTCTGGTTGCGACTCCTCATGATCGTCTAATACCCATTCTGAAAGAATCCCCCATACGGATCAGCGCCCTCCATCCCCATCCCCATCCCCACCTCGCTCTCACCTCCAACACCCCCTCCAACACCCTCCCCACCAACACTACCCTCACCCCCAAACCCTCCGAACCCTGCGCTAAACTCCACAAAATCAAACCCTCCAAACTGATCTCCATCAAATGACGAAAGCCCCAGTCCAAGCCCGCTTTCTTGCGAGCTCGACGCGCTGACTTCGCCCCCACCATCGCCCAAGCCTAACCCAATATCACCGACGTCCTCATACGCACCGCGTTGAATCTCCCTCCTCTTCGTCACCACACTCCCACCACCTCCACTTCCCGCACCACTTCCAACCCCACCTCCAAAAACCGGACTCGCACTAACCAACGCCTCTCCCCCACTCCCACCCGCGCCCCCAAACTCCTCCGCAACCGGCGTCTCGGGCGACGACGAGAACGGGGACGAAGACGACGGGGGCGGGGGCAGCTGCCTCTGCCCTTGCTGCCCCTCACTCCCATACCCATACCGACCTCTCTGCTGCTGCTGCTGCTGCTCCCGCTTCTGCTGCAGCGCGCGCGTAGTGTTGATGGAGGGCCGGCGGTATGGGAGCTGGCGGCGCTGCGCCTGGGATTGCGCGAGCGTTTGTGGCTGAGAGCGGGCGCGGGCAGCTTCGGCGAGCGTTTGGAGCTGGGGTTGCGATTGAGGTAGCTGCGTCGGGCCGAGGGTAGTATCGTTTGCGTATGGACTGGCGTAGGACCGCGATTGTGAGTGCGATTGAGGTGGCGGTTGAGCTCCGGGATTAAGCTGGGGGTGCGGATGCGGATTCGAGGTCGAGCGTATGAGTGGAGCGTTCGTGAACGGGTTACTGAACGCGATTGTTTCGGGGGTAGCCGTAGACGCAAGTGAGGTGGCGTTGGACGTTGACGTGGCTGTAGATGAGGTAATGGAAGAGGAAGAGGAAGAGGTTGCAGAGGATAACGACGACGACGGCTTCGAATTCGGCGCCCTCCAGCTCATCGAGCGTTTCATATCCGAGGGGCGGCGCATACGATACGGTCCCTAAACCCATATCAACGACAACATCAACATCCGCACCTATACAATATGTAACATTAGAGAGCAAATGTCCATGAACGTACATTCGCCAAGAAATCACTCTGCTTTGGCCGTTTCCTGGGCGGAGAGCGGGAAGCCGTACCGCCAGCACCAGTAGTAGTAGCCGACGATTCCTCTTCCTCGCGATGTTCGTGGAGGAGTCGTTCTTGGATCCGTTGTTCTTGAAGTTGCAGTTGGGTGGGCACGATCGGGGCGCTGACGATCCTTCTCATAGCCATAGCACTAGGACCCGTGTTGCCTTGCGTCACATCCACCGGCGTCGCAGATGGGGTAGGCGTCATCGGGGGATATACACCCGCGTTCGGGGCAGCAGCCGTTGATGCCTCTGCACTGCTCCCCGACGCCTCTGCACTCGCCGCTACTGATGAGCTGGACGATTCTGGCTGCGGTTGTGGTTGTTGCTGTTGCGGTGGTACTTTAGACTCAGGATGGGGAGGATACATTGGATGGGGAGGATAGAGAGGAAGCGCAGGGAATACAGGTAGAGCAGGGGACGTAGGAAGAGCAGGGGGAGCAGGGGGAGGCAGCGACCGCATCGGGAACGGCAGCGGCGTCATCGCAGGCGTCTCCAGCCCCGTTCCTCCTTCTCTCGCTTTACCTTTACCCTTTGCTTTATTAGTGGTCGGCACGGAGGCGGTCTTGGTTCGATAGTGACTCGACCCCACGCCGCCGCTCGTGAGGGATTGGGGCTGCGCGCGCGGGGCGGGCATTATTCCCTGCGATTGGAGGAATTCTATATCCATGCACGATTAGGATATTGATGTTAAGTAAAAGAGTAGAGGAGATGGAGAACAAGGGCAAAGGCAACGCACCAGCAGAGCGGTACCGGAAGACGAACGTCACGTAGCTCGCTGAGCCCGCGTGCGCGTCCTCAGGGTGGGGCTTCACCTTCCACGTCGCCGGGCTCTGGTAGTACGCCGGTACGTCCTCGCCAAACCTATACACCACAAAACATAAACACAGAACGCGCGCGTCAATAATATGCGGGGACATGAGGAGATGGGAGAGATTGTTATGGGAGATGAGAGACGAGGTAACATTGAAAGAAGGGGGAGCTAAAGTTGTTAAAGGGAGGGCAGTACGCACCCAATGCCCACATCCCCCGTCTTCCGCTTGCCCAGCACCTTGCCCGAGACCGGTTGTATTGGGTTCGCGGGGTGTTGATCGACGCGCTGCACGCGCCTGATGCGTACTATGATCGTGCCCACATCTTGCTTAGACTTCGACAAAGGTGTGTCTACAAAATAATCAACGTCTGACATCAACACACCAGCCTCAATTTCCCGCCACGCCACCCCATCCCACTCCACATCACGATAAATATCAAATAGGAAAGGAACGCACCTCCGTCACCCGCCTCCTCCTCCTCGCCGACCTTCAGAAACACGAACGGCCGCTCCGTGTTCGGCCCCGAGCGCACCCCGCCTCTACACGCAGTCCCCGTCCCGAACAGGAAGCGCCCGGGGACGACCAGTCCGTCGAGCGTGATGAACCCGCATGAGTCGATCGGGTGTGCGGGCGCGGGCTCGGTGTTGTCGCGCCAGTAGACGATGAAGGGCTGCGCGTGGTGATATCGGGTATAAGGTATACGGGTATATGGGAGTTGGTGAATGCATGAGAGGAAGGGGATGTGAATGGGTGGAGAGGTGTTGGGGAGGAAGGATAAATCTCGTAAGTGATGGTATGTATAGCTTATGAATGGACGTACCTTCCCCTCCTCGCTAGGAATCCAACACGAGACTTGGTGAACGTCCTCTTCGACGGCGACTAGGTACTCCGGGAGTGCTTGTCCGTCGCATGTGATCCACGCTGAGAAGCCTCTGTGCGTGAGCATGATTTATATCTTGTGTAGTGAATGAATGAATGGTGTAGAGCGTCGGAGGTGTGGATGGGTGATAGGTATCCCGCGTCGTAGATGAGCTTGGGTAGGGTGGATGAGGGGTAGGACAGTGGCAATGAGCGTGGTTTTGAATATCTTCGTTAACACGGCGTCCTGTCTCTCTTCAATATCCTCGCAGGTCCCGTATGTGATAACGGTGACTAGTTATCGAGTGGCGAGGATGATCTCAGGGAGAGAGCAGTGTATGATGTGGGTAATCCTGACTCCGAGTGGCGTGAGGTCCAAGTGCCTGATGTGTGTAGGGGTTACTGTGGATCGGGGTGTAGAGACGAGAGTTCCGGGGGGAGGGTTCGGAGAGGCCCAAGGGAATTCCGGAGACACTGATGAGAGTAGGTGGAGAGTGCGGCCGGAAACTGAGGAGTGGATGAAGCACCGTAGGATAAGGTAGAAGGTAATAGCGTATAAATGGGTTGATGGTGTATAGAAAGGTGCGTATAAGTACTAGATGCAATGACCGAGGTGACAGCTATAACTCGAAAGCAATGTAAAGCGTGAAGCGAAGTAAATGGAGATTTGAGATGTGAGACTTGCGGTGAGAGTCGGGTAACTCTAGCAGACAGTCGTGAAATTCATCAATCAGCGTCGACGATGGAGTCCTGGAAAGTAGCAAAACAGAGAAGGGAGGAGGAGGAGAGTGGATTGAAGTGTGCGACGGATTAGGCAAGTCAAACATGACGAGACATCATGTGATCGTTCTTTCGACCCTGCTACCTAACCTGGACAGTTGGAACTCCGATAGAGTGTGGATGATATTAGTAACGCTCCAACTACAGAAACGCGTCGCATTCTGCTCCATCTTCACTGTGAACTCTCTTTGGTCCCCGTCTGTGAGGTTCCCTCAAATCGTCGGTCAATTGGCGCGTAAAAGTCTTGCATTCTCGTCCTACCGGAGTACATCAACACCAACGCGCATACAGTCAACATCAACTATGCCACCACGCAAACGCAAAGCCTCTCCATCTCCATCTCCTGCGCCTTCCCAGCCGCAGAGCGACGCGTCCCTACCCCCCGAATCTCAGCTCGAAACACAAGAGAGCCAGAGCCAGGAGGCATCCCAATCCCAAAGTCAGATACTCGAGCAGAGCCAGGAGGAATCGCAAACCTCCACGGGAAACAAGAGACGAAAGACTACCAAAACCACCACTACTTCCTCCAAATCTAAAACTACAACAACCAAAACAGCCAAAGCCACCAAAGCTTCCGCCTCCACCTCCACTGCAGACGCCACCAACACAACGCTCTCTATCCCCTCTCGCACTCCCAACACCCTCAAGATCGTCTCCTGGAACCTCTGCGGCTGGGCCGCTTGCTCGAAGAAGGGGCTCCTCCCCTACCTCACCGCCGAGAGCCCCGACATCCTCGTCCTCACCGAGCACAAGCTCAACAGCGCGCCGTGGCCGCTCTTCCCCGACCCCACCCTCGCAGCGCGCTACCCACATGCGTACTGGGCGTTCGCGGACAAGAAGGGGTACTGTGAGTCCCACTCTCCCACTCTGATACTTAGTCGATGGGTCTTGACTATGTCATACTGACACGGTGTGAATAGCCGGGACGGTGATACTCTCCACTGTCAAACCGCTCTCCGTGTCCACCACGCTCCCAGGCCACCCCGACCCCGCCGCCGTCAACGGGCGCATCGTCACGCTCGAGTTTCCAAACACGTACCTCGTGGGCACGTACGTCGTCAATGCCGGCGAGAAGCTCAAGGTGCGTCCACACCCCCACCCTCTTCACATCGCAACTGCAGCACCGTTATTCCATGAAATCAAGACCTGACGCATATTCTACAATTCTGTTTTAATTATAGACACTTGACACGAAGAACGAGTGGAACCTCCACTTCACGCGCTACATCCGGTCGCTCGACGCGTGCAAGCCCGTCATCTGGACCGGCGACCTGAACGTTGCGCCGACCGCGCTCGACCTCGCGAACGCGAAGAAGAACTGGAACAAGTCGGCGGGGTACACCGAGGCGGAGACGAGCGCGTACCGGCGGATACTGGAGGGGGAGGCGTTGGACGATGCGGACCTCCCTCCTTTGCCCCCTGTTCAGGCTACACCTCTTCCTCCTCGCTCCCCGCCCGACGGTGAAGCGGAGGACAAAGGACCAGAAGACACTGAGGGAGAGAAAGAGAAAGACGAGGATGAGAAGAAGGCGGTGGTATTCAAGGACGTATGGCGTGATCTACACCCGACGACACAAGCCTACACCTACTTCTCGTACCGCTTTAACTGCCGCGCGAAGGGGATTGGATGGCGGCTGGATATGTGTGAGTGCACTCCCAAGGTGTTGTGAAGCAAAGTGCTAACGAGGGCATGGTTCAACTGGTTTTCTGTAGTCGTGCTGAGCGAACGAATCGCCGCGCGCGCGAAGACCTGCGAGATTCGCCAAGACGTGTACGGGTCTGACCACGTCCCGCTGGTGCTGGAGCTCGAAGGGGAGCTGTGATTTCCGACTTCGTCTTCCTCGTTGTGTACAATGTACTTGCGATTTGTTATTGATTTGTTATTTGTAATTTTTTTGTGCGAGGGTACGCCTCAGAGGTACGCTGCTGCTGCTGGTGCTGGCGTGCGATCCCTCGGATCGATATCCTGGGAGGCGTGTGCTCGATGTAGGGGGCGATTTAATAATAAAAGTATTTCGGGGGGGATTTATGGGAGTGTGTATGGGAGGCGGCCCCAAGGCATGACCCCTCGGGTTTTGAACTACGAAGCACTTCAGAGATGGAATGGCGACTGTATGGTGCGGGACACCTAAACACCGCCACTTTGGAACAAGCGCAAAATCGCTGGGCGAACGGCAGCCAATAGGGGGGACAGGGGTAATGGCTTGCACAAAGGGCAAAGAACGAAGATTAGACTCAATAAAAATAGGTGAAATCATTCAAGTGAGTTTTTTATCAAGAAAAGAACAATGTGTCTGCACTTGGAAAGAGATTGGGAGCATAAGAGACTTTTCTATTCACCGACAGTGAGATTCCTTATCTTATCTTCAAGTCACGATTATCACTAGTTACCATATTTGGAAAGCTAAATTACCATATATATCCGGTGCACGTGATGGCGCAAAATCAACTGGAGCCCTGGGAAATAACTCACTCATTTTTTGAAGTACTTGACAATCGCTTTCGACCAAGTAAAGAACTTATCGAAAGCTGTCGTTTAGCTAAAGGATCAGTAAATCGAGGGCCAAACTGACCTTCAATTTCCTTTGTCCCAAAGTGGCGGTGTTTAGGTGTCCCGCACCATAGTACTTCCAAGAACGACCTTGTTCTGCTGGACCAGTGGACTCGATGCGTGGGAATATTCCATGTTTGGAATTCTATTGTTGTGAACGGGCCAAGACAAACCTCCGCTCACCTTCGTTGTGAGCCACGACGCGGAGGCCACGCCCGCTGGCCATGGACACCAACATCCTCCCCATTCCCCGCCTGAGACTCTCGCGAAACCCCCACTATACCCATTCCGATCCCGTGGCAGGTCCCTCCCGTCTCCCCGAAAGTGCTGCCACCCACCTGAGCGGCATCGAAGAACACGAAGACTCGGACGGCTCCACGCCAAAACTTATGTCGAAACTGCTCTCAAACTCGAAAGATGCTTCGGCAGATACCCCCGCAGCGAGACTGCGCGCCCTCATATCCAGCGCGTCGGCCAAGTTCCCCCAGTCGACGCCTCCGCCCCCGCCGAAATCACCATCGTTGCTCGACTCGGATTTCGAGACGCCACTTGCCGTGGGGCGAGACAAATCCAGCATCGCGGATGTGAAACAAATATTTTCGTTTGCATTACGCGAACCGGGCGACACTCCGCAAAAGACTCGGACGCGGCGCAACAGCATAGACGGCAGTGAGGTGGATGGAAGCCCTGTGAAGAGTCGTGACAAGGGCAAGCGCAAGAGCCTAAGCGACGAGGAGATTGACAATGGTGAGTTGTCATGTGCTAGGGTCAAACAATCTTCCATGACGTCTCAAACGGTTTAGTTTCTCTCCGTTCATCTCTAGCTACTACTACCTTCAATACCTTGCGCGAGAAGCTTGAAAATTCGCGCTCACAACTGAAGAACATGCCTCTCAGCAAAATTCTGGACCTGGACAACGATAGCCAAGACACCGCGTCTCTGTTACGGGAGTTGAACCAAGCAACACCCCCAATAGCTACTAGCACTCCTCAGCGATCTATGCAAATGCCTCTGTTCTCTTCTCAATCTAGTAGTAAGTGCATCTACGTGCTCATTGGTCGCTCATTGACACGCCCAAAGATTTGCTTGGACACGATTCTGAGATGAACAGAATGATGGAAGCTATCGAGGACTCAGGTGAGTGAGCGTTGTGCGTAGCCTGCGACGGCACTGACAGTGTCGCAGTGCCATTTCCCACTGAAGAGCGAAGTGAAACTCCTGTGGATCTCACTGCTAGACGCCATAGTGTACCCATATCCCGTACGTTCCGTTCCGTTCTGTAATACGTCATTACTCACATCCATTGTAGCCATGCACAAGGGTTCCCCTCATTCAACCTCGCGTCGTGTTTCGGACAACGATAAACTTCGAGAACGGGAGCGCGAGTGGAATAAGCCTCAGCCGCCGCGCCCTCTGACGCCTGACCTCAAACACCGTCACTCTCATGGCTCTTTCTCTTCTAGAAGCAATTCCCCCATGCTTTCCCCTGGGTGGTCTCCTGTACGTAGGACGCTGTCCAGAAAAAGCAGCATCGCATCTATACAGAGCCAAGATGATGACTTTTCGTCGAGAGCTAGTTCCGTTATGTCGCAAGCAGACTGTGAGTTACTTGACATCATTCTGTGCAATTTTAAGCTAAGGTAAAACATGCAGACCGAGAGCGAGTTAGTCTCGAAGAGCAAGAACGTGACATCGAACGAGAGAGGGAATGGAACAAGCCCCATCACCGATCATCATCTAGTATGGATGTTCACTCGCCATCTCGCCCTCGGACACAGAGTGCTGGTGGTTTACTACGCTCAACCTCATCGCTCTCATTTCACTCCCCGGACCGCCAGAACAAGCGGCATTCGATTTCCTCTGCATCGTCTAACGAATCACACAATCGATCAGCAGAAGACCTTGGCGGGGAGGATCCAGTACATCTGAGGGAACGAAATTGGAACGCGCCTCGCCCTCGATGGTCGCACAGCCGAACTTTAAGCCTGACCTCCCGGCGGTCACTATCTCCCTTACCCCCTGACGGAGGCACCCCTCCTGGATCACCAACGACCCGACAGAAGGAGCTGTTCGCAGAACGCCCTCGTACTCCTGCCGGCAACGCTCCCATCCCCGCCTCACACTCACCCCTGGCGGCTAGTCTACGGGGCTCCAACCGCCCCGTTTCCCCATTGCCCAGCATCCGCAAAGGCGCATCCATACCACCTTCGTCTCCCTCGCGATCCACAGTACGCAACAGGGAGAACCATGTTACATCGACTCCGCAAGGGACACCTGGTCGTAGTTCTCCTCTCCCGCAGCGTCCATCTTCGAGGGCTCACGCAGGCCGTGCGGGATCACCAGATCCAAGGTCATCGACTAGAGCTCCTGGGCTGTCCAGTCGGATACCTGTGAGGGCCTCCAAACAAAGTGTTCCTGCTTCCCCTACGCCTGCAGTGTCCCGCCGATCTCCAAGTCCAGAGCGGCTTCCGGCACAGACGTTGGACAAGTCTTCACAACTTCGCGTTGCCGCGTCTAACCACTCCCCTGGTTCGTATTTCACATTATATATTGATGCCCCAATTGTACTGATATCTGTTTCGACAGAAGAGTCTTCGGCGTCCCACGAAGCTACACCCTCCATGCGAAACCTTACTCTCCCTGACGAGGGCACAGCGAAGAACTCTCCGTCCGGTCCCACAACTATACAGGAGCTGTCTCCCCCTCCTACCCCCTCTTCGGAAGAGCCAAACGCCGAACCTCTACAATCGTCCGTCTTGTCGACCCCGCCTCGTCGATCGTCCTTCAGTGCCTCCCGCATCGAATTCCAGACGCCATCCCCACCGAAGGGCTTACCCGACCTTCCTGGCCCGCCTCCGTCCTCTGAGGACGACACCGGCACCGCCGCAACATTCGCGCGCATCCAGCCTCAGAGCGGGCCTAACTTTTCAATGATGAAAACGCCGAAGCCTCCTGGGGGATGGGCCGATACACCCGGGCCTCAACGACCCGCTCCCCTGCAGCGGACGACATCGTTAGAGCAGCCCCCGCCTGGTCAGGACGGGCTTGGGCTGGCCACTCCCGGGCCTTCGCTGTCCCGGGCGTCGACCATGCCGCTTCAGACGCCTGCTCCGCCTGGAGGGTGGATGGCTACACCCGCGCCGCGGAAGAGCATCCTGAAGGTCCGGTTCGACCCTCAGCCTAACGCGCTTACTGCGAGCTCCCAAGACGAGACGTCCGCCCCGGAATCCCAGAACGGGCATCCTGCTGGGTCGCCTCCTACCCCTCCGGCTGAGGCTGATGAGCAAGTTTCGAAGGCGAAAGATCAGGCGGATGTTAGTCGCCGGGGATCTGAGGCGTCGAAGGGTCTGAGGAGGCTGCCGAGCATTCGTATGCTCGATGCGTATGGGCGCGAGACGAAGCCGGGAGGACATGATGAGGCTCGGGTCAAGCGGGAAGACGGTGCCAACACGAGTGCGATCAACATTCTGGATGCGATGGGTCGCGCGATTGAAGACCCGGGCGATCTGAGTGTCATGTCTACAGACGAGAGCACGATACTCGACCACAACGAAGCCCTCTCGCGCGTGCGGTCGGGGCTGAACGCTCTTGCGCATGATATGAGTGATATCGATAGGTTCGTCGCGATCCCGAACGCGTTTCGCGTGGTGTATCCCTGTATGCCTGTATTTTGTGTCGTGGCTGACGTGTAGGTGGTAGGTCGAATGATCAGATCGCCCTAGACCAGACGCGGCTGAAAGAGCTCGACACGATGTCGCAGGCCGCGCGCGAGACGCGGGAGAAGCTCGCGCAGACGCTGTGCATGGCCCGCAGCAGCCAGGAGGAGCTCCGCAACAAGATCGCGCCGCTCCGCGCGAGCATGCGCCGCAGCCGCAGCCAGCTATTTGTGAGTTGCGGGCATATGTTTGTATGTTCGAATGTTCGTATGGTTGTTTATATGTTTGTATGGCTGTTTTTAGACGCACGATGTGAGCCCGAGCCGGGGCGCCTGGCACGGGTGGTTGTTCTGGGCGATGGTGGTTGCGCAGGTCGTGCTGGTTCTGGCTATGTATCGGTGAGCGTCCTCGGACCCGTTTTTCGAAAGAAAAAACGCCGTACTGACGCGCGCGCGCGTGTGTGTGCGTATAGGATGTCGGTCAACCGCGCGAAGGATATCTTCATGACGACGTACTACGACCCTTTCGAGCCGGATTTGCATCTATACGCCGTGCGGCCTGAGGCTTATGATCTATCATCATCATCATCATCATCATCATCTTTATCCTCTTTATCGTCATCTTCAGCATCTCCGCGCACGTGGTCGATACTGGCTATCAAGGATTTTGTATACGCCCGGGGGCTGGGGGCTGCGCTCGCGGACGTGTGGGGCGTCTGTGCGGAGGGGCTGGCGGTGTGGCAGCGGCGCACGTGGGTGCTGTGGGGCGAGGATGTGCCAAGGAAGTGGCCGCCTATGTGATTGGTGGATGGTATATGTGTTATGTGATGTTGATTGATATTATGGTTTATGGTTTGGTTTTTGTAGGAGTAGGAGTAAGCAGTAGGAGTAGGAGTAGTAGTATGACATATGATTTCTGTTCTGAGGCCTGAGGACGCGTGTGTTGTGGGATACCCTACTCCGTCAGGTCGGGCGATATTGATTTTGGTCGTCGTTGTGCTATATGGATCTACAGACGATCGTGATCATCCCCAGATCATCCCCATCAGTGGGGATCTTTTGTGTACGGTAACGCAAGGTCTTTGTTCTGTATTCATGCTATATTTATGTAGCTTCTGATCTCCTAACTCCTCTCATGTATATGTGCGAGCGCTGTATGCTGTAGCCTCGGCCAGTGCCTTTCACTTCATCGTATGTGCGTATCCCCCGCTGAGTCCGCTTGAACCTATGCAAGCGTATGAGAGAGACTCCCGGTTGGTAGATTTAGGTAGCAAGAGAAAGGGCATAGGGAAGAAAAGCGTATAGGGAGAAGGAAACGATGGGGGGACGAGGTAAATTCTGAGACAACCTGGAAGTAAGTCGATCGCAGCTGAGGTGATCGGGAAACTCAGCGGCGGAGTGACTACAGGGATAGGGGCAGCCCCTATCAGCCCCAATTACTGTGGGCAGTACGCGCCTGCGCACTGAAGAACAGAGGTGTAGTATACCTTTTGTCATGGATTATTCCATGACATTGAGGATGAGGGTCTCGTGTATTCATTATTGTATTGCATTTCGTGTATACATTTGGGCGTGCTACGTGTTTGATGTTTGCGTGGTTGGGTGCATTTACAGGTACAGCGGTACAGCGTGTATGTATATGTGAATTTGTGTATTGTTGAGACTGTCCGTTATTACGCGAGGGGAGGGCGAGTTTACTTGTTGCCCATGCCCATGGCGTTCTTGGCCTTGTCCATCAAAGACTCCTGGGGGCATCCTCAGTCGAAGGCGCGAATGAAAGAGTGGGAACATACCTCGTTGTGGTTGGAGTTGCTGGTCATGGAGTCACCCATGTGCTGGGTGCCGGATTTGTCGCTCTGCAGAAATATATGAGGATGGAGGACGAAGAATACAAGGCAGGGTGCGCGTACGTTGGGCTGCATGGTAGAGGCCATGGAATCCATTGTTCCCTTGACGTAGTCACCCATGTGCTCTGTGGTGGTCTTCTGGGAGTCGGGCTGAACGACGTGCAACGTGAGTAGGATACGAGGAAAGCTAGGTGAACGCGCACCTTCATGGCAGCGCCGGCCTTGTCAGTGAACGATTGGCGTCCTGCGTCAGACATTGTAGATGAGAGTATGTTGTTTGGTTGAGTGAGTGGGTTTATTTGTGAGTGAGGATAAGGATGAGCGAATAGAGAAGGGGTTATATAGGGAGAGAGTAGGGGGGCATGACGTAATGGGGGTTCTTAGATTGGATAGCGCCGCGTCACTTGGACTTCTCCACAGCGAACTGAAAATGGCAGGAGTAGTGCGGCTACGACACAGCGCGGGGGTTGCATCGCTCCAGGTGCCCTTTGATGACGACGCATTCAAAGTATCCGATCTTCAGCGCCAGATCGCAGAAGTGACAGGGATCAGCGCCTCTTCGCAACACCGTCAGTTTCCCATCCATCTCCTCTGCCAAGTTTGTGTTTGTGTTAACTGGGTGTATAGTCAAGGCTGGGTATCCCCCGCGCGATCTCCAGCTCGTACCACAGCTGCCTGTCTCCAGTCTCGGATTGCGCTCCGGCGACCAGATCATCCTCACTCCAGGTGCTCCTGCTCCCCCGACATCCGCACCCCGACAGCCTCAGCCCCCAGCCCCTTCCGCCCCAGCAGGGAAAGGCCCGGTGCACGTCGCGACGTCTGATGGAAGCTTTCTCGTCCACCGCGTGGTCCCAGACGACAACTCCTGCCTCTTCTCCTCCATCGCCCTCATCTTCAACTCTTCTCCCCCCAAAATTAGACAAAGTTAGTCTCTAATCTGCTTCTCCCTTGTTCCACCCCTCCTTCTCCCCCGCAAGGCTTCGTCCGCTGACACTGTGCCCATGCAGTCGTCGCAGATGCGATTCAGCGAGATCCGGAGACTTACTCAGAGCCCATCCTTGGGTACGTTCGCTTCCCATGCACACCCACTAACATGCCCACACACACACTAGCATGCCCCCGGCCAAATACATAGCCACCATCCTCAAGCCCTCCACCTGGGGCGGCGCCATCGAGCTCGCAGTCCTCGCAAATCACTTCGCCACACAGATCGACTCCATCGACGTCGAGTCCGGCCGCATAGACCACTTCGAGCCTACCTCCACCTCCAATGCTAGCGGCAACAGGTGTCTGCTTATCTACTCAGGCATACATTACGACGCAGCCACGCTCGCGCCCATGCCCGACGCAGACCCGGAGTGGCACCAGACAGTCTTCCCCATCACGTCCACGGACGACTCGGCGGACCCCATAACCGTCGCCGCGAAGAAGCTCGCAGCCATCCTTCGCGCGAACCGCCAGTACACCAATACCGCCACGTTTGATCTGCGGTGTGAGGTGCGTTTGTCGCATATGAATGCTCATGCCAACCGCTAACGTGGACTTTGGGTACAGCAATGCAACCAGGGCCTCAAGGGCGAGAAGGGCGCACGCGCACACGCCGAGCAGACAGGGCACACGCGCTTCGGCGAATATTGACGAAATATTGCTCTCATTATACATTTAAACACAATCCAAATCCCAGATCTCGTTCAACGTTCAGGATATTGTATCGAATCGATGTTTTTTTAGGATACTCGCTATCGCCCGCAGTATACGGAAAGTTCTGATGTAACCCCGCTTTTCGGCACTCGCAGCATGCAATTTATCCAGTGAGCTCTCTTCGTCCGCCCCACGCCGACCTGCAAGCTTGCACCCAGATGCTCGATATCATCTCAATATATGATCATTGTCCGACCGGACAGCTATACGGCCGCATGCTCGCGAACCGCGAACCATAACTATAACACCATAATATGTAACCCAGCACCAGCAGCCCCCAACCCCAAGTGTCAGCATCCCAACCCAACCCTTCCGATAACCTTCACCAACCAACCAAGTTACACAGGTACCACGACTCCGCTAAATGCGCTAGGTTTCTCCGCCGTCGCCGAGATGGTGGTACCCAGTCCGTGTGAGCGTGGATATAGAATATGGGTAAGTGGGTCCTAGGTACACCTCGAACTCCCGACCCCCCGACCCACCGAGGTTTCGACGTTCGAGCTCCAAGTGCCAAGAGGGCCCAATGCACGTGTGTACTTGTGATCAGTTCAGTTACCCCCTTCAGCAGCCTTCAAGCTGCAAACTTTCAAGCTTTCAGAATCCCAGCCTCAAGCTCGAGTTCGGCGCGACCCCCCGTTGAGAGGCCTCTACAAGCCTGGGCACCCTGAACCGTCTTGCTCACATTCTCGCCATGCCGCACGTACTTATACTCCATACGTCCGATGCACGCCGCCGACTGGTTGCGGGGGCTGCTTCCAAGAACCCCAAGGACCTCCGAGTATGTATATATACCTTCCTTCCAACAGTGAATCATGCTCAAGCTTATGTTTCCCCGCCTGCCGTCCGCCGCCCGCCGTCCACATCCCGCCCTTTAAGCAACCAACGCTCACTTGAGGTCTTGAAGCCCCAGGTTGAATAGAGCGACCCCGCCCACACCCATACACCCATACACTCATACCCACACACAACGACTCAAAGGTCCTTAGCGTGCCGTCTACATCAATTTTCCGAGGACGCTGCGAGATAAGAACGCGGTGAACCTCGTCCGAGTCGTTCAATCGTTCAATCGTTCAAGCTTCAAGTTCTCGCCTCAGGCACATTCGGACTCGGGAGTATAGCTGCCTTATTTAATGTATACGGTCCTGCTCTCCCCGTCGTCTCGCCCAAATGTATATATGTATATGTGATCGTCCGGCGCGTGCGTCGCTGACAACTTGGAAGTAGAAGAGCAACATAAATGTGGATCCGCGGGACGCGCCGGCGGTAGCTCGCGTCGAAGTGTTAGGGCACAAGTTCAATATATTCACGAAACTAGTGTTATGTTCCTATCTGACAGTGTGTAGGCGTGTACATCAGGGTGTATATATAAGAACTCGAGAAGATGCTTTCCAGCTGGTAAATGCTTGAACATGGGATAATGTGCCTCAAGCTTGGCTAAGCTTTCCTTCAGAGGATTGAAGGGCACCCATATCCACACACTTTTAGCACGTTGATGAAGACGGGAAGCTACTTCGGAAAAGTGGCAACACGCTAGCTACTCGAGCAAGAAAATGGTTCCCTGATTTGAAAACTCTGTCTAGCACATTGGGTTTTGGAGAAACCCTACAGCGGAAAACATGATCCACATATACATACCGCGACTCAGAGTAACGAAAAGAAGACATTTTAGCAATAAAAAACGCGACAACCGCTCAAAAGGAAGATACACCCACCAAGCTGAACACCACCGATCAATCCCGTAAATTTTTTGCATAAATCGGGAGCCAGAGGCGACTACAGTCTGGACGAGCAAACAGTACGAATACGAAGGGAAGTGGAGGAACGCGCAAGAAAAGCCAGCAAAAGAGAAAATCGAGCAGCCCAATGTTGCCCGATTACTGTTCGTATTATTTCTACGGGCATATCGACCCTTTTGAAGCCAAAATTGCGAGCGTAGCTCGCAAAAAAAACAAGACGTCTAGGGGCTAGGGGCGCTCGAACTCCCCCCTTTGTCTCTTCCTTTCTCCCCTGTGTTTGCAAACAGATCTCTCAGCTTGAATGCATAGTTCGACATCAGCTGAGTTCGGACATATAACGTGTCATGTATTTTTCACTGAAATTCTGTCTTATCTTTCCACCCTTTCTCTTTATGTGATTCCCCGTCCAAACGCGGGACCCCGTTTCTCCCTTTTGTAATGGGCCATTACCATTCCTGCATGTACAATACCAATGTCTTGCCAGGCCAGCAGCGCCAAGCACCCAAAACTCCTCGCGACACAAAAGGATGTGATAGGCACTCTCTCAGTACTCGTACCTATACCGAGATACGAAACGCGGCCATCCGTCTGCGGACGTCTTCTGCTTCGGCGCGCGTCTTCTCCGACAGCGGGGAGAACGGGGGAGAACGGTGCGGAGTCGTCGGGGAGACTGGTGCCTCCGGAGACGCCTGTGCGGTGTCGTTCGGGCTGTGGCTGGGTTCCGGAGCTTGAGGTAGGGGCTCGAGGTTGGCGTGTTGACCCGGACTCTCGGGCTTGGGCTCGACTGCTGCAACGGGGAGTGAACGCGCGAGGCGTGCGTTCGCGAGAGATAATAGGATGGATACCGGAGGTGTAAGGATGGCTGGAAGCATTGGTGTTTCCGGTGGGGGTAGGTTGTCCTGCTGCGCTGCACTCGCGTTGGCAATCTTGAGTGGCTCAGGGGGGGTTACGAGCCCCCCCACGAGTTGAGCCACCTCTCCACTCGAACACCCGAAACTAAACGCTGCTTGGGCAGGAGGGCCTTCAAAGACAGAGGGTATATCGCGCTGGGCGGGCAGAGCGGATAATTTGAAGCTGTAAGGGTGGGGTCCCGTCGAGCGTGCATTAGGCACGCCAGGTTTCACCGCACGGACGGGCTTGGGCGGCAGGGCGCGTGCATTCACTATCGTCGCGAGCCCCACGATCCCCTCGGCCTCACGCGCTCGCAGCCAACTGCACGCATCGTGGATCCTCCCGAGCTCGTCCGCGAACACGTCCGTGATCCGTTTCGCGACATCGGGGGGACGATGCGCGCCGCCCTGCGCTTCGACATTTGCCTCGGCCTTGGCCTGGGCCAGCTCCTCGCGCAGGTGGCAGATCTTCAGCGCAACGGGCCAGCCCAGGCGTTCCGCTTCCGCAGCGGTGGGCGGCGCGGTGCGCTGTACGAACGACGTGTACCCGAGCTCTACCCATTGCGCAACGTGGTAGCGGCGTCCCTGGGTGATGTGCTCGATGGTGTCTTCCCATCCTATCTTTTGGATAGCGCACCGTCGGAGGGGCTCGATCTGCCAGGTATTCGCGAGCTTGAGGACCAAGTACCACCGCTCTTTCGAATGATTGGACTTGTATGTCACTTGCCTGATCAGTGTAATCAAAGGAAGAAGGTGAGTTTAGGGAGTCGTGCTGAGAAGGAATAATCACGACGGACAAGGGTAACAGGACCTCGAGAAGCTGCTCGAATTCGCGGGCAGAGACCGATCCAGTCAGGTCTATCTGTTTCTCCCCAGCCTGTATGCGCGGCCCAAGGACGAGCGAATGGTGTGTGAATGAATCCACGCTGGGAATCCTGAACAGCTCCTCGTCAACCCGGTGGAATTTCAGCAAAGGATGAGTTATGTGTCACATCATGAACGGGAGTAAACGGATACGTACCACGAAATCGACGAAGTCGAGGAAGTATTTCGCGTTGTGGCGGAGGGCCATGGTGTGTAGCGTCGAGCAAGACTCGCGGGTTTGAATCTGAGTCGCGGGGGTGTTTCATGGGCTACATTATGTGGAGAGAAAGACAGGGTCGAAAGGGCACGGTAAGGGCAACTAGATTGGAAACGTCAGCCAGGCAGTTGACAACGATGGGAGGAGACAATTGACATTGGCAGACTGCCAATGTTGTTATGAAACAGCAGATGGGAATTGAACACTCCTTAGGGGCACCTGCGATACAAATAGGGAAATAGGGGGAGAAGGGCATGCATGGCTGCGCAACTCACCCTTCTAACCAATGTTGTAAACAAGGCCTGGATCAAAACGACCTCAATTGCCCAGCACCGGTCAATGTCCTCTTTCTCCGCTACGTCTTCGAGCAAGCGAAAACGGCCCCCCTCTCCTCCAACGCCCAGTCGGAGAATGCACGACAACACCTTTTATTTCGATGATGGGAGCATTGTCCTCGCTGCGTGTAGTGATTACGCCGACGAAGAAAAGGCTACATATGTGGATACATTGGGACCAACAAGCAGTATCGACAGAAGCATTGCCAACGAAATTACTGTTTATTTCCGTGTTCATCGCTCAATTTTGGTCGGAGAGTCCGAGGTATTCAAAGACATGTTCATTGTAGGGCAGACTTCTGCCTCGACTACAAATGCCGAGGTCTACGACGGTGTGCCTCTTATTGTCATGCAGGATAAAGCAGAAGATGTCAGAGGATTCTTGCAAGCGATCTACAAACCAAGGTCGATCCATCTTCCACCAGGCTTGAAATGCTTGCTGACTTCGATGCTAAAAAGCTCCGTTTTTCTAGAGCGCTACGACCCCGCTTCCGCAAAACTACTGACAAGTCCCCTTCTGCTCGCCGTCAAGTATCAAGCAGACAACCTGAAGGACCGTATTATTGAGCAACTGGAAGCCGACTGGCCAGCCTCAGACTACAGCGCATGGAAATATAAACGGGAGAAATTAGAAGCTGGAATGTCCGGATGTGGCATGTGCATTTCCGAGCCAGTAGACCTCTTGCAGCTGATCCGCAAAGTCAATATGCCCGACGACTCCCTCAAGAAGCTCCGGGCCGTCGCACTCCACAATATGCTCGGACTCCCGGATGATACTTACTACGACGTGGATCCAGCACTCGACGCGAGGGACTGCCTCGCCTTGGTAGCAGGCCAGACGAAGACGAACAACTTGCTCTGGTCGTGGATCAAACTAGAGGAGCCTATTCCTGGCACCACCGCCAACGATGAAGGTCCAGCATTTGACGATTGCCCAAGGTGCAAAGCGAAGATGTTCAGAGACGAGCTGTTTGCCAAGTGGATGGGATTGTCGTTGTATTATCCGGATGCGCTCGTGTTTCTGGATATGGAGGCAAGGCATATCTCTGAAGGGCACGGGTCGGCGGCTGCGCTACTTTGTAGCTATGAATGTAGGAAAGAGGCTGAAGCATGGATGGATGCACTCGCTGAAGAGTTCTACCGCAAGTTGGACGAGATTTATTATCTCATTGACCTTTCGGATATCCTGCATTGAACTGCAGGCAGCATTCGACACTCTATAGCTGGAGCCTGGATACAATGTTTTCACTACCGTCACTACTGATGTACTCCAATTTGCTGTTTACCACTTTGTCAAAAGAGATCATGGATTTGATCTTCTCACATTCTCTGTGCTTGTGTACAAGAATCATTACCCCGCCAGCACACGACATGGGTGATCAAACTAACAACTTATGGGAAGAAGTTTCAGCGATTGTGCGATTGTGACAAGTCATTCAGGGATGTCCGCAAGGGGACAGGAGTAACAGGAGAGACAGGAGAACGGCAATCCTACTGACCTCGCATCGAGAAGTTGTATCGAGGCAGTCGAATTCCTCCGACAGTCAGAGATTGTGATATCGACGGTTTAAGCGAAAACATGTGGTATAATCAAAGCTATGATGGAGGCAGAAGGAAAAAAGAATGCAACAACATGCAACACGCCGAGTATCAAGCAAAGACAGGGACTCTCTCCTCATCTGCATTGCCTTCTCTGACGGTGTCCCTCTCTCCCTCCTCAGCTGCAATCTTCCTCACTTCGCCCTCCTGCTCCCGCAGTCTCTGCCTGTCCTCAACCATCTTCTCCTCCACCAACATCCTCAGCTCTTCTTCCAGCTCGCCCTCATCAATCGCCTCTCCCGGAGTATTCAACCCAAGAGCAATATCGCCACCGATGCGTATGGCATCGTCCACCTCCTTCGCATCGGAATTCGCGGACGCCATCGCGTCCATCGTCTCATCAATCTTGTCGCGTTGTAGAGACGGGTGCGAAAGGAGCGTGCGGAGGGTCGTCGTTGAGGACGCGTAAGATTTCATTATCTGTGTTCATGTTTCGTATGATCAGTAGACATTCATTTATATGTATGGAGAGGAGGGAACGAAGACGAAACGCACCTCAACATCCCCAGCAGCGGCTTCCACACTCAGCAATGTCCCCTCCAGCACCCCGAGCGACCCCAGCCGTTTACCCAGTATATCAGCGAGTTGTTTACGTGATGTTAGGGCAGAGATGGCAGCGGGTTTCTGGTTTGCGCGCAGTGCGGTTGATGCTTTCGTGGTTAGTCTAGATGGAAGGAGGTGAGATGTGTTAGAAATATAAGACGGAAGTAGAAACGAAAAGTTGCTGGTGTGGAAGAGGGAGAAAGGAAGCCGCACGCACTCGTTCATTCTTCTCTGAATACTCTCGATCTGCTTATGCATATTCTCTACCGCTGTCTTCAATTCTAGAATCCCGCGATCTACAACAGTGATAGTTCGCTCTTCTGCAGTTGCGGAAGGAGATATGAACTTGATGACCTGTTTGACATGAAGGGATGTGGAAATAAGAGCAGAGCAGGAGGGGCGAAGGGAGAGGTACACTGACCTCGTTCTCCATTACCACGACCTTGCGATCTCTTTGCAAGAACTTGAGCAACACCATCGCATCTTGTTCGCTTAGCATCTCTTCTTCCTCCTCAACATCGTATTGGTGTTCGTACTCATTGTGACCAAGGCCCGCCACGCTCCCGAAGGTCTTCCTAAAGCCTTGCAGCGTATATAGTGCCCCCGCCACTCCTTCTCCCTCCTTCCCTTCCTGTATCCTCTCCACTTCATCTGCAGCTTTCTCCACCAATCCCACAACAACATACTCCCCATACCACGGCATATGCTTCGAATCCCTCCCCCCTCGACTACCACCGAGTGTCAGGGTCTCTGAAAGCGTTTGCGTGAGCGACGTGATCATCCCGTCTTCACCGATCACACCAGCGCGTTCGAGGGCCCACGAAAGAGGCTTCCCAACGATGTACCACGCGAGACGAGTTGGAAGCCATCCGGGGTCATAGATGGACTGTGTCGATGAGAGGAAAGAGGGCAAGGGGATTAGCGATTTGGATGTTACTAGTTCAGGCTGGGAGTCGGAAGTGAGTAAGGTGAATGTAAACGGAGTGGGAAAGGCTTACAATGACAGCGTTCAAAGCCAAAGGTTTGCCTACTCCCTCTATCCTCAGGTTGTCCAGTAACCTCTGATCAGCACTGAGCACTAACTTCCCCTTCCCTGCCCCTCCCTTCCTCCCTAGCATCGGCGAACTCGGCGGAGGGGAGCTGACTACGACCTCCAACGTGTTCCGCCACCACTCAACATTAGCATGATATGATGTCGGGTTCGATGTCTTCTGACGTGAGATGTCGGAGTAGAGGGCTTGGAGACGGGACCGGGATGTCGAGGAGAACGGGGGAAGGGTGGCAAGTGGCGAAGGCGTGGAGGGTGTTGATGACATGTTCTTGGAGGGTGTTGAGAATCGTGAGGAAGAGGAGGAGGAGGGTGGCAGATTTAGTCGCCGGGGAGTCGAGGACATTGTGGTGGCTCGGAGTCAAGCCCAACAACTGCGTCTACGGGAATTGGGACCAAAGAAACGCGTGCGTCACATGCTGTGAGTGTGGCCACTGGGAAAGGATGACTAATATTCACCTCTTCTCGACATCTCAACATCGTCGCATTTCTCCTCCCACATCCCAGGCGATCTTAACGGACAGCCACTCTCGCGCGAGGCACCCCAGTTCATGATAATACCAAAAGGTTCAGGAACCATGTGAACATCTTGGCCTCATCGTAGATGACCAACTGCAGCCGGAAGTATCCTACTGGGAGCATTGCACCACACGGAGAAACCCAGGGAATACTGACTCCGGAGAAATAGAGAGGGTAATGCGTTCACGAGCCGATATAAAGGTAGCAGGTACACCTCTCTCCTACTTTCGTTGTCTGGTTCCTGATTCCACGATAGTAGCGCAGATACCAGCATTCAATTCACAAAAGTTCGCCGTCGACGCATCGTGATCCAGAATGCCGCCTCTCATCACCCACCTCTACACCGCCGATCCCTCGGCCCATGTCTTCGAGGGAAAGGTTTACATCTACCCCTCCCATGACCGCGAAACAGACATTCAATTCAATGACAATGGCGATCAGTACGACATGGAAGACTATCACGTATTCAGCACCGAGTCCCTCGACCCACTTGCCCCTGTGATTGACCACGGCGTCGTTCTCCACGCCAAAGATGTCCCCTGGGTGTCTAAACAACTTTGGGCACCCGACGCCGCCTTCAAGAACGGGAAATATTATTTATACTTCCCTGCGAGGGATAAGGAGGGCGTCTTCCGTATTGGAGTGGCTATTGGAGATAAACCCGAAGGGCCGTTCACTCCCGATCCCGAACCAATCAAGGGAAGCTATAGCATCGATCCCGCAAGCTTCGTCGATGATGATGGAAATGGCTATCTTTACTTTGGTGGACTTTGGGGTGGACAGTTGCAGTGCTATCAAGGTGGTCATGATGTTTTCGACCCATCGTGGTCTGGGCCGAAGGAACCGAGCGGCGCTGGTGTCTACGCCCTAACACCTCGAGTCGCGAAGCTGACGGGAGATATGAGGCAATTTGATGGTGAAGTGCAGGAGGTGGTTATTCTGGCACCTGAAACGGGGGAGAAAATCCTGGCTGATGATCATGATCGCCGCTTCTTCGAGGCTGCGTGGATGCACAAGCGGGCGGGAATCTATTATTTCTCGTACTCGACTGGGGACACGCATTATCTGTGCTATGCCACTGGAACGAGCCCCCTTGGTCCTTTCACGTATGGAGGAAGGATTCTGGAGCCGGTGCTGGGATGGACGACACATCATTCCATCGTGGAGTTCAAGGAGAAGTGGTATTTGTTCCATCATGATTGTGAACTTAGTGGTGGGGTAGATCATCTCAGGTCGGTCAAGGTCAAGGAGATCTTCTACGACAAGGACGGGAAAATTGTGACAGCAAAGCCGGAGTGAACAGAGTACTTATCAATGTATATTATTCGGCGTAAATTGTGCATAAGTATCGCACTTGTAGTATTAATGCTTTGTGATGTACGTGAAATGCGTTTACATCCTAGAACATATGTACAGTGTGCGAACCTACCAAAGCGGTGCAAGAAGATATAGAGTGGAGATTAGTGACAGTTGGCGAGGAAGGGCAGTGTGATAGGGTATCTCGAGTCCTTATAATGAAACAGCACAGCGATGGAAAACAAGGAGCGTCGTACAAATGAATGTTCCAGTCACACGAAGTCCCAAGACCTGAAGCAATGCAGAGCAGTCCAGAGGGTCCGATACGATCCACCAATCCAGGCTCTACGAAATAAACAACCATAAAATACAGAATCCTTGAGGAGATTCATTGCCTTGCTGTGCCTTTCTGGCGGCCGTTAAGTGTGTCATGCGCGGGAAGATGTCTCAGGTACACTGGGCAATGGCAGCGGACGAAGCACGGCTCCGAAAATGGAGCTATGCCGACGCCGATGAATTGAGGAGCCCGCGGAAGGAGGTGAAGAAGACGAGTGATTGGAATCAGTGTGGTGGTCATCTGCAGTGCTCGTGGGCGACAAATACATATTTATGGAGGACTCGGCAGCGGGAGAACAGGGTTCCGAGTCGGGATTCTGCAGGAATGAAAAGTAAGAGAACAGTTACGGATATAAGTGAGGTTGGCGGAACGTGAGTGACGCACATAATAGCTGTCCGGGATGGACAGCCTTGGAGGTAAAGAAGCCGCCGTGACGTTCCTCGATGTTGTGAAAGCCTCACCAACCGGGCCTCCCCTGAGACCTCCTTCGCTTCCTTTCAAGACACTAGTCTCACCCACCAAGTCAACCTGGCTCGCCTGTGGCGTCCCGACCCTTCCACTCAATAGATGCTCTCGGTCCATGTCCTTCTGACCTATCACCATTATCTCCCTCGGACTGTTCACTTCAGCCATCCCACCCCTTCCTCCTGCCAGGCCGCTGCCACCGCTTTCGTGGCTCCCATAGCCCCCTCCCGACGAGTTGTGCATACGTGCATACTGCGCAGAAGGAGCGTACTGGCGCCTCCGACGCTTGAATCGAAATAGTAACACAACAGCCGCAATGATCGACCCAGCAAATACGACGCCAAGAACTGACCCAGCAATCATCCACTGGGTTTTGATGGTGCCGTCGGTGGATTGCAGAACAGTGCTAGATGAAGAAGGTGTGGCCGTAGACGTTCGGTCCAGGCTGGTCGAAGAAGAACGCCCAGTTTCTGGTGCGAATGGGCCGTTTTTCGGTTGCGATGGTGTCGGTGATAATGTTGGGACGTGGCTACTGCGACTGAGTGACGAAATCGAGGCCTTGTGGGCTGACGAGGAGGAGCTCGACACAACCGCAACGATCTGCTGACGTGCTGAAGATCTAGAGGTGTGAGTAGACGACACACCAAGAGCTCCATTAACCTCCGTCTGAGGGGGTGTCGTAACGGTTGCAGTGGTAACAACACGCGAGGGTGTTGGCGGTCTCGATTCCGGCGGAACTTTGTGCTGCGACGGTGGCTCGATCTGCTGGGATACAGACGTCGGAGCATTGTTCGCAGTTGACGTCCTGGAACGGGATGATGGACGAAGTAGCATACTGCGTGATGTGCTTCCAGAAACGGGTTCCAATGTCCTTGTTAGTGTGCTACTTGTTGATCCCGAGGTCTTATTCATGGACATCTGAGTCCCCGACGCCGTTGTGGTGTTCGTGGAGATCGTTACGGAGGTCGACCAAGTCGACGGGAGTAGAGTAGAGCTCGTTGTCCCATTGAGGCTTGAGGTGGCTGAAATGGAAGTACCATCAGTTGATGAAATGTTCGCACTAGAGAATGTGTTGGTGGATAAGGTTGGGGACGACGTGGGCGTGGAACTGCCAGGAGTGTCAGTTGCGGAATGATGGGGAGGGGAGGTCGTTAAGAGGGAGGATGATGAAGTGGAGCTCGTCGATGATGCTGATGAGCCTTGGCCGTGTCCTGCAAGAGCGACAAATTTTCAGTTGGGGATTCAAGGGAGAAGCGATAATTGAATGTCACTCAACCGCAAAATATTCCCGAGAGGGGATTGTGGCCAATTCCCTGAGTATTATTGGATGCGTTAGTGCTAGTCTAATGGATGTGCCAGTTGGTCACTGACACTAATGTCGGCAAGCGCCTCGACGGGGAATTTCAGAAGGTTTCCAACAGCTGGGTGCAATCTAGACATTGTCTCAATCATCTATACGATGCTGAATGCTAAGGAGAGTCCTACCGTATGTCCAATGGTTTCTTGCAACCAGCCGTCCAGGAATCCCATCTTAAAGAGGTCAGGAACACTATTCGAGAGTCTCGATCTATGAATGCGACATACTTCGGTGCTTCCTTAGATTGGCACCTGGCACAAGCAACAGCAAGGCTGTAGGCAATGGGCGAACAGTGGCACCAACTAGAAGTGTCGTTGCCTAGATGCAACTGCGGTGGGATGTGTAGGTCATTCGATAGGAAAGGACGGAGGTCTGTATGTCAAGCATTAAGTCTAAATAATATTGGACCTCGGCTACTAGCTATGAGGCCACGTACCGTCACCGCGGCTACAGGCCTCATCTTTTTTCGCAGCCAACTCGCAAGGGCCCTGCTGCCCCTTTATCTGTAGTTCGCATTAGACAACGTTCTAGGTAAAACGCTCGAACTCACCGTGCGAGATCCAAACTGGCGCCACATAACATAGATGTTCGGTGCCCTAGGCTAGGAAGAAGATGGAAGTTACAAGGAAAGGTAGTGGAAAGCCATCAAACGGACAAAGTTCCGTTGGGCCATACATGGCCCATCTCATCAAAAACCTGTGCTGCTTCTGAGAATATCGACCATCTGATGAAGTCGACAAACGCTTTCCACGGAGGTCCATGTGGCCGACACAGTGCGAAAAATGGAACTGCACGAGTGGCTGAGCCGAAAACAGACGACATCTCCTGTGAGAAATGCGACGCGAAAGGAATGAACCCACAGGACTAGCGGGTGAACAAACCCCGAGGATATTCAGCGACACCTTCTCGTTTACCGTTGGGGCAATACGAAGATTCCTCGATAAGAAGTTGGCATTACACCCGGCGATATTAGAAATAGGGCAGCATGCGGAGGGTCTTACTGTATACATAGATAGATAAACGAAAGCAGCTATCTGATCCACCACGGTCCATAGATCAACGATGCTAGAGTTCTGGTGCCCCAGAGAAACCACGATTCGGTCGCATATTATCCAGAGACCTTCTAGATGCGTACGGGTCGAAGGTCGTATAAGCAGCCGATGTTGCAGGCGACGTTGGAGACGAGAAGTAATTGCTCGAATACGTGCGATCCTGTGTGAAATTTTAGAAGACAATGATACTTGCTAGTAGCGCGTGAATTACTGACTGTAATAGGCGGGGAATAAGTGTTCAGAGACGTAATTGAACCTTGTTGGCTTCGGTGCCCTGGCGTTTCTCGCATGACTGAGCCCGAAGCCATGGCAGTATTGTAAGGAGTCGTAGGGTTTGGCGGGAAGTGGGGTTCAACCATATTGACCTCCGTTTCGTCATTGCGGCGCTTCCTCCGCAAGGAGTACCAGTAGCATATCACTGCCACAATGGCTAAGAATGCAACACCGCCCACTACACCGCCTGCAATGGCGCCCGCATTAACACCTGAGCTGCGTTGGGACGTGCTGGTTGTAGGGATAGCGACTCCGGACGAAAACGTGTTTTGTGCCTCCGTGGCAGTTGTCGTCGCTTCGGTTGCCGTTGATCTAGGAAGAGGGGAACCAGTCGATTCCGGGGCACCTTCATTCTGTAAATGGCAAAGTCTTGTCGTCAACTAATGGACTTACCCACAAGACCTTGAGCCCGTGGTAAATCCCATGTGTCGTTGGTCTCCTTTGAAAAGGACATTAGCGTCGAATGCGTTAGAGGACGGAGAAATGATTGCCTCGATGTTCAAGTAAGCCCATGACGGAACAGAGGTCAATGTAGGGATTTCATTGGGATAACTTGGGAGGGTCATGGGACCGTCAACAAAGCAGAAGTATTATGGCTACACAACACACTCACAATGCGATGCTTTTCATTGAATCAGAGCATTGAGCACTCCATGTAGTCCACGGGATGATTGTCCGATTCTGGCATGTCCCGCAGGCACTCAGGAGTGAATAGGTGACCGTGCTGCAAGCACAATTATTCGCAGTATTGAGCGCGGGTCCATTGTAGTGATTCCCAACAGGCAAGGCTGGAACACTGAAGTCTAACGGCATTTATTGCCAATAAGCTACAGAATTTAATGCAGTTCGATTCGATACGTACTCGGAATGCAAACGCTTTGGAGGTAGGCACCCACTAAACATGGACTCTGGTTTCTGGAATTGAATGACTTCGTTGCAGAGATGAGTATATGTCAATGTGAACTTCGGTTGACTCACCCAGCCAAACTGAGGAAGGCAGAACGCATTCGTCGACTGGCTAGAGACCCAAGGGACATGTCGAAGTATCTCTAAGGCAACGATCCAAGGTAAACGGGGCATCGTCGATGAGCTGCTGAACATTCCTTTGGCTTTTGACGGCGGGAATCAATCACAGGAAGTCGAGTGAGACACGACCATGGAATCACAGCATTATTATAGCGCGCTCAGCGGACCGCTGGGGAGTATATCGAGGCGGCCAACTCCATGAGGTCTTCGCATGCGAGTAAGGCAGTGCGTCTGTGATTTTATTCCCACCATCAACATCACGGGAGCATACATGATAAATTTGACAAGAACGCATACACGCCCTACCAAAGGTCGTAGAACAGAGAAATTAAATTTAGCGTCCAGATGAACAACAAGCGTAGATAACATCAAGCCCAGTCAGAATCTCATGTCAGAGAGAAAACGGGACCACCTCCAAAGACAACGCATTTTTGTGATCACCTTAAATTTCGGGTGCGCCACTGTAGTGACCAGCGTGGTTCATCGCCTGAGGCTGGGGCATTTGGTTGAGCAACGGTTGCGGGGAATTGTAAGTCAATGGTGGCGGGCTGGATGTAGTGGTGTAAACATTGCTCCCTGAATTTGCGGGGGAGGATGGGAAGGTAGAAGGGTCCGAAGGATCCTGAGGAAGAGGATTGAGTACTTGGGTGACAACTGCGACATCATGAAATCCGGTGCTCACATAAAGTTTAGGAGGAGGTGTTGTAGAATAGTCCATGTTGGGACCTCCAACGTAGCTCATAGGAGGTGGGGTGAGCGGATCGCTGCTCGGATTCACTGGCACCATGGTGTTTCGCTGTGCATTTCGTCGACGAAGTAGCCAAAAGACAACGCCCGCAATAATACCAAGGCCGACGACCCCGCCGACGACTCCACCAGCAATAGCACCAGCATTGGTGCCGCCGCCGCTGCCTGATGACTGTGAAGCCCGAGGTGTTCCTGTACTACTAGGCGCAAGAGATTCGGGACCTGATTACGCGTTCAGATGGGGATATTAGTACTCAGGATACTACTGACCTGTATCTCCCTGGGCAATGGTAATGTCGAATTTATCGGTCCGCTACACAGGGATTTAGTAGGAATCCCGAGAGGATCATCGTTTACGATCTCACTGTGAAGTTTTGGTAGGCATAATTGGGAACGGCCGTCCCAGCGGGAATACCTTGGGGGAACCTGTCTGTCTCTCAACACCAGTCTGGGATCGGCGAGGGACGTCTACTTACCCGACGTATACATTGGTACAGTTTGCGTTGTACGAGGACCATCTAGTGAAGGTAATCAATGTGGGCGCTTCTCACCGAGAGCTGTTACGAACGAAACCCAAGATTGCCCTTGACACGCCGCACAAGTGCTGACCATAGCATAAAATACCATGCTGCATCTGCAGCTGTTCGCTGCAGTGGGGTCTGGTCCACGATATACTTGGTCCTCTCCTAAGGGCGGAACTGTGAAGACTAGGATGATTGAGCATCATCAAGCCGGGAGCATAAGCCATCGAAACGAATCCTTACCTCCACCGTTACAAACGCCACCAAGAGACTCAGTGATTTCGCAAGGACTTTGGTTCTTGGAATTAAACGACTATACACATGTAAGGGGAGTGAATTCTCGTCGTAGAAAATAGTATAACTGACCCATTGAAACCCGCTTTCACATGTCGCATGCTGCGTAGATTGTGCTTGAACGAGAGCGCCCCCGACCAAAACCAAACCTAAGTGGATGATCCCCCTCATGATTGACGGAAGGAAAAGGATGGGGAGAAGGCTGGGGTTGAAAACGTTGAAACAACACTCCTTGTTTATAAAAGTACACTGGCGCCTGTGTCACTGTCAAATTGATCAGCCCGAGACCCTGAGGAACACCATGGCAGGTAAGGTTAATTATCAACAAATGGTGAGTCGGGGTATTGAACATTAGGTTTTCATGGGCAAGCTTCGACGCAGATGTAGGTGTCCACAGATCCTCGTCCTGTTGGGACTGAGCTCACTGCTGGAGGAACTCTCGATATTATTGTTCAGTTCGTTGACATTCGCGCTCAGAGCTCGGAAAGATAATGGAATCGTCCGTCCATGAGGGGCGTGCATAGCCTCCAGGTCACGCCGTCGGCATCAGCGATTGAAGCACAGCCAAGGGCTGATGCACCCGTTCAGGAAGGTGCTCTACTCTATGAAACCTTACACGGGCCGCAGCGGCAATTCGGAGGAAACGCTTTTATTGAGAAACGACAGTGGCAGAAATGAGGGTATCAAGATTAACAGCAAAACACAGCGTCTAGGGTTTCTTGATATCTCCAACGACAATATGCGGTGAGACGACAGTCGCTGTAGCCTGTTAGTGTTTGAAAGTCAGTCAGAAACTTTGCAGTTTGGGACCAGCGCAGTTCTACGTACAGATGGTCCTTTCATTGCTGGTATATCGACTTGCTCGGTACTCGTCGTCTGAGACTCAAGTTGTTGCTGGCCTACAGACTCTCTGCGTTTTCGGAAGAAATACAACCAAATGAAACCAAGAATCCCAAGAGCAAATACACCGCCAATGGTTCCACCGATGATTTGGTCAATGCGATGGCTGTTGTTGGATGCCGTGTCGGACGACGATGCATTTGTCGCGATCGGAGCGGACGTCGAGATAGGCGAGGGCGGCGCTGACGCAGTGGACGAAGTGCGTACAGAGCTTGTTGCGGAGTGTCGCGAAGGCGGCGTCGACGATAAGGACGTTGCTGGTTGAGGTGCCGCTGACTCAGTGCTGTCTAGAAAGACAAAGACACCTATCAGCATCTAACGACTTTAAAAAGACTCCGTCTACCTACTGGCATTCGCTTTCGCCAAGTCAACGTTAAATGCATCATTAGCCTGTTTATCAAGTAAAGAATGAGCGAGAAGAATAAAGGGTTATGTTCTTCAATACCTTAACGTCCAAGTAAGCCCAACCTGGTACCCTAGTACCAGAGGGGATTTCTCCGGGGAATCTGCGTAAATGAATACTATGTACGCTTGGTGGGATACCATGAATACTTACATGCTAATATCGACGTGGGGGCAATTTGCTGACCACTCTCCCCATCTAGGATGTGTTCGTTACTATCGAACATTCAGAGGAGCTGGACGAGACTCACCCAGATATGGTCCTGTTTTGGCATTCGCCACATGCGCTCATGAGGGAATAAACAACAGTATTGCACTGGCAAACGTCAGTCGTGGCGGTGGTGGGGCCGACGTAATGCTTATTATCAGGAAGAGGTGGGACATCATGCGCTGTGGGCAGTCACTATTGATTTGACAAGTAAGGCTTCGACGATTGTAGCTCACCTCCACCGTTGCATGTACCGAGGAGATAGGCAGCGACCAAGCACGGACTTTGTTTGAGTGAGTTGGACGCCTTGAAGTAACGCCTAGTCAGTGCGTGCGGTCAACTACCATGTTTTCATTCCTGGCACCTACCCAATTGAATGAAGCCATGCATGTTACGCCACTGCTTTGTGAAGTTGCTTGAGGCAACGACACCAGCAAAATAGTCAATGTGACTATGATTGTCCAGACCATTGTGGGTGGGGTGGGGGTGCCGGAAAATCTAAGGGCGATAAAAATCTCATTCTGCCCAACTTAAGAGACGGTATGCCTCCCGAAAAACAAGAACTTCTATCTGGTCAGACGCGACATGGATTGGCAGTTCGCCCTGGCTGATTTTTGCAAAGCATTCCGTCAAGGCACCATTCTTTACGAAGAGCTTCTCATGGTAACAGGACCTAGTGCGCCATGTGTTCGTTAGTACACGGCTGTCGTGATATGTACACAGAAGCTAAGAAAAGCAGCTTACCTCCGTCTCCTATCCGCAGGAACCATCTGACGGGGCGTGCAATCATTGGTCGCTGAGATAGAAGGCAGCTCATTTGTAGGTTCATCAAGTCATGTACGTCTGGAACGTTACAGCCAAGTGATGTGTTCGATTCGTCGAAACCCGCAATGACAGCACTTCCGAAACTGCAGTTCATACTATTATATTCATGTACGAGAATGTCGTTTACTCGCCAAAGAGATGGGGCAAAAACACCCTCTTGTGAAGCTGCGCACCGGTTTCGTCTATCAATTTTATCTCGTCCTCAGTCAGGTCGGGGACGTTGATAGTATCAAGATACTCTTTGATCCTGTCCTCCTTTGAGCTGGTCCTAGACAAACGATGAGGTTCTGGCGAGAAAAGATCAGGCTGAAAAAGCTTACGTTACAACGATGGCACCCTTCTGGTGAATCCACTTTGTCAAGACTTGACCAACAGAGACCGGCTTCCCCCGCGTCGCTTCGAGGCGAGAACGAATGGTTTCGAGAACGGGGGTCAAAGGACCTTCCGGAACCCTGACTACAGGTGATAAGCCGCCGTAAGAAGCTGTGGTGATGCCATGTTCTGCACCAAGCGCTACGATAGGCTGGACAGATTTATAGACATAAGGATGGAACTCGATCTGTATGATTGGGAATTAGTGCGAGGGAATCATTGGCGCTGGATGGGGACATACCTGGTTTACGGCAGGTATCACAGTTGCGCCGTCAAGAACTTGCTTCAAATCCTCAACCTTGAAATTGGAGACCCCAATTGATTTGGCCAATCCTTCCTGCTTGACTTCTTCCATACCCTTCCATACCTGCTTCAATGTTCCTTCCTTGTCCCAAGGGGTCGGGAGGTGGATAAGGAACAGGTCCACGTAATCCGTGCCTAATTTCGCCAATGATGCACGAAGGGAATCCTTGACGGTCTCCCCGGGCGCGAGTTTGTGCAACTTTGTGACAATGAACAGTTCCGACCGCGGCTTCCCCGATGCTTTCACCCCCTGAGCTATAGATTCTTCATTGTTGTACATCTGAGCCCCATCGAGGTGGGTGACGCCGGAGTCAATGGCGAGTTTGACAACAGCCGTGGCGTCTTTGTTGTAATGCGCAGTGCCTATGCCAAACGCTAACCAAGGAACTTGGCTCCCATCGTTCAGTGTGATGAAGCTCATGTCGACGGACATGCTTTCGATGCAGGAGGGGCTTTACAAATCGAAGGCTTCGCCCAACTTATAGAAGGGGTCGGGAACTCGGCACCTGCTGAGCTGACTGAGCTGACTGAGAGACGTTATCGAAATGCGGTCGGTCGGTGGTGTCATGTTTCTCATGAACATGCGGCGTGTTGATGGTCACATTATGCAGTTGAATGATCTGATCATCGTTGATCATGCAAGGCCGAATCACTGTGGGATCCACCTGCCCTAAATACAAGTACTAGCATAAGTACCTGCGTTACCCACGGTTTGAATCTTCATCTTTTAACAACTTACAGGCACTTCGATACCACATGTTCGGTTGTCTTTTGAAGTTGACAATCCTTCATCACTTGTCGCCTAAGAGCTAATGGTGCGCTCTTTGGCTGATCATCCGCATAGTCCATGGATGCATTCGGTCACCTAGCGTACCGACAGTACTTCACATTCTTGTAGACCTTCGATGTAGTTTCAGGCCTAGAAGTAACTTTTAGTAACACTGTTGATGCAAGAAGTTCGTCATCCTAACTGAGAATGGCCACTTACGATTCACAAGACTCGGAGCCTTGTGACTTCCGTCAAGGCCAGGCACAAATTCAGGCAATGGACTACTGCTTCGGCGGCGCAGAAACAGAGGAGACAAGCATTGAATATTGACTGACAGTATGGTTCCAGTGGCAGACTCTCAGTGTGATAAACCCCAGACGACAGAGGTAGAGCTTCAGGCGCCAAGGCTTACAGAAGCTATTTGCTACCTTCCAAGATCATGTCGTAGGGGGCCGCTCAGAGACATATGGGACCAGCTATCGTTCAGAGTTACGGGTGTAGAGATGCTTGCCATTGGGGCAAATTCGGTCGTCGTTGGCGATGGCGCATTGAGCGCTGGTACGATCGTGGGACTTGATGACAAATACTATACAGCTACTCTTGGGCGGCTCACACAATGTGGTGAAGACTCCAGAAATTACAGTACGCCCACCTCAAGATCCCTAATGGCCCCCTCGACGACGTGAGTACATTGATATACTTATGTTTCACCTCAGAATGCTGATGGAATTACCAGCGTCCCAAGTGCTTCGGTTAGTGCTACGTCGTACCTCTGTTTATGAGGCTAGATTTTCAACATTCGTTCATCTGCAGGCCATCGAGGTCCCGGAGACTCTCCTCAAGAAACGAAAGCAAAACGAAAAGGCACGCGAAGAACGTCTTCTAGCTGCCACCGCTGCTCGAAAGGTGAGCTAACTCTCCATAGCCAGAACGAGTTTTCTACAATGATGCATACGATTACATCGATAATTGGCTAGTGTAACAATGTTGCCATTTAATTAACCATCTTTCGGGACTGATTCTCTTTCTTGTTGGCCTTCTATCTAGTTTTATTTTTCTAACTTTATTCTCAGGCAGCCAAGGCCCAGCGCAAAGTCGTCTTCAAGAGAGCCGAGACATATGTGAAGGAGTACCTAGCTCACGAGAAGGAGGAGATTCGGTTGAAGCGCGCGGCACGCTCATCAGGCGACTTCTACGTTCCCGCCCAACCGAAGGTTTATTTCGTCATCCGTATCCGTGGGTGTGTACTACTAAGCTCGCTCCATCATCCCTATGGCTAACCTTTTACCAGTATCAATGAGATCGCACCCAAACCAAGAAAGATCTTGCAACTCCTCCGCCTTCTCCAGATCAACAACGGCGTCTTTGTGAAAGTTACCAGGGCTACACAGCAGATGCTTCGACTAGTCGAGCCATACATCACATACGGGTTCGCATGCAACTTCCTCTTTCTTTTTGAACGTTCAAATAACCGATAACAGTGAACCCAATCTCAAGTCTGTGCGCGAGTTGATCTACAAGAGAGGTTACGGTAAAGTCGACAAGCAGAGAATCCCCCTTGCCAACAACGCCGTCATCGAAGGAGCTCTCGGCAAATATGATATCCTCTCAGTGGAAGACCTTGTCCACGAAATCATCACCGCTGGCCCTAACTTCAAGCAGGTTCGTTCGGGACACTAGGTCTTCTTGGCGTCTTCTAACCTCTATGTCAGGCCTCGAACTTCCTCTGGCCCTTCAAGCTCTCCAATCCCACTGGTGGATGGCGGACACGTAAGTTCAAGCACTATGTGCAGGGAGGTGATTTCGGAGATCGGGAGACAAACATCAACAAGCTCATCCGCCAAATGAACTAAATCCAGTCTCCCTTTCCCCTCCTTTCTCTCATATGGGTTGAGATGCACCAGTTGGGCATAGCCAGGCCAGAGGTCTCGATGTTCATGCGATATGCTGCTTTCGCCGTTTCCTTATCTATGCCTGTATGCTTGATACCGAATAAAAGACTATGCAGCATGATATGTAATCCCCAAGGAAATGTGCGATGTGATCGTGGTCTTTTGGGGTGGTTCCCGTCCCACTTGGCCACGCGTATGAGAGAGTTGGTTATTGGCATGGTCTGTTCAATCTGTGCATCCGGGGCAGACATCAAGCGATGAACGTTGCCTTGTCGCTGGATGATTCGTGTTCCAGCTACATAGTACTTGTCCCGTGTTGCCATTTCTACGAAGGCACCGTTAATATTTATATGTGGTGAACTTATCGTCGCGCTCTCATTCGACGCCTTCATCACAACTTGCATCAACGTATAACCTTTGCATTAGCAACGTTGCCCGGGGAGTACTGATTCAACACATACGGAGTGTAAAAAAGGCGTATCTACACTTGCCGAGGCAATCGGCCCTATTGGGGCGTTTATTTAAATAGGTCGCTCTTCTTCCCTGGTGGATTCCCGTCCATATTCACCCTTCCCCTCTTCTTCCCATTCACCTTTCATCAGTACATGGCCGAGTCCCACCAAATTTTGTCTCAACTCCTCACTGCCAACGAGCAATGGGCCCAAGATGTTGATCATGCAGAGCCAGAATTCTTCAAGCAATGTGCTGCTGGGCAGTCTCCAACGGTACGGAGTTTGATGGGCCATTGTTAAATCATAAATCTCACACCCAAAATCCATAGGTGCTTTGGATAGGGTGCGCTGATTCCAGAGTACCAGAATCAGTTGTAACAGGGGCCCGCCCAGGAGAGATTTTCGTGCATAGGAATATTGCAAAGTCAGTAAAATTCACGATCGTTATCGGGATGCCAGTGCTGACCACAGACACCTCCAGTCAATTTCATCCAGACGACGACAGTGCTCAAGCCGTCCTCACCTATGCCGTAGATCATCTTGGAGTTGAACACGGTGCATTTTCTCTTACCTCGCTATCATAAACTACATCCCAACCGTTTTCTTCGTTCTCTTCCCCCCGTACATTTAGTTGTTGTTGTGGGTCACACAGAATGTGGCGGAGCGGCTGCGTGCTTCCAAGCTGCATGCGCCGTCGGTACAAGGCCCGGACCCGTCATCACTGTCCCGACTTCCCCTCCTGACGCGGCCATCAACAAATGGCTTGCGCCCATGACTTCTCTGGCCGCATCACTCCATCTATCCACCGCACCAGCCTCGGAAGCAGTTCCTATTTTGGTTGAGGAGAACGTCAAGATGCAGGTAAAGAACCTTTCCAAGGCATCGACTATCACAGCCGCATGGGCCAACAAAAGTCCGAAAGGCAAAGAAGTATGGGTTCATGGCTGGGTCTATGACATTGCCGCTGGCAAATTACGGGATTTGGGAATATCTCTCGGACCTCCCAAGCGGGCGTAAGGCTTTCTCCCACTGTGCACAGACAGTTTCAAATTGCCACCCAATGTACCGGAATTAGAGATTTTATGACATGTGTTCCCTTGTGTATGCCATTTTATGTGACGGTTCGCGGATGGGATCAGACATGCAGTTCAGAAGTGCAGCCAACTGCGTTTGTCTCCTTTGAGAAATTACGCGACCACGCGGATTCTCAAAGTCAACGACGATGACTGACGCCGAACATCCTCTCAAAGCCACGGATCGTTTGCTAGTGCAGTTGGCATCCTACAACACCAATCTTCAAGGGTTGCGAGGGCTTCCACAAGATCTAGTCGACTGGTTATCTCCAACTCTGCAGGTGTCTAGCTTTCTTTCTCGAGAGAAACGAGCGCCCGATATCGTTGCTGTTGGATTTCAAGAACTCCTCCCCTTGCACCTTGGGCGTACGTCTGCCTACCTCTTGATACCGACTACTGAAGTATTGACTTCCATAAAGTTTCTGGCTTCTCTAAAGGCGTGATCAACGACAGAGATGCCCATATTTTGTCACAGATACAGGAACATGCTCCGAACGGGGAAAGGTACTCCTTGGTCGCGAAAATAGTGAACGTTGGCGTTGCTCTTCTTGTTTACGCACTCGACAACGGTGTGGCGCGTTCCATATGCGACGTTGAGACCGAATGGTCAAGCTGTGGTCCGCTGTTCATGGGGAACAAAGGAGCTGTGGGGATACGTTTTCGCATACCATCCAGCGACGGTGGGCTAGGCGAAGTGTTTACGTGAGTTCATCCAATCATCTCCCCATCCTTGAGTACTGACGGGGTTCCCAGGTTTGTCTGTGCACACCTTACTGCCCACGAGCCGAGACTTGCTGAGAGAATCGCGGATTACAACCACATAGTCTCGACATTACTCTTCTCCCCTCTCCCCTCTTCGACGCAGAGGTCCACCATCTATGACTCCTCCCATCTTTTCTACCTGGGTGACCTAAATTTCAGGCTGTCACTCCCTCCAGCCCATTCGCTATCCGGGCCCCAAAATAGGAAGAACTTGGTTGCCGCTTTAGACCAGGAAAATACGCGTGAGGATCTAAAGGAATATGACCAGTTATTGGTGGAACAACGGAAGGGGACCGTTTTCGTCGGGCTGAAGGAAGGAGCTTTCTGGAAGTTTAAACCCAGTTACAAGTACGAGCTCGGCGAAATTGACAAATACGCGTGCGAGGAGTCCTCAAATATAAATGCATTGAATACTCACATACTCCTTTGTCGACAGCCTAGGACGGATGCCGTCATGGACAGATAGGATCCTATACGCCACTCATACCGACTTACTGGACAGCCCAGAGACATCGAATATCACAAACGTCCTCTACACTTCCGTCCCGGCGTATACTACTTCAGATCACGTAGGTCCATCTGTCTTCATCTTGCCCGTTTTCTTACTTCAGTCATTCTCGCGAAGAAACCTATCATTTCGTTACTTCTTCTACCTTCACCAGTCAAGACGAATGATGTGTCTGTCCCCGTCATAGCACTCCCCTCGGGTTACAAACCAACCCCAGATCCCAATGCCTTGTTGAAGAAAATCGTTGGCCGTACCCTTGATCGCGCCATCGGGCTCATTTGGTGGCTGTTCACAGTCATTGGTGCTGGGTCATTCGGGGTCGGGATATTCAACCTTATCCTAGGGATTGGCGCCTGGAAATGGTGGCGTTCGGCGCCCAAGCCTTCAACTTCGAGCCCATCCTAGTTGGATTGTTCCAGTGTTGTATTCTTCGTATTTATTCTGGACATTGATTCTTCATTTGTAAACGTACGTGATTCATATCCAGCGAGCCCTACTGCAACCGTGGAAGAGTGTCTCTAGTCGTTTCAGCCTCCAATGTTGTCTTGTGTGAAACATCAGTTGAGTGCAATGCATGGGAAATAAGAACCGTGGCATCGCCCTCCGAAGTCCGAGTCGGCCAACAATAGGCCATGCGTGGACACACAACTGAGGCTGTTGCATAAATGTTCCATTCTTCCCTCAACGCTGCGACCATCCCCCCATCCAGACATGAAGCTTTCGCGCACGATTCGACTTCTTCTAAGTTATGGCCTGGATTGGTGAGTAACCTGTTGATAAATGTCTCGATTTGTCCTGACGCGTTGTGCAGGGTCCTTGGCATAGTGCTCGCGTGGGTATCCCGCAGTTGTGCATTGGACGGGACCCTCACGATTTTGTGCATCCCAGGATATTCTTCAACTTCTACCTTGACAAGTTCCAACACTTCAATCGTTTCGATATCAATGATACTGATATCCAATATCCCTTCGAAGGGAACGAAGTTGTGCCAGTGAGTACCTTCTGAATATTTCGTTGGTCGAGATCACTGAAAAATGCGGATTTGAACAGACCATTCTACTTGGTGTGGTCATTCTGTCGGGCTACGTGATCATGGTCATAGGCAATCTCGTCTTCTTGAGGTCGTGGTGGGACCTCCATCACAGCATGCTTGGAGGTGAGTGAAACTACTCGTCTCAGAAAGCTGTCGCCCTCATTGTTGCCGCGCAGTTTCCGTTGCCCTATTCTTCACGGGCTCCATCACGCAGGCGGTCCGTATAACAGTTGGCAGACCTAGACCCGGTGAGTGACCTCGACTGATTCGTCCACAGCAGAATCCTAAGATCATAGTAGACTTCATATCAAGGTGCATGCCCCGAGAGGGGACGGAAAACGCAAAGCCGTTCGGGTTAGTCGACATAAGTGTCTGTACGGCAGACACTACCTCGCTCTTCTTCAAAGAGGGTGCCCGTAGCTTCTTTAGCGGACATGCTAGTCTTACGGCCGCGTCATTGGGCTTTGCATCTCTGTATCTCGCTGGAAAGCTACACTTATTCAACAAGAAGGGATACACTGTGAGTAGTGCATTGCAATTGCCTTGTGCTCGCTCACAAAACTCCGCAGACCAAAGTCTGGCTTGTCTTCACACCTCTGTTTGGTTCAATGTTCGTCTCGATTACTCGATTGATGGACCATCGTCGTAAGTCGCCCATTACCTGGTTCTGTGCGCAATTGAACGGCTTGCACAGACCACTGGGAAGACGTTACAATCGGAATGCTTGTTGGCCTATTATTTGCCTATATTTTTTATAGACAATTCTATCCATCACTCGAGGATCCAGAATCCCATACACCCTTCCCTCCAAGAATACCCTTTGAACCCACGACCCGCGAGCCTGCAAGGCGACAGGACAATCGCGTCTGGAAGCGAGTGCCAGACGACGAGGGAGAACAAATAATGCTGGTAGAGCCTTGGAGACCCACGTCCGACCTTGAAGCAGGTCGACAATCTCCTCATGATACGGCTTACATGGGACGCCCGAGTTGATGTTCTCGTTTTTGATTAGGGTATTCGTGGAGACATTTTTTGTGCATGTAATTTATTGTGGACTATAGTTGCCATGGAGGATTAACGGGAGAATCCTTGTGGTAGTCTTGTTCTTCTCTAGGACAGACGGATATCGCGTAATACAACCGTTGAACTGCACTCACAATGCCTGCGAGACAGAGCTTGATGCGATCAAGTTATTGTGGTCAACAAGGCCACAATATCGACTGCGGCCGCGAGCCTGTTCGTCCCGTGGCAGTACCTCACCCCGTTGAAGGACAACACCAATGAATTTTCGTTCCCCTCGAAGCCACTTTTCTCTGTAGAAACGAAGGTAGCCTGGAGCAGTGGCATATAACGTATGGTCGCGCCCCATCTTCACCTGTGGTATTTGGGCCAATGAGTGGTCTGTCGCTAGCCATGGAAGGCGCCAAACTCACATGAGGACCAGCATGGAAGACCGTACCGCGTTGTCTGACAATGATATTACCAGGTATCACATACTGATCTAAGCCTTGATAAATCAACGGTATACAGGTAGATTAACAATACGCTTGCCTGAAAACTTTTTGAGACCTAGACGTTTACCAGCAGAGCCACCGTGGTTGTGTACGGTACCACCAGCGCGTTTTGTGGCCGTTCGGATGGCACCTAATTGTGGATTGTTGTGAGACAGAGTGGCCGTGTGGTAGCTTTGGCGACACTCACCAAGAAGAGAGAATGGGCTGGTGGTTGCCGTAAAACAATGTTGCAATGAGAACATGTCCAAAGATGACTCAAGTGGACTCCTTGAATTCGCTGTTTGGCTGTGTGGCGTGACTGGAATGTCACACCGGCTAACGCCGACTGTTCGTTATATAGAAACGCCCTCTGCGCCTTGCACCAAATCCTTTATACCTCGACTTCTCCAAAGCATTACTCTTTCCCGTTTATCCTCACAATGGTTCTCCTCGTTACTTCTGACAATGAGCAATTCACCACCGAGCGCGAGATCGTCGAGCGCAGCGTGCTGATCAAGAACATGCTTGAGGGTATGTCTTTCGATGCCTTATCCCAGGGCTGTATCTCATTATCTCGCAGATGTCGGCGAGACTGATCAACCTATCCCTCTGCCCAATGTCTCGTCGAGTGTTTTGAAGAAGGTCAGGATACTTGTAGAGCTCTTCACTCCCTTTGATGACACCGTGTTTCAGGTCCTGGAATACTGCGAGCATCATCGCGGCGAACCCCTTCCTTCAGCCGACAGTGATCAAAGCCAGGACGAGACGCGAAAGCGCTCAACTGATATCAGTGAATGGGACCAAAAGTTCATAAACGTTGACCAGGAGATGCTTTTCGAAATCATCCTTGCTGCGAATTATCTTGATATCAAATCACTCCTGTAAGCGACGCGATCTTTGCTCTCTTTTCTGTCCTCACCACAGCATATATTCTCTGCTCAGCGATGTTGGATGCAAAACCGTAGCGAACATGATCAAAGGTAAAACCCCTGAGGAAATCCGCAAGCTCTTCAATATCGTGAACGACTTCACACCCGAAGAGGAGGTACGCACGGCGCTCTCTTTTCACGTACAGATGCTCAAGTATTCTCCTCCGGTCAGGCTCAAATCAAGAAAGAAAATGTGAGTGCGAAGCAACTACTTTTCGGCGGCGTACTGACGAGGATTGGACAGGAATGGGCTGAGGATCGATGAGTGTCGTTCACGCACGTCTTGCAAGCGTTCTTCGTTCACACTTGTAGTTCATTACTTGTATTCCATAGCAACGTTTATACATCCTCTCGCTCATAAACCTCAGAGACACACTCAATGGACTCGGAAAAGGGGTATATTTGTGCCTCAACCATTTGAATTATCCCATGGGGTGCATGTTTTCCTTGGTCACCAACCACGGTGTGCCCTCATTTCAAACCATCGTCGTCGTCTCTGTGGCGCTGCGGGTTGCATTGATTGTCTACAGTGAATGGCACGACGCGCATTCCGTTGTGAAGTACACGGACATCGACTACCGTGTTTTCAGCGATGCTACTACGTTTCTTCTCCATCCGAGTTACGACAACCATGCGCGCGGTAGATTTGGGCACCTTGTAAACCTGGGAGAGTGAGTGATTCGCCGTATTAATGCTGACCGTGCTCATGGTGCAGTGCAGCCCGTACACGCGAGCGACGTATAGGTACACGCCTCTCCTTGCGCTGCTCCTTGCCCCCAATGAGTGGGTCCACCCTTCATTTGGAAAATATCTATTCGCCGCTTGCGACATCCTGAACGGCCTCATTATCCATCATTTACTGGTATCCGTAATACTTCCACGTCTCCCGGACCAGAAGAATAGGAACAGGGCAGCAGCCCTGTTGACGGCTGCACACCTACTCAATCCCCTCATCTTCACTATCTCCACTCGTGGCTCTTCTGAGTCCATCCTCGCCTCACTTGTCCTGGCAACCTTATACGCAGCATTGAAGGACCGTTGGGACCTAGCAGCTCTTGGTCTCGGCGTCGCAACCCATTGGAAGGTTTACCCGGTTATTTATGGCTTCGGCTGCGTCGCCGCTCTTTCACAAGGGCGTAGCTTGCTTAACCTTCGGGCTGTGAGGTTTACCATTATCAGCGCCGGCACGTTCTTTGCTCTTGGGCTCATTTGCTACCTCATGTGAGTAAACCCCCGTTCCGTCAATCAATTCACTGAGCTTGCACAGATGGGGGAAAACGTTTTTGGATGAGGCCTATCTCTATCACCTTCACCGACTCGACCACCGGCATAACTTCTCGCCCTACTTTTATATGACGTACCTCACTTACCCGTCTAACCATGGGATTTACGATCCTATCCCTCTTTGGAGGGTCCTACTTCGATCTCCCTTGGTCAGCTTTGCACCTCAAATGGCTCTCAGTGTCGGAAGCGGTCTTTTGTTTGGAAAATCCAACGACCTGCCATTTACTTGGTTCTTGCAAACGGCACTGTTCGTCTTATTCAATAAAGTGTGCACATCTCAGGTGAGTAATTGGTGGTGTCTCGCAGAAAGTCGACGCCGACTCAACTCACCTCTAGTACTTCCTGTGGTACCTCATTCTCCTCCCCCTCGTCATACCACACCTCGTCTTAACCAGAAACCAAGCCATCGTTTACATCTCGGTGTGGTTTGGTACCCAGGCACTCTGGTTGTCCGAGGCTTACAGACTGGAGTTCTTGGGCGACGACGTATTTCTCGGACTGTGGGCTCGCAGCCTTATATATGTTCTAGGCAACGGTTGGGTTCTCGCAGGCTTAATGACAGCGTACGCTCGTCGACCCGTCATAGATAATACCTAGAAGCTTGTTATATCGCTCGTGCTACATGGGAGAGTACATCAAAAGCATATCAAAGCAATACCATTAAGCATTAAGCAAGAAGTTTACTATCGATGACCTCCTTCGTGAGCCCCTCTGGTCCATCACGAATCTCAATTACCTTGCTAACATCGGCCTGGAGGAGCATGAGCAAGGTGTAAGTATTGCCTATCACTGCTTACAGTGTTTTGGAAGTTGAGGAGAGCACTGGCGTGGAGCGTAAGGATGCCGATCTCGCTCGATGTGGGCGCCCAGTTAATCAAGACGAGCGGAAATGACTTGCGACCATCTGAGTGGTGCAGCTCGTACGACAACAACACATATCTTGGCGAGTTCTCCGGCAACTCTGATCGATATTAGTATAGACTCAGTGTGGAATGCAGTTAGCACGCACCTTCCGCAAGCTCGTCTATACCGATATTGTCGAACTGTTCAACCTCTTCCATGATTAAATCCTTCTTGTTGATCTTGATGACAAGCGCAGCACTCCCAGCATTTCGACGAGCGAAACGGAATTTCCGTAGAGTGTCCTTGATGGATTGTGGGATGTCTACGGTGTTCGACTGGAATGCGTGTTAAACGTGAAAGCGGCGATGCTGGGACTCAAAACACTTGCCATCTCGTGGATTGCAAGGACGAACCGAGCCTGTGCTTGCAGGTGGTTGTAATAGTTCCTTTGGGATCTAATCTGATAAGATTACCACGCGCAGTCGTTATCACGGCCCCTCGGGTTTGTCATTTCCCTACCATATGGTCATGTCATACTAGGTGGTGGAATCCTGCTTTCCTATAGTGACACAGGCCATGACCCCAGCCTCTTAGAAGTCCTTTCCTCCCCACCACCATCTTGCGAAACGGCTCTGAACAATGCCCCCTTCTGATCCCTCGACTTTTGCTCGACATCGCACCCCGGCATCCGACACGCGTCCTCATGCAACCAGAAACCCGTCTTCCTCTATTCAGCAAGCAGAATCGCTCATTTTGCCAGATGGTCCAGTCAGTGAAGAGGCGGCAGAACTCCTCGACGAATTTGTTCATGGGACTCATACAAGGGACTCTACTTTGACCAATATTGCGGAGAACTACCACCATGACCACAACAATCAACCGTGGTGGAAAACGCCCTCTTCCTGGTGGTACGACGTTCAACGTGCCATTCGAGTTACCCACGATTCATGCTTCCATTGATAGGCTTATCGTGTTGCTGCCATTTGGAGCCTTGGCTTCTACTGCCACCCTTGCACCCCGGATTGAAATACTCACCATCCTAGCGTGCAGCGTTATCAAGCCCGAAATATTCGATGTTGGGAAAAACTCCAGCTCCTTGTCGCCTTTCATCAATCTGGTTCCACTTGTTAACTCCACTGGCCTCGACCACCTTGCAAACCCTGGGTCAGGCATTCCGCAAACGTGTGCCCAAGATCCCGATGTCCAGGCAGCAGTTGCCCAACTAAGTGCAGGTGACCTCGAGACAACTAATTTAATTGCTGCTTGATGCTAAACTACTCCTCGCAGTGCTGACAGCGACCATGGGTGTCCTTAGTTGTCTAACAACTGCCTGGTGGGGCTCGGTACGCCTTTCACTGCGACGGCGCGAACTTTACCAACACAATATTAGCTCTCTGACCGTTATGGTCGTACACGCGTGATGGGCATTTCCCTCTTGGGCTTACTGATGAATGATCTCAATTTCATTTTTGTTACGCGTTTCTTCCGCTATGCTCCCGGCGGGTACTGGTTCCTCCTTGTTGGACCCATCATCGAAGGCTCCGTGGGTGGTACGGGTCTATCAGTCTTATTTCCTCGAACATGGTCATAATAATATCATATCCTCGTATAGGCTTGGCAAGCTCCATAGCTGCAATGCATGCATACGTTGCCGACACTACGACGTCACACGGCCGGTGAGACGATTCCCTCGATATCCATGCTCAACTCATTTCGCTCTAGATCTCGCATGCTTTCTCTATCCTTGGGTCTCATGTTCACTGGGGTGGCATTGGGACCAGCGTTAGGAAGTTTACTCATCCGTGCGACGCATCAAACCCTCTCGGTCTTTTACGCCGCCACCGCCGCGCATCTGATTTATGCCTCAGTGGTTTGGTTTATCGTCCCGGAATCCTTGACGAAGCATCAAATGCATGAGTTCCAAGCCAAGCATATCGAAAACGAAACGATTTTCCGCGATAGGGATAGATCCACTAATTCACTGGCCACGGAAGCCATTATACAGCTTCGCAACCTGTTCCGGTTCTTACGCCCCCTTGCTATATTTTTCCCAACGATGGTGGAGACGAAGCGGGGCCCACGTCGGGATTGGAGCTTAGCGTTAGTGGCTGCGGCGTATGGCTTCACCATCTCCATCATGGTGCGTTTCTTGGGAAACGTAATCGTTGTTGTTTGATACTGATAGGAACTTCCATCAGGGATCCTACGTATACAAATTCCAGTACGCAGCATCCGCCTTTGGCTGGTCTGCCGAGACGGTACCGTTATTCTTCCGTCTGGATCTTACATTTCTCTCACATCACTCATTAAAGATTGGCTACTGGATTAGCCTTGTTGGCGCAGTACGCGCAGCGTTCCTGGCCCTTATCCTCCCTGGTAAGGCCTTCGTAATATTCGACGCATGACCCACAATTGAGTCTGTTGTTAGTCGTTATTCAGTTTTTGAAACCCAAGGCCACGCCGGCGACTGTGGAGGCCGAGCCCCTACTTTCTTCGACTTCAGAGGCCAGCGGATCGTCCTCGAGACCTTCTCCGACACCCTCGCCCCGCTCTCTACTTGAAATCCACTCCCCTTCCTTTGACCTCGGTCTTGCTCGAGCCTCACTTCTTGTCGAAATATTTGCTTATTCATTTATGGCAATGGCACAAACCCCCTTGCCGTTCACCATCTTTGCAATGGTTGGCTCGTTTGGAGCTGGATTTTCCCCCGCTATACAGAGTGCTGCCATCGAACTCTATGTACGAAGAGGTGGTCGGGAAAATGGCAAATTGTATGGGGCTTTAAGTGTGGTCCAAGCACTTTCGTACGTTGATACACCTCAGTTGGTCATTTCCCTACTCATGGCTATCCATTGTCCGCAGTTCTCAGATCCTTGGGCCCGCCATTTTTGGTTTTACCTACGTGCGAACGGTCGCGACGTATCCTCGTGCCATATTTTTCTTGTCTGTAGCCGCTGTATTCAGCGCCTTCGTTCTGCTAGGTTTCGTCAGAATTCCTAAACATGTGCGTATCGACGAAGAAGATGCAGTGCCCTTCGAGCCTTCAAGCATGTCTAGAGATGCCACTCTAATAGGCGGAGACGGCGGAGAAGGGGACGGACAATACCCCAAGAAACCATGATATATCAATGCCGTTTATCGGTATTCTGTCGACATTTATACTATGCAGTCCGCTCTTTTCCTTATACCTTAGGATGTTCTTAGTTAGAGTTTATTTGTAAATCTCGGTCTACAGTGCAGAACTAGAGGACGGCGAGCATGAGGTTCTCCAAGAGCGTATGTTGCAATGCAACCGGCGTCATAGCCTCCTAGTCAGCATCTGCAATATTCCTTCCCACCACAATGTCAGAGTTCGCACTCACCATCACCCCTCTCGATCTAGGGAGTAAGTAGGACCCCTGGCTTGAGTGCTTGGCATGGAACTAAAGTGGTAGTGACCTAGGCATTCCCTCCGAAGATGCGATCCTGCAGGCTGCACAGAGGATCCTGGATTCTGTGCAATCGTGGCATGTGGGAAAGGCGATCCGCGGGGTCAAGACCTTCAATCGCCCAAAGCAAGCTGGGGATGGCGCTCCGTGGCATGCTAGACGCAGCGAACATGCTGCCGAAGAAGCTACATTCGATGAATTGTGGTCCAAGCTCGCGGTCAATAAAGCTGAGAACGAGAAAGAGTGCGTCGTGCACTCCCATGTGTCTGTCCAATCGTACCTTACAGCAAGCTGTTCAGATTTATACCAGAGGTCAAGAAAGTGACACTAATCAAACAAATCTCGCCCACTCAATCAGTGTGGACACTGTACTACACGTTCCCCCCGCCGGTCTCCCCTCGGGTATTCACCGTTCTGCAGGTCGTCCACCTAGAGGAGACGTCCCCACGATCCGGGTAAGTTGTTTCCCCGACTCAATAGCTTCGATTCCGGAATTGACAATGGCTCGCAGAACGATCGTGTCTATACCAATAGACTTAAGCTCTGATCAAGAATTGGCGAAACTCGAAGAGAAAGGCGTGAGGGGTCGGTATACAAGTGCCGAGCGTATCCGAGAACTGGAAGACGGAAAGACGGAGTGGCTCATGGCGACATCTAGCACACCAGGCGGGTCGATCCCTACGTTTATCGTTGAACGCTCTGTCGCAAGCTCTATAGCACAGGTACAGTTGCACATTTTACACCAGAAATGACCACACTCTTATTGTATTCACATAGGACGTACCCCATTTTCTGAAATGGTTTCAAAGTCTACCGAAGGCAGCAGAAGTGCAAAGCAGTATTAACACATGATAACATGATGGAAGAAGACACAGGTCGTGGTCTGTCTATGCTAGCTCGAGATACCGCTCGACTATGTTCGCCATTAGCCGCTATACAATTGAAATTGTTATGAAATATCCCACCTTCCCAATCTGTTACAGCTTCGTTCCAGAGCTTTACTTCGTGTTCCCGAGTGCCGCCGTAATGATCGACGAAGTCGCGTCCAAACACTTCGCGAGCCTTGCTTCCTAATGCCATAAATCTCTGCGTTGCAGTTTCCAGAGAAGTTGGGAGCATTTCGATCTAGACTCTTATGAATTGTACCCAAAGCGAAAGGTTACAAGTAAGCGGTGCTGACCTGCCCTAACTCTTTGTCTTCGGGAGTCAGTTGTGACATAGGAGGTGTTCTCAGGGGTAACTCCTTCTCAATGCCGCGAAGGCCTAAGGCAAAGATAGCGCTTAAAGCAAAGTACGGGTTCATGTCCGCGCCAGGAACGCGAACTTCAAACCGGGTAGCAGATGGTGGCGCTGAGGGAGGAGAGATTATACGGACTGAGGCGGCGCGAGAATCGTATCCATAGGTTATGGCATTGGGAGCCCAGAAGGCCTCGCCGCCGACCAATCTCTTGTAACCGTTAATTGTGGGTACCAACTGTGAGGGAGCGTTAGACTCTGATACAGCTGAGCAGGACCAAAATCTTACCATGGGCATCACTGCAGGATACAATCAATCACTGAAGCGGATACTGATTAAGTCCTGAACATACCATCTGCTATTCCATCCAGTATTCCCGCTAGGAACCACTCAGCTTGTTGGCTAACGAATCTCGTATCTTCGAATGCAGCGTCGCTTCGACCTTCTTTACGCTCTGATTCGGCAACAGCGAAAATGTTGCGACCGCTCTTGTCCCGTAGGGAGACATGTACATGCCTAATCGGAGACTTCAGATTCGAGTACCACTGAATCCAAAGGAATCGAACGGACCCACTGCACCCCGGAAGCTTTCCCCATGGTTTGGCCATGAAGCTCGGGATAATCCCGTGCTTCATACCAATACTCTTGGCAGTGTACTTGAACAAGATAGCCGAATCGGCCATCTGGAGAGCAGAAGTGTACGCCAGTGCAGTTTCGAGGACACCTGGACCAGTTTCGGTATCTGCCAGCATTTGATTAGTCCGACACGGGGAGCAACCAAAGACAGCGGGCCCCGTACGATGTCCCTCAATAGCGACGCCGAACTCTGAGCTAGCGTCAAAGAGTTCGTGAAAGTAATCATTGTTGAGCTGTGTTCTGAGAAGGGAATAACCGTGCACTACATGTTGTCAGATAAGAGGTTACATGGGGCAAACGAAAATGCTCACTTCCTGGTGTCAATGGCTGCAGGTCCTTAAACTGCTTCTCGGCCGCACTAGCAGGAGTTTCTACCTGACATCCGATTTGTCTGTGCATCGAATGATGGACCACAACACACCTTTGAAGTTGAAATACTACTAGAAACTTGATCAAAAACATTTATGTGCAGCAACATCATACGTACCTCGTATTCTACGCCAGCGTAACAATGCAGACCCGATTCGCCTGCCTTCTTGGTGATGCTGCTGAGCATACCTCTCGGATCAGCACTGATGGGCGCTTTGGTGTCTGGGTCAAGGAAGTAGACCAGGAAGAAGGGAACGTTCTTCTCCCAAGGTATACGGCGATAAGTACTGAGATCGATGTACGCCATGACATCCCTGTATCCGTTCGCCCTGTTCGATATCAAAAGCTCGCGGGAGTAGACCGTGTCATGGATATCCCAGCCGCTGCAGAAGTGAGTCAGGCAACGTCCATCGTGAAAAGCCCATGTCTACCTACAAAATAACGCTGCAAAAGCCAAAGCCATCGGATGATGCAGCGCTCAGGAATTTCTCCTTCGACTAGTAGCGAAGGGTTCACATTTGCTTGCGATACGCGGCTATGGGTACATACCATAAACTTTCCACGAAGTACGCCATCAACTGAGAAGGCATCGTTTATTTTCTCCGCCACAATTTTAGCCAATAGTCTTACCGTCGACACCTGCAAAAGTATGGTTGGTCATTCTGGTCTGAAACCGAGGACATGCTCCCAAACACTACTGACCAGCAACCTTGACCTTGATGTCGTCCTCGAGTAATTTGCTCAGTTCATCGAAATTCTTGGGGGCGGGGGAGGAGGCCATGAGCGGCACTATCAGAGTTGATTGATTGCATGACGTCGAGGATCGCCTCAAGATAAACTGTGATCGAACTTTCACATGGGCGCTTCTTTCTCAACAGCCACCACTCATGCACGAGTCTGAGTTGCCAACCTCATGGCCATTTTCTTATGAACGGGGCTTGCGATTACCTGACCAGGTAACATGCTTGAATTTGGGTGCAGGTGGACATATCTATGCTGGCTCGAGTGGGCGATGTATTTCACATCTTACTATACGCGAGCTCACAAGGAACAGGTGATGGCTCCGTTCGCGTGTACGACTCGACTTCGCTCAAGGTCGTCGAAGCGATCCAAGGACTGGCAGATGAAGTCGCCTCTATTGTGTGCTGTTCCAGACCGAATCAAGCCGTTGATAACATATTTATCAGTGTCGGTTGCCGAGTATGTCTCGGCGTATGGTGACTGAACTTGAAAGTAAAGCTGATCTGCTGTTATTTATCTGTAGATCATGTCTTTCGGATTTCCATCAGAGTCCCAGAAAATGATACAAAAAACAAGTGATGCCTTGATGAGCATCAATATAGGAGAAGAAGACGACGTCTTGAATGAAGTAAGTGCCTTTCGCCTTCTGTAACTCGGAAGGTCGTTCTACGAGATTAACCAGCTGTCCCTCAGCGGTAACAATGATCGTCTCGCGTTCTGCTGTGACTCAGGAACTGTTGGCATCGTCGACCTCGCATCAAAAGTGGTCTCTGCGATGAAGGCCAAGCATAGTAGTGTGCGTGCTTCTTTCCTCGCCACAAGGACGACCCTTTCAAGCTACAGTGAAGATCTGTGGATGTGTCAAATTCATCCCTAACAGACCGTCAGAATTATTCAGCGCAGGCTATGATCATGCACTATACCACTTCGACTTCTTACAAAGGAAGTTGCTCTCCGTGTATAATATCTGTGAGTTTACGCATCCTCTCAAAGCAACAACATGCTGAGTGTTGTTCTTAGCACCGTCTGCTGCCGCAAGCGGGATGACTTTGTCTCCACCCTTTGTCATGTCGACTGCGATATCATCAACTGGCATGTTTGTCGCAGGTACAGCGGATGGACGCCTCTTGTTGGGTTACGGTGGTGAAAAGGGCTCAGCACATGCTCGAAGCAAACGAAGCAAAAAGTGGGACGGCCTAAAAGCTGACTATATCATTGAACTCAAGCATGCGGAAGGTCCAATCGTGGCAGTGTCAGTGATGTCTTCCCATATTGACTGTATCATTTCCATTCACTGAATGTTCTTTAGGTCTTTCGTTGGGGATTCCTATCTTCTTGCCTGCACATTGATGGGCTCTATTACCCGATTGGACATTCAACGCGACGATAAAGGTGGCGTGAAGTTGGAAACCGAGTGGACCATTGAGACCAAGGATATCGAGAAAGTGAACAGCTTAGCCGTAGTCCCAGATGGGACTCGCATCATTCTGGGAGGACTTGATAAAAAGGGAGGCGGTATCATTGAGATATGGAATAATACCACAATGGTATTGTAGAGAACCATATTTATGACAAAGTCTTTTCATTTGTATCGGGATTTTCCTCCTCTGCTATCTGTGCCTCGAGTTCTTGTATTCGACGCAAACGCTTTTCTCGCCTGTCCTTCAGCATTATCAGATACTTGTCGTCAGGAACCCTGTCTATGCCGAGGCTCGACAGAACACGTTCGAATACCGAAGTATTGTCGTCTACAGGTGCGGCAGCTTTGCTCTGCGATGATTGAGGCCGTGTTATGTACTTGAGTCTCTGCACTCCGATTTCGTTGTAACCATATTGTAGTAGTGCACATACGGTTGCGCCAGCTAAGGCCCCGGACAGAATGCCTTTCGGACCAGCTGGACATTGAAATTGTGACGTTAGAGTGTAATTGTAGACGGGGAGGGGAGAGTTCTACGTACTTTTGAGGGCTCGAAGGCTCCCAGCCGTAAGTGCACCACTGACGGCTGAATCAAGGAGTTTCTGTCTTCGTAGATCGCCCCATGATACGGGCGACTGCTCTGCTATGTCGTTGGACAGTGGCCCGGAGGCTCGTCTCCGCCTTTGATACTCTCTTGTGGATAGAGTTGAAACCAACAACGGGCTTATAGCAAACTCCCGGATACCTTCAGGATACGTCTGAACACGATGGACGCGACGGGGAAGCAGAGAGACTTGCCAAAGAAGGTAAAGGCAGTAAGCCCACTATTCATGGCGGCTGCTCCAGCCAGTATGCCGTAGTTTGGGTGTCGCCGCCATATGCCATTCAGCCCGGTCACGAACGCGCTGATGGCAGCTGGGAGATGGAAAACCTGTTGTTTAACAACCAGATTTTACCGTGAAGCAGATGTCGTACTTGCATGTAACGAGCGTTCCTTGCGCAATGGTCGATACTGCCGTGGGGTCCATGCGGATTGTTCAGTGCTGAGAGTGGTGAGTTGCAAACTTTGATGGGCGCTTACTTATATAGTTCCTTGACTTCTGACCACCATCACAATATTCAGTATTTCAACACCATGATTGCGGCGAATCTCTGTATTCTGCCTGTCGAAATCTGGCTTCAGATATTTTCTCTTGCGACTCTAGTTCCTGGAGCCTTGGATACCAAGGACCAAGATGCAATCACCGCCTTTACGAAAGATAACTATGGAATTCTTGCCCAAGCCCACTACCGACGTTCCATCGACATCAAGCACGCCATCAGCCTAGTTTGTCGGACCTGGCATGCGTTGATTTTTCGCAGTCTTCTCGAATACATCGTAATTACCAGCGGACGACAGGTTCTACGCGTTGCCGAGCTTCTGAATGCGAAACCGACATACGGACACAGGACCGCTCGGTTGGAGATTGCTCTAGAAGGCATACACATCTGGGACCGCGAGCATTCACTGGCCATGACTTCAATAATTCGATGCTGCTCCAACGTTTCCGTGTTCTCAACCATCTTCTCTACGACGGACGCGTATTTCCTCTTTTCTTCCGGAATATTATCAGCTTTGGCTACCACTATACACCGCGAAAGGCCCATCCGTCGGTTGGAACTAAGGGCCGATATGCCCATCATCGCAGCCCTCCTTTGCGCTCTGTCGCCCTCTCTGGAGGTTCTCTGGATGCAGCCGTCTCGCCGGGTTTCTACTTGTCTCGTTCCATGCAACTTAGAATTGCCGAAGCTGCATACATGCATTTCATCCTTCCCCGAGAGCAACATCTTCCGCACCGCATATATGCCCTCTATCAATACCTTTCTTACGCAAGACGAACTGGCACGAGACGACGTTCTGAGACGTTGCGGTCAAACGGTCAAGCATATTTCCGCGCAGAGCCTCAAGACTTCCGCGATATCACTGGCACATTGTCCGAATCTGGAGATGCTCTCAGTGAGCTGCTACGACCGTGTATTTTACATTCGGCCACCCTTAGGTCTCATTCACCCGACCGTTTCTACCTTAACACTGGAGCATCCCCACTTTTTTCGACAACTCTGCTACCATCGCGAGGATCTCTCCTTGTTCCCTTTGGCGTGGCTCCAAAGGGCTCTCAGTACGCTTACGTCTGGAGAAGTATTTCCCTCTTTGCGCCGCCTTCGTTTCGTTCTCCCTCCCTCGTTGGCAAGCATGTGCTGGGACTATGGTCCCGGGTTCAAGGCGACACTTTCCATCTGGGAGGATTGGATGGACTCTTGCAGAGATAGAGGAATTCGTGTCGAGACTGCGGAAGGCTCAGACGGCATGTTCGCTAATGCATGGACCCCATTAACGACAAAGATTGTGTTAGTTCACCTACGCATATGCGCTAGCCCTAGTCATTCGTAGATGTCAACTACTCGTATTATGTTAAAAGTGCATATAAATGTACATGTTACATGTTATCTCTCAAGAAACTGAGGGTCCCCAAAGACGATGAAATGAGTTCAAGTACTCGTCCACTCTCTTTTTGTTGTATCACCTTGAGTTTTTCCAACTCGCTGTGGAGCTCTGAATTGGCTATCAGAACGTCTGAGTGTATGTGGAGAAAGACGCTCAGGAATGTCTGTGTGGCCTCGAAGTCCCGATGGGATAACAACCGCTGCTTGAGCGCATTGAGGAATACGCGGATCGCTGGAATCGTGACGAGGGATCGCAACTCAAGGTCAATCGCTGCAGGGCTGAGCGTTTTCACATAATTGAAGAATGACTCATCTGGGAAATTATCAGACGCATCACAGCGGAAAGGTGAGGGGCACTTACAGTCGCCATCCTCCTTTTCACGAGTCAGCTTCTTGTAGAAGTGACTCTCAAGGTGTGCGGTGCTCTTTTCGAGGCGCCGAGTTTTTTCTGTTTGTTGCTCATCGGTGGTCTTATCTTCTACAGCAAACCGTGGCTCAACGCCAGGAAGGGTGGGCAGGAAGAATGGCGCCTGCTCCGGGGCCTTTGGTGGCTCTTTTGGTTTGTTCCTTTGCTGCAACGTATTCTTTAGTATTGGCGGGGCGGAGCAAAGACATAGATGACCAACCTGTATCACCTCCAGATTGAGAAGGGTTTGCCACCGCGAACGAGGAAGTAGTGTAAGCGTAATCAAGTCGCCGTCGAGTTGAGTAGGCGTAGCGAAAGGATCGATCGGTTTGTCCTCTGTGGTCAACGCCGATAGTGCATCTAGGACTAGCCAGGTAATGGTGTCAGTTCGCTAATCAAATCTTATAGTTTCAATATTAACCTTCATCGTCTTCAGCGGTACCATGCATAGTCGGCAGCGAGGCGTCTGAGATATCTACCTCCTGGATGCTTTTGAGGGCCACATCGCCATACTGCGCGCGATTCGCCCTGTACAACCGTCAAAATATTGCGAAGGACAGAAGGACTCGGTACGCACCATAGGTAGACCCCAACGCTATCAATATGTGATGTCGCCAGGAAGTCATTGGTTGGCGAGAACGCCAGACTTGTTGCTACGCTTGAAGTACGGAAGGCATCAATTAGACACCCAGATGGAAGGTCGAATGTCCGAATGACGGAATCAAGAGAAGTGGCGACTAGCCAGCGCGAGTCGGGGGAGAAGGCCTGGACAGAATCACTATCCGAGATCTCTGATGATAGATGGAGAACATACAAGGTCAAGAATTCGCGACTTGAATCCGCTGAGTTCTCTGACTATGCGGCGTGTTTCTATGTCGATGACACGAATGACCATGTCGTCACATACAACGGCCAGCAAACCACTATCTCGATGCAAAGAGATCGAGGATACCGCAGAGGGTAGTATCAAAGTATGTTCCAGTTTAGCTAAGTGAAAGTCGAAGAACTAGTATGAATTGATTTAGTTTAGTTGGAATTATGAGAAAATAGGACTCACATTGACGGTACCATCCAGCGTACTGGCAAGTACCAACTGATTAAGGGCATCTGTCGCCAAACCAGTGATAGCTCTAGGAACAACCTTCTTTTGAGCGCTAGAGGCAGGTAATCTGCTTATCACTTCAGGAGGACAAGGCCCGACGGTAAACGACCTTCGAAGGATACCGGACTGCATGTTCCACATCGATATACCACCAGTGGAAGAGCCAACAAGACCGAAGTTGCCGCAAGCTGTAACACAGACACTCTAAATGAGACACGTTAATACGTTGGCGCGAAGTTGAGCATCTCAGTATACCTTGACGGAAGCATCTACAGGTTCTTTCTCTTTCCTTTTCATTTTAACGCCGTCTTGAGCTTTAAAGGTGTGTTTGCCAGTTCGCTTCGATGGCAAGGTCCAGGTTCTGGCGAAGGGGTCTTCAGAGTGAGCAGTTATAACGTCGTCCCAATCCTTCGCTCGCGTGGATGAATGTGATATCGCTGTGACGGGGGGAAATTTCAGTGATGAGAGCGGTGTTGATCTTGATGCAGCCTTCTTAGCCAAGGACCCTAGGACATAGTCAGTAGAAGTATGAGAGTCATTGGGTGAAGCTACCTTGGGACAGCTCGAAAGACCGAGAGTCACGAACAACCGAGGTACACCGTAAGCTGCGATCGCCAGAAGCTGTGAGGAGCTGCTTTCCATCGTCACCATAATAACGAATGAGGTGCGGAGGAGCACGGTGGCCGGCGCGATATTTCAATACGCGGGGTGCAGCATCGGGAGAGTCGAATAACCATTGCTGCTCTGCGTTAGTAAACTAAAGGAATACTGGCTTCCAAGATCACACCTTGACACTATTATCCTCGCTGGAGGTGACCAAGACAGGTTGTCCCGGGATCCATTCAACAGAGTTGATAGCAGCCTCGTGGGCACCCCGAATCATATGGAGGAGGGTGCCACCCGCATTCAAATCCCATACAGCGAGGTGGCCCGCAGAAGAGGCGGATACAAGAATAGGCTGTCCGTCTACAACGTTGTTGTGAAAAAATAAGTAACGAAGTTCAGACGCTTGACGTACCGCTTCGGAAGCCGAGAGCAGTGACCTGCCCTCCTTCCATAAATATTCGAATAAGGCGTTCATCGGCGCGGACATCATAGACAGATATCTCTCCGGACGAGAAGCCAATTCCAACGACATCAATAGCTGGAGATTGGGTAAGAGCAGTTATAGATGTAGTGCCGCCCGTCGTTGGACTAGAACAGAGCTTGGATGAAGAAAATTTATAGATGCAAGTCCTGAATGCTGAGTGAGCCGCTAATCAGAGTGAATCAGGTTGGTCGTCAATTACTGTGTGCGTGTGTTCCATAATTGTATTGTTCCTTGGCGACTGGAGACAAGGATCTTGTTGATGTAGGTCGCAGGGTGCAGAATTCCAGAGGCTGAGAAATCCGACTCGAAGCGGATTTCAGATTCAAGTTCTGATATAATCCATCAAACTTCACGCAAGGACAGAACAGCCATGAAACAAACCTCCACTTGTGCTGTTCCATATCATCATCCTGGAACCATCTTCCCACAATGATATGACTTGAGGGCCAAATATTATGGTGAAGGATAGAGGAGTGTCGAGGGGATTAGTAAGTCTTTGAACCTTCGGTGAAACTTAGTAAATGCCTCATGCACGACGGACGAACGAACGAACCTCTTTCCCTCGAAGGTATTTTATGACAACCTGTCCTGATGTAGCCCATATAAAGTCCCCTTCCATCGTAAGGCTGGAGATTGGCGCAGGAGCCTCCGGGCCTGTATATAGATGTTAGCATTCGATTCTTCTATCCAACTAACATAACACCACTTACTTACCAACGAATAGCAAAGTCATCTTTCCACCCTCCCAAAGAGCCCAAGATTTATTCAAGCACGTTAAGATATGAACGCGGGGGCCTTCCGTAGCTCCCTTGAAAGATCGAGTCTGGAGAACGCATGGTACATGATTGGTTACAAGACCAAGAGCACGGAATGGCACAAAAAGTCGCGGATCTGCTGGCTGAAGGTCGGGATTGTCATTATGAATCTGACGGGCGCGTTTTCGAGGTGGTGGGCTATCGTCGAGGGCATTAGTTAGTGCCATAACAGTAATGGAGGAGAGCAAAATTTCGCCCGTACTACCGGGCGCTTACGCGGTGCTATATACATTAGCGCCCAGTTATGAACTTCATTCGTTTCCCAGTTGTTGGTGACCACTGGTGGCGCCGGACGTTATCGATTTATCGTTCGTTATCGTCCTCTACGCCACCGATAAACGCTTCGACTTGCCTACCTAAAATTGCACAGTAACGATTGACTACCCTTGGTCTCGCACGTTGCATGATTCCAACCTAAATTTGAATGTTCAACTGTGTCAGTGGAGCCCGTTTGTACTCACCCAAGATGAGTGGAACGCCGCCCGGACTGACGGGCGCCGTTGTCCAGGACTCGGAGTGCTCTCATCACTATCATTTAGCACTCATGGGGCTGTAAGTCTCTTGACATGTCCATCTCCCAGCGCTGATGGATGATTTATATAAAGCAATTCTTAGGATATTGGCCAGCGCGCCCATCTTTCTCTCCGCAAATAACTTGTCTATCCTCCCTCGCTCGAAAGTCTCCGGTTTATAGCATTCCGCTTGCTCAACTACTCGTTAACAATCATGACAGCTGCTCCGGCTTCACCATAGGAACAACGGACTTTGACCTCCCGGCGTACCAACGTCTTGCTGAGACGATGGGCGGCCTACAATGAACCTTGACTGGATTGATATTTCACACATTCGGCAGTTCCACCAAGCTAGACAGGGCGTTGACATCTTGGCGGTGCGCGGTGCAAGTATAAGAAGGAGGGACAGTTCAATCGTCAACTGAACCTCCTTATCTTTTTCTTTCTTCGAGCCCGGTAGCTCACTTTGTGTTTCTTTGGGTCGATTCCTTCCTTTCATTCCACACATCCTTTTTTGATATAATGAAGTTTACTTCCCCTTCTTTTGGTGTCTGCTCCATCCTCCTGGGAGCGAGTGCAGTGAGCGCGTTCGCCCCTGCCCACCCACCATACCTGAATCTTAGGCATCGTTCTGTGTTAATTGCGTAAGTCCTCGAAGCAAGCAACACCACTTGTCCCGCTAACGTGAATTTAGACGAGCGGATGCACCCCCTGCCTGTGCCAGCAAGCTACTCTCGGCCAACTCTACCGCGGCGAACGGTACGAATGTGACCACCCCAGCTCTTGTTGGAACCGCAAACTCGACAGTGAACCCTGGGGCCTTCACCAACAACGATAATTCGACCGGGGTTAACGTCACTGCAGCAACCATCCCATCATCGATCGTCGCATCTGCCTCCTCACCAGCACCCACCACCAATTTCACTGTCACCGACCCCCTTGGCGGTAGTAACGGTACCACCAACTCCACGATTAACCTTACAAAACGTCTCGCTCAGTTCGATTTGCCCGACGTCGCCACCGCGTGGCAGGAGCTCTGTTTGATTAGTGGGGCCGACGTTTTCACACCTACTGGTGCCGATTCACCGTGTGTCAAACTCGCTGGGTTCGATGGAATCAACGCACTGCTTGCAAACGCAGATCCTTGTGACCAACAAGACAACGCCGACGCAATGATCGATTTCGCTAAATCGCCAGGCGTTTCCAACTCGGATGTCCTTGTCAACTTTGCGATCCAGTACCGCAAACATCCTAGGAATGCTCTCAATGTCTTGGGTGTTGTGCCGTCCACGCCTTACTGTCAAAAGCCACCGAGAAACGCGGAACTCAAAGGCATAGTCAACTCTCAACTAGACGGTGTTGATCCCGGCGTATTCGGAGGGCCAAACTCCCCTATGGTTTCCTTTGGAGCTCGTGAGCAGTCTCGACGCATTTTTTCATTCGCATACTTATGACCCGTCTTTTATTAGCTGGAACATGCCCCTTCGGTACCGCCCCCGATGTTGCAACCTGCTCCTGCATTGCTAGCAATGGTACCGATTTAGCTGCGCCAGCAAATTCCACCGCGACATTTGACGAAGGTCCCCTCCCTACTGCCGCCGTCAATTCCACGGCATCATTTGACGAAGGTCCTCTTCCCACCGGCACTGTAGCCGCCAATTCGACAGCATCCTTCGACGAGGGGCCTCTTCCTACCGCCAGCGCTACCGCTAACGCTATAGTCTCCAACTCGACAGCGTCCTTCGACGAAGGACCTCTCCCTACCGGTAGCGACAGCGTCGCGATCGCAGGAGCTACGGCGTCTTTCGACGAAGGGCCCCTTCCTACGTCTGGCTCGGCAACGTCATTTAATGAGGGACCCCTTCCCGCACCCAATGCCAGCGGGGTGGTCGCTGCTGCCACTGCGTCATTTGATGAAGGGCCCCTTCCTACGTCTGGTGCTGGTGCCTTCGATGAAGGTCCATTACCTCAGTGAACTCAGGGTCCTCCTATAACTTGACTACGAAGTTTCTGGTGCTGTATGGACTGCATATGGATTACTGAGATGGGGATATACTACTTGATTTTATCAATATAATTTCTATATAAACCGGTCGTGCGAGGACACCATAATAAAAAGGACATTGTCAATTAGTTGACGTGGCGAAGTCCTTGGATCTGGAGATATGCCGCTCTTGAGTGTTAGAACTGCACGTCGTGTAATACCTTAGAGGCCTTTCTCTGCAGCATCCAAGAAGTAACCAAGGAAATCATTCTAACCCCGAATAACAAGACCAAACATTGACACTGGGCCGGGATGAATTTTGTACCTCATTTACGCTCAACGTACAAACGCCATGGACGGCCCACAGCTCGCGCCAAACCTCTCAGCGTTCCACTTCCCCAACGACGGCGTAGAGCTGGCACTGTGGTCGCTTGCAGCAGCACTCATCGTCCTGGTTGGTTCGTGGACGCCATTACTCCTCCTTTTCAGAAATTTAATGACTCATCATAGTTTTCGTACTCATCAACAGACGAGGTCGGTCTACGAGAGGCAACGCCCTGCTACTAGTAGGGTGCCAGGATGCAGGAAAGACTGCCATTTTGTCTACTGTACGTGTCCAGGGCCAGATGGATTTAAGACCTTCTGAGCTCAACGAATATGCAGTTGGTGTACAAACAGACTCTGCCCACCCATGCCTCGCTTCAAACCAACCAGTCTATTGTAAGCCTATCTCCTCAAGGGAAAAGCATACGCGCTCTCGACGTTCCCGGACACCCACGAGTCAGAGATCAATACAAGGATTTCTTGCCAGACGCAGGCGCGATCGCCTTTGTTATCGATGCTAGCACTATCTCTCGGAACGGGGCAACTGTTGCCGAGTGAGTGATAAAATATAACCTTCTCGTTCACCGACTTGATGCCCTACAGGCATCTGCATAATGTCCTCCATGCCCTAACTTCATTGCCTCCTTCTCAAACTCCCCCCGCACTCCTCATCGTGGCTCACAAAACAGACCTTCTTCAAAGCTCGTCGACAGCTTCTTCGCCGCCTGGCACATTTGCCATTGCCAGAGTCAAAACCATTATTGAGCGAGAGCTTGAGAAGCGTCGGTCTTCGCAATCTAACGGAGTGGGGATAGAGAATCTTGGTGAAGACGGCGAGACTTCAGAGATAGGCGGCTTGGAGTGTGTTGGCAACGGCTCTTTCAGATTCGACGATTGGGAAGGTGGCGACGTGTCCTTTATTGCCACCTCATGCAAGGTTACGAAGCGTAACGAAACCGCCGAGAAGACACTAGATGAAAAAGAGGGTCTTACGCCCCTCTTACAATGGTTAGAGGACACTTTCTGAAGACTAGATGTATATTATCCATCATATATTACCTATCTGCTGGGTACTAGTGTTCAAAACGCTAGCATTCGTTGACGGCGCTAAAGTCCCATTCTCCTGAATCGGTGAGCCAAACACGGACAAGCTGACGGGTGGGTACAAGAAGCAATTTTTTTCGATGATCTTTTCCCTCATCGCAACCTCTTAGACAGTGCCCGTCTACTACGTTTACACGGTAAACGAGGCGATTCGGTTAAGCGTAAACGGACCGGTTGGGTATAAGAACTTGCACACTTAGTTTACATAGTGCTGTGAGTGTCAGACCTTCCCGACATCTACCTATCATAATACACGCAATTGTTCACTTTCTCGTCTTCCTCGTAACCGTGTCAAAATTCAAGCTTCGAGTTGACATAAAACAATGGAATGAGGACAAGAAATGCTATTGTCCTACGCGTCCGTATTATGCAAGATGTACAGATGGGAAGTGACTAGTTCGTGCAAAGTTCGTGCGAGGACAATTTCAAGGAGCGAGTACGTAGAGTTACAAGATCAGAAGTTCACGACATGAACCTCTAGAGGATCTGTGGTGAGTTGATTGACATTATCCTGCCATGGTGGGTTGCGGTCAGTGCGGTCATTGGTCACAGTTGACAGAAAACCCTACGGGAAGTAAAATAAGATGATCTTCCGTTGGCATAATTTTCTTGATTCTGGGTTCAACACAGCTGATAATCCTACCAAAGGGCGACACTCTGAACCTGTCTGCATTGTCGCATCGATTTGGGAACCAAATTTGTGGGTAGGGGTGGTTCTTCGCAGCTAGCTCAGTAAGATCTTGCACCGCAATCTTGGAGAGATACTGTTTGGGCTCGTGATAGGAAGAAACAAGGCGATTCCCAGCAAATGCCAGATCTACCCCGGGCGCCGGGGCCACGGCAAGGCATTGGGAGAACCAGTCATAGTCCTTGCAGTTACCCGAGGTAAACACAGAGGCTTTGAGGATGCAAAGAGCGACTTGAGGGAAATCTAGAGGGCGTTCATCTTGATAGCTGCCGAAGGTGAACTTGATTCCCATCAACTGTGAGGCCGTGTCGTGGTGGAAAGGTGCTGGGACGGGGTGGTAGCTTGAAGGAACAGGAGAGAGACTCTTTACAAAAGATATGCTTGTCGGCTGGCGGGTCTTGTACGCCGGGCCATACCAAGGGAGGAGGAGTTTCTGGCCGCGATTCCGTGCCGAGTGGTACCTGATGTCGTAGAGTCGCAGAATGGGCATGTTGTCTCCGTTACTACCATAACGGAATTCTGCGATAAGTATTTGCCATTCGTTGAGGAAATGGAAGGCCCAAGGGGCCGCTACGTCTTGCTGTGAACGCTTATATTAACTCCGTGTATAATTTCCCCTTCCCCTTCACTTACGATATTAGTCAAGGAACCACTTCGCCAGAGGAAGAATCGCATAGGGGTGCTCGTTGGGAAGCGGCAACTGTGACCTTCCCTTGGAGCTACCAGCACACCGACCGTGTTTCCACAGATCTCCAATTGGGATACGACGAGGCTTCCGTCGACATCACCAAAAGGCATAACATCTTCTAGTTCTGCCTCAGGATGCGGTTGGAAGGTTCTAAGATCCAAGAACCATATACACGTCTCCGGAACCCTGGGGCAACAATCTCGCGGTGAGCGATACCAATACCATTAGTATGAATAAGCGTACTGGCTATCCAAGATGACAAGAAGGTTCTGTGAGGGGTCTATGGCGACGGCCTGAATGACGTGGTGCGTGATAAACTGCCGTTTCCCTATTGGCGGTAATGACCCCAGGCCAGCCCTACGATGAGATGGCAGCTCCCATAAATCCAGGTAGGTAGCGTTATGATACCGAGTAACTTGGTACAGATGACCTCCGGAAGTGCCAAGGAATGAATTACCTGCGGGGGTCTTCTGATTGCCCATGTAGACCGTATGACGACCAGCCAGCGGGAGGGATAAGTGCGAGATAGTCAGTCCACCACTCATCCAAGAATGGAGGTAGTAAGCTAGTCTCTGTGCTAGCTCTCCGTGGGGTGCCCCGGATCGCCCGTCGACTAGCCCGGTTCTTGTAAGTTCCATCGTATACCGGTGTTGGGAAGCGTGAGGTCCATTCATCAGACTATGGGTTCCCTTAGATGCCTGAAAAAAATTGTATGAGACCGAGGCCCTGTGGCGCAAGAAAGAAGACAAACCATAGACCAACGAGCCAAAGACTTGCCGTCGAGATGATCCCCGACCTGGAGGAGAACATCGGCTGGGAGTCTTGCTACTGAGTTTCGAGGATGGTACATTCGAAGTGGATCTGAAAGGTTAGAAATTCTGTAATGACTGGATCTCTGACCAAGGAGCTATATAAACTGAAGGAATAATCTGGATTCGCCATTTTCAAGGTGGTGGCACAAACACACAGACGACGATAGTCACAAAAAACAATAATCACTAGCAACTGGTTACTTCCAGCATACGTTGATGGCAACGACGCCACTGCGCTTTGTGATAATAAGCGTGTCTATACAGCTTGGTATTCTTTGTATTTTTATCGCAGCCTCGAGGAGTGCATCGTAGACGGCCGGACTGGGGATTATGAGGCGACGTAGCGACATTGCATTTGTATCTGGCCAGTCAGTGAAACAATATGGATAGGTTGAAGCTTCTGCCACCACTCGGCGCCCAACGTCGAGATGGACTTGCCATATTTGGAGTGTCACTGCTTCCACGTCACCCCGTCACGTTGTTCTGTTAGGCTGCTCATTCTCCTCTCACAAGCGCATTTTCACTCTCCACCACACGACCATGTTCATTCTCAACTGGTTCTGGGACGTCCTTGCTCAGCTCGGTGAGTACTCTTTGTCGGGACTCCATGCGTTGTTTGTCTTATTCTGCCTGTAGGCCTGCTTCACAAGAACGCCAAAATCCTGTTCTTAGGCTTGGATAATGCCGGAAAGACAGTGAGTTCTCGCCGCTGCCTTGCACATGCCGCACATTTTAACAATTATTGGACAGACTCTGCTTCATATGTTGAAAAATGACAGGCTCGCCACTTTGCAGCCCACTCTCCATCCCAGTAGGTCATCATCCTCTGCTCAGTCATTTGCCAAAGATAATGACAATACCTCCTAGCATCGGAGGAACTTGCCATTGGAAATGTCAAGTTCACCACGTATGACCTCGGTGGACATCAACAAGGTGAGCCTTCTCGTCGCTGCGCATTCCATGTCATCTCATACAGCCGTAGCTCGACGCCTGTGGCGTGATTACTTCCCGGAGGTCGACGGGATAGTCTTCCTCGTCGATAGCGCTGACTTCGAACGATTTGCGGAGTCGAAAGCCGAACTCGACGCTCTCCTTTCGATTGAAGAGCTCTCTAAAGTGCCGTTTTTAATTCTTGGCAACAAGATTGATGCACCTGGCGCTGTCAGCGAGGAGGAGCTCCGCCATCATCTGGGCCTCTATCAGACGACTGGCAAGGTATTGTCAATCACGTATGTTGGCTTCACAGCGACTCATCATTTCTGATAGGGCAAGGTTCCATTGAATGATATCAGACCTATCGAAATCTTCATGTGCTCAGTTGTCCAACGACAAGGCTACGGCGAAGGTGACATTTGCCCGGTTATATACATGGTACACCTGCTGACAAAATTAATTACCCAGGCTTCCGATGGGTTTCACAATATGTAAGCTGACGATTGATTCTACTTTGATTGTCTGTCCTGACCACGTTCTATTAGATTTGAGCGACATCATTGTGTTTCTGTAGACCATGGCAATCGTTTACCTTTACCTCTCCTTTACATTACCTCCATGAACGGTCATGTCGTAGTTAGGCGTATGCATGCTTTCAACATATTCAGCATCTCCAGCAGTAGCATTGTCAGTGTAAAAGCAGGTTGCGGCCGCGCTTCGTTTGTTGTTGCCCTCTTGTCTACCTTCGCGCCTGAAGATGTGTATCATCGTTTACATAAGCGCCGAGGCCTCTTCAATTCATCAATGTCACTCTGCAGCCTATGTCACCCATCTTAAATTGCTACAACGAGCATGTCGCATGTGCCCCGCGTACCAGAACTGCCTGGAAACCAGGTCCCTCGCCATTCTGAGCAAGAAATATGGCTCAAGCGTCATGTAGCGAGACTCTGCCAGCTGGACCACGACAGGTATTCATATCTTTGTGCAGCTTCGGGGGACTGCTGTGGATATCAGGCTTCCCTAGATTTCCAGGGAGTCAACCCATCAGCTTTGGAATGCGCGACCTGACGAAGCTGGAACGCCAGGAGTAAGCCCCACCCTCGTTCTATAGCTTGAATACCAATGAATGTAATGGTTCACAGTTATTGGGTTTGCGAAAAGTCGGATGGCATCCGAGTGCTCATGCTGATTCAGACGGACTTGCAAACAGGCGACCAGGTGGTCTATCTGGTATGTCTTTGCGGGAATCCAAATAAGTCAACCTCACCTGTATTTTGTCAGATTGACCGCCATAACTCATACCGCGAACTTAACGGACTCTACTTCCCCCATTTCGAAGATCCTCGGAAGCCACTGCGCGATACCCTAGTCGATGGCGAGCTCGTGTTAGACTACGATCCTCAAACGAGACAGGTAAGCAGAACGATTGTATCCCAAGAGTGGTCGTCTGAAAGGGTAGCCAGGAAACACTCCGCTTGCTGGCCTTTGATTGCTTGGTAGTGAACGAGCAGAACGTGATGTCCAAGACTCTGGATAAACGATATGGGGTGTGTTTTATTACCCAGTCTGAATTCCCATATTGACTTGTAAGTAAGAGGCTTCAAGAATGGTTCTACAAGCCATATGCCAAGATGATGAGAGACCATCCTCATATGGCCGCTAGTCAGCCTTTCCAGTAGGTCCCCCGCTCGCCCCTGCTTTCGCGTCTCAACAATCTACTAGAATCAAGGTCAAGGAAATCAACTTTTCCTATTCTGTCGAGAAAGTATTCGCCCTCGATATACCCGCTTTACAGCACGGAAATGATGGTCTAATCTATACGTGTGTCAACGCCCCATATAGCCCAGGAACTGATACCAACATGTAAGATGATCAGCTTTAATTCCCGCATCTCACTAACGGAGAGTTCGTTCTAGTTTGAAATGGAAACCGCCGTCAGAGAACTCGATAGACTTCAAGTTAGTGCTGCGATTCCCGCCGCTTCCGGCGGACTCTCAGAAACCTGATTTCTATGCCAAACCTATCTTTGCTCTACACGTATGGTGCGGTGGGGACCGAAGAGCGGCGAATTACGAACTATATGATACAATGCATGTGGAAGACGACGAATGGGAAAAGTAAGCAATAGAAACTTCACCCATCATTCCACACGCTGAATGTATTCCAGGATGAAGATGTCAGGTGAACAGATAGACGACCGCATCGTGGAAGTCCACTGGGATGCCCATTCATCCCATTGGCGAATGATGCGATTTAGAGACGACAAACCCCAGGGGAATCATCGCACCGTGGTGGAGAACATCATTCAAACTATCATTGACGGTGTGGAAAAAGAATCAGTGAGAGACGGTCTTAATGCTTCCTTCGGCTCCGATTTATCCATCTTCCCTAGCTGTTGGCAAGGTCAAATGCCATCCGAAGTGCGTGGAAGGCTCGACTTGGTCAGCCAACCCAGCCACAGGCTGCCCCCAATCAGCCTCCAGCTTCTCGACCCCCAGACAAGCAACAACAGCGACCAGCTCCTCATCTCGAGCTTCGCTACGGCCCCTTGCAGACGTCGCGATACAGCAAAGTCACTGGGCCCCCAACCATTGCGGGTATGCAGCGGTGATCTAGGCTTGGCACTCCCTTGCCTTCCCTTGCAGCGTTTGTAATTCGCGGCTTCAAAGTTGACGTCTACCGGAGTGCCGTGTCATCGCCCTATCGTCTTGTTCTCCATTCCTCTCCACTTGACGGCATTACAAACTTAGGGTGCAAACATGTGCAAGAGTTCACATGGGCGACTGATCGCAGCGCCCTGCTGGGTTATCTTGTTGTTCTCTTATTCGAGTCCTCGCGACGATGTGAATGTTGGTAGTCTTGTCTTGTCTACATTCGAATTTGTACAGACAACAAGTAATTCGCGAAGCAGTGTACTAAATGAATAATGCATGTCTAGTCGTTACATTGGTGTGATAGGAATCGAAGGCGAAGTGCCATAGAAGTGTATGATATATGTACAATCGTGAATAAGTGAAGAATAAGCTGTACGCGTGAAGATAAGGTCATCAAGTCGTCATCTGTACATGAAGGCGAATGCACACAATAGAGATGTGGGATCCAGTTACTTGTCTCGAGGGAAACTGGTCGTGATGTCGTGCAAATGCAAACGTAAAAAGAGAAATCAAAAACGGGGGGTAAAAAGCAGGAGATGAATGGATATCTGTATCATAAATGGTAGATGGGGGTAAATGCAATGTAAATGGGAGGCAGTGGAAAATGGTGACAGCTAACAGAGCGAGAGCATGCATAACGACGGGTCCTTCGGTGTATTTTAAGGGGATGTGGGGAGTGTGGTTTAATGTCGAAGGAAGCATCTTCCTAGCTAGTTCAAGAAATCGAGGGCGCTGGATGAAAGGGGTGAAACGCTAAAGTCGGCGTACTGCCCGATGGGTTCATTGAAGAAGGAAGCATCGCCGAGGGAGAGAGATCGAACGGGCGGAATGGGGGCCCTTCGCTGGAATCTCGGCAGTAGGTTCTTTGCCGTTGGGTCTGGGTATTCCAGACTGAGGTCTGCGAAGCCGCGACGCAATCCTTCAAGAGACGGGCCAACCGACTCCGGGCTGGATTCGACGGAAGAAGTTGAGCCTTCAGAGGCACGTCCACGACGTGGAGGGGTCTGCGGAGCAACACCCAATGCCGCGAATGAAGGAATAGGGAGAACGTGGCCGGCCTGAGGAAATTTATTAGCGCGTAAATCAAAAGGGGAGCAAAAAATTGCGTGTATTCACCTCCCCCAAGGTCGACGTCGCCCACAGTGAAGGCGTCGTCGGGCGCTCAACACTGGACTCCTGTTCAGGCGTCGCTGGAATTTCGATGCCGTTCCCTGTGACATCGCCTAAAGCTCTGTCAACACGGTCGTCGGACTCCTGTTCCTGCTGTCCCCCAGAGACCCTCCACCACTCTATGTCTGCTAGGACTCTCCTGCTGCTCGTCTCTGAACCGGACGATCGCCTGTGCCCATGGCCGTGAGCGCGGGCCCCTGCTTGACTGGACGACAAGGAACTGGGATAGGGCGACGAGCGGACGGAGGGGGAGGAAAAGGTGCGACGGAGAGAAGGCATAGCTGAGGGCGGCGTCCAAGGAGTCGCGACTGCCTAGTGCAGTCGTCGCTGGCGTTGAGGAGGGGGACAGGAAGGAGGGTGAGAGAGACGAAATTATTCTGAGACTTTATATAAGAACCCTGATGTGACATTGTGAAAGTTGTCGACGGAGGGCGCGCGATCATCTATCAGAGTCCCATCAAGTTTGAGCTTGAATCCAAAAAATCGTCTCAAAAGTCTGCTGTCTCACTTTGCATTTCATAATCTCAAGGATTCGCCAGGACGCAGACAAGTAATGCCATTCTGAACAAATGTCTCTCCTTCAATTTCACCGCAGGGCAGGGCGTCTACATTTCCATCACATCACAAGGCCAACTCCCATTGGTGCCGTGTCTCCCATGTGCGACGACAGTAGTGTGAATTCTTCAGCCCTTACCACCGCTCTCAGGACGCGCTTTTCGGCTCGAAGGGAGCGTATCCACTGGGTTACTATCGATCCTCTCTCTACAATAAGTATCAGCGTCGATGAAGCCAAGCTTCGATGACCGTGATATGGACATCCGGAAGCCCTTTAACTGGCTCAACCTTAGCAAAAGGCTTCGCGATGAGAAGTCCCTCTTAGCTGATCCGTGGACGCGTCGTTCTAAGTGCACGCCTGATCCCTCATCATTCAAAAGATGCTGGCGCGGAAAGACGCGTATCATCAATCACTGAACGCGATTTTAGAAGCGAAGCCGCAGAGCATTGCACGCAAGCATGCTGTGACCATGCATCAATCCCATAGTTGTATGACTTCACCTAGGCAATTCCTCGGCTCCAATTTACACAGGAAGCAGTAACCCATAGGGGCCTTCCGCGCCCTTTCGCGAGACCTCTGCATCTTCCCACTCACGTCGAAGGGCCCGCTGGCCATGTTATCTGGGTGTTGCACTTTCCAGGGGCCCCGCTGTTGCTTGGAAATGCTCGTGTGGGTGTACCCCTTCTGATGACGCAAGCAGGGCATCATGTATCATTGGTGGCGTGTAATCGCACCAGACAAGATGATATTTCCAATGAGACCTTGCAGGTAGAGTATTTATTACCTTTTATAAGACGACTTGCGGCGTAGGAAACGGTGATTGTACGAGTCTGGTGGTGTTTGCGGGGAATGATGCATCTGAGATATCGCAAAAGCGGCGTTCCTTGTTGCATGGGACTCTTGACGACGGGCTCACAACGCCCACGCGCACAAGGAAAAGATGTAAAAGTTCATTCAACCGTCGCTCCCCTTCTTGACCTTCTGAATAACGACGAAGCCTGGAGCTTGAGCTTCCCCCGCTACGGCTTCCGAGCAATTCCTCCGAGGGACGGGCGCCTATTTCGCCTGAATTGGTAATATTAGTTCCATATATAGCAAGTCTAAAGGTGAATCAGGGGCAACAAGATGTCCTTGCTGAAGCTGAAGTCCATACTTTGACAACGTGAATATTATAATCCTTTCGTTTCAATACGAGTATATATGAGCTTACAGGGTGCCCCATCATGTACGTTGCCCACTCGACAACCTGAGTCTAAATAGAATAGAGTGGCGGCGAACGAGGTGATGCCGACGTCGATGATGCTTGCATTTGTGATGTCGCGCGGGAGAGCTGATACCCCTGCGTTTCAATTCTCTAGTCATTCAGCCTCCCCACGAGGGAGACACTTGGTTCCGGTCTACGACTCTACGCCGGGAGCATTCATGATGTTGCGGATGAAGGGGTGGCGATCACAGCGGTCTGATCTGTCCATCAAATGGCAAAGTATAATATAACATCCTCCATTGGTCAGAGGACGAATTCTCCAGTCGAAGCAATGAATTGTCGTAGGAGAAAGTATTAGGCGGGGTGATTGAGGCCGTAAGATCTCACCAGTCCCACTAAAGGCCGCGACGCCGTGTCATCAATGCTTCAATACTCTCGGCATCTGTCGACGGCGAAAATGCTCTCCGATTTGGATCATGAGAAGGAGGGAGTACGTATTAGCTGCGCAGAGATGACCAGATGATTACTCAATTGTCAGCGGAACTTGTGCTGTTCGACGTTCTTCAAGTCCATTACCGGGTAAACCAGATGGAGACTAGAAGGGGGCCAGGCCTGGGTAGTGGCACCGAAATATTACTAGAAAGACAGTTGAGAACGAGTCAATCTTTGCCTGCCAGAGACAATCTGCCCAGAATCATTCGACACGTCGACGGATCGATGGAATTTCTGAAGAGCTTTGGTCCGAGCCGTGGTTCGACGTGTGTTAAAGCCACAGTCTGATGCGTCCCAGGGCTGCTCTGGCATCCTAGGTAAAGCGGGACGAGTTGGCTTATAGTTCCGCCTCCGAGTCGAGGGTCGTTCTATCGATATTCAACGTAGGCTCGGCGGTGCGCGTGACGCTGGAAGGCAGGTTTGCGACGAGGGAAGGTCGCTTGAGGTTTCCCGAAGGTCAGGAAGCCAAAGTCTTGATAATACAGTGGGTGGTACTTTGTATTGCATTATGAGTTACAGCCTTGGTGGAGGAGAGAGAAGAGGAGGAGAAAGCTATGAAGAGCACTGATCCGCTTATGTTGCTTATCTTATCGCCCTGACCCATTTGCCTGATACCACCATCACCACCATGCGGCCCTTCAGACAGTCCGAGCAATCACGGCAAACACGCCTCAGACAGCCTCACTTGCGGTCTCCACCACCACCACCACCCCCTCGCACCCGCACTTGACTCGCACGCAGAAATAGCAGCATCCAGAACCATGGCAGGCCTACCCACCATCTACTATGGCGCCGTCGTCAACCCGCAGACGCTGAAAGCATATCAGGCGCTGCCGCGTTGTCTCCTTGCGGTGTCGTCGGAGGGCACGATTGATTGGCTCGTTGATGATGTGGAAGATTCGATGGTGCTGGAGGTGATGTCACAGAAGGGATGTGTGGATGCGGAAGTGGTTCCTCTGCGAGAAGGGGAGTTCCTGATGCCAGGCTTCGTGGATACGCACACTGTATGTTGTCACAATCACCATTGAGGTGTAATATAAGAGCTGACATGAACACACGGTCTACAGCATGCGCCGCAAGTTCCGAACATGGGAAGGCATGCATTGCATTCTCCCTTCAGTCATGCAATAGTGCTAATGGTTAACGTAGTGGTCAGCAGTACGAACTGCTAGATTGGCTCGACAATGTGACCTTCCCCATGGAAGCCAATTTCGCTGACGTCTACTTTGCTCGCGAGACCTACAGCGAAGTGGTCCGGCGAATAGTTAACTGCGGGGTACGCCTACCCTCTGGTATTAGCTTCCAAGGTCAAAGGCTGAAGTTGGGTTGATAGACAACAACGTGCTGCTATTACGGTACGCTGCATGTAGAGGCCACCAAGATCCTTGCAGAGATAATACACGCCAAAGGTATGCTCCGCTTGACCCGAATAACCCGACCTTGATAATTGAACATTGGAATTATACAGGACAACGGGCATATGTCGGCGTACGTGCTGATTCTAAACTCTTAGCTTTGATGATGAACTGAACACTCCCACAGAAATGCAACATGGACCGCAACTCTCCCGACTACTACGTTGAACCTTCCCCCGAAGCTTCCGTTGCGGGAACACAAGAGCTCATAAGCTACATCCGCACCCTCTCACCCTCTCCGAATACCACAACACCCCTCGTTCACCCCATCCTCACCCCGCGTTTCGCCATCTCGTGCACCTCCCCCCTCCTGCAATCCCTCCAATCCCTCGCCGTCGCCGACCCCTCCCTCGCCATCCAGACGCACATCTCCGAGAACCCCTCCGAAATCGCCTTCACGCTCACCCTCTTCCCCGACGCCTCCTCATACGCCCAGGTGTACGACTCGTTCTCGCTCCTGCGCGAGAACACGATCCTCGCGCATGCGGTGCACCTGCGGGACGACGAGAAGCAGCTGATCAAGGAGAGGAAGGCGGGGATAAGCCATTGCCCGACGAGTAACTTCAATCTGAGCAGCGGAGTAGCGCCCGTCGGAGACCTCCTGGACAGAGGGATCAAGGTGGGGCTCGGGACAGACGTGTCGGGTGGGTTCTCCCCGTCGATACTAACAGCGGTGCAACATGCGAGTATCGCATCAAAGGTCATCGCCATGAACGCGCGAGATACACCCGACGTTGTTAAAGACGGAGTATTCGCCAACCACGCGCTGACAATCCCGACGCTGCTCTATCTCGCTACAATGGGCGGCGCCGAGGTCTGCTGCCTCGACAAGCAGATCGGCAACTTCTCCGTTGGCAAGAGCTTCGACGCCCTTGTCGTCAACGTCGGGAAGGGCAACGCTAATCCCCCCGCTGTCTGGGGTGTGCCGAACACCACCCCCAAAGGGGACCACACGAAGCCGAAGTCGAAGAAAGAGGAATTGGACGGGTGGCTGGAGAAATTCTTGTTCTGTGGGGACGATCGCAACATCCGGAGGGTCTATGTACAAGGAAGGCTAATCGGTGGAACTGCATTCTCGGGCTAGATAGACTTTTAGACGTTTAGACGTTCGCATAGTGACGCGTTGGGTTGTCATGTCGATTCTTTGCCTTTGGTTTTGCATTTCCGTCCTTTAGATCTATTGCTAGGGTAGTGGCATCTAATTTACAATATTGTACACTGCAATCCTTGAGGTCATATATCGATGATGGTCTTCGTGATAAGTTCTTCGGATGGTGGAACGTCTTTGAAATCGCCGAACTCCCATTTGAAACAATCCTGAGCCGTAGATCAGCTTCATGCCAGTAACATATCCGGATTACTTACCGTACAGTCGACCTCTTCCTTCGCGCGAGGTACATCTCGAAGTCGAGGTGGAGGTCGCTCTCCGTCGTCGGATCCTTTATTCTTCTTGCCTCCCCATCCCCACCAGAACTTCCTGACCCAACGGAAGACGCCGTTGATCTTAGACGTCCCTATGCTGAATGCCATTTCGTCTTCACCACCCGCATCCTCTTCATCAGGCCACCCATCCTCCCAGCCAAGCACCTTCTCTACAACTTCCCTGATAACATGCTTCCGTATATCCACTCTCCACCCCAACACACCTACTGTATCGTACACGATGCTCTTTCCCAGATGGCACCGTGTTTCTAAGGCATACCCACCCTGTGCGCAAGGAGAGAGAGGGCCTGTGCACGTACCCTGCGGGATCGGGTCGGCGGTGTGATAGATGTGGGTGACGGGGAGAGGCGCGGTGCTAGGAATTCGTCTCCGTGGTATGTTAGGGAGTAGGGATGCAGTGGGAGAAGGGGTTGACGTGGAGTTGGGGGAGGTAACGGGGGGCGGGAGGGGGAGATGTAATCGCTGGGCTGCGAGTCGCTCGCCTGGCGCTTCGAATGCGATAGCCGGGAGGCCGAATGTCGCGCCGAGGAGAGAAGCTAGCGATCCGCCGAGGGAATGACCCACCAGCCAGATATTGGCGGATGGGTAGAGGAATGTGAGATCCATAACAAGTTTCTATCCGTCCGTATGAATTGCGTGAAGGATGCTCATCAATAAACGGTAACTTACGACACCGGTTGTGTAGAATAAGCTGTCCTGGATAAGTGCATCGGAGAGACAGGTATCGTCGCACTTCCAGTGATTGGCGTAGCAATCACACACGGTTCGGAAGACCCAGGAAAAGTCGACTCGGGCGCAACAACAGGAAAAGAGTAACTGTACGGATATGGGTAGGTGAGGCAATGAAGGTAATCAAGCTCGGTGGGGGACGCACATTGTCGTTGAATTTATCTTTCTTGGACGTTGGGCCTTGTATCGTGGTGCCCTTGATTGAAAGCACGACTGTTGAGTTATCTGAAGAGAGGAAGACGTTGCCCCTGAAGCCGTTTGCATGGTCCTCCCAGCCAAACGGGAAACTCTGATATATCGAAAAGTTGAGAATTGGGAATTTGGGAAAGGAAGATGGAGCGTACGGTGTTCCAAGCTGTGTCCACATCGTACCAATTCTTCTGGCCAGGCAATGCGTAGGCATTACCCGCCATCCTCGCCAGTTGCTCGATTGTATGTCGATCTTCGATATCCGGAGCCAGCACTTCCTTCTCGTACCATTCCAGAGGCTCTGACTGGCCATATCGCAGAGACCGTATGCGGGCGCGGTCGAGTGCTGCGGGATCCCGGGGACGGTATACTGTGGTGGGTCTGGCTAGCAGGGACTGCGATATGGGTGTCGGGGTGGGATGTTGGTCGAGGAGGAGGGGGTGCTGGATATTGAAGTGGACATGGCGCGCATCCGCTGCGGAGGTGAGGATGAGGAGGGAGAGGAAGAGAGCTGGAAGCATCAAGCAGACAACAGCCGGAGTTGGTAATATATATTGTTGGCAGTAAAGCTTGTCAACTGGAAAAAGGTATATGAACTTTTATCGGGCGTCTTAGCTCAGCTGGGAGAGCAACAGACTGAAGATCTGGAGGTCCCGTGTTCAATCCACGGAGATGCCATTTTTTTTTAATTTATGTTTTTGTTCAAGCACGTGCGTGATTCATGTCGACAGAGGCAGACTCGGGCCAACAGCTTCTTCTCATCGTCAACCACGCTGAGCTCACCCCCGAGCTCGTCATCCTTCACGACCGCCACGACTCTTTTTTGTTCTCCATGTCATGAACCATTACCTCGATGTCAACCTCGACTCCCTTCCCCCGCCCTCCCGTTTTCGTCGTCCGTGGTCTCCAGACCCTTATGATCCTCTTCCCGCCTCCTCTTCAAATCTTAATGCTAATCGTCGTGAACCTTCGGACGCCTCCATCGAGGCACTCGACCTCGCCGACTACGCGCGCACCCTCCAGCAACCTCACCAACCGTACCCAGCATTCTATCCGCCGTCTCCTCATGCACTTGCCAGCAGAGCTGACTCTCCTTCATTACCCTCGCTAACATCCAGAGTCGGCACTCTCTCGTCTAACTCTCGCACTCACGAGTCCTCTTCATCGCGATACCCGACACGAAGACCATTCTCGCTGCCATCTGCCCCTTCTCCCCATCATCGCCAGTCCCCTCTCTATGCTTCCCAGCGGCCTCTGCAGTTCCCGGATGACCCGAATCGCCCATATTCACCCCACATCAACCCATCAGCAGCAGAAATAGACATTTCTCAGTTCCCTAGATGGTCCCGGCAATGGTACAATTCGAAGCCCCGCAACAAGTCCCCGCTAGACGATGGATACGACCTGCCAGAACCCTTGCCATACAGAAACGATCGTGATCGTGATCCATTTGACCCCTCTAATACACCATCTCATTCATCCTACAACCCGTACAGAGGGGATTCCCCTTCCAGTCCCCCTTCAACTTCATTCGGCCATCAGTCATCTCGCGACCTCCTGCCATGGTCCGGAGACCCTCCGTCATACGATCTTCCCCTAGACTCCTCCATCAAAGAAGAGCGAATGCGCATGCTTGAGCGAGAATTTGGCGACAACCCAAAGCGTCCCAAATTCAAGGACCCCAAGGGCAAGAGCAAGATGGATCCTGCGTTTCTGGATGACGAGGGTCGCCCCATCGTCGGTACAGTGGATGAGAAGGGAAACCTGGTCACTCAAGGCCCAAGGAAGAGGATTGCTATCAGGGCATTGCAAATTATACTTGCGTTGGGCGCGGCCATTCCAGCGTTATATGCTGCGCTCGTGAGTCCCGTGTTTACCTCATCTGTCCGTCTTCCTAAGTATGATGGCGCTGCTTGTAGGCGATTAAACCCAATCCACCTGCTCCTCCGTCCAATACCGCCCCCGTCTTCGTCCTTTATGTCCTTTCGGTCCTCACCACTCTTCTCCTCGTCTACCTCTTTGTCATTCGGCCTTGCTGCTTCAGGCGCAAGCTTCCCTCATCAGGCATGGGCCAAGGTATGGGTCCGCCGGGTATGATGGTCCTACCAGTCAACCAGCTCCCAGGCGGCAAAGGAAAGAAGAATAAGCAGAAGGGAAAGGGCGGCAAGAAAGGCAAGAAAGGTTACGGCCCGCCACAAGTGCAAGACGTCCAAGTCAACCTCATCGTCGACCCAAGTGCCTTAGCACCCCCGTACGTCTCATCCTCCGAATCCGACTCGGAGTCGCGCGAGGATTCGTACGAGTTCCCCGGGGGATACGACAGCCAGCGCCGCCGCGAACGCAACCGCGCGAGGGCGAAGCGGCAGAAGAGGCGCTCCATATTCACGGGGCTGGCGATGGAGGAGCATTGGCTGGCTGCACGCAAGTACGTCAAGCGGCTGGCGATTATGGACGGACTGCTTGTCCTGCTGTGGGCTGCGGAGTTCGTTTTTCTGCTAAGTGGGATTGGGCAGTCTTCCAGAACTGGGGCGGATGAGAAGGAGGTGAAGAAGGGGTGTCCGAGTGGTGCGTTTGAGGGTTGGTGCGATGCGTATAATACCTCGCTCGCAGCTGCGTGTCTGTTGGCCGTGTGCTCCGGCGTGAGCTTGTTCTTTGGTGTGAAGGATCTGGGGGCGAGCAAGGTCTCTCCGAGAAGTCGGATGTGAACTTTGAACTTGGCTCCCTGTTGCATTGGTGACTTACATGGACTTCGTTGTGCTGTCCAGAGGGTCTCGGTTGAGGACTATTCTGCGCGGACAGACGGTTTCAACATCTTTCTTATCTTTATTTATCTAGTATATTGACGCAGGCAGTAGTTACCTACTATCATCACGACACACGACACGACCACGAACATCACTGCTTTTGTAGCTAATACAGGATTTGATCACATCCTTCTCTTCGCGCGACACGAACTCGCACCAGAAGGGTTGTGCTAGTTGAGTAGTTGAGTAGCTTTGAGCAGTGAGGTGATATACATATTTTACTTGTACTTTGTCCTGAGATTTGGGTTACATTATGAATAGTGGTGGTAGTGACGATGACTCTTCCCCAGTCTTCCCCGCGCACAGCTTCCCCGCATTGCCCCCTGTTCATCATTCATTGCTTCGGACTCTTCTTCGCTGCTATCCATTCCCTGATGAATGTGCTGCTCATCTTCGTCTGTTTCAGCATTTCGATATCATCGTGCTCCAGCTTGGCGTCGCTCGACGAGATGACGTCGATCACAAAGGTTTGAAGCGCAGGGAGGGAGTGCGCCTCGCGATGTTTAGCAACTTTAACCAATACCAGAACGTCAGCTAGCTTACACCCCGAGATGAGAATCTGGATACGCACTAGCAGCAGCACCACCTAGCGTCTCTTTACTCACCACAAGTCCCTGGACGTTCGGATCCCAACCAGTCGGCCCATACACATCGTTGATCGGTACGACGTCGTACTGGATATGGGGATTGAAGAGGCGGAGGAATTGGAGGATGCGGGATATGCGAACTGAGAGTGGTTGGAGGAGGTCTTTATTAGACTTGGAGCCCAGCAGAGCGTCGTCTAGATAGATTGCGTTAGGCGAATTGAGAACTGAGAGTATTGTGGATGGGCCATGAGTACGAACCTGTTACGCCGGCAATGAGCTTCTCGGAAGCGATCCACGCTCCCATGCTGAGGAGGATCTTGTGTCCGGCGTGGAGGTGGTCGAATGTACCTCCGAGTGCAACGACGGGGTACGTTGGAGGGTACGCTTTGAGTTTATGGGTAGCATTGTCGGTGCTATTCGATACAACGGGGGAACCAGGATGGGAGAACGGGTCTGGTGGGAGGTAAACATGGGGTAGAGAACCCAGGGATGGGGGGAGGTGCGCCGTGATGAGATCTATTTATTCACCCATTCAGTATCCCTGCGCGCCACTTGCATCGAGGAGACTGACCACCCTGGACAAGATATACCGCCTCCATCTCCGCGAGGACGTCCTCCCCTATTTCCTCGTCGCTCGCCTTCAGCAGCACGTCCACGTCCATCAGCACCCTGTCGGCATCCTGTGCTATTTTCGTCGCCTGCACGTACACGAAGGTGAGGATGCACTGGACCGCGTCCCACGACTCCGTGTGCGAGATCGCGCCGTCCTTGAAGAGCGGGGAGAACAGGATGATGAGGAGCCGCTCCTTGGTGGACGCGGCGGCATCGGATATGAGGGTGCTGAGGAAGTGCGGGGTGGAGAGGCTCGGAAGGCGCGCGAAGAGAAGCGAGTTGGTGTACAGCGGCGGCGTGCTCATCGTGCGTGTGCCAAATCGTGGTGGGTGTAATTCGAATTGCGGGGAGAGACGCTGTCGGGAATGGGGTAGCCGAACTGTGAGGGTAGGTCGATCAGATTAGATTCTTCACGGAGTTCCAACTCTGCAGCTCGGCGATGGTAAAATATTGTGTCAGTATTGTACAGATTGTCTAAATATTCCAGGCTGGTATGTACTCGGTATATCTATGGTACTGAAAGGGATGAGGCGGTATCAGTGGCTTCAAATATAATCTTGCCAGCGGGATCCCATAATTGTGCGCCGTTCTCTCGGTCAACGAGGAGCAGCTCATCGGAACCAATGGGATCTTTTGGGAGCGACCACCATTCTACATCACTCGTTAGCGCCTGAACTTCAAGGAGTTAAACAACACTCACTGGCGTACTTCTCTGCCTGAAAATGATTGTACAGCATATCGAACACAAGGATTGACGTATCAGTCCGTACTGGGTCCGATCCCAAAGGAGTGTAGGCAGTAGTTGGGATCTCCAATATGCTGTGGCGGTATGGTTCTGTGCGATCGTATAGTTCACCAGATGGCGCGCGGCGCATCGTGTATCTACGAATACAGCGACGGGATTGATGAGCCTTCGCTTCTAGAACAACGTCACTGCTTACCTCTTGGAGAAACCCTGCCTACCCTTACTTCTATCTGCTGTATAGTGCACCGCGTACTGCTTGGGGAACCATAACCACCCCTTCCATTCACCCTCCCGCAATTGCACGATATACTCCTTCCCTTCCTCCGAAAAGGTTGGGCGAGAAACCCAATCACCCGCGTGTTCAGCGAAAACTGTGGTTAGGTTCGAGCGAAGGGGATCCAATGATGAGTCTGAAGTCGTGGAACTCGAAGGGACGTTAACGGCAGACACAGCAAGCCAATGGCCGGGATTCTCGGTAGCGAATACGCCGCTAGAGATGCTTGAGAAATGTATCCGACTATGGACGATCCCAGGGAATCGAAGGAAGGTAAGTTTGGTCTTGGCTAACGCGAAATGCGAGTATTCGCACTCCTCTATGTGTACGATCATCAACGGAACGTCAAATAAGAATATTGAGGGTTACGCACCAGTGTCTGTGCTAACCCAAGGTAGCTCCATGTAGCTCTCATACGTTTTGACATTAGGAAATTCCATGAACGCGCTGACAACATGTTCTTGGTTCTTGAAGAAGGCCATGTGTCCGGGGAAGAATAGAAGGATGTCATCACTATCAATGGGGGGGCCTGGAAAGAGAAAGTCGAATTCGGGGGCGATGTCCCAAGGAAAGTTTCGTTCAAACGAGCCAAGAATAGTATCCATATCACACCAGCCCCAGGTAGGTGTCTCTGGATTGATCCACTTCGCGAAGATAGCGGCTCGAAATGGTCTGAAGTATGAATTGACCTGGAGCGGAATGAAATTCAGGATAGAGGACGCTTAGATGACTACGTACCCGATCTCCAGGGGCTCTCTCATGCAGTTTACTAACCAATTCCTGTCTCTGCGGAGTCGAACAGCCACCCCACCGTTTGCACAAAAAGTCGGCATGTAGCTTCCAATATTCTTCAAACGACAGACACACTTGCCGCATGTTCTTCACGTGCGAGGGCTCGCATGAAGGCGTTCCAACGCGATGGCGGTCGTATTTGATGAAAAGGAGGTCGATAGAGGGGTTGGCAGCGACAGAAGCAAAGAAATTGGGAAGATAGATGGGTTCTTTGTTATCGGGTGAGGGGTTCCATATTGCGATGATAGTGAGCTTTGGAGCAGGTGAAAGATAGTGAGCAATCGGTTTCTTCTTAGGTACCTTATGCTTCTTTCGTCGCGGTATATCTGGCACTAGTGTAGGTAATGCTGGTGTTAATGCTGCTAGCATAGTCTGCGTATGTCAGAAAGGCAACTCTTCACATAGGTGACACGCGCACATACCGCGGACTCTAGGACATCGTGTACATCAACGTGTACATCCTTTGGCACCCATGCTTCATCAATGCCGTCGGTGAATGGAACCAGTTCGTTGGCCCCGGGGGTAGTTCTTACAAGAGTATAGTAGAATGTGGCTCCAATGAATATACTGGCAAACGAGAGTTTGAGCCTGAGGTTTGTGATACGAGTCATCCCCGGGCGAGGACCTATGGGGAAGGTGGTGGTTGCTCGCCAAGAGGTATTGGTCTCGACGCATATTTCATCATATCATAAATTACAATAGCTGCCTTCTTGATAAGACTATTCGGCCCTGCAGTTGGCAACTCCGGTGAGGAAAAACTGCGCGCTGTTCGCGACGGCGGACGCCCACGGGCGAAGTTTCGTCTTGCCTGTACGCTGTTCGTCGAGAAGGACCATCCTGCCAGTGACCTGAGGATTGAAATTGCCAATGGAGAGAAGTTATCTGTCGCGTCCCTAGTGTCACGGTCACTTGTCACGAGCAATCGGGTCACGGCGTCACGCAGTCACATCTCGGGGTGGTGACAAGCGTGACATGCATGTTTTCTCCTTCCAGTGGCTTGATTTCCTCAAGTCATTATTGCGATCAAGCATATGGCGACATCACATTCCTTTCTTCCTGATCATCTCACCGCAGCTACGCCGAAAAGAGTGGCCAGTCCTCCTCCTCAGCTTCCGCTCCCTCAATCTCTCACCGGAACCAGCGGCAGTGCACCATCATCTCCCCGTCAATCCACCAATGCGGCCACAGCTCTGAACCGGCACAGCAACCACTTTATAACATCTCTTCCGCCATCACCGCGCACCCTACCTTCCGACCTCCAGCCATTTTCCTCGTATCTTCCCTCCAACGCCATGCAGCACGCGGGTTCCACCCACGCAGGCGGCATCCAGCCCTCAGCAGCTTTTTTTCGACCGGCACGGCCCGATCAGCAGCAACATCGCTATTCTGTAACGGAGTCGCTCTATCGTTCGTCGCAGGATGCGCACACAGCCGATGGATACCAACTGGGCGACCTCGCGACGAAAAGACTTTCGACGAGCAGCTCCGACGCAGGTCAGCCAGAATCGACGGTTGAGGGACTTGGGCAGATGCAGTTCTCTACGCTGAAGAGGTTGAAACAGAGCCGCGAGCCGCTCCTTCCTATTGCAGGCAAACCGAGTCAGTCGGCGGCGCCTCGCATATCTTTGAGCGACGACCAGGCCGGTCGCGGAAGTAAAGTGCGAAGTAGCCTTGAGAGGGTTTTTAGTCTTCGTCGCGGTATGAGCTTCGAGTCTATTCGCAAATCTACGAGTTCTCGTCCGGCTGCTTCAGAAGGAAGACAGACGTTCGAGGGCAAACTCCCTGATGAGGAACGTGGATTTTACCCCCCGCCTCGCGGGAAACAGTCGGTTTCCCCAGGCACTTTCGGTCACTCCTTTAACCCCTCCCCATCCGTATCCCCTGACCCTTCGTTCTTCCCTATACCTCCCCAGCGCGATCCCCCACTCTACGAGACCCCAATAATCGACCCTGTTTCTGGCAAACCATTGCGAAATTACCAACGTCATCCCTCACGAAACCGATTCTTCCTACGCGGGCGTCTACTTACTGGCGGCGACTCGCCTTGGGCATTCATAGCATCGTTCACACTGCTTCTTACCGTCGGTGGGGTTTGGCTAGGTACAACTTGCGTATATTGGTGGCAGAATCAGAGCCCAGCACTTGCGGCCGTTGGTATCTATCTGACACTTGTATCAATTACGACCATGCTATCTACGGTAAGGGCCCGAAGGACTCGTGTTTATGTTTCACCGCTCATTTCGGTAATACTCAATAGGCCTTCACCGATCCTGGAATTTTGCCTCGTAATCTCGACCTCGATCCACCATATCCGGCTACCTCTCCCTCAGATGGCGGTGTGCGAGCACCTATGCCTCGAGATCTTAAAGTTCGCTCCGATGTGTGAGTTCGCCGCCGGTTTGCCGTTCCCAGCCTCACTTAAGCTCTTGATTCCTACAGCGTCCGAGTGAAGTACTGCCCCACTTGTAAATTATACCGTCCACCACGCTCCAGTCATTGCAAGATGGTAAGTCCCTTCAAATTCATTGGCAACGATTGGTGGGCGTTCTAACACCGTCTGGTCAGTGTGATAATTGTGTGGACGGTTGCGACCACCATTGCCAATGGGTCAATAACTGCATTGGGCGCCGGAACTATACAACATTCTTCGCCCTTCTTCTATCTACGGTTAGTTTCTGTTTTAGCTATATCTCCGTGCAAATCCAACTAAAAATGGATTTCAAGACCCTCACTCTCGTTTTAATCATTGTGACATCGGCCTTGCACCTTTGGTGGCTAACACAACGAGAGCATCTAGACTTCCGACATGCACTGAACAGAGGGGCCGGTAGTGCTGTGGTCTTCTGCCTTTCCATCGCGATTATTTGGCCAGTGGCAGCTCTGCTGAGCTATCATCTTCGTGTAAGTCTCGTGTTCACACAGATGCATGTTAAGCTCACGGCGTTCTCAGCTCTTGTTACTAAATATTACGACGATAGAGCAGGTGAGCTAAATGGATCCTTTTGGCATCTTCCCTTTTATCCGCCCCCTTACCGCTATTTCCATCTTTCCGTCTTCCTGATAGACACTGAATAAAATACTGACGGACAAAATTTTTGATTCTTTCTTACAGATACGCAACCAAGCACACAAAACCCTTGTTCCTGACGTTGCGCCACCAAATCCTTTTACTCACGGAAGCTGGAGAAGGAACTTTGTGGCAATTCTCTGCCGACCTGCTGGCTATTCGTGGCTGAATGGTCCGGGCATTGCGACCGATGACAAGAGAGACATTAACCCTGGGCTCGACGGGGAAGGTGTCTGGGATGGGCCCCGTACTTCGTAGATCATTATTCGATATTTGACTTGCCTTCTATTACCTTTTCATTGGGCGCAAGGTTACATAGATCCTTATATTCGCAGTGGCATTATATTATAGTATTTACATCTGGATTTTTGTTATCGATCAAATTTGCATTCTTTGAATCAACTTCCCTAGGGTTATATGGGAAGCGTTCTTCTCAGAAAGTTGCTATCACTGCGGCTCCACTGCCATGAGGGTCGTTGCAAGTATGTGTCACGAGATGAGAACGGTGCCTGGCGAGAGAACCGCGGGTTTAAACATTATGAATATGGCGAGAGAGAAATCGAGCGCTCGTTATAGCGAGTGTACACCGTGACCGATGGGCAACGTAGTGATTGTTGTGCTCGATTATAGAGCTCGGAAGGAGTATGAAATGCTTAACTTCCCGGCGGAATGCCATACATACCCCTGTGACGCAGTGGGTGCCTCGAAATCCGTCCCTAGTGATTAGTGATTGCCAGTGTAAGGTTCCTGTGACGCAGCGATCAAGGTTCAGAGAATTTGTGGAATGAATGTCAGCATCGAGGCCTCGAATATGTAGAGTGATGAATATATCTGTTTTGAGGACAAGGCCGGACGTTGGTGGTGCAAATAACGGACCGTCGTGGAGCAACAACACGAAAGGACGTGCCTGAGGGCGAGTATGTCGAGTATGGTGAATCGCGGAGGTTGTAATCAATTCGGAGATTGAAAAGGAGGGCCGGCATGGGCGCACTCCGAGGGGGAGTGAACATCCGGCATCTCTTCCTCGTCTCTCACAACGAGCGTTCCACGAAAGTCGTCGATCCGCAAGGTGGCAGGTCCGTCGTTTATTAAAGCCATGTCTGAACTGAGAAGTAGAATGCGAGGCAGGAAGTAATTGGTAAATAGTAAAAGAGTGGATTATCCAAGGGTTTAGTCAGCTTTATATTCTTGCATAGAGGATCGAGAATCGATTGTCGGAGGAGGAACGCACAAACAAACATGGCATCTCCCCCGGACGGACAAGCGTCTCCTTCTTCACCCAAATCCACCACCCAGCCGTTGCCGCAGTCTCTGCCGTCTGCTACTCCGCAACCTCTGACTGCCCAGCCGACCCCCGTTGCCAACAAGCCGACAACAAACGCTGACAAGAAACCGCGGCAGCGAAAGCGAGCACTACCTGCCGAACCAAAGCCCCGACATCCCTCTTCTCAAGGTCAGCTTCCTTCCTTGATTTTTCTCAAAATTCACCTTGTCCGTCTCCGCTCATCTCATTTACCCGTTTGCCTGCTTCCTGTCTTTCTTTGTCCAATGCAGTCGCCCAGGCACCTCCTCTGCCAATTCCTACTTCTGTTCTTCAACCGTATCCTGGTCCTGCCATTTTCATGAATCCCCCATACCCCGTAAACGGCCCCCCGTATTCCCAACAGGGACAATACCCACAGCAACCACAACAAGGCCAGCCCAATGCCGCAAGTCCCCCTCCGATGGCTCAAGCACAGTACAGTTATGCCATACATCCCGCGTCGTACGGGCACCCACCCGCGTACAGTTACACCCAAATTCCACACCCCCAGATGGCAGTCGTATATGCGCACCCACCCCATGAGCAACAGCCTCAGGTGCAGCAGCCAAGTCCGCAGGCAACGTCGTCGGGTTCTAAACGTAAGAGGAAAGGCGGCGGTAGGGGTTCAGACAAACCCTCTGATGATGAGGCAGGCGCCTCGGGCAGCGAGTTTGCTCGCGCTCACAGTGCCCAGCCACACCCAACAGCACAGACTCCGGTTGATCTCAAGAAGCGAACAAAAACTCAACGTGCATGCGATAGCTGTCGCGCGCGCAAAATTAGGTTCGTCTGTCCTCTCCATATATGCGCGGCAAATTGATCATTCCTGTCGCAGATGTGATGTTATCACCGACGTGGTCTGTCGTTTGTCCACTCTACCGGGCATTGGGCTCATTGGCTGTATATTGTCAGGATCCGCCGGTCTGCCAACACTGCAAGCAGTATGGCTTTGAATGTACATTCTTTCTGCCCATCACGGAGACCCGCTTCAAGAAGAAGAAGCTCGAGGAAGAGGGCGCTGATAAAGAGAAGTCGGAACCAGCCCGCGCGGCTTCTTCACAAGCAGACTCTCACCCAAGACATGATATCGGGGTGCTAGGTGAGCTTGGTTCCTTCTGATCGTTCCACAAAGATCTTTGGTTCAGACTGATGAGACGGTGCAGGGCCTACCTCACCCGCCCACCTGTTACACTCACAAGCCACGATTTCCTCGCGCATATATGAGTCTTACGATCAAAGATACCAACATACATGGGAAGTCACTAAAACGGGAGATGGCCTAATCCAGATTCAGAAGCCGAGCAACGAGGAACATAAGCAAGCAATATCCAAACCCGTCGATCTACACATCGAGCGCGATGTCGTCGAACAACTGATTAACGCGTACTTTGCTGATGTTGCCCCCATTTTACCTGTCGTAACAAAGGCCGAATTTCTGGCGAACCCCAACCCGCCGCCTATCCTCCTCTATTCTATGTGTCTAGTGGCTGCTGCGCGTCGAGAAATACCACAAACGGTCTTCGACACAATTCGTTACGCGGTGAACAACATTATTCAGAAAGAAGACGTCTTGTCTACGGCCTCGATTGTCAATGTTCAAGCCTTGCTCATATTATGCATGTCGGGCGACTGTCATTCGCAGTTCGTTCCAAACGCACTGTCTGCATTGTGGATTCGACTAGGCGCGGCAATTAGAATGGTTCGTCTCATCTTCATCAAATTGCCCCATCCACTCAAGCATCTGCGTGGCAGGCGCAAGACCTTGGTCTTCATCGCGCCGAGTCGTTCAAGCAAAACGTTGAACTTCGGCGGCGTCTTTGGGCCGCGTGTGTGATCAGTGACAGATGGTACGCTCCCATCGATGTTAGATCATCCCTATGACTCACAGTTTCCTAGGATAAGCGTAGCGTACGGCCACCCTTATATGATCGACGTTCGCGATTGTGATGCCCGCCTGCCTTCCGCTGGCGATCAACACGATCTCTATATGGATGAACTCGTTCGACTGAGTGTCATCCTAGGTCGGGTGCATAAGACCATCTACAGGTAATATTTCAATAAATCTTCACATTGTCTCTCAATTTATCATATTTCAGTCCGTCTGGCTTGACATTCATGACCGATCAGGTCCTGGTCGAGCTACTCGCCGACATACAACGGTGGCAGGATCAATTACCAGAAGATCTTAAGTTCCGTGGAGTTAACACACCACGGAATGCTGGTGAGTCATGATTTAATATCGCTTCTCGTCGTGACTTAACCTCTTTCCCTTAGGTCTGCTCCACATGCTTTATGCTTGTGTCTGTATACTGTTTTGGCGAGTCTTCATGCGGATATCATACACATGTCCTGCACACCTCAAATTTGGATTGACCGTGGAACAATGGACGCAATTGGTGACTATGACTGGTGATCTCATCGACTGGCTTGATGCCAACGAGAAGACTTATGATGTATGGTTATTGATTGCCTATGCCACTACTTTGTGCGCATTGGTTCAGGTACATGTGGTCACCTCCAGACATGTACGTGAGCTGACGTTCTTTAATAGATCCATACATGGGCTCGGCGGAAGGATGAAAACGCCATGGCGAAGCTGAGAAAGCTGAGGGATTGTGTCCGCCGGTGGGAAGCATCGTTATCGCCTGATCATATGTCAGCAAGAAGAAAGGCCGGTCTTTGTTCTCTCAGACAGTGTAAACTGCTGCAGGAATATCGTAACTGACACGACCCAATTCCAGACGGCGGAGATCATAACCTTGCTGTTTGAGTCCACCCAAGGTGACCCTCTGCCCATAGAGACTCCGGCTCTCAACCCTACGGGAGGGGTCATAGGTAAGAAGGTCCTGGGTGGCTTGAACTTCAAGAAGGATCCATCGCGCCCGGGCGGCGGGGTATTCGTCGCCCAAGGAGATGCCCGGGAAGACCTGAAGGATCTCCCTGCTGGTACCGTTATCAGCACCAGTTCAGATGAGGAGTCTGAAGGTGAGGCCCCGACGCGATCGATGTCTTCTGTTACAACCTCGAATAACGCGCAACTCTTCTCTTCCTCCCCGTTCGCACCCCCGCTTCCCGCCGATGTGCGCTCTTCGAATTCCCGTGCGACAGCGCAACCACTGCCAGCCGTTCAACCTTCCTCCATGGTGAATATAACACCCTTGTGGGGCGGTAAGGGTGACGGAAACTTCCCGAACGTGAACCCTGCCATGAACAGTCAATCCGTGCCTGGGAATGTGCAGGTAATGAATGTATTAGACGTCCCTCAAAGTTCCAATACGCTGGAGCAATTTGCGATTGCGGATACAGGATTCTTGGAAGGCATACCGGGCAGTATGTTTGATTGGGGTAAGGGAGACGAATTCACGAGACATGGAGCGTTCTAATGCCTCGCCAATTTTCTAGGACAATGGGATACATTTTTCTCTCGGTTCAACGCCACGGCCGGAAGTAGTGTTAACTCTGGCGCTGGCCCGTCGACTTCCAACTTTACCCAGACGCCGTCACAGCAACTCGCCGACCAATCACAGCAGCAACAGCAGATTGTCAACCACTCTGGCCTTCCAACGCAGGAAAGCCACAGCCGAACGCCTTTACCTTATCCTCCCCAATAAGCATTGGGCTGACCCATTTCCTCCCTTGTACCTTTATTCTTCCTTTAGCAGCCTTATAGCACGATCAGACTACAGTCCATAATCCACCCACCCGTTCGATGTTGTCGCTGTCCTGTCCGCCTATCGCAATTGCAATCAGATGAGTTTATCGATCTGCCCCGTAGAATACCCGCACGACGAAAGGTGATGTCATCTCTTCTTTGTCTCTCTGCTTGCGATGGCTTCAAGTTAACTGCGGTCAATTTTCTCTGTCACGAGGCTTTCAACCTCATTTAGTGTTCTTGCTTAAGGAAATGCTGGCGGTTGCTGAGACTAACTGGGTGGGGATCAGGCGAAGGTTTGGGCGGTACGATTCTATTCTCAGACGTGTTCCCATGAATGTCTGCACTGCGCACCCCAGGTTGCAATTCTGCGCAATCAAGCATCGAGGTAATAACGCAAATTCGCAGTGAAGTTGTGCAGCACCGTTTATTCGTGGCACAGTAACATTCGACGATGGCAGGCCGAAGAGAGCGGCCATAACTTTAGATGAGTGGGAGTTTTCCTCACTTCGCGGGAGATGTTCGGTTGCATATACAGGGGTCGGGTGGTTGGATGATGTGGGAGTGTCCCTTCTGGGAAAACAACATGTTTCGACGGTCCGTAAGTTTACGTCGGTTGAAGGCACGTCGCCCACACTTTACGCTGCACTGGCACCCATGCGTTGATCGCAAGCTTGCATCGAGGTTTCAAGTGGAGCCTCTGCCTCCCCGCACGCACGATGAGAGGTTACGTGAAGCTTGGCACACCAGCGAACAGTTAGTCTCTCCACGTCCAAGTCATTCTACACTCTAACCATATGCAGCAAGCATCATCAGCCCTTGGAAGATGACGATGATTGGCGAGAATAAACTACAACTGTTCTGCCGCACCAATCAGGCCATGATAATGTGACGCAAACATGATGGTGAGAAACAGGTTTCGATTGAGCGCTGGTGCTGGTACCATGCGACACTACGTCAAACCAGAGCCCGGGATATTGTCGTGATTCGTGCGAAGCAGACCTTCCATTCCATCGATGGTAGCTTGTTCCCTCCAGAACTCTCCGAGAACCTTGCGCTCCACAGGTTTACGCATATCTAGAGCGGCAACCAAACCGGATGGACAGCAAAGTCGACAGGCTATGTAATAGCCTAATTCTCTTTGCTCTCCCCTGGAAATCCTTGTCCCACGAGCCTGGCAACCCGACCACCTGTAACCTATCCGGGTCCACACAATCGTTCAGAGAAATCGCATGTCTAGTCTTTGTCCTCGGGATCGGCCGCGACTGGGAGGGTGCTTCTATCTGTGGTGATGGGTTTGATAGTCGAGATATCGTAGTCGTACGTATACGCATCATATTCTAGGACTTGCAATCCTGGTTGGTTCAACAACGCTGGAAGTAACCTTGTTCCCAATTCGAAGGAGTGCGGTGTAGTTCCACGTGATGGGATAACCAGTTCTGGGTTGCTGTGCTCTACAAATTGTGTGGAAGGAGAGAAGGGACCGTTGAGATTACGGCAATTTCAAAGATCATGATCGAAATGAAGCCAGATGGGCGATTTTAGGGTTTTTAATTGATGCGTGAAATCCAGCGTTGAGGTCGCAACCGAGCATCACGTCGTCGGCGTGGTCCTTCTTGTGATTGTTCCACGACCATCTCCTCCTCCCCCGACCCTCACCCGACCTCACGCTGGACGTACTACTCAACATTCCTTCTCAGAACCTGCCACGATGATGGCTCCCTTGTTGAGCCCGTCGTCTGCGTCCTCCCAACAAGTTCCTAGAATATCACAGCTCCTTCCTACTGTAAAATGTTCGTCCTGCAATAATCCAGTCCCTCTCGCAGAGCTTGGGGACCACATTTGCCCAAAGCCCCCGCCGCTGCCAACACAGTCCAAAGCTGCCCTCAATTTGCCAAAGCCTGCCTTGACCCCGTCCGCTGCAACAGCTCTTTTGCCGACGCGACTACAGAACCTGGTCAGCAACCCAAGGTCGCCATCGCCCGCTAGTTCAGTTTCATCCAGCTCGCCAAGCGTTGCATTTCCCCAGAGAAGAGATTCACCTCGTATAAGCACGAACACCGCGGCGTCGCCTCCTCGCAATGGTCCGTTTCGTGGTTCACCGTCTGCAGGCTCTCCGTTGGAAAACATGCGTGCCCGCACGCCATCAAACAACTCGCCGCTGGCCATGTCCCCAGGGCATGATGGACGTGGTCGTACATTTTCCAACATTTCGAGCAATTCTTTGCCCCGCCCAAACCCCAACCCACGCGCCCGGACACCGTCGGACCAATCAAGTCGACCTAGCATGGACGGTCGAGCACGGACGCCCTCTAACAATGCCCAACCCTTTGCGTCGACTTCCAACTATGGTGGCCCTCCCCCAATGATGCAGCCCCCGAACCAACCTCGTTTTCAAGCTCCCCCGCCAGCGTCGTATACACCTCCCCCCATGGCAGGGCCTCCCGTTGTGCCAGAGGTGATTGACACCAAGTCTGGTGGCGAAGCAGGCATGGCTGGAGTGGGTAGGCGGGGATTTGCAGCGGCGGCACGAGCAGCTATGTTTGCTCTTCCCCCTCCAAATCAACGTGGGGATGGCGGCGGCGGATGGGATGATGGAAGGGGCACGCCATTTCGACAAAATGGATCTGAATATTTGAACGCGCAAATGTCTGGGTACCCGGGCCCTCGTGCTGGAGTGGGAGGTATGTGGCCACATTATAATGCCCTTCCAGCTCTGAACATCATCTATCGTCGTTTACAGCTCCGTCCCCTAATGCCCCATATTCTCCTCTGGTAGCACCATATGCCCCCCAAACACGAACACCTTCGCCGATGTCAATACCCACAAGTAACATACCCCCTTCGATACCACCACTGAATACCTCGTTCGCGAACTTGTCTACGTCTCCGACCTCTAACTCCTCAAACCCTTCGTCCGCTGGCCCAATCACACCTCTGGGCAATGCCCGCCTTCCGTTCTTTGAGAAATACAAGAAGGGCCAGCCCGGCTTGCAGGATAATGAAATATTATACGATTCGAATAATCGGAACTTGGATAATCCAGCCTCAAGTCCAAGTAAAAGCTCGACCCCTCCGAAGCGCTCTCATTCTGCGACTCCTTCTATAACTAATGGCTTGCCATCTTCTCCTGCTGCTGCGCGGTCTGCGTCGTCTGCATCGTCTTACTCTGCAAGAACCGGCCGGCAACGTTCGAACACAACAACTACCACTGCTTCAGATACAAAATCATCTTCCATTCCGGTTCCAATGTCACCTTCCTCTGGTTCTGAATATGGATTGGCGTACGCAGATTCTGATGCAGAAGACGAAGACAAGGGGCTGTTACCTTTCCCTGGTACTATCAAGAAGAGTCCCACCTCGTCCCCTCGAAAGGGTTCGATCTTACGAACCAGCCCACAACGCGATGCGAGTCGTAACCACATCCGATTCCCCTCGATGACAACGGACTCTAGTGGATCATTACCTCAGACGGCCGCTCTGAAACCTTCTGCACAGAGAAAGCGTGAACGAATGAGCACCAATTCTAATTCCGTTTACTCAGATAGCGAGGACGATTCCGTCGATGAGCGCGCCCTTCGAGACAGCCCCAAAAGCTCGAAGGGCTTGTCATTACTCGACAGAGTTGCGAATAGTCATGCGAATGCTCGTGGTGGTGCAGACCTTGAGGTGGTGATGGAGACTTTGATCGAGGACCTCAGTAGTGGGAAGGATTACGAGGACCCCGAGATGAGACCGCTGGACAAAGGCAGAACATTGCCTACGCGAAGCAACACGGTCCCAGGTGGAAGCTTGCTGCCACCGTCTACTCTCGACTCCAAGAATCCTCCTCCGCCTACGACCATTGTTCGTTCTCGGACTACTCCCGGATCTGGCCTCAGCGCACACGACCATGATCTTCACGCCAAAGTCCCAGAGAAGAGTGCGAAGCCAAAGAAGATTCGCGTATGTAGGAAATGTGACAAGCATATCGATGATGGCCGATGGATTGCTATAGATGGCGGTAATGGCGGGGTGCTTTGTGAGGCTTGTTGGAAGAATATGTACCTGCCTAAAGTGAGTCCAATGCTGCGCTACTTTCGTGGCTGCAAGAGATTGATTGTTCATCGTGCACGCAGTGTCGACGATGTAATTTACCAATCGAAACCGCTGCCATATCGTCCTCAGATGGCCAACTCAAGGGCAAGTACCACAAGCAGTGTTTCAGTTGCTCAACATGCCAGGTTCGTCTGTTATTTTTCCAGAGTCGAAGCCTCATCTAACAGGGATATGTGTATAATTCAGAAACCATTCCCGGATAAGACTTTCTATGTGTTCGATGGCAAACCATTTTGTGCATATCATTACCACGAAGCGAATGATTCGCTTTGCGCGGCAGCTCTATGCGGACAACCCATCGAAGGGCCTTGCGCGGTTTCCCATTCAGGCGACCGGTATCACCCCGAACACTTCACATGCGAGCACCCCGGATACCCATGCAAGACTCGACTGGAAGAATATTGGGAAGTCGATGGCAGGATGCTCTGTGACAAACATGTGCACGCCGCTAGAAGCACCTATGATGGCGATAGCGATTATGGGGATGACGTTGGTGCTCAAGATCTAGTGATGAGTGGTAGGGCGATGAAGCGTGTGACGAGGTTTATTGACCTCGGAGAGGGTGGATTGCGGTGATTTGATACCAGTGTTTGATGGACGGACACAGACTATGCCCATAATGCTACTTATTTCTTCTCGGGATTTTTGTTTCTTCACATACTATCTTTTAACGTGTCAACAACCGGAGCATCTACTCTTTACAACTATCCTATGGGACTACTACTTTGTTAATGTCTTGGATAGCTAATTCGAATTATCATGTACATACAATAGCACAAGCATAAGTGATGGTATATGAGAACTAGAGTGCCGCCGTTGGCGCCTTGAAAACCTTGCTTGAATTGAACTAGATTGCTTTGCCTATAGAGTCCATCGATAACCCCTCTGTCTCACGTCAAAGGCCCGTCGCAGAAGTGTCCCTAACGTGTACGTCCTCTACAAACCTCATTCTACATTTTCGTTCACGGCGAAATATATTTTACTCTGCGATGTGTCATACGTTACAATAGCATGATCCTTCAATCGATGACCGATTCGGCCTTGAAAGTGATGTTGTTGACATCAAATAGCACCACTGCATCTTCTCCGTCCCACTCTCTGGCATAGTCATCCCCATGAGCCTCCATGATTTATTGCTGTGTGGAGTAGCCGTTGCTTCTGCAATGATTCGTACATGTAGATCCTCTTCCAATATGACCTCCGATTTTATGGAAGGTCTCTTCGTGCCCTTTACTGATCACTCTCTGTACACATAATCTGTAATCCTTACGCTCAACATTCTCCCACTGAGTGGAGGATAGCACGGACAACAGGGGTAATCAGGGGTAATCATGATTTGATCTCCGCAAGTATTCTGCGAGGTAACTATAGATGGGTCCGACTTACAGGCGACTGCAATCATAGGACTCGTACTAGGCACTATCGTTCATGCCCAAGTACATATTCGTGAATGAGCACCTCGTCGCCCGACCTACGGTCGGGCTCACTCGGTGAAGTCGGAGCATGAGTTTCACTCAGCCCCTAGCCTCACAAGTCACGCACCGAAAAAACAAGCACGAGCAAGCAAAAAACTGTTACCCAAAAAAGGGTTTTTTCCAGTATGGGGGACCTAGCTTTTCAAGCAAGGTAATAATCTTGTCAAATAGCCTTAGCTTCCTAACCATAACAACCGCTTCAAACCATATTCCATCTTTGCGTACATGCTTGTCATACGCTGAGCTTCGGCGAGACTTGATGGAGAGAAGTAAGATAGGAATGTAGATGAATGATGTGGCACCCACCTAACGACATCCTCTTCTTTGGCCATATGTCGTCCATGCGGCTTGCTTCCTATGTCTTCACAAGCTTGACATATGGTCTCCACGATCCAGTTCGTGGCTTCCTTGCAGTTCGATGCCCCCGTCAGTTCATCAGCAACTTCGGAATATGCTGATCCCAACGTCGATCCTTGTCGGATTCGGGCATGATCGATAGGGAGGACTTTGAAAGCGGCAAATGTCTTCTCGCAGCTAGCAGCCAGTGAAGCATCCGTAAGGATTCTTGAAAGCTGGGATTGTCTACGTGTAAGAGACGATATCATTGAGGGGCGATTCAACGAGGGGCGAATATCGGAGGTGAAGGGAAGGGGGGATGCAGGCGGACTAGATAAATCTACGGAATTTCGAATGGAGTAACTCGTTACTCTGGTTTCTTGATGAGGGGTATTGAGCCATGAAACAACAAACCCAGCGTTCTGTAGGGGATCGCGGCTCGCCTCTTCTAAGGGCGATATAATATATGCTCCTGCATATGTTCGTTGGTAAGAGAGATCGGGGGCCACCACAAGTAACTTACCTTTAGTGATACTGGTGATGTCACCAAGTGGGACACGGGTATACATCTTGACTTTCTCCAGGGTATAGTCGTAGGTCTTACCCGCTGGGAATTAGCTACACCAATGTGTACAAGAAAATAAGCAAACGAACGATAATATATAAAGCGCGTTTGGTCTAGCCAGACATTAGCATTGATAGGAAGAGCATGTTTCATGAACTCACTAAGAGTAACACTTTCTCCTCAAATTTGTCGCTCATCTTTACGTTGAACTTGTCCGGCCCAAAGAGGGTCCACCCTGACACCAGAGTCTCGCCGTCGCATAGTACACGCGACGCCGAAGTGGCGATGGCCTCAGCACGTATCTTTGATAACCTGATGAGATCTCTGGGATCGCTGGACTGAAGCTTGAGTAAGAATTCAGAGAAAACGGATAATGTCCGGTTTCCGAGCATAAAATCTATGACCGCTTGGCTAAACCAGTCGCTGAAAGTAGACGTGTACATCCTGCAGGCGGTTGAGACGTAAGGCACTGGCGTTCATGTATCGATGATAATGTTGCAGAGTCACTAACCGAGCAAGGGAGTTGACTCCGTCATTTAACATCCCGCTAAGGTCCCGTTTTCCAGTTCTGTGGTTGTTGTTATAGTTCATTTGATTAGCACCAGGGCAAGGAGACAAGTAAAAATTGTGCCAACCTGGTGAAGTCCCCCTGGTATATCAAATCGTCAGTGATTGCAAAAGGCACAGGGAGAACAGGTATCACCTTCAAAGCCGAGGTCCCCGCGCTATTTCCTGTCAGTAATGCAGGGATTATCGAGGACTAGGATACCTACTAGGCTCGGCTTATAGCATCACCATTATTAGCCCATACTATAGGCGATGTTCATCCTACGATCACTATGAATGTGAAAATTGCGTACCGTCGTTGAATATAAGGTTAATGTCGGATTTATTGTCGGCGGGGGAGCGATTGAGTAAAGCGACAGCCCCAAGCTGCTTCTGCAAAACATAACGGGCGAAGGCGGACTATAATGATGATAAGATACACTAAATACAGGGAAAGTAAGAGGTGTACCTGAACGACATTCGTCCTGTCCAGACAATCTATACAATTCACTCTGAACACACCGGCTTGGTCAGATAAGATAGTTTTCCCCGACATCCAGAAAAATCTGCAGTGTGAGTTAGGGCAGGTCCAGGGAGTTAGATGCGTACGTACCCTTGCTGGTCAAATGTACGCTCCATAGCGTCGATCAAAGAAGATAGCTTCTCGTATCTTGACAAATGTCAACCATGGATCAAAGAGGTGGTCAAAGCTCGACTATTCGACTGACCTCATGCCCCTGGTTTCACGATGAAAATCGTATTCATGATATCTGAATAAATGGATGAAATCCAATGCACCGCAGAGGCCACAAGCAGGACCCTCACCGTACGTCCTTGGAACCCAGCTCTGCGACGTGTTCCTTGTAATTTCTGGTGATTTCACCTTCTCTTCCTTGTTGTTCCGCAAGATTCACGATAGTCTTTATCGTGTGTGCATCAATCACAACTGCTATCGAAGTAGCAGTGGCACATACATGTGGACCATGCTGGGGGATAGTTCGAAGGAAGTGACGCTTTAATGCGTCCATTTGTTGTTCGTGTGTCCTATCAGTAGCAATCACTGGTGGGGGCTTTAGGCCGTATCCGGTTTGAAGCCAATACAAGGGTACTGAGATAAACGTATTCAGTTGGGTGACGATAGAACATTAAAGGTACGCACTTGATCCACGGAGTTGAACATAACTAAATACATTCGTGATGCCCTCGCGCTGCAACGATTGATGTCAATGATCAGACATCATTGGTGGAAGTCGTGATGTACCTCCACGCTCATAACTGTCTCAGTCTCCACGAAGTTGGCTACGTGCGCAGCGTCATCGATTCCTCTCCTCTGGTAACGGAGGCCAGCCCGATACCTCGACCTGCGAGATATGATGATATATTGTACTGAAGCGACATCTTCAGCTTCTGGGTCAGACGATTCCAACGGCACCGCAAAATTGGTTGCCTGATAGTACCCTTGCATTATGGGTAGAACATACGAATGTAGCTTGAGCAAGGATGGGATTCAGCACGTCGCAATTTGGGAATTTCGTGGATTCTCACACCGACATCGACGAAGGGCTTGCTGAGCCATTCATTCCACCAGAACTGCTTGTCTACTCGACGCCAAAGGGGAAGTATGGGGTTGGGTTCCGCCAGTGCTACGGGGGTGGGGTCGATGGAATCTGGGGTGGGGATAGCATTCAGATCTACCAAGAGGGCCTGTTGCTTCTGACTCTTCGTGACTAAGGACTGTTTGTGGCGAAGCGAACGAGTGATGTCTGAAAACCATCGAAAGTCAGATTCCTGACCCATTGGCGCAATTGTTCGGCCGTCGAAAACGCTAGCATACCAAAGTTATATGCAAAATACATGCCACCTTTGGTGTACTCTTTAATACATTCTTTGATGATTTTAGCTTCGAGTTCTGAGTGTCTTTCCTCCGACGATGTTGGGGGAGGAGCAGTGGATGCAATGATAGAGCCGAGGACCTCCCCAGGCTCCCCTTTGGCATCCTTGATGATCCCGTCTAATACTTTAGGCTCGAAAGTGGGACTCAAAGGAGTGTCGGGCATGTCGGGCTGAATGTCGGCGGATGCCATATCCCCGTTCGGTGATTTGAGGTAGGGTGCTCGTTTGGATAGTCGGCTCCAGAACGACAATCGGTCTGCGAGAGTCTTCGCTACTGAGGAAGCATCTGCGGAATTTTCTGACGATGCGGCCGAGACCGTGGATGGGGTGGGGGACGTCGGTCTATCACCTCTTAGAAAGTCGTCGCCGAGCATCTGGGATTCGGTTGTTGGCTTTACAACCTCAGAAAACTGGACTCGAGGACTATCCTGCGGGGGTAATGTGTCGGACGACGTCGGTGTTGCACTTTCCAGAGAGACTAAAGAGACAGAGGTGTCGGCTGTAGTAGAAGGGACTAAGGAAGGACGTGAAAGGGTGAGGTTTCGAGATGCCAGGGTGTGGATCACGATTCGGGCTTCTTGCTCGTCCACCGTCGGGATAGCAACTACGCCTTTGACACCGTATACAGAGTGACTTGCATCGAGAACTAGAGCAGTGCTTAGAATGAGTCACAGTAGACGATGCATAGACAAGTCACGACTTACGATTACCAGCATCTGTTCTGGATGAAATCACAAGAAGATATGGGCCTAGGAAGGTAAATGGTAAGAGAGCGGTCCGCCTCAGGCATTACTCGCTAACCAGAGTATAAATTAAGCAAGCCAACGATTCCATAAACGATCGTTGCGTCGGCCCAAGATACTCCTTCGCTATCGCCAGGTCCATCCACCTCTTCTATTACCACTTCCTTACCCCAGCGCAGGAGGACATGCTTTCCCGGGTGCTTTACACCATGAGGACGAAGGAGGAGTCCTTTCCCCGTAGCCAGTAACGCTATATGTTCGTATGGACACGGGTGCGGTACTGGAGGGACCGTATACTTTGGTTTGAGGCCCGCATGCGTCTGGCGAGCCGTTGAATGAGAGTCGGCACCTGGAATATTTTTGACTGAGGAAGCCTTGGGGTTGATGAAAGGTTTCTTGGCCTTTGCGAGGAAACTCTTCATGGTCGAAGCGAAGATGGTGCAAAGTGTAACTACTGTGGTGGAGGCATTAGGGGATGAACTAATATAGATAAGCGCCCATATATCACCTTGTTTGTCCGTATTTTATCCACAAGGGGGACTCAGTAACTGGACGCGCCGCGTCAGCTTGCGTATTCTACTTGCAACATACTCGCCGACATGAACACCTTCGCATCGCGTTTCTCGTCAACAAGTGCGGGCGCAGAGCTCAGCAAGGCCAAGGCCCTTGCAATGGAAGACGAGGACTTCTCTGATGCATCATGGGGCTCAGAGGCTGGCTATGGCAGCCTCGCGAAAGGCGTACCAACTTTCTCAGTACCTTCAGTAGCTGATGTGAGTCGTACACGAATCGCAAGGACGGCCATTTACATTACATTTAGCCCACCGCTTTCCTTCGACTACATACCGATGACTCTTCAGATCCTAACTGCAGGATCAAAATCCAACACGGGACAACTACTTTGGCCTTTAGATTCAAGGGTGGTGTGATCGTCGCAGTGGATTCCAGAGCCACAGCAGGAAGCTATGTCGGTGGGTGTAGAAGTCTCAAGTGATCCAACGCGTATCTCATCGTTTGTAGCGTCCGGGACCGTTAAGAAGGTCATTGAAATCAATCCGTATCTCTTGGGAACCATGGCTGGTGGCGCTGGTCAGTTATTTATTCCTAAGATTCGAGTATTTGACTTATAGAATGGTAGCCGATTGCCAGTACTGGGAAACCTATCTTGGCATCCATTGCCGACTCCACGAACTGCGAAACAGGGAAAGAATCTCCGTCTCCGCCGCGAGTAAATATCTTAGTAACTTAGTTTACGGATATAAGGGTATGGGCTTGAGCATGGTCAGTGGCTTGAATACACTCTTGAGCATGTTTCTAAGCCATGACTAGGGCACGATGATCTGTGGATGGGACAAAACGGTGAGCTATAGTTTATTTGTGCCTTCAACATAGTGTCTCGGGTTGATCCCTATATCTTCAGGGCCCCGCCATTTTCTACGTTGATTCAGATGGAACTCGGTTGAAGGGGGACCTCTTCTCCGTCGGATCAGGTAGCACATTCGCGTATGGTGTGCTTGACCAAGGTTACCACTGGGACCTCTCGGACGAAGAAGCTCAAGAACTCGGAAGACGTAGTATCTATGCTGCCGGCCACCGAGACGCCTTCTCTGGAAACACGTGTAACCTATACCACGTCAAGGAAGATGGTTGGAAGTTCATTGGTACGTGCTATTACCCTACACAATGAAGCGAAATTGATCTACGGCCGCGTTTAGGGAATTACGACGTGTCGAAAATGCACTACGAAGGCCCGGGCGACGTCCCAGGATCTGCTGGGGTTCCTTACGGCTATGACATTCGTGTTGAGGGTCGAAGCTCGGCTGATTCATAGAATCGTATTGCAATTTCACGATACAGACAACGGGCGTGTATTTTATGTGAGAAATAACTTTGTTCTACAGGCATCCATGCGACCAGTCGCACTTGTATTACTATGACCACTTTCCGTTCCCCCCAGCACCTCCTAAGCAGTTGCGGGTATAAATGGGCGCAGGGATTTATCTATGTATTCCGCTGGCACACCCTCCTTCAAGGCATCTCCAATAGCCATATTCATGCGATATATATACTCCGTCCGTGGCAAGTCATCATCCAACCTAATTTCATCCACGTATACTAAAGCATCGAATTCCTTGATTAACAGTGATGGGATGCCCGACTGGTTGACCGCCATGAATTTCTTGACGTAGTCGGAAGGGACGCCTTCGTATATGTCCAGACTCTTTTCATCCTCCTCGCTGAGCTTGTATACCAATCCGTAAACGTGATCCTCTGCTGAGGGGACGACGTTCGCGTAGCCTCGCTCATTAATCATCCATCTCCAGCCCTCCAGTACTGCGATGCCGACATACGGACTGTTTGGGCACCTTCTCTGCATTTGCTCTAGCCACATGTTGCTGCCGTACCCAAAGTAAAGAACATCGGGCCGCGCCAAGCTAGTTTGCGGGCTGGGATCTGGTATGTCGCTGGACGACGAAGGAGCTTCCATACTTTCGATGCCCAATCTCTACTCGTGACCTAAGCGTAACCATACCATGCATGTCAGAGCTGATCAATATGCAATATTCCTAAATACTTACAGCTAGTAGAACAGCAGGAAGTGAGTAGGAACGCGGGGGGCTGGGTGAGAGACCAGCCCTGAGAGTGGAATGAATCAAGCGCCTTAGATAATACGATCACGCATCTTTTTTTGGCATCTCTTCGTCTTCAGTCCCAACTCCTCCAAAAACTTCGACCAAGGATCGTTTCGCGTTGAGGTCGCTCTAAAGATACTGAAATGGCCGAAGAAAATTCCAAAGCATTCCCCTTGTCCGATGCCGACCTTACTAACTCAGTGAGCCCAGACCACCCACCTCATGGATCTGTTGCTTATTTTCCCGTAGATCCTGGAGCTCGTTCAACAGGCTGGACAGTACAAGCAACTAAAGAAGGGGGCCAACGAAGGTATGCATCACATCCTGCCTTCCCGCCTTCCATATTCTAATGTGTACTTCCTCAGCAACGAAGACGCTCAATCGTGGTATTGCTGAATTCATCGTGCTCACTGCAGATACAGAGCCTATCGAAATTCTGATGCACTTGCCTCTGCTATGTGAAGAAAAGGTGCGCTCTAGCACGATCACCTGCTTTGGATCGCGAGCTGACATTGTTGCGTAGAACGTTCCATATGTTTTCGTACCATCCAAGGCTGCCCTTGGCCGTGCATGCGATGTATCGAGGCCCGTGATCGCATGCAGTGTTACCACAAGCGATACGAGAGAGTTGGCGAGTCAGATAAAAACGATTAAGGACGCGATTGAGAAGTTGTTGGTCTGATTTGTTGTAAAACACGATTCAAATTCTAAATGGTTAGAAACCCCCGCTTGAATACATTTATTCAATACGTTATCCAGCGGTTATTTCGCATACCACATGAGCAGTCTTGCAAGCAATAGAGGAATATGAGCTACTGGTATTTCTGGCAGAAACACAGTCATGTGATGGTGCCAATACCACTGTAACGGTACAAGCGCGGACGCCGTCTGACTTCTTACCACCATCACAGTCGGAGCCTTGTCGCACAAATCTACCTCCATGTCAGGCATATGTCGTCCACGTTTGGCCGAAGAGCGCAAGCAATGGCGCAAAGATCACCCCTTCGTGAGTCCCACAAATCACGCTTTCACACTGCTCTCCGACTATGCTCTACCGTGACGCGATTTCTGACTGACGGATAACAGGGATTCTACGCGAAGCCCACGAAAGCGGCAGATGGATCGATGAATTTACTGGAGTGGGAGGTTGGGATCCCTGGAAAGGCCGGAGTAAGTGATACAGCTTGCGACCTGTATTTCGCATTCGTGACTCCTTCTTTAGACAGCTTGGGAGAATGGCACGTATAAACTAATGATGAATTTCCCAGACGGTGAGTCTTGTCCCTTATAGTTGATTTTCTACTAATTTCCCTTGCTCAGATTATCCCTCTAAACCTCCCAAATGTATGTATACAAGTTGTCCCTGCGCGTTGTAGACTGAGATCGGAGTGGAATGCAGGCAAATTCACCCCACCGCTCTTCCACCCGAACGTCTATCCATCAGGAACTGTGTGTCTGTCGATTCTTGATGAAGACAAAGGATGGAAGCCAGCGATCACCATTAAGCAGGTATGTCTGGCTCGTAGATCACGGGTAACCGCACGTTCACCGTCGTCAAGATCCTGCTAGGGATCCAGGATCTCCTTGATGACCCAAATGTCAATGATCCAGCCCAGAGTGAGGCCTACACGATGTTCAAGTGAGCCATTCCTCTTCCTCCCAAGAACACGGTTCAACCATTTATTTTCACCAGGAACGATAAAGCTGCATATGAGTACGTGTCCCATTCCTTCTATGACATTCCTTCCCAACATATTTCTTGTAGGAAACGAGTAAGAGCTCAAGCTAGGGATAACATACAGAAGTAATTGTCGTACTATCGGTGCTTTATTTTCCGGTCAATATATAAACGTCATATATGTTGGTTGCATGGCTACTTACTTTGGGCGTTGTCCTAAATTGTATAATTGGGTGTCCGGAGCAGCTTCTCTATTCAAACCCGCGTCGTTAAGTACCGTGAGTAGCCCGCAAGTAACTCAGGCTTCCAGCGCAGCTCGCCATTCAGTATGTCTTCCGAACCACCCATCTTGAACGTGCACACGCCGAATTCATCATTCGCGATCATCCACTCAAGTGCTTAACTGCGTTTCTTAATTTGAATGTTCTAACGATATTTGATCTCTAGCTGCCACGGAGCCGCTTGAGACGCTCTACGACAAGTTGAGTCGAAAGGCGCATACGGACTACCACGGGAAGCGCGTAGGGCCTGGGTGGCTCAAGTATGAATTCAAGGATTCGGTGTGGAATCTCGACGATGGTGAGTTCACTGCAGTCGGAAAGATTCTCTATGCTTCTTGCTGAAGGCGATGGCGAAGAATCCGATTACACTATCTTCAACTGGAGGCTGCGAGGGGAAGACATGAGCGGAGGCCTGGATGTGCCTTCAAGTTCGACCACGCGCCCGTCAGAAACCCCATCGCCCACTTTATACCTTCACGATCCCACACAACCGCTCCCAAGCCCACCTGCATACCTCAATCCGTCCTATTACGCGTTCCGGCCATCGACTGCGCGCGAAGCCGCCTCGCGCTCGGTTTCATCTCAAGGCGGGGCTGGAAGCACAAAGACAAGGCATACGAAGAGGAGCAAGCAGGATAAACAAGAGGCCGGCGGCTTACTTCAATTCAGAAAGGAATTCGAGAAATTCCACGGGGAGAATGGGGTTCGCACCGTCATGGGTAGCATTGGTCCAGTCCAGAACGGTAAGCCCGACCGGACTATCCGAAAGTTATATACTGACAGCACCCACGCAGTTCGGATGCTCCTCAAGTCGGGGTACAGGCATGTTTACATATCTCGCAAGTTTGCATTGCAACATGGCTTCATCCCGGAGGATGCTACCCCTGGTCTGTATGGTTATGGAGGCTTGGTAAACATAGGAACATGGCCCATCTCATTGACGCCCTCGTCGACATTCTCCTCCCATCCAAACGACCCACCGCCGCCACCCCAGCACCTGTCAAAGAAACGGAACGGGAAGCTGAAAGACAAAGCTCACGACGGCCCACAGCCGACGATGATGCCTGTATATCTCTCCGAAGAACCTCACTTCGACGTCGTTCTGGGACGATCGTTCTTCGAACGCAGACAGATACGGACAAACGCTGTCGATCCAACAGATGTGGTCTGCATGGATACTGGGGAGAAAATAGAGTGTGAACTTGTGATTTTGAAGGATGGCAAGGGTGATATCGTGACAGTAACATGAAATGTGTAGCCCCAGAATATGTGTATGTCAAAGTGGCCATCCTCGTTTGCATGGACTGGTGCTTGAACCAAGAATAACCATCATGTGTTTGGCATCGGGTACCCACTTGCTCTCCGGCGTTAACTGTTGGGACACTATTTGCGCGTACGCATGGACGTTAGATCATCCTGATATTGGGGGGTACTGACCGTATATAATGCAGTGCTTATCACACTCACTGCTTCTGGCAGTAGAAATGGGCAATGTGCATCGAATTCACTATTAGATGCAAGTCACTAGAGTATATAGACATGCAGATCATCGTCCAATCTTGATGCGAGATGCGCGGGTAGCCTAGAAAGCAAAGGTCAGAGTGGTGCTCAATGAAAAGGGGGATACGCACTCTACGTCGCTTCTTCAACCTACAAAAACAGAGAAGTGGTATCAGCAGGCTGTGGGGTGGTTGAAAATGGTACTGACTTGTGCTTCTTCATCTTCTTTCGCCGCTTTCGCTTCGTGCTATCCATCATCACATCGTTCCAATCGCGTTCCATTTGCTCGAGGGTCTGCGAATCCATTTCCACTGTCAACCCCAGACCTTTCATGGTCTCCTCCCACGCAGCAGTGCTCCCAGCTCGGTTTATGGTCAGGGCGCGCATCAGCTGTCTGGCTGTTTCCGCGTCCGCCTCTGCTGAGAAAACTGAGTTATCTTCAAACACCGCGCCGTATTTCCCAACGGGCGGAGGAGGAGGAAGTGGGTCTGTGTCCCCCGCCTTCGAAGCGTACAAAGGGCCCCTTGCAGGCGCGGCTTGCAGGAGCATGCTCGGGTCGGAAAGGTGAAGGAGAGGTCTATGCAACGCAAAAAATTGGTGAAGTTTGAACTCTTTGGGGTTTACTGCGGGGTGGTGTGCGAGCTTGTGGTGAACGGTTTCGTGGAATGAGAGGACTGCTTGGGGAGGGTCGGGTTGTTGAACTGCGACAGTGCTCGACGAGGCCTGAGAGGCCGAGTCTTCTTTGAGGCAGTCAGCAGATGCTCCGGAATCATCAGGGATATTGTACGCACCTCGAACTTCTGTCGCTCCATCGCTTACTTTCGAGTTGGAGGAGGAATCTGGTTGAGCGTTATTGGCCGACGGCGCAACGACAGAGGGTTTTGGTGGCTTGGCTGAGTTGAAGTACCTGCCACCACCAGACTTTGAAGAGAAAAAGGAATAATTTCGATGGCCCCCAGGCAGATACCTGAGGATTCGAGGGAGGGAGGACATCCTGATGTCCAAAGGGACAAGTCCGAGTCGAGGAAGGAGAGTCACTGAAGCAAGCGTGACGTTCGGCTTGCCAGTCAATGGTCCCGATATCAAACAATGCCACACAACTCACGCCCAGTACATATCTCAAGTGTAGTAATCATTATGGAAAGATATATTTATGTACTTCAATCCCATCGCCATACACGCACGCCACCCTTGCGTTTTCCTTCACCTTCCCAGTCTCTCCCTCTCCTCCAAACTTCATGGTACCCAAGTCCCTTCAGTCGTGACTCTACACCGTCGTACGATAACAATTGGCCGAAAAAGACCAGATGTTTGGGCCACTCGTGCTCCCATTGGTCGTCTTTGGTACCAGGCAAGGAAGCAGGATAAGGGGATACCGGAAAAGAAGTGTCGACCTTCGAGGGGAAATATCGGTCAAGGTAATCGATGGGGGATTGGAAGAATACGTCGGTCTGGTCCACATAAGTGTCGAGTGCTTCCCCTCTGTACAACGGATCTTAATGGGTCATACGAAGAGCAAGCAGAGAACTGACCTAAGCGGAGGTTCGCACCCAAGCATCCACCATTTCCCCGCACTGAGTTCTCTCCGATGGAGATACGCATAACCTGGCGTTGAGTGACACGGCATCAGGAAGCCAATGCTTCTTGACAAATCCTGGGCAGGCAACCCACGCAGATATGACATGACGCTGATCGGGGCACTACAATAATCCAGAACCAGAAATACGGAAATCGGTGCTTGGATGAGGAGGATAAAAATATGTGCCTTTCGCAGCGGAGGAAACGAACGGATCCAACTTCGTATCGCGCCTTTGGGTTTGGGCTTGAGTTTGCCTGACGCACGACTAGGTTGATCAGAGTTATCCAAGAGCCACTTGGCAGCCAGGATATGAAGAAGCGGAAGGATTGGATGTATGAATCGCCATTCTTTATGTCGAGAGAGCGAGTATATAGCAATCGTCCAGCCAATGGTATACGACGCCAGTTGCAGCGGTCCAGTATCCCTTTTGCTACCTTTGAAGGCAGACTGCGCACCCAGTAGAACAAAAGGGAGGGAAGTAGCACCTAGCGTTGGTAGTGCAGCGCTCAAGTAGAAATGCCATGGGTTGCCGCCGTAGAAGCTCGAAACGGAGGATAAATTTGTTAAAAAGAAATTCAGTGGCGTGAACGTTGGCCTCCCATAGTAGGTGGAATCCAGCACGAACTGAGCGGCCAGGGCAAATGACCTAGTGTTTCATCAGCGAGTTGAAGAAACTAAAATAATGGGGATGATGTTACCCTATGCTTGCTACGTCTGCCAGAAATGCGCCCAAGACTCTGGGACGAGTCCGTAGTTGCCAAACCAGATTGCTGTATAAGAAGATCCATATCACCGCATTTGTGGGACGTACAGCGCAAGCCAGGGAAGCAAATGCAAGTGACTTCCGCAGAGCCTTCCTGCGTACGAATTCAACCACTAACTGAGGTGGTGCGACAACGGTCTAACCTGTCAAACAGCAATACATGGCTAAGATTGGCGCTGCTATCCCATGGGAAGTAGGAGAACGCAACAGTCGTTAGGGATGTTTCCAGTGAATTGGAAAACGATCTTGATAGACTGAGAGCGTTGAAGGTCGAGAGCAATGAGAGGACGAACTGCACGCCTGTAAGGGGAATTCGGCATCGTGCAAATAGGACAGGCTTACCGCAGTTGACGCGTATCGATCACCAGCAATCTTCTTGGCCAGCAGTAAGACCCAAATATCTGTGACTGCTGCGATGCATCCATGAAGCAGCCGAGGTCCTGTGATCTGCGCAAAGACTTGAACATCGTGAGCAAAGGGGTCAATGAAGTACACACCAACAGCAAGTCGCCAATGGCAGCATCATCCAGACGTAGAACCTTCACCAGCCAGTAAAGAGGCACGTTCAAACTGGGGTAGATGATGCTGCGGATCGGTCGGTCGGTCAACCATTCCCAAGTAATATGCCCGTATCCGAACACGACGGCATGCGCGGGCTCTAGGGCCTGAAAGTATTCGTCCGGCTGGAAGAATGTTCTCGTAAACACGGCGATGGATATCCTGACCACCAACGCCAGGAGGACCTGGTCGTTCATAATTGGAGATAGCACGATGTGGCAGGGCTAGCAACTGTTCAGCAACTGTTTCAAACATGTGGCCGTGATTAGACGCCTTGGGCGCTCGTGGCGCTGTGCCCATCACAGTAGCTACTGTGAAAATCACTTGAAGACCTATCGGCACTAGTCATCTGAATCGTATGGTCCATGTATATCGGATGCATATGGACATATTAAACCTCTTGACTCCTCCTCTCACTCTGAGAATCTCCCAGACCCAAGCCCTCCATCCATGGCAGATATTCTTCAGCAATACGCGAAGGCCAGGGAAGCCCTTATAGCAGAAGACCGCCGTCTGCGCCGTGATAGCTCCCGGAAGCCTTCTGAGGTGGAGCTGAAAGCTGACAAAGTCGTTCGAGATATTCGCGCAGCCGAAGCGGTGTCGGTATGGGGGGCTGAACATCCCGACATACCTCACCCTTTTCCTGGCATGGAGTTCTTGACAGGTACATTCCGCCGTAGCGTGCATCGGATTAGAATTGAATCGCTCGCCCTCAGGCAAGAGTGTCATTGTCAAGACAGAGATCTTCAAAATACTATCCAAGGTTCTTCTCTCCGTTTGTTTCTTGGCTTGCTCTAACATTATATGTACTCTTAGATGCCAAAGGGAGGCCTTCTGCACGCGCATCTCGACGCGACAGTCGACGTGAAATGCCTCTTGAGCCTTGCGTATGAGCACCCTGCTCTGCACATTCGAGTTCCTGAGGCCGTTCATGCAGCTTCCATCCACACGCTTTTACCAGAGTTCAAAGCGTTTCCCAAGCAGGAACACTCAGAGGTGCTTGAGTTGGCCCAATCCCCGATGCAATGGGTTCAACTATCCAAGGCAAGGGAGACATTCCCTGCTGAGCTTGGCGGCGCGCAAGGCTTTGATAAATGGCTCACTGCGTCCATGATGATTAATCCATCTGAAGCATATGGTACTCATAACACAGTTGCAAAGGTTCGCAGTTCTGAACCCCGTACATCTTCAAAGCTTCACGACTCATTGAACTAGATATGGCAAAAATTCACAAACACATTCTCGGTCGCCAGCGTCAGTGTGCTGTCGCTGGTCCCGATGTGTGATGTTGATGATGGCTTATCGTAGTGCTTGACACGTTACGCGCCAATATTCCGCGACTATGTCAGGGAGTTCCTCCTGACTTCCATCGCCGACGGTATTTCATATGTTGAACCTCGTATCAATTTCCGTCACAGGTATATATCTCGGCTACACGTTACATTCGTCACTCGTTCATGGCTGTGGTGTAGATTCATGGACGACATCGATGGGAATGAATGTGTCCCTCATCGCGAATGGCTCGTCATGTTTGATGAAGTCCTGAAAGAGGTCAAAGAAGACATGCGGAAACAAGGTCGCGAAGACGAATTTATTGGAGCCAAAGTAAGCCTCAATTCCTCCAATGACACTTGCACAGGTCCGGTATTGATCATATTAGATCATTTATACGACCCTTCGGTTCATTACACCAGAAGAATTGACCTGGTATACGGAAGATTGCATCGCCTTGAAGAAGGAGTTCCCCCATCTAATTGCAGGTTGGATCTTCGTCGAGTTATGGACCGCTCAATAGCTAACTATTGTCGTAGGCTTCGACTTGGTTGGAAACGAGAACGAGCTGAAACCTCTAATTGATTACCTCGAGCCCTTGTTACAATTCCAAGAGAGGCAGAAAGAAGAGGGAGTTGAAATCCCTTTCCTATTCCATGCTGGCGAAACGTTTGGTGACGGTACTGAAGCTGATATGAATATGTACGACGCCATCCTGCTAGGTACAAAGCGAATCGGCCACGGGTGAGCCTCTCTGCAAATATACCATTTTACGAGTGCTCAACAACCCGTAGATTTTCTCTAGTAAGGCATCCTAGATTAATGGAGATCTGTAGAGAACGAGGAATTGCTTTAGAAGTGTGCCCAATATCGTGCGTGAATTTGCTACGCTTTAGGAAAACTCACAAACAGATCGATTTCCAGCAATGAGATTCTTGTTGGTGCTTCGTTTTTCTCTACTATGTTTTTCTGAAAGAAACCACCGTAGCGATTGACTTCGTCCATGCCAACGCATCCTCTTCCGATTTTATTCAATAACGGAGTCCCTGTCGCGCTCTGTTGTGATGACCCCTCTATTTTTGGGAATATGGGCCTCACGTTTGATTTCTACCAAGTAATTGTTTCCTTTCAACTGGTTTTATGTTCACGGGGTTTGACGTGCGTTAGGTCCTTGTTTCCAGCGAAGTCACAGGGTTGGTGCAGCTCGCTGAGGTCGCGCGCGATAGTATCAAGGTCAGTTCTTGTGCGGATCAGCGCTTTTCATATACTCAAGCTCCTCTAGTACTCTATGCTTGACCCTGAAGAGAAACAGCATGCACTGGAATGTTGGGAAAGGCAGTGGGCGAAATTTGTACAAGATATTGTTGGGTAAACGTAGTTGTAGTGATGGTGTGGCTGTGTGACTGTATTGACGGATGTTGAAATTGAACGGCTGCAGCCTGGTTCCTCACCGCCCTCAACTTCCGTCCAGACTCGTCTTCTCTCCCAACCCAAGTCCAAAGGCGCGCGAAAGGGATATCGTGGCTGGAGAATTTATGTTCTTTGCTGGTTGGTAAAGGTGTGTCTCGTCTCGCGTATTCTCTCCGCCTCCTCCATCCTTGCGCCCCCTCATTATCCCAACCCCTCTTCATCAGACCACATCACCATCCATTAGCCAGACCCACCCTCCCCAAGCCATATTTCCCACTTCCTAGGGCTTAGAACACACTCAATCCTCTGACCCTAACCATTCACCTAAACTAAATTGGCCATGCCAGACGCTGACTCGAATCGCAAGCGGTCCCGTTCCCCTTCTGACAGCGAACAGCAAAAGCATCATAAGCGTGCCAATACAGGCGCACCATCAACTTCGAATGACTCAAAAACAAACAATAATAGCTCCGCTTCTCACTCAGCATCTGACGTGACCATGGACGCACCATCCAATGTCCAGGACACCGCTGCATCCACGCCTTCTAACGGGGACAAGGGCAAGGACGACTCCAAGGGAAGCGACAACGGGAAGTCAACTTCCGCAGATGCCTCAGCCGCACCGACACCAGTGCCCTCCGCCAACATCCACATGCGTTGCCTGATAGTAACCCAGGATGCCTCGATCATTATTGGGAAAGGTGGTTCGCATGTCAACGAGATCAGGGAGAAGAGCGGCGCGCGGGTAGTCGTTTCAGAGAGCATCCCTGGTAATCCCGAACGCATCCTCAACGTCAGCGGTCCTCTCGACGCAGTGTCGAAGGTACGTACCCTACCTTACCCTGCACACATTTATTGATACCGAAAATACTCAGGCCTTTGGGTTGATAGTTCGCCGTATCAATGACGAACCGTTTGACGTACCTTCTGTGCCGGGAAGTCGCGCAGTCACCATCAAGTTTATGATTCCCAACTCCCGGATGGGCTCGGTCATTGGCAAGCAGGGCTCCAAGATCAAGGAGATCCAGGACGCTAGTGGGGCAAGGCTAAACGCAAGCGAAGGCATGTTACCGGGGTCGACAGAGGTTCGTCTATACGTGCACACTTTTGTCCTCCAACTCACTCTAAACTCCGCAGCGTGTGCTCAGCGTAGCCGGCGTTGCAGACGCTATTCATATCGCTACGTACTATATCGGAAATATCCTTATAGAGGCGCAGGAACGCATGCCATCCTCATCCAATTCTACTTATCGCCCAACTTCCAACTCCCGTCGTCCTACCCATGGAGGTTCGTCTTATGTCCCAGGCTACGCTTCCTATCCTGGCTCGACACCCTCGAACCCACCGCAGCAACTTCAGACACAACAAATCTACATTCCCAACGACCTCGTGGGATGCATCATTGGCAAGGGAGGCAGCAAGATCAACGAGATTAGACATATGAGTGCAAGCCAGATTAAAATTATGGAGCCCGGTGCTGTCGGTGTTGGTGTCAATGGAGCGCCTGCGCCCGCGGGCGGGGAAGGCGAACGCCTTGTGGTCATCACTGGCCAACCTGCCAACATACAGATGGCCGTGCAATTATTGTACCATGTACGCCAATCATTGATTCCATCTCATCTCTGACTGACCTATGTTTCCCAGCGATTGGAACAAGAAAAGCAAAAGCAGCTTCGCGCTCAATCATCTACCTAACCCACCCATAGCTACCCTCACGCTCTCCTCGTCGTTTGCTTTCCTTTATATGGCTGTCTTCCTCCATTTCGTTGTTTGCTTCTCCGCCATGTACTGATAGTTATGCCGTCAAAACGCCCGCACTCCCCCGTCTACCTCTTACTCTTCGTATGTCCATTACTTACTGTTATCTTACCCTACTCCGAGGTGATTTCCGGTTGAAGAACGAGCGCTTAACGCTCGTTATTACATAAGCGACTGCATTTTCTGCTTTCTGCTTGAGTTTGATTTGAGCTCCTCGTCCTCTAAATGGCCTCCATCCTCAAAGCCCAAAAATCGAACGCCGCTAAACATGATTCAAAAAAGCGCAAAATTGCCGACACCGATGTAGTCGATGATCCAACACCCGCACCCAGGAAGAGGAACAAGCAGAGAGTGCTGCTCCTCTCCTCGCGTGGTGTAACTCACCGAATGAGACACCTTATGAACGACATAGAAGCACTCTTGCCTCACGTAAAGAAAGGTATGTGTTCTCACCTCCTCCTAGACTAGTCTTTGATTCTTGACTGTAGATTCGAAACTCGACTCGAAGTCTCAACTCCACTTGCTTCCTGAATTAGCAGACCTCAATAATTGCAACAACACCCTGTACTTTGAAGCACGCCGACATGAGGATCTATACCTATGGGCTGCGAAGACACCAAATGGCCCTAGCATCAAAATGCACGTACAAAATGTCCATACGATGGACGAACTGAAGATGACTGGAAACTGCCTCAAGGGAAGCCGTGGATTACTGAGTTTTGACAAGGGCTTTGAGGATTCTGAGTGGGGGAGGCTAACAAAAGAGGTGTTCACTCATGTGCGTACCATATTTTATGATCGGTCTCCAAACTTACGCGATCATACCGTCCCATGTAGATATTCGGGGTCCCTCCAACAGCACGGAAGTCGAAGCCATTTATCGATCATATCCTTACGTTCTCTCTCCTTGACTCCAAAATATGGTTCAGAAACTTCCAAGTACTCATCTCCCTATTCTCGTGGATTATGTCTCATGATATCCTAGATCATTGAAAAAGACCCACTACAACCGAACGGTCCCCCTCAGACCACCCTCGTCGAAATCGGCCCGCGCTTTGTGTTGACACCCATACGTATATTTGAGGGCGCTTTCGGAGGCGCCACCGTTTATTCTAACCCTGGTGAGTTGTCGCGCTGCTTTGTAGAACCTTGCATTTATATTCCTGCAAGAATTCATCTCCCCTGCTGCAGTACGTTCCATGATCAGGCGGCAACAAGGCGGCAAGTACAATCAAAGGAAGGACGCGGAGGAGGAGACTATGCGCAGGAAGGAGCGAAGGCAAAGAGAAGAAGATCAACTCGCAGTGTCTAAGGTATTCGCTTGATTAATTGTGGATCAGCCTTATTTGGGCCTTTCGTCCTGTGTAAAAAGCCCTGGCATTCCAACTAGAATGCTACGCATTGCATCACACGTATACGAGATCGTATGAGAAGATTCGCCATTGTTCTTTTAGCGCTAGCTTTTGGAGAACAATGCAAGCAACTGGTTCCTTCTCCGCCTGGGCGGGGTCGCCCTGACGTCTCGTTGAACTTGTGAGTGCGTATGATCAGTCTTTGTCATCAAACTAACGACCCTAATAGGTAAACTACACCGAAACAATGACTGTCTCTTGACTGATGCTCGTGCTAATGGTTATCAGTATGCCTTCGAGGCACGTTGTGTGAGATCTCCCGCACATCTTTAGCCGGCGGGCTTTTGATCATTGGCTAACCCCTTAGCTGAATACCCTTTGTTCGAATACCTTTTGTTCTGCTTTAGCCTCGGACAGATTACCGCCGCCCTCATATATAATATACGGATTGCCCCACCACTTTCATGTCAACGGTCGTCCGGTCAGTCTCTCTCTTCTACTATTATTCGTTCCTCGCGCGATGTCAGTCTGCATTTCCATTCATCCCTCCTCAGACGGCCTTGTCATGTACGGCAAACCTGACCCTATGTACGTCTGATTATTGTGACGATAAGAATAAATTAACGATAGTCGACAGGACATCGTACTCCCTTTCAGGCCACGTCGAAATTTCTGTCTCTTCTCCATTTTCGTTCTTCTGTCGCTCGAGGCCTGTCTCTCTACTTCTCCATTCGCTGGTCCTCACGTTTGAGGGCCAATGCGAGATCGCTTCCACCCAAACTGGGTACGCTGGTGCCCGCGTCTGTTCGATAGCCCAAGAAATGGTTCTTGGCGCGCCTATCGAATTAGATCACATTCAATTCGAGGGCTCAAACGAACCCAGTACGTTGTTGAACATGTTTTTTGCATGAGTGCGTTTCTGATGACTGTAACAGGTCGGTGGCGCGTTGTTTTTGACATGAATTTACCGGGATGGCTTCCTGCAACTAGCCCCTTTGGCGCCGACCGAGAGTTGGGCACGTCGTACTCCCTTCATGCATCTGCGCAATACACCCTTTCTGAAGAAGATCTAACCTTTGATTGGCCTATACTCGGTTACTGCATGCCGTGGTTGTCGCGTTTTCGTTATGCCCGCGCCATGAGTGAAATCAATTTGGAACGCGTCGCCAACATATACGACAATTCCCCTCTCGCGTCATACCTTTTTAACTCTTCCCCGAGCCCTGATTCACTGCTTGACCCCGCGTTTAAGCTACAAGTCCTAGCCTCACTCCCGGATTATATCAATATCAGTGACGAGCAGATCCCGCTTGTCCTTAGGGTGCGCACAAAGGACGTCGAGGCCGAAACCTATAAGGATGTGCAGATTCTCTCGCTTCGCACCGACTTCTTGCAGCTGGAAAGCGCAGGGTACGATCGTTGCATGCTATCAATTGAAACAGAGTACTCAATTCGTTTAACATCGGGCTTTAGTTCGCAAATACCGGAATTCTACAAGGCATTATTACCTCCAAAGTCTTGCCAGCCGCCCAATTTACCCCTCAAACGCCCTCATCCCATCGCTGCATTATATGACCTCGGCTTAGATGACACGGACACATGTCTCCACCCTGTCGTGCACTCAGAGCGATCGTTTCTACCCGCAGATTCTGGACACTACGTTCTTGCCGGAGACAATTCCATTGCGCCGACACCAAACTCTGGGGACGCCTCTACATGGATCACTATGAATGTAGATACCCCATTCACACCATGCAGTTCTAAGAAGGACGGATCTCGACATCCCCAAACCAACTCTCTTCGCCCGTCAGCAACGAATCCCTTGTTTACCATCCGACACACTCTTTCGGTTTCCCTGACGTATTCGTGCACTACGCAATGTGATACAACCCTAACAGACACCATACATTTCTCGATACCTGTTCGTCTGGCAAGTCGGACGTGCGAGCCATGCTCCTTCGAAGCCGTAGGACTCCAGGAATGCCTTTCCTTTAGCCAACTCTCAGCCACCCTCCCCCCGTATTCCCAGATATACCATCAGAACGGAGAACAGAGGATTGATTCCATTGTTCCCCTGCCTTTATATACACCACGTGCTCCGCCCCATTCGCACGTCGCGAAGGACTATGTTGATGATACAAGCCACTAATATCCCTTTATATTGTTTAGTCTATGCTGTCCAGCGTGCTTTCGTTCCATACTTATCGCTGTTTGTAGAGGATCATAAGTACAAGAAATGTAACAATTACTTACCATAATACGCACGTGACTCTTGACATTGAAGACATTTCCATTGCACTGTGCAGACTGCAGTGGCTTTGCATAGTACGAACATTGACCATGGCCTCTTCAACAGACGATGAACTAGGTCTTTATTCAAATTTCTGATGCCACCTCTTGTTAACTGTTCCCCTCAGCGACCTCCCATGTCAGTAAGACGCCTCGCGCTCCAAAACCAGCATCTAAACCAGCGAAGGCCACCTCCACCAAGCCTAGGGCGCGTCGTGCACAAGCCACGAAGATGCCACCTCCTGGGCACGGCTCCAAGGATAGTCCTATGGATATCGATCATAGCGACTCGGCCGCCATGGAGCCAGCGCGTGGCGGAAAAGGGAAGAACAAAGCCGTTGCCGAAGTGATAGCATCGGACAACTTGAAAGTAGGGGGACAGGGCGCCACGGATGCTGATACGGAGATAGTTGTCATATCCAACAACCCGACACGCACTCAGAAGGCAACCGTGTCAAGGGCAGATCTTGAGAAAGAGAGCCTGAAGAAGCAAGTCTATGAGGTATTATTCCCTCGTTCCTCTCCTGCCACTAAATCTGAAACTATCTTAGCTTCAAAGAGTCATTTCGAGTCATCGTCAGACACTTGAAGAGGTCCTTGCTGTTCGAAACACTGAGGCCGAGCAAATACTGGAAGAACAACGCCAGCTTTGGGAGACGCGTTTAGCCAGTATGTCCGGGTCAAACCACCCGAAGAGACTCTGATTTATGTCGCACAGCTCAACAGGAGACGATACAGGAACTTACCTCCAATCTCGCACGCGTCGAACCTCTCAGTCGTAGTGGCACTGGATCCGTCCTACATTTGCTAACGAGAGACGCTGCAGATGAAGAAAAGAAAGCTCTCGTGTCAGAGATTGCACAATTGAAGGCTACTATCGCTGAAAAGAATTCTATTATTGCCGACAGAGATAAACGGATCCTGGACTATACACAACAAGGTAAATATCCTGCATCCCTCTCTTCTCCGGCTTGCTCATGGAAAAAACGCAGAGAGGGAGCTACGTTATGAAATAAAAATGTTGGAGGAGCGAAAGCCATCTACCAAGCCAACGGCACGGATCCATAACGCACCTGCAGACCCCAAAAGCGGAGAAATCATTCGCTTTTATGAAGACATGACGGAGTTGCCAGTCGTGAGCATAACTCACCAAGGCGTGTCTCAATATTCGAATGACGATGAATGGCTGCTTCGTTGCATCTACTCAGTATCAGACACTACGGGCAACGAAGAGAGCCGCTCGTTCTGTGAGTATTCAGGTCCTTATATCCTTGCTTGTTGTTCAACCCATACAGCCCTCGACTTCTCCATTCGTACACGTTTCGAGCCTTCTTCCGAGGGTAAAACGAAAGAAACACTCCACTACATCCCTCTCAGCCTCGACAAAGAGAAATCCGAGATCGTGGATAGGTTGGATTTCCTCAAAGCTCCTTTCACTTTCGAGCGTAGCCAATTGGCAGTATTCTTGCGCACTCTGCGTGACACGCTCACAGAAGCCGTCTCGCCACAGGATGATCAGGAGGACAGTCGGACTGCTATTGAGATAGACTCATGATGTGTTTTGTAATCTAGCCTTGATGATCTACATATTGTTTCATTGCTGCAAACCAGTCTGCTTCCAAATGTCAAGGCAATGCTGGTCGCCTATATTCTTTGCCGCTCGTACAGCCAGTGCAGCGTAGCCTCCCTCAATATCAATCCCACCCAATCGAGCGCCGGCTTGAAGGAGCGTCTGTACGACCTCCATATGCCCCTGCCGCGCGGCCTACAAGATAGAAAATGTGTGATTTTCCGGCGTGTACTGAGGATATGGACATACGTAGTAGAGAGGAGTGTGTCCTAGATTATCTCTGCAGTGCACCAGTGCCCCGGAGCCTAGTAGCTTATGCGCACAACGGGCGGCACCATTGAGAGCAGCAACATGTAGCGGCGTCCGATCAGAAGCAGGATCAAGACAATTGATCACTCCGCCGGGGACTGAGGCACCCATGTTGTTGCCTTTGGCAGACTGGACGTTTGCGTAGTCGTCGGCATCAATGCAGAATTGGAGGCTGTCGAGATCATCTCTGGCCACTGCGAGATGCGTCAAAAACGGAAGGAGTGCAGCCTCAGTGGATGAGATTTCAGCGGCTGTTTCGGACCAAGCAGCTGCAGCATTCCGGGCGGTGGTTCCAGCACTATCAGGTGAGATAGTGATATGGGGAACAATTTTCTGGGGTTGAGATAGTTGAATGAATCTAGATACGACCCCCTGTAGTTTGGCCAATGATTCGTCGGAGAAGTCGCCTGTGGATCCCAGAGGTCGACTTAATTCTCCACGCAGAGGGGTTGCGATCAGATTCCGTACTTCGCCTGACGACAATTCTTCTTTCGACAACAAGTACCCCAGTTTTGTCAGGGCGCACTGCCAAATTGATGAAAAAGCGGCAACTGTGATGGATTGACAGAACACCCACCTCTGGAGTCATGTCACCGCCTGATACAACGCCAACCTGCATCAGGGTTCTTCCAGTTTCGTACGCGTCCGAGATGGATCCTTTGGAACACTGCGAGATCGCTACAATAATGACGCCTCTGTTGCAAGCTTCCTTAAGGGCCAGCATCAAATCCGACCGCTGCGGTGCATTCCCTGCACCAAAGGTCTCTAATACAACGCCTCGAACGGGCGGCATCAAGAATGCTCTGACCGTAGCAGCCGTTATGCCAGGGAAAAGACGGAGTGTAGCTATCAATCTCATTTAGATGGTTATTAGATTGAGTGATATATCCGTACCGACGTTCGGACTCATCGCTGTCGTATACTATTAAATTTGAACGACCTGATTTAGTAAGGTTCTTACCTTTATGGGCTCGAAATTTCTGTAGACTTGCTTGCCGAAGGACGTTATTCCAGTTCACCACAATATCAATCCCGACTAGCGGCACGGGAGTTAGACACCAATACAATGGCTACCCGAGGGACGCCGCCTACCGTCTACTAGAGAGGGAAAATTTGGGCTACTGAAAGCACTTAGGTCAAAGGAGGACGTCTTCGACACCCTATTTCCACGGAAAAGTGTATGGTTAAAGTAAAGGCAGCACTCTGAACAAAATGAGAAAGCTCCGAGCTCTAGCAAGTGTGTTTGCATACCAGGGATGATGTAGCGACCCGCAATGGTCAGAGCTCCCATCAGGTTATCAACGGCATCATTCCGAAGTTGCGAGAGAGGAATCTGCGCCCCAGTTATGATCTAAGAAATCCGACGGTGAACGTTTGAACGTTGTATGATATTGTCAAGGAGAGAAGTCAGTACCACTGTCTTGCCAAGATCTTCTAACAAAAAGCTCAGCGCGCTCGAAGTATAGCACATGGTGTCTGTGCCATGCAAGATTACGAATGCATCGTAGTGGTAGTTGAGTTCTATCTCAGTTGAGATACGTATCCAATCTGTTTATGGGAAACTTTAGGGCATGTTCAGCAACGGCGACAATTCAATCACCTTCGATTTCTATATTGCTGCTGTCTAAGAGGGGATTCCACTGAACGCTACCGATATGTCATCGGCGGTCCATGCATGAAAAAGGTAGGCGCCAACAAACCTCTAAAATCGCGTATCGAATTCGCTTAGTCTTTCCCGCAATTGTCGTCCTAGGTGTTACGAGACTGGGTAGGTATGCTTCGAATATGTTATCTGCGACTTGGACGCAGGTGGGCCTATCTTTCATTCCTGATTGATTTGGTGCCAGCGCCGATGGATCACCTATGAAACGAGCTGATCGCACTAACAATGTCGGCTGGGTGGGCGGCGTAGGCAGTGCGTCCGGTGTATTGCTGGTAAGCGGGCTGCTTCTGCCGCTACCGCTGCTCCATTGCCTGAAGCCTTGTACAGAACCTGCGTTGGAAAATAACGAGTCTTGCAACGGATCATGGAAGCGAGTTTGACTGCGAAGCGTCTCTGTCAGAAAATAGGGCTCTGGAACGTAACCATGCTGGCCAACGAGCATGCCAATGGTGCCTCCTGTGTATATGACGAGAACCCTGGATTCATCAGAGACCTGGGATGGTTCCATGACTGGGCCAGCGTCGAACACGGAGAAACCAAGGAGTGGACTGCCCTATAAGTGCACGCCAGCACATGACTTTTGACTCATTTGTGAGTGATCGATCCATACATAGTAATCGTGAGGGGCTTATATTGGAAAATGTCCCTCCGTATTCTCCACAAATCCCCCACTTGAGACCATGGAGGCCATCAAGCAAGTCTTCAAAGCAAAGCACGATGAAGTTCGTACTAGAATTACCCGGAGGTGTCCACAGCTGACCGCAATCTAGGGCGTTCCAGCGTTGGTGACTTTTGTGACCGCTGGCTATCCTACGAAGGAGGCCACCGTCCCCATCATGCTCGCTATGCAGAGAGGTGGCGCAGATATCATCGAATTGGGCGTCCCCTTTTCAGATCCTATTGCCGATGGCCCTGCGATTCAGGAGTCTAACACTGTGTGTCATTACCGTTCGATAATTTATCGCGGTGTGCAACGTTGACAACCAATACTAGATTGCGTTGAAAAATGATATAGACTATGTGACAGTGCTGGGGCAACTGCGAGAAGCTCGTAGTCAAGGCCTGACTGCTCCAGTCTTACTGATGGGTGCGTGTCATTCATCTTTGGCATCAAGAACTGCTAGCGAATGCCATTCATATCCCAGGATACTACAACCCTTTGCTTGCTTATGGGGAGGACCAAGCCATCCAAGACGCGCGTGAGGCTGGTGCGAATGGCTTTCTAATGGTCGACCTTCCTCCTGAAGAAGCCCTTACCTTCCGAGAGAAATGTGCTAAATCAAAGTATGTGTTCTGTTTCTCCTTGTCGTTAGGGATGCTGATATATATTAGCCTTACATACGTACCCTTGATTGCCCCTTCAACGACTCTCCATCGCACTGAGTTCTTGGCTTCAATTGCAGACACCTTTGTCTATGTTGTGTCAAAGGTAGGTGTTATTAGGCCTCTCGCCATGCAACTACTGAACTGAATATCTAAAACAGATGGGAGTTACCGGCTCTTCAGACACAGTTGCGATAAACATCCATCTGCCAAACATCATTGCTCGGGTTCGGCAATATACTTCCGTTCCCATATCTGTTGGTTTTGGGGTTGCGAACCGAGACCACTTCAACTTCATCGGTGATTCGGGGGCTGATGGAGTAGTGATCGGGAGCAAACTAGTCAGGCTCATCAAGAGTACGCCCTTGGAGGAGGTTCCTGCTAAAGTGGAAGAATTTTGTCGCTTGGTTACCCAAGGGGAGAGTACCCCTCGGGTACGTGCACCCTTGGCTGAAGAAGCTCGTCTCACTTCACCTGAAGTCAATGCAAATCGCGACACTACGTCGCAGACCTCAGTATCGGAAAATGTTCTCCCACCGAGATTCGGTCAATTTGGAGGCCAATATGTCCCGGAGTCGCTTGTCGATTGCCTGGCTGAATTGGAGGAAGCTCACAAAACTGCTATGGCCGATCCCGAGTTTTGGAAAGAGTTCCAGAGTCATTACGGCTATATGAACCGCCCGTCTGGCATCTATCTTGCGGAAAACCTCACGAAACACGCAGGTGGTGCTAAAATCTGGCTTAAACGCGAAGATCTGTACGTTTGGACGTGTTGCTCCGCCGTATACGTGGTCGCTGACCTCCAATAGAAACCATACCGGTTCACACAAAATCAACAACGCCATTGGTCAGGTAGGCAACTTGTACTACGATAATAATTGCCTAGATTAACCATGATAACCCCCACGTCAGATATTACTTGCCCGCCGGCTAGGAAAGAAGCGAATCATCGCCGAGACTGGCGCTGGTCAGCATGGTGTGGCTACGGCTACAGTTTGTGCTAAATTCGGGCTTGAGTGTATAATCTACATGGGCGCTGAGGACGTGAGACGCCAGGCTCTCAACGTTTTCCGAATCCGCATGCTTGGTGGGAAGGTCGGTCTTCTTGTATTTCCTCCATCACGCTCCGTTGACCGTCTCCTACTCAGGTCATACCAGTTCACTCCGGATCGTGCACTCTCAAAGATGCTGTCAATGAAGCTATGAGGGATTGGGTTACCAACCTCTCCACTACGCATTATCTTGTAGGGTCGGCCATTGGCCCTCATCCGTTCCCAACCATTGTGCGAGACTTCCAGAAGATAATTGGGCAGGAGATAAAACAACAGATGAAAGAGGAACGAAGCAAGCTTCCAGATGTCGTCGTGGCTTGCGTAGGTGGTGGAAGCAACGCAATTGGCACATTCTACGATTTTATCCCGGACACGTCGGTTCGCCTTGTAGGTGTCGAGGCTGGCGGAGAGGGTACGTTTGATCTTCATTCACTTGTCTTCCTTCGTTGATGGCACCAAAAGGCCTCGACGGGGATCGCCATAGTGCGACGCTCTCCAAAGGAAACCCCGGCGTTTTGCATGGTGTGCGAACGTACATCCTACAGTCCTCCGCTGGCCAGATTATAGAGACCCATTCCATCAGCGCTGGTCTCGACTATCCCGGCGTTGGACCAGAGCATGCTTGGCTGAAGGACTCTGGTCGTGCAGAGTATGTCGTAGCCACAGACGAAGAGGCATTGAGGGGTTTCCGTATGTTGACGCAGATGGAAGGGATTATCCCTGGTACGATGCTCTTCATTGACCACGCCATGCTCGTTTTAACCCACTTTATAAACAGCGCTGGAATCCTCTCATGCCATTTGGGAGGGTGTTCGCCTTGCCGGCACGTTGCCCAAGGAATCAGATATCGTCATTGTAAGCCCCTCTCTTCCCATCCTTCCTTATCAGTCTTCGCTACCCTCCGTTCTAGTGCCTGTCAGGCCGTGGTGACAAAGATGTCGAGCAAATATCAGAACTCTTGCCTAAGTGGGCCGACAAGCTAGACTGGCATGTCAGCGAGTAAAATGTATTAGGTCTGCCATATGGATTCAGCAAAGTATCATAGACAATCATATGGTAACCTGTGAACAAGTAATGACGCCTAATTCAACTTTGACACGAATCCCTGAATGGTGATGTGATCCGAAAGCATGCTTTTGGTTTACTTCTCGGTTTAAGAGCGGGGCCGCCAAGTGGTGACCCGGGGCTGGTAGTACGAATGCTGCGAAGGACTTCGCGTGGATCCCCTGAGATGAACCCGGGTTGTTCTTCTCTTGCTCAACTTCTCGATCATCAACCTGCATGTACCTTTAATCCATTTGCTCAACTTGTGGTTTTACGTGAATATGGAGGGTAGATACCACGGGTAATGATGAAGTTCTGTTATAAGGACAGGAAAAGTATACTGCACTACAGAACAAGTCTCGACAATGTCTTTATTCGCTCCTGCTCCACCTCCTCCAACGAAGCTTGGTCGCTACAGGCTACTATCCCCGAATGCAGGTATTCGTGTCTCGCCTCTCCAGCTGGGTGCGATGAGCATCGGGGACAAGTGGGACACGGTTGGCATGGGCTCTATGACCAAGGAACAGAGTTTCAAATTGCTCAACGCATACTTCGACGCTGGAGGCAACTTCATCGACACCGCCAACAATTAGTGAGTGAATCGGGTTCCATTGATTCTTGTATTCTGAGGCATCAATAAATATAGCCAGGATGAGACATCAGAGCAATTCATTGGTGAGTGGGTAGAACAGAGAGGGATACGCAACCAGTTGGTTATTTCGACGAAGGTGGGTAATGTGAACAACCGCGCCAGGACCGTTAGCTGACTATCACTTACAACTAGTACACGGCTTTCTACAAGCGTGCAGACCCTAATGTCACCATTGGCGTCAACTACCTCGGTAACAACGTCAAAAGCATGTCCGTCAGTTTGGACGACAGTTTGAAGAAGCTCCGTACCACATATGTCGACATCTTTTACGTCCACTGGTGGGACTACGACACCTCTATCCCCGAGTTGATGAACGGACTCCATAACCTCGTTACCCAAGGAAAGGTTTTGTACTTGGTACGTGTCAATTCTCGACCCGCGTGGGCAATGGTTTTGACCAACGTAACTCCCATACAGGGGGCATCCGATACACCTGCATGGGTCGTCGCCAAAGCGAATCAATATGCTCGCGATCATGGAAAGACCCCATTCTCGATCTACCAAGGTGCATGGAATGTCATGGACCGAACCTTTGAGCGCGACATCATCCCCATGGCTCGGGACGAAGGTAATCACCACCGCCAATAACCAGTAGTTGAACCATGACGTTGACTTTACTATAGGCCTTGCATTGGCCCCATGGAACGTCTTGGGTGGCGGCAAACTGCGCACTGATGAAGAAGAGAAGCGCAGACTGGAGTCTGGAGAAAAAGGACGAACGTTCGCCAGCCCGGAGTGGCTGCGAAATGAGACCGAAGTCAAGGTGTCCCGCGCATTGGAAAAGGTTGCCAAAGAAGTCGGTGCCAAGCAGATCACTGCTGGTAAGTGCGACCTATTCTGATGAGTTGAGCACAAGCTGATGGGTGGGAACAGTTGCGATCGCATACCTACTACAGAAGGCACCATTTGTTTTCCCTATCGTCGGAGGCCGTAAAGTAGAGCATCTTCTGGGCAATCTTGAGGCCCTTGATATCACTCTCAGTAAGGATCAGATTGCCTACCTCGAGAGCATCGTCCCCGTCGACCCAGGCTTCCCCAACTTCTTGATCGTAAGACTTTACCTCCTTCTGCGCGTTTTGGTTTGATGCTGATAACTTCGCGTCCAGGGTGATGGCACTACGTACGGTCCGATGTTCACCAGCGCAGCATATGTAGAACAGCGGCCCCTCCGTGAGCCAGTGAAGCCTTCTCCGTAGTTCGATAAACGTGTACACAATGTATATATCCTTGAGGCTCTGTAACCCCCTGAATGGAATGGTCCGGCTTGCCGAGTGGCAAATTGTAATCTTATCAGTGATGTGACGACTTGAATTGAATCGACTTCAAGAAAACGCACCATCAAACGCCATGGGCCCCGAAGTCCACAGCGCGTCCACTCAAAGACTCGTAGACAACCTTTCAGCGAAGCTGAGACGAAGGTTCGGCTAATATTTGGCTACCTATCACACTCTGGTCTCCAATCTGGGACGCATAGGCAAATCGTGGGTTCGCGAGCTGCCGCATTGGAAACTCTCCTCGTTCTTCGACAAATCGTCTCGAAGGCCCGCTTCTCCAATATCGATCAATTGGTCGAGATCATCCGAAATGCCGGTCGTCAGTTAGTGGAGGCGCAACCGAAAGGTAAGTATCTGACATACTGGGCATGCCATCGGCCTCTCGAACTAATCAATGGCCAGAGCACACCGTAGGGAACACTGTGCGCAAAGTATTGCATCATATCAGAGAAGAATATAACACGGCAACAAATGGAGGAGCTTTGGCGCAGCCCCGTAGTGCATTCTCTATAGCAAAGTTTCTGGTCCAAGGCCAACCTAGACAACAGAACGTTGCTCTCAAATCATCAGACAACAAGCAGCCTCTCAAAGAGAACGATGCTGATGACCCCGATTCATTTGCTAAAGGCCTTAAACCAGTCCTCATGGAAGCTATCCAAGACGTTCTAGACGAACTGGAAACAGTCTACGATAATGTATCAAAAAATGCCAAAGATCATATCCACTCTGAGTTCGTCCTGTTCTTCCATATCCTCCCACTTACTAAGTTAAATCATAGCGAAATCATACTTACGCTTGGGATGTCGCGAACAGTGGAAGCCTTTCTGAAGTCTGCAGCGCATCATCGAAATTATACTGTCATTGTGGCAGAGACCGGACCATCGTAAGTTCAGTCGTGTCACAGCCGAATATCCTGTCATACTCTGTGTAGGTATAGTGGTCACGATATGGGGAAAGCCTTATCCTCATCCGGAATATCGACCTTCTTGGTACCCGACTCTTCAATCTTTGCCTTAATGTCCCGGGTGAACAAAGTAATAATCGGTGCCCACGCTATTCTCGCCAATGGCGGTATATTTGCTGTGTCTGGATCACTGCTCGCCGCAACGGCAGCACGAGAACACAGTACTCCTATAGTTGTTTGTGCGGGGCAATTCAAGTTCACCCCCTTGTGGAATTTATACCACGAGTATGGTGCCCTCGACTTCGGCGACCCAAGCAACGTCTTGGGATTCGAAGAGGGTGATCTAGTGGACAAAGTCGACGTCGTCAATCCATACTACGACTATGTCCGCCCAGAACTAATAGACGTGTTTATAACTAACTAGTAAGGATGGTCGCCCTATCTACCATTGCGAAGCTGACCGTTTGACAGCGGGGATCATCCTCCATCTTCAATATATCGGTAGATGACTCTCCTTTCCACCCTTGATCCCGTCATATTAACCACTTGGTCAGATTGATCAAGGAAACGTACGACGACGAGGACATCGAATTGTAGCTCGTATCCTTCCCGCCATTATTTAGATTGTGATAGAATATCGAAGAAGGCTTCTTGCGGCAGATTGACAGTTCCTATGCGCTTCATCTTTCTCTTGCTTGCCTTCTGGTTTTCCAAATGCTTCATCTTGCGCTCATAGTGACCTGAAGATAGGTCAACAGGAGTGGGAACCTGCCAAGTTGAATACCTTACCACCGTACAGACCCGCAGTTACGTCGGCGCGCATCGCCGACAACGTCTCACGAGCAATGACCTTTTTCCCAATTGCCGCTTGAATAGGTACCTCGAACAGCTGACGGGGTATCACTCGATCTAACATTATTCTCCACGATTCAGTGGGAAATTTCAACAGTACTTGCTGTGAACTCACGCAGTTTCTTGACCCAGGCTCTCCCAACGGACTCTTGGGCCGATCGGTGAACGATGAGAGCCAATGCATCAACCGGCTTAGAATTTAGGAGAAACACCATCTCCACGGGGGGTGAGTACTTGAGTATCCTGATTGCCTATCTAAAGTGCGAACGTACCTTAGCCAAGTCGCTTCTTCTATAGCCGGCTTCTTCATAACTGTGGAAATGTGAGAAAGGCACAGTCAGCCGTAGGCAATGTCCCAACACTTACTCGAAGCTAGCAAATCCTGAACTACGGCTCTTCAATTGATCGAAGAAGTCGGTGACTATTTCACTTAGAGGGATAGTGCAAGTCATGAGTATTCGCGCGGAGCCCTCAGTGGAGTCTAGGTAACGATGGTCCAAATCCTCCGCGCGGTGCGAGAAGCAGAGGTCCATCATATCGCCAAAATACTCTGCCCAGAACAAGTCTATTTCGGATTATGTTCATGTGCTGATAGGAAATGCTCACGTTCTGGAACGATAATTGACGCGCTGACAGTCGGTTCTTGTATCTCCTTGACCTTGGATGTTGTGTCCGTTACCTCTGGGAAATCTGTTGGGTTGCTGACGATCACTTCTTTGTCTTTGTAAACAACTACGAAAATATGAGTAACGCCACATTCTGACGTGCGGCTATCCAACCTTTGTATGGCACAGTCGGTGCAGTGATGATCACGTTTGCATTGTATTCATCTTCCAGTCGTTGACGGAAGACATCCATATGCAGTGTACCGAGAAAGCCAAGTCTACAGCCTTGGCCAAGAGCTGACGATGATTCTCTTTGAACGGACACACTGCGATCGGTGAGTGTCAGCTATGGTGCTGATGAGTGTTCAACGCCTGCGAGGTAAAATTTTATTTCGTACCCTTTTGATCGATTCTTCTAGCTTGGGGAAATCACCAGAATCAATGGGATACACGCCAGCGAAAACCATGGGCTTCGCCGGCTTAAATCCTGGGATGGGGTCCACAGGCTGTCCAACGCGGTAAAGAGTGTCGCCGACATGTGCTATAGGAGGAACCCCGCTTGAGTGTCCAGGCTGTTTGTTTAGCCATGAAACTCACCGTCGGTTGGCTCCTTCATATTGCAAGCCATGTAGCCAACCTGCCCTGGATATAGAGCTGACGTAGAAGTCTCTTCAGGATGCATGATGCCTAATTCCATGATCTCATATCTTTTGCCTGTGAATGTGGAAGATATCTTATCCCCTGGGTATGTGCTTAAGTAAATTAAGCAACAGAAGGAGAGATAATGTCTTTACCTACGCGAAGGGTACCTTCCTTGACGTTCAGAAGGGATATTACACCCCGGTATCGATCATAGCTAAAAACCCGGTGGGAAATGGAAGCCTTAACCTCTAAGCTGAGTTACTCACAACGAATCGAAGAGAAATCCTCGAAATGGGGACGATGTGAAACCGACAGGAGGAGGTATTCGTTCTACAATGGCCCGCAGTAATTCAGACACGCCTCTACCAGTTTTGGCAGATATCGGTATCACAGCCTCTGGGTCTATGCCGAACGTGGCCTGCATCTGAGCAATAACTCTATCCGGGTCTGCGGCTGGTAGATCAATCTAGCAAGAATGAGAAACACAGTGTCACGCAACAAATATAGCCAACCTTATTTAGCACAGGTATAATGGTCAAACCTCGGTCCTTCGCGTTGTGAAACACGGAGATGGTTTGAGCCTGAACACCTTGACTACAGTCCACCTAGAGAGAGGTCACATAGTTGCTAAATGTCGAGTAGACGAGAACAGACCAGAAGTAGTGCTCCTTGACACGCAGCTAGGGAACGTGAGACCTCCCATGCAAAGTCAACATGGCCCTGGGGAAGTTCAAAATAAAGAACGGTGCCACGGTACGACATGGGCTTACAGGAGTGTCGATGAGGTTAAGCATGTACCTAGAGGCTTGGCGATCATACACCATGCTATTGGCGTTCTCATCAGCTGCGAGACAGAGCCGATGGGTATCCCACAAACCTAGCCGTTTGAGCTTTGACTATATCCCGCCTGTGGTGAGTCGTAAGAGGAAGGTCGAATAGCAAAGAGACAAACCTGTGATGCCCCGCTCTCGTTCGACCTTAAGTTTGTCCAATACCTGCTCATTCTTGCCCGTTTGCTTTGCCGCGATCGTTCCAGTAAGCTTTATGTGGCTAATGAATAACTTTTTCTGTCTGTGAAGTGATCTGGACACCAACTTCTAGTAACCTGGTACCGGTCAAACGGGAGCAATCTACAGATGGAGGAGAACATACCTATCCGCCAAAGTCGATTTGCCGTGGTCTTGAGTACTTGGTCAGCCTGAATTCTGTTCAGAATGATAGCTAGTACCTATATGGGCAATGATTGAAAAATTCCTGCACCAGAGACACAATATTGAGCACTTCGAACAGACATCATAGACTTCACTACCACATACCGTATCACATCGGGGGTAAACTCTGTAATGTCAAAATTTCGCGATGATGAAGTGTTGATGGACCTTGTCCCATGATGCGAGGTACGAAAGATCAACTGGAAGGAGCGTAGACATGCATTTTGAAAGTTCATCGGCAAGGAAGCTAGAGAACGTCAGGTGAACGCGACAAGACGCGACAAGCGCTTAGTCAGCAGCTCAGTGCTCACTGTTCCTGCATCCATGTCGTTAGCAGAGGCCTCTGAAGAGAGAAAAGCCAAGCTTTTGGCATTGCGGAGACGTAAAGCAGGCGAATTAGACGAAGGCAGGTGTGTGTTACTCTTGTTTTCTCCAGCAGGGCGCATCAATTGACTTCTAGACGAGGAAGCGGCAGCCAAACTCTCCTTAAGACCAGGAATTTCGACCCAGAATCTCGCACTCTCCGCAAGCATAATAAAGACGATGATGTTAACATGACTGATACCGTCGAAAAGGACGTCAGTGGCTTGGTTGAGACCATCATCGCAGAAGATGAACAACGACGCGCCCAAGAACTGGTATCACTATCCCTCTTGTAAAGCAGGATTTTGGCCTCACGTCGATGACCTCTAGGACGTTTTCAACATTGCTCCGAAGCGCGCGAACTGGGATCTCAAACGCGAAATGGACAAGAAAGTTGCACGGCTGGAACGACGAACTCAAGAAGCAATCCATACGTTGATTCGTATGTGATTTTATCAACCTGTGACCATTTGGCAATGACGCTACTATAGGGCAAAGGCTATCGGCTCAGAACGGGGAGTCAGACGATCTCGTTGGTGCCATGAGAGCCCAGCAGAAGGCACAGGACTCGCTTGAGGACGAAGAAGACTGACCCAATACATGATGCGGTTGTTATTATATGTAATGTTTACAAAAGGCATTCCACATAATCCCAGCTAATTATTGGAACTTTACGCTTAGTTGCTGCTGATGGGGTCACGGTACCATGGTTCGTCCGTTATAATACTAGCCGCGAATTCAGCATTTCTATCAATCGCTGGTCCTCTGGCAACCTCATGCCATGTCTTGGCGGATTCATAGGAGGACCTCCATGATTTCCGACCGTTGACTGCAACGATGGCAACACGCGGTCATTTGGATAAGAGGTAGCACGGCTCGGCCCAGACGGCGTTGTAGGCGGTAACGCGCTGTATTCGGGCATGCTATCTTCGTCGCCGCTTTTTGATCTGATTTTTCCGCTACGATATATCCCTGGTGGAACATTGATTCCTCTCAACATGGGATCTCTGTCGGGGGTTGGTATATTTTGGAGGTCGGCGTATGTGAAATATGCGGTCAAGTGCCACTTTCTTGGCCGCGCACCAGGGGATACGATGACCCATGCTGAATAGGCCTGCTTGATCAATCCAGCCGGAAGACGAGGGCTACGATCATGATGCGACATGGCAGATGAAACCGGCGCGCCGCGGTTAACACCGTCAACGAAACGGTACGTCGGAGACCTGTTTCAATTACGGCGTTAGATCAAAATATGTGGTGTGAACGTGGGACTCACTTGGGAGGCTCTATGTCTTGTTCGCCCGGTAACTTCTCGTCGTAGAAAAGGTAGGGCTACGTGGACGGGATGTTAGCACTCTACGTCTCTACGTCGTGCGCTCCTTTGGCCAACTTACCTCCCGCATTCTTGACTGACTCCACACCCGACCATCTAGGGAGAACCTTGGTTAGTTGAGGTCAATCAATGCCGAGATTAATGAAGGTCACCTGTCCATCGTTTGAGGCCGACTTCTTCATCACTCTCCTCCCAAACAAAGATAGCTCCAGAGCGGATGTGCATGGAGCGTTCCATTTCATTGAGCCTTCGAGTGACTGGTCTCAATATGCCGAGTCGAACAGCTTCTAGAACTGTGTGGGCATCACGCATGTCCCGAACATGGAGGCGAGGATGAGTGGCCGACTGCATACTTTGCTAGGATATAGACTGGTGCGTAGCCCGTCCCTTATATATGTCCCCCACCGGGAGCCGTAAATCTCGCCCGTGAGATCATACCATGCTTGATCGATGAACTGTAGGAGGATGGCCTCATCTACTTTGTTGCTCAAGGTCTCGCCTATCTGTGTCAGTCAAGACGAGGTTTTGGTAACGCTTATCTTGCGGGAAAGCTAAACATGCGGCCCTTGACACTAGACAGATTCCCTCGCTTGAAAAGGTCACCGACCGGCGCGTTCGCATTGTGGAAACGACGAGGGGCAGTTGCACTCAAACGGCACTATGATATATATTGGAATATTTATTACCGTATCAAAGATACACTCCTCGTGGACATTTCCTCGGGAATCCATCACAAATAAGGATTGATGCTGGATCCATTCTTTTGGTTGACATCGAGCAGGCCGTTGGATATGAGAAGCGTCTGCTGTTCTGGGGTTGTCTATGTCTGGCGACTGGTGGGTTGCCCCTAACCGTGCGAATATGTGGCTGCGCGATGTCATGTAGCGCGGCGCGCTGAGAAACCTTCGTCTTTCTCCATCCAGATGAACACCTCCCTCGAGTCCTCAAACTGCCCCGTCCCAAGCCTTGTGTACTTTTGTCAACGTGGTAAGTAGGAACGGTAGTGTAGAACCTATCTCTAACGCAAGACGGTAGTGGCTATTAGCAATGTAGATGGTGAGTGTTGTTAGTACATGGCTGCAACGAAGATAATTAAACGGTTCTTTTATTCAGCAATATCAAGCCTCGGGGAGGATTTACGGTTCGAAATCGTGAAACCAATCTTAGAACAATGTGATGCAGCCACACTCTGTAGGATTGAAGATGTGAACCCGGTGGGTGGCCAAGAAGTGCTTATACGGGTTTTGAGCGCTTATGCTATTCATAGTCACTTCGAGCTGGAACCCAAGGTAAGTAGCTCGAGCCCTTTGTGGATTCTCCCATTATCGCTGTAAGCAGGTATATGGGAAGATCTATGTTTCAAAACATACCCACTGGCTGCCGAACGATTGAAAGAGAACACTATTGAATGCTGGAGGGACACTTATTTCGTAAGTTGACCCAGAACACTCTTAATCTCACTCCTTAAAGTATGCAGGAACTCCGTGAATCTGAAGCCCGCCGGCTGGAAGAACTTGCTCATAAGATGCGCAAACAACGCACGGCTGCTGAAGATAAGAAAGAAGAAAGAAAAGTCAAATTCACTGATCGCCTTCCACCTGCTGTCTCGAAGCGCCCTGGTTGTAAGGCAACTTACATCCAAGTAACCGGTTCTGCCTCTGATACCATGTACAGGGGGCATAAGCCCACAACCAAAGACGCTATTCCAGAAAACGAAATCCGAGGCATTCAAACTTCAAAGGACTATGTACTCCCTTCGTTCAGTCCCACCCATGGTCAACGGGAAGACCTATCGCGTCATCCCTCCCTCGCCGAAACCGCCGCTGTTGCCTCCCCCCACCTCAATGCCATTGTCCAGCCGTGTCACTGTCACAACAGTGCGACACGCTCGCCCGCCTGCGAGCTCCTCTGGTACTTCGTCTTCCGATAATTCTTGCTCAGATAGAGCAACCTCCCATTCATCCTCCCCTGGTCCATCACCTGGAAAGCTTCCGCTGCCACGTACCCCACAATCAACACCTCACGAGGCTACTGCTATAGACCAAGCCACTCCTGGACCCACCACTCCTCGCAAGAAGGCACCGGTAAAAAAGGATCCGGCCTCTGCTCTGTTCATGCCCAAACATCGAGCCTACTCACAGCGAACCAAATGACCGGTATACCCTTGATCCCCATCCTCGTCTGGCGTCTCCTCTCATTCAGTCTCTTCAATTCCGGCATTCGGTTTCCCGCCAATATCATATCTCTCCGTGTACATCGCTCGCCACAAGCGACTCCATCTGTATTGCATTGCACAATCCATCGCGGAATCTACTCGACATACTTATTCATCATACCATCGCACTGGGTCGAATTCTGTACTCGCGGCATCTGTTGTAATGACACGTAAGTAACAGCTAGAATCTGTATCTATTTATGTCCTACTATCAAGAACTATCTCATACATTCTGTTCTCGATCGCACCGGTACAACAAGGTGCGCACCTGCCGGGGTTGTATTCCTCGACACCACGTTGGTCGTTATAATTATACTCGCCCTTTTTCTCATGTTTTCGGGGCGGAAGACACTCAAAAAATATCTTCTAATCTCACGATACTGAGACTCAGACACGGGTACAGAGAGCGGCGGTCGAAATATACCCTGTTATTTCCAATGTAAGCCACGAAGCTAGACATTATACGCGGAAGAAGCATTGACATCCTCCGGTCATAGAGATAGTTAGGATTCTGATGATGAGAATAGTCTATACAAAGTTCGTAATTACTGCCTTGGGTATTGCATACTGGCTTGTTATCAATCTTTCCCCAATACACATCCGCCGAGCAAAGGATGCAATAGTCATTTCGATGAGACTGGGTCACTAGTGTTCGCTGTCTCTATTCGGCTACGTAGCTCCAAATCTATAACCTAACACACACCGACTACAGATACGCACGGTATTTGTACCATTACTGTGGATTTCGTACTTGCAGCTGGGCTTAGTAATGAATGGCCACTCGATGGTTATCATACCCGTCGAATGGATGCCAACGAATGTATGAGTCCTTCAGTAATTATTTAATATTATGCGCGGAGCAACCACATGCAAAATGCTATTGACTGGTAGGTAAGAGTGCGTGAATACAAATGCTAGTGTAACATTCTAACGATGCAAGATAAGTCGTAATGTCAAGTCATCAAATAAGCGTCACGAAGAAAGAGTGTAAGTGATGTGAATATAGATATCACTGAATGCGAATGCGTACGAAAGCGAATGATAAAATTGGACAATGGAACCCGCGATGTCGTTCGAGTTAAACCCCTGTTCCTGACGTCCTCGAGACTGCTTCCGCGTTATCGTCTTCGTACTGGGTTCGTAGCTTTCCCTTCCCCTTCCCCGTGGGTACGGATGAGTAGCTGGAGTCTGCGGCGGGGTGGATGAATGTATCAGGATAAAGCTCCTCATGCACGTTCGCTTCCCATATGCGGATCGTCCTGTCGTCTGAGCATGAGGCGAACATTTGCTGATTTCTGGGATTCCACGCAACAGAATTGACGCTTCCTTCTCCGTGGCCGGGAAGCACCTCAAGCAGTGTTCCTGTGTCTCGGTGCCATACATAGACATTGCCGTCTGCGGTTAAGTACATGGACGATCAGTCCACACTAATAGAATCCGGCAGGAAGAGAGTCAATACTGACCTTCGCTACCGCTGACTACGAAATTGCCATCGACGCCTCCAAAGCAGCTTCGGATAACGTGCCGGCCTTGACGCTGACCGGTGAACTTGCGGGTAAGTCGGCCAGTGTGTAGGTCCCACAAATGGATTTCCTACAAACAAGCGCAGCACATAGTGAGAAACAAACTCTGAATTGTCTCGTAATGCTCTCACGTCTGGGGAGTGATTAATCAATGCATATTGAGAATTCTGTGAGATCTTGACGCTCGTGAGTTCACCTTCCAACCGTATGGAACTGGTGGTTATAAGGTTGAGATGGAGATACACCAGCAGAGGGGAAACCAATAACGCACGACTCCGCTTGCTTTGTCGCAAGATCATAGATAACCATCCGGTTGTCTGGCTTCTTTGGCACGTTCTGCGGTGTACTCAAAGGTGCCTCTCCTCCGTGTGAGCCAGCCATACTGGCTCTAGGGTTAGCATCTATCACTGTGACCGAATGTGGCGGCACATAATCCATGCCAATCGTCACCAGCCGTGTGAAGTCTGGAGTGACGGCGAGATCAGTTACCCGGATCGCCGTGGTGCCCCAACTGTCGCGCTGTCTTCCCTCTCGGTCCTATAGAGAGAAAATATATAATGAACAGACGAAACGGTCAATAGGACCGGTTTGCGTACCCATCGGATGACCTTGCGGTCCAAACTACCTGAGATAAACCCTGAATCATCTGGCAGCCATGCGAGCGCGGTGACAACATCAGAATGCCCGTCTATCGTTCGGAAACAGACTCCTGTCTTGATGCACATAGAAATCAGGACTGTGGCTCGGAAGCAATATATGGATCAATGAACTCACTTTCGTGTTCCATAGTTTGATGGTTTGTTCTGCACTTGTGAGAAGGATAGAGTCGTCCAGAGACCACGCAAGGCACCCAACCGCATATTGGTGCTCTCGCAATATATGGTGCGGGCTCCACTCCCGAGGGTGATGTGAAGAGACAGGCTGACAACGAAAGAGGGTCAGTTCCTTTTCTAATAAAACGATCATGCCTTCAGGCGCGTGACATACCCCAACTTTCCATATTATAGCTGTCTTATCCTTACTCCCGCTCGCTAGATACTGTCCATCGTGACTCCATTCCAGATTCCAAACTTCATCATCGTGCACTTGTAATATCGTTGTCGTCGTCCGTGGAAAGGCATCCTTGTCGCACTGATGATCCATATAAAGAGAGAAATTGGTGGAGTTCGAGTTGTGGTATACACATCGTTGTCGTTGATAGGAAAGGGCTTGACGAAGAAGGGTAGCTATGCGCCGTTGGGGAATCATGATTGATGATGGTATGTACCCTTCATGACGCGTTAGGTCGCCAAAGTCAGAGCACGAGAAGATTGACTTACTGTGAAGGTTGGAGAGTAATTGTTGCCTAGAAGTTCCCGCTGCACCGTCCCATCCGGCTCGATGCCTCAGGTCTTCAGCTTCTGAGCACATGATAAGACTGCAGAGATGTCAATATCCTGGTCGCGTAGCTGCAGGGACGTTGAACGACAGACCTCGACAGTGTATGAAGATGCTCGGCTTCTACATTCAATGGGGCAAGCTCAGTACGAAGGACATGAAGGGCAGCCGTTGTCTTCTGAGCTTCAAGCAACTCCAAGTACTTCTGCTGACTTATGAGGAACTTCGCGTCCTGAGTGGGTCAGTCTTCAGCGGGTCTGGATGGCACATAGAGATAAAGGTGTCTGTACCAGCATTCCCTCCTCATCTACCACTCCTATGTGCATCAAGGAAGCCTCAGCCTTGGTCCATTGACCTTCCAGAATATACCGACGGAACTGGGATACTTCTGAAGCTTCGAGTGTATAACCTGACTCCGCTTCCAACGTCGAAGCTGACTCTCTGTAAAGCAAGTGGGATGAGGGGAGTTAAAGGGCAGGGCGACACAAGAATAGACTTACATATATCCCACATCCCGCAGGCTTTGTATCACCAACCTCACAAATTCCTCTCGATCGACTGTAGAATCATCGTACAATGTCGTGCCAGGTAACGACACCTTGGATATCGAGCCATGCTCCCGCTTTGCTATGCCATTGCCAACACCGTTCCCAAATCCCGAGGAGCCATTTGTCGCTGGCACTGCAGAATGACCATTGCCGTTGGTAATCCCATTCTTCGCCAAACCCGCACTCCCGCCTGCACCCATCGACGAAGGCCCCGCGAGCCCGTTGAGATCAGGAGAGCCCGAGTGTATTGAGTCTTGGTCGAAGTCCTGAAGCATCATTCTGCCTGTGTGTTGGTCGAAGACTTGGAGACTCTGATCGATTGCACTAAGCGAGGTGGAGGTAGAGCTGCGGCTGTCAATCCTTTGTCGCTTGCTAGCCCGTGGCGGCTCAGTGTCTATGTGCAAACAAGACCCAAAGGTACAGAAACAACAAATGTCAGATAATCAGTAAACTCAGCGCATTTGAGAAACCGATAAAGCGGTACCGATATGAGCAGAGAGGGATGGGTCGGTGGTGTTGGCTGCGTCGAGTTCAGACCTGGTGCGGATTGCCGGGATCACTGGTTCTGATGCGGACTGGCGTGCAGAGACCCCTCGAAGGGGAGAACGGGAGTCTATAGAGGATGTCGCGGCGTCCACAGCAGGGGCAGGAGCTGGGGGAAACGAGTCCCGAGTGGGCTGAGTAGTAGGGGGATCAATGGTGACGACTGCTTTGAATTACAGCAATATTGAGCAATTGGGAGAGATTCTGAATCTTGCGGTTCTGCAAATGTTGAGGAGACGATGCACCTCGTCTGTGGTGACTTGGAAGGCTGAGGGCGACTTCAGGGTACTCCTGCGCGTTCCTACTCTCGCGTGTCTCATTTCGCACGAAATATGCCAGATATGGCGACCTTTACACCCATTGTATTTCTGCTGGATAAACGGCTTATCTAGGGTTTTATGCTCAAGTACAACAGAAAACGAGAGGAACACGTTTTTGGGCCCAAGACATGATGGCTTATCAGAATATTTCGCCTCGCATTTACCCCGTGGACGACATGCATAAAGACACCTCGAATGTACATCAAGGCCTCATGGCTGTCCCAAATCCTCGGTCAACAAAAGCTGATTGTATTATTGATGATGTGCTAGCTGAACGACTACGACTGTGGTTACGACTACATTTCAAAGCTGGTGGAAGTTTTGTTTCGTGTGTGAGGAGTAGTACAATTTCGTCGAGGTCCTCCCGTGGTTTTATTGGTAGAGATCGCGGTGGTATGGAGGGGCATGGGGATCGATAGTGTTGATTAGAATATTATTGACTTGGGATATGACCGGTTTTGATGTGGTAAACGACGGAGCAAATCATGCGAAATATGTTTGTGCTGAGATGAGATGGAGTAATTGCTGGTTTGATAGACAAAATAGCTGATCGTGCAAAATAACGAAGGATGATGAGGCGAAATGATGCGATGCAATTTTTAGTGGAAGATCCGGTCGACGGGAGGCGGTCTAATGGGCGGATTTTGTGGATGTGGCGTTTCTTGGAGACACGGGCTGCGAAAGAGAGCAGCCGCAAAGCGTCAACAATACTCGCCAGTGGTCCGGTGAAGGGAGGTGCGTTCTCGATCTATCAAACCGCTTCGCCCGTATCCATAGCCAGGGGCAGCTTCGGTACTGCCGTTGCCATCTAGCTCATCCAAGCGTGCTCGTCCTCTAGAGCGTCTACTGTCGGACCGTCCGTTCCTAGCCCTTGAAGTAGCGAAGGGTTCAGAAGAGCGGCACTGGCCATCACCAAGCACCGGAAGTACCATCTTGGATGGAGGGGAAGAATTTCGACGTGCTGCAGTGCGGCCGCGAGGGACAAGCATGGACGACCAATCAAACACCTGAGTGACGCTGCCCTTACTATCAACGCGGGATTGTGGCAGGTTTCGTGACCTAGACCGCGATGGTGACCGGGAGAGAGAAGCTTCCGAGCGCCGACTACTACGGGATGTTCCTGGTTCGCGTCGACGCCCTCGAGGGGTTGTGAAGGCGTGGGCGGTGGGCGGTGCCTCCGGAGTCCTGCGAGCGGCGGTGGTCGTCAGGCTCGATAGCGGCAGCTTCGGTGTGGGCGGGGAAGGTCGCGCAACAGTCCGAGGGGACGAAGAGATGGACGGTCGTGTTTCTCCATTGAGGTGTAGCAGCGAGAAGCACGCAGGTAGGCTAGCACGGTTGCGGTTGCGCTTCGGCTTGGTGAGAGTCGACTTAGAGTCGGGATCTTTGTTCCTCTTCCAGCCCTTCGATGCAGGGGCGAGACTGGGGGAGTCGGCCGTGGTGTATTGTATATCAGAACTATAGTCTTCTTCATCTGTGGAAGAACCATTTGACCGGCTGTGAAGAGGTGCGCTACGTGGGGCCCCCTGCATGTGTTCGGTGGTGGAGACGGAAGAGGTACGTCGGTGCAGGATGGGGACGTTTGCATGCTGATTGGTCCCCGAGGGACGGCGGGCATATGTCATGACTGAGGTTCGCACGAAGGCAGGGAAATAAGTAGCGGATTTGGAGGGACCGTCGCCGAGGCGTGGATCTCCTTTGTGGAGGTACTCGCCGTCCAATTTAATTCCTGTAAAGTCGTCTTCATCTGCTGCCACAGACCATGTGGTGGACGCCGATGATGAGGCCGAGTAATGCGGGTAGTCCCCGAAAGCGGAACCCAGTGCAGAGGGTACGAGGGCTGGAATGTCGCCGCACAAGGGGTTCCCAGAGAGGTATGGTGAGGATACTGCACTACTGGCTGAGGATATGGACGGGGAGACCGAGTCCAAAGATTGACATTCATCGCTGCAATACGCCCTGCTAAAGGAGGATATGTGGTGTGAACGGTACGAGGAGGGGATGAAGCCTACCCATCATCGAGGAGATGCTTTCCGCAGAGGAGACAGACGTCCTCGAACATGGTGGTTGAGGAGAAAGGACGTGTCGTGGATGGAAGCGAGGATGAGGGTGGAAAGGGAACAGGCCTTTTTATTCTAAGGAGCAGTCGCGATAATTTCGAGTCACTCCCCAAATCGGGACATTCCATCAGGGCCAAATTATTATTTCATGATCTTGTCACGCCGGTCACATCATCTTTCTTGAAAGTAATAAAGAACACCGGCATGGTCCAGCCAAAGCGTTGCACTTCTAGGTCACACGTTGGCGCAAATTTCCAGAAATCATCTGACCGAGGGGAAACGTGTCGCTATTCTCATCATTTGAACGTGCCCAATACAATGCTCAGCTGATGCTGCGCTACCAGAATTCGAAGCGCTTCGAAGCTGTGAAACATAGAGTCACTATGTACGGTAGTGGATTCGCCATGTCAGCGTGACGTTACGTGTGGGGCGGCAAGCGTGACGCAATTCTTGTCGCCATAGTGTTAGAATATTTTGAGAATATTACTGTACCCGAAAGTGACCCAGATTGGGCAGTTAGTGATGAGGCGGGTTGCCTCCATTACTGATGTCTGACACACCGCCGAACGTGTACTACCTTCGGACACCCCTCCGACCGTCACACGTTGGTATCACATCAGCTGTTGTTCGGCCGCGACCGTGTTTGTTCTCCAAGTAAAATACCTTGTCTCCATTTGAGCTGTGGTCTACTGAGCACCGTACGCGTCTATTGATGAAACATTTACCCTCAATGGTGCGACCGTACCTGTGGGTGCGCTTTTGTGGCACTATTGGGGTACTCTTTAGCATTCCAGAGTCACGCGTCCAACATCAATAAATGATCCCCAATTGCGCGCAAATATGCGTATATGGTCCAATTCTCACATCCTGCAAACGTTCCCCCTTGTCCCCCCCCTGAACAAGAACGCGGCACAGCCCTTAACGGCTCTATGTCACCCCTGAATATCCCTTGCCTAGAGGTGAAAGCAGCAGAAGGGCATGGAAATGTCCGTAGTCTCACTCAAGATCACAATGGGATACGTATTTATGACCTACAGTTGGAGTGCTTGCGACATACACTTCGTACCTTCACCCAAGGCGGAATTCTGCCAAAACTCTAGGACGGCGCATGCTAAGCAGCATCCGGGCGGCGGTCATACGGTCAGCATTCCTCGTGCAGTCCGACTCAGCGACATGGCGCAACGCATGCGTCATTAAATATAGGTCTCCTAAAGGATTGCCGCCGTTTATATTTTTGCGCCCGTTCCCAACAAATACTCTTGATTCGAACAACACCCGTTTAAAGATAGTCATCTCGCGAATCGACCCCAAATGATCGACCCCCAAATCTCTGATTAAATGTGCAAGTGCTAGTAGCGGTAGAATTACTTTAGCAAATACGTGTGAGGTGCTACCACATCCGGAGAATATGCAAAAAGAGCGAAAACATATACGGAGCTTAAGAATTGCCATCGGCCGGTGACGGTGACGGAAGTAAACCGTCATGGTCCTCTTGCGTGGGGGAATTGGAAATAACACCATCTACCCCAACGGTAGTGATGCTCTCTATTTGTGGCACCAATGATGATTCCGGCGAAGAAGTGACCTCCCCAGTTGCCTCCGACTGTCGTGGTTCACCAGAAGGTATCGTGGACATAGAACGGAATAATCCGTCATTCTCGTCCTGATCCCGATCGTGCGCTTCGCCCAGCCGAGGCGACTCCACCTGCTTGAAGCCATTTGAAGGTGGGAGTTCTTCCCGAGGAGAAGGGAGGGCCTTCTCCGTCAAAAGGTTGTGGTTGTGATTAACTAGACCCCCCATCAACTGCTCTAGCCTGCCATTCAAGGTGCTAGCCCTTTTCATAACCGGGGGAGATGGGGAAGTGGGTAAGGGGACGGACGTTGGTGTGGCTGACACGATAGGGGGCGTAGGGGTTGGTGCGGGTGTCGGAAGATCCTTATCCAGTGCAGGCGTTGGCGGTACTGACTTCCCCGATAAAAATCCTTTGAGGCGACTCGCGCTTTGCCCTCCGCTGGTAGAGATGGCTGATGGTGTAGGCGAGGGAAGAGTGGGGCGTGGCACACCCTTCTCTGAAACCACAGTCTCGAGCATGCTACTCATTGCGCTGATGTTTTTGAGCGCCGACAGCTTTTGCTGCAAGTATCTTGCATCCGCTAGCAGCCTAACGTGTCACAGTAAGCGACAGTGAATCGAGCTTCGAAAACATTACCCGCACCTATTCTTGGCCTCTTGGTGGGGTAGTTCGATCCCCCCATACTCTTCTGACAAGCGGTGGTTGATGGCTGCCAGCACTTGGCTCATGACATACTGTATACCCAAAGGGAGCATAACAAAACGGAAGAAATTCGGTTCGGGCGAATCAATATTAATAATGTCTGCAGTAGGGTTTTACACTTACCTCAACGGTGGGAGTAGGCAGATAGCGCGTCAATACCTTATGCAGCGTGACAGTCTCTTTGACGAGTATCTCTATATAGTCATTCACGCCGTCTCCCGGCTTTGGAACGTTCCAGTCCACTGCCTGTAGTTAAAACAAGTTAGACCTAAAGTTAAATTGCCAAGTTAGTGGCATCCATGAGTGACTCGCCTGTAACGTCTTTATATGCACGCTCAGGCGATCCCCCATGATTGCAATAAGCTTGTCGTGGATCTCGTTTTGATGTTCTTGATAGTCCTATCGTGCGTTGGTCAACTGGGTGAGTTTGAATGCATCCGGCCCACCTACTCGTTTCAACTTGTCAAACTCCACCAGCATGATGGCTTGTTTTGAACTCAGATGACGCCTAAAGGTTTCCCGCACATAAGGTATCAACACGATCATTATGGATAATGACTGTGATGCGAGAGCTGCCGGAAGGGGAGAGAACCAGATTAAACCACAACGACCAAGGACAAACCGTCCCGAGAACACGCACCCAAATGCTTCGCTGTGATATTCTTTAGCCCCGCTGATCGCATGGCGCCAGCTCCGAGCACAACTTGACATGTCCGAGAATTGAATGCCTTCATAAATTCAATCACACGACTCATTGCGTCGGTTGTCAATATAGACAAATTGACAACGAGCCGAATGTAGTCGAGAAGGAGGGCGAGAGATGCTGTTGTGGCAGACACGGCGTAGTACGTCCGCTCTTCGATATGGAGATGTTTCGAAGCTGTACCGTTTGCCTTTGTGGGACGGGGGATAGGGGAGCTAGGTTCTGGAGGCGGTGGATGTGTGCCATTCGCCGGGGGATCGGGCACCGCAGAAGAACCATTGGATTTGAGGACCAACTCTGCAGAGTCGTGCACGGCTGAATCAATGATGATGTTTGTCATGTGCTGGACAGCAGGTGAAATCTCAGCAGGGTTCCATTGTTCGTCTTCGACAAGCTTCGCCGAGCGTGACAATCTCTGTTGATGGAAGGTTTGCAGAAAAACTTTGGCCTGGAGCGAGCAATTATGAGCAGTACGGAAGATATATACGCGTAATAAAATTACCTGGCTGACGACCACGCCTCGCAGACCAACGATCATTCGACGGCAAATTACCTCGCATTTCACCACGAAGCTCCAGGATTCGTCGAAAAACTGCATGAACTCTGGCAACTCCAAGGACGCATGGCGTTCGGACCGAGGACTGATGAGACTCGCAGCGACTGAATTGCTCAACTCCGTCGCCGAAGATAATGTATCCGCGAGCTCTTCCTCCAAGCTCTGCAAAGTCGAGGGAGTGATCGAGCTGAGAGACGCATCTAGATAATAGGTAGTTATGAAGCGAAGGTGCACTTACCTGATGCTACCCAGCCCTTCCATAACGATGCGTCCCTGTGCCTGCAGGCATTCTACACACGTTATATAGCTGCGATACACGGATAATATCAGCGAGAGGAACTCGGGCTGCTCTAGGTTCCGTAGGTGGTTCCCAAGGCCAGGTCTATATAAGAAAGGGACGATGAGTTTGCGTATAAACCAACGAAGATCCATCTACCTGGAATCACTCTGGTTATCGGACTCCGGTTTTGGTATTAGATCATCTATAGTGAAACCAGAAAGATGCTGAATAGACGGTCAAGGAGCTGCTGCCACGTCAAATCACCGTAAACGTACCCGGATGGCAATACCTTTTACCTCACTTAAAGCTACATCCCTCCAGGCCAGCATGGCGCTTTTGACACCTTTCGTACGCATTAAATTGTTCAGAAGCGGTCGTAATCGATCGCCGAGCGATTCGTTTCGGGCTTTCCATGTCGGAGAGTCGCTGGGATGCTGAGAAGGTGTGTTTACTCGGTCGAGTAAGTCTGAGCGGAGGACTTGAACGACTTCTGACGACAAAGAAGTGGTGATACTAAGGGACAGAACACGCAGGTGCTCTGGAAGTGACGCAAAGGCATCAAGTGTCGATAATGGAGGGGGTAGGCGGCTTCGAATACTTTTGCGTGAAGGTTCTTGCAGGGAGTCGGATGCTTCAGAGACAGGTTCTAGCGTCGAAGGTCGCGAAGTTGTCGCAGCCAATGGTGGAGGATCTGTCGACGAGCTGTTGTCTTCCCACAAGGATTCTATCTCCTCGATGATGTCTAATGCTTCGCTCCATTGTCCCGCAGTCACCAAACCCTTGGCGACACTCGACATCTCCATCACCCCACTTATAAATTTGACGTTATCCTTCACTCTGCCCATGTTCCTCAGCCGGGCTTCCTTCCGTACGATCTGGAGACCTTTCTTGGACCCTTTCTCGTCCACGTCCTTCAGTAAGCCGCGAAGTTTCGATATTCGATCGAGACATTCTTCCGACTCCGTTTGCAGCTCGTTTAGATTGGTGAGCGCAGCAAAGAACGACGAAGAGCGCTTTGATATCTCCTGTACCAAATGTTGCTCGACCGTATCCGCGTAGTGCGACAGCTTCTCCAGCAGCGGGAGGGAATACGATAGAGATGAAGGATCGCCGTCCTTCCCTTGTTCGGTCACCTCGCGAAAGACCTGCGCATCTCCCAAGCTAAAGTCGGGTTTGAAGAACACAGGTGGGACGATATCTAGAGGTGGAAGACTCCGTGGCATGGGAGAGGACACAGCCGCGCCTTCTTGGCCGAGTTGCATGTTCTTCTCGAACTGTGTCCATTCGGGACCCACAACGCGGAGGTAGCCATCGAAGTCCTTCCGTCGCACGCGGGGAAGGTCGGCAGGAGGAACAGCGGGTAGTGCAGAGTGAGCTTTGGGAGGCGCCTGACGTTTATGAGGGTTGTTCAGGACAGTAGATATAGCTTGAAGTATTTAGTCGCCAAGCATAGTAGCATGGCTCGTCAATGCTCACCGTTGAATCCATGTTTGGAGCTGCTCCACTCCGCCGGTATTGATCCAAGTGGGAGTGTCGAAGACGATGCGCTGAACAAGTCCAGACGGGGCTTCGCAGTTATGTAGTCTCCCCTGCCTTCGGTGGTTCCAGAGACGCTTTCGGGGCCCCTACGCGAAGACTGGTCCCATGCAAACCGGTACGCTCGGGCAGTCGCAGTCTCAGGGAGTGCAGCGACGGGTGTCCCAGCCCTGGAGGGTGTAGTCGAAGAGCAATCCGACATGTTACTGACCAGAGCAAGTTGTTGAACCGTAATGCCTCCTACGAGTACGATGGACGTGTCATGCACTGAGTAGAGGAGCAAGCGTTGTAGATGAAACGCTTTGATATGCGCCTGCGCTCGTCGTCGATGGTGGTGCTGAGCCAAGAAGTAATGTTATGCAGCAACATCATCAATGGTAGTACCGCACTGTCCGAATGGCTTATGTAAGACTGATGTCTCTCTTTCCAGTCCCAACTGCTTTGCTCAAACTCTTTGGCTTGTTTCCTCTCTACTCGTACCCGTCCATCGAGCCCCAGAGTAAGCAGCCTCTGAAGGAACCAACTTTATGGATTGCCCCGCCTCGAACAGGATCGGAGTCTGGCGTTCTCAGTCGCGATGTCGATTGTCTCAAATGGCAAGCATTTCTGGCACTCAAGGGACTAGCAGGCATTGCAGTCCGGTGGGACGTGGTCAGCGAGGGTGCCATCGACAAGAAGCTTCCAAATTTGCATGTGCCACTCAATGGCAAGGCCCCCGAGCCTGAGGATGGCTCGTTGTTAGCGGCCTCCATGATTCCCTCTTGGGCAGCGGATCGCCTCGCAAGCACTGAGGAAAAGGAACTTGACGCGTTAGATGGGTATAAAGATCAAGCGGCGAAGGATGAGAGTCTCGCATGGACGACAATGCTAGAAACACGCGTCCGAGCAGCCTTGGTATGTTTTCCTGCTCATAACCCCAGGTCCCACCAGCTCACGCAGCACACGACCAGCTCGTGGCGCAACCATCCTCTTCTTATCTCCAGTCACTCTTGAACTTAACGTACAGCGACAACGACACCGACCCACTGGCCTCCATTACAACACCCCCACTTCCACCCCTTACCGGCTACAGTTCACTCATTCGCCCCATGGGTTCGCGCGTAAACACAGTCGCCGTAGAATCAGAATATCGTGAGGCAATTTCTGCCCTTGCAGAACGATTAGGCACGGATAAATGGTTCTTGGGCTCAGAGTGCGTCTGTTTTACGTTGCTTGACTATCTAGGATCTCAACGTGACTTCTGCAGAAATGCCACCGTTCTGGATGCGCTACTATTTGCGTATATTCATACCATCTTGCATTCGAAGGATTCGATTCGTGTGGAAGTTACACGGCGCGTCAATCTCGTCGCTTGGGAATGGAGAGTGCGCGGCGTAGTGCGGGCAGCGTTCCACAAGGCATCGAGGTAAAGGGGGGGGCGAATTTTCGACTGTGCAGAACTCGGGGTAGAATTCTATATGCGCGATGACTATCTAGGGTGCTAGTGCGACTTCCCATTGTGGGCCTTACCATTTGCTGACGATTTCTGAGCCCCGCCGAATCGTTTTCTGAGTGCGGCCACCATCTTTCCAAACCTAAGCCATACAAGTATTACATGAATATCTTAATATTCGCTGACGCACAATGAAGAAGTCACTTACCAAAGCCAGTTCAAACATTGTAGTACAACATTTCCTACGAAATACACGATGGTGTACATCAAGGGTAACTCGTCGTAGGTAGCGTACAGCGTGGCCAGGAAATTGTACGACTGTGATGATAGGTGAGCTCGATGAGACCGACAGGAATTGAGATACGCGTACGATGTAACCACCCCAAACAAGGCGCACAAAGAAAAAGGTGCCAAGCAATGCAATGCCATTGATGAGCTGAAAAGTACTGCCCGTACGTCCAGTCTTATCAAGGAACCTTCAAATGATGCCAGTTAACTCTGTTGCACACATGGTTACCAGGGAGTTACCAATGGATATTTAGAAAGATGGTGCTTCTGTGCGAGCACCCCAAGTAAGCATCAGTCACGTCTGTGGACCAATACGCACGTTTCCCAAAACAAGCATCGTACACCGTAGTACGCTACAAACGGCCGCTGTTCGCGTCTACTAGTCAGCACTCGGAAGAGGAGATCACAATCCACGGCACTCACATATCCGAGTGCGTAGATCAGCAAACACGCGAAACCTACATAGGCGCAGATATGTCAATGACGGTCCCCAAGGTCGCGCCTAGGCTCACCATGAATTACAAAACTTAGATCAACGAAGTTGACGATCGCGTCAAGGGTGTCCCATAAGAAATATCTAGTAATGGTGAATCAACTGTCAAGTTCGATGTAAAGTCATAGAGGAGGAAGTTGATAATACCCGCAAGCGATCCCATTGAGCACGCCGACACGGCGATGCCAGCCAGACACCTTGTCCTTGTCAAGTTCCTCCAGCCACAAACACCTCCAAGCCCAAGCGATGATCAAAACGGCGTGTACTTGTGACACCACGTGGATTGACCTGACGGATTCAACGTGCGTCAATGCCGCCTAGGCTTGGGCAAAATTACATAGGTTGACGTACCAGTTATTTTTCCCTCTAGAATTGGCTGTGCCATATGCTACTGGGAACCATTTTTTACTGAAATGTGGAGCGAGAACCTGATGCACGGCGAGAAAGAGCAGGAAAGAGAGGAAAATAGTATCCGCGTGCTCGGGGAGTTTTGAAGCCCCGAGGAAGTCAGCGACAGGTCTTGAGGCGTTGGCACAGGCGTTGTGTAGCCCTTTGACGTACTCTGACAAGACGTCGCCCATTTGACATGCAACAAGAACGAATGGGAGTCACAAGAGGTTGATACGGACAGAATGCAATCCCAATTTCCCAGCGCTCGCAAAGTATAACCCTATCCAACTGCGGTAAAACGTTTAAAACTCAGCGGAGGAGGAAGTGCGTATCGGAGTGTACGACGCGTAATGGGGATTACGAGAAACAACTGAATAATATTGGGAGATGTTACTGTAGCATTACGAGTAGTTATACAGTCAGGCAGCAGTAGGTTATACGAGGACTTGCGATCAACATTACGAGTAAACCGGGCAGATTCGACCAAGTCAAGTACGAGCGAAGCCGAAGCAGAGGTGCGAGAGCGGCCAGGAGAAAGGTGACAGCATCCGGGGGGGAAAGACAGAATCCGGGAAAAGACAGCATCCAGCAGCGTCCGAGCAATATGATACAGCACTTGCAAAAGGGTGAACAGTCGATCAAGCAAATTTACTAATGAGACTCTTGAGGTATGCAGCTTCGTCCTTCGAGGTCTTCGTATCGTCTTTCGTCAGAGATTTGCTTCGCTTCTCAAGTTCGGTCACTGTACGTTCCAGACGAGCGGGGAGGTCCTTCAGATCGTTACGGATAGGGGTATCTACATGTTCATGTCCTTATTAGACGGGGATGGTGTGAGGCTAGAGCAACTCCAGTTACCAATCCGCTCCATGTTATCTTCGAGAGTCTTCCAAAGTTCTTTTCTTTGCACATATAGTACATCGAGCTCGTCGAAAAGGCGCTGGAGATTAGTCTAGAGCGTTTAAGTCAATTGAGGATCATTAACGAGTTGTTGTTTAGGACCTGGGCTTCTGTGTAAGACCGTAGCAGCTGGCCCTCTTGTTGTGTCGAGGTAGCCTCCGCAGATTGACAAGCATTGTCGAAGGTAAGAAGTCCTTGCGCATACATAGGGTCGATTCCTTGCTCCAGTGCACGATGGACTTCCTTAACGCGTTTCGCAGCGGGTACCAAGTTCTGGGCTAGACCATGAAGGACCTTTGTGCCTTGCGTTGCGAAAGATGTTTGCAGTGAGTCAACCAATGTCATTATGCTTTGGTTTTCGAGATGTACTGGCGCGCTGATAAAAGGCAAAATTGTAAGTATCAAGATCGTATATGCGCGATATTCACCCACCCATCGTTGATTAAGGCATTGACAAGCGTTTCTTCTTCTTCCCACTGAAACAACTCATCTTCGCTCACATTCGACTCCTCATCGTGCAGAGTCATGTCATTGAGCCCAAAGTAAGAGATATCATGTTTAGAGTGATGAGTGAATGGGCTGTTGCCATAGCCTTCCCCATTGCGCGTGGCATTACGCGCCTTGCTGTGTTCAGAACGGCGTGCCGCACTGTTCCCTAGAACGAGATCACAATCATTTATTGGTCGATGTTGGGCATCAATAGAACTCACTGGATTTTGGTGACTTGATCCGCAGCCTATGGGGATCCAAAGGTGATAAACAGCCTCGGGGACGTTGGTGATGGACTTTCTGCACGCGTACCATGAGATCAATTGAATGATGGGCGGTAAAGAGAGAAATTGAAACTCCGCTGATGCTGGTCCTATCTTTGAGGCGGTTTGTCAGTTCCCGTACCTCGCTCGTACTTTTCTCTCCTTCTCTCCCATCGTTGCTCGTCCTCAGTTCGTCCGCTGCGTGCGCCCTATCGTCGTTGGCCCCATTCTCAAGCCCATCCTTCGTTTCTGACTTGCCACCATGAACGCTCGTCCACACAAGGTCAGTTGGCAAATTTCGCACCCAGGACTTGGATTCTCAATTACAATGCCCACAGCAATCCATGTCTGAGCTCAAGCTTCGCAGACTGACGGAGCACAACCAACGGCTGCGTGAAGATTTGGCCAGGCCACGGGTACGAGTCAGTGAAGCGTCTGCCAGGTGAGCTGTGAATTCTGTGTCCTGAGCTTCATTCATATCTGATTTCTCTCAAGCCTCATTCGGTACTGTAAAACAACGAAAGACCATCTGGTATTTTTGCGCTTCAGCTCTCTGTTGTGACGCCTGCTAACTCGTTTCAGGTCCCGTCTGTTTGGGGACCAGTGAGCAAGGGCGAAGATCCTTATGCTCCTCCAGCGCAGGGATGCAATTGCACAATAATGTGATCGGCCTATATATCCCTTTACCCATCGACATCCGTCTCCCACTTCCATCCCTGCGAGAACACGATTGAAGGACAAAGACGGAGTGTTCTTCACCCCCGAATAGCATTTCAGTCCATCATCGCAACCATCACGCCAACAATAGCCTCGCATAATCTGTATCGACAACTCTTGCACTCTTCCAAATCACGCTCGTTTTTAAGTATGACTAGAGGTGGCATCATGAGTTGATTCGCTTGTTCCGCATGTGCTTCATCTTTTCTTTTCAGTCGGTCTTATTTCTGTCGCATATTTTCTTTAATACTATATATCAACAACTGGACGTCTGGACTCTGGGATACGTTTAATGGCCTGATAATTGAGTCTGTCAGTATTCTGATGAGGCTAACGTCTCGGGGAAACCGCAAGAAATTGCTGACCTGTCTGTAAATTGGCATATTCCCATGACCTTGATTGGGAGAGTTTTGAAAATAACTTGATCCTCAACGGCGACGACGCTCCATTTCGCCAGTCGGCTCTGTCGCTTACTCCCAGATTCCGAAGAAAACCCACCACATTCACCGACGCGCAAACGTATCATTGCGCGCTGTCTGTCTCTTCCGCCAACATCAACCACTGGGCTCGTGCGTATTCAGTCAAGTTCATATCTCAGGCCATCTGACCCAGAGTTCATGGCAGAAAATCCGACCATTAACAAAACACGATGAATTCGAGAACAGGCGGCCGTCAGTCAATGTCCGAGCTGAAGCTACGGCGGGTAATGGAGCATAATCAACGACTGAGAGAGGATTTGGCTAGGCCTAGAGTAAAAGTTAGCGAGGCCAGTGCTAGGTGCGCGCTTTCATTTTCTTGTCTTCTTTGGCTGGTTATGGACGCATTCATTCAGTTTGATCAAGTACTGTAAATCGACGAAGGACTACCTTGTAAGTTCCACCCAGTAGCGTACCTGACTTCTTACCTTATTGACGAATGGCAGGTACCATCTGTATGGGGTACGGTAGGACGAGCAGAAGACCCGTATGGTCAGCAAACGGGGGGTTGCAAGTGCTCGATCCAATGATCATCAAGCCACCTTGTCCTTTGATTCCGTGTGCTGGCCAGAGTTTCGGGAGCCCACACAATTATCCATGTTTCGTATATCCTGCTGAGTTTATTGCTATATCCGTCCTTTATGTCTCCTCACCCAGTTCTGTTCTCAGTATGTACGCATTTTCGTCCTGTTATGGTTGTTGCGCATTTCCCTCTTTCAAGTTCTTGTACACTAGGACTACCAACTATGCCGCGTTCATGGCACTACCTCTGATTCGCCCGTCGCATTTCACATTAAATATCAGTTCCCACCGAAGCCATCAAATCATGCCTCCGGAAACCGCAACCATCTGCACCATCATCAACACATCAAGCATGTCTCATAGCTTTCTTTACACTGGAATGATACAGGAGCACGGCGCAGCCAATCATCGCAATCCTTGTATCAAGTAGGTCGCCCATTGTCTATGCAAGGCATTCCGAATTAATGGGCCGCGTCAGAACTGTCAGTGTGGGTATGTGATGTCGTCTTGTACACACGCAGCACATCTAAGAATAACTTCAGAAGCGCTTCAAGTTCATCATATGTAGCTATGGGAACAGGATTATGCAGGCCGTCCTCCCAGTATAAAGGTTTGTTTCCGTTGAATTCTCCTTCCTGGAGCCCTCTTTTGTTTCCTCCGCCCAACCCAGTCTTTTACTTTCACTCACGAGCAGGGTAACCCTTTTCCATAGGCTTGATCCTATGTCGTTACTCATGTCTTCCATAGGCTCGACGTCGGTCTTTCAAGTAGCTTCATACTCATAAAACCAAATTTCAAATATGTACTCTACAATCTTCGCAACCACCCTCCTTGGTGCGCTTGGTGTCAGTGCCACCAACTTCACAGTCAAGGTCGGCGATGGAGGACTCATGTTTAACCCGCCAACGTAAGGATACGACTGCCATGTAGTCTATAGCCTTCACTAATGGTTGTTGGGTCTAGTGTCGATAATGCCCAAGTTGGTGACACGATTGCGTTCCAATTGTAAGTATCCTTGGTTTGACGGTACTATGAATTACATGGACTTGACAAATCGTTTATGCAGCGTTGCAAAAAACCACGTAAGCTCGGTCATCGCAACTTGTACCGATATACCCTTGACCCTCTGAAATTAGTCCGTAACTCAATCGACCTTCCTTGCACCATGCACGCGGATGAGCACGCCTATGCAAGGTATCGACTCGGGATTCTTCAATGTTGAGGCCTCCGCAACGACCTTCCCTGAATGGAGTTTCACGCTCAACAACGTCAGCGCACCCCTCTGGTTCTTCTGCGCGCAGACCGCACCCGTCAAGTAAGGCCACGATTTCAATGCCCTGTTCATGCTTACTGATGATTTGCAGCCATTGTCAAAGCGGCATGGTATTCGCTGTGAACCCAACAGCTGAAAAGAGCTTTGATACATTCCAGGTACGACCACATATAGACATAAGCGCATACTACTCTTTCTAAATAACATATCCCTTCCCCTAGAACGCAGCAAAATCGACAAACCCTGGCAACGACACTACTACCCCACCAGCAGGCAGCGCACCGCCAGCCGGTGCAACGTCTACTGGTGCTCTTGGTACCCCACCCAGTGTTACTTCTGGTGCATCCTCCGCCTCCGATACTGCTTCTGGCTCTCCCACGAACACAGGTGAGGCCCCCGCGCAATCAAGCTCTAGTGCAGCAGGGACTGCAGGGGGGGAGCTGGCATCTTGGTGGCTGCTGGTATCGCTGCTGGATTGTTGTGGTGATATGTTATAGTACATTTGGACTCGCATGAGCTACGCTTGTATCAATATCGACCAACAGAGAGAATTAGCTGGGCTAAGTTACCGTGGGAATGCAAGACTGTAAAGGTCCATCTATTCATGGATTGTTCTGCCACTGTCGCCCAAGGACAGTATCATGATCGTTGGCTTTCTACCACCACATCATTCTCGGCGCAGACATATCTAGAGTTTAAGGGACCATGGATTCAATTCGTGTTTCAAAGGCACGCCCAATTGCACCCCCTGAAGCCAGAGAACTCACTGGTACCCTAGGTCGAGCATGTATCATGCACAAAGTCGGGGACGACGCTTTTGGGAACAGTTCACTTGACTGCTCACCACCTCATATTTCGATACAATGACCAGACTGTCGAAGAGATGTGGGTAAGTTCGTGGTATTGCCTCTAATCGGATCGTCAGCCTATCCTTCATCTATCTGGCAGGTTCCATACCCTTTGATATCCCTCGTTACACGTCTACCTCAGACGCTGAAGGGACAAAGCCCCCTGACATTCCACTCCCGGACTTTTGAGACATTCACCATCTTCTTCGATAGGGATGTTGACGCTGGAGACGTCTTTGAAAGCGTCAAAGCTCTGACAGTGACTAGTAAGCACCATAACCCTAGAGCTACGCTGCGCAGCTCATTCAACCTCAAGCCTCCGTGAATCAACTTTACGCCTTCTTCTATAGACCCGAACCTCCCTTGACCGCCGACAATGGATGGTCGATATACTCACCCCGAGATGAATTCATGCGTATGGGTATGGGCACTAGATCCAAGGCCTGGCGGTTTACAGATCTTAACAAGGATTACTCTGTGGGTCGGCTCAGCTCAGAGAACCGGCGACTTATCAATCAACGTTAATGTGCGCCAGTTTAGTCCCACATATCCCGCACGTCTTGTCGTACCGACCAAAATCAGCGACGCGACACTACAGTATGCTTCTAAATATCGAAGTAAAGCCCGAATTCCGGCGTTGACATACTTACACTGGGGCAATTTTGTGACTACCACCGCTCTTACCTCTGACGACCACTGATCAGGATTATTGGTAGGCCTCGATAACTAGGGCAAGTCAACCCATGGTTGGAATCACCCAAAATCGGTCTATCCAGGACGAGAAACTCCTCGAGGCCATTTTCCATTCCCACCACGCACCGTCTCAGCGCGTCTCCGCTGCGCCAATTTACGGGGCTACGACCACGAATTTAATAGTTGATGCCCGTCCTACTGCAAATGCCGTAGCGAATACCGCGAAGGGTGCTGGTACAGAAAACATGGATAACTACAAGGATGCAAAGAAAGTATATCTGGGAATCGACCACATACACACGATGAGAGACTCGTTGGGTAAGGTTGTCGAAGTCCTACGAGAAGCAGACTCCGGTCCCACCGCCAGCAACGACTTGGAGCCGACACCCGCGTTCATTTTGGACAAGCAAGCCCTTCGCCGCTCTGGATGGCTTCGACACATGACCGCGCTCTTGGAAGGAACTTTGATCATTGTTCGCAATATTCACGTCAATAATTCGCACGTCTTTATACATTGCTCGGACGGATGGGATCGCACCTCCCAATTATCGGCCTTGGCTCAACTCTGCTTGGACCCATACTATCGTACAATCCGCGGCTTCCAAATATTGGTGGAGAAGGACTGGGTTTCGTTTGGGCACAAATTCTTGGACAGATGCGGTCATCTGTCTTCAGACAAGTTTTTCGTTACCCCGCCTCCAGAGACAGGGAATACAGCTGGCGGAGCTGAAGCTGCTCAGGCTTTTTTGGCCTCTGTTCAAAATCGCTTCGCCTCCCAACACCATGTGAAAGAGACAAGCCCAACGTTCCACCAATTTTTGGAGTCCATAAGACAACTGCAACGTCAATTTCCAAAGCGGTTTGAGTTCAATGAACGCTTCCTTCGTAGGCTGCACTATCACCTATACTCGTGCCAGTTCGGCACATTCTTGTTCAACACCGAGCGTGACCGACGATGCAGCGAAGATGGACCCCCTCCATGTGAGCAAACGGTCAGCGTATGGGATCTGTTCAACTCTGCTCCAGAGATGGAACAAAACCGTAACCCAGAGTACGACCCTTCCCTCGATGATCCTACCAATCGCGACATTGGCGCCGACATGGGCGTCCTTCTCCCAAATCCCAAAGACGTGCGATTTTGGCATGAACTTTATGGTCGGACTGATGAAGAGATGAACGGAAGAGCAATTGTGGCCCCTTTGGTTCGGGATGTTGAGGAAGTGGGTCCCATTGAAGGTGCTACCGATGACCCGGTAATACGTGCAACTACGCCTGCCTCCGTCCACTTGCCACCTTCGCCATCTAAACCTGCATCCCCTTCATTGCCGCATATCAATTCCCTTAGCCCCGCACAACCGCCTTCTCGCAGCACTTCCCCCTCGCGGGGTATAGGGTCCAAGATGCTCGATCTTCCTTCTGCATCTTCATCCAGGGAGATGGTGACTCCTTTGGGATCTAGCTTAACCCCGTTTAATCATCAACGCTCAGTTTCACCTTCACTTCCATCAAGTGCTTCTTTTCGAGGCACTCCGACCAAGCCTGGTGATTTCTTCTCTAGTGGTGGCGTCAAGTCAATGTGGGGAAAGTTATCTTCTAATGCGACGGCCGCCTTCTCTGCCGTGCAGGAAGTCTACCAGGAGGTTAGGAAGGACCCCAAGGGTCCTGAAACCTCTAAAGCGGCTGAACTACGAGGTCGGAATGACTTGGGTTCCTGGAATGACGATCAGAGGGGGCGCAACAATGTCACTCCTCCACTGGAAGCAAATCCGTGGGCCTCGAGCACCGCGCGACGCTCTCCTTTACCTCGAGATATACTGAGTGAGAATCCATGGAACTCTGTCAGAGTCAGCGGCACTGGGAGTGGAACGCCCATATCGGACACAGATTTGTTTGCATCGCCAGGGTTGTTCCCCCACGATCCAACTATTTCACGTCCCACACCCAGGTCCGCCTCACTCGTATCTTCACAGTCGAGCAAGGTTGCGGGCGCAGAGAGTGTGGGGCAGTTTACTCCGTCCCCTTCGCCTTCTGACTCTGGTTCCAGCGCACAACCATCTGTCGCCGTAATTACTAGTCAATCTGATCCTCTCGGGGTTGGACTATTGTAACATACGTGATTTTTGTATATTCAACTCAGTTCAGTACGCAATTCTACTACGGGCCCATAATTTTGCCCGTACTGAGCCTCTTCGCTGTCTTTAGCGAGCCCGAACTTGTCAAATGGCGTGATGTCGCGTACAGTGATCACGACAAGCTGACATAATCAAGGGCGAGGTAAAGTGCAATAAAATTGTGAACTGTTGCGCGAAGTTGGAACATCAACTTGATCCCCTCAAACCCCAGTCAAGTCCTCGTTTCTCGTCTTCAACAATGTCTTTGACTCCTGGTCACTTCCTCTTCACCTCAGAGTCCGTCGGCGAGGGTCACCCTGGTATGGGAATTTTACTGCCAGTCGCGTCTTTCCGCTAATAGTAGCCCCGCAGATAAGATTTGTGATCAAGTCTCGGATGCCATCGTGAGTGGCGCGTCCTTTTGCGTTTGGCTTCGTGCTCAATTGTGTCGTTCCACAGCTCGATGCTTGCTTGGCCCAGGATCCATTCTCCAAAGTTGCTTGCGAGACTGCCTCGAAGACTGGCATGATCATGGTCTTTGGAGAAATCACGACCAAGGCCCTCATTGACTACCAGAAAGTCATTCGTGAGACCATCAAGCAGATTGGCTATGATGACTCGTCGAAGGGCTTTGACTACAAGACTTGCAACATTCTTGTGGCTATTGAGCAACAATCCCCGGATATCGCTCAGGGGTTGGACCACGGTTCGCTCGAGGACCTCGGTGCCGGTGACCAGGGTATCATGTTCGGTTATGCCACCGACGAGACCGAGGAGTACATGCCTCTGACCGTCGTGCTCGCGCACAAGCTCAACGCCGCTATGGCCGTTGCCCGCCGCTCCGGTGCTCTCCCATGGCTCCGACCTGACTCCAAGACTCAAGTCACCATTGAGTACAAGAAGGACGGCGGTGCCACCATCCCCCTTCGTGTAGACACTGTCGTCGTCTCCACCCAGCACGCTGAGGAGATCTCTACCGAGGACCTCCGCACTGAGCTCTTGGAGAAGGTTGTCAAGAAAGTCATCCCCGCCCACCTCCTCGATGACCGAACTGTCTACCACGTACGTCTCAGTTCAGTCTTTCGTTTTTAGGCACCTACCTGACGTCATCTTTCTTAGATCCAACCCTCCGGCCGATTCGTTATTGGTGGACCCCAGGGTGATGCCGGTTTGACTGGTCGCAAGATCATTGTCGACACCTACGGTGGATGGGGCGCACACGGAGGAGGTGCTTTCTCCGGAAAGGACTTCTCCAAGGTCGACAGATCCGCTGCCTACACTGCCCGCTGGATCGGTACGTGTTTCTAACCTTCCTTCCGTTCTTATATTGACAAGGGAAATGTTTGTAGCCAAGTCTCTCATTGCTGCCGGTCTCGCTCGCCGCGCCCTTGTGCAACTCTCTTATGCCATTGGTGTTGCGCAACCGCTATCCATCCACGTCGACACCTATGGCACTGGGAAGAAGTCCGATGAGGAACTCGTTGAAGTCATTCGCAACAACTGGGATCTCCGACCTGGTGTCATTGGTGCGTTCATTCTCTGTTCCAACCTCTAGCACGTCCTTATAGGTTGTATAGTCCAGGAACTCGGTCTCCAAAAGCCCCAATACCTCAAGACCGCCTCCTACGGACACTTCGGTTAGCATTTTGACTGACTTTGATGAAACCGACACTAACCCTCGTGTGTGTAGGCAACCCCGAGTACTCCTGGGAGAAGCCCAAGCCCCTCAAGCTCTGATCTCCCTCTGGGTACCACTGTCGTCTTGGAAGTTCATCCTTCTGTATGGGCATTTCGCTACACTTGGCATCTACCGTTATATACCTATACTCTTCACGCATTACCACCTTCTACACGCATCGCTATCCTCGTTACAGCATCTTAGACGACATGTAATTCTAGCATAAATATATCGCGTTCAACCGCGTACATCCAACATCTGATCCTTGCTTTGGAAAAGTTTCATCAGTCCTTCGCCCTTCCCAGCTGTATCCTCGATTATCTGGCGTGCTTTTGCTGCCATTTCCCGATCCTGTTGGTTTGATAATCGTTCGGTAGCATCGTCGATGGAGACGAAGTGAGAATCGTAAGACTCCGAGCTAGTTTGAGTGTCAAGGACCTTTTCGGACGATGTGGGACGCGCGATGAACCACCAGATGAACTTCATCGTGCCATTCTTCATCTGTCTTGTTGTCAGGCAGAATGGCTCAGTTGCGCGTTCTACCGTGAGGACTTTGGATGGATGGAGATCAACACCAGGTAAAGGCGCGCGGGTTTCCAACGTGCACGGTAAGAACTCGCAGGAGTACCCGGTTTCTTCGAACGTTTCTCGGAGCGCTGCGGCCTCAATGGATTCGCCGCAGTCCTTCCGACCCTTGGGTAACACCCATATTTCCCGTCTGGTGTTGTATAGGATGCATAATTGAAGATCAACCCCATCTACTAGTCGAAATAAAAGGCAGCCAGCAGAGACGACAAAGGCGTCGCTCATGTAGTTGGTCCTCGTTGCAGCCATTGTTGTAGAAGGTGATGAAAGATGATCTTGTTATCTTATCGGTTTCGAGAACGACCAGATTGATCGATCGCCCTCTTTCCTTATCAGAATTTCACTTTTTTCAATGAATTCGTCACCGGCACATCCTTCTCTCGTCCATTTGCTCAGATCTCTGGGATAGGAATTTCTCAGTGAGTCGCCTGGTTTCTAGATTTTGAGAAGACAGCTAATTGGTCTAGTGTGTGGTATCCTGGGACTCCTCTTGCATGATCCCAGCGTTGATGCAGCCCCTGAGATTTGCGAGGGCCTTGCATTGCTACAGCACAGAGGTCAAGATGCCTGTGGAATAATAACATGTGGACCGAAGGGACGCTTTTTCCAGTGCAAGGCCAATGGCATGGTTCGGGATATCTTTGATGGCGCGTCATTATCCAGACTCGTCGGTGGAATGGGCGTTGGTCATGGTATGTTCAACAAACGTGCATAGGAACCTCAAAATCTTACACGATCTAGTGCGCTATCCCACTGCCGGAAGCTTCAACAACGCAGAAGCCCAACCATTCTATGTCAACTCACCTTATGGAATTGTTTTTGCACACGTGCGTGCTATAACAACATGCATGAGCACAGGAATATTACTGACTTGAGTGTGCATCACGCAGAATGGCAATCTGATTAACACCGCGAGCCTGCTCCAGTTCATGGATGCAACGGCACACAGACATATCAATACTTCATCGGACTCGGAACTCCTTCTGAATATCTTTGCGGATAACCTTCAGCAGACAGGAAAGTTTCGAATCAACGAAGATGATATCTTCACAGCCATCGGAGGACTCATGTCACAGTGTAAAGGCGCATACGCTTGTGTTGCCATGCTTGCTGGCTTTGGCATTATCGCTTTCAGAGATCCGAATGGAATTCGACCCGTAGGTATGGCTTCGAGGAAGGCAGGCAACGGCAAAGACTACCTCTTTGCTAGCGAGAGTGTGGTGGCAGATGCAAGCGGATTCTCAGAGTGGGAAGACGTTCGTCCCGGTCAGTTCGTATCGTTACGTTCGATCGACAAGTACTGAATAGCCGCCCAGGCGAAGCCGTCATCATAACACGAAACAACGTCTCTCGCCGCCAAGTCGCCCCTCCAGCTCAGTTTGCTCCAGACATCTTTGAATACGTATACTTCGCTCGGCCAGACTCCGTACTAGATGGTGTTAGCGTCTACCGAAGCCGCATGGCTATGGGAGATGCACTTGCCGATGAAGTACAGCGTGTTCTTACAGAACACAACCTCAGTGTTGATGTCGTGATACCCGTAAGTAAATTCAGACTTTAGCTGGATGAATAATTGCCAAAATCTGCCCCAGGTTCCCGACACATCACGCGTTGCCGCTCTAAATCTCGCACAAAAGCTGAAGCTCCCTTACCGAGAAGGGTTCATCAAGAATCGTTATGTCGGTCGCACATTCATTATGCCTGGCCAGCAAATGAGGTGGGTGGTGCGTTAAGGGATCCAGATGCGGACTTATCCGCATACTTTTCAGAAAAAAGAATGTCAGGCGAAAGCTTAACGCTATGGCTCTCGAATTTAGTGGCAAGAATGTCCTACTTGTTGACGGTGCGTTAGATCAGATTAGTGGTTTGTGCTTTGATTGAGATCCCACAGATTCCATTGTAAGAGGGACTACGTCCAAGGAAATCATTCAGATGGCAAAAGATGTTGGAGCGAAAAAAGTTATTGTCGCTAGCTGCGCACCACCAATACGGTGAGTGATATTTGAGTATATCATTCATTTCATTGATTTCTGTTCTTCAGACACTCGAACGTATACGGAATTGACATGCCATCGAGGACAGAGTTAGTTGCACACGATCGCGACACATCTGAAATTGCATCAGCCATAGGCGCTGACCTTGTCATATTCCAAACACTCCCCGACCTAATCTCCTCCGTCCGCCAATTTAACCTCTCCTTGACGACTTTCGATTGCTCCGTCTTCACTGGAGAATACGTCACTGGGGGCGTGGATGAAGAATATCTACAGCATCTAGAATCGTTGAGGGCAGATAACACCCGTGGAAAGCTAGCTCTGTCTGGCTCGGGACAAGGCGATATGGAAGGACAAGGCCGCGCAGAGAGTAATGGACATGGTTCGGTAGGCATTGGAAATGAAGTGGGACCGAGCCGGAAGGAGAACATGCGCGTCAACGGGACCCAAACAAACGGAGCTGACGATACCGTTGGCCTATACAACACGTTCAATACTGCGTGAAAGTTTGCTGTATATTATATCATATGTATTCATGTCGTCGTAATCTATAGCTAGAATAGTTGTAAAAATATTCTGTTTCTGCGTCGATCGACGCGACGTTGATTCCCTTATATAGACTCCGTTTCAACTTTACTGCTTGGTTTAGTTTTGCTTCTTGGTCTCGAACTTCCACCATGATCAACTGCGCACGCTTCCCACTATCGATGCTCTTCTGGCACTTTCTAGCTTGTGCGGTCGTAGTCTCTGTGGCGCGAGAGCCCGCTTGGAATGGCTTTGTTTCCCCTGCCTCGGATCGCGACACTCAGTTTACGCCATATTACGTTCCACCGGGAGCAAAGGCCTACGATTCGAACTCGCCTTTGCTGGATTTCTCAGGAAGATGGATAACATCTTTCTCTCCTTCCTACGCGCATCATACGTCGCGTTGGACCCATCGTCTGGACGCTTATGTTTTGTTTTCCTTCCATGGGACTGGCATCGAAGGTTTCGGCACTACGAGTGACACAATCAGCTGTGCGAGGATCTATATCGATGGTGTGCTCTTAGAGACAATTAAACCTTGGAGCAAGAAAACCCTGGCCCAACAACGCCTTTTCTGGACTTTTGACCTTGCGCCAGACAAGCACACCATCAAAATCGTCAACTGTGGCCCCTACTTGGACATATCAGCCTTCGTCGTGACAAACGCGAAACGCTCTTTGGATCGAAGCTCCCCAGCGAAGTCGTCCGCATCGTCCCAGGTCTCCCCTTTACCCCGCCGCGACACAAGTGTTACTAGTACATGGCGATTAACTCAGAAAGGTTCTACAGGTGTAGAAGCCATGCAGATCTCCGTCGTCTCTTCTGAACATGCCGTCATAATCGATAAAGTGGAGCACAATCCCCTGGTGATCAACGGTCACCCGGCCTGGGCTGCTCTATATAATCTCAAAACTCACTCGGTCCGGCCCCTCGCGATGGGTTCTAACTCGTTTTGCGCTGGTGGCTCGTATCTAAGTAATGGAACTCTGGTCAATGTAGGTGGGAACCCGGTCGTAGAGGATCGCGTTGGAGCCGCAAGCTTTGGTGATCTTGACGGACTTCAATCCGTACGGCTTTTTGATCCCTGTAAGTCTGGATCTTCTAGCGAGTGCGCCTTCTACGAAAATCACGATGCGCTGCACATGGCCTCTGGGAGATGGTACAATACTGTCACCCGCCTCACGGATGGTAGCGTGATCATAGTGGGCGGCTCCAAAAAGGGTGGCTGGATCAATAACGCCACGGTGAACAACCCAACAGTCGAATTCTACCCTCCAAAGAATATCCACGGTTATCTCGGTCTTCCTATCCCATTACCATTCCTTCAACGCACACTCAATTCCAACTTGTTCCCGATCGTGTTCTTGCTCCCAGACGGAACCCTATTCATTGCTGCAAATCGAGATGCGATAATCTATGACTGGAAGACCAATTCTGAGCGTGCTTTACCTCAACTTCCGAACGGAGTCCGCGTCACGTACCCAATGACCGGTGCAGGTCAATTACTGCCTCTAGATCCTGATACAAACTATACACCCGAAGTCTTGATTTGCGGAGGATCCACCATCAACGATAAGCAAGCTGGATACGAAATCTCAGCCTTGACCCCCGCCTCTTCGCAATGCTCTCGAATGGCGCTCACGGACGAGGGTATATCGGAGGGATGGCAAGTCGAACACATGCCTGAAGGGCGAGTTATGCCAGACATTGTAATGCTCCCTACTGGTCAACTTCTTATCGTCAACGGGGCGGGTAGCGGCATCTCTGGGTACGGCAATGTTCAGCATCAAGTAGGCCAGTCAAATGCTGCCAACCCCCGGTTCTCGCCTCTCTTGTACGATCCGCGCGCTCCGAGGGGAGAGCGCTTCTCGACGAAGGGACTTCCCACCAGCGACATTCCGCGTTTATACCACAGTGTTGCAACGTTGACACCGGATGGCTCTATCATGATTGCTGGTAGTAACCCAAATCTTGATCGCAGCGAAATGAAATATGGTACCGAGTATAGGGTTGAGTGGTTGAACCCTCCCTATATGGCCAAAGAGAGGCCTGCAATCTTAGCTAAACACACCAAGAGCATACCCTACGGCCAATCATTCAATCTTCAGATCGATATCCCCAACGGCTTGAATACAGAGACCATCAATTGTAGGAAGAATCATGCAGTCGGTGCTTCTTCACGCTGACATCTTTGTAGTCATCTTGATGGACTTAGGGTTTATAACCCATTCCGTCCATGCCAACTCTCGCTTCGTATATCTCAAGCATCAAGTATCCACGACGAACAGCTTCGTAGTATCTGGGCCCAAAGATGAGGGCATTTATCCCCCTGGCCCTGCCTGGCTCGCGGTTGTGGTGGGCGGTGTACCAAGTCAATTAGTCGAAGTTATGGTCGGGAATGGACACAGCCCTCCTGTTGACGAGGCTGCGATAGCAAAGTATGATCTTCAATATATCCTCTAAAAAGGTACTCAATCGTTCGTTGCAGTGTGCGCAAAACTTTCAAGGCCACCCAAAAGCCCAAGAGCCATCAAGATGACACCGCAGAGTAGTTTCTCTTCTAACAACTCGATGCCGCTTTGCACACTGCTAGTACAACACCATCCCTCGCACTGTATGTTAACTATTACAAATGTACCTCTCTCATATGCATGTAAATTGTATTGTAGAATTCTAAAGAGCGCGCTGCCTCATTCTACTGCTGACTGTTCGGAGCCCTGAGTAGACTTTCCCTGGAGGTGAGCCCAGAATTAGGGATACAATGGCATCCCGAGCGATTTTGATGTTTTGGAAGGAGCCCATAATGTGTATCTTACTGTAATTCATGGTCAGTAGAGTTGTGCGCTCGAGCGAAGTGAAAGGACTGACGTATCAGCGAGTACAATACGGGTGCGGCTTGCATTTTCGATGGTGAATTTTGTTTTACCGTCTTGTCCTGCAATACGGCCTATAGGATATAATTTAGAAGTGATTTGTGCCCGTAAATGACGTGATCTATACCTATAGCCCGAGACAGATGATCTCCGTGCAACGTTTTGACGTCCTTGATCTCGAACGAATCGAGGTAAAGATCGTCGAGACGCAATAGCGCGATAGCATCCTGTTTTATAGTAAGATCAAAGATACATTGCGGGTACATTTCTCAGTACCTTGACGTCGAAGCCTAAGGCATAGGCCTTCACGAAATCAGCGCCTTTTTGGAGAGCACCAATATCTTTTGTGTGCCTTGATGTCTATCGCACTCAGGCATTAGGCTCAGTATATCGATTCACAAATCCAAGCTCTTACCCTGATTTCAACGCTTCGCCGTTGTACATTCATCCGCACCTGCAATCCCAAGATCTCCGTCAACGGACCAAAGATGTTGATCCAATCCACCTTGATGGGTGTCATGCGATGAGGGGGTATAGGTATTCTCCGTATTTCTGATTTTAAGGTAGTTTTATCAGCGTTTGCAGGCAATGGGGCGAATGCTGGCAGGGTAGATGGTTGCGGTATAGATGATGCATCTTCATCAATCACAATTTCATCATCATCGTCGGGGGTGCTCTTGTCACCTGAGCCTGATGCCTCCGGTACATCTGGCTTGTCCTTCGGGTCGAGATCGTCCATTTGTTCGTCGACATCGTTGTGCTGCAAGTCAGCTAATCGGGGCGCCTTTTTGGTCGTTCGACGGCGGTTCTTGCGGGGGCCAGAGGCAGAAGATGCGGTACCTTGAGCAATGTGTGTCACACCCATCGTTCTACAATTTTGTCGGCTGCTTTGGGGAGCTCGACGATATTCTAGCTTTACAGAAGATGGAAGTACAGAAAATAAAAGGGTAGAAGTCACGTGTATAGGGGAGACTACAGTACTACTACGATGGCACCGTCAACTGGCCAGACGCAAAACCTTGCAGATGGTTCAGTCGAAGGTATTTGATCGCCAACATGTTATACGGAATCGGTGACTCAAATTGAGCTGTTAGCTGTTCATGCGCTCGTTCGATCTATTGCTGGAGTGCCTCTATCAGAGGGCTCAGCAGCCTCGCCAGACTCAGATGTCATGAAGAAGTTGACTGCGAAGCTAAACGAACTGGTTGGTGAAGACGCTGCCAACGAATTTGCCAGTAGCTACAACAACCCGGCGCAGGTGGGTTCTTCTCCTGGATGGCATGTACATTGTCTTAATCCAATCCCTTTGGATGCAGCGTTTAAATGAGGAAGGACTACCGATTGTCGAGATCACGGAACCAATAGCCAACAACGAAACTACTAACGAAACCTCTGGTACTTCCCTCGACGATGACGAACTGACCCCACTGTCCATGCTTTCGCCGCAGGAGCGTGCAAGGAGGAAGCGAGAACAGGATCGAATTTTCGATCTTTTAGAGGAAGAGGAACGGTTGGAGCAGGCCAGACTTGATGCAGCTGAATCACTTGAACGGAAGGAGCGTTTAGAGAAGAAGAATGCCGCCCATGCGAGTTTAGATAGTATGCGTGCCCAGAAAGAAATGCAGAGGAAGATGGGCAAAGCGCTACTGAATACCTTGGGAGACGACAAGTCGACATCGACGAAACTTACGGAGCTCCCAAAGCCAACCGTTCCAGCGTCAACTAGCTCGAAGAAGGTATCGTTCGCCGAGGAGTCTGAAGATACATACACTGGCGATTCCAGTAAAATATCCATGGCTCGCCTGCAGAAGCTCGATAGACCGAGTCTCATCTCCCAATTATCCAAGAACACGCCTATGAAGGCGGAGGTGGTGGAGCGTGGAATACGTGGCTCTCAACCCATCGCCCCAAATATCGTGGAAGAAGACTCTGACGACGAAAGCGTGCAGTCTGAGGTATCTGAGACTGGGATGCATCATGCGGATGAATCGTCCCGGTCGAGCGAGGCTGAGGAGGACAGTGAGGATGAGGATGGTGACCATGGCGCGCCCCAGCTAGAGGATGAAGAATACGACATAGATACCGCCCAACATAACCGCGAGATAGCCCTAGCGTACTATGCCAAACGGGAAACAGTAGGAGCCGCTGCTCGTGAAGCTATAGAGCAGCTTGAGGACAACGAACCTAGGGTATATTTCTACCTTCATCTCGTAACATAATTCACTTAATGGAGGTTTAGGATCCCGAGGTGGCCAAGGATTCAAAGCCCACGGTGTCGCGATTTGGTGCATCTAAGATGGCTTCAGCGTATGGCACGTCTGTGCCCTCGCAGTCGCTACCAACCGTAATACCTGAATCGAGTATCAAGACCGTACAAAGCGCTATACGGTTGGGCAAACTCGATGACGACGGTCGGTTGGTTAGTGGCACGGGCGAAAGCTCGGACGAAGAGACAAACGCCGTCGTGTCTGAGGTCTTGGATCTGATCAAAACGGGCCAAGCAGTCAATGTAGGCCCAGAGGAAAGCACTATCCATTCCACCGTGGTACCACCGTCGCGTCGACCGAAGCAGGTTGATGAGGCTCAGACGGGCGACTCCACTGTCAACGAAAGAGTCATATCGGCATTTAATCGACTTGACATCTCCGAAGCGAAACCACCAAGGTCCCCAAAGAGTACAATATCCACAAGAGTAGCTCAACCGCCTACAAAGGTTGCGCCCTCCGCATTTAACCCATTGATCGTGGACTCCCCATCGTACCCTCCTCAAGTCTCATCGCGTCCTCAAAGACCACCCATGGTCATGTCCTCCAAGGTTCTAGAAACCGAGAAACGAGTTTCCCCTTCGCTCCAATCAACTGACAACGCGCCGAAGAAAGTCTCGCGGTTCATGCGGGAAAGGACATAGTTGTCTCGTCTCACTAGTTTACGTCTTTCTTGTATTGGGTTGGTGCCTATGATACATTGCAGGTATAATGACATTGCGCAAACGGAATAGTTGTGGGGGTTGAATAGAATACGAAACGGACCAGAAGGCCATCTACGTGATGCGAGATGGAGAAGAAAGTTGAGATGGTGCAACTATAATCATAGAAGAAATAACTCGTCGAAATTAATACATCTGGATCAGCTCTTCTAGCCGTTCCACGACTTCAGACATGGTTGGCCGATCTTGGTGTTCGTGTGCCCACATATGTTCTATGAGATCAACGATCTCAGGGCACCATTGTTTTCGTAGCCCGGATATTGAAGGCCTAACCTGCTATCAGAATGGAAAAGTCTAGTAGATATTGCAAGGACGTACCGTTGCCGCTTAGCGCCTACGATATCATAAATGGCGTGCTCGTTCATACCCTGCATTGTTTATGAGTTCTACGTTGATGGCGAATTCGACGGAAAAGTACTCACCTCCCATGGGAACTTCTTGTTAGGCAAATGCCACTGGAGGGTCTCCCAGTAAACCATGGCACATGAGAAAACGTCAACTTTGTGATTGTATTTAGGATGTGCAGTCCACAGTTCCGGCGCCTGCCAATTGACGGTGCCCACAAGACTCCGAACCATGGATCGAGTCGACTGTTTGACTTTCGCGAGCCCGAAGTCAGCGATCTTCGCAGTGCCTTTGGAAGTAATCAAGATATTCGAAGACTTGCAATCCCTGTGAATCACCGATGGTTTGCGTAGGTGCAGGTATTCCAATCCTCTGCCTATGTCAAGCATGATGTTCAACTAGAATAGGCATGTTAAAATAAATTAGGAGGGGGACGAAGGAAATGGACGTACCACTTTGCGAAGAGACGGTGGCGAAACATTCCGAATGTAATCGAACAGATCACCATTTGAGCACAACTCGCTCAAGATCATGACCGGAGTCTCTTTCGTATTTTCAGGAATACTAACACCAAGCTGGATGGGCGTTCAGGTCATGGTCTCAGAAACATGTGAGCAATACTCACGAATCGAACTATATTGGGATGATTGAACCCTCCTAACAGTTTAAGTTCCTTGATGTCCACTAAGGTGATCGATTAGTATTGCATAGACGAGGAGAGGGATATGAGCCGACATACTTGCGCTGAGCTGACCCCTAAACTCTGCAATAGCAATCTTCTTGCCCTTAAGTTTGCCAATGAACACATCCTTAAATCCCCCGCTGCCAATTTTCTCCATCTTCGTCAACTTCTCATACGGAATCTCCCTATCTTCCAATCCCAAGCTCTCAAGATCGAGCTCAAGCTCAGGTTCGTGCTCCTTAACACGGTCTTTCGAGAAAGGGGGAGTACGTGGTTCATCGACATGCACTCGGTCTGAACGCATTAATACGGGAGTGGTAGGGTCTTGCGCTGATGTTTTTCCGTGTCTACGGCGCCTGACCGTCGAGGGAGGACGCACGGTACCGGTGGACGATGGGGAAGAGATGCTCGCGGACTGACGATCTCGCCATTGTAAGAGGGCTGCGGCGAGCTGGGGCTTCGTCCCGACGACATCGAGATCACGACTCTCGCAAAGACGAAGAAGGTCATCGCGACGGAGGCGTACTAAGGTTTTGACAGTCGCAATGGTAAGGTCAACTTAAAGACAAAATATTAGCGCCAAGAAAAATGACAACGAAAAGACACCTACCGTCCTCTTCGCTTGGTTCGTTGTCAGTTTCACCGTCCGCATCCGCCTCGGAATCCCCGATGCTCTCGTCGTCCTCAACCATATCCTCTGCCTCTTCACCAGTGACATCCTCCTCCCCCTCCCCCGTGTCCTCCTCAACTTCCATGCCCACGTCATCCTCACCAACAACCTTCCCATTGCGCAACCGCTTCGGTTCAGAAATTAGGTCGTCTTCCTCCGCGACTTCAGTAGCACTACTTTCCTCATCACCTGACTCTTCATCTTCTCCGTCGGCCCCATCCTCGCTGTCCCCGCCGGAACCTTCGTCATCTCCATCACTGGGTGGTGTAAACGTTTGCACTCTGCGTGGTCTCAGACGGCGTTTTACGGGAGTTCTTCGACCCGTTGGTGGAGGTGGCGTAGCTGAGGCAGACGAGACAAGTTGGTCGACTTCGGCCTCTTCATCGGACTCAATGCCAACCTCTTCCGTATCATCATCCATCTGGTCTTCATCAACTTCATCCACTTCGTCAACCTCCTCCTCCTCCTCGTCACTGTCCTCGTCAACATCTTCTCTCTGACACTGAGCCTTGCCCTTCGCCTTCCGCATCGGCGTGATCCTCCGACTGGGATTCGAACCCTGGCTATCGGCCTTATTACGCGCCCTACTCGACTTCACAGGCGCACTCTCCGCCCCGTGCGAAGGAAGCCTATCCTTGCTCCTCAGCCTCCTTGGACTCGGCTCCACGGCACGAGCCTCTTCGCACTGGTCGTCCAAATCAGTTAAATCACTTTCACCAAAATCTAACTCTTCACGGCGACTCGACTCGCCGTCTGCGCTTCGATTACGTCTCTTCGTTGGCGTGCGCAGCTTGCGCGATACTTCATCGCAGAATTCGACTTGTTTTGCCTTGCCTTTACCCTTTGAGTTGTGTGTACTACTTCGAGAGGAGGTGGAGGAAACAGGGGTTATTGGATGGGCAGGGGCGGACACCTTTCTTGAGCGCGTACGTGTGGCTGGCGGGGATCGGTCTATAACAACAACCGGCAAATCGTCTGAACATTGAGATACCGTTCTTCGCCTATCAAAGCAAGATCGGCATAATTTGCTATAGTCTGTAAAAAGTAACATACCTAGAGTTATCTGACCGTTGTGAGCCCCTCTTATCACCACCCAGTGCACGACTTGTTTTCCTCAATGGAAATACGGATATATCGCCACCGGTAAAATGTCCCATCGATAGACTTCGTTTTTGCAGAGGTTTGCTGCTCGTGCGAGCTACGTCGTTAATAGTAACTCTGCGTCGAAGAGTTGAGGTACGGCGAGGCGCGAAATCAGTCTCCTCGTCTCCGGCGACATTGCCATCATCAGAGGAGCCATCACTAGAATCACCGTCGCCACGAGGAGGCGAAGAGGGCGGCAGCTCTGCAACATCGTCTCGGGCGGCAACTATGGCGTCTACGATCTCGTGTTTGGTGAGCGCCTCCGCGTCGTCGAGAAGGCCAGCAGACATATACAATCGGACAAGTTCATCCTTACGCATACGCAACAATTGATTTGGTGGAGCCTCATTGATGAGATGTTCGTCGCCTGTAAGCAAGATATTTGAAAGGCGCGTTCGGTGATAACCTGTGAGAGACTTACTGGAATCAGCATTCGCCTCAGACTCCTCATCCTCGGTTTCGGTGTCGTGGCTCTCTGACCATCTATCAATCTCCATAGCACTATGCTCTTCTTCTTCGCTGCTGTCCTCCTGAAAGCTGGAGCTGACAGACCTGAGCCTCTTCAAGGAGCCGCGGCTGCTACCGTTCGCGTTTTCATTGCGGCTAACGACGCGCTTGCGCTTCGAACCGGCCAACACTTCCGAATGTCCGTTCTCATACCGCGTCATATCTTCCTTCTCGTTGTTCAGCAGCCGCGATGGCAATCGTCGAAGATTTGGGTGTAGAGGAACGAGGACTGGTCGAACTTCGTGGAACGCGGTATCGTAGGAGGGCGCTGGGTGGGCTGAAGCGCGTTTCTGAGGAGGCGATCGACGACAGGGATACCTCCTGCTGTCCAGAGCAGTCGTATGCGATCCTCTATGTTGCGGACGGCGTTGGGCCATAACCATGCAGGAGGTTGTAAGCCCTAAAGAGCGAGAATCCGGCGAGGAAAGCTAGTCTAAGCCAGACTCGGAGACTCTGAGAGGAAGCAAGATGGTTGCTGTCGTCGAGGAGGTCGTCGAGGTCGTCGTCGAAGTTGACGTTGAAGGCTGGTTGTGTTTGTGGCCTTCATTGTCCAATCACTGACAAGCAACGGCAATTGTTGATGCAGCACATGCTATTTCCCACGGCGTGATCTTTAGGAGTTAACAGGGGCTCAGAGCGGTCACAGTAGTCTCCTCCATCCACTGCTTAGTCTTCAGACTCTGCAGAACACTCCCTTGCCTCCTAAAAGCAGTCATAAATGTACATTTGAATCCAGTACAAGGCCGGGTTCAAGGCGCCTGAATTTTGATTTGTCAGCGTCTCAGCACTTGCACTCTTACGGTCATCCACCTTTCCTCATCGCAAACGTTGGCCCATTTCAGGCCAGGACATGCATGGCAACTAAAGGGCCGCAGACTGAACTGGCTTATCATCTGACCCACGATAAGCGTGTCGTCAGCCTAGCCGCAAGTTGAGGGCAGACGAATAAACAAAATGCTCAACTAGGAAAGATAAACTCAACTCCCTTTTGAGACGGCCAGTGGACATCAAATATCGACATGGAGGCCAAAATCTCTCCCCCTCGTATCTACGTCCCTTCCTCCCCACAATGTCCAGCTCTACTCAATTTCTCTACCAATTCACTTCGCTGGACATCCTGAACACATCACTGGTCGATGTTCATACCGGCGCTTCGACATACCAAATCGTCACAAGTCCAGATACCCCCGAAGGATCGTCTCCGAAGATAACCCAGCTTTCACGGTCGGATGAGACATCCGCAGCTGGGTCGGACGGGGAACTTGAGGGTGCAGAAGCACCAAAACGGCGGACGGTGATATATGATGCAGCGGGAGACGTCGTCTGCGATATTGCATGGAACGGCCGGATACCCGACATCACCCTTGGTGATGAGAAGGTCGGGCCTTTGAAGCAATTATTCGGCTCAACTGGGGTTCCTTTCCGGTATGTCCCCGTATTTATTTATTCCCAACTCAATCTCACTCAATCTGCGAAGGCATAACGCTCTGACAATACCCAGTCGATTTAACGCTGATTGCGTGTGGACTGCCACACCAAATTCACTGGTTGTCAGTATTTCTTTCTGAGCAACGAAATAGCACCATTCTGACAGCTTACCTAGCTCTACGACCACAACTTGGAAGCAGTCAGAGGTGCTTTCCACCACAATGTGGTTCGCCCTACAAAAGGCCACCTCATCAAGGCGCATATCCCGGGGCTGGGACATAATTACCTCTCCTTCCCTCAACTGGATTCTGTTTCCTCAGTGGAATTTATACGTAAGTCACTTGTGTCTCCAGCTTAGTTCATCTGAGGCTCATTGGTCCCGTAGTTTCTTTCATAATGCTAGAAATTGTTCGACGGGGCCGCTTTTCGCTCACCCCTTATTCCTTTGAACGCCCGAAGCATCAATGGGACGCCCGCGACCTTATCATGCGGCGGCTTAGACGGAGCACCATTTAAACTCCCTGCCTATTGCATACCCTTTGTTCTGTTGCTCCCCATTAGTTAGCATCATCCACTTATAGCATTCTGGCATCACTAGTTTTGCCATACTCCACCTTCGTTATCACCGCCACATTGTATCCGTTATGAATGTATTTCTATTCTGTCAGGCTAGTTGAGCATATGAAATTCCTGAGCCTTGAAGCAGCTTGAAGCTTGAAGCGAATTGTTCCCCTAAAGCTCCTATCATGCACCGGCATGTGATCGCGTGATTTCCCACGACGCGTGATATTATAATGGACGCGACAGTGACAGTCGCTGCTCTGCTCGACCTCAACAAGAGCTCATCATATGGCTGTCTTCATTTCCAACGGTTTACTCGGCGGCGGGCTGCAGAAAGAACCCGTTGCTGAGCCACCGACGTCTACAATGCTCCCTGCTTTCGTCCCCACAAGCCTCTTGAACCCCAGCGAAGAGGATACATCGACTCCTGCGCGCCATGTGCAACCACTTGATGCAAACCAAATTCTACCAGAACCCCAAGCATCTCTGCTTGATACCGGAACTACGACAGAATCGCGCACCTTCGTTTCCAATGGTCTACTCTCCGGTGCACACCCAGGGGACGCGACTCAAGGCCCAATTCCCGAAACATTTACGCTGAATACAGAGATCACCCCAGCGTCGCGATCCTTTGTTTCCAATGGTCTACTCTCTAGCGCAGCAACAATAGAGGCAGCTCAAGACGAAAGTCCCAAAACATCTACGACGAATGTCGAAACTACTCTACCATCGCGTTCGTTTGTTGCCAATGGCTTGCTGTCTGGGACTACACCACGTACATTGCCGTTTCCGATGGATAGGGCACCCCAAGCTTCATCCAGCACCCTTCGATTCAACGTTCAGGCGCGTACGTTTAGCGGGAAGTCTGTGTACATTAGAAAGAAGTCAAAACTCTTAACGAATCAAGTAAGTTCTGGACTTTTACATTGTCCTACCCTTCTTGACGAATGTACTACCAGCCCACAAACCAACTTTCAGGTCAGAAGATTGGAAAGTTGCTCGATGTTCCAATTCATAGATTGATGGATGAACTGTCTGCAGCTACTGCGGCGAGACTTGCGTGAGCATAGACCTTTGAGGGATATGCCTTGATCATCATACTCAATTTACCCATAACAGAACCCTCCCAAGTCGCGAGACTAAGGATAACGCGCCGGAAGACACACTTCTCGTCGACCGCTATCGTCCTCGCAGATATGTCGAGCTCATTGGAAGTGAACGCGTTGCCCGGGACACAATGACGTGGGTGAAGATGTGGGATTGGTGTGTGTTTGGACGGAAGAAAGGGAAGAAGAGAGCCAGAGAGGGCGACGAAGAACTGTATGACGACGACGAGTATCATAGGCCCCGAGATAAAGTGAGTCCCGTTGAGACCAGTGAGCTTCCTCTGGCTTACCACTTGTGAAGTTATTGCTTCTTTCTGGTCCGCCGGGATTAGGCAAGACGACGTTGGCTCATGTCGTTGCTCGCCAAGCTGGCTATGAGGTTATGGAGATAAATGCCAGGTTTGTAGCAACTGCGAATACCTTCTGGTAGTTAGCTAACACTCTTATCAGCGACGCTCGTTCTGGCCAAGTTGTAGATGATCGTATAAAACCTACCCTCGAGGCGGGAGCAACCATCGGCAGCAAGAAGCCTGTGCTCCTTATCATTGACGAGATCGACGGTGCTACCGGAGCTGGCGATAGCGTAGGCCGTCCCTACTCCTTATGTCAAACGATGCTCAATATATCACCTCTTAGTCCGCAACCTTTATACATAAACTAGTTCAACTCACCCAGCAGAAATCCAAGAAGAAACGTGGGCATCCGTTTTTCTTTTCCCGCCAACTTCGTCAAATTGTCTCTGTTTTATAGGTAATGGGCAGAAGAACGGCCCAGAAGTAAAGAAACCCATCCTGCGCCCGATTATTTGCATATGCAATGACCATAATGCCGCGAGCCTCGCGAAGCTTCGGCCTTATGCATACCAAATACGCATGTCCCGGCCAGCGGATATACATACAGTGAAACGACTACGAACGATATGCGATGCCGAAGGTCTGAAGGCAGAAACACGCGCCCTCGGAACGCTGGTCGGCATCGCCAGAGGAGATCTGCGTAGTTGTTTAAACACTTTGCAGGTATGTCTTGCGACTGTTGATTCCTGAGTAGGGCACTAAATAATAGCCTTCCAGTTCATCAAGTCCCGTAGTGACGAGGTCACTGAGGCAATGATCCGGCGCGCAACAGCGGGGACAAGGGAAGCGGACAATACAATATCTTCCGTCCTCAACAGCCTGTTCAGCCCAATGACTCGCAAGCGTGTCAAGGAACTCGGCTTGACTGAGGACCAGGAAGGTCGCTATATCTCGAGGCTGAGTCAAGAAATAGATGCGGTTGGTAAAGAAAGCAGCATTGCTACTGGTTGGTGTTTACTGGGCGTTCAACTCTTCTCAATAACTCACGGAGATCAATCAGGCTGCTTTTCCCATTATGCTAATCTACGGCAACTCGACGCTAATTTCTCCCGGTACGAGAAGGCCAACGAATGGTTGGGGGTCTACGACTATATGACCTCAGCGATGTACTCCGAGGGCGAATTCGCCTTGAGTCAATATATCCCGTACCTACTGATACCCTTCCACCCTTTGTTCCAAGAGAGAGGGTCAGCGAGGGTGGAGCGAAGTCAGGCCGATTGGGAGGTCAGTCCTTGAGCCTGGTAAACGTTGAAATTCTTCGTCCTGATGGTGAAATAACAGCATTCGCAAACAAGGAGGACCAACGAAGAGATCTATAAATCACTTGCGGGCTGCATACGTATAGCCAGCGGAAAGCTTGGAGGGTCGTATAGGCAATTTATGTCCTCGCCCGTGCTAGAGACAGAATTTGCACCGTATCTTAATCGCATAATATCACCTCCTCTACGACCTGTACGTCCACCCGGCATCCCCGCGTATATTTGCTCACTTCGTGTAGGTGAACAGCCAGATCGTTCGACCAGAGGAGCGGACTCTCCTCACACGCCTTGTCAGTATCATGGCTTCATTAGAACTGCGGTTTATGCAGGAACGCGCAGAAGATGGGCAGCTGACATACCGTCTTGACCCGTTCGTATCTGCTTCTTCTATGACGGTCTTCCTACTTACATATTACTTCAGACCAATTGATGTCTTCGTCAATTATGATGGGAAGAGGGCAATAGACATCGCCGTCACCCGATATGCTGTCAGACACCTTGTCGCGGGCGAGGTGGGTGATACCCCACGAGCCTAGTCCAAGTGTAAATTGACATACCACGAATGTCTAGGTTGAGACGAAGTTGACCGGCCAAAGAGTTGATATCATCGAGAAGAGCAAGCCAAGTTTCCGGGGCTTCTTTGGCTCATCCGACAAGTCGAACGTCCCATCTCGCACTCGATTGGGAGACGATGCAGATGCCCCTCCATCAAAACGCATCAAAGTCGACCTTGCTGACAAGGTAAGTATCTGAAATCGACCATGGTTCCTCAACAATATTAATGCACAACTTCACAATTAGCCTCCGACTGACTTCTTCGGAAGACCAATAGACCTTACTAAAATCACCATAGCAAACCAAGCTCACCAGAAGAAACACGCCACCAAGTGTTTCAAGATATCGTACCGTTTCGCGGAAGGGAATTCAGCAGCTGTGCGACGTCCTGTCAAGTTAGATAGCTTTCTGTAGTTGTGTTTTTGGGCCATTTTGTATTATTCAAGGACGGTCATACATCAGTACAATAATCAGCACTTCGGAAGTCACGTCTGGGAAGATGTGCATTAATACACACATCAAACAAGATAATATGTACGAAGAGAGCCGCATACAACCAAGAGACCAAGAGGCAACTACAAAACATATCTGAACTCTTGATTTTGCATGTCAGTAAGATCCTGGAAAGCCTAAACGCGTGTCGAGTGGTCAGCATGGGCAGAGATCCGTTCATGGCGTGCACGTACCCTATCGACTTTCTGCTGTACTACTTTTCCTTGTGCATTGAGCTGATTTATATATACATTGTCATAGGCGTCATCACGGGGTTCCGCATCTCGTCGCTTGTTTTCTTGTGCGAGCATAAAGCGGAGGATAAGGAGAAGTATCGCCGATGCTAGCGAGCACGCAGCAATAACGGCCCATGGTACGTGGTTTCTAACAAAACGCGGGTTTAGGTTTACGAGAGTTGCAAAAATAGAGGAAACGAACCTCGGTTGGTATTGCTTCTTCCACATGAATGGACCGGCAGCGTTGCCAATGGCGTAGGCACACATTACGATTGCATTCGCAGTGGTTCCTGTTCAAGCTCGGTTAAGAAACGACACGCAAACATAGAGATGGTCCTCGCGACATACTCTTCGTGTGGCCTGCTACAAGGGATCCCATCCATCCAAGGAAAATCGGGAAGGGCGTGATAGCAAAAACTAAGCGCTTACGGTGAGCTTATGGTAAGAATGAAGACGGATAAATTCTTACTTGACACCCAATATCCGAAGAGCAACCCAACCTTGTTGTGCGATGGTAAAGTGTTAACAAGTACCTCGCCAAGAATAGCTGGGATGTAGAAAAGGGCTGCAGTATACCCGCGCCCATTCGTCCAGTAGCTAGCCATGGTGACACCAAGAAATATGGTAACGACTATATAGATTCATTAGATTCTCCTTGCGGATGACGATCACCCAATGCGCTCACGTACTTTCCATGACACCATCGACACACCCGAGCAGGGTGGTCTGAATGGGTGTGAACCCGAACTGGTTGATGATAAGTTGTCTCTGGTTGGTAAGCTGTGGAATTGTGGCGCAAGTGAGAATGCAGGTTCAGCAAAGATAGACAAATGTCGTACCGAATTGGTGATTTGTCTGTAATATTTACGCCGCGATCAGAATGATTAGAAAGAAGATCATGGGTGAGGTGACTGACGAGATGGCGGCAAACAGGGCCATAACCCATATCTTGGGATCGCCGAGAGTTTCTAAGAACCTTCAAAGTCTGTCAGCACTGGTTCTGTCGTCTTGAAGCAGGTACCTACTGTTCCCTCTTCCAATGTTTGTTTTCTACGCCCGCTTGATTGACTTTAATCCGCAAGACGGCAAGCCTGCGTTCCTCAGGTGACAGGAATCGTGCATTTGTGGGAGAGTCGGGGAAGAAGAACCTGAATCCCGTTGGGAATGAAACGGTATGTTGGCTCATCATCACTTCATACGAAAATACATGCGCACCAAAAGATAACGGATGTTACAAGGGTGATGATACCAGTGATGATCATGAGCCTAAGCAAAATGGAATGAAGGGGTATGATGAGCGGGAAGACATATCAAGCGTACCATTGCCATGGCATGAAATTATGGGTTTTCGTGTGCAAGACGCCAAAACTGACGAACCCAAGGAATATTATAGCGAATCCATTCATGAGGACTGGTAATTTATAATTAGAAATCGTCAGCGGTATACGAAGAACAAAGAGGGATTTCACGCACACCAATAGCCCACACGGCGTGTCTGTTCAGCCCGTGTGTAGAACATGGATGTGACTATCATGAAGCCTGGAGTGATGGCACCTTCACAGACGCCGAGAATAAACCTGACGGCGAACAGAGCCCCAAATGACTTGCATGCGGCATGCGAAAGCAATGCGACTGCCCAAATGAAAATGTTGATACTACGGGTTGACATTTAGTCTTGACTCAGTAGTCGATTGCTGCCACTAACCTCATCCATTTGCCGACAGGGAGGTACTGTAGGGCAAGGTTTTGCGGGTATTCGAATACGAGATAACTCAGGTAGAATATAGTACCAAGCCAATTAAATTGGTTTTGGTTGAGATGTGCTCCTGGGCTGTAAGCTAAAGTGTGAACAGAGTTACGCCCTCGCAGAGGTGCACGACCCACATTATTCCCAGCACCGCAGATTGTCCTAGAGTTGTCTTGTCCGCAAATGTCATTCTGGACACCGGGTCAAGTTTCAACTCGTGGTCTGGATCCAATTCAACGCATTGCACACTCACAGGTACATTACTAGACAAACCACGTCGGTGAGCATGTCTCAGCAGACATAAGGCGAGAACTTACTGCACATCAAAGGCATAAGGTGCCAATCTATCTTTTGTCTGTAAAATGACCATGGCATTTCAGCACGCAGCGACAGGCAATCCTTCACGTCTGAAATACCTGAGTCTGGCGGCGACCTCGGGGCTAATTACTTCGTCAGAGCCAGCAGCTAGCTGGGCAGCGACATCGACGTCCTTGCGGTCGACGATTGGCGTGTCATCGTGTTGGTGCTTTTCGGAGATGTCACTGCTGCTGGAACCCATGGTGGTAGGACGGGAAGAAATTGGGCCTCAGAAACTGGGTCATGGTCGCTCGGAGACATTTATACATACTTCTTTTAGCGCTGTGATGCCAGAGAGTTATCATGGTTGGGCTTCTGGAGATGTTCCACGTGCAAGCATCCCTACACCAAATCTGATGGAGTTGGCTCAAAATCAGCTCGCATCATTTGGCGATCAACGAGGAGATTATACAAGCTTGTTCCATGTGCTCAAGCTGCCGTAGATGTCAAATTTAGCGAGTGAGTGAGTTTGAGGCAAATTCGAATTTCGAGGGTCAGAGACGGTCGTGACCAAACAACGAGTTTTTTTCCTTCTTGGAACCTGACGGTGACCATGGATTCTACTGGTGCAGAGATTGAACAACGCGAATGGACTCTGTCGCCAGAGACAGAATACAGATTTGAATTGGATCCTGGTACTACCCTCGCTATAAAGGTATGTCTCTCCCATCGCACTGTTCTTTTGTGACCGGACAACCACTTGCAATGGAAAATAAATCACATAGCTCGGACATGGTCAAGCCGAAGTCTTTGGTGCAGAAATGGTCGAAGGGAAAGTCTACCTCTTTGGTTCAGAATGCAAAGCAGCCGTGTACACTTGGCGTGGATGCACCATTGAGATGAGTTCTTGCCATGCTGATCTGGCCCATAGCTGTAGCTGACCTTTCCATACGTTACAGGCCACCCCTCCACAGAGTATGTTTCAGAGGAAACTCCTATGTCGGCTTATGCAAATCTCCATATTGCTCTGGAGCAAATGCGAGTTCGTGCTCTCCAAACGCTCCATGGGTCTCCGTCTTCGGACGACGGACCCGGCGTACATCCAGAACCCCCGAGAGTCCTTGTCGTAGGGCCTGAAAATTGCGGTACAACCTCTATATGTAAGATGCTGGTGAACTATGCTGTTCGAGCTGGCCAGAACTGGACACCGCTCCTCGCAAATGTGGATCCCAGCCAAGTACGTAGATGTTGTTTTGGCGCATGTCCAATCTGTTGAGCAAAATTGCCTGGCTACAAGGGAGCTTGGGCAATACCCGGGACACTCTCCGCGGCGCCAGTATCTGCTCCGATTGCCACCTATTCGCCATCCAATCCCTTGGGAGCCGCTGCTACTTCTGCACCTATGGCAATAACTTCCAACGCCCTCCTTCCATTGGTGTATTGGTATGGCCACGGAAGTATAGGTAAAAACCCACTCTTGTTCGAGAGATTGATTCGCAACCTTGGTCATGTTATGGACGATAAATGGGACCTCGATGCCGAAGGTAATGCCTGGTCGACCACGGAATATATCTGCCCAAACGCACGCACCTAATCCTCCATAGGTGCTGTATCAGGTCTGATCGTCGACACGCCTTCCTCATTTGCTTCTGGACACGGAACGACAACTGAAACTCGACAAAGACTCATTAGGGCCTGCGTCGAAGCCTTCAAAAGTCCGTCGTTGGATACTTCCCATTCTGTTCGGCGAGCTAAACAGTTCACTTTCCCTTTCTGTACTTTGTACTTCAGTCAATGTCATTCTCGTTGTCGGGCATGAGAAACTCAATGTCGAGCTACAGCGGGCATATGGCTCTCAACTAACGGTTGTCAAAATCCCGAAATCTGGAGGCGTAGGTGTTCACTCCTCCCATTTTCGAGCCAATGGCATCCTTCCTTGCACATGTCTCTCATGTACAAACCTGTCTTTTTTGATTTCTTAGGTTGTGGAACTGGACCAGAGCTATCGGGAACGCGTCTACAATTACCAACTGCATACATATATGTACGGTCAGGTACTAGAACCCCCACCCGGGGTTTCTTCCGCCACAATTGGTGGCGAGGCTCCCTCTGATTTCATTCTATCGCCGTCGTCGACTGTTTGCAAATTCGAGGACCTTGCGATATACCGCATCGGTGCAGGTGCGGATCTCTCTTTGACATGAGAATGGAAGTATACATACTCACGGCTCTTCCCTCGAAGAAACCATGGCACCCACATCAGCCCTCCCAATTGGCGCTACGCGCGCTGTATCAGAAATGCAGCCCGTTAGAATAGACCCTTCTCAACCAGGATCAAGGCTTCAGAACGCCATCCTCGCCGTCCTCATTTCCCCGACAACCGACGAGAATGAGCGCTACGATGAAGAAATCTTGGACCTTCCCGCCATGGGATTCTTGGTCGTGTACGTCTTCTCTCGCTTGTTGATATCATCCATTCTATTTTGTTCCCCGTTCGCGCCCACACTTGCATGCGGAACCAAGACACTATTTTGATTATCGTGTTTATCTAGGACAAACATCGATATTCCTGGACGAAAGATGACCATCCTTTCGCCCAATCAAGGTTCGGTGATCGGGAAAATGGCAGTGATAGGAACGTTCGAATGGCAGGAGCAGTAGAACACGGTTGTCAGACGACTCTCAAGAAGGCATGAGAATGATATTGGTGTCCTCTGGTTGTCCAAAAGTATAACAAAATCTTCGTGGATGAAAGCGTCGTTGCACTCCGACATCCAAGGAATCAAAGCTTGGACAAATCCCGCCCCCACACGCCTCTAATGTAGTCAAAATCAATCACCCGTCAGTCGTCCATTCCAACGTACAGCATTAACTGCTGAGCGCTCACCGAATAATCCAATCGATCATAAGCAAGGCCCTTGTTCTGGCTGACACCTGCTCATTCCAGTATACGCTCCTCCACGCATACATGGCAGCCAGACCGCCCATGAACGAGTAATTGCCAAGATCAAAGACGGCTGCGTTGCCAATGTATGCCAAGCTGCCTAGATGCAAATATTTGAATGGTCCATAGACGTCTTCGTCGCTAGCATCGGAGAGTTGATTGAGTGGCAAATCACTGCTTCGCCGTGCAAGCTTATGTAGTTTCTTGCCAACGTACTTCCCTTGTTGAGCAGCAACTTGGGCGGTCTGATGGAGGAGCGGGCCGCGTTTAATTAACTTAGTGATATGAGGCTTCTGGCGGACGTACCGCGGGTAGAGCAGTAATCTTGTTTCCAATATCCTCTAATAGTCGACACAGCTCGTTGAGGGACAAGTTATTGTCGGCGTCTGAATCATACATCTCGAACAGTTCTTTGACCTGGTTACAACATATCAATGACGCAGTTGTCATTACCGGGATTGCAGACTGACTTTTGATATGTGATCTTCTGCCAGGGGTATTCGCTTCTTGATTTTTCCGACTTCGAGTGAATGTCAGGTACTACTGGGGATAGGACCTAAGGACTAATTGGAAGAAATGCTTACCCATGATCTCCCATTCTCCAAAGTCTATCTTGCCGTTCTTGTCTTGATCGGCTTCGTCTACCAATTCCATGATGTGGCTTACAATGGAGGTTTCGATCTAAACAAATTTGTGAGGACGAGATAGTAGACGTCAAACAATACACTTACGGTGGCGCAGTCCCCTATGGCGTAGACAGTTCCAAATGGCGCACCCTTCACTCGAAGATATGCATCTGTCTCTATCGCCTTTCGGTGAACTTGATTGGGCAAGAGGTCTGTCACACGGCTGGCGAATGGATTCATGGCGATGCCAGTGGACCATAGGACAAAATTAGAAGGAATTGTATGCTGCTCCGTCTTCCCTTCCGCATCACGACTGGTGTAGATGACGTGCTCAGGTGTTATTGCGCTGACTCTAAGAAAGGGGGGGTCATTAGCGAATCGTTGCGCTATGTGCGGTAAATTGGATTCATACCTGGCAGAGGTGATGAGGTTTACACCATCTCTTTTGAACTTGTCCTGTAAGAAAAGGGTGAATGACGGTAGTCCAATCCTGCGATTTGCTGCCATACCTCAGCAAACTTTGAAATGGCTTCGGAGTACTGTCTGATGATGAGATACGAAACACAAGGAGAGCGCTGTCTAACTCACCGTATTAAGGATGTGTTCGCGAGATTGGATGACATGGATGGAAACTTCCTTCCGTAAAATCTTTGGGTACTACAAAGGTATCAGAGGGCATCTGGGAGCTGGCAATACCTCTACTCACATAATTTGTGATGTCTTCTTGACAGAAATCATAAATTTCCTGTGAACCCCATATGAACACCTAAGTCAAATAAAGGGTGAAAGACACATGCAGCTGCCGTCTCGATCCCAGTAGGCCCGCCGCCACAAACAACGAAGCTCAATAAGCGTTTGCGCTCTTCAGGTGTGGTAGTAGGCAGGGATGCGGTTTCGAAGTTATCTACATAGATTCAGGGCGGTAAGGCTATGTGGAATAAGAAGTGGTAAATTTTCTAACCCATTATTCTGCGCCTGATTTTCTGCGCATCCGAGATTGTCTTGAGTTGGAAGCAGTGGTCCAATCCGGGGACGCCATGGGTGCTAGATACTGAACCGACGGCGATAACGAGTTTGTCATATCTAAATGAGAGATGGGATCACGACATTAGAACAACGCGGCGGAAGAAACTCACGGTATGTAGATCCTGTTGGTGTTTCCTTGTGTATCCGTGGTCTCGACCTCTAGTAAACGGTCGGCAAATACAATGTCGATGGCCTTCGCCTGGACGAAATGACCGCGGAGACGGGCGATGATCTTCCGAATAGGCTCAATGAGTGACCGAAATTGAACAGTTCCTACAGCAGCGGCTACACAGCAAAGTCATGTTACAATGTGGTCATGCAACCAGGAAAACTGTAGTTTAAACGTACACGGTAAAAGTGGTGTGAATGTCGTAAATGTTTCAGGGGACACTATCGTGACATGATAGTCTCCTGGATGCAACGTTTCCAGAACTCCCATCGCCTGTCGATCAATTCGTACATGATCGACGAGCATAATAATTTACAGCACTCACACCCCATCCGCCGCCTACTATAACCAGTTTTGGTTTATGAGCAAGCTTCACGTTCTCCTCATCTTCCTCATCCGCGACCAGAACCTTGGCAACAGGGAGATTCCTTGGGCCTCCGCGCTCTGGGTGAAGTGCAAGAGGGGAAACAGGAACCCTCTCAACATGCTTGTCGGTGTAAGTGAAAGCGTCGTGAACGAAGATGCCAGCACCAAGGAACAGAACGCCAAACACAGTCGATAAGCACAAGTAGCCCCCGTACTTCGCAGTCGTCTTGGCCCTTCTAATGATTCGACTTGGGTACGACGTTGAAGTTGAAGGACCCTCGGACGCGAAGCCTCGAGCTCGGGCTCGGGCAAACGCAAGATTGGAGGGTCGCTGAATCTGCAAAACTACTCTGCGATTCGTGTGGAACGCAGCCCGCAACGTCCATGAAGTTGCGAGCATGATGGGGGAGAGAAAGAGAAGGTGGTTTCAATGTCGTCTGCCACAGCCAACAATACCGTCATGGCGGTGCTATTTTTAGCCACGCGCTTGAGGGGCGCCCGCCGCTGACTTCAACTTCTACGACATACTTAAAATGACATTTATAGGTGGTACACTGGTACACATCATTGTAATCAATCATCTATACCAACAACCTCGTGCTCAGGTGCGTCTGCATCGTCAGTGAGGTCAATTGTTACCGGTGGTGGAACAGGGATGTGAACAAAGAATGGAGGATGATCCATAGAAGCATCCGGAAGGCGGAAGTAATCCGTCTCTTTAAAGTCTTGGATACCGTGTCTGCAAAACAGCAAAATAAGAGATGGCCTCGATACGGGATGTCTGGCATAACTCACTCCCAACGTGAATGTGCCCGAATTTCAACAAATGAACCTCTCTCGTCGCACTGTGCGCAACAATACCCCGCAGTTTCGTCACGGTGTTCTGGAAAACCACGGGATTCGTATCTCTTGGCAGTCTCGATATCTTCGTCGCTCAACGGGATCCAGTGGGATTTTCGGCCTTGCATATCATGGAACAGTTCGTGCAATATCTACACCAAGTTAAGCCAGCACCACTTTGATGTAATGTTAGAGTTCTTACCGCCTTCTGCCAACGGAACACCATTCGTCCCTCTTTAGGATGTCTGCATGCCCTACATTCCATCCAGCGGTTGTTGAGCCTCATCTCCTCATGTGTTGTCGTCCTGACGTCACAACCAAAGGCAGCCACAACTTTCCTCGCGGCGGATTCGGCGTCTTGACGATATTCGATGGGCATCCGATTATAGTTCCAAGGGACACTGCCGACATTGATGAACATGATCGCATCGTCGTCCTCGCGGTTGCGAAAACCATGAGGAAGCTCTGTCATGCAATTGTGGACTAAGATCCTGGGGTACGAGAGGGGATCTGTGCAACGGGTGCAAGTGAAATACACTGTGGCAAGCTCCAGACGAGAGAAGTCGGTATCATCAACTTGGGTTTCTGCGTCATGTTCGGGTTGATTAGGCAAGAGCTTTAAGAGCTCTCGGCTTCTATCAGCTACCCATTGGGCAAAAAGTTCCTCAAGGCCTTGTATCGTTTCCTGGAAATGTTCGGCGCTGACCGCCACATCCACTGGAGTATCAACGAGTATCTGCCTGATTTGCGGCGTCGCGCAAATATCGGCGGGACCAGGTTTGATACGTGAGGGTGCATTCGATGGATGGTTGCTGATGAGTTCACCAAGTAACCTCTGACGGGCCTTCAGCAGAATCTTGCGCTGTTTACGCCGTCTCTTAGCACGAGTATCTTCGAGCAAGTCGACCAGAGTACGTTGTATATTGTTCCAGACTAGAATTGCAAATCAAACAATGGATACGGGCGAAATGTTGTTGAACAGGGCACTTACCACGGTCCGTGAGCTCGGTCCTGGAGCTGATAGAAGGGTAATTATCCAGAAAGGAACTGTCCGACTCGCGGATATAAGCTAATTCCTCCGCATAACCCAAATCTCTCAGTCTTTGGTAGATCCTGTAGTTACGAATTAGACTGAGAGATATCAAGAGACTTAAAAGGAAATCTTCACTGTTCTTTGCATTTCGCCCTATCCTTCGCCTTCTCCGTCTTGGCTAATTCTCTCCGTCTCTCAAGAGCAACTGTTATAGAACTATCGCCCTGTGCCAAATGTAGTTCAAGCTAAGATCATAGATTGTAGGCAGGACTCACCGCTTTCAATTGGCCCACTTGTTTCCTGCGATTTTGAATAAATTCAGCCAAAGTCGGTGAATCCGGCTGAAAGCTCTTGAGGAGGATATCGATATCCCTCACTTCACTATGTTTGTAAACGGAGACAATCTTCTTTTTCGCTAGGGGACATACAACAGTCAGTGCCAATTGGCGAGGAATAGACATGGATACTAACGCCCAAGGACGGAGGAAGACAAAAGTATGTCTGAGGTAATTGTGCTGCCTACCCCACGAAGCACATCGTTGAACGGGGCGAATCTATTAATGACCGGTTGCATCGTCAAGACATAGAAAGAGTAAATCAGAATATTCCTCACTGTGTACGGAGGCATGAAGCACAAGAGCGGGTGCGGAACGCCCACATGAGCTGGTTATCTGGTGTCGCCTTCAAACAGAACTAGGGACGTTTAAACCCAAGGCGATGACAATTAGAAAGGATCGCCAACACACATAGCAGTGATTAGAGAACACAAGGCATGCGAATTGCGGCTCATTCAGGTCGGAGGGGAGATATGGAAACAGAGGGTCGTCTCGAAACGCAGTCGTCCATAGGAACCTATTCGACTTGAGCAACAGTAGCTCTCGGAAGCCCTTCGAAGTTCGCGACAGCGCCAGCAGATCCTCGGCTCTGAGTTGTAATATGATCTACACCGCGTTCGTATGATATAAGTTATCGACAATAGAACATCGTAACAATTCAGGGTTCACATACCTCGCACAAAACGTCAAAAGGCATGTCCAGCATCTTGCCCAACTTCCCCTTCCCCTTCGCCTTGGATTTGTTTGCGGGCTTCCTTCCCTGTGCGACTGTGCGTCGTTTCTTGGGCGAAGATTGGACAGGGGCTTCAGCTTTTACAGTGCTGGGACCAGCGCCCTCGCTTTCTAAGGGGGATTCATCACAGTTAGCGATACGCTTACGTTTCGCCATCGATGTGGAAGACGTTTCTGAACTGGTAGCAGTGTGGTGGCAGGATGCAAGAAGCGATTTGCTGTCTGGGCGGTTGATAGTTGACTCACGGGAACAGCGTCACGTTGCAACCGCTCTTGAACTCGAACCATCACCATCTCTGGGTTTCCCACGGTTGATTTCCAGTTCTCGAGGCCCGTCGTCAGCCACGCACAGGCTTCTACAGCCATTCTCGCACTACGACGACGGGGGAAGGCAGCACGGTTCCTGCCAGAGGGTGCTCCTCAACGAAGGAGCTTAAATGAGTGCTCACGCCCTTTGAGTCCTGGAAAGACTGGAAACTTCCCACTGTCGGTGCTCCCTTGGTAAAGGAGCTTAAAGTGGATGTAGCCACGCCCTCCAGTCCTGGAATGACTTTAAACTTCCCTCTCTATGGCTAATATGCCCTATGCTAAACACCACCCGACCAACCATTATCCTGCTCAAAGTCGCTGCATAACACCGGGAACTACTCCAAACACGGCCCAACCCCAATTTTGACCAACCCTACTCGTAACAACCGGGTGCAGCGTTAATTCGTTGTACTCAACCCACACCGCGTCTTAGTAGCTTTAGCTTGCTTGTTGCGGTATATAAATGCAGACATTAAAAAAAAAAAAAAAAAAAAAAAAAAACAGCGTCACGTTGTCACGCAGCACGCAGCTGTTCTATCCCACTCGTTTGGCAATGCGAATAGTAGTATTCGTAGCCGCCAAGCGCTCTCTTGCTCGGGCTGCCAGACGCGCAAAGGAATCGCCACGAAGACGGGATCCAGTGCGGTGTGAGGCAGCCGAAAACCCGAGAGGGAGGCAAACCGACAGGGGTACCCGAAAGGGGGAGGCCCCTGAGGGAAAGCCGACCCAATGGGCCGAGCTCAAGCCGGCGCAAGCGGATGTACGTAGTACAGGAGATGTAGACTAAATGTGATGTATGAATGAAAATTAGCCGTAAGAAAATTGGAGTGAATGATGAGAAGGGATAGCGGAAGGGTGGGTGCAAAAAACGAGCTGGGCTCGATGACTATCGAGCGTAGTCGTAAGAACAGAGACGAGGCTATATGCGTGATGTCAAGCCTACCTATCGAGCGTAGTCGTAAGAACAGAGACGAAGAGAAAGGGAACATGCGGCGCGAACGATATATAGGTATAGTACAAAGGAGCGCGAAAGGAGACAGGGGATAGGGGGGCACGTGCCTCGCCTGATAGACCAGGGATAACTCTCACACTTATCCCTCCATCTATCCCACTCGTTTGGCAATGCGAATAGTAGTATTCGTAGCCGCCAAGCGCTCTCTTGCTCGGGCTGCCAGACGCGCAAAGGAATCGCCACGAAGACGGGATCCAGTGCGGTGTGAGGCAGCCGAAAACCCGAGAGGGAGGCAAACCGACAGGGGTACCCGAAAGGGGGAGGCCCCTGAGGGAAAGCCGACCCAATGGGCCGAGCTCAAGCCAGATGATGAGCGGAGTGGAGAGCCGTAGGCTCGGGATGCGGAGTCGTGGTGGGAGGCCAATGGAGTCTATAAGAGAGATTGATGAGACGCTCCTTTGGAGTGTCGATGTAGAGTTTGTATGCGTCGCTGTGCCAGCGGCCGAGTTGCTGAATTTCGTGGTCGTTCAAACCTGTGGCAGCAGCGGCTGTGGCAGCACCGCGCCTGAAGCTGTGTCCTGCGTACAGTTCTGGCTTGAGGCCAGCGAAGATGAGGATAAGCCGGAGGCGTGCAATGAACGCGGCGCGCGTGAGCGGGGAGTGACCGTCCTGATCGTGGAACAGGGGAGCGTCAGGGGGTTGTGGGTTCTGGGTGTATAGGGCTTTAAGGGCTGTGACTGGGCAAGTGGGTGCGCCAGGTGCAGCTGCGATATAAAGGGGGACTCCTTTGCGAAAGGGGTCAGTTTTGGATGAGGGTAGGGTGACAATGAGGAACTCAGCGTCTGCAAAGTTAGGTTTGAAGACTACTGAGCCTCTGGTAAGGTGAATGCTGGGATCGAACGTTGTGTTCGATCTTGGGATTGTGAATTCGCCGCAGCGTAGGAAACCGGCGAAGGCGAGGGTCGCGGCTGCCTTGAATGTGATGTCCAAGAGCGACTGGCCGTTGCTGAATTCCACGAGACGTCGTAGGATGTCGATGGTGATGGGGCACTTTGGTTTGCGATCCTTCTCGCCGTGGTAGCGTTTAATGCCTCTGATGAGGCGCTGGACGATGGGGGCTTCGCAGGCATGGAAGGGCAGGTCAGCGTCGACATGCATGGAACGAACGGCAGACAAGTAGGATTTAATAGTTTTGGGCTGCAAGCCCTTGTTGCCGAGGGAGGTGACCCATTCCAGGATGGCTGTCTGGGAGGCGGGGAGGATGGAGTAGTCTGCATTGAGGAACTGGGAGTTGAGTCGAATAAATTCGACGAAAGATTTCTGACCGGTATTGTAGGACGATCGAGTGGAGGACGCGAGGCCGTGCCAGAGAAAGAAGGCGGCGTTACGCGAGAGGTGAGCGTTCGTTTGATACCAGTATTGTGGGGGTTGGGAGAGGAGGGCTGAGCGTCGAGATTTGGTGCCAAGGAGAACATGCGTGAATATTGAAAGCGAGAAGCAGCGTCAGCAATGGCATTGTCAGAAGAGGATAACCAAACAGAAGAAATGGAAAATCGAAGGGACGCGCAAAGCATGAGCACCAGCCGTAGCAGGGAGGCGAGTGGTGGCGAGCGTGTGGTGTGATCGTTGAGGGCGGCGTAGACGTTGGTGTTATCGACGTGAAAGACGACCCGTTGTCCCGTCCAAAGATGTCCCCAGCAGAGAATAGCCCTAAGGACTGCGTACAGTTCTTTAAAGTTGATGAGAGCGTCGCGATGACGTCGCGGGATTCTGGAAGTAAACCAGTGATCGCCGAAGTGCCCGCCCAGACCCTTGGTACCGCTAGCGTCGGTGAATACATCGATCACCCCTGAAGGCTCCTTGTCAATAAAGGAGACCCCGTTCCAGCTGAAGGCGTAGGTGGTCCACCAATGGATATCCTTGCGTGCGAACGCGGGGATGTGGCGCTGAGTGAACTGGGAGGCGAAGGATTTGGAGAATTCGATGAGGCGGCGGAGGAATGCCCGCGAGTACGGGATGACCTGAGAGGCGAAGTAGAGGAAGCCTACGAGCTCCTGGAGCTCGGTTAATGTGCATGATCTCTTGACGTTCCAGGCGGCGAGGAGATTGCGGAGATACAGGAGTTTGTCGTCAGGAAGCCGGGCTTCCATGGCGAGTGTGTCCAGTTCTATACCCAGGAACTCGAGGCAGGTGGTGGGCCAGACCGTTTTGTCAGGCTGGAACGTGAGTCCGAGGGTTTGTCCCAGACCTTGGACCCATTCCGTGGCGGCGTTGGCGATGCGCAGGTCGGTGGAAGGGTGGAAGATGGTTAGGAAGTCGTCGAGGTAATGCTTGATTAAAGCGGGGATGTGGCGTTGGATGATCCAGTGGAGCGCTTCGGCGAAGAGGTTGAATATGTACGGCGCAGAACGAAGTCCAAAGATCAGTACGACGTAGTAGTAGAGTTTGCCGTGCCAATTGCAGCCGATGAGGTAGCGATCCCGATGGTTTAGCGGGATGTGACGAAATGCGTCCTTGAGATCATGCTTGGCAAGCAGAGAGCCACGTCCCGAGCAACGAATAGAGTCTATCGCAGAGGAAATCGACTCGTATGTGATGCTTGCTTCAGAATCAGGTATGCCGTCGTTGACTGAGGAGCCAGCTGGCCAGGATAGATGATTGATGACACGGTGCTTGTTGGGGTTCCGCTTCTTAGAGACGGTGCCGAGTGGCGACGCGCGAAAGGAGGGATGGGGGGATTGTGTGAATGGACCTCGTACGCGGTCGTTGGCAGCGAGGGTATCGAAGTCAGCTTCGATGACCTCAGGATGCTCGAGAGCCGTCTTAAGGTTCGCGCAAGTGGGGGAGGGGGAATAATGGCCATTAAATCCAATAGCTGCACCGTATTCTATGATATGTAACAGGGAGTCTACATACTCTGTGTCTGGGTAGTCCGCCAGGAAGTAAGCCCAAGCGTCCCGTACCAGAGAGCAGGCGACTTTAGGGGCGTCAGGGTCGACGCGATCGGGTCGCCGATTGCATCTCGGATCGGTGTTGGGACGTGGGGGTGGCGGTGCGCCAGGGGTGAAGAGAATGGGGTGAGGTAGAATGAATGTGGGCGTGGTGAGTTGGTTGGAGGTGGGTGCGTGTGTATGAACGAACTGAGAAGCGTCGTTGGGGGCCGTGTGATCCGCGTCCTGTGGGCGAGGACGAGGGGTGGACGTTGGGACGTGGTCCCTCGTCCTGCCGGCGCTTCAGGCAGTCTTCGTCGTGCACGATGAACGACCATGTGCTTCCGAGCCGCACGTGGAACATTTGTGAACGCGGCCATTACGGCAGGGCGTGGCGCAGCGGCTGTCGTTGAAGTTGTTGCACACCTGTTCTACTTTGGGAGTGTTGGACTTGGCCGGGCGTGGCTTGGGTGATGCGGCTGCTTGCTGTGCGACCGCGGTGGATGGCTGCAGTATTTGCATGACGGCCTCTCCGTCGGTGCGGCTCCAGCCCGTGAAGTCGCCGTCCTCCATCTCTCTGAGACGTTTAGCATGGAAGACCATGTGGAAGTCGAGGACGGTGCGATACGAATAAATGGTGAGATAGTGGTTAAGCGAACGTAAGTAGAAATACCCTCCGTGCGCGACGTGAGCGTACGTAGTGATGTTGCCAGTGGTGAGCATCACGTTGGTGGAGAGTATGTCGAAGTATAGCGTCAGAGCTTTAAGGAAGACGTTGAAGGTGGGGAGTTCGCGTGTGACGGAGGGTTCCTGAACTTGGAATCCGTCGACCGTGTATATGAGGGCCTGCGTGGTGATAGGTTTGGTATTGGTAGTGGAGAGCAACTTGTGGAGGTGCTGTGGCCGGAGCTCATGCTTTACGACGGATTGTAGGACCGATGCTTCGATTTCGGGGAAATAGCGAAGAATAGAGGACGCACCGGCAGCAGGATTTGAAGTTGAGGGGGGGACAAAGGGGTTAGCGCCAGCGGCCAGGGGGGGGACAAAGGGGTTGGCGCCAGGGGCTGTGAAAGGGAATGGAGGAACGACCGGTGGCGCGGGAGGTACCTGCTCGCCGGGAGGGGCTGGGGGTGGTGCCGCGGGAGTGTTGGGTACGCCAGGTGTGTTCGACGACTGGGCAATCGCGTCTTTGAGCGAATTGATGGAGTTGGAGAGGGCAGAAGAGAATGTGGCCAGGCTGGCGTCCATGTGCGACGTGATCTTCTCCATGTTGGAGGATACGACCTTGCCTACCCCGTCGGCAATGGCTAGAGCCAGACGCTGATCGGGGTTGGGCTCGGAGGAGGATGAGGAGTCGTCAGAGGGCGCCATGATAGTCGAGGGGTTGTCAGTCTCTGGACTAGGTGGGAGCAAAGGCTCAACCAGTGGCTCAGGCTGTTGGCGCGATATGAACTTGCCGTTCGCGTCGCGCAGTCGGGGTGCGCGGTGCGATGAAGCTTTGGGCGCCAGGAGCTTGACCTGCAAAAAACGAGCTGGGCTCGATGACTATCGAGCGTAGTCGTAAGAACAGAGACGAGGCTATATGCGTGATGTCAAGCCTACCTATCGAGCGTAGTCGTAAGAACAGAGACGAAGAGAAAGGGAACATGCGGCGCGAACGATATATAGGTATAGTACAAAGGAGCGCGAAAGGAGACAGGGGATAGGGGGGCACGTGCCTCGCCTGATAGACCAGGGATAACTCTCACACTTATCCCTCCAGCAGCAAATGAGACGCACGTGTAAATCATGTGACCGTTCTGAGTCCCTGACCTCCCCTGAGTCCAGGAAATTTATTGGGCATTTTACTTCAAATATGGACTTGGGTTCAACGCCATTCACAAGGAGCTATTACTTGAAGAGCATACATATTCTACCTAAGCATGTGAGAACTGTACTTTGTAGCTAACGTCGAATCCCTGGGCCTGGTTGCACAGCATAGGGAACAGTGTACCTCCAACTCTCCCGTTTGAGTTACATTGGTTGAGTATAGTTTGGAGGTAGCCTCCACAGTCTACTCCCTTCTGAAGCCCGAATGTATTGCCAATGGAACAAGCATCGATCTGTCAGAAGCTGCTCGTTAGTGAATGAGAGAGACATTCGTTGCATCGTTGACTTCACCTTACAGGTTCCATGAGTAGTCACTGTGGTACACTCGGACCCGAATCCATTTGTATTCAAGCACTGGTTGTCGGCTCCCAAGTTCTGAATGGCAATCTGGCAGTCCGAAACCTGGGGACACAAAATACATACATCAACGTTCGTATATCAGCCTGCAGCAAAGAAACGATCATACCAATGGACTGGCATCCGAAGTCTCGCAATTGGCAGTTGTGTCGTCAGGAGGGTCGCATACGGCAAGTGCAGAAGTGATAGCTGAGGCGACGAAGAGCAAGTATTTGATTGCGAGCATGATGGATCCTACTCCTCCCCCTTATACAGCACCCGCATTTTATACCATGCCTGAGTGAAGGCTCTCTTCTGGAATAACTCACACAATTTCTCAGGAAATGGAGCGGTCGTGCTAAGTTTGCACTTGGAAACATAACTTTCCATGGCCTGCGCTCGCCGATTGTATTGAAGCGACCGGAGGTTGGAGTGAGGAATGTATTTGACTGATGCGGCGCCTCGACGCGCCGCCGCCTGTGGAGTGGTACCATGGCGAGCAGGAGGAAGTTGCTTGACGTAGCAAGCCAAGGGGTGCATATGCGCAGCGAGATCAATGTTGTGAAACACGCACGTCGTCGTTTAATCTAACGATCCTGGAGAGTAAAGAACATATATGCTCGTCGAGACACTTTGGGGTAAGATGGTGTGTAATTAGAAGAGATTGCTCGAACGACAATTTTCCGTGCTGAAGTACTGCGAGTGAAGTTTGTCCTGAGAATTGGAACATGGAAGTAAGCATGCATTATCATTATTTGTGCTCTGGCAACAAGTCGTCTCTTACGCCAATCGAATCTTGTCTAATATCTTCCAACTTGCCACGGGACCGTTGCATTCAGCGATCCAGACCTCGCAAGCACTGAACCCATCCATCCAATCCTGAACACCTTGCTCGCCACAGTCCAAGCTAACTCGTGGCGACCCGACCTCGCGCTTGATTCTTCCCTGAGTCTCGAGTTCATGTAAGTATTTGTCGCGTTCACCACGTTGGGCGTCCTCGTCCGTAATATAACATAAAGAGACGTGAGGAAACATCGGGGTACGCGGATCGAGCTTCAACGAGGCGTGAACGTGTTCATGCAAAGCAAGCAGCTCGGCCGTCGGTATGATCGTGATAAGGGCCGATCTGAAGAAATGGTCACTTGTCTCAACGGCCTTGAATCCGATGGAGAGTGATTTTTGGGCATTGGGAATGGCATTGCGCAGAGCATCCAAGGTGATCTCTGAGTCTGCTGGCAGGGCCAACAGAGTTATGTGGGGATCGAAATCAGGGTACGACGCGTCGCCAGTGAGCGGCTTTGAGCTCGGACGTATACGCATAATTCGCCGCAGGCGCTCCGCATCTTGTTGTAGCGGGACAAGCCAAAGAGTGACACCTGTATCAGGATCGAATGAGCATGCAGCTCGCAAGGGAATTTGTGGAAGCGACGCACCCATGGCGGAGGGAGATAGGAGAGTCACATGACTCGGGACAAACCGTGGTACTTGAAAATCGGAGGTTGAACGGATTCGCCTTCAAATTCTCTGCAAAACTCTCAACTTTCATTTCACCGTCGTCGTCGTCGCCCACCATGCTCACCTCTCGCGGTGTCGCTCGTATCTCGAGGAGAGCACTCAACAGCTCAAAAACTAACGCGTTCTTCTCCACCGCTGCTGTCGCCAGCAGAGTCTCCCTCCCCGCAGGCCGCAAACAGTCCTCTGCTTCCCGACCTGTTCGTGCTTCCGCGTCACAACCTGGTCAGTGATTTTACGGGTCATGTACGCAATATTGGGACTGACATCGACCGTGTACAGCGCGCACATATGCTACCGAAGCAAAGACCGCTGTCGGTTCCATAAAACAGGTCATTGGTGCCGTCGTCGACGTTCAGTTTGATACTGAGAACCTACCACCTATCCTCAATGCCCTGGAGGTGCAAGACTTTGCTGGTGGCCGCCTCGTTCTCGAGGTTGCCTCCCATTTGGGTGAGAACTCGGTCCGAACCATTGCTATGGACGGTACGGAAGGTCTCGTTCGTGGGCAGAAGGTTGTCGACACTGGCAACCCTATCATGGTTCCTGTTGGAAAGGGGACACTCGGTCGCATCATGAACGTCATTGGTGAGGCTATTGACGAGCGGGGACCCATCAAGGGTGACAAGCTCTGCCCGATTCACGCCGACCCTCCCCCATTCGTTGATCAGTCAACGACCGCTGAGGTCCTCGAGACCGGTATCAAGGTTGTGGACCTTCTTGCCCCTTACGCTCGTGGTGGAAAGATTGGTCTCTTCGGAGGTGCTGGTGTCGGAAAAACCGTGTTGATTCAAGAGCTAATCAACAACGTCGCCAAGGCCCATGGTGGTTTCTCCATCTTCTGTGGTATGTTTGCATGTGTCTTGAGCATTGCCAAGTGCTTAGCCTAGTTTGCAGGTGTCGGAGAGCGTACTCGTGAGGGTAACGATTTGTACCACGAAATGATAGAAACTGGTGTCATCAACCTTGAGGGTGACTCTAAGGTCGCCCTCGTCTTCGGTCAGATGAACGAGCCCCCTGGTGCTCGTGCCCGTGTCGCCCTTACCGGTCTTACCATTGCCGAATACTTCCGTGACGAGGAAGGCCAGGATGTGTTGCTCTTCATTGACAACATCTTCCGCTTCACCCAAGCTGGTTCAGAAGTGTCTGCTCTTCTCGGTCGTATTCCCTCCGCCGTCGGTTATCAACCCACTCTCTCCACTGATATGGGTGGCATGTACGTGCCCTTCCCTTAATATTGCACGCCAGTGTTTTAATTGCTTACACAGGCAAGAGCGTATCACTACGACCAAGAAGGGCTCCATTACCTCCGTACAGGCCGTCTACGTCCCCGCCGATGATTTGACAGATCCCGCCCCTGCTACCACCTTCGCCCATTTGGACGCCACCACTGTGTTGTCTCGTGGCATTGCTGAGCTTGGTATCTACCCCGCTGTCGATCCTTTGGATTCAAAGTCGCGTATGCTTGACCCTCGTATTGTGAGTGACATCGTCGTTCAGACCCTGTGCAACTAACTTACTATGGGTATAAAATAGGTTGGAACTGAGCACTACGAAGTCGCTACCGCCGTGCAGAAGATTCTCCAAGATTACAAATCCCTCCAAGATATCATTGCTATCCTGGGTATGGATGAGTTGTCGGAAGAGGACAAGCTCACTGTAAGGGTTGTTCTATTACAATGAATACACCAAAGCTAATAGACGTAATCAGGTCGAACGTGCTCGCAAGATTCAACGTTTCATGTCGCAGCCTTTCCAGGTCGCCCAGGTCTTCACTGGTTACGAAGGCAAGCTCGTTCCACTGAAGGACACCGTCCGCTCTTTCCGTGAAATCCTTTCCGGCACGCATGACTCCCTTCCTGAATCTGCCTTCTACATGGTATGTTAATGACGATGTACACTGCAGCCCAGGTTGCTGACCATTCACAGGCTGGCACAATCGAGGATGTGAAGGCTAAGGCTGAGCAACTCGCCAAGGAGATGGGCAACTAAACGTGAAGCTATACTTATTGCGGCGTCTGTGTGGAACTTTGCAGTTGTTTCGTAGGGCTGGGACTAGAGTCCTTTTAGACTAGTCTCGTCCTAATCAAAAACTTTCATCTGAACCGTCTCTCATCATTGAAACATTATAAACTGGGAATATTGGTCAAGCACATGTGTCTGAGTATCTACGGGCATTATCAGTCCGAATGCAAGATAGATGTATGTTAGTGGTGAAAGACGTGAAGCAAAATATGAGCTGGAAAACATCTAGATAGCTCTCGCAGGTCCCTCCCTGCGCCCATAGATCTCCGCCAATAGCCCCAGGACTCCACCATCAAGGTCGTCTTCATCCTCTTCCTCAGCATCATTTCTTCGGCCCCTCCTCGCACCGTCAACATATGAGCCACCTAGACCACTACCCGACACAGCGTCCAGGTCCTCTTCTTCCATGGCGTCTGTGCTTGCGGGAGGTTTACCTCGAACCTCCGATAGATGAACGCTACCTTGCGAGTCCCCAAGGACCGCAGTTTGCGCCATGTTCATCCCGCCTACGAATGACGAAGCAGCGGGGTCCATCAGAATACTCCCGCTTGGTTTACGCCGCGACGCCGCCATTTGGCTTTGTAGAAGAGCGCGATCGTATTCTTGCGCCCTGTCTGCGAGCGAAGAGGCCTCTCCCTGGCGCTCTGGCGTAGGTGTAAGAAGCGTGCTAGTTTCTAGACCGACGGCGCGTCGACGAAGTTGGGTGTTGTGGGGGCGATTCATACTGTACTCGGCCATGCGGCTGAGGTAAAGAGAGCCAGAGGGATCCGTGGGATTCCATTCGGGATGGGTTGCTTTGAAGTTGAGGAAACTCTTCTCCATCTTGCCCTCGTTGGATATCCATCGTTTGTCCCGCTTCTTCGTGGGTGCTCCAAACTGAATTTCCCTGTCAGTGGCAGCAGACGCGGACAAGAAACACGGAACGTACTTTGACATTGCCGTGACGCTCGAAGTCAAATTCAGCGAAGCTACATACGAACCCTCTTCCATCCACATGAACTGTGAATTCACGGAAAAAGTCTATGATGGCGGGCGCACAGGCAGGGAGTGAAAACCACAGCACAAGGGGGGTCAAGATGACGGAGACTATCTCTTGAGCGAATATCAAGATCTTCATCGCAAAAAGCTCGCCGAATTCTTGATGCACCTATTAGCCCTCAGCATTCACTTCCGGGAAAGTACGATGAACAGCTAACTTTCTTGCTATGCAGTTCTCCCTTCCAGTTATCTGGCATGTAATGAGTGTACTCAATCACTTCCGTCATCAACAACTCTGGATCGAAAACACGGTTCTCCTCCGGAATCATGCCTCTTGCTACGGCCAAAACCGAACCAAAAATTCCAAGATAGAACAACACAGTTCGATGGGGAGTTATTTCAAAGTGAACAAACAGGTCTGGGTCGATCACCGTGGCAAGAAGTAGAACGGCTGCGAAGGAACCAGCCACAAAGGCGACAAAGCTTTGTACGTAGAGCATGAGAATACTAACCACAGTAAAAAGAAGATATCCACGTACCGCATAATAATCGTCAGTTTCTCGTTCGGGAATTGCCCTATGTACATGCTAGCGATGGGATAACTTTCGTCAAGACGTCGAATGAAAAAGTGAGGTAACTCGTTGAATTCTCTGAACTTCCATTGGGCGAACGATGTGTATCTGCGTCCGCCAATAGATGAGGGATTTTTGTGATATTCCTGCGTAAACGTCAGAAACAAGGTCTGCGGAAAGACGAAGGAATGTTGCTTGCCTCGAAGTACCGGAAGAACGAATACATTAGAAGATAGGGCACGATGAACGGTGCAAAAATGGCGTTAAGTATGCCCATGAAGATAAATCGGCGTCTGAGGCTATAACTAGGTCAGTCCGAGTTGCTGCGCATAATCAAAAAATTGAGCACACCCTTCAACCAACGTAGCACGATTTGCCGACTTGAGGAACATCTTCCTCACTCTTCCTCTCCGGTCGAACAGGTACTCCATCAGGCAGAAGCGCAGATTCCATTCCAACGCCTTTGTGAGGACACGACCTTTTCCTTCCTCACCCATCCCAAAGCGTTTCATGATGTCCGGTAAGGGTACTCTGAGATCAAGCAACTCCTTGTTGAATAATGCAATCAAGTAGTTTTCTTGTCGCATTATGCGGTTAGCAATATCGTGTGCATCAAGCTTCGCGGTAGACGTGTTATTCGTGCTACGCCTGGCTTTGGAGGATATTGCCAACATAGGGTTCTCTTCACGGATTGCTCCAATACGACGCACAATTTCCGACCAAGATATTGTTTGGATGTCAGCCTAGGCTTTGTTAATTAAGCCTGGGGAGAAAATCAGATCTCTTACGTCTGGAATCTTGAGCAGATATGTGTAAAAGTTATACATATCCTTTAACCGCGCGACGTCTAGTGCAAATTGCACGATTTGCCATAGGTAGAAAGCAGTGAACAGGATGAAGAAGAGCAAGGTGAACCCGGAGAAGCTAGGGACGGAGTCAAGAACCAGTCAATGGAGAAGCGTTGGAAACCTACCGGTACACACAACGGTCTATTACCGCCTCAGACAATTTCGTCGGATTTCCATTGCGTATTACCGAATAATCAATGCACCCAAGCAAAAAGGTCGAGAAGCCAATGACAAAGCCTACTGTTCTGTCAAACGATATGTAAGTTACAAAAACGAAATGGGGAATATCTACTAACAGCAAGTTCAGCCCTCGAGACAGTGCAATACTGTATATCCCCTTTCCCTCATAATAATAGTAGACTTCTTGCAAGAATGCGTCTAAGCTATAGACATTCACCCAGTTCCACAATGCACGTTCGTATGCGTCTAAGCCTCGCATTGGGTTCGGCTGCGCCCCTCGTGTACTGGACGACCTTTGCTGCGCGTAAGTGCTTGGTGGGGGTTCGTCAATTTCAGACGGCCTAGGAGGTATTGAAGCCCCCGATGCCTTCGACGTCACAGGCAATATTGGAGCAGTATTCCTGCTGGGCCCCGAGTGTAGTGGCCGACTTCTCCCAATTGTGGCGGTGGAGTCCTTCACCCTTGACTTGGCTGGAGCCTTGCTCGAGGCCTCGATCATGAAACTCTGGGGGACTTCATCATCGGAAGATTCGCCGCTATTTTCATTCATCTTATCTTCCTTGTGTATATTCGGATGTAGCACGTTCATCTGCGAGGTTCCAGCATCCCACGAGACCCTTTGCTTTCCCTTTGAACGTGATGGAGAGGCCGCGTCAGGAGTTTGGTTGGCGTTCATCTCCAAGTCTTCTCCCTCGCTTCCCCCGGTCTCTTCTTCCTCGACTACGGATTCATTGGCCCTAGTATATCCCGAGTACTGTCTGGCCATAGGATTCAACATATTGAGGAAGGGGCGAGAACTAGATGCCGAGAGAGAGGCAGATCCAAAATGCGACTGCGACGATGAAGTCTGCCGGCCGCCAGCTAGACGTCTAGGAGAACGATTCGATGTGGTCGACATCGTGGTGGTGGGTCAAGGAAGAGCTGAATGGCTGCCAGAGCTCACTGCCCGAGGTATGGAGTTAACTCACGACTCTCCCAATTTGGAACGTGTTGTTAGTCAACTCCCTGACAAACAAACAGTGCGCAGTGGATTCCTTGCTGTATTACTTACTATCAGTACAGATTGGGTACAGATACAGTTACTTTTACATGTCCTTTTACTTTCCATTGATCACCGTGGTATTGACCACTGATACGTCGAGATTGCTGGCCGCGTTCAAGACAGCTTTGATACCAGATTCTGTGATGTCTGTATCGGCAGCAACGCCCCAGGCAGTCTTTTTCTCCCCAGCCTCCTGCTCGTACACCAACTCGACGTACGACACCGCAGTGACCTCAGTGCCTTCTCCGATGGAATGTTCGGAGTAGTCTCGGATCTGCAGGACGCCTTGGATATGGGGATGTATGGCTGCCAAAGTTGACGACAAGGGACCATTGCCCAACCCACGGACCATCCTCGATTGTCCATCGACGATGAGTTCTCCTGATAACTCCCTGCCACTGCCGTTCCCAATATGCTGGAACTGGAACGACTTCATGAAGAATCTCGGTGGCTCCTTCGTGTCGAACTTGTAGGTCTTCTTGAAAAGTTCAGTCAAGGTATCTATTGAGATTTCGCCACCAAAATCGCGTGCCGCTCGTTGGACAACCTCGAAGAAAGCGCTCTGCAATTTGCGAGGGAGCTCGAGTCCCAAAGAGTTGATGAGTACGTGTGCAATGTCAGCTTGGTCGGAGCGGCGGTTATATCCAACAGTCAATTTCAGCTCAGGCAGCTTGCGATCGCCGATGGCAGTGTTGACCGCACTCAAGAGGGCACGGAGACCAGAGGCAGCGATATCCGAGTCCACAGCAACACCCCACCAAGACTGGGTTGACTTGCGATCGTTGGAAGGTACGATTTCGACGTAAGACGCGGCCTTGGCTTCCTGTCCTTCCGATATCGAATGTTCGGTATACTCGCGGATGGCGAAATCGATGTCGAGATGGGTACGAAGAGCGTCAAGCAAGGCGGATAGAGGACCATTTCCGTCGCCACGCAGAACCCGCAATTGTCCATCAACGGATAACGTTCCGTCAAATCTACGCCTCGAGTCGGCGGCTTCGTCGCCTGATTCACTTTCACCTTCCAAAGGCTCTACCGAAACCTTGAAGTGACGAAGGGACAGACGCCCAGAATATTTGCCACCCCCGTAATGGTAGGTACTTCTGAACGCAGTGGTAATGTCTTCGACCGTCATTTCTCGAGCCTCGCGATCTGCAACAGCCTGGACAACTTGATAGAATGCGACCTGGAGCTTGCGCGGTAGGTCGAGAAGCAAGTTTTGTTTGATGATGTATGCAATTCCTCCCTTGCCTGACTGAGAGTTGACACGAATGACGGCCTCGTATGATTCCCCTAGATCAGCAGGGTCAATGGGGAGGTATGGTATATCCCAATACTGGGGTTGGCCTTGAGCAGCTGCTTCTGCGTGCCGTTTTCGCTGGGCCTCGAAACCCTTTTTGATGGCATCCTGGTGAGAGCCAGAGAAAGCGGTGAAAACCAGTTCACCAGCATAGGGATGTCGGGGGTGAACGGGGAGGTCGTTGCATTGCGTAACAACGTCGATGACAGATTGTATATCACTGAAGTCCAGTTCAGGCCGAATACCTTGCGAATAGAGGTTCAGTGCCAGAGTAACGAGGTCGACGTTGCCAGTCCGCTCGCCGTTGCCGAACAAGCATCCCTCAATACGGTCACCACCTGCTAGAATGCCTAGCTCAGCTGAGGCAATGCCAGTACCTTTAGCGAATAATTAGTAGAGTTACCCAGATCTGGCAGAATTGATCTACCTCTGTCATTATGTGGGTGTAATGACACTATTATTTTCTCCCTCTCGGTGATGTGTGTTACAAAATATTCAATCTAAGAAATACGATGTTGGTTAGGTGATGTGGTGCATGGAAATGTTGGTTACCTGGTCAGCGTAGTGATTTGGGGGAGCAATTTCGACCGTTGAGGGTAGATTGAAGATGATGCGATCGTCGCCGGTGCCAGCCTTACCCCAGGCTGCCTTGACTGCTTCACAAACCTCTACGGCAAAGTCAGGCTCCGTCTGAGTAAAAGTTTCCGGACTGTATTCGTAACGGAACTGGGTGCCGTACTTGGCTGTGCATTCGTCGGTGAGCTGGCGGACGAGCTTTGTGTGGGTGACGGCAAGTTCCAATGTCTTTTCTTTCGAGTTACCGAATACGACGTTGCGGAAAGTCGGGCTTGTGGCATTGTACATATGTAGAATAGCCTTCTTCGTGCCAGCCACGGAGTCAATTGTCCGCTTGATGAGATCAGGCCGTGCGGGGGTAAGGACCTGTTCCAAGTTACTTGAGATGTCGAGCACCTATGGATATCACTGAGCACGCACCTGTACCCACACATCATCGGGCACCTCTTTGTTTTCGATCAGCCCACGAACGAAATTGAAGTCCGTGTCACTGGCTGCCGGGTATGCCACCTCGATCTCCTTGACCCCAGACTTGATCAGCTGCCTGAAGAACGTCGTCTTCTGCTCGATGGTCATCGGATTTGCCAGAGCTTGATTTCCATCGCGGAGATCTGTCGACAGCCAGATGGGGGCCTTGTTGAATGTCTTCGATGGCCACTGACGATCCTTGATGTCCAAAGGGGTGTACGGTCGGTACTTTTGGGATGGGTCCGAGCTTTGAGCACCGCGCACGGCGGTCAGCAACTGCAGAATGCTTGGAACGGTGCAACTCACATCATGGGCATTTTTGAGAGTTATAACAGAAAGCGATCAGTAGCCGATCCTTTTTATTGGGCAACATGACGAAAAAGTCCGTAAAGGAGACGGCCAAATGACTCAGTTTTTCGTCCGATATATTTTCGTCCGACAATCAGCATCTAATCAAAATCACAATCATCTGTCTCCTCATCATCTACCCCGATGTCAAACTCACTGACATTGTCGTCAAAGAGGTCCCCTTTCCCTTTTGCCGCCATCGCCATCGCAGCGTACACTGGCAAGGCAGAGCTTAACTTTGACGAAGATTCTACAGATGTATCTCTTGAGGTCGATGGCACTCGCGTGACGGACGATGCAGAGATCGTCCAGAGTCTGGCAAAGGCTGGCGGTCTCGCGGAGGACAGCGTGAAGGTGCGATTTCTGAAATATGGGCCACATATATGCGCATTAACCTACTCCATAGACACCAGCATTCTTTGCATTGGCGAAATCATTGTCTACCTTGACCACCTTCAACGAGATCGTCGCTGCTCTTGACTCGCTCGACGATCACCTCGCATTCCGTTCCTTCCTGGTTGGCCATACGATCACAGCTGCTGATTGGATTGTCTGGGGAGCTCTGAAAGGTAATGCATTCAGCCGTTTAGCTGACCCAGATCACCCATCCTAATGCCAGGAGACAGGGAACATTAAAGCCTTCGGTCTGCTCAAGAACAACGGCCACCCACATATTTCAAGATGGTTCTCCCATCTCGAGTCATTGGAGTCAACACAGACAGCACTCGCCGCGTTTACAAGCGCAAAGGCGAGCAAAGCGCGATCGAACAAGACTGCTGCAGGTTTTGCGCTGGGGCTTCAAGGTGCCAAGGAAGGGGAAGTAGTCACTCGTTTCCCACCTGAACCAAGTGGTTACCTCCATATCGGCCATGCGAAGGCCGCCATCCTCAATCAGTACTTTGCCAAAATGTACAAAGGCAAGATGCTTATCCGGTTTGATGACACAAACCCTTCCAAAGAACGGGTGCGCTAGTTCCGTGTTTACCGCTGGGATCCTGACTTAAGTTCAAGGTTTAGACGGAATTTGAAGAAACTATTCTAGAAGATCTGAAGCTGCTGGACGTTCATGGCGACGGCGTATCTCATACCTCTGATTACTTTGATAAGCTTTACGAACTTGGACTACAAATAATCAAGATCGGAAAAGCATACGCCGACGACACCGAGCAGGCGCAGGTTTGTCGAGTTCATCGCGAGAGACACGAGAGTGTCAGCTAACCGAGATTGCCTTTAAGATGCGTGATGAGCGCATGAACGGCGTTGCATCTAAACACCGTGACGACTCGGTCGAGGAGAATCTCAAACATTTCGAGGAGATGACCAAAGGCACACCGGAGGGCCTTCGATGGTGCATCCGCGCCAAAATTAGCGTTGATAACCCAAATAAAGCCATGCGCGATCCGGTTATCTATAGATGCAATCTCATCCCCCACCACAGAACGGGGTAACTATTATTGTCCCAGGTCACTCTGGTGGGTTCGCTGACATTTCTTCAGTGACAAATGGAAAGTTTACCCTACTTACGACTTCGCATGCCCAATTGTCGACTCAGTCGAGGGCGTCACACACGCCTTGAGGACTAATGAATACCGAGACCGAAATGCCCAGTATCAGTGGATGGTCGAGGCACTCAGCTTGAGGCCGGTTAACATTTGGGACTTCAGGTATACGCTTTGATTACTAAAGAATCGGCATATATTGACTGAGCTTTTCTAGCCGTCTCAACTTCGTGTACACTCTACTTTCTAAGCGCAAGCTACATTGGTTCGTGGACAACAAACTCGTCCGGGGCTGGGATGATCCTCGCTTCCCCACCGTCCGAGGTACTGTCCACATGTTCTGGATTCCCAACATAAGCTCACCAACGTATCACAGGCATCCGTAGACGCGGTCTTACTGTCGAAGCCCTCACGCAGTACATGTTGCTCCAAGGCCCTTCCCAGGCCGTTGTCTCCTTGGAATGGGACTCCCTCTGGGCTTTGAACAAGAAGATCATCGACACGTTTGCCCCACGCCACTGGGCCATTCTCAAAGATCAGCAGTCCGTCACTTCATCCGTCACCCTGAGAGATACTGACTTCCTTGCCTAGAGTCCCAGTCACCATCAAAGGGGGGCCCACTACACCCGAGGTCAGGATGGTGCCCAAGCACAAGAAGAACGCGGAAGTAGGAGAAAAGCAAACTGTCTACACTTCGACTATCCTCGTCGAGCAGGCCGATGCTGCTTCCTTCGAAGACCAAGAAGAGGTTTGTCCCTTCCGCCACAATATCATTCATGTTACTTGATGCCTATGTAGATTACGCTCATGGACTGGGGCAATGCTATCGTCCGTTCGAAAACCACCAACGCCTCTGGTGCAGTCACTTCTATTGGAATGGATTTGAACCTGGAGGGTGATTTCCGCAAAACCAAAAAGAAGATCACATGGCTTTCTCAGCCCACCGATGAACATCCCCTTGTCGATGTTGTCCTTCTTGACTACGACTATCTTATCACAAAGAAAAAACTTGAGGAAAACGATTCCGTGGAGGATTTCGCCACGCCGGTTACCGAGTTCCGAGAGGAGGCAGTAGCGGATGCGGGTGTCAAGGACCTCAAGAAGGGGGATATCATGCAGTTCGAGAGGAAGGGGTACTTCTCTTTCGACGGACCCGGCGAAGACGGAAAGCCATCGTTCATTCGCATTCCTGATGGGAAAGCAGCGAGCTTGGCAAGTAAAGCTAATGTCTCGTCCCCTGAGACGAAACCCTCTCCTCCTGCGTCTGGCGAATCGAAGTCGGAAGAATGGAAATCGCCCATGTACCAGATGTCCAGTATACACGGGGAGCAGACGGCTCTCTCCTCAACGGCGTCGAAGATGTATCAAATAGACAGCCTCTACAAGTCGTGATTAACGGTATGCATTGAGCAGAGCTTAGAATCCCTTGTAACTAGTACAAACACGATGAGTAGATAATTCACAATGTAACAATGATAAATATCCAGTATGCAGCGCCGGGAAAAGAGTGGAGGGATTACGATGTAAATTGGGGTTCAATGGTCAACGGTTGTTCACTTCTGATCAGCGGTTTCGTCCTTCAAGCTCACCCAGCTCTCTGAGGTGCTCTCTGGCGAACACTCTACGTCGGCGTCGGAACTGTCGTCTGAGATGTCGTGAATACTGTCCTCGTGTTCACTATCTGATAATAAACGACCGGCTGGTGGGTTGGCTGGTGTCTCCGGGAACTGAACGAATGGCTCCGTAGGCAACAAAGAGTTCCGGACAGAAATCAAGAAATGTGGGATGATCAAAAGCGTGTCCAGGAGAGTTGTCGGGAGGTAAGAGGCCAATTTGTATGTCATAGCTATTTTGTTTGACATTAGCACAAGCTCCTAATAGTATTAAAGACGGATGCTTACCGCCAGCTCCAACGACTATCCGTTTGCCAACCATACGGCTATGCAGTCTGCGAAGGACAGGTCCCAAGCCAAACAGAGACAGCCCTATACGACCATCGCTCACAATACTGGCCAGGGCCTCGACGAAGGTATGAACACCAGCCCCGCTTCTCGTCAATGGAAGGTGGTCTCGACCCCAGAAGTCGGGCAGCCAGTTACTACGGCGAGGTTGGCGGGGTATTTGGTGCAGTATGGATGCAAATGCAGGGCCATATACCATCTTCTCCGACGCACTCCATCCTTCCATTGCTTTGTACACATCGTGGGGTGGGAGAGGTCCTGCGGATATATCGAGATCAAACGCGCCGACATCAACAGCGACCACTTTGATATTCTTCATCGACTCGGTCTTGTCTGTCAGCGCCGCTACGTCGATCTCGCGGCGAAGGACCTCGATACCCCGTAGCGTGGCTGCTGAAGCCATGGCTTGCATCGAAGCAAAAGGTAGACCAACGCGTGCAGCCGTGACAGGGAGGCAGACGATCATGGTCTTCTTCCCCTTGTCCTGGGCGGCAGCAGCACCGGTGCGCAGCAGGGGCAAGAGGCACTGGAAGACTTGTAGCGGCGTAATGTGCGTCGCAGTGAGGTAGGGTAGGTAGTCCATCTGGAGCGATATCTGTTCCAACGGAGCAGAGAAGACTGGGTCCATAAGGGTAAGGAGTGAGATGACGGAGTATATGTAAGGATGCGACCTGGCCGACGCGTAGAGATCGCCTGACGCTGTTAGAGGGAATCGGCGAGCAAGGGTGGATGTTAAGGAGCGGAGGAATACAGGGATGGTGGCAGGCTGGGTACGGAAGCATCAGCGATGTTCTGAACGACTACAGCGGACGTACTTCGTATGGATCGAGAATTAGGGCCCGCACGTACCCATTACATTGGGATTCAATTTCAGTGACGGCGTGCGGCATCGTAACGCTTGTGATCACGATGTACCCTTTATTCTCCAATTCCTTGATCAGCGGTAACCCAAGGGGTAGGTCACCTCCAAGTACCACTGATGAAATAGTCGTCAATATAGGTTCTTGTTCATTGTGTACAAGAAGGGCACTCACCAACAACCTGACGCCGCTCATTTGACGAAGCCTTCAGTTTCTTCCGAGACAGACTAGCTCTTCTGAGGGAGCTGCTGTAGCCGACGAACAAGCCAGTACCGACGATTCCCACCGCCAAACCCGATGCTTTCCATGGGTTTTGCGCGGCCCATGCAAGAGGGTGCGAGAACAACGATTCAGGCAGTGGCGGCGGCGGGGGCGGCGGTGGAGGCGGAGGAACCTGGAAAACACCCAGAGTCGGTAGCCCTTCTTGAAGCGAGGGAATGCTTGGGCCGTATCGTGATATATCAAGCCATAACCGATTGACGGCTTCGCGTACGCTGGGAACCTCTGGGATGGAGAGAGACGAGAACAAGAGTTCCTCCAACGATTCGAGATACTCTTCAATTTCTTCAACGGTAGGGACCACTGGCATTGTGGCGGCTCGAAGGAAATGCGCACTTCGGCATTCGCTGCTCAAAGTCACGCAACCCCTAATATGAACTTCATACAACAAGAAACCGTCGAAATTGTAGATAATAATTTACAAAGTGATACAATAATGGGGTGCAATATGGTGGTCTATGGGGGATCCAATGGGTAATGGTATATCTTGCGCAGGACTTGCCATATCACGTCCATGGTCGCTGCGACTTTGTCCAAGGCCACGTTCATATCAATTTTCTCCAAGGATAAAGGCCACTTCACCATCTTGTGATACGCGAGCAGTAACAATGCTGGCGCTCCATCTCTATCAGCGCCAGGATCCCAATCTCCGTTGTCAGAATCCGGGACCTCAGACACAACCTCCTGAGGTTGTTCGTCGGGAATCTTGGGGCTAATCACGGACGCCACGGGAGCGACAGCAGTGACAAACGAGTCATAGCTTTGCTGGGATGTGTTGTGGCACCACTGTGGGCTAGCTATGTGGGTGGTGTATGCAGTTGTCGTAACAGTGACTGCCTCGGGGTGGTTGCGCCACTCGGGGCCGTCCCTTAGCAGTGAATAAGTCTCCAAGGAGCGTTGGAGCTGTTCAACCTCCGTGACTAAACCCAATAAGAAGGACAAAGTTGCGAGCGAGCCAGCTATTAAACCCAACATGGCCATGAATCCGAAGATAGACGACAATGATGGCGCTGACCCGCGCGATGGACTCGGTCGTATCCGAACGGAAAGTCGCGGGAGATATGATGCATCCAGGGAGTAATGTAACAGCCTTGCTCCGGATTGCGAGGACTGTTGGTATACCAGGTTCGATCGCAGAGACGCGACTTCGAGTCCTACCGCATGAGAATGAATATAGGGAGCCAATTAACAATGAAATCATCGCATACCTGGTACGCTGTCAAACAAAACCTCAAGGCGCCCCACCGGTAGGGCGAACGCCGGGAGAAACACTTCCATTGATAGGTCGTCTGTACTTTTGCCTTTCCACCTGGATTTGGGACTTTGGCGGCGCAGAACGTCATGGACCACATAATCCACCACCAAAGACCCGCCTCCAAGCCCTTGGGTATGAACAGTCACCCAGCTCAGCCATTCCTGGCCACTTATCTGTTCGAATAGAGGACCAGCGTCTTTCTCTTGTTTTGGCACGGAGACTTCACAACGGACAGGAATCCCGTCAACGCTAGCGCTGGCAATATCGATATTGGGCGGCTCGCCACCAGGGTAGGACCCAAGTCCTATTTGGGCAAGGCCGAACTCCAGGTAACTGCAATCGGGATCCAGTGGTACAGGGAGAGAAATGCGAACGGCGTATGAATCTGATGAAGCATTGCCTCCATGGTCAAGGAGTAGAGGCGTCACAGTAGCCGTCGCATAAGGTATCAGCAGCGGCCCGTTTCTCCCAGCACTTGAAGTGGTGATGGCTCGAGAAGAGACCAGACCAGTAGATCCATTGAGCTTGGTGCTGGGTATCGCTAGCCGACGAGTTCCTCGCACTATCGAACTGACGTGGCCATTCATTACACCGTGTCTAGCGGCAGAACGCAAGGCAATTCGACCTCCATCATCATTACATGTCGTTGAGCCGCCCTTCTGTAGAACTGTCTTGAGGGCCTGGGCATCCGTAGAAATATCTCCCGAGGGATTGTAAACGACCAGTTTCAGTAAGTCTGAGTCAAGTTTATTGTCAATGATCGTTGTTGTTGTTTCTGAATGCGCTGCGAGCACAGTGAAACGGGGGAGGGAGATCAAAGGATTCTGGTTGCGCTCCATGTCACTTTCAGTATTTGATGAGGACGATGCGGGTTCACGATGGGAGACAGATGTCAAATGTGGGTATCTGGGGGTGATAAGGCAGATGCCCGAGATCTTGAATACAAAGGAATTCTTCGCCGGCGGTATGAACTCGTTCATGTTGACGTGAATTGTAACCGGAGATCCAGGCGGTTTATTGCCGTCACCTACTTTGCCGCTCGAGGCTTCGGTCCCAGAAGTCAATGAGCCAATCGAGGACAAAATTGCAGATGGAATCAATGCGGTTGAGCCTTCAAACGAGGATTCCGTCAGGCTTTGATTGGGGAGGGGCGCGCGCAGCAGGGAGTTTGCGGACGAATAGGAATTGGTATGGGAATGATTAGTAGATAGGTGGTCTTCGGTGATAGTGCTTGTCGCCAGCGAAGTAGTGTCCGACGATGGTAGCCTGCTACCAACGTTGGAACCGGTGAATCCATGCCCGCCTGATACAGTCCAATGCGAATCCTGGCCATCGACCCATGAAACATCCGACCCTTTTGCCTCAAGACCAACATCCAAGCCAACAAGGGTGGCAACACCGGGGAACCATAGCCCAGTGCAAGTGCCCGTGTATTCTACCTTCATGATGACTCCTTCTCGACCATCCTGCCGGCCGCTGGCTATCCCCTTCCCCATCACCGAACATCTCATTTCTCCTTTGACTTTGTCCACACCAGCTCGATTCCATCCATCGTCAGCACCCACGAAATTCGGGATCGACTTGGGTGGTTTTGCCCAACGGATACGGATTCTCTCTGTACTTTGAAACGAACCCTGGCAGCAAGAAACAAGTTTCTCGGTGACCGATGAATCACTGGACTCATCATCCGCAAAATCAGTATAGTGCGACTCCGTTCTACTGAGCCGCGAGTTCTTTCGGGGGCTGATGATGGGGTCAGCACTGAAGTCCCAGCCGACATCTTCTTCGACCGAAGACAATGATGCCATTGACGCTGACACAGGTTTGTTCGATATCACTCGAAACTTGATGGAGTTTTGAAGACACCGCGGGGTTGGGATTGATAGCTAGAAGACAATAAGTTACTCGGATTTAGAGTACAGTGGAATCTACATACGAGGTACGGATTCCGGGGTGGCATACTCGTATATGGAATATACATTTCGATGGCAGCCATAAACTGAAGGACATGTTTGTCTCCCACTGATGACCGCCTGTTCTTGTACGGCGTTCGGGACGAATGCCCTCCGTGTTCTTGGAGAGGTGGGAATTCCTTTGGCAGTATATAGCACACCTGATAGCCAGAGACAAGGATGTGGCCGGTATAAGTAACGTCTAAGGGGGCGGCATCGTCGCTATTGCTGAGCGAAGATGCAATCGGCCTCGACATCGAAGGTGCATCACCTCGGAGGGACCCGAAGGCAGACTGGTATGACACCGACGAGGGGGCGGGTAAATTGAGAAGTTTGGCGGCTTTGTGAAGTAGCGGATGGTAGGTTGTCGAGAAAGCATAAGGAACCGACTGCTGATCCAGTGGATGAACCTGGCTTAAAGTTATTCGTACATTGTCCTCTGCTTTTACTGTGTTAATTCCGCATTCAGACGCGTTCAGAGGACGCGCACCTGGGAATAGTGGAATCGTCATGCCCGGAGTTACGCTCTCCAACGGCAAGGCAATCTACAAATGTGTACTATCACCGCTAAGCTCTACAAAATCCGAATAGCACACGCACTCTGAGGAACATCTTCACTTCCGCGCCAGTCTCCTTTGAAGGTTGGAACTTTCCCTCGATTGCGACGCGCGTTACTACATTCAACTTCGGCGTATTTCCCGAGGTGGCTGTCGAGAACGTGGAAGTTGGGCTTGTTGTGCGAGCAGCGCTCGTCCGAGACGGAGTACGAGGGTAGGGGTGTGCAGTGGCTGAACCGTTGATGGACTCGGTCCGTCGACTGGTACGCGAGTAGGTGGACATTTTTGCGCAATGTCGGTACAAAGGAAAGCGAGACGCGTCGCAATCAATACAAAATGACTTCAAGCACTGTGGGAGTCGAGGTGAGGAGGAAACAGCGCGACTTGCTCGGCGTCAGCAAATAAACAGTGTGGAAGCGCATGCATCATGTGAGACGCGTCCACAATGGGAAACACTGTGCGCGCTTTCCCAGGCACTCAACCAAGCGGAACCATAAAGGGCCACTTTTCATGGACGTACTCACTCACAGCGTTGCTATCAAGATTCGGCATCGTCTCTCGCAGTGAGCTCAGGAATTTGAAATCATTGAGTACCACGTGTTCGTTATTGACTGCATCTGCGACGATGTCCCAATCTGGTCCAAACTGATTGATATGATTCGGATTCAAGCAGAGAAATATAATAGTACAGGTTATCGATACGAGGAAGCAAAGTCTAGTCGTAGCATACATAGTTGGCCAATGATCTCCGTCAAAATGCTGGAAGTAGAATAACAAGACCGATGGAGTGGGTGGGGCTTAAGATGACACTGCTCAGTACTAAACATGTTTGAGCCAGATGAGATTATCGAAACTGGCATCCGAACGTACGTTCTCCAGGGCAGTGCATGCCAAACGCCTTCTAAGTTGGACAAGTTACAGGGCCCAAGGGGATCGTAGAAGGCCAACAAGCGCCGCTATTTCCTCCTTGTAGTCTAGAGGGCTGATCTTTGTAATTCCGTAACGAACACGAGTCTGGTCCTATGATTGGGATTGCGATGTCAGCTCAACCTATGATCCAATTGCAATGACATACATTGTAAGTGTCTTGTTTCGCACGACAAGCAAAGTTATACGTCTGGCATGTGGCTTTCTGCATGACGGAGTTAAACTCGGACTCGTTACGGTCCTGCAGAATACATGATAAATAAGGTCAAGCTTCGAAGATATTAACCACATACACGTTTTTCAACCAGGTCATTTGCGGTCATGCCGAAGATAGCAACACCAACGTCGTTAAAGCCCTGAAGCCAGGCTTGCCCTGACCAGTCAGCAACGGCCATGGAGATGATGTACCTATGCATGATGGTGTCAGTACATCCGAACCCCGCAGCTTGAGTGATGTTCCTACCGGTATTCAGGGCGCGGAAAGCTTTTATCGCACTTTTCACAGCGCCACTGGTCGCCCTCTTGAACGACCTTCTTGTTACAATCTTGGGTGGGACAAGCAGGGTAAGAAATGTTGTCGGACTTGATGTGCATGATGGTGGCCCTCGCCGAGAAGTAATCCACCTTCTCAGTACCAAGTTGGGATTCTTTGATATCACTGAGATTTCGCATTTCGGATCGATTGAAACCACCGCCGGTATTCGTGGACACCGCACTTGAATGCGAGTGGAAGCTTTGGTCAGCTCCATAGGCATCATACCAACCCCGCAAAGCAAAAGCTTCCTCAATGTCAGGGTTGATCGTCATCGTACTCGAGCTGAACATTGACAGAGAACGACCTAGAATGAGGACTAAGTCACCTGAGGGCTCAAGAAAGGCAACAACATTATTACCTCCAAAATCACCAACTTTGACACCCTTGAAGGCAATCACAGGTGCATCGTCCGCATTATAGGACTCCGCCTGCTTACCCCAAAGAGTAAGTCGAACAGAGAATCCTGACTTGTCAACAAGAGTGAGTTCTCGCTTGGGGATCTACGTTTAAACGAGGTCAGTATCGAGGTTTAGAGCATATGAGAATTAATCTTACACTTCGACTGCTGGCTTTGGAGATGATCTCGGACAACGGGGCCGCTTCCTTGACTATGCCAATGACATCTACAAAGGTTTAGAACGACGGTGTGCATAGTTGACTAGTAGCATACCACATGTAGAATCCTTGGCCAACTCTTCAAGTCCAGAAAGTGGGACAAAATTGTACTTGACCATAGGTACATTTGAAACTTCGTGGCACTACACAAGATTACGTCAGTGAGTTGACGCCCAAGAAGCAGCTTGCATTTGCATACCTCTTCAACCTCGGTGTGCTTTTCAAAACTGAGCTCGTAATCATTTGTAAGATTCGAGAACTTCTTCTTCGCTAGGTTGACACGCGCTTTCGAGATGTAGTACACTTTCCCCTCCTCGAGCTTTGGGTAGAGGTCGTCTACGACAGTGTTGAACGCGGTGCCTTTGATCTCAGCCGAGTCGTCCATGAGCGTGACGCTGAAAAGTTTGCCCTCGCCTCGTTGGTTGGACCAGTGTTTGATATCCGATTTTTGAGTCACTCTAGCCTTAATGGTCCAGTTGTTCTGGTAAGGACTAAGGCCCTCAATCGGATATATTGACCCATGACGACTGCTCTTCGAAGTAGCTTGATTCTGGGGCTGAGGCGTGTTTTGATTACTGGGCTGCATAGGGGGGCGAGGTGGAACTGGCGACGCGACATTGGACGGTGTAGTAGCAGTGGAACTACCAGGAGCCGAAGCGTCAGGTAGCGCTTTGGGGTCCCCAATCTTTGGCACGTCCAGCGCAAGTACTTCGAGGCCAAGGATGATGATCAACCTGCATGCGGAATGGTACATTCGTTTTGCAGACTAGCGCAGAGGGAACACGTACCGCTTGTCTTGGACGGAATTGGACGTCATTTTTGTGAGTTTAGCTACCGTGTTCTTCGCAATGCGCCCTTCGGTAACATAGTTATTGAGCTGAGTGGCTAACATGGCTTGTGCATAGTTGACGCCGTCAGAAATGATGATTCTGTAGCGGTCAGTTGGCTGGTTTGCTGAGGCGAGCGAGACTTTCTTGACTGAAAGTAGCTGAAGAGTGCAAGGCTGATTCAGAGTATCCGCGTCGCTTGGGGCTGGACTGTGAAGTCGCGCGCAGATTCCTGAAGTGAGTTGGAAAGACATGGTGGTTGTCGCGAAGAGGTGTGTGACAGTCACAATGTTACTCGACGCGTTTTGTAATGAGGCAGGCACGTGCTTTTGGAGTCACTAGTTGATTCAAACGACAACAAATTACAAGAAGATATGCTACAAAGCGAAAAACAACGAAAGAAAAAGAATTCTGCAAAGCTACGACTAGATTATTCTGCTAATTAGGTATCAGTTTCTGGTAGTACCTCGGCTTCTATGCTACACAGTGTTTGGCCGATGCTAAGGTAATTGTAAGGTATGCGCCCAAATTATCATCGTACCGTATTATACGCTCATTTTAACGTATTGATCTAGTTTCCTTTGAGCGCTGCCCGTCGAGTCGCGTCTCGTCCAGCCTTGAGAAGAAGGGAAAGTTCGGTACCACCGGTGCCCCGTATTGGACCGTCTTCGGGTGCCCTTCCCCTTTGACGCTCCATCGCCGCTAGGACAGGACATCCAGGCCTATCGGAGGGCACTGATCTGGACATTGTGACAATGTACAGGCAGGCGATGCGCATGTGCATGTCCCGAAGCTTTTTCAACGCCATGATCGCGGCGTCGTAGGGCTCTTTTAGGGCAGTCGTCTCTTGAGCCTGGTCGCGCAATTGGCGCGGAGCGGCGGCGAGGTACTCGAGGAACTCTCTGTGTTTCCCTGGCATGTATCGCCTCATTCTCGCCATAAACCCTCTATCCGCCCTCTTGTTTTCCGGCGATGGCGCAGGTGATCGGCGATATTGCAGTTTATGATCAATACCGAGGAATATATCCAGAGCATGCATGACCGTGCTCTGGCCTGCCGAAGGGCCGCTGAGGTCCAGCTTCTCGCTCATATCCACCCCCTCATACACCCAACCAGGCTCCTGGGGTCCCTTCGCGTCGCTCCCTTCGAACCACGGGCGAATCTCCCAGTAGAACACGTGCGGGTCACAATCAGCTCGCACCGATTGAATATTTTCGCTGATATCTTCGATTGCCTTCGTTAGCCGCGCTAGATCCCTCGATACTCGGGAAATAGATGTGAAGTCGGACATGTTCGGCAAACTATGGAACGCATCGATGATTCGTAGAATCTCGATCCCTCGTATTTCTGCCCGAGCTGATGCAATATAAAAGCTGCGCTCGTCGTCGGTATCGGAAAACGTGTATTTGGGGCGGATGTTCTCTAGGGAAATGGGGCAAGACTTGTCCATGGGCTCGCAGTTCCATAAGACGGTGTCCGCGAACGTCAGGACTGGCGCTATACCGAGCACTCGCGACACGGCTACAAGAGGCACTGCGATCGACTTTGGGACAGTTATTGACGCGTCTCTGATGCTTGGAGGGATTGAATGGACGTAGAAATGCACCAGCCATGCCAAAACTTGATGCGCCTTCTGCAACAGGCGAGGATCGGTATGTAAAACATCCGTCTCGATGACTGGCCACTACACGAAGCGTGATCGGTCAATCTTGCTTCCTCGGACTCTACAAAGTGTCTACACACCGATTTGATAGTTCGCCGCCAGGCTTCGCTGCTAGTTCGCTTCTCTATCGCTGTGTCCGATTCGTCCTCGCCAAGGCTGACGCGTTCCGTGGTTTCATTGAGGGCGGCTTCCCAGATATCGAATGGTCTTGGCAATGAGGGGAGAGGGTCTCTGGGGAAGAATCCCGATTCCCCGTCTATGTCAAATTCTGCTAGCGACGGATGATTAAACACGGTTCTGCGATGTGGGGCGAAGATAGTAGAGTTAAGCAGCGACAATGAAAAACGACCGAGCTCTTGTGCTGAAGGAAGAATAGTAAAGTATGCAGACATGGTAGAAATGATTATGAGGAATCTTGGTATGAAGTTAGAGCTAAATGGACGCGTTGAGTGAACTCTTTATATGTTTCGGACAAGGTAACGCCACTGATCGAATGGTTGGGTCTAGCTGTTCGCGCAACCCCTTCATTATGCCTTCTCACTTACGGAGTGGTATTGCGATACTAAGGGGTGGTGATCTCTGCTACCCTGCCGGACCACTGCCGTGCGCGTCTGCTTATTTCGCAACCCTGGTTTGATTCCGTTTAGTTCATCTGTGTCATAAAATGGGATCGCGATCAGATTCAGCAGACTCAATTAACTGTTTCAAATTTATTTTTGTGGAATCCTTCAGATCCAAGACCAGTTCAGCACGGGCAGAATCTACATCACAAACATTATGATTTGATAGCCAGTGTCGATGGCTATGGGCGATGCTGGTGGTAGCCTGTAGTCGCCTGTAGTCACTGATCCAGAAAATGTCGGACCTCTGTCGACAGTTTACTCCTCCTGGCGTGCCTTGCACTGTCTTGTGACTTAATTTGATCAGGAAAAAAACGTTGTACCTCCAAGTGCTGGGCCCAGCTGTCTATCACTGTAAAACAATTTGAAAAAGGCCTGCACTGTCGGCAGTTTGCCTCCGCATTGGCAACCTTTAGTCTGTAAATTGCCTCGACGACCACTACCGAATGACGCTATGTCGTTTTTGGCACCTGTATCGGTGGTATCCCCATCCATTACCCCGCACATTGACTTGAAAATTTTGTAGACGTCACAGATATATGTTGCAATGATACCGCACACACACTCGCCCGCAGCCTGAAAGGTACGTGAGGTTGGCGCCGGGACATGATGATCTGATACTTCGGTCAATGCCCCATTCATCACAATGTCTCATTGTTATGAGATGGTATTGGTGTACTAATGCTAGATCAAACGAAGCACACTACAATTGATGATCAAACTTATGCGCTCCGTTTCGCGGGATACTTCCACTTGAGCCATACGAAGTTGCCATCGGCGTTATCAACGACCTCGCACTTACGACTTGCAACCTCCGTGACCTTCTCCTTCACACCCATCTTACCACCGCGCAGGTCTTCAAATCTCGCGATCAACTCGTCCAAACGTAACCCCTTAGAACCTCCTGACTTGTGAGAGCCTCGAACAACGGAACCAATCTCCTCCTCAGATGGCAATGCGTATTGCATAGGATTCGAGAGTGTAGTGGCAAGATGGTCCGGAAGAGTCAATTGCGGTGCAGAAGTTAGATACGACGAGTCGCGGGAGAAGAACTTTGCAACATCCGCTGGTGAGACATCTTCGAGGCGAGATGGTGACCAAGCAGGCCGCGTTTTGATCTTTTCGACGAGTACTGCCCGGACGCCTGTGGCGAAGTCTGCGCTGGCTCCATTCTATGGTACGGACTTAGCGACAAGCCGAACCTTATTGACTTATTCAAGACTCACACAGTACGCGGTGGCTATTTTGAGTTCCATGTTGAGGGCTTCGAGAAGTGACAGCTGTTTCCCTTTTCGGATGGCCTCAAGTGCGACCTTGAGGCTGGTCGGGCTGCGCATGTTCATCACGGAAAGTGTCTCTTCGGCCCAGGCTCGGATTTCAGTGTTGCCATCCATGCAAAAAGCCTCCAAGGACTTCATAATGCTTTCTACGTTGTTATGCCCAAACGCAGAGTCCAGAGCTGATCGAACGTTACCCGACAACCGAGGAAGGGATTCATTAGGTTGCCGTTCCTCCGATAGCTCCTCGATGACATTGTTGATTGCATCATGAGAAGGGCTTTCCAGGGCCTCCAGTCGCTGTAAGAGGATGGGAACGCGCCGCGAGGGGATATAATGCGTGGCCAAGCCGGATTCACTGTGACAAAGGCCGTGGTGACGTCGGACAAACAGGACATGGGTGAGCTACTTACAAGACATCACGACCACTCAGCATCTGAGATGTGAGACCGAGATATGTGCCTATCTCTCCGTCAAGCCTGGACAAGAAGTAACTGGCACCGACGTCGGGACAGTACCCAATTTTTGTCTCGGGCATGGCGAAGGCGGTCTTCTCTGTGGACACTCTGAAAGGTGCGTGCACGGCGAGACCCACGCCGCCCCCCACTAGATAATATCATTAGCATCTACAATCTGATGCGAGAGACTCGGAATATTCACTTGTGAAGCCATCCATTATAACAATATACGGCTTCTTCAACGCTGCTAAAATGTAATCTGTTTCAAACCTAATAGTGTGTTAGATATGGCGAATCAGTCATAGAAAGTACGCACTCCTTCTTGAAGAACTCTATAGACTTATGCCGTGTGCTAGGTTCTGCAGCATTCTCGACAACATCTCATCGAAGAGTACCGAGTCAGTACATGGGTCGTCTAAGAATCAAAGATACGTACTGACGACATCACCACCAGCGCAAAACCCACGACCGACGCCGCTTCCGACGACGGAACCACAGAGTTCTGATTGATTCCACTCCTAGCAGTAGAGTTAGCAGCAGGCAGGCAAGATCTGGAACCCACAAACCTCAATTTTTGGTCGTAAAAGGTCAAGCATGGATTCATCAAGGGCATTGAGTTTTCCCGGGCGGTTCAGAGTATATTTTCTCATAGCAAGTTTGCTTTCGAAGAGCACCGGGGGCTACAAATGGCTATGTGAGCGCATGATGCGGAGAACAGGCCAAGGTTGAAATGGGTACCTCCGGAGACTCGGACGACGCCGAGGTTGTGGACATGAGATGCCTTGAGATTGATTGGGTTCTTTTACTTGCGGTTGCGGCGTTGCGAGCCATTCTCTTCAAGGAACTGGCCAACATTGACTTGAAAGCGACGCGACTCCGAACTCGAGTACTACGCCGTTTTCGGAAAACCAATGCCGGGTCACCGCCCGTGACCGTGAGACAAGCGCCCGAGTCATGAGAACCAGCGCTCATCTTGAACTTATCTTGATCCCTACTTCCATGTTTCATGGATTCATCTCTAGGAACGCGCATCAGCCTTGCTGGGAATATTGGAACCGTTAAATTTGTTGGCAATGTCCAAGGCACGTCTGGCATCTGGCTAGGAATTGAATGGGACGATCCAACTCGGGGCAAGCACGATGGAGTCCACAATGAGAAAAGTTACTTCAATTGTAGGTGGGCTACATCAATATCGCGTCCAATTAGTGGCATTAGAGTTTACGATGCAATCCCCCAGTATTCCTAATTCGGGATCGTTTATTCGCCCGACGGCTCAGAATTTATCATATGGTGTTTCATTTTTACAGGCATTGTCAACCAAGTATGTTGAACAACTGCACGGAGTCGCGACCCAGGAAAAGGTCATCTTGGGCTCCTCCAATGGTTCCATCGAGGTCGAAGGCCCTCACCTAGACAAAATTCGGACCAAATTGGCTCGTCTGGACCGATTGCGAGATGTCAGTCTCGACGGCGAGAAGGTCGCTAGGGCAGATCCAGGCGATACCATACGAAGAACTTGCTCTAGTACGTAAAGCAGCAAGCTCCTTCGAGCAATTCGATGTAAATTCCCTTATAGACATACGCAATTTGGACTTGTCTCATAGCTTGCTACCGAGCTGGGACGTTGTTGCCGCGATCGTGGCTGAGCTGCATGGCCTGCAGTCCCTGGCCTTGAAGTAAAGTTCTCATTTACGTCCCTGTGCGTTTTTTCACGCAACCGCGTCTAGCCATAATCGTCTGCAGCAACCATCGGACCTCGCCAAGATGGCGGTTTCATTCCAACACTTGGAAGAATTACAACTAAATGCCACACTTACATCCTGGAGTGCCATGCTTGACGTCATTCGCTACACCCCCAAATTGCGCTTTCTTGAAATGGGATACAACCGTCTTACTCTTCTAGAGACCAGTTCGGTTACTAGCGATGACATGAATGAGTGTGTTTTGCAATCTCTCAATTTGGATAGCAACGAGTGCAAGGATTGGCCCGCCGTGTGTAAAGCAATGCAGATATTTCCTTCGTAAGTGCGCTCTCCTTTTAGTCAATCCAAGCCGTTGCCTATCTCGCTTTAGTCTCCAACGCCTGCTACTAAGCTCAAATGGGATTGCGCAAATTCCTTCCCCCGCGGAGGGCCAATCCGACATATTACAGGGTCTTCACCATTTGGCGTTGCCATCTAACTTGCTCTGCTCCTGGAATGACATCGACGCGCTTTCTCGTTGGTGCCCAGGGCTCAGAACCCTGGCCCTAGGATTGAATCCATTCGTTGTCGGTCTGCCCGCCACGCCACTCAGTTACGGCTCCCTTCGGTTCCTGACTACTATTTGTGAATAGGTGAAGCTCATGCAAGGTACTCTAAACAAGTCACTGTCGCTCTCATGCCTTCACTTGTCATACTCGACGGCGTAAATGTGGGCATGGAGCCTTCTTTGCGCGAGGCGTTCCGAATGACCGATAAGTCTAGATATCCGCAAAAGAGCGGGTAGATTGTGAACTCTTCTATTTGTCCTATGTGGCGAAGAATGGGTTTCAGTCCCACCTATCGCCCGCAGATTACCCTCGTTGGCAGGAGTTGTGTGCAAGTATGGGTATTTAAATTCGTTCCTTGATTTTGTGTTCATGATGCATTCAGAACACGGGGAGCCATCGGTGGCCACCAACAATAATGAGGCTAGCGGCAAACTGAGTACTCGTCTTATCGGTGCGTGGGTCTCTGTGGATTCTTTGGGCGAAATGCTTTATCCCACTCTAGGTATACAAGTATACCAGTATTCGGAACCGCCTGCACGGATTCTGACGGTCCCAACTCGCAAACCCGACGCTGTCATACAAGTCCTGCCAACGATGACTCTCCGTATGCTTCGTAACAAGATAGCGAAATCCTTGAAAGCCAATAGGAAGACAGCAACTCTTTGGACATTGCTTGACGAGGGTACAACCACAGTGGAACTTACTAAGGACGAGGATGGGCATTCATTGGATTGGTTAGGAATCGAGAATGATTCGCAAATGATTGTAGTTCTTGGGTGATTATGAATTGAATTACCATCATCCAATGATCTAATTACAACCAAGTAATTTATACGCCATTGGATTGAAACCGCGGTTATTGGCAGCCTTGCACACGTAATGGACCAGTTCCTTTAGTTCTTCCGGAAGAGTTGAAGTGGTCTCAGAATTCCAACGAAGGATAGAAAGGACCTGGTTGCGCGCCTTCCAGTGGGCGAGCGGCACGACGAAACCTCAGGAGGACGAGTAGCCTTGCGGAAACCAACGAGTATCGAGCACAGTACACCGTCCCCATACAGATAGTAGCATATTCGAGAGAACGAGAAGCAAACCAAGACCAGCACCATCGAACGAGGTCCGTCGGGATCATAATCCTGGGTTTCTACCACCATCTATCGGGCCCATCCACCTTCGCCGTTTTGCCTTGGGGGCCTTTCCTCGTAGTATTCATCCTTATCGTCGCGGCGTCGGTCATCTCTACGACGATCATGATCATCCCTGCGACGTTCATAATAATCAGGTGGTGGTCTGCGGTCATCATAACCGCCGCGTCGGTAATCATCGTACCCTGCAGGCCTTCTATCATCATACTCCCTCTTGGGAGGCGGAGACCTGGGTGGGCGACGATCATCATAGTCGGCTCTGCGTGCTGGGGACCTTGATCGATCTCTGCGAGACTCCCTGCGATCATCGCGATACCTATCCTCTCGCGGTGGTCGGTCGTCTCTGCGATCATCACGCCTATAGTTGTCGGGGCCACCGCGCTGTGGAGCAATGTCCTTGAATATATATATCCTTAAAGGGCTTAATGAAACCCACGGTTTCGTCGATGGCAACACGAACGGGGCGTCCACGTAAGTCTCGTCCATCCAATTCTTTCACGGCACGGTCAGCATCTTCACGAGAAAGGTACTCAAGGATGCTTGAAAGGGCATCAGTGACAGATGAAGCGGCAATAAGCGAAGATCCACCCACCCTTGGCCTGCGTTATCGCGGTCGATGTCTGCAAAGGAGACACTGCCGGCATCGCGTCCGAAATCCTTGAGGTCCTAACAGCCACGAGGAAGTCAATCAGGGTCCAAGAATGGTCAACCGGTGCCAGGGCCCGTATCCTCTGGCGAAATTGGGGGATGGACAACAGGGAGGGTCGATCGAAACACCGAGAAGCAACCGTCCGGATAAGGGAATGCGGTGGCGACCAGGAACTCCACGCTCGGGGCGGCACCAAGGGAAAATTCTCATACCTGCCAACTTGTGTCCCGAGAAACGCCGGATACGATGAGGCGGATGCCGGGAGGTCTGCGAGAGCGTGGCGCACTGTGGGAGAGGGGTCTATCAAAAGGCAGCTTCCATCATATCTTGTCGTCATACCCATGTCTGTCGTCGTAGGGATCGCGACGAGGGCGACTTTCTTTTGCAAATTCTACAACAATGCTGGGTGGAGACCAAAGTGAGTTGCGGTACAGGGCAAGTAGCTGTCTTCCTCACTTGGCACCCATAAAAGGTTTGCCGTTAAAATTGTGCACTGCGTCTTCGGCGTCCTGACACAGAATGAGGAGACGAACACGCAGCATGGTAAAACTAAGGTACCTTGGAGTTCTCGAATTCGACAAACCCGAAGCCTGGATGAGCAGAGGTTAGTCAGTCGTTTCATGCTTCACAGTCAGTTGGTGTATACCTGTCATGACACGACAGTCGACAATTCGGCCGTAACCTTCGAAGAATTTTTGTACATCGTCTGAACGGGTATCACTGGGGAGTCCTGTCGCGATACCATTGAGCCAGAGCACGAAACTGTGAATTCAAGAACTTACTGCCTAGGTAAAGACGTCTGGCCATGTTGGTTAGAAAGAAGTTGAAAATCAGCTGAGTTCGAAACCAGTGGTTGATATCAAGGCTGGTCCGTGCGTACCCTCAGCCCCTTTGTTCTTCGTCCGTTGTCTGAAATAGCTCACAAGGGAGCAAAAGCGCAGGATAGATACTAAGAGGTAGTATATAATACAAGGGTAAAGCCAAAAAATATTTAGTGTTGTGACCAGTCAATACTGCTGATATCAATGCCTTCCTGAACCATCTCCCAGAGTGGGCTAAGAAACAATCAGCAATGCTCGACGAAGAAGATGATACCGAGCCCTACCTCATATCACGCAGACGAGTGACTACTCGCACAATCTCCTTGACCACGAAATCAATTTCAGCCTCAGTAGTGAAGCGGCCTATGCCAAATCGAAGGGAAGAGTGAGCCATGTCTTCAGCAGCGCCTACAAATGGAATGTGAGCATAATCATCAAGGGTGCTGGCATTGAACGTACCTAGGGCGCGGAGAACGTATGAGGGCTCTAACGAGGCGGAAGTACAAGCACTCCCAGATGACAACGCAATATCCTGAGGGAAAGAGGTGTGAGAGGAGCTACCGATGAGATGTCCGAAGCTTACCTTGAGGGCCATCAACAAGCTTTCTCCCTCGACATAGGCAAAGCTCAAGTTGACGCATCCAGGATAGCCGTTGATATCTCCGTTTCGAATGACATGTTCTACTTGCGAGTGTATCCCATCTATCAACCGTTGCGACAATCCCTTCACGCGCTCGTGGTCTCTCTGTTGGAGTAATAAGTCAGAACCCATGAAAATGCGCAGTTATAGCCACGGCATCCGAATCAGTACCCCTGCATTGATATCAAGGCAGAGCCAAACCAACGATGGTATCGAGGACACCAGGTTTGCTCTGCTCAGTAAAGAAATAGATATATGTGCAAAGTATCATCATTCAATCAGCAAGAACCAGTCACTCACTTGCATTTCCCTTTTAGCTATCCGAGCTGCCTCACCCAAGCCTACTGCCAATGGTGTAGGGAGTGTGCCACTCCGGAGTCCGCGCTCTTGTCCACCACCGCTTAGTATGGGTTCCAATCTAACTCGCGGCCGCCTTCGCACGTAGCAAGCTCCGATTCCTTTTGGTCCGTATATCTTATGCCCTGATATGCTCATCAAGTCGACATTCATCTCATTGACATCCACGGGTATCTTGCCCACAGCCTGAGCAGCGTCAGTGTGGAAGTATATCCCCTTGTGTTTGCGAAGGAGGGCACCGATTTCCTTAATCGGCTGGATGACTCCCGTTTCGTTGTTGACAGTCATGATAGAGACGAGTGACGTATCGGGACGAATGGCGGCCTCTAGCTCGTCCAAAGATATGAGACCGTTTTGTTGGACGGGGAGATATGTGACATCGAAACCTTCCTCGCTCAGTTTGCGACAAGAATCGAGGACACATTTGTGTTCCTAGGTGAAATTCGTGAACCCCGGCGACGTAAAATAGAAAGACAGGACGCACAGTTTGTGTTGTTATTATGTGTTTCTTTTTCTCCTTGTGAAATCTCCCAACGCCTTTAATGGACATGTTATTGGATTCCGTGGCCCCAGAAGTGAAAATGATGTCCTTTGGATCAGCTCCAATGAGGTCCGCAATGTGCTAGATGAGGTTAACGTAAGGTGGGAAATACATTTGTGCCCGCACCAGCATACCTTGCGTGCTTCCTCTACACCTTGCTCTGCTTCCCACCCATAGGCATGGGTGCGACTGTGCGGGTTTCCGTACTGATCAGTGAAATAGGGAAGCATAGAATCAAGAACCCGGGGGTCGACGGGTGTCGTAGCCTGCATGTCAAGGTAGATTGGCCGTATTTTCTCCTTTACGGAGCCCTCGCGGCGTTTAACATCTAGCTTGAAGCCCAACATATCTGGTGGGGAATGAGACAACTTCTACTAAAATATGTGGTACATACCAGGCCGTGGTGTGAAATGGGATTCCTCTTGGTACGTCGAGGGTACATCCATGACACTTGCTCGTTCAGCACCGGAAGGTTGCACGAAGCCCCGTCGGCCATTTCGAACCGACGCAGAGACCGTCTTCGACGTCTGGCGCAGAATATTCCGTGATGTCCTTGACAGCATGTCGAGAGCGTTGAGGCTTATCAGATAGGATGGAATGAAGTGAGATCCTGCAGCCGTTTGAGTGGTGGAGATGAAATTCAAATGGCGGCCATTACAAACGGACGCGTGACGCGTTGGCGCCAGCGGTTTGCCGACTTCCCACGATGAACGTAATCGCGTTTACTAAATATTCTCGTGAAAGCAACATAGAGATCCACCCCGGCTCCCAAGTATGTAGCGTCTCAGGAACCCATATACTTCAAGCTCTTCAGTCAAGAAACTTCTTAATCACAGTTTTCATATAATCCTCGTAAGTAGACAGTGTTTAGATCAACTAGAAAATGATACTAATTGTTGAATAAGAAGGTATAATACATTAGCAAATACTTTATCAAGCTTTCGGTGACCAGCCACACGATCAGCGAACAAGAGGCCTTTAGAATGCCGGGTTGGCTGCGCTGACGAGGGTTTCAAAGTAGGACTGGAACCAGGTACCGGCCTCGGGAGCATTGGGTGCAGCGTCCCTTTAAGTTCGTTAGCTAAGGTTAATTAGAGCAGTGAAGAACACGTACGAGAGACCGCAGTGGGCATCGTAACGTGGGGAAGAAGTGTTGGTAGTGCCGTCACATTCTCCTCCGGGCTTGACCCAAACGACAGCGTCGATGAGGGAAGAACCAGTGTTGGTGGTTGGCCTCATGCCGAAGCCCGCGCCCTTAACGTTGCACCTACAATCTTTATTCAGCATTGCATTGTTTGTCGAATCAAGATGGTTTTACCAGTCTCCCCATTGTTGACGGATGTTCTGGACACCAGAGCGACCTTGGTCAACGATGAACGAAGCCGGGAATCCTTGAGAAGAGAGAGCCGGGGCAAGGGCCTTGAAAGACACATCAGTAGGGGCAATGGAACGAGACACCGCGCGTCGTACCTCAATGTAGTGGATCTCGTCGTAGTTCTGGTTACCTTGGGTGATCGGGTCAGGGGATGAGGCGCGGAGTGCGTTAAAGTTAGCGACGTTGGTAGCAAGGCCGCGAACGAATTGTGGTGAGCCGGCATCTTTGTAAAGTTGAGCGAAGAGCTGGGCAGCAGGGGTCAAGTTGGCGGGCCAGCCGAGCCATCCGGCGTGTCCGGCGTCGAGGTACATGTAAACACCGACGGCGTTGAGCTGTTGCATAGCGTATGTAACACCTTGCTGGAATGCAAATCAGTATGTGAGATGAACGGCGCTTGGTGGGACCAACCTTGTAGGCAGTTTGAGCGCCGCTGCATTTCTGGACGTTCAAGTTGGTGACTAGGTTGGCCAACGAGTCGGGCTCGATGACTGCCACGATGCGGACATCGGGGAACTCTGATGAAAGTATGGTGAGGTTTTGTTAGACCTTGGCAAACATAATAACGATTGATTTACTCACTCTTGACTTGAGCCACGATCTGGTCAATGTAGCCCTTGTAGTTGTTGAGACCATTGTTGGCGATCGAGAATTCACCGTTGGAGGCCAACGCGGCGCAATCACGGTCGGGCAAGTCGTAGACAACGATCTGAACGAGCTGCTTGGTTCCAGTGGAGGCCTGTTTAGCACTGGCAGCCGAGAGGTAGTCGCCCAGGGTTGGAACCTTGGCGATGACGTCGAACCAAGTGAAGTTGGGCACAGAGGCTACTTTGGCAGCCTTGGTCTTGAGGGTAGAGTCGCTGATAGCACTTACAGCCGCCGTGACCTCATCTTGGTAGTAGGGACTTAGGAAAGCCTAGAATGGGCCTTGAGGAATATACCCAACCCAAACATGGATCATCAATTTCTCACCTCGTATCCGACGAAAGGATTCCCCGCAGTGGGGGTAGTTGACGGCAGGGGTACGCTTGAGCCTGGTGCAGTGGGTGTCACCGTGGGGGACGTAGGCGGGGCAGAAGTCGGAGCAGAAGTCGGGGCAGCACCAGGGCTGTGATGTTACATCAGCAAATTGGAAGAAGGTCAACTACAAGTTGAACAAACTCACAGGCATTGGGAGTAGTAGTCGTTGAGCTTCTGGCAAGAAGAGCCAGAAACACAGGTTGTAGCTCCCGCTAGATTAGGAACGAATCAGCCACGCCTGCTATCTCCTGAATGACTAGAAGTCGTACACCAGCCGATGCCGCCACATTGCCCGTAGAGTGGCGACTGAGCGTTGGCGATGGCAGGGACCAAAGCGACCAGAGCGAGCAATGCAGAGTACTTGAACATTTTGTTGACGAGAAGGCTTGCCTTGACTTATTGCAACATCTGGCAGTGCAGTAGACCAACCTTTATACGAGAGGCTCACGAGCTTCGAAGTGCCAACGCGCCATCGGTTGAAAGTCCGGTTTTGACCCGCATGAAGCGAACGGAAACACGTCGGGGAGGAGAAAGAAGAGGGTCACGCAACATTCTCTACTGGGTCATGAGGTATTTCCACCGAGTTTGTCTGAACCATGGATTGCGATTTTGCTTCTGTCGGACATATCATTGAATGTAGTCGACTTCGGGTGAAGATCGGTGTTGTTCAGACAGCATAGATTGTCGGCTACAGCTGGTAATGTGGACAGAGACAGGTTGCTGCCGCTGAGGACTGATAGGGCGGTTCGCGAGGGAAATGGAGCTAATCCAACCATCGGCTAACAAGTGAAAGTGTGAGCCTTCCTATCACATACGTGACGACCTGCTGTGAAAATTTGTTCTGTAAAGGAATATTCAGCTATGTTACCTGTGGGTATGACTAGTCTCATGCTCACGGTACTTTTGATGCACACACGTGCTCGACAACACAAAGTTACTGACGGATCCTGGGGCTTCTAGGGTCGTTACCGCCTAGTTATTTTTAGACTACTTACCGCTCTGTGTATGTGGAACCGTTGACAGTCACCTCACCGAAGTGATTCCGACTTCGGTAGAAACGGGCAAATGTGATGTTTACTACGAAGGAAGATCAATTTTGGAGCTATTCTACCGTGTCAAAAGGTGCAGAACTCACTTTGAGGGAGTAGAACCCCGTCTCGCAATAGGTCTATGGTAGCATAATGGGGCAGTAAGTGGTACATAAAGTCACTCAATCGCCGATCAAGAAGTGACTGCCCCGAAGTTGTGCCCAAGGTTATGGATGTCAGAATCCAGGTCAATGGATTCTGACAAACCCAACGACTGATCGCCGTCATGCACTTCAAATGGAAATTGCACTCGGGGGTGGGATTCGGTGACATTCAAGGTGACTAGGGAATACATTATATCCAAGGCAAAGATCCGAAGATCCCTTGCCTCGATCAACCACGCTTTGGGGGCGGAGGCAGCAAGGGAATACCACTGCTCGTCGAGGTTGATGAAGAAGAGTTCAACAGTTGAGAGGTAGACGAAGGCTTGCTGCGACCTGGAATCGAAATGGAAAAGGTTTGGCCATCCTTCAAACTATAATCTTTCTTTGGGCCAGGTGGGATGTGAGGTGATTCACCCTGCGTTACTGGGTCAGACTCTGATGAAGGAGGGTTCTGAGCTGCCTTCCAGCGCCTAGGGGATCAGGGGATCAGCGCGAGTGTCGCGTTATGAATGAACGGCATACTTGGTGTAATCTTGCAACGCAACATCTACGGAGTGACCTGCGATCAATGGTTGGACGCAAATATTCAACACTACGCACTGAAGTCAAAACTCTCCGAGCGTTCAGCAAAGCCCATGCCTATGTACGCCTTCCTGCCGCCATCCTCAACGCGAACAACGAAGTATCTTGAAGAGTCTAGAACGGCATCGACACACGGCTTCTTGGGATCGTAGGCTGCACTTGCAAACACTATAATCTCATGAAGAAGTTTCCGAGTTGAACACTCTGAATCACGTACATTCGCCTAGGAACAGTTCAAGGGTGAGCTTGGGTAGATACAGGTACACGCGCACCAGTTTGGCTATCTTCGAACACAATATTGACTCCAGAAGACTTTTCCATAATCCTCAGCCTGCCTTTCCACAATGGCTGACTGAGATCGCCCCATTCGTTGGCGCGATGGCCTTCGTTGGCCTTCATTGGGGGAATTTTGTACACTGGAAGGATATTAAAAGGCTGCGGAGGCCTGCAGAGTCCGATTACCTGATACTTCTCTGGCAATGTACAAGATGGATTCAATTTCGTCGTCCATGGCTGTCGATGTTGCCGTCGCCGTCTGTCACAATCTTGAAGTAGTTCAACCAGGACCACGATATGATTTGCTGAGTCAGCAATATTGATCGCGCGAGTCCAATGCAGGGAACAACTCCTCTTTCTGCAACGACCATGGTGAACGGCCCACCAACTCCTCCTCCCACTTCAGCAATAGAACTCAGCGACGCAGCGAAATTGGCTGCCCCATCAGAACCTGAAGCAACTGCGCCCAATGCAAATCCTGCTCCTGATGCCCCCCCATCGCGTCCTGACTGCTATCAAAGTACACTGCCCACAATTACCGATCTAGTGGTCCAGGGAGATTATATCTCGGTCATTCATGCTTGTGAGCGATGTGATCTTAATGTGTGTTACTCTCGATAAATATACTCGTGAAACACTTGAACTGAAGCGGTTGTACTTGCTTAGGGAGACGGGGATACTAGTCCAACTCGTTTCCTCATCACTGCGCCGCTTGTTGTCGCATACCTAATCGTGGATAACCTGTGAGCTTACCGTGAACTCGGCTGGATGTCTCACCTCAACCGTTTCGAATAGCGCGCCTGCTCGCTACGCGTTGAGTAGGCTGCCCGATAAACTCGCATCGCAGCCGTTGGTCAAATCACTGAATGATCTCCTTCGCGCAACGAGAGACAGGAAACACTCCCTTGTTTATACCCGAGCAGAATCATTGTTCAAACAAGTTCAACAACCCAATTTCCTGGATGCGAACTTGGGATCTCTCATAGCCTCTATGCTGACGGCGTTCGTTGGTACGCAATGGTGTTTACAACCCATCAGTTTTTCGATGTAATAATCACTCATCATGTTTGACCACGATCCCAGAGGCGTTCCGCCGTCGCACGTTCGTTCTTCTCTCCAAGGCATATTCATCGTTGCCGATGTCTCTTGCTCAAAGCTACTTGGGGTGGTCACCTGAGCAGATATTAACTGGTACTACGCCCCCTTCCCTACGTTACCGCGGGACTGAATGTACATCCTCCAGCTGTTACAAAGGAGGGATGGTCATACGACCAAGCTACCCAAGTCCTGAGCCCCCCATCAGACAGTAGCTCCTTCTCCTCAGCCAAACGGAGTGTCGCCGGTGTGTTTCCCAGCCGATGCATCAAATGCTGAACTCTGATCCATCGTTGCATCGTAGGGCCATCTTCCCTCGAGACATTTTCGGTAGTGGCAACTAATGTTGCCCGACTTGAAGTATGAGCAACGTTTGGTCCAACCCGATCCTTCACTCGGCTGCCCCTACGTCTGTATATTGCATTTGTCCTCACTATGCCTGTTAACTAGTTCGTCTTGAGATGCCACTAGGGAGACATGAAAAGACAGTGAGAAATGTGCATAGTACATCCGTGTGGTTTAAAATGGGATCTAGATTGGGACCATAACGGACGTCAGACCTGGGGTCTCGAGACTGGTATATGTTGTTCCACTCACCATCACGGTTGCTAACCATACTGCAGCTAATGTCCAGCAGGTGACTTTACCAGAGCTGAAATCTAAGGCTGATTTACTCGCGCTCGAAAGGTATATATCCCAGGCAAACGCGTGGATGATACCTTGGAACAGCGCAAGAACATTATTGAGGGTATTGTGTATGGGATAGGACGACTCCTACTATACTTGCGTTGCTGCGCTTCATGGTCATGCTAAACCGGGCTCCTGTTTACTTGCTGACTCTGAACAAATCTCACTGTTCACCTCAACAGCGCCCGAAGGCATCTCTATTTTATACCGATTGAGAAGTGCCTCGTTTTGCTTTGTACCAATTTTGTGCTCCCTAATGTCCGCCTACTCGCTCAGTTGGCGGGCTGAGACACTTCATGGGGCGTCCATCGGACCCAGCTTGAGCGCTGCTCGCGCAACAAACCCAATTTCAACACTTCCAATATCCCCGTCAAAGAATTCCTCGAAGTCATTAAATGCAGGCAGGCCCGAAATGTGAGCCCTCATCCTTCGAAAATTACGGGGTGGAAGGGAAGATGTTCCTCAGAATACGCGCATTTTCGCGTAAATAGGGATGAACTGCTGTTAGCTATATCAGTCAATCGGGGCATTTGGAGGTACTGCGTTATGAAGTACCCTTACCTCAGGGAACGATGCGTAGCAGTCTGTTGGTATTCACACGACGCAGCATTGGGGCGTAGAATGGCTTGGGTAGCGTCTTGAACTTGACTTTCGGCAACATCACACGAGCGCGATTGAGGTAGATCGAACTTTGCATGATGTCGTGTCTGAGGTTGTTCATAAGATATCGCCCATTGTTGTAATAACCATCCGGTTTCAACCAGCGAATGAGTCGCTTGTTGGACCGATATTCATGAGTTGGTATATTGTCGGGATCTCGCGGTAAAGCGGTAGGGTGTTCTGTGTCGTCGACTTGCTGTGCGACCGCAAGAGTTGCTTCCTCAGCAGCGATCTTCGCCGCGAGAGAATCGGCAAGTTTGAGGTCCTCTGCAGACACGTCCTCATCAAAGTTGGTGAACAAACGCTCTATATGGCCTTTGCGTAGCCTCTTATGATGTTGATCAAAGAGCTGGATGGTCGTGAGATACAGCGAGTGCGATGCAAGGTAATGGACTAAAAACTAACTTTGATTCGCTTCTCAATGAATGTCATCAGCCTTTGAAGCTCTCCAGACTGCACCATGAAGCGACGCGCCGTTCCGTATTTTGGGACCGTTAATTTGGATTGCACGACGGGGACCCCGTAGATGAAGGAGCCCTTAATCCAGCGAGGGCTGACTTTGATGGGGTCGGTACCAGGTGGCCATTCGGGGGTGCTGCCGAGAGCGATGCTAAAGAACCGTCCAATGGGATTTGCGATGTTCTTACCAAAGAACGCTCTGCCGTGAGTGGCCAAGTAGCAGACTATGTAATCGCCATTGTCGAGCCTCCGCAGCACCAAGCAGTATCTTTTGTGATTGTACCGCTTTAGTCTCGCGAGCAGAATCTGCTCTTGTGAGCTTAGTTGGTAGCCGCGTCGTTTCAGGAAGCTGAGGAAAGCGAGGGGGAGGCCACCGTCCGTCAACGCAATCTCCCCAGCGTCGAATACAGGCTCGCCGCTAGCAGGCTCGTCTTTGTCCTGATTGTATTCTCTCGTGCGCCGAGCGAAGTCGAAGAAGTTCGCGAGGTTGACCCGTTCCCAACGAAAATCGGTAAGCATGAACCAGCGACCCCCTCAAAGCCTGGGTCCTTGAAAGAAGAGATTTAGTTGAGACAATGCAGTCGAATACCGGAACGCACCAGAGGTCGACCCCCTTCCGTTTGGTGACGGGATCTGACGAGAAATTATTTGGCAGTGTGGGCGCCTGATTTCCGAACCAATTCCAACCGTGTCCTTTTCACAGAGCCCGGAACGTACTTACCGCCAGAATCAGTTGCTTGCCATGTCATCTGAAGAACATCAGCTTGAAGGAGCGTCTGCCGGTGTACCTTCGAGTGCGGCAGCAGAAGAACATGATGTGAGTCAAGACATATTTATATCTCTTGCTGAAAGGCTAAGCGTTGACTTCTTGTTTGAATTTCATTTCAGACAATTGTAGCAGACGACTCTGGCATTCCGGAGACATGGACAGAGCTACAGTTCTCTTGGTCTGGAAAGCCTTTCTCATTGAAGGTCGCGGACTCTGATAGGCATGTGTCCATGTCCGAACGAATCTCTGAACAATCGGTCTCAACATTTGATAATGTAGAGTGTTCGATTTGAAGGCTACATTGTACAGCATGACCGATGTCCCACCTGAACGGCAGAAGATCCTTGGGCTTGTCAAAGGCAAGCTACCTCCTGAGGAGGCACGAATGTATGTACGCCCTGGCATCCTTCATTACACGTGTACAAGGCTGAAGAGACGCGCCATAAGTTCTGACCTTCGTTTCTCTGGAAAGAAATTTACACTTGTTGGCACACCGGAGGGTCATGAAATCAAGGATCCCTCGCGTTCGTCCATAATCTGCGGATTAAATATGACGGTCCTAACTTGCTGACAGAGATGGGGAACCTGCCAGACTTAATTAACGACCTTGATGTCGAGCTCACTGACGCAGCTCTGGAGGCATACAAGCGCGATCGACGTAACGCCCGCAAGATCAGAGAGGCGACCGAGAAGCTGAACGTCAACATTATATTCCCTCTCAGGCCGGGAAAGCGCCTCTTGGTTCTAGACATAGATTACAGTACGCCCCGGCCATCAGCTCCTTGGTCTTGATAGCTGAAAACAAGGGTCCTGATCAAGCTATTCTGGATACTAAGCCATTGACTACCGGAAGTTTACCTCCGGCTGAGTGTGCTCGACCCAAACTCCACGAATTCCTGGAAGCCGTCTACCCTCACTATGACAGTGAGTAGTGTTTCGCCTGTTCCTCCTTGCCATGCTTAGTGAATACTAGTCTGCATCTGGTGAATGTCACGCCTTTATTTCCTCTACCATCTAACTGTGAAACCAGGTCACAGACGAGTTGGATATGGCTTGAAACGAAGCTGGTCGAACTGCAAATGATCGGTTCCAACAAGAATTATCAGGTACGTGGAAATACCTCGACGGAATGAAGATGTCCCAAGAGCCGTAGTTATATAGATTTCATTCGGTCAGTGTCTCGTGGCCATCCCTCGGACACTCCGCTCACTGTGTGCTGGATGTCAGTGCTAGACAAGACCGCAATGTTCAAGGTTTTTACTGTACGCGATGGTAAACCATGGGACCATTCGGTCAAAGCCCTCCAAATCATTTGGAACCGGTTTCCCCAATTGTACGTTCAGAAAATGATAGAAGTCCTAAAAACTGACAGAGCATTTGAAGCAACGCATCGAACACCATACATATCGATGACCTGGTATGCACATTCATTTTTGAATGATTTGATTGTTCTCAAACAGTCTAGAGTCGGAATTTTGCGCTCAACCCTGGCTCTGGACTGAAGATCAGCGCGTTCAAGGACGCCCATACTCCTGCCGCTATGGCCGATAGAGAGCTTGAGAAACTCAGCCGTTATCTCGTCCATATTGCGGGTGTCCCCGATTTCCGTGCTCTTCGTCATAATGTAAGCACCGTTCTCTCGAAGATGTAGGAGTCATTTGTTGACTCTAGAGGGGGCGCCCAATATTGATCAGGATTGGAAGAAGACGTTGCGCCAGCTGCCTCCGCCGTAGCCCACAGGATTTAACTAGTTTTCAGTTAGCATGTTCTTCATACCTGGTATACTTTGCTCTGTAGCAGCCCTCTTTGGATATTATTGAATCCTAAGGATGGGTGCTTGAAATTCGTAGCTTCAGTTTCCGACGCCGTCGGCGCCTCATTGTGCCTGCCCCATGTTACAAGTTCCCCACTGAGATCAATCTGCTGACTTGGCTCCTGCATTCTAGTCATCAATCCGTTCAGGACCGATGCTAAACCGGGTGTATAAGTTCCCGAATTCAAATTCACCCCGGACATCGACATGTTATATACGAGGTCTCTATCTGCGTAGCGATGCCGCCCAACGTCGTCGTCCATTTATCACTGCCATGTCAGCTAGTACTTCCAATACTTCCAAATCCGCCAAACAGCCCGCTGAGCCCCGCCCGTCGGCTAGTGTAGTTGTCGTGAACGAAAGGAACGAGATTCTACTCGTCCAACGGAACCCTCGAGCCCGTCATTTCGGAGGTGTCACTGTAAGTTTCTGGGCTGTACAACGAGGGTGTCAGACTACTTAGTTAACACAAATACTAGGTTTTCCCCGGTGGGAACTATGATGCTAAGCAGGACCCGACGCTGGAAATCACTGCAATCCGGGAAACCTTCGAGGAATCTGGCTTGCTCCTAGCACATTCCAAGAAGGGGGCTTCTCCCAGTAATGCGGTCCTCGATGAAGCCCGACATGCCATCCACTCGCAGAAGACCGCTTTCAATTCCTTCCTTCAGGAGCACCAATTAGAACCAGATACTTCAGCGCTCCTACCATTCACTCGCTGGATTACACCCGTTGGCCCACCACGGTGTGTACGATACCTATGAGATTCAAAGCTATTTTGCTAAAGTGCTACATTCAAGTCGGTTCCGGACACAATTCTACGTTACATTTCTCCCCGCCGCCTCGGCGTCGGGCTTCTCTTCTGGCGACAAAGAAGAGCGCCTCCCAAAGCATGGTCAGTCAGCCTCTTTCCCAGCCATCGGGCATGTGCTCACTTAGATGCGAAGATGGCGGCCTAGAAGTAATATCTGCCCGCTTTATCACACCTGAGGCCGCCCTTGCCGAATGCAACCAAGGGAAGATCACGTTTATGCCACCTCAGTTCTACATAATCACCACCCTGGCCAGTATACTTCGCGGGGGAAAGAATACTGCTGCGCAGCGGGCTACTGTACAACAACTATCCCAAGGAGCGTTCGGCCAAATGGTGATCAATCCTAGGCGTCTGAAGGAACCCGACAGTGAGGGACGTGCTATTTTAACGTACGAAGGCGATGAGACACGGGGTGGGTCCAAAGGAAGATTGCATAGAGCTTTAGTAAGGCTTGACAAAGCTGGGGTAAGCTTTTCATGTGCTTTGTCTACCTCTGGGCATATTATTAACGTATTCCGTCGTAGATCCTTACACATGAGATCACCTTACAGCGGAACTTTGATATATTTACAGAAGTCGAACTTCAAGCCTTTCACACACCAGCCTTGCCCAAGCTGTAAGTATCATGACTGGAAAGTTACACTGATAGCTACACAATCTACCTTAAACAACTTTTGTATGTATATTCATTCACACATATCGCAAGTTCAGGACCTTCCACGTAAAGTGATTCCATCATAGCATTGGAGGGGGTATCACCCACAACTATTAAACCACCACATTAATAGATGAATTCTATAAGCTACATATATCACCGCATATTACTGATAAAGAAGCTCCGAAACAATATGGATACAGTTGGATATAGCTTGATCATGACCGTTTAATTAGATTGGATTGGGGACGGGAACGGGGGAAAGTGACGTTCAAGATTGACGAGGTGACGATGACAGTTCTCAGAGGGTTGGAGGATTAAGGGTAAACTTGGTAGTCGTATGGCACCGCAGCTCCCCAGAAGCTGGGGTCGCACGCACCAGTGGGAATTGCGCTTGAACCTCCCAAGTCCTTGGCATTGAGGTTGGACGAAGTAGCAGCGGACCAAGCGGAAACGCCTGAAGGGTTGGGATTGCCATTGTCCATGAAGGCTTTGTATCGCTTTTGGACTTCCGTAGTAAGGGAGGACTGCGCAGCGGTTGGGCTATCAGTGGTCCCAAACTGAAATAGAACAATAAGCCTGAAATTTTCAGTGCGGACTATCGGAAGGCAACTTACCACAATCTGAATATCGTCCTCGTGGCAAACGACACCATTCTGGGCACAAAACGAAACGCCGTCGTTACTTGGGTACGTGGCGCCCACCGAGTAGACTCCGATGTATGCCGTGCCGCCGTTCTGGATATAGTTGCGTGCAAATGTCCAGCTGGGGCACTTCCACATTTGATCAGTTCCCATAGTCTCCAATGTAGGTCGAGCGTCCAATTGGCCATTGACGCTTGGCGGTAATGGGTAATGGGTGGAGGAGAGAATAGTGTCTCCCCGATCCTCACCAAGGGTGCCAAACACGACGGCCTGGAACATTTGTTCGCCCATGGGTTCATCGAAGTTTCCATAAATAGCGGGACCAGCGTCGTTCACGACCGTGTTAATGAGGACGGGCTTGCTCATGGAAGGGAATGATGTCGAGTCGAGAGACGAGGTGATCAGGGAGCCATCACGAACTGGACGCATGGGTTGGGACATGCCAGCGCTAGGTTCAAAGCTCGCCGCGGATTGGAAAAGCTCCAGAGATGCGTCGGTGATCGTAGACAGTGAGAGTGCGTTGTGGCAAGCAGTGTCTGTGGCGCCGCAATTTATCTCAGTATTGAAATGGCTCTGCATATTTTGTTGGGCCGTTGTTGAAAGGAACCCGAAGTCCTAGAGCAACCATGATTAGTTTAAGTAACGCAAAGATGACGTTCAGCTTACCATAGGGTCAGAGTGGAGTATAGCATTCTTGAAGAGCGAGGAAGCCGAAGGAGCAGCAAGGAGTGCTCTAACCATGGTAGCTCCAGCACTTTGACCGGCGATGGTTATCTTTGAAGTACTTCCGCCAAAGGATGGAACAACGTTCTTGAGGAACTTCAAAGCATTAATTGCATCACCAACGGCCAAGTTGGTCTTGCCATCAGGAGCCATGAATCCAAGCTGCGAGCAAACAGGTCAACGATGAAAGCTGATGTCAAGTAAACGGATAGACTTACTGCGCCTAGACGGTATTGTATAACCGCGACAATAGAGTTGGTCGCAATGGCAAGTTTAGAGCCATCCAACCCAGGTCCATTGGCTGAGCCAACAAAGAAGGACCCTCCGTGGATCCTGTGCGCATTCAAGCATAAGCGATTATCACAGGTCGAAGCTCCAACATGAGCTTACCAAACAAACGTTGGTGCATTAGACCCAACATGCAATGATGTTGGGACGTAGAGTATCATAGACAAGCAGTCCTCGGACACAGACGAAGCGTCAGCATTAACTTGAGGGCATGCAAGGGGAAGAGCAGTGATGTTCGTGCTGCCATTTCTGATATAATACGGTTAGTATACGCCACATGCAAGCGACAACGAGTACTCACGGTAAACTCCATGTAGTCGCGACGGTAGATGGCTGCCATCGGTTGGCGTTGGCGTATTTGACTGAATACCTATTGGCGCCGTCTGGGTCGACTACACCACGAGCCGTACCAATGGGTGTCGAGCACGTCGGGTTGCTGGAGCCGCCACGAGGGCAAATAAGCTTGATCAATGGGATTTTGCACAGCAGGCCGCGGGGGTCGATTGGAGGAAACCGAATGGCGCCAAATGGACCTCTACGGTCGACATCTGGAATCGGGGAGGCGACAGCGAAAGTGACAAGCCAGAGAAAGGTGGCCAAGTAGTTCAAGGCGACCATTGTGTGATTCGTGGGCTGTTTCGAACGACGAAGACGCACTCAACCACCAGAGTAGCTCTTGCTTGCTGCTGGTGAGGCGTCGACACGCAATTCGAAGGCCTTAAGTAGGATTCTGAGATCCCCTCGTTCCTGCGAGGAAGAAAAATCAGGTACTGAGGAAAGATTACGGTAATGACAGGCGAGCGAGCAGGGCAAGAAGAAGTTCATCCACAATGTGGTTAGCGCCCTAAATTAGGAAAGGCCTTGTTCCATTTCCAGCAATTCTACAGTACGGCGCGCCTTTCCCGCTGCTTTTTCCAGGGCACACGTCTGTTCTTGTTCTATCTTGTCCTTCCCCGAGGGCGACACTCGAGTATCTACTTGATGGTCCCTGCCTCGCATTTACGAAGCAACTTGAATCATGCACCTTCAATGGATCTCTTGTATTCCAATTTGCAAGCGCAGTCCAATCTTTTTGACTGACTACCGCCTATTGAAAGATGAAAGGTGCAATAAATCAGTAGCGATTCCTATAAATTCATCTGATCCCGTTCTCTGAACATCCACCGAGATATCCCCTGATTCGTCTGCAACATCAGAACCAGGTACATCGGAGGTGAGAATCCAAAGTCCAAGACATCAATTAAATCATACGGGTCGAACAGCTTGTCATCAGACCCACGCCCTTGAGAACTGGTCACACACGATGTCCAGACGAAAATATGGCCTCTGTCATTGTAACGGTGTCACTCACCCGGAGGTAAATCTCAGATGCTTCCATGTGGGTGCCTCGATCGATATCGATCATGCACGGATGACATCCTCCGCCACGTGGGCGGATGGAAGTAAAAGGAGAAGAAGGTAAAACATCACTGAACAAGGGCAGGCACCACGGTTATTGGGGGGAAGAGCATCAACAAGGGTCATCGAAAGCTAGGTTTGACTTACGCCTCGAAGAGGTCTTGTCGTCACCAGAGACGGCTCCTGTAATAGGTTTCTATAAATGTTTGGCGCCCGAATGTCGCATGCTCTGCTCTGTTCTTCTCGGAGGGACGTAAATAGGCATTCGCACGTTTATACGTTCACTTCTCACCGTGTGCATAATGACATTTGACTAATATAGAGCGTACGGATGTGTGTGCAGGAAGCGGATTCATCGTGTCCCAGAGGGAACCTCGATGATTGGGATTTGATATCACAGTGGACCCGTGGTGTAATCGTCGAGAGTCAATGTGTAGCGTTGTTCCTTGGTGGCTGCAGTGTGCGGCATCAGATGTGAGATGAGAATTCCAGACCATCACGGCCAAGCAGTCGCCGAGGACGGGGTACTGGCCAAGTCAAGGTAAAGGAGGTACATATGCGGATTCGATGGCCAGAAATACGAACCGCCCTGCCTATTGTGCCTAAATTGTGATCTGACCGGAATAGCGAGCCTGCCACGGATGATGTCCTGGCTTGTCCTAGACGATAACAACACTGCTTACAGAGCACAAAAAATATCGATAATTGCCCCAGGTGGATAGTATTATGCGGCCTTTGGGATGTGGGCGAGTACGATCGTAGGTCCCCAATGCCGTAAAACCTGCGGAGGAATCGCAGAGAGCGTTGAGAGGAAGCAGTCAACTGTGGCGAGTGCCTGAAGTCTAGAGGTTGGCAACGGCATCGAACTGCGCGACAGAGTGTCTCGTAGCGTGAAGCAATCCACGACATCGTCGTCCTGGCACTTGAATCACGCAGGGGCTATGGCGGAGACGCGGCGAAACGAGGCGGGTCGGTGCACACCTTGGCGCTTGCAGGTCGTCGGATTTGTGTGCGAGGCAATGGCCGTCCTCGCCACCCCTCAAAGCTAAAGGATAGGCCACAACAAAGACTGGCCGTAGTATGTTTGTGCCGATGGGTCCAAGCTGTTCAACCGTGCTATATAACATAAGTACGGCCGTTAAAATGAAGCGGCACCGATGTTTGCATGCTTCGGACCGACTACAGTCTTGCATCGGGAACATCGCATATCGGGGCGCATAAATGTCGAAAGCAGTGGCGGGACAGCCCTCTCCCAGCCATGGGGATCAGAGCTTTGGGATTCAATCGTGTTCATTCAAGGCTAGGGTCCTGCTCCATTCTTGAGAAGTCGAACTCGCTCGGATACTAGCCAAGGCCGGAACTGATACAGGTGCAATCCAATCGGTAGACCGTTTCATACAATCCCAGAAGTCATTGAAGCTAGATACTGCTTTCCATCAGATCGCCAGCGCAACAAGCAACGATACAACCCGGATCAATACACGCGCTGTAGTCACTGTGTCGAGAACACCGCATTTCGTCGAATATATGCTGACCTGGAAGCAGCGGGTTGCTAGCCCTCACCAGGCGACGGGGAACAAGGCTACGGGTTCAAAGATGAGGCTTTGAGACCTGAGGCCTGAGACTCATTTGATGTCAGTGCCCGAATAATAACCCATATTAATACAACGCTCGCCTTTGTACAAAACACCGCATAATGCTAGCGCTGGGTCGGTTGGGAGGGGACGTCGACAACTTACTAGCGTGTTATATCGAAGTTCATAGATTCACGAGGGCTTTCGACGAACAAAAGCCAGACGATAATCGAGCCAAGTGACTCCCCTGAAATTTGAAATCTTGAGAAATTGAAGGCAGAAGTTTGCGCGCCGCGAAGAGAGTGAAGCAATGCTCGACAGTCACGGCAGGATCCAAGTCGTATATCCAATTGACCAGGGTCAAGAAGCTAAGAACCTGCCGTGGAGCGATGAGACCACTGTACTCAGGGCAGGACGAATGAGAAGTTGTTTGTACTCGGTTACGTGACCTGCCACAGGGGAAGAGCCACAATGAATACTGAAGGCAAAATAAGAATCGTGTATGTACTGTACTGCTACTAATTATAATGGAACGACAAAGTAAAAAGGCTCAATCTCCAAGCATCTATACATGGTCTGCGGCATGTGTCGTCTGCGGGGGCACTTGCAACTGAAAGTCACCCTTGCCTTCCGTGCTGGCCGTACTGGGAGTATACGACTCATCCAAACTCTTCTTGTAACCCTGCCCGAACGCTTGCATCCCCTCCTTCTTCGCCTTCTTCAACACCCTCTGTATTGCATCCAACCCCCGATCCAAATCTTCCAGTGGCGGTCCAAAGCTCAACCTCACATATGGATGACACGGCGAGTTGAACAAATTCCTCCTATGAGCGGGGTTAATATCGAAGAAGATGCCCGGGATAACAATCGTCTTCTCCTTCAGCAGCTCCTCGAAGAACGTGAGTCCGTTGTTGATGGGGGGAGGGAGTTTCTCGAGGTTGAGCCAGACGTAGAACGTTGTGGTAGGTGGGATGTCGACTTCAAGATGCATGGCTTTGAGACGGGCGAGGACGTGATCACGTTTCATTTTGAAGTGCTTTTGGAGAGCGATTTTCTCTTGGCGTATGTATTGGGGTTCGAGGAGAGGGAGGGCGGCAAGTTGGAGAGGGTGGTTGGCACCGCCATCGAGGAAGGAGCCAGATTGTGAAAGGGCAGTGACCAAATTCTTGGGCCCCACTACCCAGCAGACACGCCATCCTGGAAGACGCCAGTTCTACATTACGCATAATTAGGTCGCCTGGCAATGCCGAGATTCCAATAATAACTAACCTTGGTCAAACCGTCAATGATGACGACCGAGTCCTAGCAGAGATTTCAGCATGGAGCGGTCGGATTAAGTTCAGCCCGAGTGCACTCACGTTGTTGACGTCTTCGATGTATTCGGCAGACGAAATCGATTTGCCGAAATCTTTTTCGTTGTCGGGATAAATGTACCACGAATAGAACTAGTTGGAGCGGTGAGGATCGATATTCAGCAACGGATCGAGTATGTTTACCTCGTCGAGGATGAGCGTGCTACCTTCTCTGCTGAGGCTCACGAGTTCCTTGAGATCGTTGCCTTTGATCACTTGGCCAGTGGGATTACGAGGGTTGGATGCGATGAGGACGGAGAGGCCAAGCGTGTTGATGTCTTTCTTGGTTTGTTCTATATCTAGACGGTATTTGGACTTGGATTCGAGGCTAAATATAAACCGTGAGCGAACATGCCAACAATGTAGCGCAAAATGACCATACACAGTGGGCACAGGAACGAGACGTTTGAAAGCGCTGAGAACTTGGTCGTATGCGGTATAATCAGGGACTTGATAAGACTGCAACCATGCGTTAGTGCGCGTACGCCGCGTAGCCTTGGATACATCGCTTACGCAGTAGACATCACCAACGACGGCAGCAACGCGAGAAAGACCGGAGCGGCCGCCAGGCACGATGCAGACATTTTCGTAGGTGTATTGACTGGACTTTCCCTTGCGGTAGGTCTCGTTGTAGAGGCGTGCTACGGCCTCTCTCAGAGCTAAATTGGCGATCAATCAGTGTTCTAATGTACGCAGGAACGGAAAAGAAACTAACCTTTTACACCTGTTGTTGGAGCGTACTCTAATGAATCGACAGGCATTGGGATGGCGAGCGGGCGTGTTGGAGCCCCAGGGATTGGGCCAACCTCGGGTGCACCCTGGCCAAGGTTAGCCCATTCATGTGCGTTGGCGTAAGTGAAGCCGTTCGCCATTGCGCGATCTGAGCAGTAGATGACACCTGTCGAGCCTGGGTGTTCGATACCTGGTACAGTCTCCTCATCTGGGTTCGTGGTTTGCGGAAAGACGCCCTTGGGCTTGTGGCCTGCCTGCTGCCGGAAGATCTGGTGCGCCTCCGACTCGCGCTCGTGGGTGAAGTGCTTCATGACATCGAGGACCTGGTCGACGATGTATGAGAAGGAGTGATGGTTATGATTGAGATTTGGGCGCGAAGGAGATTTTTTGGGAAAGTGGATGGGCATTGTGGAAGGAGGCGGTCAGAGAGTGAAACTGAAGGAAAGGTCAGACTCACGATGTCTTTAAAGCGAAATGGCGTGGTAGGACGCGAGTTTGGCCGCGAGGCGAATGGCGAGTGCATGATGATAGCGGTGGTTCAAGTGATGCAGATGGACGGTCGAGCGCAGGATAATATAAGGCCGTGTATTTTTAGCCTCCCTCATGCGCTTCATGATCATGACTGGCAGAAAACAGCGCCTGTGGATCAGATATCACCGGCAACCAATGACAGACTTTTGTCCGAAACTGGACCAGTCCATTTGATGACCAGAATTGGTGCCAGTTGGTGGTGCACCATCGTCAGGCTAGTGACTGCAGCAAGGCACCGTGGCTCTCCACAACGCGTCTCTTCGTCGTGGTCACCAGCGAGCAAGGCCTTTTTGCTTCCATACACGTTCTGAAACAGAAGATGCCATCCTGTAGATCTGAGCCCCTGGATTGCTTCCGTCGCGACGTGCACTTTGTCTCCGAGTCGTCCACCAATCAAATGATCCTCCAGACGTGATACGGCCAGCAGCGTTCGAGTCCAGACAGAATCACGGCGGGCAAAGGAGGATCGTGGTTGTGTTCGAGAGTAGAAAATACGCGTTGCCCAGCGAAAATAGCCTTTGCCATCGTGTAGGTCGCATTCCAGCACTCCAATCGCGAATTCTTCTCATTCTAGCTCAGCGTCTTCTTTGTAGCGCGTCTGGCTCGTGGAGAGACGATATTCCTCCGAGCCCCTGTCAGCGGCAATATCTCCGTTCCCCATATGTGTTGTGTTCCTACTTCTCTGCTGCGTAACCACAATCTTTTTGCTCGTGAACGCGATTTCAGCTGACGCTGTCGCCTGAGTCGTCGCTGTCACGTTACCAACCCAATAAACTGGTATTGGGCGGATCTTGCCCGACTTTTATTGCCAAAATTCACTTGCTGGACTCCTTGACTTACTACTATCATCACTGACACCATGGCCTCCGTCTCTCGTTTCATTAAAGAACCAAAGACTGCTGCCGTATGTGCGCCTTCTTCTTCTTGAGCCGCGCCTGACGCTCTTTCACAGATCGTTGGCTGCCCCTTCAGGTGCTTTATTCATCTTAATCGCCCTTCGTTGACCAATAGCTGATTGGCCGCATTGCGATGCTCGCAGTGGAGGCCAGGTGTGTTGTTGTTCGAGTTCAAGTCCGATATGGATGGCTGACACCCTTATCTAGCCAAAGCCAGGTGTAGATAGAGGCCCCATTCACCTTGTCGAGGCGGGCCTCGTCGACCAGCTCAAAGGGCTTGGCTGGGAGGTTAAATTTGACGGGCACCACCAGTTCGAGGAGATCTCCGCACAATACGCCAACGACCCCGACACAGGTCTTGTCCGAGACCCGCCCATTGGCCTACTAAAGAACCCGCGTTTGGTGTCAAGTGTTACTGAGAGCGTTGCGCAGGCTGTCGGTTCGCACTGCGCTAAGGGCGAGCTCCCCGTCACACTGGGCGGAGACCACTCACTCGCAATGGGCACTATTTCTGGGACATTGACGTAATGTCTCATCTGCTTCTAAATAATTCACCGAGGACTTACCGTTGAGAACAGCACGTACCCCGATGCAGGTGTTATCTGGGTCGATGCACATGCTGATATCAACACCGTTGAGACCACAGACACTGGCAATATACATGGCATGCCCCTGGCTTTCCTCCTCGGTCTTACTGCCTGCGACATAGTGCCCGCAGCACCAAACGCGCCTGCATCATCCCATGCCACGCAGCCATTCTCCTGGATCCCCTCCCCTCCCCTGTTGACCCCCTCGCGTCTCGTCTACATCGGCCTGCGCGATGTCGACGCCGGTGAGAAGGCCATCCTTAAGAAACACGGCATCAAAGCCTTCTCGATGCACGAAGTCGATCGCTACGGCATCGGGAAGGTCGTCGAGCTGGCTATGGAGTGGCTGAACAAGGACTACCAAGGCGCGCACGGACAACGTCCCATCCATCTCAGCTTTGATGTCGATGCCATGGACCCTACCGTCGCCCCTTCCACCGGCACCCCGGTCAGAGGAGGGTTGACTTTCAGGGAGGGACATTACATCTGTGAAGCGGTTTACGAAACCGGGAGCTTAGTGGCGTTTGATTTGATGGAAGTCAATCCATCGCTCGCAGATGCTGCTGCCGTGCAGCAGACTGTCAACGTCGGATGCTCGTTGGTGAGGGCGGCTCTCGGTGAGTAGATGAGCTTTCACTTTGCGCTTGACTAACACGACTTTTAGGCGAGACTCTCCTCTAGATATATAATACAATAGGGTACATATGTGTATTAATCTGTAATCACATCGCTTTGTATCTAGCAGGTGAAAACTGCTGGGCCTGTCAAACAATCCACCGGTCAGGCTAAGGTCCTGATATTGCTTATGGTGGTACTAACCTGGAGGAGTGTAGTCGGTTATGCCGTAGATATTGGTGATGATGCTTGCGCTGTTGGCTGGACGGACGTCAGCGGATCGTACCTCTGAGCAAGACTCAAGATGCTTACTAGCGTAGGCACCCGGGAAGGAGACCGTTTGTGGCGTAGCGCTTCCTCCACCAGTCACTTCAATCTGTGCGCAACTCATCTACAGTCACAAAAACAAGTCAGTCAAATCTGCCCTTCGTTCTATTAGTAACATCACTTACGTAGAACTACAGTTCCAGGACACAGTCAACACAAATCAAAGACACATATTTCTCGTAAATTGAATACATACCTGAGCACCGGGGTAGGTATACGCATTCTGGAGCCCAATGGCCTCGGCGCGGAGGAGGTACTGTCCGCTCGCAATGCACGACGGGATGGTGAACGTCGCGTTGCCCTTGTTCAGGAAGAGGCGGTCGGAGGCCCACTGGTGGGTTTCGGAGTTGTAGCCGTCCTGCCATACCTTGAACCACTTGAGGCCCGTAACGGTAGGTTGTGTCGCATCGGGAATGGCAGCCCTACACAAAGCCTTTGTATCAGAATTCGATGCTACTTATCCTTGAAGCACGAAAAATATACAGGTAGGCGGTAACAGGCCCCTTGTTAGTGGGGTCCAACGGGTCAGAAGGGTCCGCCAGCCCGGTGTAGCCTGCGGAGGTGTGGTGGAATTGGGCGGTCACCTGCGAGCCGGCTGGTACTTTGATTACTGCGTCAGAAACGGGTTGGATGAAGTTGGTGTTGCAGATGATGTCGTTGGAGTTGACGTCTGTGATGGCCTGGGTAGCAGGGACGCATTAGTGTGTGCTGGGTCGATTGGATGGGGATGGGGATGGGGTGGACGTACGTTGTTGGACGATGGGACGCGCACCCCGACCGCATGGCCTTGGTCGACGCCATCGACGGAAAGGCCCTTTAGAACAGATTGCGAAACAATCAATGAGAAATGTATCCCTGAAGAGCTAACTTTGAAGACGTACAGAGAAGACCGTCTTTGAAGAGGCCGAGCTTGCAATTAGAGCAAGCGAGACAAAAGACACAAGCGAGATCTGCATTTTCTAAGGTGCAACGAGTAGGTGACTAGTTAGCTGCTGAATACGTAGGTTTGGACATGCCCCTCGAAAGCCTTTATAGCCTTTGAGTTCAAGTCTGCCAGATGAATTTCGCCGCGTTTGAAAACTGAGCAACCTTCACTAGACATCACCAGCCAAAGGGAACGCGACACGAAACAGCGACAGGCTCCAGCACATGCCCCCACCCAAACCGGGCGGCAAGATATGCATATTCAGCCAAAGTTCAGCATCTCGGAACGCTGCCAGCTCCAGCTGTGGTTGCGAAGTTCCAGCGGGGGATTCTAAGAAGTCCAGAGTTCGCTGCAAAGTCTGAGTTCTGCCGGGTGGTTACCTGCAAGGAGCTGCTTGCAGTCAGATGACATGTATGACATAGGTAAGAGTACCAGCGGGAAAGGCATACGGCGAGGATATCGCGGAGGCCAGGCATGAGTCGCGAAGGTATTGCATGGTCGTGGTCACGGAGCACACAGATAGAATGATAGAATGATAGAAGAATTGGGTATTGATCCTTGGGTTCATCCTGGCTCCGAAGAATAGCAGAGGCAGCAGCAGTAGAGTAGAGAATGTCCATAAACGAGCTCTTGTCTCCCATGAAGTGATCCTTCTAAATGTAAATCATATATGCCGGGACGAATTGAAAAAAGTACCAAGTCTTCGTGGCAATATCAGGGGCTGGGCGAGAAGATAAGGGGGTAATAGGAGATATCCACGAAGCTTCGATGGTATAAGCTAAATACCACGCCTCCGACATGCATATGCCACCCATATACAGCTTATTCACGTCCGCATTAGAGGTCAGAGTAAAATGGAATTGACATGAACACAGTGGACATCTTGGGCGCTAGTAAACCTCGCGAACTTAGTGCGTATTTATGTTTCACAAACACTGGCTGTACTGCCATATGGAAATAATGTTAGCCTATCTACCAGAAACCATGGGTTAAGAAGACTCACGTAGTCGCTCGACTTCGTACATTTGAACGGAGCGATACAGGCTGTTGGTCCAGTATAGCTATTTAGGTGCGGAAGTGAGTTTCTGTATCATTGAGAATGCATGGTGGACTAGGCAACTAACCCTATGCCACCACATTGTCCCCATTGAGCTACTGTTCCGCTGGCAGCAGATGTAGAGGCTGGTGGAGGATTGGTGACAGGCGTTGATGCAGGGGGAGCTTGAGTCGGGGCTTGGGTCGGAGCAGGGGAGCCACTGCAACTGAACGGACGAGGGCCTAACAAAAGAAGTTAAGTCGCGCCGTATTAACACTAGAAACGGAGAAGAGGCGCACCAGGGATCGTGTACCCGCTTAATGTCTGGTAGATGTTGATCGTGATTCCGGGGTCGCTGCCTAGTAATCAAAACACAGTAAGGGTGCCAAGTGAAGTAGAAGAGGGATCATAAACACACCTTTATATGCTCCAGGGAAGCTAACAGTGGCTGGTGAAGTGTTCCCCCCTCCAGTGATTTGCAGTTGAGCACACTCCATCTAAAAGTCTGGTTTAATATAGGGAGGCATATCATTTCTGACGGGCTTACATAGAGTTGAGCACCTTAGCGAGCCAAGCTTCAGCAGAGTACGGTATGATTCAACGCTCAAGGACTTACCTGGGTATGAGCCAGCTGCGTGAAGGGCTAATAAATTGTCGTTAGGTTAAATTTCGGTCTCGAAAACATTGAGAGATGCATACCGATGATCTCGACCCTCAGAAGATATTGACCAGCGGCGATGCAGCTCGGGAGGGTGAAAGTAACCTTTCCTTTGTTGGCAATCAACCTATCGACACCCCACTTGCCATCAGAAGTAAGACCGTCCTCCCAGACTTTGAACCACTGGAGTCCTGTCACGCTGGACTGTGTGGCTGAAGGAACCTTAGCCCTTTGTGAGCAGGTGTGTCAGTGGCTAGGAGCTGTAGAACATTGTGGGATAGGATACTTACAAGTATGCCATGACTGGCCCCTTGTGTGATGCGTCGATTGGATCAGCAGCATCTCCGGGAGCAGCACCGGACTGGATATCCATGTCGAACGTAAATATTTGTTCTGACAAGAGATAAATATGGCGTACCAGTGTGTGATGCCATTCAGCGGTTACTTGAGAGCCAGCAGCGACTGGGATGACGGTGGTCGAGATAGGTTGGTGGAATGGGTTGATGCCGCCGTTACAGATAACGTCGTTTGAGGTGACATCGGTGATAGGCTGACAGGAACGTTGGGCACATGAATAATTGCACAAAGGAAAGAGAGAGAGGCTGACCCCATCGTAGTCTGGAACGCGAATCCCATTCAGATGCCCTTGCGAGACACCATTGACATACAGTTCCTTGGATGGCGGTTAGGCGTAAAACCTCGATATTGGAACTGCTCCGTACCTGGAAGATGGTATGTCCAGCAGCAGCGGACAAGAAAAATCCCAACGAGGCAATAACAGCTCTCATAGTAAGCACTGAGGGTAAGTTCAGGAGCAGGGTATTTCAAACCCTCCGACGTCACTCTTATACGAGTTGACGACCCACTCCGATGCATTCTGGAAGTACTTCGCATCATAAGAGTGACCCATGTCCCCAGGTGGGGGTTGCGGCTGCTAAATTTTGCGGTAGAATACCAATGCGTGTAATGCGCTTGTTGTGGTCTTCCCAGTTCTGATTGGACATGTCCGATTCAACTTCGTTATCCACCCCGCAGCCCACGCGTCAACGTCGGGATAATGTTCGATATAGCGAAGAGGCTAAATCATTACCCACACGCAGCACATAGTGAGTGCATCAGATGATGCAGACGAGGCGTATTCAATGAGAGAAACGACGTCAGGCACAGTTTAGATGAGTAAGAAAAGAAGCGACGTACGAAGGAGAATGCGAGGTTTAAGCTTGGCTTCTCCGAACAAATAAGCAAATAGAATACTTTAGACAGAGATAGGTCTTCAGGTGCGGCTAGTATCCCGCAGGCGGCGCAAGACTCACTTCGCTTGGGCACGGCCTTCAACCGAACGAAGTTCAAGTTGTGGGGCCGCCGCGGAATTTTGACTTCACTTAGCGCCTAAGCATACTTTACAACCAAGTTTATCTAGGGCAAAGCAAGCGGGACCGGATTGAGAGCTGTGGAGGCCGACAGACAAGCATGTGTACATTCGCATCTACACATTAAATCAGATATCATGCCAGACGTTTGTTGTTCGAATGATTACCATTGACTCTCGCCTCAGTCTGATCTACCGAAGTCGATACTGGCTTAAATTTAAATCCGTGCTGTAATACCGATGGACGAAGTTCGTGCGTGGATTAGGATCGTTGGTTGCCTCAGTTAAGCGGTGAACTTGATTGGAACTTGAGTGCTAAGCAACGGCGCACCGAACGGGCCTCTCGGAAAGCGATTTCAATCACAAGGGACAGAATAACAAAATTATTTCATTGTGTTGCCATTGACTAAATGTAACAAAGGAGCAGTTTGTGTAGTCAAGGCCATCAGCATGACTTAAATGCATTGATGATACTGAGAAAAGGACGTTAGAAAGCTTTTAAATCAATGAAGAAGCGAGATACAAACATAGTCGCTTTGAGCGAAGCAAGTCGTCCCAGCTACACAAGTCGTAGGCCCAGTGTATCTGTAAATTATTAGCATCAGGGGAGTCCTTCAGAATAATTAACGCACCCTATTCCACCGCATTGTCCCCATTGTCCTACGGTGGGGCCAGTAGGTTGAGGGGTTGCCGTGGAAGAGACTGGTGACGAGGGAACGACAGCGGAGCTTGTGCTGGGGGCGGTTCCGTTGCAGGAGAAGACGGGGGGTCCTAGACGAAACCACTAAGTTGGGATTACTCTGGCGAAAGTTTGCCGCATACCGGGAATAACGTAGTTTGTGACCGGAGGGTAGTAGATGCTCAACTTGATGCCAGGGTCAGTGCCTACAAAGTATTCCGTATAAGTATCCTAGGTGGTCAGGGCTTTAGACTTCTCATAAGACATACCGCTGTAGGCTCCAGGGAAGTGAGTGATAGGGGCGGGTACTGCGCTGCCCCCTCCGGTGACTCGGATTTGAGCACACGACATCTATCAGAGGTGTCAGTCAATTAGTAGCTTTGGACGTACATGGTTTGAACTTACGTAGAACTGAGCGCCTGGACATCAACAGTCATAAGCATCAACGATACGAGTGAGCATATAAAATGGAATGACCTGGGTAAGAGAACGCCGAGTGAAGGGCTAGACGGTGAATGAGCAAATGAGTCCTTGGCTCCGATGGCACAAACATACCGATGAGCTCAACACGAAGAAGATATTCTCCGGCGGGGATACATTCGGGGATCGTGAATGCGACCAAGCCCTCGTTGGCGATGAGTCTGTCTACAGCCCATTCTGTTCCAGGTCCGTAGCCGTCCTCGTATATCTTGAACCAGTCGAGGCCAGTCACGTCAGTCTGAAGGGCAGAAGGAACCTTGGCACTATCTTGAAGTGAGTAACATTTAGGCTAGTCTTTAGCAAAGACGTACAGGTATGCCAAAAGAGGACCTTTGTGAGTAGGATCAATTGGATCGGACAAGTCGCCCGGATTTTTCCCGTGAATCGTGTGGTGGAATTCAGCAGTCACCTCTGCACCAGCTGGCACATCGATAATAGTCTGAGATACAGGCTGGAAGTAGGGGTTAATCCCGCCATTGCAAATGAGATCGTTCGAAGTAACGCTCTCGATGGGCTATTGAATGAGGGTCATTGGATGGCGAAGGGCAGTCTGCGAATGTAAAACGGACCCCGTCGTAGCTTGGCACCCTGATCCCGACTTTGTGGCCTTGCGCAACACCATTCACCCAGAGTTCCTAATTACCCAATGGAAAATCAGGGTTATTCAACGACGAAGCGAACACTATACCTGAAAGATAGTATGCGCGTATGCACTACCAAGGAAACATCCCAGAGACGCGATTGAGAGAATGGACTTCATGTTGGAGTGAAGAGATGCTCATTTCACTGGTGTTGACCTCCTTTATACTGAACTCGAACGCTGGGCACGGCCAACGAGGAAATCGATCTGCGTACGGTGAACAGCTTAGCAAGTGGCCAAGACCACAAATTCCGCCCTTGCCAGGTACAATAGCGTACGAGCTGCAGGCGACGATGAACATGACGATGGGATTCAGGCAGTGCTTGGCCTAGTGGCGGTCAGCTGCACCGAAGGGTATTGTGCCTGCAAGCACGGAGCCGCTGCAATGTCGGAATAGAAACCACGGGGAGTCTGTAGATTATAGGAAAATGCCTCAGTATGGTAGGGGTAGACGGACCTTTCGATATGTAGCAAAGTCTTACAACGCGAGGTTTTGGCCCAACTTTTTCCGAGGTTGCACCAGGGTCAATGCGAGTATCGCAGGTCTGTGAAACGAGGGGGGATATGGATGGTCATTATCTTCACACTTTAACCTACATCCTGTATAAATACGAGAGCGGAGAAGCTTTGCGTGGAGCATCAAAATGCATTCAAGAGCTCATCCCGGAGGGGTGGGGTAAGTTTCGCCGAAACTTCTGAGTCTTTTGCGCGAGACGGCGAATTCTGAGGAATCTTTGCGATTTAACCGCTCATCAAGAATATAGCAAAACCTGCGGCACGGTACAACTCACACAGGGTAGCAAAATATCAATCATCTCTCCAAGCCACCTGCCCAGAAGTCCAGCGATCAGCCCACATCATCCGCTTATGGTAAACCTTGCGTAGTTCCTTGAAATCTCTGACGAATTCCTCGACGTCTCGGCCGTTGGACGTCCCTGATGCATTAGAGGTATTGGCGGCGTCGTGACCAGGCGATGAGGCAATAAATGCAGATGCCAAGGTCTCGGATAATTCATCTTGAGCGGTTGTTGCGTGTCGCAACCTCATTAGGAGGAATTGTGGGGTCAACCGCTGGCTTATCCGTCAGAATAGGGCATAGCGTATGTGCGGGGGTAGTCACCTGGTATATTTCTCGTTGCTCTCTTTCTAAATCCTTCCATCTGGCCTCCAGAGACTTTGCTTCGTCGAAGGCGTTCTTTGTGTCCGATCTCAGCTTGTAGAGGTCTTGTTGCAGCGCGAGGTTCTTGTCTACAGTCACGATGTTACGAAATCGAATATGCCGCCTGCTGTAGCGACGAACTAGCAAGGGACTGATTCGCCATGCCTAACTCTCTTTGTGCTTGATACAACGCCTTAACCCTCGGGAGAGAATAAAACACTGCCTGAAAGTACATGGGATCGGCGAGCATGTCTTCCAGATCTTCTCGCCTTTGAGAGACTCGATATCAGAATTGTTGAGATTTCAGAGGTCGAAGGCAACCGTACGGGAGGTGGCTGAGCTCTGGGAAATCTTGCAACAGTTGTGTATTCATCGTGGTCAAGAGGGAAGGTTGGTGATATTTGATATTTGTACAATCTAGTGGGCTCGTCAGTTAGTCTCACGCTATAGCTATGTCCATCATCCTGCCTGGCGAACATGTACCAGCGCGCCATGTAAACCTCAAGCTAGGGCCGGGTCTTCTCCAGCTATCGAATCCAGATAAACGCAGAGATATTGCAGACGAGGGCCTTGGCATAATTTCCACCAAGGCTGGCACACTTCAACATTCAACGAATCAAAGCAAATGGTGGATCGAAAATAATTCGCGGCGAGTGCGTCCAATCCAGGCTCGAGGCGAGCATTTACTGATAGGGAGCAGTATGTACCAGCACAACAAGAGAGCGTTATCGGGGTCATTACCCTCCGCAGCGGAGAAGGTTTTCGTGTGGACATTGGGTCTGCGCATACGGCATCACTGGATGGCCTGGCTTTCGAAGGGGCAACAAAACGTAACAAACCCAACCTCAAGGTATGGCGAAGTAGCATCAATACTCTACTCTCTGCTAAATATACACGTAGATTGGCTGTCTAGTCTATGCAAGAGTGTCACTAGCCCACAAAGATATGGAGCCTGAACTCGAGTGCTTTGACGCGCAGACGCGTAAAGCTGAAGGATTCGGGGAACTAAAAGATGGATTTCTGGTGCGATGTAGTTTGAAGATGAGCCGATTGTATGCCGCCTCAGCACAACTCATGACTGCTCGCTAACCATGCCCTTAGGTTACTGGACCCCAAGCACTTCCTTCTCCCCCTGTTAGGCCATCGATTTCCCCTTGAAGCGGCTGTGGGCATGAACGGGCGGATATGGGTGAATACCAAAGAGATGAAGCACACCATCGCGGCAGCGAGATGTATCGAAGCAGTTGATCCAGACGGGGGTGGGATGGACGAGAGAGGAGTCAAGGAGTTTTTGAGTTCCCTCGACATAGAATGAGGGCACGGAATTTCAATCGTCGTCGGCTATCCGCGCACGCTTCGTTGGCCTCCTTGCACTGATCTGCTCGTCGTCACTGATGGTCCCAGTGCTGCGACGGCTAACGCTGGCCCTCTTTTTCCGTTGATACTCCTTATCGCGTAGCTTTTTGCTTTGTGCTGGTGTTAACTCCTGGGTTCGAGGAGCAGGGGGGACTACTACAGTCGTTAGGCCGGGGGTAGATTGTTTCCCGTATTCATCTGGCAGTAAGGATTCGTCGCCATCTGTCACAAGTTCCACTGACTGTAAAGTTCAGATAAGTCGCTTTGTAGGTGGAGAGGTGGTACTCTACACACACCTTCAAAAATGTCGAGCTGCTATTCGAGAAGATTCGATCTTGTTCACTGACTTCGTATTTGCGACGGGTTACAGTTTGGTTCTTGAGGTAGCCTTCGAAGCCTTGAATGATATTTCCACCACTATGGGCCGCCGTTTCGGTCAGATATTGTGACTCGAGGTTGAATATTTGAAACTCTATGTTTGCCTGTGAATCGTCGACATTAGTCCTACAAATCCAAGTGGCGGATGGAGAGTGTCGCTTACTAGCTGCCTATCGACTGTTCGCTTCTTCTCAAGGGACTTGAGGAGCTCAGCACGCAGAGTCTCATAACGAACCCTGTCGTCTGGGGTAGGAAGCCCGTCGGTGGACATCAGGAGGAGGGTTGGGTTCTGGAGTGGCGACTAAGTCACGTAAGATTGAGAATAAGCGCCTGTTCCTGTCTCGCGTCTCGCGATCATTGTCCGCTATGGCCTCGACTTCAACGAAGCCAGCTAAAATGTGAGAGAATCTCTTTTAAAGAACCGTTGTCCGTTCTGAGGCCATACTGCTTGTAGTTTGACAGTCGGCTCGGCTGTGGGAGCATTGCGCGACCTCTTCTCCAAAGTCAAAGGTATCAATGCTAAGCATGGGCCATTTGACTTTGTACTCTGCGCTGGAGATTTCTTTGGCCCTCCTTCCACTAAAAATACCAACACCGACGATCAGATAACCCAGCTTCTTGACGGGAAGCTCGAAGGTATGGAAATTCTGAGCCGTTGAACTTGCGATGTCGAACTGTTTCTCGCAATGCAGTTCCGCTGGAGTGCTATATCATGCAAGGAGAATATCCATTGCCAGACAATGTGATACAAAAGTTTGCGCAGACCGGCGGTGAACTGTGCAAGAATGTCTTCCTTCTCAGTGAGTAATACTTTGTCTGGATCGTGATCATTAGCTAACATATCATACCCCAGGCAAGTCCGGAATACTCACCACTCCCCATGGGCTACGAATAGCTTGTCTCGGTGGTGTCTACGAGACGAGCGTCTATGCATCAGCAGAAGCAGCACCTGTATGTTTCCTAAGACCTTTGGATTCTTGGCTTTTGACAATGCTCTAGGGTTTCGCTTCCCCCTTCTTTAGCAAGCAAACAACTGAGAAATTGCTCGCAAACACCATGACCAACTCAGCAAGTTCCAAGCCTCAAAACTATACCTCCCTAGCTGCCATACGGTCTCAGTCTGCCCCAACACAACTAGTTGATATACTGATGACCAATGCATGGCCTTCCTCTATCGCCCAATTTTCCTCTGTTCCCCTGCCTTCGCCCGACCTCCCAGCCAACGGCGCCCCTCCCCTTGATGAAGTCATACGGAACATCAAACCACGGTATCACTTTGCAGCAAAGGGAGGACAGCCTCCGGTATTTTGGGAACGGGAGCCCTATACCTGGGACAGAGATAGTGGCAGAGTCTCCCGATTCGTCAGTCTTGGGGCTTTTGGGGGCGAGGTCACCACGGGTAAAAAGCCAAGAGTGTGTCTGACATTATCGCAACTCCTCTCAGGCATTGAAAGTTCTATTAGTGGTTTTATGCGTTCTCAATATCGCCTGCTTCCACTGATGCCGCCAACACTGCGAAACCTGCAAACTCTACAAAAAATCCCTTCACAGAGTACATTCTTCAGCCGAGTGCCAAGCGTCCGATAGAAGGCAACGGCGAGAACTTCATCTTTGGTAGCGTACAACACCCTAATAAGCGTAGCCGAATGGGAGGTAAGGGCGTTCTCGTTTTCTGTTGCGAAATTTCTCTTAGTTCCCATTGACATCAGACTCCAGTGGTAAACCTCCTCCCGGTTATAAATGTAAACGATGCGAGTCTACTGAGGTATGTGATTATGGACATCCTCCCGTCTCGCTATTAACACTACTTATAAACAGCATTTCATCAACGACTGCCCAGAACGTGTGAAGCCCCCCGAAGGGTATATCTGTAGGATATGTAACGAGGTTTGTGCTCCCCCCCCCTCTCATCATGCTCAAACAATCAGAATGTGGATAGCCTGGACATTTAGTGCGGGACTGCCCGACGAAGCATGCCGTCGGTGATACTGGGGGACGGAAACCTCGAGAAGGTTATGTCTGCCGTGCGTGTGGTAGCGAAGGGCACTATATCGACGACTGCCCAGTAGCCAACCAACGGCATCCGCAGGGAGATCGTCGCGGCAAACGGGGCCCTCCCAAAGAGATAGGACGTAAGTCTTCGCCATACAAAGCACGTCTGTACGCTGCTGATATCCATCCCCTCCTCAGCGGATGAATGCTGGTTTTGCTTATCGAACCCAAGCGTAGCGTGAGTGTCGCATACCTTCTGCATATCCGTTCCATTGACGTTGGGGAGCCAGAAAACATCTCATCGTGTCAATTGGAACGGAGTGCTACGTGACGTTGCCCAAGGGTCAGATAATACCCACACAGTCATCTGCAGATCATGTCGATGTTCCGGGTGGCGGCCATGTTCTCATCATCCCAATAGCTCACTACCCAACATTCACAACGATTCCACCTGAATTAGCACCCCCAGTTCTAGAAGAGACAGAACAGTACGTTCCCCGCGGTCTGATACACCGATGACAGGCTTGACTTACTTCGCGACGCAAGGTACAAAACAGCACTCCGTGCATTTTATGCAAAACATCGCTGCGCTGCAGTATTCTTCGAAGTTGGTCGCTTGAGTATGAAGGGCGGACACGCCCATGTTCAAGCAGTTCCTATTCCCGAGAGGACGAAAGACGATGTAAAGACCGCTTTCCTGGAGCAAGGACGGATGCAAGGAATTGATTTTGAGGAAGACCCTGTTGCGGCCATGGAGTCGTGCCAGAATGGACGAGGAAGTTACTTCAAAGTCGAACTACCTGATGGTAGCTCCATGGTGCACTTGTTGAAAGATCAAGTACCATTCAGTATCCAATTCGGCAGGTACGTCGCATGCGTGTTGCTGCAAATATATTACTTGACCTGAACACGACTATCCATAGACAAGTGCTAACCACACTGTTGAACATGCCAGAAAGATTCGACTGGAAGGAGTGCGTTCTATCTCAAGAGGAGGATACCGCAGATGCAACAGCATTCAAGTCCGCCTTCGCCGCCTTCGATCCATCTACATGATAAATACCAAGTAAGCGCAGCATGTACAGACGAACTATGTATGACCACAGAAGGCATTACTTCTTGGCATTTCGTTTAGCCAAAGCACTATCGCTCCGTATGCGGCCTTTGCGTTTCTTGTCTTTTTCGTCAGTTGATCCGTTCTTGATGGGCTTCCTCACCCTAGACCGGTCCTTCGTGACAACCTTGACACCTCCAGCGCTGAGGGCATTTCTGGCTTTTTTCTTGGCTAAACGACGTGCAACACGGTCGGTGCTGGACGCCTTGACTTTCTTACGTTCATCCTTCGACAGTGTCGCAATCCTGTCTCCCAGGGAAGGATCGCCCTTGGGAATTACTATTGGTTCTGGTTGTGGTCGATTGCCCTTGCCATTCTTCTCCGTCGATGATGATGACGTGCTGGACTTGTTTGGCAGCACTTTGCATCGTTGTACGCGAAGTTTTCTTTTAGCAAATCTGAGTTTGCCCTCCTCCATGGATAACATTTCGTCTACGCATTCGCGATCCTACATTGTTGAAGGACAGGTGTAAGATCTAAGAGACAGGGTGTGACATTGCACTCACTATGAATTGAACGTAGGCAAAGCCCTTCCCTAGTTGAGTGTCTTTATCACGAACAATTCGAACGCGGGTGACCCATGTGCTTTCCTTGTCACTCTCAGGCGGAGGACCCCTCTCAGTGGCTACGACGCCTTCGAAGTACACTCGTAGGTCCTGCTCGGTGCTGGCGAAGTCCAAATTGCCGACGAAGATAGACAGTCTGGGATCTCCCATAGTATCATGCAGTGACGAACTGCTATTCTTCTCTGCTATATCCACCCTGATTATCCTCTCCATGAACGTTGTTCCGTCAGCCTCTTTCGCGGCGAAGAGGGCGGCTTCGTATGGATCCATGCAAGGGGGAAGAGCAGGTACAGAAGACGAACGACTTTCCGTTGGAACGGGATGCGCAAAGACGAGATATGCGTTCATGGTATCAGCGGTCGAGTGGAAATCGTTGTTTATGAACGCGATTTTCTTCTTCTGTTCCGGGGTGATGAATTTCTTCTGGTCTTTCTGGAGCTCCTCGGCATCTTGTCTGTCTCGCCAAGCGGTTGTCCGATCTTTGGTGTGGTCTCGAGGTTGCTTTGAGTTAGATAAGGCTTTCTTTTGGGCTGAGCTCGAGGGCTTTGAATCGTCGTCGTCGAGTAGTTTTGTAGTGGGAGTTTGGAAAGGTATGGAACGGAAACGAATGGACTCGACGTGGGCGGAAGGAACGAAGGATAAGATATGCCGTTGAAGTTCTTTCCGGTGCAGCTAATCATCATTTGAGTGGCTGATCATAAATAAATGAAATCAATGCCAAATATACGATACCTTCTTCTGTGCAACAGCAAGAGGGAGATTCCCGATGAATATCGTACGCATGTTGCGTTTCGTAGGTGTTTCTTCAGGCGGTACATAGACGGCTTGACGTGCAGCCTTGACCCTTTTCTTCCCTTTTTGTAGCGATTCGTGGACAGGCGGGATGTCCACTTCATCTGAAGACGCATCTGTAACATCCTGCTCACCGCGCACAAGAAGTTCAGCGACCTCCTCAGTTTCCTCGGGCAACACCACCTCGATCTTCTTCGCCTTTCCCTTCCCCTTTACTTGATCTGTTGAAGGCCCACTTGTGCCTACAGATTGACCGTCATGCTGAAGCTTTGCCTTCTTTCGCTGCCTTGAGGGGAGCGTCGACTTGGTTCGCTTTTTCGATAATTCTTTTCCAGCCGATAAAGGTGAACGAGGGGTCGTGCTAGCCACTGGGGTCACAACCTTGGGTATAGTAGTAGACTGGAAGAAAGGTAAGTCGATCTCTTGTAATTTGGAGTAAAAAAACAACGCATACGCTGGACTGAAACAAGGCATCTAGTTCAGAATCCAATTCCGACGCGCCAGCTGCCTTGATCAGGACGGAAGAAAGACTCATGCTGGAATTGACGGAAAGCCTCAGCCTTGAAGATTTAGCAGATGCAGTGATCGGCGTTTGTTTGGTATCAAGCCGCTAGCCAATCAACCCTCCATCAATCACAACAGTCGGGATCGCGTGAAAGTTTACCTCCAGGTTCAACGACCGTCTCCCTCGACACTCATAACGCGCCAAAACACGTATGAACGTACGATGGAAGGACTCCCATCCCAATATTTACAAGGGGCCCCTATACAGCGACCCTTAATCAAAGGGCCAATGCCGATGCCACTCTCCTTTTTAGGCTAGAGTTCCCGTCTTTGTCCAGTGGCATTTTGGTGTATACCAAATACGTTACCCTATATAGGCGCCATTCACTTACGCTGCTCTCCTTCATCACAACCACAACCACGAATTCAACGGTGCCGGCCACCAAGTCCCTCATTGACCCTACGACCTCTCACGACGATTTAAATATCACCACTCCCCCTGCCACACAGTTGTCCGTTCATTCCTATCCATCGGCATTAAATCAACTAAACCACATTCCAAATATATTTCCTCATGTATTCAACCTTTCGTTGTTCACCTGCTCCTGCCCCTCAACTCAACAATGATGGCCACCAACAACAACCAACTCAAGCTGTGGTCCGCCCTCTTCGACGTACTAGCACTGCAAACAGCCTCCCTCCTCCTGAAGATGAGTCTCCTCCTCAAGACAGAAAGCGGAAGGCCTCGGACGGCCCCCCAGTGGTGGCACGCGATGGGGTAGGCAGTCAACATTTATATGGTGCAGCGTGCGCTAGTGTTAACAGTCTTCTCTACATTAGAAAGATAAAGTCGACGGAAGCAAGATCACCATGAACTTCTACCACATGGGTAATGTAAGTCTTCGCCTATTCTGCCTTTCGTACATGCCTCTGAACCTAGCTTAGGACACGTACAAGTGCTGCACCTGCAACCAAGTCATCAAGAACACTTCTGTACATATCAAGAATAAGCACTCGAAGGTACTATTCAAATGCGAGAATTGCCCCTCCCTCGTGTATGTTCTTCATCCTAACACTTCTTAGCTCTTAGCTAACGTTTCAACAGACTCGTAGACCAGGAAGCGTTTGATGCTCACATTATGGACAAACACCCTTGGAAGATTAGGCGGGTGTACAGTGCAGCTCCCTTTGCAGCCCCCTTTGCTCCAGAAGTCGAGGCGCCACCTGCCAAGCGACAGAAGAGGGTTGAAAACCCAGCGCCGCGCGTGGGACAATGGGGCAACGATCAAGGCGGTTACTACAGATTGCACACATTCGACGGAGCGCCGGCTCCTGTTACTCCTGCTGCTCCTGCTGCTTCTGCTGCTCCTGCTGCTTCTGCTGCTCCTGCTGCTCCTATTGCTCCTATTGCTCCCCCTCTCTCTGCGGTTCCTGTCTTGGAACCCGTCTTCAATCCCGGGCGCACCCCTCCCATGCTATTCTTTGCCAACTTCATCGTGTTCACGAAGGATCTTTCCATCAAAGATAGAGCTAGGGTCTACGTGCGAAGTGTACCACCTTTACTCGAGTTTGCTCGTAGAGAAGGTAGCTACGCATCCAAGGAGCTCGCTGAAGCACACTTCCACTTCGGGAACGTCGGGATCGGCCTCCAAATAGACTTGATTTCCGAGACCTTGAAGGACCACCCTTCCGCTCTGGAGAACGACGAGGTCATGAAATCTTTGGAGTTGGTCATAGAAGAAGCTCGCATGTAGCTTCGCTACTACCTACTTTTCTCATCATTTCTCAGTCTAGATATCTCATCAACACGTTCCCTCATTTATGCATGTCTCTATCATATATGGATGTTGTATCCATCTCATACTGTTTTCATATACGCTACTCGTTTTGTATCCAATCGTTTTGTATTCTCCGTCCTTTGCAATGTTCAATGAAACAAGCCCTGAGTAAGCAACTCCACGATGGCAGCCTAACAGGCCTCAAGGGAAAAGTGGAGAGTTCGATAAGAGCGTGACGAAGGACTCCTCTGTGGCAGGGTCCATTTCTTGAACTAGGCAATGGCTTCGGACATTGCTCCCCACAGCTGGTGGGACTTCTGTGACTTCACCAGGGAGTGTCCCAAAAATGCTGAAAGGCGACCCCGTGCTTGATGACGATTCGGTAGTTGTAGCTGAATGCACGAAGTCAGGGGACGGGCAAAATATGCTCGGGGAATCGATCACAAGCCCCAGAGGAGAGAAGGGGACAGAAGGACGAGGAGCCGCAATGGTAGAAAATACGTGGATGTCTGGGCAGGGGTTCTTGGGGTCGACAGGGGCAGAGGAACTCGCCAGAACGCTACCTTGAAGTTCACCAGATGGGTCGTGATATTCGATAGGCTGAGTAGGTGCATGGTTGGGGTTGATATCGGATTTCACTGCAGATGGCACATGGTCGAACAATGCTGACAGAGTTGATGGAGCCAAGTCACCGAAGGAAGCCTGGGAGGTCGACGGGATGCCAGTGGATGGCCCAGATAAATCGAAAGTAACATCAGAAGCTGTCCCCGGATATTGCGTGAACGGCCAGTAATCCGCATAGTCATGCCCACGGTCCAGGGTACTGCCATCAACGAGGCCTTGGGCAACAGGAGATGGTATATGGGGGTATATGGGTTTATACGTATACGGGAGAAGAGGCGCTGGTTTCTTCTTGCGAGGTTTAGTGCGAACCGCTGATCCTTGAGTACTGGAGGACCGGGCATTATCTGGAGGGTCCTGTACTGGCCGAGCAGAGGAAGGGAATTCTTCAAACGATGATTCTGACGGGTCCTTGTCGTCGGCACGTTTCCTTGTTTTGCCCCGGCTACGCGATGGTAGGTCGGCATATTCACAAGAGATGTCTCGCTCAATACACCTCTTACAAGGGCGTCCTCCAGAGCACTGTGTGAATTCAATATGAAGGAACACTAGAAAAAGCAGTTCGAACGTACCTTGGCTTTACGGCGTCGACAATGATCACAGGCCTGGGAAACGCGTTGCCTATCTTTGACCGTGTACATTTGCTCATATGGCACCCCTTGAAGCTGGTGAAGATACTGAGGCAAAGGACCATCGGCTTGAGACTGTGGTGGGGCGATGACACCAGCCTGAGGGCCTAGAGGGAAAACCAGGTTCATGAAGTCGCCAGCCGTTCTGGGACTAGGCAGTCCAGCACTGGCCCGGAGGTCGTATTCGTGCTGCACTTGGACGATCTGGGTAGCTATTTGACGAGCGAAAGCCTCTCGGTTTGGAACGATTTCATAGCCTAGATCCACAGGATACGCTCCCGAGTCCGTCGACTGTCCAAGTCCTGGCGTGTCTGTCGACATGCAGGGAAAGCCTTCATTTCCAGCCGCCTGTCTGGCTACCTCGCTCGAATTGCTGAGTAACTTGCTGGACTTGCTGTCGTTATTCTCGTCACCGAGCGACCCGGAGTCTGAAGGCAATGGGACTGGTGATTGTTGCAAGCAGTCGATTGTCGCCATGGTGGTAGGAGACAAAGAGTTAAATAGGAGGTACCCACCACGGCCGACGACTGGAATTTGCGCTAGTGGCTGACTTGCAATGCCTACCGAAAAGTAACCTCTTCGTTAATGGATCCGGCTACTTCTAAGAACGTATATACAGGGTTCAAATGTCATAAAATCCCTAAAAGGTTTCTTGACACATTCCGTCAAAATTAATAGACTACCGCTCTGTTAAAAAAAAAGACTAGCGTGTCCCGAATTCTTGATTAAACTCTCGCCCAATGAGCATACGCCTAATTTCTTGCGTACCCGCGCCCACCGTGTAGAGGCGTGCATCCCGCAAGAAGCGGCCTGTAGGATATTCTAATCCAATTCAGGTATTCAGTCATACTCTTGGACCAGGAGAAATTGTCCATTACCATTGATATACCCGTTCCCGCCAAGGCATTGCATCGCTTCCAATGCGACCTCGACAGCCTTTTCAGTGGAATACAATATGGCGCCAGCGCAATCCTACCCCAAGATTAGCCCAGGGGCGTGTGTCTATGTAACTGGATAAACTTACTCGTCTGCTAATATGGCCTTGATCACAGGCTCTAGCTACCGCATATACATATGCGCGACTTGCGCTAAGTTTAGTGTACATGTCGGCAATTTTGGCTGTCGGACAGTCAGCCACCATCAATATAGGGTGAACAAGTATCTACCTTGCATTAATTGGAATGTGCCAATCTGTTGACCGAATTGCTTTCTGTCGTGGACATATTCAATTGCGTAGTCGAAGGCGGCTTGCATCAGACTGGGATTGGGTTAGCAACGTATTATTCGAGGGGATGGAGACTACACTTACCCGAGAGGTCCTCCACTCAATACAAGTCGTTCCAAGTCAAGTCCAGACATAAGGACGCCCGCCCCCTTGTTAAGCGGACCCAATACATTCTCTGGAAGCATAAGGCGACGGAGTGAGTCCACTGCGTAACACAGGCATAAAGCAACGAACCGTCGGGGACCTCGCAGTTCTCGAACACTAACTCACAGGTGTCGCTCCCCCTCATGCCGAATTTATCGAGTTTCTGATGAGTAGAGAAGCCGGGGAAACCTCGCTCAATGATGAACGCGGTTATCCCTTTCGAACCTTTCTCGGGGGCTGTTTTAGCGTATACGACGAGGGTCGATGCTGTTGGTCCATTCGTTATCCTAGTGGGCCCCCGATTGAGAGGGGTAACTGTAAGAATCGTATCGTATCCCGCACCAGAATTTGTTCCCATTCAATCTCCAACCTCCGTCGATCTTGTCTGCGCGCAATTTCATGCTGACCACGTCGCTTCCGCTACCTGGTTCGCTCATAGCCAAACTACCGACTTTCTTCCCACTAACTAGATCGGGGAGATACTTGGCCTTCTGCGCATCCGTACCATGCCTATGGATCTGGTTGACGCAGAGGTTCGAATGAGCTCCGTATGAGAGAGCTACAGATCCGGACGCCCGGGACAGTTCCTCCATTGCTAGCGTATGGTTGAAGTAGCCTTGATCCAGTCCACCGTACTCTGAGGAGACAGTGATCCCCAGCAGACCCATAGAACCAAACTTCTCCCATAGATCCTGACACCCATCACAATGTGAGAAGTTGTACGATGAACGACACAGTACTACCTACCGCAGGGAAGTTGTTACTCTTGTCTATCTCTGCTGCTCTTGGTGCGACCTCGCGCTGAGCAAACTCCGCAACGGCGTTGCGAAACTGGGCACCATAAGATCTCGAATGTGCAAGATATCTACGTGTGCGAATACCAACATACCTCTGCCTGATCTTCAGTGAGCCCAGCGATGTTTGCATTGTAGGACGACGCGTTCCGACGTTGACGACGTTGACCTATAGAGGTCAGATTCTTGCTTGCTGCACTTCGGAGGCTGGAGCTCGAGAGTCTGGATAGGTTTCGTGCGCAAAGTATTGTCGCCATTGTGGTGATTAGTGACAAGAAGTATGGCACGGATCATCGCTTCCGTACTTATGGTGGCCGGAACAACACCCCAACGAAGTCGCCGGGGTCAGACTTTACCCCGGATGGTAATGCGTAGCTTTCACAACGATCACTGGCAGTGGTATGTAGTGCATTGAAGTGTAAGCTCAATGCTAAAGCTTAAAGCATGGGTCTAGTACACATAGGTAATATAAACAACATGCAATGGCGAATACAATAATCATCATAAACAGACAAATGATACTTTGCGAGTCGATATCTTCGTGTGAGGACTCTATCATCAAGCTTCTACACCTGCATCAAAACATGTCTTCCTGCTCGCTTCGTCGATACGACCATATGCGAGCGCGATCTGTGCGTCCAATCTCTCCCATTTTCTCAATCGATCCATCCCTTTGGGGTCAAGGTCGATGATCGTAATGCTACCCTTCCCCTGCGTTCCGGGCATGACAGGTTTGATGATGATAGAGCAGTCCTTAAAGGTCGCCGAGAGTAGGTATGCCATCAAATAATACCGCAAGTTCGATGTTAACGGCTGAGCATGGTTCATCCGCTCTTCTTTAGTTGTAGAGGAACCAATTTGTACCAAGTACTGGTCAATGAAGTCAGACCAGTCGTCGATTGTCGGATCGGGGGATTCAAACAAGGAAGATGTCTGTCCTACGGGGGACAAAGGTGTATCGGGGCCGGCTGCAGGATCGGCATACGAGACGAGAGTGCGATGCCACAGAGATGAAAGACCTTCGATGTCTAAAATGTCTAGCGTACGTTGTAGCTTGGCAAGGATTCTCAAAACGGGCGTGTCGGTTAACAGGGGCATGAGGAGGTCTACGCATTTGTTGCGGAGGACGTCGGGGTCGATACTCCGTGGTTCATACCCGAAGAGTGCGACTTTGAGATCATGCATCGTCTATATCGGCTCAGCGCCATGAATTGCGGGGAGATTATCATCGTACCTGAGGTCTAACCAACATCCCGGCGACAAACATCTTCCAGTTATTGACCGTGCCTTCGGTAGCCATCCATGAGGACCAGAGAGACTCAAGAGCTAGCTTAATCCGTTCGGGATTGCCAGAGAAGAGGTCGAGGGGGCAGTACCCTACAGATACATCGGTATCACCTTGCAAGACCTTCAAATGAACATGCATGCAGAATCTGCATGTGTGGGTCTTCACTGAGGACGTCGTCGTCGTCAAGTGCTTGGGAGATGGAAGAAAGCCCCATTTAGGCTGACGATGCAATTAGCTGTAGTTCATACATACCCTGGTTTCAAGCATACCTTGATTTCCACGGCCAAGCCGTCTGTACCAATGAGATCAGTGGCTAGAACACCTTTAGTTCTACTCCAATCGATTTCGTCTACTCTCCTCCGTTCCGCTCGCCGATCAATATTATGGGCTTCCGAGAAGGCCCTCAACCACGGCTCGTTCAGTCTGACCGAAACCATACGAGGAAGATGAATTGGCGGCACTAGGCGTTCCATGCATCGCCGTTGGAATTCGACCGTCGCATCGTCCGGTTCTTCCTGCGTCATTTCCTCTGCACTGCGAGCAGGGTGACCGAGTGGGCATTTTCGCAATCGGAGCACCATGCCGTCGAATTGGGGGTCTGAGGGGCCGACATACGAGAACACGGCCGTCGCGCCGCCTTCGGAGATGTATTTCCATTCCAATGGGAGTGTATCCGCGACAGACGCGAGTTGATGAGCTGCCATCGCGGAGGATCCGATGTGGTTTGGAACTAAGTTATATAGGGCGCCAGTGAGCTTTCGTCGCTGGGGGCTCAACTAGTGATAGATTGATATCGACTGCATCGAACTCGTTTGTTTCCCTCATCTTGATGTTCTGAAACCCGATCGGCCTGAGAGATGCAAAATAGAATGTTGTGGTTGAGAACACAAAGCGCTCCTCAAGTCAATGATGCCAAGCCGTCAGCTCAAGCACCAAGTACTTGGGATATACGATATGGGCTCGCGTCACGACGCAACAGTCGCGATTCGCTAATACACTAGCGCAGTGCTCTCATCCATTCTCAGTTAGAAGATATTTAGTTGAAGTTCAATGAACCGGGTTCAGTGTAGCGATCTTTCCCCCTGAATAGCTCCTGAGTACTCCTGATCTGCGCACGTGAACACGCGCTTTGTCCTAAAGCATTGCCGCGCCTGACGAACAGAGCAGTGGCCACTCAGTCAAAGGTCGGGTTGAAACTATATTGTTTGCGGGTTATGTGCCACAATGGCCTCAACTTCTTTCTTTCCAACCACCACCATCTCCCTCAACCAATAAACAATGCCCCCTACACGTAGTATCCGCTCGACGCGTGCGACAACGCCGACGCGACCAGCAAAGCCGTCCAAGGAGGCGGCTCGCTCACACCTACCAAAGCCTCCTGCGCCAAGCAAGCACGCTGAACTGATCATGACAGTCGACGGTATTACACATGGATGGCAATACAGTCATCTATATACCGAACCCGAACCGGAGGTAGATAGATACCTTTCGAGTTTAGAAAGATCGAATTGCTAAATTGTCTACCCGTGCAGATGCACCGTCAACCTGATCCAAGTATTAAACGGCCAGCTGACCCTCGTGCTCCACCCCTCAAATTGAAGGACCTAGAGTGCGTCCGTTCATTAGGTCAGTCCACCTGGAAGCTCCCAAGCATATCCTTATCTTGCTACTTGCAGGGAAAGGCGTTTATGGCAGAGTCCTTCTCGTGCGCACGCGACGAAATACCCATCCGATGGATAAACCCGGATCAATGTACGCCATGAAAGTCCTAAGAAAGAAATATATTCGAATGGACGAGGCCGTTAGTCCCTGCCTTTAGCTAATTCATCGGATATTTACTCATCCATGTGAACAATTTAGCAAGAACCCCAGGCCAAGGATTATGAACGGCGGGTACTCATGACCCTCCCATGGTCACCGTTCGTCAGCACAATTATCCAGACCTTCTACGATGAGCGAAATCTCTACATGCTTACCGAACTTGCCCCGTGTGGTACTCTTCGGTCCTTGATCTCGGCCAGGGGTCCACTTCCGGTGACGGACACTCTATTCTACCTCAGCAACATCATCTGCGCACTAAGCTTCCTGGAAGCGCATGGCATTGCTCATCGAGACCTCAAGCCCGATAATATACTTCTGGGCGACAGTGGTTATCTCACCCTCGTCGATTTTGGATGTGCAACCGTCGAACACTCCGAAAAGGAATGGGTAATGATAGGTACACCGTGCTACCAAGCACCAGAATTATTTAGTCCTGAGGGCCAAACGGTCGGCTTTAGCAAAGCCATAGATTGGTGGGCAGCAGGATGCATATTATTTGAGATGGTTACTCGGACAGTGGTCAGTGGTGCTCCCCGATCATCATGGTTAACTCGCGTTCAATGATCGAATCAGGCATTCCGTGGAGAGGTGTACAAAAAGATCCTGGCAGGTGACTACCGCTATCCTCCCAAAGTCCGAGTCGGAAAGACTCTCAAGTCACTCGTATCCGCACTTCTGACCCGAGATGCGAGTAAACGCCTGGGATATAACGGCGCTTCAGAAGTCGGCAAGCATCCCTGGTTCAGGACTGTTAATTGGGGCAAGATGAAAGATCGACAGTATCTGGTATGGCGCACACTTTCTCGCCATCGCTCAGCCGTTAATTGTTATCGGCTTGCAGGCTCCATATATCCCCTCTGAGTTTAACCTACAGAAGTGGCACACCCAACCCATGCCACGACAGCACGAAGTTCCCGGACTCGCGGTAGTTGTACCGCCCTATGAGTACACCAACGACAACCGATTCCCCGCCCCCAAGGTGCTAGAGTGATCCCAATTGTTAGCAGATCCTGCATTTATCAAGCCGTCGCTGAACGACTCCCTCCGTCTGTTCCATTCGAAGGAAGCATTGCGGCTTTCGTTCGAGGTGGAAGCCCGATGAGTGAATGCCTGCGAGGCGTGTCCTATCGGGAAAGGGACTTCATTCATCCTGGAGGTCTAGCTCCATTGCAGCATTCCAGAAGAGCGATCATTCACTGCTTCCTCTCTGGCTTCAATTGTGTTCAACCTACTTTTGTCTCACAATGAAACCAATTTCTCCTGCCCCACCCTGTCTCTTCGTACGTGTTCACATTCTGAAGAAATGGTCCGAAACGAAGGTGAACCCAGCATCGTTCTCATACAGCTACCCACTCTTTTGTTCTGCAGTTCGTTCTTAGCGCATTCTATGATACTATATCAGGAAATCGCGAGATCTGATGTCAAAACTCCAAACAATAGTTAAAGCCTCGTTGCAAGGCGAGATATTGTTGATTTTGAATACCGTACGCTACAATTATTTGTTACAATTGACTTAGCCGAGTTCACAATTAAAATACAGAGTCATCCCAGTAACGGGGAACAAAAGCAGACAAAAGGGAGCGAAGGTCTAAAGGAGTGTGAAGGCAGCCCGCGAGGACTTTGGGCGAAGTAGAGAAGAAAGAAGGAAATAAACCTCAACGAAATAATGATATTGAGTCAGGCAAAGTCCGATACCAAAGTTCGCAGAAGGTATTTGGGGTGAGAAAGTCGAATGATGGATCCAAAGAGTAATACAGAGAGGGAAGAAGGATGGCGTTCAAAGGCTGTCGATCCGCGAGGTGATAGACGATAGACGTCGGAGCTCTCGCGTCCTACCCCGTTCGGGGACTTTTTCTTCTGGTTCATCGAATTCCATGTCCGAAGAGGTGGAACAATCACCATCGAAGTCCTCGTCACTATCGTACGCAGTATCGGAATCGTCGTCGGCTTCGTAGGCCTCTTCGTAGTCGAGGCGAGAGCGTCCGGTATGAAGCCAATTCCCATACCACTTTCCCAAGAATATTTTAATGTCGGTAGAAAGGCCGAGATACTCGACATTTCGGGCGATGCCCTCCCATTGAACGGTGCCTTCGCTCAAGGCCTCGGCTATGTATTCTGTAGAGCCGAAATACATCCAATGGGCCAGAAGGTGAAATGATGACGGGTCGGGAAGAGGAAGGAAGAGGATGGGATGAGACGGTGAACAAGGGAGAAGGCGAGGGCTACGATCGGCTGGTGTATTAGTGCCCGTAGGGTCGAATGAAGTATTGATGAGGTCGAGAGGAGAGGCGCCACTGAAGAGACCCCGTAAGAGGGCCGAATGGGCAGAGAGGTAGTCAATATGGAGCTGAAATAGGGGCTGTAAGACAAGCGCCTTTGGATCGCGGAGAAAGCATCCCACCTTTATTGTGATTCGGGGGACGGAGTGGAGAATGGGTTCTGAGACTCGTCGGCCGAGCCCATGCCCGTTAATGTGCATTGAAGAATCGAGGGGGAAGCGAGTAACAGGTTTTGAACGCAAGTCAGGAATAGGGACAACTGATGAAGTTGTCAATATCGGTCCATATACAGTTGATCGCAGGAATACGTACTAATGGTACAGTCCGCCGTATCTGGAGTATCCCAGTAGGCCGGAGCAAGATTACGAAGTTGCTCGTATATGTATTCAACTGGCACGCCGGTTAATGAAGGAGGGGGAAATGGCCGTGGTTGAAAGCCGGCTATAGAAGAGGCAGAAGGTTCGCAGACTGGAGCTGAAACCATCTCTGTTGGTGGTGGAAAGGATGATACAAATTCGCCAGGCCCGCGGCTGCGCTTGGGGGATGAAGGATCGACCTCCAGGCTTTTAAAGTCTGAGTATTGAGGGGCGCTATTGTTTGAAAGCATTGTTGGATGGCAATAGAGGAGCGCGGGAGGGACGCTCAGAATAGTATACTAAACCCAGAGAATGGGCGGCGAATATGTTAGGCGAGAGAGGTAAGGCAACAATGAGAGAGTGCGGGTCAAAGGCCCTTATACGGTTTCCTGTAAACACGAGGCGGGCTGTTGAAATAGTCGGCGTCTGGCAGATAATATTTTCTGTGCAGGAAGTGCTTGAAAAGGTAACGATCAGTCAAGTTTTTGGCAGAAACATTCTCGGATGCTCACACAATTGGGTAGTCTTGGTTTCAAGGGAATCTTGTTGGTTAGGAGACTTTATTGTTCTTATTGTCTTGTGGCATTTCAGGGCCCGCCATCACGCTTTCACCATATTGCGCCGATCGCAATCGAGGAGGTTTGAAATCCTCTTCACAGAACGGTTATATCGGAAATGAGCACACTGTCCAAGTCTTTCTTCTACAAGGCCCTTGATACATGTTTGAGATTCAAGCGTGGTGCATTCTACCGCATGGAGCGGTACCGCAGTGACAGACGCGCTTAAAGCCTGGCGATGCTTGTGGGGTTATCAGAGGGGCCTGTATACAAGATCCTTTAGTACAGATTCCTGTAGAATAGAATAACCATAGACGTCAGTACGCCACTAGGCCGCCTCATGTTGAGGATACAGTCTACCCATTTGTCTCACCTATAATACAGGTGGCGTTTGGTATTTTCTCGGAGCCGGAGAAAAAGGTGTAGGTCCACACAAAAGGCCTTTCGAATACATATGAGCTCACCTCGAGGTAGGCGTGCGGTCGGGCGTCGTCCGTTGTGCATCGAATGAATAGTCCTGAATTCGAACATACCAGATTACCCTGTTATTTGTTATTGAAAATGGTGCTGACGCCACAGCACGATCCAGCAAAGGTAGACGCGACCTAGAGGGTCCTTGCAGTCGTGATTTTGAAATTTAAGAACTTCAAGGATGGACCTAAGCCGTAGTGGCGCATCTGCATCAGGAACCAAGTTGGAGACAGGGACTCCTCAACTCTACTCACGATCACTCCTCCATGGCTTCGACAAGCGACATCCTGACCGCGAATCCATACGAGTCACATCCAAGCTTGTCTCCTCTGGAAGCCGAAGTGCTTTGGGAATATGCGAAATTGGCGCATCATGTCAAGTTGGTACGTGCATAGTATTGGTTCGCTACAAGCAAGGGCGCGTGCAGGTGCAGATCTAGAGTCTGATATCGTGGCGTTTTGTGATCAGGCTACCCAGAAGACGCGTGCTTTGGCTGAGCAGCCTGATCAGAGGATGCTACCTCAGTTGAGAGACCTCGAAAAGAAGATGGGACTTGTCCTGACTCTGGTGAGTGTCTCACTCCACGAAGAGTCATTGAGCTGACAATCGCTGGGCGTGGCAGTTCAAGGCCTCGGTATGGGGTGTAATAAACGAGCAGCCAGCACCAGAAACATCACAAGAGGACTCGGGGGACATGACGGTCAGATACTAGCTACTACAGTCCATGTATTATTGTAAAGAAACGCTTCATCGGATGTGCATGCCTCCAAGGCGTCCCGCCAGCCCGTTCCCGCTACTAGTAGTCAACGCGGAAATTTCGTCTGCATCCCAGATGACCAAATTTCCATCGACACCTGTCGTGCTGACTTTCGTAGCTCTATCGCCGTGCCACTCATACTCCCTGACACTTGTGATCGTGTTCTGATGTATCGTCAAAACTTTCGTGTCCTGCGATCCACCCGCACCACCGGGACTCATCTGCCCGCGAGTGTCCGCATCACGGAACGTATTGAATGCAGAACTATTCAACCTCCCAACGGGGCTGTTGAATCCAGATTTAGCAGCGGAAGAGGATTTCGAATCATCCAGGGTGCCGATAAGCTGCCAACCGCCTTCATTGCCAGAGAATGCTAGTGGCTGGCAGTCGTGTCCAGCAGCAATGATGGTATCCTCTCCGGTCCATGTGAGAGTAACAAGTGGCAGCGTGGATATCTTGATGTGATGGATGATAGGTCCCCCGGGGTAGACGATGCTGATAGAACTATCATGATCTGAAACGCAGAGAGGTACGCGAATTCAAGCATGATTGAGTGAGAACAATGGCGTCAGCCCTCGTGTATGAAAGGAAGCAAATCCACTGACTGGCAAACGCGAGGACATCACCAGAAGGAGAAAACCCCACTGCATGAACCCAGCCACCGTTCGGGCTGGTGTACTCGCCGCAGACGGTATTGAATGGCAGCTTGGAACCCCAAACAGTCGGGGTAGGCCTGGAGGCGGGAACAATGGTGAAACCACCTTCACGGTATAAGAGACATATGACACCAACCTTTCATCCACTTCCTTGATATATGCGGAGAAAACTCTTGCTTTCATATCCGCACTTCCAGCAGCGAGCAAGACATTATTGGGATGCCAATCCACGGAAAGCACAGTCGACCTGATCGGTTTCTTCAGATGCTTCGAAACCCACCAGTTGTTCTCGGTGTCGAAGGAGCAAATCGCGATGGCGCTACATACAGCATCGGTGATTTTAGGCCCGATTCCTCGTAGAGCAACTAGCAGACGTACCGCGCGCCGCTGGCCACCGCAAACTTGTCTTCCTTGGGGCTCCATCTGACATGGGTCGCAGCACGATTGATCCGCAGCACAACAAGAGTAGGCTTCCAAGCCAATGCCCCCGTCAATGGGTCAGGAGCTTGCTGCCAAACGTACGCGTTACGATCTTGAGACGCAGTTACAATGCGATTCGAATTCGGCGCCCAATCAATAGAAGTAATGATTTTGTCATGCTGTAATCGGCGTCAAGTACGGTGGGTAGCCTGCGAGGAGATAGATGTACCTCAGCAAGCGTCTCGGTCGCCGTCCACTCGTTGCCTGTATGGGCGTAGACTATGGCATCGTTGGAGTTCAAGCTGACAGCGAGTTCTGGATTTCATGTTATATAGCTGCGACACGATCATGAACGTTAGCACTGACGATCTCGAGTTCCATTGAACGAGTGCGCAGTGATGGGTGCTTGTGAGAGGTCGAATACCGAGGGTGGCATAATCGCTTTATCTATCGAGTTTGCGTGAATTTCAGGATTGCGATAGGACTAGCAGTCTACTATCGTAGATGAGGAGATGGTGGTCAATTGATGAGATGAGGATGGGCGCCAAATCAATACAACATCTAGTATAGGGCTAGTACTAAGTAATGTTCCGCGCGATGGTACAAATAACTACTGTATGGGATATAGACAAGTTGGACATAATGCACACTCCATAATCAGGTCTTCTCAGGTGCAGCAGCACTGGCAGCAGCGTCGTGGCTTGATTCATCGGTTCTACGAATTTGTTTTGCCCAGCGCAGACCACAAGCATTGCAGAGGGTTTTGGGACCTTGTGGGCCCTTGAAACACGACCGATGGATTAGAAGGCTGGTCATCCCAAGGCAATACTAGCCTACTCACCTTTCGCCACTCGGGAGAATCAGTTCGTCCACATGTGATGCACACATACTGCTCCGAGGTATGGGTCTTCTTCAGCTAGATTAGACAGGAAAAATAACAATGAATGGTCGTTGACATGGTGAAGAAGAAGTTACCCGTTTCTTGCGGAGAGCATCTTCCGAGTCGTCATCACCACCATCCTGTCAGAGATCACATTACAAGATGATAAACGTGAGTAAGGAAAACAACTATACGGTGGGTACTAGCGCCCCAAAACTATTCTGGCCCATATTTGGAGGGACATAGTACCCTGACCCTGTAGGCTGGTTGTACGAGGGTAGCAGTGAAGGAATGGAAGACATTGAACGTGATGGATGAATTAATGGATTGGAGAATAACATTGCATTTGTTGCACCGATGTCGTGATTGGTAGCAAGCGGCACAGTAGCACGCAGGTGGGCCAACCTTTGTTGCAGGCGTTCATTCTCTGTCTTCAGATCCAAGAATGTATTTAGCCTACAATTTATGGAAGACTCGTTAGACGAGGGCCCTTAGGTTCATGCATCATTCACTTACATTGCTGCATTCCGACTTGGATACGGCTTCGCTGTCGCGAAGAAGCACCGGCAAGTCTGTTCATCCCCCACATAATGTGGATATCCTTGGATTTCAAAGAGAATTTCCTGAGGTGTGGTTGCTGAATGCGTAGTCTTGCACTTCAAATGTGTGTAAGACAACATATTCTCACTCGTCCTTAACGACTCGTGGAAGCTATTCTGGAAGTTCGTTTGGTCATTATCTGTATATGGGATATGGTTAGTATATCTGCAACGATCCTCGAGAAAGGACTCGCATGCGACCAAATCCATGAAATCCTTGTCCACCAAGTCTACATCTCTCCAGCCGAGAATTTCAGTCACAGCGGCACCAGAGAACAGGATCGTGCAAGATGATGACAAAACAAGAATGATAGCGTCAGCAAGCTCGTTGATGAGCAAGTCCGCCCATCGTTTCCGTTTCGTGAACTCGAACGTCGACGGTGTCGGTGCGCTTGAAGAGTTTGTTGCCGCTGTTGGCGACGACGACGACGACGAACCTGATGGTGGTGGTGCAGACATGAGGAGCAATATAACGTTATTCGGCCACAAGGGTGATGCTAATTATCCCCTCTTTTTCTCCTGTCTCAACAAACAGGGGCCAAATATACGAATTTCCTCTATCAGTGTTTATATAGCACAATAGCCTCCATCAACTCGAAGTTCAGATCCAGTCATAAATTTACTAGCATCGCTGCACAGATACACGATAGCTCCCTGTACTCATCATTAGCACTTAGAGTCACACCGTAATTCATTACTGGACATACCGCCAGATCCTCAGGATCACCCATCTATGGTTAAAAAGATCGTTAGGTGTTGGATGTTATAGATAAGAGGAGCAAGCTTACTCGGCCAAAAGGCGTCAAGTTCTCCCATGTTTTCTGTTCAGGTTATTATATACAAACCCATCATGAAGGCACGGCATGGAACAGACCTTGAGCTGCGGTTGGTTCGCAAGTACTGTCCTCGTCAGTTTGGTTAGCATGTACCCAGGACTGAGTATAGGCTCAATGAGCCGTCTCTTAAGGATGAGAGAATATTAGCCACCTCAGAGCATTCACTCGAACGCCAGTCTTGGCCCATTCTATTGCCAGACTCGACGCCATATGTTTGACCGCTGTAAAGGAGGCCAGTCAAGAGAAATTTACACCCTAGGTACGGAACACCTTACCAGCCTTTGAAAAGTTATACGGCGCCTGCTGCTGGGGAATGTTCACGATCTACAACCATTTCGTCAGCAACGAAAAAAAATGTCTCTTTGATGCACGAACATTGGCACTCATGCTTGATATCAATACGATAGATCCTGAACCTTGTGGTATCATAATCTTCGCAGCCTCACGGGCTGTAAAGAAGGCCCCATGGACATTGACGTCCATGAGCTTGCGCATTCGATCAGCGGGGTACCTATTTGCCTCCAGTCAGTCAGATAACTACATAATTCGATGGGTTGAAATGGGTAACTTGCTCTAAAGCAGGGAAATTCTCGACTATACCGGCAGATGCGACAACGGCGTCCAAGCGACCGAATCTCTGCTTGATAGTGGCGAATGCGGCCTGAACTGACTCTTCAGAGGAGACATCGCATGCAATACCGATTGCATCGATCTTCTCTCCCTCATCTGCTGAAACAGATAGACGCAGTTGGCCTCTGTGTGAATTTAGTTGATCATTGTGCTTACTGCTATTCTGTTGTGCGAGCTCTTCGGCGGCTTGACTGGCTTCGTCGTACACCAGATCCAAAACGGCAAGAGATGTACATCCTCTGGTGACGCATTTCAGGGCATCGTAAGGCACGTACAGTTGACGTGTGGTATGGCGTTTACTCACGATTTGAGGAAAGCGTCGCAGAATTCGTATCCTAGGCCTCGAGCGGCTCCAGTAACTACACAAACCTAAGGATGGGCAGTCGATCAGTAAGCATGCTATAGAGGTTGACCAGAAAGTTACCTTATCTTGCAAAGAAAGCGAGCGGAGCGTCTTAAACGTCTTCTTGGGTTGATTGTCCGCCATCCTCACTAGAGTGCGCGAATGATAGCGTTTAGGTGGTTCTTGGAGTGTTTGATATAAGTTCCAGCGAGTCGTGGGATGCACCCGCTACTGAGTTGGAAAGCTTATGGATGCGAATTATCTGACGAAGCGAACTTCAACATGGCTTGAAGTCTGCGCGTAGTAAGCAGTCTCCAGCTCCAGGCCTCAGGGAGGCTTACCACTGGTATCTTCCCCATCGTGGCGCGTTCTAAGTGGGTTTTCTGTGAAGGGACAGATTGCGTTACGAATTGCACTCTCCCATGGCGCAGGTGACCTGTTGAAGTACCCGATTATAGGAGAGGTCATGATAATAGGTGCAACATATATAGCCAAAAATACGAGGATACTGCTAACATATACGAAAAGGTATAGAGATGATGGGGACTACCGGTAGACACGGGAAGTGGGAGGGTATACCGAGCAGGTCTTAATTCCGTGCGATCCGTCTGCAACACCGTGCAGAGATACAGAGCAAAAATGAGAGTGTGCATGTGATGGTGTGCCGGCCAATCCATAGGGCCTGCAGAGCTAGTGAACAGAAAGCATGTAAAAAGGAATGGAGGGCGATTTCTATACCCCCAAGAGCCGAGGAGGGAGGGGGATGAGGTTATAGGCAAGCGAACTTGGACTTTCTTCGTTGTAGTTCTTCCATCCGAGAGTCCAGCTGAGCGCGCGCGCGCTCCTTCGCTTTGCGCTCTTCGTCTAATCGTTGCTCAAGAGACTGCTTCTCTTCTTGTATCGACTTGCGAACAGTAGCAACTTCGCGTCTCGCTTCGGTTAATTCAGAGCGCAGCCCTTCAATCTTAACGTTCAGCGTATCGCGCTCACGAGCAAGCTCTGTGGCATGCATACGAGCTTTACGTACTAGATAGGAGATTGGTCAGCGATAGAGATGGAAATTAAGGCGTAACGTACGGTTCTTTTCAGAATCTCCTAGCGAAGTCTCCAGCGTGCTAACGAGGTCCATGTGCGTCTGGAGATCGCTTTCACAATGTGTCAGCTGCTTGTTCAGAGTCTTGATCATCGCTTCCTGCTCTTCTATTTGCTTTGCCTGTTGCTCCAGCCTTATTGTGAACTTGGCGTCGGGGACGGGAGTGGCCATGCCATTGATTGAACCGCCAACAGAGGTAGTTGGAGAATCCATTTGAGATTCTTTGGAGGAATTGGACATAGTGACAGACGAAGATTGTGAGCTGATGCTAGAATTGTGATCGCCATTGAGGTGGAGGGAGCGGGGAGCGGGCGGCGGGGGAACTGAGGGAGGTGGCGTAGGCGGGGGGAGTTTCATCGTGGGGAGTCCAGTACCTCTGTTATACCCAGTCAACGGCCTTCCATTGGGCGGAGAAGAGCTGCGAGCGACCTGCGCTTGCAGATCGCGGATCACACCGTCTTGCCGGATTTTCTCTGCTAGAAGATTATCCTTCTCATCTCTGAGGCGCTGGGTGAGTTCCTGACTTTCAGCAAGCTCTGATCGATGCTTCTCTAATTCGTCAACCAAAGACTGTCGCTTCGATGCCTCTTGGACGAGTTTGGATTGCTCAGAGTGCGTCTTGTCTAGTTCGCTTCGCAATCGAGCAAGCTCGGCTTGGAGTTGATCCCGCTCAGTACTTATGCTTGACAGTTCATTCTGGACTTGCTGAAGCGAAGCGCTTTTCTCGGCAAGGGCTTGATCGTGACTATCGCGCATGTTCTCCTGGATAAGGGTGAATTCGTCGGCGGCAACTTTATGACTCTCCAATTCTTGTGCGAGGAGATCGTGGTCTCTGCGGAGAATGTCACGCTCCTCAGCATGCTGGCGTTCAAGATCTGCGAGAGTGGTTTGTAGACGCTGGCGCTCTTCTTCAAGTACGCCTTCGCTGTGAGACCTAGCCAAGGCCAAGGCTTCATGGTGCTGTTCCCGGAGAGCAACCAATTCCGCGTTAACATCCGCAAGAGCTTGCTGATGGTCCGCTTGAAGTTTCACCTTCTCTTCCGTATGAGTTTTCAGAAGTTCAGCGAGATCCTGTTGAGCCTTTGCTTCCACGGACAAGAGAGCGGTGTCGTGGGCATGCTTCAAAGCGGCTACATCCTCTTCGTGGCCTTGCTCGACTTCTTTCAGGATGAGAGCCTGCTGTTCCTGTAACGATTGAATCTTGGCTTCCATCTCTGAGCGGACTTTAGTCGAGGTTGACGCCGCAGCTTGGACTTGGTCCTCGCTGTCGGCGAGTGCATTTTTGAGCTTCTGGGTCTCAACTCTCCACTCCTCCTTGAGCCGCGAGGTAGTACTCTCGTGCTCTGCGCGTAGTCGATCCAATTGCAGAGCGAAGTCTTCGTCTTTAGTCGTGAGAGCGCGAAGGTGTTCCGTTTTGAGTTGTTCAACGGCATCAGCATGAGATGCCTCCTTCCGTGCGATCGCAGCAGCGTGCTCGTCCTGTAACTCCTGTAGGGCTAGCGTACGCGACGATTCGGAGGCAGCAATTGAGCCTTGCTTCGTGATCTCGGTGATTCGCAGCTCGCCAGCATGCTCCTCGCGTAGTCGCTCAAGAGTGGCGGTGGCGTCTGTAGCTTGCTTCTCCAGAGCAGCAGCATGATCACATCGAAGCTTGGTAAGTGCGTTGTAGTACTCCTCTTCGGTAGTTTGAAGTACAGCAGTGGCTTCTGCTTCTTTCTGCTTTAGAGATTCCTCGTGGTCCCGGGCAAGCTTGGCCACGGCGGCTTCATGTGCTTTCTTGGTGGCATCAAGGACGTCTTCGGCCTCTTTAGACTGTCGTTGCAGCTCCTCATCGTGTTCAACTTTGGCCTTGGCTAGTGCCTGTTCATGGTGGTGACGCAGCTTCTCGATCTCCGAAGAAGCTTCAGATAGCTCGGCACGAAGTTTTGCCAACGCGGAATCATGCTCTTCCTTCATGCTCGTTATAAGCCCATCAACCTCTATACCTCTGGCGTTGAGGACGTCTTCATGAGCAAGTCGCATTTCCTCTACGGTCCGGAGGTGAGTAGCTTCCGCTTCCTTAAGGTTGGTAACTAAGTCTGCTTCGTGCTGTCGGACCTCTTCCAGCAGTTCTAAGTCATGAGAATGTTTCCCTTGCAAAGCCTGAATCTCCGTTGACATGTTTAGCGCCTGGAATAATGGATGATAGCTTAATATCGAGGCCTTAACGGGGAAAATAATGCCACGGATTTACCTGATCGCGGGACAGTGTTGTGAGGTCATCAAGCTGCCTTTTGACCTGGCCCAATTGGTCGTTCAGGGTATCGACAACTTCCTTGTGATGCGCCTCTTTCTGCGCCATCGATCTGGATAAGACAATTGAGAAACATCAGCAAACGAAGAGCTGAAATGTACATACAGCATGAGCTCGTTCAACCGGTCCAAGGATTCGTCCATTTCGGATACATTACTCGCTACCTCGGAGCCGTTCTCAAACAGATGGTCGCGGCCGTTGAGTTCCATGCTTCGGCGGATATTCTCGAACTGCCCGATAGTTTTCGGGGTAAGATAGGAAGCAAGGCCTTGATCACCATTTGGAAGGACACCGTTGGGAGGTGTGGACGGAGCAGTGTCAATGTCGTCTACAGATGTGGGGGACCCTGACGGGGCCTTAGGCTTTTCTCGCAATGAAATCTCTAAGGCTGCAATTTCGGCTTCGCGCTCTCTCAATACGTCTTGTAGCCTCATGATTTCCGACTCTAGGCTTGCCACTGAACGTTCGTTGGATCCAGGGAGAGAGATTGAGAGATTGGGTCGAGGACTTGCGAAGGGGGCACTATTGGAATGTGAATTTGACGGTGAATGCGAGCTACTTGTGGAGAAGGAGGCTTTGCGTGAGCGCGCCGATGATAATTCCTGCGAGAGTGAGAGTGATTGCGAAAGCGACCTCGAGTGGAGTGACTCCGCTGAGGCCGCCTGCCTGAAAAAAGGCCGCTTCCCAGGAAGAGCGGGTTGAATCTGAGGGTCGCTAGCTTCTCTGTTTCGCCCACCAGTAAGCCGTCTGCGCCGGGGAGGATCAACAGGGGTTTCCGACCTCGGGGAGTCGGTGATCACTGAGCTACTTAACTTCGCTTCTTGTATCTGAGCCGCAAGGTCGGAAATTTCGCGAAGTGCATCACGATACTTGGAAGTCACAGAGGCTAGGTCGGAGAGAGTGGCGGTATGGGTTTGTTGTAACGATGACAATTGACCTTCTAAAGATTGCTCGGTCCGTGTAGGCGTAGGTGGCTCTTCTGGAATAGGAGATGTATGTCCGTTTGTATGCGCAGGTGTTGAGCCAACAGACGACGATAACGCCCCATTGGCATCTGCGAGATCCAATTCAAGACTTCGACGGGCGAGCGCCACCTCACCAACGACAGCCCCCAACCGAGCACGAGTTTCGCCAGCTTCCTGTCGCCTCCGTTCCCACTCCTCCATCCGCCCTTCGAGAGCCTTTACTCGCTGTTCTCTTTCCTCCAAATCGGCCCTCCAGCTCTCCCCGTCCTGTCGAAGGGAATCGAGACGAGACTGCAGATTTTCCACTTCATCTCGACGCCTCTCGCATTCGCTCTCTAATCTCTCTATAATCTTTTGCAAGTCCAAAATGGACTCGTCCGAGCGCGCTAATCGAGCCTCCAGGTCCGAAATATACTTTGCGGAGTGAGATTCTGTATCCTTGAACCGATTGATCTCCCTCTTCAAGTCCGTCATGGATTCGCTAGAGCTGATGGAAGTCTCATCGTATAGCTTCATCTTCTCTTCCAGATCATGGACGTATGCCTGACAGGCCTATTCAGACCATAGCTATGTGGGAGAGAAAATGAACTCACCTCTGTAGATGCTTCCCTCTCAGTCAATTTGGCAACTCTGGTCCGAAGCTCTTCAACGTACAGCTCGGTGGCTGCGTGTCGCTCTGTGATGGTGGCGAGCTCATCCTCTTTCTCCTCCACCATTTCGTTGGTGTGTCGCAAAGCCACCCGGTTCAGGTTAAGTTCGGCCTCCATAGCAGCAATGGTCTTCTCGTACTCCTCGATGACCGGCCCCACGATTTCTTCGTACTTTGCTGTACCCCCAACGGACCCCGCACTCGAGGTGCGATGCCGCTCGCCCAGCTCGCGACGTAGACGAGTCAGTTCTTCAGTCCTCTCTACGAACTTCTCGCGCAGGTCCTCGTAGTTACTCTGAAGGTCGCTCATCTGCGCGAGTACCTTCTTTCCAGCCCCTTCAAGTGCAGGAGGTTCTATTGCTCGTGCATCCGGCACTCCCCCATCCTTAAGTACCTTCACTTCCTTCCTCAACCTTAGCACCGTCCCCTGCAACCACTCAACATCATCCCAGCCATCCTCTTTCTCATTGACCACGGCTCGGTTCTTGATATTACGAGCACGGTTGGCATACTTCAACGTATTGACTGTTTCGGCAGTGTTCCATTCAGCAGGACTGACACAGGCGATCATTAGAGTGTGCGCGTTGCCACCCAAAGAGTCTTGGAGCAAGCGAGTGAGCTTCGAGTCTCGGTAAGGAACGTGAGTTGCTGTGTGTGACTTCGCTCTGGACGGATCGCCTAAGGCAGAAATGACATTCCCCAGGGCAAGGAGGCCACTGTTGATGGATATGCCTTCCTTGATCCTTTCTCCAGCCGCCATCGTGCGCTTCAACTATTACGAGATATCAAGGTGAGTCCTTGAAGCTGCGAGGATTGAATGCACTCACACGCTCGGAACCGGCCAAGTCAACAAAATGGAATTTAGAAGTGATTGTGATCCATTCGCCGCTCTCATCATCTCCTCCGGGCTTCGGACGTTCGGTTATGTGGCCGAGAGCGCTGGATGGTCGTAGGCCTCCCCGTCCCATCGCTGAAGCAAAGCTGGGCGTCCCTGGGCGTCCAGGAGTTGGGGACGAAGCTCTATTACCAGCCACTGCAGTGTTGCTGTACATCGACCCAGGACGCGCTAGTCGAGAAGGCGAACGGCCGGGCGGAAGGGGTGAACTGGAGCGAGGAGGCTGCCCAGTGCCAACAAATTTCTTCTGAATGAAAGTAAGGGAGAATATCGCATGCGAACGCGAGGACTGAGCGTTCATGTCTGTTTCATTAGTTCTACGAATGGACGTGCCCTTGCGAATCAAGCTAAGAAAAGACATAGCCGTAAGAACGAGAAGTGTAGAAGACTCTAAACGTGATACGCACGACATAACTTCATTAGAAGTTTTGACATTGACCTCTCTAAGACCACCCCAGATAATGTGGCCATCTTTGTCTTCGCGTATCTGAACCTCTCTCCTGCCACCTGCTTCATCCATACTGAGAAGGTCGATCAGGTCCTCGTTGTATATCTCAATAAATGAGCCCTTGATGCTGAAGTTCCAGGTGTCGCCCCGCTCTTCTTTCAGCTGTCTTGCTTTGGAGAAAATAGTTGACACGGCTCGAGGGATGATGCCCATTCCATTGTTGGGGTCAGAAGGGTCGGCATCCAAGTCTATGCCAGTCATCGTGAAGGTCTTGCCGCTACTTGTTTGACCATACGCCAAGATGGTACAATTAAAACCTTCCAGAAAGCGGGCCAAGAGTGGTTCAGCAGTTGATGTAAAAAGTCCATGTTGTGTTGCGCTGGGTGGGTGGACTTGGTCGAATGTAAACAATTGCTTCTTGTCTTTCGCGGCGGAAGAGCCGGACGCCGTCGATGTTGGCGTGTTGCCTCCTGCTTGCGATACGCCTGTAGATTCAACTGCGACGGTCGTTGGCGAAACGGCGTGGATCACGGTTTTCTGGAACCTGGCGGGGATGGAGACGAGGTCTTGGGAGGTGGGAGGGCGGATGCGAAGGGCTGGCAAAGTCCTTATCAGCGCGTTCCCGCAAACGACCTGCGCGAAAAAACTCACCGACTTGGACCGAGGTCGTCGTCGAGGACGGCGACGGGGCCATGGTTGTTTTGGCTGAGAGCTAATTCAAAATCCTGATCATTCAAGGGCAACAGGTCCCAATTTCGGCAATCCCCGAACTTATATCAGGGAAATAGTTTGCCGACAACATACCCTTCTCAGAAAGAAACTCCTTGTCCTGCCAACTCTGTATAGAGTCCGATAAACTCACAAAAACCACATGGTCTTCTGGAATCGCGCCATGGGTCATGAGCACTCCCAGAGCTCACAAAGTGCTGAAATTCCGACAAAAGACACTCCTTCGGCTGCACATAGCTATGCCCAGAGGGGAACTGCGGTCGCGACAGCCTGCTTCGAAGCTCGCAGATTTGTCACCACTGATCCTTCCCGTGGGTACATCAAATACAGGTAGCTAGGTAAACCCTTGGAACAGCGATAACACCAACACCAACTTTTCGCAGTGGCACCATCCCAGGGGTATCGCAAACCATATACAGTGAATAGGTAGATGAAACATTGAGGTAAATCAGCGTTGCGAAATTGCGGCGAGGGCGCCACCATAATGAAATGATGAAATGATCAGAAAGAACTTAAGCAGGTGCCCAAAGCACACAGCGCCCGCTACCATTGCCACTGGCTGCTCGCTCCAGGACATTTGGGTGCGAACAAGTGACAGCTTGGACAGCCGTAATCCTGGGGAACATTAATTATTGGTAAACATTCAGCGGAATGAATAGAACCTACCTCTTGGGATCGGACAGCCTGGTGATCAAATCACCCTAAGACACCAAAGTCAGCCCAGATGAGAGTAATATGCGGTTGCAGTCATATTAACCTTGCATGTGAAGATGTCCAAGGAGTGATCCATATTACCGATCTATGAAGCGAACGATTAGCATGTTGATTATAACAGAAAATGGATCAGCCGCACTGTGAAATGAGGGTAGACATCGGGGTTAGGTGTCCATTGCGCGCGGAGAATTGTCAGCCACCTCCCCTAACAGCAAAAGGACCATCAATTATTGATCCCAGCAGCGATAGAAGACACGCACTGTTTGGCAATTGTGCCGGAGGCGACTGAACGGCCGAGCTGATGCGAATGGCGAGCTCTTTGCGAAGCAAGATGGATTGAAATCCCAGACTACAACATAATTTTGAGTATAGTGTCCGCATGAGCTTAAATAACTCACGTCGTAGGGTGTCATCATAGCTTGTACTAACAATAGAACGACCTCGTGGGTCCCAGTAAGCTGAGCTCACTGACTTGTCGTGTCTCCATTCTCCCCGTAAACACCCTTCGCCTCGTTTAGATTGTGTGTACTCCGACACCGTCGCCGAGTCGAAGGCTAATGCTCCGTCTGTGCCAACAGAATCATTCCCATCTTCTGGGGCGCCGGGCGAAGATGGTGGAGGCGTTATAGGCGCATCTTCATCATCAAGATTACGAGAAATGTCTCGGAGCATACGAAGATCCCAAATCCTGTGGAGGGCGTCACACACAGAACTCCAAGACGGATGTCAACTAACCTCAGGGCCCGACTATTCGAAGCTGTGACCATGAAATTCGGTTGCGTTGGGTTCAAGCTGAGTGAACCGATCTTCTGATCTGAAAGACCGTACCATCGAGCCTTAGACCTATCCTCACGTAAGTCTAAGTGAGTGACTCCCCCAAGCGCATCAGAGATCCACATGTCTGCGCCTGTTGGAGTGAGATCGATGCTCGAAATCAAGGTATTGTCGGTCGTCGAAAATACTTCTGTGGACGCGCCCGAGCCGAAAGAGAGATTACGAATAGTACAATCATATGAAGTACTGTAGAGCTGCACGGCTATCAGTATTAGCCACAATGCTAGAAATGTTGGATTGTAGTTACGTTATGAGAATTGATTGGATTGAGCTTGAGGCACGATATGGAAGACTTCGAAGTGGCGGGCCAATGAAGCTGTAAACGCCAGTACTTCCCGCCTTCTTTATTTACAGGAGCTATATCATCGTCTTCGTCTGCAACCTCGTCTGGCGCGGCCCTGGCATCCCAGACTCCGAGTTGGCCGTGTTTGTCTATGATATTTTTGCTAAACAATTACTTGAACCCTATTCAATAGGAGCGCACCTCCAAAGAATATCAAGTCCTTGGAAGGTTCTAAAGGACAGCAATGAGATACAAGCCAGCACCGAATGCTCGAACGTACCTGGGTGATATACCGCGCTATAAACGCGATCTTCCGTCACTTTGGCTCGAGCAACGACTTTAAGACCCCGTAGTTTGCTTCTCAATTCAGCCGCTTCCCTCTCCTCTTGTTCATCGTCCAGGTCTGCGTAAGAGTGAATATCAGCGACCCTCCTAGGATGTTCCTCCTTTGTAATGGCCTGGAGAGATTCAGTTAATGTCGATATATCCTCCGCGCCCAGGTCGTCCACTAATGCTTGGATATCAAGATCATGGTGTCTCGGACGCTTCGCGGCACGAGCGCGTTCCTCGGCCTCAAGTCGCTCTTCTGCTTCCTTTGCAAGTCTCTCCTCCTCCTCTGCTTCACGCTTCCTTTTCTGCGACGGGCCTTCGTTAGGATCCACAACCCCTCTACGGAGGCGTGCAGATTGTCGACGAGGCGCTTCGGTTTCTTTGCTCGCCTTGCTTCGTTTCGCGGGCTGTACGGGTTTAGCTTTTGGCTCCGCCTTGGGTGCCTTTGAAGGCAAAGAAGCGACCGCTTGGGTGAGCTCAAGTTGCTCGAGGAGAGCGCGATTTCTTGCGATATTTGCTTCGCGTTCAATTTCACTGTAACAGCCTCATGAGTCGCGATTATCATAGAATTCTTGATTGAGACCTTACTATTGAGATAAAGGAGGCATAGATATAAGACAAGTGTTACGGTTTGGTGTAGCTATTAGCAGTAGAGTGGAGAGACTCACTCGGAGAACGCGAGCTGTCACCCGAACGAAGTGTCACAATCACGTGATGTTATCGTCACGATGTAGTACCTCCGAGTCAGGCTGATTGCCTATTCTACGCAACCAAGTCTACGCAATGCACAAAAGTATTTAGGAAAACAGTTTTGAGAATGAGCCCTTCAGTTCTTTGAGTGGTATCCCCATATCTTCAGCAACATCTCCCCAGAATCCTTGTTCTGTTGGAGTTGTGGTGGACGAAGTTGAGGACGAGGGAGTAGTATCTTCTGGCGCATACGTCTCTACTTCTCCTACTAATGCATTCTCATCGAGGAGGTTGTGTGATGGACCGCCTCCGGGGTGAGTTTCTTCCCCAGCAACGACGACAAGTTTTGGAAGGACAGGCTCAGTGATTATTTCCTCAGCGGCGGCAGATTCTGTGATCTCAGAAGAGTGCCACAAGTCGGGGACGTAAGGCTATTGAGGAATGATGAATGATTTAATCAGGTGAACTTTGGAGAGTTGACAGGATACTTACAATTTGGACTTGAAGCTCCGGCTCTGGCTGAGAAGCGTTTGGGAGAATGACGTTGAAGAAAGGCTCCTCAGCGGATTGGGGTAGCTGGGGTCTACCAGGTGCCTCTGGCTCTACTACTGGTGCGCTGCTGGCACTCGTCGAGGCACTTCGGGTGGCTGGCGGAGGCATCCGGTCGGTTGAGGTGATGGCACTCTCGTGCTCCTGGATGCGCATTACAAGACTAGCTTTGTTTCCCCTCCTTCATAGGACATTCAGAGCAGTCATGGGTTCAGTGAGAAGACTGCGTACGTGGATAAGCCTCGCTTTTTTGCCTCTTGCCTGAGCTCGGCGACGGTGTCATTTTCCCAAGTCTTTGACAAGAGCACAGACGAGACAAAGGAGCGGCGCTGGCTCGGGATTGATCTCGCCAGCGAGCGACGGAGGGCGACGGCGAACATTTTCGGAAGTAGATGGCGGAGGAAAGGCAACGGAGCAGAACGCTCAGCTGAACTGGGCGGGAGTCTTCTTCACGTGCCGATCAAGCCAAAGGGAGATCAGCCTGCGGTCCACTCACTTCTCCTCCTCGTCCTCATCCTGTTACGGTCATCCTAGTGCATCGAAGGTTCTGGTAGGATCGCAGGTGATATCTGGCTCATCTGCTTCTATTTGCAGACAATTGATTTTGCTGTGATAGTCCTAAAGGCGCTCGGAGTTTCAGCCTCGTGTTCTGTGCGTGGTACTTGTCAGATTCGGACGGGACCTCATCTTTCCCTCGTTGCAGCTTAATATTATGACTCTCGTATCAGCTCAAGCCTCACCCTCAGATATATAATACCCCTGTATTTACCCTCAAGAATGCTCCTTTCGCCAGCGTATGTCCTCCCTGTCCATATACGCCGCCACTGATTCTCACTGCTCATCCGTAAAATGTTCTTGCTTAGCTCCACAAGCGCAAGCTTGCCCTCTCACCAGTCCTTCTGGAACAAGCTCAGACCAAAGGCAAACAAGGACGATACACGCGACAGACAAGCACAGATGGCCCTAGCTCGCCAACGCCTGCTCACCCTCGTCTACGGGGATATGGAGACGATCCGGATGGTGAGTGCACTCGTACAGCTTTCTTCTGCGATGCCTAATTTGTGCGGCAGCTCCCCAATTCCTACGCTGTAAGTCACACTCTTTGAATGCTGAGCGATTCAAGGCAGATCAACTTGTTCTGTAGGAGCTAGATGCAGTGGCTCGTGAATGGGCACGTCCTCCTCCGGATGCCATGTTCAGCCTGCGGGTGCCAGTAGAATATGCGTCACTTCATGCTGCTGTGAGTCGATATTGGCGATCATCTTTACGACCCATTGCTAAACCCACACTTAGCGTTTGGTAGCAGGGCCCTACATCTATGTACGTCGCTAGACCAGAAAATGAGTGGTTGTGTCTCATAGATTCGTAGCTCACCAGCGATGACTCATTTCAAATTGCTGTAACTGGTGTTCAAGGCCTTCGAGTCGAAATCGTCAGCGATGCGCCACCACCGCCTGATGAACCACCGTACGCTGACTTTCTTCCTGCGACCATTATTTGACACTCATGTTCTTGTTTCAGCCCTCCACCGTAAGCTGAAGCAGTCAAATAATTCCTACACACTGAATGTGACTGACTCATGCTCTAGTCCTCCTCCGGTGCTGGAAATGGACGCTACGTTCAACCTGGAGCTAACGCCTGGACAACACATAGCGCTCGATGTCACCGTAAACTCAGACGAACTGGACATGTCTCGGATGGAGGATGGAACCACTGTCGATGGAATGTTCTGGGGAAAACTGGATATAGTCCATGACGGTGACACGCACAAGATGGAATTCAGCGGTACACGTCTGAACAACCAACAAGAATATTCCCCAGACTTCCTGTTCGATTCCAGAGTGATGACGAAACTCGCGGTCGCCGCAAAGCCAACCGCGGCCAAATGCCAACTGAGCGTGCTGACTCCTGAAATTCAATACTGCGACGTCATTTTGTCGTTCTCACCGCTGTGGAAAATTGGCACGACATGGCCTCCGGCAGAGCCAGTCGCCGAAAACAAAGTCAAGTACTTCCTTCGAGTGCATCCTGGTGGTGCCCTCGAGCATTTTGAAAGCGAAGTTGTCACAACTGCACTGTATTATGAAGCCGTGTAAGTGAACCCTTTGCCCTGTTGTGTCCAATACTGAGTTTCCTTGTAGCCCAGACCCAAGCATGATTGATCCGAACGAATTTATTGCCCCACGAAATGGCTTTGCTATGTCCTTCCGGGATTTCATCCCCCACCTTACCAATGTTCTGAATCAACTTGGAATGTCTGTCCATGCCCGCACAACATTCATCAAGTAAGGTCCACTTGTAATCTATCGACTACTGAGACTGACTGCCTTGGGCCGTGATAGTAATAACATGGCTGCCTTCTCCCAACACAAGAACATCGCGTATCGCTTCTTACGGCCCAGCAAAATTGCAGCAGCGATTGATATATCTGTAACTACCGAACCCTGCGTATTTACGCGGATGTTTCTTATCTTCCGTGGCCTTTCGGACGACGATGTAGGCCTGTTCGCTGGTGCCGGAGAGAAGGAGGCCAATGGGATGAATTGGCGTGAAGTTGTTGGGTGGTCCGAAGACTCGAAAGATTCGACCCTCTTTAGGGTCCTAGAGACGACTGTGCTAGAAATCACATAACCCTTGAGCTTAGCTTGCATCTTTCCGTTTCCTCTTATTGTACTTTTCTACTAGTTGTATCGATTTCTTCTTTTGTTGTATGGTTTATTACAGCTATGACTTAGTACTACAACGAACAAGTACATTACTCTTTGCATAAGTAGGCGATTCTTACTTATATTTCTCTTATCGTCACATTGTACAAGCCACGCCTTAGCCCGTAATGTCCCCAAATAAGGACAACCAGTCTCCTAGGGTGTCAGTTCACCCTATCGAGTCTCTAGCGACAAGCAAAGGCCCGCCGCAATGGCTGAGCTTCAGCTCAAGGAACTTGAGGACCTATACGACAAGAAAATCAGCGAGTACTTCGAATTGGCCCGCGCTTTCCGTGAAGAACGCAACGCTCGCTGCAGCGTAACGAGGAATCTACCTGCGGAGGTGTTGTCGACGATATTCGCCTGGTTGGCCTCTATCTGCAAGAACGAGGTTCAGAAACACTCTCACTTACGGTGGATGGTGGTCACCCATGTTTGTCGTGTCTGGCGCAATGTTGCATTGAAGGAGCCTACGTTATGGACCGATTTCACGGATTTGCACCCCAATTGGGTCCGAGAAATGTTTGCAAGGTCCATGGCAGCACCATTGATCCTGCAATACGACCAGAATATAAATCAATCAAACCCGCTCGACTTCGTTTTCCAGCATGTAATCGAGTCTCCAGAGCGTATCAAGGAGTTGGAGATCTATGTCAAGGACGATTTCGTGGACCTCCTAGTCAAGCCAGCCCCGTTCTTAGAAGATCTCTTTACAGACTCGGGTGTGGAATTACCTCCGAACTTCCTCGCCGGTGTCGCCCCTCGACTACACTCCTTGACTTGCAGCGAGGACCTGCCGCTCGAAGTGCCCTGGCTTGGGAACCTGACGAAGTTGGTGTATCAAGGACGTCTTCATCCTACGGCAACCTACTTGTCCAAGTTAACTTTCCTAGAACTTGATTGGGACTGGGTTGATGAAGATTCAACGGTTTATAATATTGATATCATACTCTCCGCTTTAGAGAACATGCCGCTGCTACAACACCTTTCTCTAAGCCTCTCCAGTCAAGTAGGCGACGTCTTCGGCAGTCGCTCGGTCCCAGTCCACCTTCCATACCTTCGCGACATCACTGTTTGTTTCTCTCGCACAACGGGTGTGGCTGCAATATTTGATTATCTCCAAGTGAACAATATCGAAAGATTGGTCACTCGGTGGCCCCCCAACCAGGACCTCACGATGGTTACTCCCGTGTGCCATTTCTTCGAAAGGTATTACCACGGCGACAACCTGCAATACTTGCTCCATTCAAAGAAGGAGGTGACATTCCATCGGACCCATTCAAATGGAGCGCATACGCCTGTCCTCACCTTCAGATTTTTGGCCCAACCTCCCAGTTTAGCGGGCGTTGTGGGCCTTCTTCCCCGCTGCACGCCCCATGTTTACGCGATCCACCAAGATTCCTTCAAAATAGAACCGCCACCCACACTTGCGGCATGCGACACTATCGAAGAGCTTCACATTTCCTTCGGATACTTACATCCAAATTTCTTTGACCCATTCGATGCTTCAACTCCACCATACCCATCGCTTCGGCGCCTTTACTTGCATGACCTTTGCTTCATCCATATATCTGAGCAAGTCTATAAACTCAAACGTTGGATTTCTGCCTCGCGAATTGAACACCTTATCCTCACAAAGTGCAGCCTTAGAGAGGAGGACATTGCACCTCTTCAGGAAGTCGTCGCTGTGACTGTTCTTGCTGACGCTACGTAGCATGGCCGCATCCTCATCATCGTTACAGATAAATTACTGCAATGTACACTACCAAAATACCAGTCAGCCCTGGAGCTTAGAGTTGTACTTTCGTTTGTCTGTACTACGGTTGTCTATACAACGACACTCATGGATGCTTCACAAATACCCAAGTTTCTCAGTTATGAGTTTGAGTAAGGTCTGAAGCGCGCACGGCGCTTGTTACTATCATTGCATCGAACTACCATGCTCAGCCGTTCGTCTGGGCTCGTTCGACGCGTTCCCCGCGCGGTGAGCTGTACAAAACGACACCTTCTCGTTGGGCCTATCGACCCAATCTCAAACCTGCGGCCGGTCATCTACGACGATGCACCCTCTCTTCCTCCGACAATCATTACAAATGTCCGCCATCCCTACTCCCTCTTCGAATTCGTTCCAGCCACCGTACTCCACGAAGACGACCTTGAGCTACAATACAAGCTCCAGCGACAACAGCTAGATGCCTTCCATCAAGCGTTCTGGACTGACGTGCGTGATCCGTTGTCCTTCTAGTCGTTCAATGCCGACGAGATGAGATATTCAGAGCAATCTTCGATTCGAGGCAGGAAAAGCCGCAATTCTTTCCAGCCTGCCGGAATCGTCTACGCCTCTTGCCAAAGAACGCGCACTGTCGGACTTCTACGCACAGTGGTTAATGCAGGAGGGGCCACGAACGGACACATACACAGACGAATGGCGGAAACGGCTAGTTGGATGCATGGCTCTGGGCATACGCGTTCACATTCACCGCTTCAAGTCTCGTTTCGCCAGTGCTCCCAAGTCAGACTGAGCGCAGCTACCTATTTGTCTTTTATTGTCTACACATTCAAGTCCAAACCCAATGATACTACCCTACAACGATTCCGATGCCACCCTCTCCTGGACCAGTTCCTGTACGCGGGTATACGCATCAGTCAATTCATACGAACTGAGCCGTTCACATTCTGCCTGGTAGTCGTGCTCTAGAGCCTCGATTTCATCGTTGGACAGACCTGACCAACGCGCGCTGATCTCAGCTGCCGTAGGCGTCATCGCCGCGGCGTCTGGTGTCAGTACCAATCCTGGATCCGGACGCTTGTTTTGAGGTGATATGGCAGCAAGGGTCGCAAATAGCGCTGTCTGCTGTAATCGTTCAGTATACTCTGCGTCAGTGATATTCGCCGTTTGGAGTATTTGTAACCAGCTACCCTCGGGTTAGGGACGATGACTTAGAGTGGGAGGAACTCCGGCTTACTCGTCGTGGATGTAAATTCGCCGCCAGATACTTCGGAAGGCAAACAGTCTACGATCGCCAGGTAGGTCCTGTTGATTATTGCTTAGCCGTCAGATCACGCGGTAGACTATCTGCATACCTCTGATTGAATGAGTAACTGAAGCGCAGTGATATAGTTCTCGATAGAATTTTCGTTGTCTTGAAGTGACAGAACATCCGCGACGTTCTCCATGGATAAGGCTTTCCCTTGAAGGAGCTCCCGTATGAACTGCTTTACCAGCTAGGGAATCCAGTTACGGTAAAAAGTAGTTTCACAGGAACGAAAACTCACCAATGACAAAGCAGGGAAAGAAGATAACCTCGTTCCTCTCTTTTGCAAGATTGTATCAACTTGGGAATCCAGCGATTGCTTGCCTCGGGTGGGCAGAACCGACTTGAATTCACTGATGAGGGCCTCGTGGACACTCACGAAGTCCAAGCCATCGTGGAAAGCTATGTCGTCATTTCATGAGCTCAAGAAATTCGTTCAGGTGGTGCTGGCGAACCGTCTAAAAGGCCAGCGTCAGCTGGCAACCGCTGTTCCTGTAGGTGAACAAGCTCGGATAGTTTTCCAACGCTGAGTAAGAACTAGAGAGGGAACGTTCAGCACGACCCACACGGAGGAGATACGGCCTACCTGTCTGCTGGGGAGGTTGGTTGACCTGTTTGCTTCTTCCAAGAGAGTCTGCGCAGTCGACTCATACCTCCCCTTGCCCAAGTCGTGTAGCCAAGCAATGCTAGGGTGTGGATGTGCCGCAAAAAATCTGTCAAAATAGATACTGTAAAGGTCCTCTTGCGCAAACATAATCCTCAGCTCTCCTGTCAAACCTTCAGCGCAATGCGACGCGCGAAGGGGCTGGAGCCTACCATGTTGGATATACCACTGGAAGAGCTCGAAAGCGAAATCGTCCTTAAATCTCTCGATATACCGCTGGATGTCAGTAATCCACGGGTTTTCATGCGGAGGGTACACCGTATCGCGGTGACACAACGCTGCTAGGCTGCTGAAATCTCTGTATGTTTCAGCCAGACTCAGCGCTGGGTGCGGGTATCCAACCCTCCCTAACGTTCCAGTTAAACCAAAGCGCAGTGTTGCGAAAGGGGACGTCTTACTGATAGTCTCTAATATCTCCGGTCGGAGGAGGGCGAACCGATGATCGAGTTCGTCCCGATCGCGCTCTGTCCCAGCTTCGCCATTGGCAATTGTACTGCAAGAAGTCAGAAAGGATAGACGAATTGGCAAAGTACAAAGCCCACCTGCCAAGCCAGTCTAATCGCTCTTGAATGCAAGCAAATAGGACAGTTGCCAATTCAGGAAGCAGAGAGCCTGGTTCAGTATGACTCTGGTGATATTGGCCGTCTGCCCCAGGCACATCCACAACGCCGGTTATCGCCTCGAACAGGCTAAGCGCAACGTCAATCACCGTCGGTTTACTCGTCCAAGGATTGATGATTGGCCATTCGAGGCTATATTGGCCTTTGTGCTCTTCCCGAAACTTGAAGGCTGACTTGAGGACGGTCTGCAGGGAGGGTGAGGCCTTTATCTAGACACAGAATATATTACGTTACCAAAAAGATGCGAGTCGCTTCGGGGAGGAGGGCTGCGGCTTGGGGACCTTGCGATCTCTTCACGACAACTTCCACTTTGCGCAGAAGTTTCCCCATATCTACAATGTGCAGGCGGAAGAACGCACGCATCATGTCGGCGTGGTGGTCTTCATTCACGTCTTGCATGTACAAGGCAACCGCATCGTGCAGAACACTGCGCGAGTGCGACGTCCTAAGCACGCGAACGATTGTCAACATTGAAAAAGCATAGGCGGACACTCGGGTGGTGGGACTGACGCTAAAAATTCGTTGTATAATAGCCACAGGTCGTGGCCCGCCTGCAGTTTCTCTGCGTTCATCATCAGCCGCTGTCTGCTGCGCTGGGACATCTAGCTACGAATGAGCATTGGTAACTTTGGGATGTGAATGGTGAGTGTCTCGCCTTGAGGAGCATAGCGTTCTCATTGATGAACGCAATGAGCCACGCAAGCCGGTCGATTCTGCCTTTCAACTGAATACTCAGGTCGTGGCTTCTTTGAACAAGTTCGTGGTCTACGCGATGAGTCTCAGTAGCATACTAAATGCAAAGGTGATAAACGGTCAACACACTAGATTCGAGGATGGCCTGGCTCAGTTGTTCGGCGCCTTCCATGAGGCTCTCTGCCTCTACCTCGGGAGGGAAGCTAAAATGCAAAGGATTCTGCACATATCGTTCAGTTCTGGAATGGGGAAAACTGAGACTTTCCGCTTACGCCAGGTAGGGATCCATACAAGATAGCTTGAGCCATTATTGACTTGACGAGACCAGGGCGCCCGGTTCTGGACTCCATGAGCGACAAAGCGTGCGTGTAACATAGCAAGGCTTACTCTGGGTCGAAGGCTCGAATTTTGTCGATGTCCAAGTACGCTCTGACCATAGTTGTTGCTGTGAGGACGAGCACAGTGCTCTCTTCACTGATGACGCCAACACCGAGAGTGCGGTCCGACTTTGCTTTGAACTCGAGCCTATCCCTGTAATTCGAATCTAGACAGATAGCATCAGCCGAAGAGGTTGATGTGGATAGGAAAAGAGAACAAACCTCTCGCACATATAGCGACGACATCCCCGAATTGAACCGTGACGAGTGTGCCATCAGAGATCAGCTGAATTCTTGCATGCATAGCGGCACCCGACGCTGAGGTCTGAGGGATTCGTGAGTCGACATTGGTAGCCCATCCTGCACGGAGATGAACACGCACACTTTGATACGGTACGATCCTAATGGAATCCACCACTAGGCTGTCAATTTGCTGGGTCATGAACACCAGCGCGTACACCCTGCGAACACCCAAGAGGTCCACAGCCATGGCGTTGAACTCCTCTTTCCCGGCATACGACACCAAAATGGCCAGCTTTCCATTCCTGCACCCAGCGTTAACGACACCACAACCTTCGCCTCCCCGCAACGACTCACCTGTCAACGGCCATGTCAACCAGCTCGAGATCCAGCTTTGCGTCATCAGCCTCGACGGCGTCGCCGAACTCGCTACGCAGCGCCGAAAGCACGGTCGGCGCGACCTCGATGTCCACCTGCGGCTCTTCCCATCCACCAGGGTTCATCTCCCATTTCTGCACGCGCGTGTCTACCAGCGCCCAGATGTCCTGCACCCCCGTAGCGTGCTTAGCACCCAAAGCAACCGCGTTGATATTCCCTGGCTCGGCTAGTTGGTTAACTGCAGTTGACGCATTGAAGAAAGGGATAAGGCGCGACAAGGAGAGAGATGGAGCAGGCTTCGCGAAGACGTGCCATGCAAGGTTGTGTCTTCCGTTTGCAGACGTCAGAGTCAATCTGTAGAAATGCCCAAGGGTAGTCGACACGACGAATGTCTGCGCCTTTGGACTGCATAAGTCAACGGTCTTTTACATATGGGTGGAACTCGTACATCGGCGCGGGTGAGGGTTGTCACACTTTCATCCTCGGCCAAGTCCAGGTGCAACGTAACGTAGTTCTCCCCACCAGCCAGCCCGATCCCGATACTGTCCCAGTATCTGATTTCGCCAAGGGGGGATATGAGGATGAGTCCCGGCTCTCTTGTCTTGACCAAGGGTACGAGGACGTGCAGAGGGGGGCCGGATGGCTCCTCGTCCTGCGGGCACGAGAAGATGTAGCAAGTCGGCGTCCCTTTCACTGCCTGTGTCCACGTTGAGTATGCCCGCAAAGGGGGAGCACATCGCACTCACCTGAGCATGCTGCCAGACAAAGCAAGTTTGTATGGAAGCGACGAGCGCGAATCCGGTCAAGGTATCGATATCACCCGTGTAAAAATCGTGTACATAATCTAAACATCACGGTCAGCTGGAGAGAATGGCGATGAACATGCCCGGCGCACCTGCGCTTGTCAGGATCTGTTTCACTTCCGCCGGGAGATGTGTGTAGAAAGCGACGAGCAGTTCCTCAGACTTTGCATATACAGTCTCCCCCGGTGCGCGCTGCAACGCACGCTCAGATACTACGGACGCGGCCTCGTCGACGTCCATGATGTCGGGGTCCTCATACTCGGCTAGTGGCGCAGGCCCCGGAGCAGGGCTAGCACGTTGAGAAGTAGGTTTGCTAGCAACCCATGGTCGGCGTGGGGGAGATGTGGCAAGTGTGCGCAGTCGACTTGATCTCCGGGGAGCGGGAGACGAGAAAGTGGCCATGAAAGTAAATCACGAAACCTCCGACGCGTTTCGTTGGTGTTTTACCGTGCGAACTTTCTATTATTGACTTCAGACCATGCAATACATCGTCGTGCAAAATAGCGATTATATGAATAATCTAAAACATGTAGTACAGTAATAATATAATCCGGTGAAAGAGAATCTACTTGGAACCAGCAGAGTACTCTGCAAGATAATTTATAAACGCCACGCGTGAACATTATGGTAAATGACGACGTACTGGTAACAGATTTGGTTCCCTCGGAGATGGCGTGTTTGGCCAATTCACCAGGAAGAATGAGTCGTACACTTGTTTGAATTTCGCGCGAGGAGATGGTAGACTTCTTGGAGTATGCGGCGAGCTCTGACACAACGCGTTAGTGGAGGGGGACGCGCCCGGGGGAAGAGGAGATCGCACTGGAGGCCTCAGTGGCAATTCGTTCGAAGATATCGTTGACAAACGAGTTCAGAATGGCCATAGCCTTGTTGGAAATACCAGTATCTGGGTGGACTTGCTTCAACACTGTGGGAAAATGGTCAGCATGAAGGGCCAATGTGTGGATTCAGCACACGCACCCTTGTAGATGTAGGAGCTGTATGTCTCCTTGCGAGCCTTCTTTCGCTTCTTCTTTTCGCCATCAACAGGAGCGCTGCCACCACTCTTGCTGGCGGTCTTCTTCGCGGCCTTGGGGGTCTCAGTCTTGGCAGGAGCTTTGGAAGCGGTAGACGCAGGGGCCTTTCCAGCGGTGGATGCGGGCTGATAAGGGGAATGGTCGGTTCAAGGCGCGTCAGCTTTCGTATAAGAGTCACGCACTTTGGGGGCCATTTCTATAGGATTTCGCAAGTGAAAATACTGCAATACCGTTCAGTCTCTTCGCCGATAGAGATACAAGGCGCTACTCACAGTTGGTTGTTGTGTGTAGATGGGGGGGTGGATGAGAGAGTGTCTTGCCACTTCAGACGCGAGCGTCGCTTTATGAGGGATTCGAGATGCGGAGCTTGAAAGAGATACCCTCACGTGAGCGACATTGATCAACGAAGCGCGTCTGTCACGCGTTGGTGGGTGTCACACATCTCCTCGTTACGACATTCACATATTCTATTTCTCGAGCTTCTAGGGACTACTGTTGTTTGCTGGCGACCACGACGAGCGTCTTGTACGGATATTCAAAAATCCCTGCCTCCTTGTCGACCCACACGAGATCGTCCCCACGATCTACGATGTCCAAGACACTAGACTTGACGGCAGCTTTCTCCTCATCCGGGAGTACACTAATGTAGCTTTTCGAAAAGACTCGGTTAACGACTCCGTTCGTGTCAGAAGTCAGCTTATACTGCCACTTCTTCTCTTCGTGTGGCTTGAAATGCGTTTGGTACGAGGGAGTATCGAATACTTGACGCCACAAGTCGAGGCGGAATTGAGGAGTGCCTTGTTCATAGGGTTCATAAAGATCTCTCAATTGAGCGACCCAGCTGGCGCCATCTCTGCCGAAACAATTAAGGTGGAAGAACCACCGCCCACAGCAAAGCTCACCTGTCCTCGAGATTCCATACTAATACAACAACCCCATCCGGTTTGAGGACGCGAGCAAATTCTGCAGCCGCTCGATCATAGTCTGGGCACCAGTGAAATGCCTGTTCATCGTGAGTTCATCTGACAAACCTAGCATGCAACGATGCTTACCTGTGCAACGACAACCAGATCGGCCCACCCGTCTTCGACGTTAGTCGTGTCGAATGTACCCTCAGAAACAGTCACGCGCTCGTCGTTGACGCCCTTACTGAAGACCTCGCGCATACCTTCGCTAGGTTCTATCGCCCGCAGCGACTTGATCGCAGATGCCCAATCCGGGTGTGCGAGCAGAGCTCTGGTAAATATCCCTGTCCCCGCCCCGAGCCTTTGCACCCCGTCAGTAATTCCGAGATGCTGGTACGCACGTATATCACTTACTCGACTATGTTCAAAGGGGGTTCTCCTTTGACGGCATTTCGGATATGAGATAACACGTAGGGCTGATAAGAGGGCCGAGCCCTACGTGGGGAGTGTAGTCGTGTGCTGAAGGTTCAGCGGGCCACTCACTTGTCGTACAGCTCATTTGTCCCTTTCCCAAATCCATTTTGCGCGACGGCGTGGACTGTCACCATTTGAGAATTGTGCCGATGGTGATGTGCAGCGTGCACCTTATATTGGGCTCCAGTGTGACTCCCCTCGCCGGCATGCCGGGCGACTTGAAGTATGGCGCGATAAGACGGAAGACGAATCATTTTCTTGTTCACTTCACATGGACGCCGTCATGTGGGATTCCATCCAATAAGCAGACCACCCGGAACAGACTGGAACGTATGGCACTAGCCAGACTGCGCCCGAGCCGTGCGCCTAGGGGCCGGAAGCGTGATCGGTCGGCCACAACAGATGCACTCGACCGTCTTTCTCTAATGACCACTTCCTCCCCCACAGCGTCGGTGTCATTGAGCACGAATGCACTCTCGGTCGAGGTCAAAGGTGAGGCAGCAGTAGTTTCTGCACGTCTCGGCATATTTGACCCGCTGTTGGGTCGCTGTAGACAAGAATAGGGTGCACGACATTCCGTTTCGCGACATACTCCATGCGTCGTTCGACAGTGAAGCCAAACGTGCCAGAATCGCGTACTTGAAGAAATCGAAGGGTCGTCGCGTACTCTCCGAGGTTCATCACGTCGTCCACGACAGTCATTTGGAAGAGACTTCCCTATGTCTGGACAAGGCCATGACCGAAGCTTATAGCGGTTCGTGCTTCTCCTATGGATCGTACGCCTTGTTTACAGACCTGCGCTCAAGGGGTTAAGAAGGGGCGAAGGATTAAAGTCCTGGTGAATCCGTTTGGAGGCAAGGTGAGCGGCGAGTGTTCGTCTGCAACTCCCGCTGCTGACTGAGGTGATGAAGGGGAAAGGGAGAGCTATCTTCATGCAGAAGGTGGAACCAATACTCAGGCATGCTGGCTGCATGCTAGACGTCGTTTGTGAGTACAAGAGCCCCTCAACCATCAAACTAAGCTCACAGGGGTGGTTAAGACACAACCCACAGCGGGCATGCCTATGAGATAGCGAAGACGCTTCCACTAGATCAATTCGACGCTATTGTGACAGTCTCTGGCGACGGGCTTGTTCATGAAGGTAAGTGCCACATTTTGCCTCGTAAAATATGGTTTTCTGACAATAGCTTTACCTCCGCTTCAGTCATCAATGGTTTCGCACATCACGAGCACCCCGTCAAAGCCCTTGCCGTTCCCATAGCTCCAATACCCACCGGCTCTGGGAATGGACTGTCTCTAAACTTGCTTGGTTTGGAGGGTGGTTCAGATGTTGCTGAAGCCGCTCTGAACGTGGTCAAAGGTACGGATATCTTCGAATAGGCTTTGCTACGGCTGATTGGCAACTGTATATCCGTTTAGGGACACCTATGAAAGTTGACCTATTTTCTTTTGTACAGAACAAGAAACGCTCGATTTCATTTATGTCACAAGCACTTGGTTTGATGGCGGACCTAGACATTGGAACCGACCACTTACGGTGGATGGGTGAAACACGGTTCATGTATGGATTGATTCGAGGAGGTATTTACTTTCACTTCTTGTACAAGCTCATGGTTGACAATGCATCAGTCCTGCGATTCAAACCATGTCCTATCCAACTTTCCGTCAAGATAGCAGAGCAGGACAAGACGAAAATGCTCGAGGCACTTCAGGCTCGACGACAAGCTCAGAGCAATGCCTCTAGTAGCACAGATGCTTCCTCGTCTTCCTCTTTACCACCCTTGAAGTTCCTGCCCGAAGACAAGGATGGGTGGACGGTCATTGATGAACCTTTACTCTACGTCTACGCTGGTAAAGGGCCATATGTCGGGCGGTCAGTACCCATTAATTCCTTCCTAGCGACACGCGTTGATCAATCTTGGACTGCAGAGACTTCATGGCGTTCCCCGTGTCACTCCCTGATGATGGGCTCATAGATATCACTATCCAACCGTTGGTGAGTGCCTATTCGAAGGAGCGCTGCCCATTCACCTATTGTAATTCAGTCATCACGCAGTGATGTTTTGAAGGAAATGGAGGGTGCCCCACGGGGTGAAGCCTATTGGAGTCCAAAGGTGCGCGTGGTTACAGATAGGCCTGCCTTGCTTCAACTAACGGCATTGTGCGCGTAGCTAAAGTACTTCAAAGCACATGCATATCGCGTGAAGCCTCTGACTCCAAATGGAGCATTGTCTGTCGATGGAGAGCCATTTCCTTTCGAAGAATACCAGGTGGAGGTCCACCAAAGATTGGGCACACTGCTCAGTCCGCATGGCGTGTATGTGGCAGACTTCGACGGGCCACCTAGTAGGCATCAGAAGTAGTGCCAAAGATAGCTATATAGAGATTTTGTAGTCATCTTGTTTGTAGCTTTGACCTGGGGAATTTGGAATTCAGCATGTGAACCGCGAGTGTAACACCACCCGCGGTATTTGACAACAGCCTCGAGGTATGTTGTCACTCAAAGTATCCCGGTGTTCGCTACCACTTCGTTCCTTGCACCGACACCTCAGCAACGACGCAGCTCTCGACGAATGGATCGCGGCTCCCAAGCAGCTAATCATGCGAGACACATTCCATCGGGAACGCGTCTCGGACCTGTACATCACTTTGCCTACCCGCGATGGTACAAGGCGCCAGTGGACAGAGCCCGAAGACGGCGCACCACTGGGTTATGGACACCACCTAGCCTTCTTCCATCCTCGCAATGCCGAACCTAATCTACGCAAGGACGGGACCGATGCAGAGTTCTGTCCGCCCGAACCATTTACGCGGAGGATGTGGGCTGGAGGAAAGATTACTTGGAATGCGAGGAAGCCTTTACTCATCGGCCGAGCAGCGACAGCTACGTCTACGGTAGGCTCCATCGAGAAGAAGGGATTTGAGAAGGGGTCCCCAATGCTCTTCGTCACTCAGAAGATCGCTGTGAAGATGGATGAGGAGATGGAGAATAGCGTTGAAGAAGAACGGGTCCATGTCTATCTCCCTATCGCAGCAGGAAGCAGAAATAGCGGCGCGCAGACGTCGAGGAAAGGTGCGTGCTAAACGTTACTCTTCCAAGTCACCTTCCTGCTCACTTACGTTTTCAGTGAAGGACGCGCCAATATCGCCGCATGACTTCTCGTTCTCATATACTCCAACGCCCACAACACTCTTTCGATTTTCAGCTCTGACATTTAATGGGCACCACATACATCTAGATAAAGAGTACGCTCGAAGTGAAGAAGGTTACCCAGGTACGCAGGACTGCTTGAATCATCCACCGTCTTTTCGTAAACGCAACGGTTGCCAGAACGTCTTGTCCATGGGCCCCTCACAGCGCTGATGCTTCTCGAATCGCTCACGTTCAACGGGAAGAAGGGTGTACAAGTAAAATCCCTGGTATATCGCGCGCAAAACCCTTTGTTCGTTAACAGTGAACTGACTCTTGCCGGAAGCTGGGAAGACGCGAAGACGGCGAAGGTATGGTGTGTAAACCAAGATGGTGTGGTAGGAATGGCTGGGACGGTGGAATGTATCTAATGGTGCGGGTTCCCTATGCCACCAAGCTAAGAGGGCAAGCTCAGAAGCCTGAGAATTGCATGATAAATAAGATATCAATGGGTGTATACTTTGATACGAGCTCACCGTATTTGTTGCCAGCTTCTTTGCGATTCCGCCTTCCTTCGGCAATCTTTTCCTCGAGAGCTGCGCGGTTTTGGTAGGCATCTGTAAGGAGTGACGACAATTGGTGACGAGACTTTGCCCGCCCGCTCTGCTTGGCAGGCTAACAAAATTGTTAATAATCCAAAGAGACTATGGCTCCTACTCACATCGATGTTCATCCTAGGCTTCGCAGGTTCACCCGTAGCATCTGTGGTAACAGCCTTGCGCGATTCTCTCTCCTGTATTTCCTTTCTCGCTTTCTCCATCTCTTTGACCATGTTCACCTCTTCTGCACTTTCTTCTGACCCCTCGAATCCTTTGATAGCGCCTTTCTCCAGAGCTCGAACTTGATCGTCGTATTCCTTTTTCCATTTCTTGAGGAAGACGTTGTAGTAGTCGGGATCATAAGCGGCCCACGCTCCTGATGGAAGAAGGTAATATCCTGGATATGGATCTTGCGGTGTAGGCGTAGGTGGTTTGAATTCTACGACTTCAGGTGCAGAAGTGATCGAGACATGAGATGCTGAACTAGCTGAGCCTGCAGTGACCTTCGTCGATGATGACGATGAAGAGGTACCTAAGGGTAAGCAGTGAGCTCTTTACTCGTCTCAACTGGCGCGGGTGCGAACCTAAACCAAAGAAATCTACCGCCGGTGCGGCGCTGGGCCTCGACGGAGCGGCGGGTCGTCTCCCTTCCTCCTCCACTGAGATATTTGGCCTCCGTTTCGATATTGACATGGGCATAAAAGACACTGGCGCTGGTGTAGAAACATCCTCCCAAGGTGTCGATTCAAGCTCTTGCGCCTCGACATGTTCCTCGTCTTCAGGTTCTTTAGACGTAGAAACCGGAGCGGTGGTCGGTGCAGTGTTGAAGACAAGACCCGGACCTCTGCCCCCTCCAAGCACCCTTTCCGGTACAGAAGCTACAGGAACTTTGCGCTTCGGAGTCGGCAGCATCGACAGCAGTGAGGATGCTCCAGCTCCGGCTTCCAGCCGAGGCTTCTTAGCTGGAGGCCTGTCGTCCTTCAAGTCATCGTTGTCGTCGTCTTGCGGTAGACTGGAAAGTGAAGGCAGGCCAATTGCGATCTTCTTCGGTTTCCTTGCTTTGGGTGCAGACGCCTTGTCCGCCGAGGGAGGGGGTAATGCGAGTGATGAGGATTTTGCTGGGGGCTTGGAGGCTAGCTTCGGCTTCGCAGGGAGTTGTACGCGTTCGGTTTCGTTTTCGCTTTCACTGCCGCTTCCATAGTCACCCAAGCCAGAAAGCATCCTGAGTTGGAGGTAAGTAAGATGTGTGCGCGCTTCAACTCAGGCTGCAGGGATCAGTCGATAAAGGGGGTCAGCCAGGGGCTCAAACTGTGGACGATTCAAGAATATATACATTGAGATACGACGCCTAATACACTACTTTATATCATGGTACTGTTACCTTCAATGCTCCTGCATTCACTTTACCACCTGCTACCGGACGATGCAACTTGTTCTCGCCTTTGGCCTGCTCAGTAAAGTTCCATTTCAACAAAGCCTCTGGCGTACCATTTTTCACTGGAAATTCAGCAGATGCAAAGCCATCCGTGTTCGGGAAGGCTATGGGTTGTTGAGACTCGAGTCGACGAGAGTATGAGGTTAATGAACTTACTGATATTTCTCATCGCATAGTACGTAGCATTGAGCCATTGAGGGTCGATGGTGAGAGTGAAGAAACCACGGAAGGAGCCTTCACTCCATTGCAAGTCCGGGTTGATATCGACCAATTGACGCGATATCACATCAGCTGCAGCAGGCGCGATGTTCGCTCGGAACGATGAAGTGGAAGTCACAGCCGTCCCTGCAAACTCCACACCGATGGCACCATCTCCAGAAATGGGGTCGTACCTGAAGGTTAATGTTAGATGCAATGTAGAGAGACGGAAGCTCAACCACAGGCTTACGTCGTAGTGTCGTTGGGGTCTGTACTGGTGTCAGAACGGAGAGTTTGACGGTGAGCTGATGAGAACGTACGAGCGAGGTCTGACACCCAGTTCGCGTGACTATCACCAGCTAGGATAACGGTATTGCTAATTTCGTTGTTGTATAGGTGATCTAAGATTCTGGCTCGATTGGCGCGGTATCCATCCCAAGCGTCCTGGAAAAGAGTACCACTCAAAAACTGCAAAGGTCGATTATTGACAGTGCTCACAGTGTTGAAGCGGACTTCATTGAGGATGAATATTCAGCGGGGACATGGGACGCGGAATTTCGCCACTCACAACTCGAACCGTTTAGCTGGCTGAAGACCACTTGTTGACTATATTGCAAATCTATAAGTAGGGAAGTTGTCTAGGATGGCGAAGTCGCTCACCCTACAACCCGCCATACGGCCTCGCGGCGCTTGGATTCAGAGAGTGTATCAGCGAACCCTGTTAAGTAACACGTTGATCATTGTTCCTCCATCAGAGCACACCATACATACATTTTTCTTGGGTGAATCCCATAATGGAGCGATTGGGCTGGTCCACTAGAGTGGCCACCACTGCATTGACCGTTTACATGAGGGATCGTCCACAGGGGCCAGATTGACTTACGCGCTATCGAAGGAAAAGGTCAGCAACGTGAATGCGCTATGGCTATCGGAGAAAGTGATCACCTCGATTGTAGGTTAGCTGGAAGGAATCTAGTTGTTAGTAGCACTAAGTATTGTGCGGTCCCTGGGCTTACATCCGTAATATCTCGATCGTATTGGCCTATCAGGATATTAGAACAGGTTTAGCACAAGAACAACGACTCACGGGTATCAAGAATCGTCAGGTCCTTCGCTCATCCTTCAACAAACCAAATCTTTATCTTAAGCACAACTCACCAGTAATTTTCCAACCTGAAAGTTTCTCCATATACGAAGCAGGTCATGGGTGTCGACTTGGCGAACGGGGAGCCACTCGTGATAGGCTCTGATTGCCGCAAGTTTTCTGTCGGTGAAGCAGGCGCCCGAAGGCGAGAAGGAGCATCCTGCGGCGGTGTCGTTCGAATTGGAGGTCCCGGCTTTCCATGCGTTGTTTGCCACCTCGTGGTCATCCTAGAGGAATGGATAAGGATGAGAGTAGTCGATCGACACGACATTGGGTCTGACCCAGGTAGTTATCCACGGTGCAGATTGATGCGCCAGGGATAGGCTGACATCCGTGCGGTATTGCTGGAACCGCTGCCGATAATCGTGGATCGTGGCTAACTGCCTACCGAGAACTGCCCGGCCAATGGACCCCCTACAGCCACCAGGGTCATTGTCGATGAAGTTTCATGAACCATACACAACACCCACCCGCTCCCTATTGATTCGTATATCTAGGAAGCCGGTTTAGTCAAGGTGTAACTTCGAGGTAAACCGGCATAGACATACATAATCGCCCAAGTGGACGAATACATCCGCGCTGGTGTTCTGTGCGGCGAATCCATATGCATTGAAATAACCTAGATATTCAGTCAGCAAAATATACAGGTAGAACGTTAGGAAATAACCTACCAGCTTGGAACTGAGAGCAGGAGAACACGGCAAAGGTTAGCGGCTTTCCGCCGTTCACTTGGTCCGCTGGAGCTGTAACACAGTGATGATCAGGCTACGTGGGTTCGTAGCCCTCACAATACCTACTATCTGGGCTCGCGAACGTCCTGGTCGCTCCAACTGGGCTGACGGTTTCCGCATTAGTACAGTCCGAGAACTGGAAGAAGTACTTTGTATCGGGTTTTAAACCTGTCGCTTCCACCTTGACAGTGAAGTCGACGTCATAGGATGTGAAGGCCTCTCCCGAGTCAATCACTGGGCTCAGTGTGTTGGACGTAGAGATTTTGAAGGAGACGCAGACGGGTACACTTTGGTCGGGAAGGGCGCCTGTGCTTGAGGCGGGAACAGCTCGAGTCCAGAGGAGTACGCTAGTATCAAATGGGTCGCCCTGTAAAGTAGTTCAGGGTAGTACGACAACGAGAGGATGGGTTGTGTACGCTTGCAACTAAGGTCCAAGTCAGCGACGTTAATAATAGGTTGACGGAAGAAAGGCTGATACCCGAATGGGTGAAATTCAAGCCACCATTCCAAACAAACGGACTCTGTCATGGTTTTCCGTGTCTTGGCCTGCGTTGTGTATAGGAAACACATACGTTGCTAAAGTCACTTCCGTAGAAATTCGGGTAATGCTCATCCTTGAATGGGGTCGCGTCTATAATCTGACGTTTAGAGTGCTGAACATGTCGCGCATGAATCGATGTAGTGTCAAGGCCGTGCTGTGCAGGAGATTCATAACATTGGCAGGAGAGGATCATATCTTCACGTACTTCTGGATGGTCGATGAAAGGTGAGCGGTAGGCTAAGTTACGATCGAGCAAGAGGGTGGCTTGGGAACTAACAGCGAGGGCGGTGAATGTGAACACGAGACTTCGCATATCGTCTGTCGGTCACTCTCATGTCCTTCAAGGTATGCGAGGGCTTTATAGGCTCGGTGCTGATGGTGAGCACGTTCGTTGGCATATGACTTATGGCGTAAGATACAAAGAATCTTCTGGGGGACGAGAACTCGTAGATAGTGAGAGGAACTAATTGAATCCTGGAGGTGAAGCATGGTCGATAGTCCAATTATAGGGAATAGGTCTTCTGTGGAGAAATATATGAGCAAACAGAATTGGTCCCGCGCTATGTTCTTTCGAGAACCAGGGCTCCATTCAGCGATAGCCAGCGACCCCACGGTGATTGGAACAGTCGAACGTTCATTCTGGCACACATGGTGATCGACGAGGTCCCTGTAAAAATATGTGAGAAGCTCCTTCTGTCAAGTATTCGAAGTTCTGCGTGAGCAGGCCCACAACGGTGGATCCACTCGATCATCATGGGCCGGCGGCGAGGCACTCAAACAGACGCCCATCTATTTGTCTATGTTGCATTTAGAAGGCATTGGCTTTGAGACTTTTAGCGTCGAACTTTCGGCAGGGTTCCGCAAAACTTTCTGTTTCTCACTTGTTCTCTTCCTCCTCCGTATTATTCCCTTTGCCAAAAAAATGCACCACTTGTCGACCTCCTCTTCGCGCGCCGTTCGTCGTGCTGCCGCAAAAGCCGCAAAGCCCATACTGGCTCGCGGTGCCCACAAGGAAATTAAGTTCTCCAATGAGGGTAGGGCATCCATTCTGAAGGGTGTGGATGTTTTGGCCAACGCAGTCAGTGTGACGCTTGGACCAAAAGGTACCCGTAGTTCTTCTCATTCTCCAGGACAATGTCGCTGACGAACCCCGGCAGGTCGTAATGTGATAATCGAACAGTCATTTGGCGGACCCAAAATTACCAAGGGTATGTACGCGTGGGTATTACGCGCCGTTCCGTTTTCTAACGCGTCTTGCAGACGGTGTCACGGTTGCGAAGTCCATTTCTCTCAAGGACAAGTTCGAAAACCTTGGTGCTCGGTATGCTGGTCTCCTTGGGAGCCATATATATGGTGACTGACGGCCTTGTTACACTCTAGACTCGTGCAAGACGTTGCCCAAAAAACGAACGAAGTCGCTGGTGACGGAACAACAACCGCGACAGTCCTTGCCCGTGCTATCTACTCGGAAGGTGTGAAAAATGTCGCCGCTGGCTGCAACCCCATGGACCTTCGTCGAGGTTCGCAAGCTGCTGTCGACAAGGTCGTCCAGTTCCTGTCGGCCAATGCCAAAACCATCACGACAACCGCTGAGATTGCTCAAGTCGCGACCATCTCCGCTAACGGTGACACTCATGTCGGCAACTTGATAGCCCAGGCTATGGAGAAAGTCGGAAAGGAGGGTGTCATTACGGTGAAGGAGGGACGTACCATTGAGGATGAGATCGAAATCACTGAGGGCATGCGCTTCGACCGTGGATTCATCTCCCCCTACTTCATCACCGATGTCAAGACCCAAAAAGTCGAGTTCGAGAAGCCCCTCATTCTCCTCAGCGAGAAGAAAATATCCGTTCTCCAGGATATCCTTCCTTCCCTCGAGGCAGCCGCCCAGGCTCGACGACCTCTTGTCATCATTGCGGAGGACATCGACGGCGAAGCTCTTGCTGCCTGCATCCTCAACAAACTCCGAGGACAACTCCAGGTCGCTGCCGTAAAAGCCCCAGGCTTCGGCGACAATCGCAAGTCCATTCTCGGTGATCTTGCCATTCTCACCGGAGGTACCGTCTTCACCGATGAGCTTGACATCAAGCTCGAACGCGCCACCTCTGACCTTCTTGGCTCAACTGGTTCCATCACCATCACCAAGGACGACACCATCGTCCTCAACGGTGAAGGGTCCAAGGATGCCATCCAAGCTCGCTGCGAACAGATCCGTGCTGTCATTGCCGACACGACCACATCCGACTACGACCGCACGAAATTGCAAGAACGTCTTGCCAAGCTCAGCGGCGGAGTTGCCGTTATTAAAGTTGGTGGGGCCAGCGAAGTCGAAGTCGGTGAGAAGAAGGACCGCTACGATGACGCGTTGAATGCTACCCGTGCCGCCGTCGAAGAGGGTATTCTCCCTGGTGGTGGTGTCGCTCTCCTCAAAGCCAGTTTGATGCTCGCTACCAACTCTCCAGGCAGCAATTCGACTTCCTCGCCCACATCACCGAACGCTGAGGTCATTCCCACCACCAACTTCGACCAAGAACTTGGCGTTGGTATCATCCGTCGTGCCCTTACCAACCCCGCCCGCACTATCCTCAAGAACGCTGGTGAGGAGTCGTCTGTCATCGTCGGCACACTCCTTTCTCAGTATGGTGCTGAGGACAAGTTCACTTGGGGATACGATGCGGCGAAGGGTGAATACGTTGACATGATCAAGGCTGGTATCGTCGACCCTCTGAAGGTCGTACGTACGGCATTGGTCGATGCTTCTGGTGTTGCTAGCCTGCTCACTACCAGTGAATGCTGTGTCGTCGATGCTCCGGAAGACGACAAGCCTGCTGGCGGTATGCCGGGTATGGGTGGAATCGGAGGCATGGGTGGTATGGGCGGGTTCTAAGGTTGATAGGTCATGGTTTAGGTCAATGTTAGCTTACATCTCATATGGTATTGGTTCGACGCCGCTTAGACGTCCGCCTCTTAGATGCATATCTTATTCGCATATTCGTCACATGTAATTTGGTATTAGTGCAAATTCCCCACAATCCCCACTCAATCATCTTTCTATGCTTGCCTGAGTCACTATTCTTATGAACAAGTCAGAACAATGACAAGAAAGATGCAATATGTCCGAAGCATTGGAAGTCCCAGCTTATCTACCTAGGTATGGTGTATATAATATAAGCCATCGCGCGATAGCTCTTTTCTACAATAATGATAATATGAATACAGTGTCCAAATGTCCGCGTAACGAGCGACAGCAATCCACAAAGCGCATGCGTAGTAGGTAGGGTACGTGAATATGCAGCTGTCCCTTAAGTTATGTTCATAATGAGCGTGTATTATGGACGAGCTAGGAGTGCATCGTTAGACGTGGTCAACCAAGTGTTCAGGTAAAACATACCTAATTGTTCTTTTCTATAGAACCAGAAGTAACCAAGAACGATGATCAACTGTGACGCGAGCGCCAGCCAGAACAGAGGCGCTGCCATGGGACTCCCTATGTCCGAGTCAGTCAAGACCAAAGCGCACGAAACCAAGGGGAGAGACCAACCCTTTAGGCCATCTTCGAAGTCCCATTTGGCTGCGTCAGGGAATACACTGCCCGGGCCTATTCGATTGGGAGCAGTGGCTCTTGCGACCATGACACAAATAGAGCCAATGATTTGTGAGAACGCTAAAGTTGCGCAAACATGCAAACGTGACAGTGTCTAACACAGCGTAAGATGTCGTATTATTGGAAGGACATATATCATAAAACGTACCTGGAGAAGGATCATGCCGAGTCCGACACCCTGAATGGCATCCAAGACACCCAGCCAAAGCCAAAGGGATACACCAAGATATGGGCCACCACTACCTGCCCATGGAATGTATAGGGCAAGGGAAGAGGTTCCCCAGAGCATCTAAGGAGAATCGACTCAGTACAGCAACTCTTGTTGGTATTTCAGGCACCCTACCTGGCACCACCTTGGTGCTCCGAGCCCAACAGCGAATACTGGAAGTAACCAGGTGTGCGTTTTGCTGAAATGGGTAAGCACCAACATCAATGCACCCCAAACCCCGATGAAAAAGACGATGACAAGCAAGAGAATCTGCCATTTAGGTATTGGTACCGCCCAAAGGAAACTCCAGTTACGGCCGTAAGGCTATTGCGATATTAGCTCGAGGGGTATACCTTTAAGAATGGTACGTACCCCACTCAGCCAGTAGTCACGCAAGAGTTCCGATGCCAGGAACCATAACACTAGCTTTCGCCTGAACAGTGTCTTCAGGAAGTGAGGAACCTTCGGTGGTGTTTGTCGATAGTATTCTAAAACCCCTTGAATGAGCAAAAGATAGACAATGGGTCTTTCTGACGAACCTGGAAGCCCATAGAGCATGAGGTACGCAAAGGCGAAGCTCATGATGGCCAATGGCCAGACAATTAATACAATCCACCACGGCGGCAACACATCATCCTTGGTGCCATTCAGAGTATTGCCCCAATACCACAATGCGGTGACCCAAATTTGCTGAGAGCCTTGAACAACACAGGCACGAAGCGTCCAGACTTCGGTGGCGGCACCCTTCAATGATGGTCAGCGTAATGTATCGGTGGAGAGAGAAGTGAAGACACGCACCGCTTCTTCTCCAAAGTTGAGACCGAAGAAAAGAAAGGCCGCAGCAGATGCAACGGCATAGGACCACGTTGCGACATTTGAGAGGGCATAATGGGCGGGCGCAAGAGCAGAAGCGACGGAAGGAAGACCGATCAAAAAGAACGCAATACCGAAGAAAACCCAAGGAGCCGATAGGACGTAGACCGAAGGTTTAAGACGGAAGAGGGGATACCAAACAGCGGATGCAGCTAGAAATACACCACCCAAAACGTAAAGCTGAACATCGTCTTGCCAGTTTCGGCCTGATAACAGGGTAATCTGGAAACTTGTCGCACTTAACATCTATAGAGAGAACTGGTGAGCACATCAACTACTAGCGGAATTCCTGTTACTCACTTGGCCAAGAGCAATGACAATGGTGTAGAGAGGCCACCCCGCAACTTCTCTCGCCATGAGAATCTGCAATCTTGTCATGACAACTACATCGGGAGGGTGAATAAAAGGCGGTGGATCGAAGTCGGACGAGCTAGTAAAGCCTGGTGTGTTGGGGGCTGCGAAGCTGTGAGTTGACAATATACTTCTGAATGTTTGTTGGATGCTTACACTCGGGGCGACCATAGTATGATGATGCCATAGTTCCAACAACAGAATCGCGATGCGAGATAATGCTGGCTGCACTTGAAAGCTTCTCTTTGCGTACTCTTCCAAAGAACGCTTCTTCGCTTTTAACAAGGAATTTCTCGATGGACAGCTCGTGCTCAGAATTCTTCGCGTTCAAGGCTTGCAGTTTTTGAACGAATTTCGTGGCGACGCCCCCATCTGCATCGGTGAACTAGAACAAATCATTAGAGAATATGTAAAGAAAGTTTGCGAGGAATTACCGAAGCTATGGCCCTATTTAGAGGAGAGTTCGACTTCTCGTCTACGATAGATGTGATGGATTCCGAGGAGTGTGCACGAGAATGTGCGCCAAAAGGTCGATTGGGCATAAGAGTGGCGTCAACAAATGGGTCTGGAACACCTTTCTGTTCGCGAGCGATAGCGCGATTGGCTCTCTCCAAAAAGTCTTCGTATGCCTGCGGAGTCTCATTGGCAGAACTTGCCGCTCGGGAATGCGAGAAATAATCCTCGTTAGACGTATCAGTATCAAAGGACCCTTTCCTGGATCCATTGGCGAGAAGAGGGGGAGCCATCAGGTGGTCGGCCTGGGATACATTATCTTGACTCCATTGCCCAGGAGAGCCCGGAGTATTTACCCGACTCTCGGCTGTACTTTGAGCGTCCCAATCTTGGTGCGAAGGTGGCGGGTTGATAGAGCTCCAGTCGTCCGAGTTGTTATTGGTGGCGAATGCACTCTGGTCTTCACAATCGGACTCTCGCCAAGCATTTGGTCCAGCGATGTTACGGCTCATGGTGATGCTACGCTTGTGGAAGTCTTCCATTCTCTGGCGCCACTCGACGACGGGGAATCGCTGAACAGCTGATCGCGCACGAAGGATGGCACGGTCCTCTTCGGTCGACTTCAGGGCCATCTTGATTGTCTTCGTAAGCTGTGACAACATGTGCGCTGTTGCGCTCGACTCTACTGGATACCACTAGCGACAACGAACATTAGTAGATTCAAACGAATTAGACAAGATAATCACCCAGCCAGGCATAAGACCTAAACCGCCCAATCTACTACCGACACCGAGAGCACCTTTACGACCGAATTCAACAGCGACCAGACCGAAAGGTTCATCTCTTGAAGGGATCAAAGCGAAGTCCGCGCCGCTGAAAAGATACGGTGGAAGCGCCGTGAACTCGGGCTTGGAGTATACGCGATCGGGGTACATTTCCATCAACCTAGCGAGTTTTTCAGCAGCAAACCGGCCATAAAGATCGATGACAGGTCCAACAGCGATCAATTGAATTGACGGCCGTTTCTCCAGCCTAAAGGATGTTTGAGCGGGTGAGTCAAGGCTGGCACTCAAGTAACTCACAATGAAGGCATAACATCGGCTATAAGATCAACGCCCTTTTGTTTCGACCAGCGACCGACGAAGACGAAAAGGTCGGAATTAGGGTCTTGCTTGATGCCTGCCCATTCCTGCGCCTGACGCTTCAGCTCTGGTCGAGCCGCCTCTGCCTCAGCATCTATCTGAACGTCGCGCGCCTTGATTGGGATTTCGTCCAGGGCTGCGATATCTGTAGGATCAGGATTTGGCAAAGAATCCACATGTTTCAGGGTCCAGAGTGCAGGATACCTCGCCCAACTTCGTTTTCCGTACTTGTCAGAGACACCAGCAACGCCGACACTTTTTTGATGGGTGCTGATAAAGGACGCGGCAGCATGCAGCAAGTTGAATGTGTTCCCGAATTGGACGTATTTAGTGCAGTGCTCTTTGCTGATGTTGAACGCCGAGCAAACTTCTTTCATCTCCTCCTTGGTTCGAAGAGGCCACAACCCTTGGAATTCGGCATTATGCAGGGATAGGCACACTGGGATGACTTTTGGCAGAAGGTAAATAGGAGCCAAGGCACCGTGGTAGTCATTGATGTGATAGATGTCGATAGTAGGCTGACGTTGGATAGTTGCTGCGATAGCTTGATTCCAGGTAGAGTAGAAGATTGCAGAGCTGAGGTCGTCCATACGAGCAGGGTAAGGGTCAGATTTAGTCTGAGCACGGAAAACAGGAGAGTCGAGGATGACATAGGTGATGTTATCGAGGACGTGAGTTTCTACCTCGATCAGGTAGGGTTCACCGAAGATAGTGACCTCGATGGGTTCTGCAGGTTCCCCGGAGGGATAATCCAGGTCCTTGACCTTGGGGATGACCCAAACGAGGTCCACGTCCGTCATGGCTTTGCCCATCAGACTCGACATTACGCCTAAGCCACCGATTTTGACTTTCAACTTCCAGTCTATGATCTCGTACTCCAGCGTCGCGATAAGCACTTTTCGCCGCTTGGTTTTGTCTTCAGGCCATCCGATTATGTCCGTGTTTTGCTTGTGGCCAAAGAACTTCTCGGCAAACGGAGTCGCGTCCTTAAGATCCGTAGTAGACTTGTTCCCGAAGGCACCGAAAATAGGCAAGTAATTGGAATGTTGGCTTTTGGCTTTGACACCAAATTGATTGTACTTGACCCCGTAGAATGTCCACATGAATAAGGCAACCGCTAACGTGCCAGTGATAAGCGGGATAGAAAGAAGCAGCGCATACATGATGGCACCGACAGAGGCTTGACCACGAGGTTCAAGTGTCCAAGTCATAGTGGCGTCGTCGACCAACAGTGACCATGCAAGGTGAGGACTCGGCGGAGCAGACATGTTGAGATAGTTTGGGGCCGCCGTATTAGGCGGCAAGCGGTCCAGGATGCCGTCTCCGTCCGTGTCCCCGTAGTAGTAGTCGTCATAGCCCCAGACGTTCAGTTGAACATAGGTTGGCCAGCTGGCCATGATTTCCAGTTCCCACTTGCCGTCGCTGTTTTGAATCATCTCGGCGGGAATACCCTTGTCGAAACCCCAGTTGTTGAAGGGGCCGCGAGCTAGAAGCTGAGGGACGCGTCGGTCGTGACCAGAGTACCCAACGTCAGCATGAACAACAGCGGCGGTCGAAAGCGTTGAGCGACTCCAGTCTGATGGTGGCTAGGTCAGCGACCGCACCCTACAGAAAAACAAACAACCTTACATTGAACAACAATATGCGCACCCGACCACCAATTATCCGCATTCTGGAAGACCCCTTGGTCGATAATAGTCTTATCTTCCCAGTTGATCCAGGTTGTCCAGTTCTTTCCGAAGTTCCACGAGTACCTGAACATGTCAGCTCCAAACGCCTTGTGCTCGAATACGTATTTCCCATCGGAGAGAGAGAACGACGAGCGGTCGTATTCGTTCCGCGGAAACACGACGACGTTGTCCGCCAGACCTTTCCTCAACATCAGATGGTCGATAGCCTTGATTGTGTATATGTAAGTAATTCCCATGCATGCCAGCTACACTACTTACCCCAGTGGTTTGATTGCCACCCTCGACAGCAGGGTTGTCTAGATTAATGGTGAGGACGCCATCAGGAACGTTCTCCAACGTAGCAGTGAAGGACCACGCCGAGGACGGTAGACCGGGAATCTTGGGTCGTTCCCCTTGCATCTTGGCACATTTTATGGAGTTGTCCACTAGGCGAGGTGTTCCTCCTTTGCCGGATGACGACATATTGAAAGACATGCTCTGCTGTACGCTATCACAATTCATTTCGATACTGAACTCCAGGCTGATATCGATAGTTGTTGCGTTCGCCTGGTCCTTGGTAACCAAGATGCGGTGGTCGTGTCCCGGGATGAACTTGGTTAGCTGAGGGAGTGGTGCTATCCATATATCCTCGGGTACAAGAGCTTTGAAGGCATATGGCTCCATGGTCAGATGTGACAAGCATCCCTGCCAGGGGGCTTGACTGTCATTGTGGAACGAAGTCAAGGAATCTTCCAGAGTATACGACTCGTAGGGAGCGAACAGATTCTTGACGGTCGTGCCGGATTCGTAGGGCGAAGATATCCACAGGCTCTCTTTACAAGGAAAATCGTAGTCCATCGTCTTATTTTCGTTCGTATAGAGGAGCCAGACCTGATCTTGAAACCGACCCCCAAGGGATTGAACGCCAGCGATACCTGCCCTTGAGACTGACCAAAGCCCCATTTCCGTAGCGGTGTGATTGGATCCTTCACGCTCAATCAGGTATGTCCAATTACCACGTTGAACCAGGTTAAATCCATCCTGCAAGGCTCCATATACTTGTCGGAGATGATGAAATTGTGTGAAGGTGCGGCGAGCATCAGCTGTAGGATCGAAGTGGTCGAGCGAATTCCAGTCGTCGTAACATCCGATCAAAGACTTGTCGAGCGGGAAGTTGAAGTATTGTTCGGATCCGAGGGTGTAACACCCATGGCGTTGCCACGCAAGGTTGCTGGTCATGGCTTGGCGCCTAGTAAGACAGGGTAAGTAACCTACCAGCCAGATGAAGTTACACCACCAACCCGTATAGATAGTTACTAGCGCCTGAATCGTACAAGTAGAAATTCTGCTCCTCGCCATAGTAGAGCTACGCGGGCGTCAGTGGTTGTATGGCATGTGTTGAAAATGACGCACCAACGGAATACCAGGCATCACCAAGGTAGTAATGAAAGTCCCCAATACGCTCTTCTGAGTCCCGTTCTGGAGACTGGGCCATCGGAAAACGTCAAAATTACTGGTACCGAACATGTGTCGCGGGTCTATTTGCCCAGTCGAGGGATTGAGGAAATCGTTGTTTACGAACATCTGATTCCAAGCAGTGACGAAATTGACGTCGACGTCGTATGCGACTTGGAGGTTACCATCCATGCCGAGGAAACGGGTTAATGCACGATAGATAGAGTAATGGAAAGCTACAGAATCTAGTGCATTCTTCGGATGAGGGCGAAGGAAGAACTGATTCATATCCTGGGTGACATTTGCGGCAGCCAGGAAGCCTGGTGGTAGTTGTGTTGGCGTTCGCCCACGACCGCTGGATAAGACACTTAGCATATGTCGCATACACAATATTGAAGCATTCTTACAGATACAGGGAGCCAAATCGGTCGCCACCAGTGACTTCACCAGGGATGAAGAAGTTCTTCTTACCCAGTTCTGCCGCACACGCCCTAGCGCTAGAGGCCCATTCCGCCAATGCGTCGAGAGTAACTTGAGTTGCTTTGTCGATACGGATGGCGTCAATATCAAGGGTCTTGATGGCCATGCACGAGAACACTTTGAGCTTCGCCATCACTTCCGGCTTCCATTCTCTAAGTCGATCTTGCACTGAAGCAAACTTTGCGAGTTGGCGTTGCCAATCAGGATGAACACCAAAAGCCTCCATGTCTCCATACTGATCGAAGTCAGAATCCAAGCATCCATTGGTTTCGATATCAACGACCGTTCCATCATCTTGCCAGAAATGTGGAAGCACGCATTGAGTGTCCCTCTGGTTGCCAATCTACACCAAGGTCAATGGGACAGATAGTAAAAGTGCTGTAAGGTCATACTTCGAAATCTTGATATTCGGAGAAATTCCAAGGTGTGTAACGAGGGTTCTTCCAAACGGTCGGATATTCATTCAAGTCGAAAGGGGTGCTGACATTCAAAAAACTGCAAAACGATGATGAGAAGTTGGCGATGTGGCACATCAATGATAGACTATAATTACCCTTCAAATCCCAGGAGGTCACCCATAGTGCCGACTGTGAAATCGGCCATGACATACATGCCGCGCGCATGTATATGATCGATAACCTCCCGCCATTCACTAATGGTGCCCCAATGCGGGTCCAGAACCGTAAAGTCCAAAGGAGAGTAACCTAAAGCGCAGCGTTGACTGTAAGATGCGTGTAGGGCACGAGGTTAAAAGCTTACTGTCTGCTTGCCAGGGCAAGTTCAAGAAGGGAGTGCCAGAAATGAAGATGACCTTGATGCCCATGCCCTGCAAGTAATCCAGACGCGCCTCCAAACCCCTCAAGTCTCCTCCGTATCTTAGTTGGGTTTCCCGCCAGTCGTTTTCAAACATAGTGCCGAAAAAATCATTGTTTGATGGATCGCCGTCGGCAAATTTATCCATGAGGATAGTGTAAACAGGGAGCGACCGCCAGTTGTCTGGTGAAGGAGTGTACGTGGAATTTGGGCGTTCCGCCTTGTACTCGAGAGGCGATTGAGCATCCTTGTTGACATTTATATTATAGTCGACCAGCTCGTCCCGGTACGGCGAGGCAAAAGCAAGGAGTGCGATGTGAGACAACGCTAGAAAAGCGGATTTCCACCGCATATTGGAACCTTTTCAAGACGCTGTCCCGAACGAAGGGGAGAAGGGGAGAGGAGGGGCGGGGAAGGACGTGGTGGTTGAAGAAAAGGAGGGAAAGGAGTGTAATGAAAGCTGGGCCGATTACAAGGGCTTCGGATGCCGATATATGTAAAGCAGAGCCCGATCGGCAACAGGCAAAGCCAAACAGTCAAACGAACGGAAGCCTAGTAGACAGTTGCAACGCGAAACCTTGATAATGGGGTTGCAGCTGTCGAATCCTGTAAGACTGAGTGACGGTCGGCGCACTCAGTGGGCGAAGTTAACGCGTCCCATGCCCCGTTGACGAAAAAGCCAGATAATACCGCCACGAGGCACCATCAGGCTTCTGGTGTTCTTTTGAAATTGGTCCGGTAAGCGACTGGCGATGTACGATAACGGCCACCGTCACCGTAACAAAAAAGTTATGCATGTTGCATGCCGACCATCTAGGGACTTTGAGAAAATATACCTGGTCGATGTACCAAAAGGCACAAAGAGCATCATAGCCCTGTCGATCCGACGGCAATAGGAATGCTATCTCAGCGGCATTTGTTGATCTAGGGACCGCTCTCACACAGCGCCAATGCAAGCAATCATATGGGCGCAGACGGGATGTAAGTTGATGCGAGGGCCAAGGATCGTTCAGACTTCAAATTCACCAAGAAACCTGACAGCGAGCGATACTATTCCAACAGTTGTTGGCTACATACACGATATTCTTCCGTAGATTTGGATTAGGCGCTTAAGTTGTAATGGCGCCCATGACTTTCACGTGATGAGTGATGTTCTCACGCCTGCATCACGTCGCAGCACGACGGCGACGACGAGCAAGTCAACAACTTGACCAGCAACCCCCATCGTCTCCGACAGCAAAAGGGTCGCGCTGGATGCTTCAGCTGTCCTTCTGTCAACAAGGTACACCGCGCCAGCTCACAATTTCCGTCACATACACGCCCTTGTTCTCTCCTCAGCAGGTCCTTTTGTCTTCCCATCATCTCTTCGCTTTCCTCCACGATACTTGATTTGAAGATACCCATTGACAACCACAATCATTTTGTAACTTTTCTACTCAAGCCCCCTTCCAACCTCATCATCAGTTGTATACCTCGGCCTTCGGTTGAAACATTATGTCTGCAATGGCTATCAATGGGAACTTGCATCTTGATGGCGCTCAACCAGGATCCAAACCGTCTTCTCCTGCATCTCCCTCTTCATCTTTCCAGAACCAACAGACTGTACCTGCGCGTTCGTTCATCAATTTCAGCGGTTCAGCGGTTCGAGGTCAAACTTCACCATTCCCTGCGACACCTACCTCGGGCCAAATGACCACCCCACTGGATCCTCCTCCCGGTATCCCATACGCAGAGTTTATAAGAACATGGTCAGATTCTCACGTCGCTCGCTGGCTCACCGACATCAAATGTGGCAACCATGCTGCTACGTTTAAAGCTAATGATATCAGAGGCGACATTTTGCTTGAATTGGATCAGGTTACGTTGAAAGAGATGGGGGTATCGAGTATCGGGGACAGGTTACGTATTGTTAATGCTGTCAAGATTCTCAGACAAAAAGCTTCAACGAGAACAATTACCAGTAGTCCATTGGTAGAGGTCAACCGTATGTTCAATGACGCCGCCGCGCAGCATCAACATGGACAAGATTCATCTCCTCCCAACAAACGCCCCGCTGGACGAAGTGGTCGGCCTGCACCCCTCGTTCTCGGCAACAATCCCAACCGTAACGACCTTCCTCGCCTCGTTCGCGAACAAAACCCCCCAGACTCGGCCAGGTCGAACACTAGTAATGGTCCCCGCCCTTTGCCACATCCAAATCACTCCAACGGAGGTAACAGCACTCCGAGCATGTCGCACTCAAACGGTCCCCGCACCAATCTACCGCCTCTTCCCCCTCCTCCTCGCGGGCAGCCTCCCCTCCCACCTCCCAGTCGGCAACCGCCTCGATTGGCCAACACATCTAACGGGGGTCGTAGAACTCCTACTCAAGCCGAAGCGCCTGGATTTACTAGCCAGGCCCTTCCTGCTGCTCCTCAGTCTCAAGGGCAGAATCAAGGCTTGCTTACTCCGTCGTCTGCATCTAATTGGATGGGTTACCATCTTCCGGCTGATCCACGCCCCGGCAGCTCTGGCAAATCGACACCTAGGTCCACCTCACCCCTGCAAAATCGGCCAAATGTCAATGGACGGCCGATAGTACAACCTGCGCACGGGCGGAATGTCTCCCTTGGTAACAATTCCCCAGTCAGTTCGCCATACAAGCTCCCTCCCAGACCTTCTACATCGAATAGTCATCCGTATGCTACTGCCTCCGCGTTGCAAGCTCCACCATCAAATCAGCCCTACAATCTTTCGCCCATTGCAGAATCGTTTGTCTCCCAGCATAGTACAGGCACCGGGACCCCTTCCCCGCCCACTGGACCTTACGCCGTTGGTCGAGGGCCATTTAACCCCACTGCGGCCTCCCATGCCAATGCACCATCGTTGGATGATTTGCGTAGGAAGCTTGTCAAATTCTTGCTACCAGCGGAAGGGCACTCGTGTACAATTGATCCTTCCACCTGCGTCGGGGGCGTTGAGTTGCTTGAAAAAGTGCTGAAGAAGTTTGGAAAGTCCCGGAGCCCTGATTCAGACAGCTCAACGGAACACGTTCAAACGGACGAAGGTGGGCTCATTGTAGATGGCTGGGGCGTGTTCCTTGACTGGGGGCAGGGTGATGGACCAGGTATACCTATTCCTTTCACAGTAAGACTCTAATGCTTATACGCACGTGCACAAGGTGAACCATTGACGGAAGCGGAGATTTGTGCCATTTGCTATGGACCGCCCGACCACCCTGCCCGAGAACATGGCTTGACGCTAAGGAAAGTCGTCCATAGGAATCGCTCTCTTGGTATGGGCCAGACATCAAAAGCCACCAAACGAGCGAGCTCGATCAGCATATTGAGCGGGCTCGGTGTACACGATCCTGAGAAGGCACTCGATCCCTCGTCTCCCACCACTCAACCAGAACGACGCAGTCCAGTACCCCAAAACCTGAAGAAACTACGAAATTTCTTCGGTCAGCGCCCTCCGAGCGAACTCATCACGACACATCTGACAGAGTACTTCCCCTTCACTGAGAAGAAGGTCTTGGAGCGGACGGCGAGACACAGTATGATGATGAGGAACGGGACGCTTTCTTCGAAGAGGGACAGTTCGGCTTCGTTCATCCCGCCATTGCCATCCAGATTTAGCGTCAGCACGCAAGGCTCTCAACGGCGTATGTCTTCGTCACCAAGGGCCTCCATCATATCGAATGTGGGCCCCCATCGCGACTCCCTTTCTGCGTCCCCAAGATCGGCATTGGAAGACATTCCGCGTGTCTCTCTATCCACGGAGGATGGTAGCTCTGTAGACATCCAGCCCGAGGATGCTATTGAGCCATTATCTTCTGGATCAGGCGCCCAGCCGCTCTTGCCGCCCATACCTTTCCCTTCTGAGTCGCTTTCAGAGTCAATGGAGAGCCTGACAGGCGGCCAGCCATCGCGGCCGGTATCCAGAGCAATGTCTATATCATCCAGGCGTATGAGCTACATGACAGAGCTTCGAAGCAAACGGGATCGTTCGGATACAGCTAGTATGGTAACTGTCGACGAGATCACCGCCGAAGTCGAGAGCCGCAGAGAGAGCAAGATGCCCGATACTGGTCTGGACAACGACGACTGGCTGAAAGTCGATCCGGCAGAGAGCGCTGACAGCGAGACCGAGGAAACCACCGTTGTCGAGACGGAGGAGGATACTCTCAACGAGGACGAGGAAGAGTACGAAGACGAGCCAGGGAAACCTGTGCGCTCCCGAGGTGGTAAGCCTTGTATTTTATATCCCTGCTGTTGTTGTTCATTCAGACTTGATGGTATCATAGCTGTGAAATGGATCAAAGGTGCTCTCATCGGGGCTGGCTCGTTTGGGAAAGTTTACCTAGGGATGGATGCCTCAAGCGGCCTTTTGATGGCCGTCAAGCAAGTCGAGCTACCAACCGGGTCTGCTCCCAACCAGGAACGGAAGAAGAGCATGCTGAGTGCCCTGGAACGCGAGATTGAGCTCCTGAAGGATTTACAACACGAGAACATTGTACAGTATCTCTGTGAGTATCTCATCTATATGGCCGCTTGTACGAACACAGTGATTGACATGGCAACAGATTCCTCTGTGGACGAGGAGTTTTTGAATATCTTCCTCGAATATGTACCTGGTGGCTCCGTATCGGCTCTGCTACGCAATTACGGCGCATTCGAGGAGCCTCTTGTCAAGAACTTCGTGCGCCAAATCCTTCAAGGTTTGAACTATCTGCATGAGAAAGACATCATCCATCGCGACATCAAGGGCGCCAACATCCTGGTAGACAACAAGGGAGGCATCAAAATATCCGACTTCGGTATCTCCAAGAAAGTTGAAGACAGTAGGTCCATTGAGAATACTCTTGTGGACGAGTCTCACGCTTCTACAGATCTCCTCACTGGTGGCAACCGTATCCATCGACCTTCTCTCCAAGGCTCTGTCTTTTGGATGGCACCCGAAGTTGTCAAGCAAACCGGACATACTCACAAGGCCGATATCTGGAGTGTCGGTTGTCTTGTAGTCGAGATGTTGACTGGGGAGCACCCGTGGGCCCAATTGAGTCAAATGCAAGCTATCTTCAAGGTTTGAATCACTTTCCTTGTGCATATATGCATGCTTACCCGTCGACAGATCGGCTCTATGGCAAAACCTACTATCCCGTCCGATATCTCTGCTGAGGCTCAGGATTTCCTCGCCCGTACGTTCGAAATCAATCATGAGGCGCGACCATCGGCTACGGAGCTGTTGTTGCACTCGTGGATAGCTAAGAAACCGCCCGTTACGAAAGCAGGCGGTGCGAGGTCCAATTCCGCAGCTGACGCATAATCTTCCCGCCGTCCGCCGTTCGTTCAATTTTTTATTTGTGGGACTATGCGATTACTATCAACGCTGTACATAGAGTCGATCTGACGGAGCATCTGTACGATATTAGATACACAAAGCACTTGGTTATTTCCTTTACGCGATTAATCCTTTCTATCCATGCTGTATGCAATTATGGTCGCCCTTCGTATATTCGTAATCAACAAGTTGAAACTTGTAACAGTCGTAAGAAGACCGATCCGTAAACCAGTCATACTATGCCCACAACGGCCTTCGAATCATACAAAGGCTTCAAAGCTTCATCCCAGGCCTCACTACGACGACGGGACACCAGAGACTAACAACGACAAGCCAAGGTGTTAATCACGAACATTCGCATCTCGCTCGAGTTATGTATAGATAATAAATCAAATAAAGTATGATATGCTATTCATCATCTCGTTTCCTCTTCGTTTTGGAGACAGCTTTTGCTGCTGGTCCCCAGTTGGCTGTGGGATTCTGTTGGTAACGGACCAGTTTAACCTTCGCAGAAGGGGTTACTGAATCTGGGTGTTTCTTGAAGTTCGCGGTAAAGCTAGCGCAACATATGAGCACAGTCAAGTGTCGGGAGTAGGTCACTAACCTAGGCTCCTTGGCTAATAGCACTCGGGCAGGAGAAGAAGGAGATACATTTTCCATCTTTACGGGGTGAAGCTTGACCCACGACCGATAGATATCGTGGACCTCATGCCTAGTGGCGGTAGTCTTTAGCGATCCCGGGACGGCGTGTGAGCGCGATATTTTATGGCCAGCATGAAGGAGAGCAGATCTAATGACCAGATGGGTATTTGAAAGTAAAGATGAGTCATACGTCGACTTACGCAATATCTTCCAGAGGCGGGCTGATACAGTGAAAGTAACTGGCGATTTTTGAGGGCGTGAAGAAGAACGGTGTGTTCAACTCCTAATAACTGATCAATGGAGGAAGATCCGTAAACAATCCTTGAGACTTGCCTCCTTAGCAACTGTGAGCATCCCTTTCATTCGGGTAGCGGTACCATAGTGCGTCGGATTAGCCTCAAGATGCTCCAACACTTGGCCTACAAATGCAGGATCGTGCAAAGGTCCAGACCACATCGGCCCAGCAAGCTTGGTCGGATGTCAGCCATCGTATAACATCAGGGTGTCGTAGCTCACATGTAGAGTAGATTCGCATTCGGGGCACTTGTCTGTCACAGGGGGGCCAGCATGAGTTTTGAATAAGTAGTTTTTGTTGCCAGATGGTTCGTGGACTTTCTCCACGACTCTTCCTAGAGGCTGCTCGTAGAATGATTGGCAGACTGAGCAAATATAATGCATAGATATTTTGCTAGAAGAAAGTAGATTAGGGCAACCAAACAAGTGATGGTGAGTGGAGACTGACGATGCAGCTTTTTTGACTTCTAGAGGGGCGGACTTGACCCGAACAAAGATGCGCACGTAGAAATCGATTGAAAGGGAGAGTATTGGTTCTATGTAGCGACCATATCGTCCTGCTGATGTCGACACGGTGTTCAGAACCAATCGTAGAGCCTACAATTACGGTGGTGAAATACATGAGGTTGAGACGAAACGCTGGGACGAACGGCTTCATGGCAGTATTCCGCTTTGACAGGAGTACCTCCGTAATTCGAGTAGCTGGTCCTTGCATTAATATACTTGGGCTTCTGGAAGGAAAGGCTACTGGATACCATTTCTCTGGATAATTTGTAGTAGCCAGAACGGCCAAATCCGTGCAGGTAATACAAAGCAGACCTAGAAAACAAGTAAATATTCCCGTCCCTTTATATTTAGGTGGTTTTGCTCACCATTGTCGTTGACGCATTGAATAGCTGCGTCGATAAACGGAGCCGCGGTGCCATACGGATCCAGGTCGACGGCATCAACTCTTGCATTCTCGGCTCGATGGTTGTACATCAACGCACTGTTTTAGTCTATCAAAGACCAGCTCTGTTACAGTAGATGCAAAGCTAACCATGCGTCTCCTTCATTGATCTGAACTTTGGGCCTCTTGGGAGGCGTCACCTCCTCTGGCTGGGTAGAAGGACCAAGCCCATTTAAAACAACATTCCGCTTTATGGCTTCAACAGCAGAGGGTGACAAGTCGTTAGCGATAACGCATCTGAAGAACATGTAGCAAAGTAAATGTTAGTGAGTAGACGGGCATACTTGAGCAAGGGTATCTCTTTGGCATATCGGATGGAACGGAGACCCGTGGCAGAGAGTGCTTCCAGCAAAGTGAATTTATAAGGGTGGTACTTTGGCTATCGTAGAAGACAATGTCAACAAGTTACATTATAAATCGAGAGTTTGTGCTACCTCTTTATGTACTGATCCCTGGGCCTCACTTATTTCCTTTGGCTCGCTTGTGGTAGACTCAGCCGCAATCGAAGACGTGGTTTCAGTTACCTCTTCAGATCCTTGATTCGGAGCAATTAATATCTTGCCCGAGACGCGTAGATTTTAGCACCGAGCGACATACTTCGGGCCTTCTTGGCCGGGGCCTTGGATTTCCTCTCCTGAGAGGCCTGCCATCTGCTTTGCTTAAATTTGTCGAGTTCCTCGCTCCAAACTCGTATACAAGCGATACTTAGATCACGGTTGAACTCCTGAACAGGGTTCAAGAAAGCTTCATTGTTGTCCGGGAGCAAGATACGGGTTGTATTTTCGGTGTGAAGCTTGAAGCCTGCCGGGACTTCAGTGGGCGTCTCCGTCGCCATTCTGCACGGCGTCGAATGCAAGAAGCAAGAAGAAATTTGCTTGTCGAGGCGCAGGCAGCGCGGCCGCGACACCGCTAATAAAGAAATGATCGACGTCGTGGATGAAGGGAATAAGCGCCCACAAAATCCCCCAATCACGAACTTTAAATTATACCATCAGCTAGTTCGCTCACTGCTGTACTACGAACCATGTCACGAAATGCCTCATATACCCGCCTTAAATCTCCCGTAGATGATGAAGATGAGGAGGTCTACTCACCTCCACTACTACCACGCCAGTCACGCGATTCAGAAGATTCTCTTCGTGCTCTCGAAATCTCTGAGGGTCCATTGACCTCGACATCCCCGAGGCAACGGTGAGCATTGAAGATACACTTCATGGACGCGTTTCAACTTCTCTTTGACCCAGGGGACGGTCATATTCTATATCGGGATTCGACTTTCAGCAAGACCTACTACCGCTTACATCAAGTCTAAGTGACCCGGAGGCTGTTATACACGCAGAGGCAGGCGAAAAGAATCTCGGACTTATAAACGGTGCGTCTGCAAGCAATACATCTTTTTAATGGCTGACTTTTGGACTGTTCGGTGAAGGAATTGCACTCGTTGTTGGCCTACAAGTACGCGTTATTCGGTTTACTACGGCTGCTTATATTTCTCATGGATATACTCCCAAGTAGATTGGCTCTGGCATCTTGTAAGAACTCAAGACCAGAACGGAACATATCTCACACCCCTTCCTTAGTTCGTCGCCAGGTGTTGTTGTCGCGAACACACATAGCGTCGGTGCCAGTCTGACGGTGTGGCTAGTTTCTGGTCTGCTTGCCTGGACTGGTGCTAGCAGTTTCGCTGAACTAGGTTCTGCTATCCCTTTGAATGGAGGAGCACAAGCCTACCTTGCATACGCCTATGGCCCCTTGATTTCATATTTGTTCGCTTGGACGGCTATCATAGCTCTCAAACCTGGTGAGATACCCGTTCTTCATCAGAATACCCGCTAAATCTACGCAGGAGGGAACGCCGTGATCAGCCTTATTTTTGCAGAATACTTGAATCGCATATTCTGGCACACTACTCGTGATGATGTATCACCAGATGACCTCCCTCAATGGGCTATCAAGTTGACAGCGATAGGCGCCGTTCTCTTCGTGACTTTGCTATGTATCGCTGCACGTAATCTGGGCTCTCGGGCAGCCGTCATCTTCACTAGCGTCAAGGTGAGCACAAGTATCCGGTCAGACGCCATTAATTAATCTTTCATAGGTGTTAGCGCTCGTCTCTGTCACCATTCTGGGTATCGTCCAACTGGCACGCGGGCGTGCCTCGACGTCGCTCACTACGCCCTTATTTGAAGGCTCAAGTCGGAGTCCTTCAGCCTATTCTCTAGCCCTCTACTCTGGCCTATGGGCCTTCGATGGCTGGGACCAAGCTAATTATGTCGGCGGAGAGCTCACGAATCCTGAGAAGAATATCCCCCGCGCGATTCATTCCAGCATGGCCATTGTGACAGTAAGCTATCGAGCACCCCAGGATGAAAGGACGAAAAACAATAACTTGTCCGCCTCATCTAGGTACTCTTTTTGTTAGCAAACATATCATATTTCGTCGTTCTTGACAAGGTATGGGTCTCGTACTAACTAACGTTCATTTCTCATTGCTCTCCCAGGCGACAGTTGGTTTGAGTAATACAGTGGCGATGGACTTCGGACGAAAGTTATTTGGCCCCATCGGGGGCTTCGTGTTTGCATTCATGGTTGCTTTCTCATGCTTTGGGGCTCTAAATGGTGCTCAGCTCGTTTCAAAGTATACAATGAGACTCACCTATTCTAGGGTCTTTCTTCACGACATCACGACTTATCTACGCTGCTGGGAGGGAGCATTTTCTTCCTGAAGTATTCGGTCGTCTGCACAAAAGCCGCGGAACACCTCTCAACGCGTCCCTTCTGCAAGCTGCAATTACCATAATGTTTATCCTGATTGGTGGGGGTTTTAGGTCACTGATCAACTTCTCCGTTGTGGCTTCGTGGGGGTTTTACTTCCTCACTGTAAGCACACTATGTACCAATCCTTTGGTTACTTGGATACTCATGAGCATCGCATTCAGGTACTAGGACTCGTGATCCTACGCGTAAAAGAACCGAACCTCGAGAGGTGCGCTTCCAAGTGACGTCGATGTTCACGATAAGACTCAATTATGTTGTATTCAGGCCGTACAAGACTTTTATCATCACGCCTCTCACGTTCTGCGGCGTTCGTGCACAGGTTTCTCTGCCAGTCCTTTGGTTTATTGACTACTGAATCGTCCAGGTCGCGCTATTTTTGTTATGCATGCCTATCATTGCGGCCCCCCTCGAGGCTATGGCGGTATTAGGTTTGCATTCCTACCCATCTCGAATACTTGGGCCTGACAGTTAATGTGGTAGGTTTCGTGGCTGCTGGCATCCCCGTCTACTACATCACCCGTCGTAAGAGTCAAGAATTGCCTAGACCTTTAGGTATGAAACTGCTCGTGCCTCTTGTCATCAAAACCTATCTCATTTGACGAACAGCTTGGTTCATGTCATGGATACAACGGGTTCGAGGGCGGCCAGCGGCCAGTGCCGGCTGGCAAGCAGTCGCTACGGACGAAACTATGGAAATGTCAGAACAACGGACGTCTTGACATAGCGGTTTCACATTATTAGCTTTAGAACTTGTATATAATACTGACTAATGCCCTTCTGGTGATTGTTACCAAACTGCTTACGGAGCTGGTTCGGGCAACAGGATCAACGTCGGGAACTGACATTGCTGCGTTGCCTAATCTGTCCCCAACAGTTCAGATTCCGTAATCAGATGGCGCGATGAGCTCTCCTTTATAAGCTACTGATCCAATCCATGGACAGCATTCCTCCGTTCCCCACATCCTCAGACACTTTGTGCGTGCCTTCGCCGTGGCGTTCGAGGAGCTCCGTTGACGATTTGCTCTAGACCTTCTAGATAACAAGCGGGCATCAATCACCATGGTGCGTGAAACCGTTGACAAACACTTGCGGATTCCCCTTCTCACATCTGCCCAGTCCGATCATACATACAAGTTCGATGTCAAGGTCCTTGTTTTCTGTGGCGTACAATGCGGCTTGCCCTGATGATTTGTAGATGACCTGCTCGGGATGTTCGGGAGCAGTCGAGCGAGTTCTCAAGAAGACTGACGGTGAGTCAAGTCCTGGTGCACTGAAATGTATCTATAACCTGTCACAGGCGTTTCCAGCTACGACATAAGCCTCGAGAAGCAGGAAGTCCTCGTTAAAGGAAGCATCCCGTACGACGATCTCCTAGAGAAGATTAAGAAGACGGGCAAAGAGGTGAGTTGTATCAACTACAATTAGTGTCGCAGTGATTGAATGAACCCCAGGTCCGTTCTGGCACAACCATTGAGTAAATTAAAGGACTGCCTTATATCTATGCTGTGAATATGTATGCACCTAGGAATTTATCGCCCTCTTGTATGGAAAGAGTCTTGTGCGCCGCCCTGGTTCCGTTGTTTCGCTGGATTAGGGCCGACGAGGATCAGGGGTGCGGTGATCGGAGATCGAAATACTTCCTCCCGCATGAATACTAATTCAATCATCATGGTCTGCTCACTGAGATCTCTTCAACCAGCCACGCCCAAAGACGAGTCACGGCAGCCGGTCTCCTGACTCGCTTGGAATTTGTGATCTTCCCTCTGTTAGCGGTATCAAATTTGATGCAGGTGTACTCCGTATAAAAGGCCCCAACCTCGAATCTGATCTATGGACGAGCCATGTCGACGTCGATACCAAGTTCGACACTAACGGCGACCGTAATACCTAACCCGAATCCTACGACGCCCAATTATCCAGACGACATACAATGGATCACAGCGTATCTTGTCATACACATGCAGAGCCCGGGCTCCTTCTGGTATGCCTACCTCCTGTGGTTCGTTGTGGCAGCCATCTTCCTTCTGTACATATTTCTGCGTTGGGCACGTTCAGGAGGGTATCTCGGCGCGCGATGGAATAAATGGGCCCTTCGGAAACGAACTTGGCGAGGTCAGCATGCTCTAGCTATCGCGAAGCAGCGGGGAACTCGTCCCCAGCCAAAATCACTCCCCTCCAACGGTCAAATATTCTGCATGGTCGTCCTTTTCGTCGCCGTCCTTCTGCTATGCTTCGTTGGCCCAGATTACATAGGCCGCAGCCATACCTCCATTTTTGCCCGAAGAGACGCACGAAGACCCGCTTACAGTATCTCCGACTTCATCCACCTACAACCTCAGTACCAAATCAACAAGGCTTGGTGGACGTCTGGCAATAGAACAGGTGTAATTGCGTTCGCGCTTCTCCCACTCTGCGTGCTGTTTGCATTGAAGGCCCCACCATTCGCCATTTTTGCGATCCCTTTTACCACCCAGTTCTATTTTGATAAGTTGTCCTGGCTACATCGGTGGTCAGGAAGGTTGATATGGATGGTCTCTTCCCTGCACGTCCTGTTATGGAGCGTACAGCTGAGTCTGGACCGGCGAGAAGAAACTGGCATAGCACCATACGTCTACATTTGGCGATATCCCAAGTTTATCTATGGTTGGACGGTTCGTATTTATTTTTAATCACAATTCTTACACGACCTGCACTTACTCCGCGTCTTCCAGGCGTTTATGGCGATGACCGCACTCATTGGACTCTCCACTTCGTCGCTGAGGAAACAGTATTATCGGGTGTTCTATGCCTGCCATGTATTGCTCATCCCTCTCACCCTAATCATGGCCGCTCTCCATCACCCGCCTGTTTGGTGGTGGTGCTGGGGTGCCTTGGGTCTTTGGGCAGGGGAGCGTATCTGGAGAGGAATTTGGTGGCTTTACAACAACGGCTTTCTTGGGTCATCTTTAGGGCGTACTCCTCAACGCACGAGACTACGTGCATCTTATCTAGATGCACACGACGGAGGCCGCAAGCGTCACATCTATCCTCCGTTACATTCGCCGTATGGAATTAGTGCAACTGAAGACTCGCCGTTCCTCAGCTTAGAAGGGGTGCACTCATACACACCTCCACCAGGCTTTGCCTATGCTGAACTCCTCTCTGGGTCGACCGTCCGGCTAACTTTCCTACCCCCTGGTCCCCTCTCCTGGGCCCCGGGACAACACTTCCTTCTCACCATTCCATCGATTTCACGGCTTGATACACACCCCTTTACTGCTGCATCTGTCTGTGACGAACAGGCAAGTACTTCTGTAGGGCGTGTGTTAGTCTTTTACATTCGTGCCAAAGAGGGATGGACCAAGGACCTCTGGAACCAGGTTTTCGCCATGCTGAGTCACGGCGAAACACACGTAACAAGCGAGCATGTGCCATTTTCTGAGCAAGTCCCGAGCAACGGTGTCTTGCTCCGAACACTTGTCGACGGTCCTTTCGGGAGTTCGATCCGCACTCGATGGAACCAATATTCGACGGTTTTGGTAGTCGTTGGCGGATCGGGTGTGAGCTTCGGCGTGTCCGTACTTCAGTACTTGGCTTTATGCCTCGCTGGACGAGACGGCAAATATTTAGGAGGACATCCCGGAGGCTGGGGATCGAAGGACTTCAAGGTGAGGCGTGTACGGTTCATTTGGATCATTAGGGAGTACTGTAAGTCACTTTCTATTCATCTCGGTTCAGTTCACTGAGAAGCCACATCGTGGATCAGCCCACGTTCAATGGTGCGCTTCCATTTTGCAGCACTGTATGACGATGATGCCGGCACCAAGTCTGGATGTGGACATCTTTGTGACCAACCCAACAACCTCGCTGCCTAAGGAGCCACATATCCTTGGCGATATCGAATTGCCAAATATCGTTTTCGGGGCCGCATCTGAGGGCGGTCATCATACAGACGAAACGGGACGCAAGAGGAGGGATTCAGTGGTTTCGGTAGAAAGTGACTATCATCAAGATGATTACATCGACCCAGACCCTGAAATCACTACATACGGCGACGAAGGGAGCGCGGAGTCAGGGAATGGGGCTTTGTGCGAGATCTACACACTTTACCTGACTAACTTTGAGGGCGACCAAGATATACGGCTGCCAGGTGAAGCTGCTCTGAATAAGAGCATTCGAAAGAGCGGGAAAATGCGTAGAGCGAAGTCGCGGATGGCGAAGAAGGAAGGGGATGGCGAACTTCTCAAGCCCATGCCGTCTACCTCCAAGAGTGTAATCAAGCAGTCCCAGGTCTCGTCTCCTGGTGGACTTCTCTCGCCTACTTGGAGGACGGCGAGCCAGACAGTTGAGAGTACTGAATATCACCCACTTTCGTCGAGGCCCACGTCTCCTCGTCATCCCCCCCCTCCTCGTTCTCAGCAACCATCGCCATCGACATCGCCATCGACATCGCCATCGCCATCGCCGTCTAATCTATTCAACGGGGATGCAGAGGCGCCGCCCGGAGCCCTTCAAATTGTGGTTGACACCCGAGAGATGCACGATATATCGGTTGTATCCGAACACGCGAGGTTGGGCAAGCCAAAGTTGGGGCGCATACTTGCCGACGAAGTCCAGACGGCTCGAGGAGCGGTCATCGTAGCGACCTGCGGCCCCGCTTCGCTGAATGCTATGGTCCGGAAGGAAATCGCGAAGCAGATAGATCCCGCTAAAATCAGGAGAGGGGATATGAGTGGATTTATCGATCTTGTTTCCGAGGAATTTGACTTTTGATTTTAGGGACAGTTATTCTTGGACTAGGATCTCGCGGCTATATTATACGGACTTACTTTCAGTTGGACATTCCATAGATTTGTATCTCGTATGTTTCCGGATGGACTTGCGATATTGTTTTCATATTTGTTGCACGGCATGATCTCTAACAGCTTGCGCTACGACAGAATGGATGTCCTTGCACTTCTCATCGCAAATTCCGATTCCCTTCCAATAATTTCAGTAATGGGCCCGCATCTCTTCGAACGGTTATTTTACCTCTAAAACCTGGCTTGGAGAAAGCCTCCCGTTTTGCCATATACTAGTCATTGTATTGAGGGCAGGTAGAGTAGATAGCACCATGGTTCCGTTAGACGACTGGACTTCTTCCTCAGTTGGGTCTAGCCATATCTCGTCGCCAACCACGGCCTACAGAGGAATGATGAAAAAACGTTTCTGGTGGGTGACGAGGACGTACTGCAGAGCACGATACAACTAAACCGAATAAATCTATGCCTGCGTCCGCAAGTGCTGCGCTGGTAGCTACAGATGCGGACGCGATACAACCCTCGAGGCCGTCTGCCTCAATTATGTTGATGAACACATCGATTGTGGATTTGGGGAAAAGTTCGAGCCGCACAGAAGATACGAGGGCCTGGTGTATTGCTACAGCTACGGACCTGTCTTCTGCATCCTACGCCCAATAAACGAGAACCTGACGATGATAATCGCACTGACTTACTCTAAGGGGTTGCTTCCGACGATGACATGAGAACGGTGCAAATTTCACCTCGACATTCAGCCTCCCGTGCTCGCTGTACGCGGTGTTTTTTGACTGACGAGGCCCGTAACTTCGACGCGTGTAAGCGGACGCTAAGCACACGAAACACGCAAGAAAATACACGGACACTGCACAGGCAATCTTTGTCTTTTCGGTTTCAATATATGCAGAACCGTTGGACTGGTTTATCAATCCTGGCTGCAAGACTTGGAGGTCGCGTATGAGAATCGTAGTGCATCAATTTGAGATAAAAGTCGCACAGATTGGCCTTATGTCTTTCGGAGATCTTCCTTTTCGCGGCAGTTTCTTCGGGGGCGGTGCGTTGTCCTCGCTGTCTGAATCGTGAAAAATTGGAGGAAAGGATTCCTCTGGGCCATTGATTCGTCTTCGGTCGAAGCCAGACTGCATCACAACAGGTATACAAGAGGATTTCAAACTCCGGTATACGTTCAGTTACCGCCAATGAAGGTCTCCTTCTCCCTCAACAAATCCAAGCCAGCCCCAAAGGCAGATCCGCCGTCCCTCAAGCGGTCGGCCGTATTTGCCTCGCTCGACGATGATGAGCCCGTCGACGCCGCACCCACCGCATCCTCGTCGAATCCCAATGTTGCGCCGAACAAGCAGCTAATAGCGTTCGGTGCCGGGTCGTCCAAGGCCACCAGGAAGCGCATGGAAACAGAGAAGAAAGTGGACGCTACTGTATATGAGTATGATGAGATCTGGGACAAGATGCAGGAGGCAAAGCAGAAACAGAAGGAGGCTAAAGAAATAGATGCCAAGACTCGGAAAGTGCGTGCTGTTCAGTCATTTTGTCCGCTCAAAATTCATCTCAGAAACTGTATAGCCCAAATACATCGATGGTCTACTAAACGCCGCTGCCACAAGGAAGCTCGACCACCTGCGCGCAGAAGAAAAGCTGATGCAGCGAGAACGTGAGGCCGAAGGCGACGAGTTCAATGACAAAGAAGCATTCGTAACACAAGCCTATAAGGATCAGATGGCTGAAGTACGTAAGGCCGAAGAGGAGGAGAAGCTCAGAGAAGGTACGATATACCGAGTCTACTCCGTCGAGCATTCGTTGATTGATTGTTGTAGCCATGCAGAAAAAGAAGAGAGGTGCTTCGACCGGGATGGCTCACTTCTATCGCAAACTATTGGAGGAATCCGAACAGAACCACGAAGCTACAGTTGCGGCAACACAGAAGCCCGTCATTGGTCCACAGGCTCCACCACCGAATCTCACAATCACGAAGCCGCCCGATTTTACGCCGAAGACAGATATGGAGCTCGCGCGCGTGGCTCGAGAACAGGGTAAAGACGTCGAGCTGAATGATGACAATCAAATCGTAGACAAGCGTGAACTCCTCAGCGCCGGACTTAACTTGGCTCTGCCCAATACTCGGAGATTGGGTGCCCGGACGCAGTCATCTGAGAAGGCTGATGGCACCGAACAGGTGGAGGTGCATCGAGCAGTCGGAACTGCTGCCAGCAGAAAAGAGATCAACCAGAGGCGGGCGCGGGAGATACAGATTCAAATGGAGGCAGAACAGGAACGCCTAGTAAGGGAAAAGCGAACGGCGGAAGAGGAGGCGACTAAGAGAATAGTGGCGCGTCGAAACGACGAGAATGACGTCCAGAGTGCGCGCGAACGTTACCTCCAGAGGAAAAGACAAAAATTGGAAGAACCACCCGTTGACCCCGATGCCTAGCAGCCTGTTACACAAACATATTTATTGTAATCATTAGCTACGGTAAATAACCCAAGCAGTATATCTGATGTGGTGTGAAGTAATATAACCATTTGGAGGGTGAACGTTTGAACCTGAAGCATAGTAGAACGTTCCGCGTCGCTAGCGTTGGGACGGACAAGATGATAGTAGTTGGGTCGGATCGATTGACCGTACAATAATGTCAAACATGCGGAGCACTTTTTCCATGCAAGGACGCGAATCTGGTTCTTCACATAGCATAGGTTCAACTAGGTTCATGATTTGAGGAACAAAGAACCCTGTCAACTAGAGAGCATGGTGAACCTCATGGATAATGGCTGGTTCGCGAGAATCTTACCTTGCATGCACGCAGTATTAATACACCCATAGCCCATACATCTATCTTGTACGGATCCGAAGGCTCACCACGCTCTACCTCAGGAGGTATCTCGGTCCCGCGATACCCTTGTACCCGAGGATTTGGATCACCGTTGAATCGACGGCTTAACTCAAAATCAATGTACGCGTAATGCCCGTTATAGTCAGTGAGGAGATTGCGAATGGAGATGTCAAGGTGTGCAATGCGGTGCTTGTGCATGAACACAGCATGCTACCGAGGAATGGTTAGTGGCGCAAGTCAATCAGAAGACTAGCAACGCACTTCGATGCATTGCTGCAGGGCAGCCAAAAATAGCCGCAAGCAGCAGGGGGTCACAGAAACCAATTGAGACGACCATTCCTCCATCACCAAGAATGCCAGACAGTCGTCACGAACTTCGATAAGGTCGAGAACGGCTAATCCAAGTCATGATTGACAACTGTCATGAAAAGCCGTACTTAGATGTGCGGGTACTCACGGATGCAGTGGTTCATGGGATCCATTCTACGCGGCGGGGTTGAGAGGTAACGTATTATGTCCAACTCCCGACTATCCACATGAACTGCCTTAACCATGACCCTCCGTCCGTCACAGGTCCGATATCCTCGAAACAGGTTATCGGGCTATTCGAAACAATCACTTCAACGCCAGTGTACCATGAATAGTAGATGATCATACAAGTCCTGGGTCTGGGCAGAGCGCGTCTTCGTCCATTCGTGTGTGAATTGGCATGTGGCCTGGCGCCGCGGGCATTTGGTAATCCGGGACACATTCATAGAATGACTTCACGTCGCGGAATGTCTCCAAGTGGAATCCCTTGCTTTCTAGCAGACGTCTATATCGGTTCCAGCATGGTCGGACGCGTCTATTCACCTCGTCTTCGTCGATAGATGATTTCGTGGATGGTGGAGAGGAAGCATACTCGGAAAGGTCCGCTTCCATCGAGAAAGCCAGGAAAGCAGTTATGGGGTGTAGTGAGGGTGTAAGAGCAAGATAGCTGAAACGCCGGTATAAATCGGTATACGAGAGGGGAACGCGGCTCCTTTTGGGGTTCGTGGCTTGAGGGATGTGACTTGGGCTCGCTGCTCCTCAAGGTCCGCCTGGCTGGTAATTAAGCATATGCGTGAAAACCTCCATATAAGGCGATCCGAGACACTGGGGATCAAAGAGCTAGCGAATGTAGGGAAGTATGGGACATCCACAGGCGAAACTCCTGGTTTCCGACGATCGCACAAAGGAGAATAAAGCAGACAGGGCGTTCGGGGACCAAGAACCGGCCAACTGTAACGGACTGTAACAGCACAGAAAGAATTTCCCTAATTAAGCAAGACGGTGAGTCGACCGAGAAAGAAGGGGATGATGTTTCTCAGGCCGCAACGTACCATTGATCTTGTCGCCCCCTTGATCTTGGATATGCAAGCAAAACGGCAGATATATAGGCAGGCTGAAGTCAAAACGGTCGACGGCGAGACCCTACCGCACGGGTGAGCACTCCTCCGCGAAAGGCACCATGCAAGACATTGCAAGTAGCGTGGTACTATTATAGCCTATTCACTGTGCCGCAATCAATCTCTGCGCGCATGGATGATGGGTGTAGCACTACCTACCTTTTGGGGAAACTGAGGAGAGATGCGTTAGCACGTGTAATCAGCTCCGTGAGTCGTGCGAAGTTCAAACCCATAGATGAGCAAGTCCTAAATCCACTTCCAAGATCGATGTTCTGGAATTATAGCAGACGTGTCTGTTGGCTTTCCATACTGGCTCAGCAAGTAACTTGAGGTCATTAGCCAAGAGGAGGGCCGAACAGTCGTAAGCGATCTGACATTCCAACGCGAGAACCTTCTGCCAACCAAGGACTCCAGCTGGGCAAAAAGGTAGAATCCATGGCCAACGCGGCTATCGATAGGAAAAGATTACTACAAATGGCCATGTCAGCTATGTAGGGTTAACGGTGTAACGCCACAGGCAGGCAAATTCATTAGAATTGATTTACGAGTCGAGCCCTTGGTCTTGAGCTGCGTAATTGATGATTGAGTGAACACGCGTCAATGGATCTATTTTCGGGGTTTGAGGTTGCCACGTACTGTGAATATTAAGAACACTAAGAACACCTGGTTTCAGTCAGGTATTCGATACTGATGCTCAATTTTTAGAACGGTCAGAATATAGCCCACATCAACGAAAGCACACCCGGCACCTTCCAGTGGACGGTAGTTGATGTGGGGTGATCGATATCTCCAGTGAAGAGGGGCATCGTGCCGAAGCGCTTCGTAAAACCAAGAAATTGGATAACCGAATCTATTCGCGGAGAAATAAACTGGATAAGCGGTCTACAAACAACACCTTGTATCGCATGAAACGTCGACCAGCGCATTGGGAATGGTAAACGTGACCCAAGGCTATCCCTCTGTGTCGTCGCCTTTTTTCCGGGCCATTTCGAGGTTTTGTGCACTATCCATCATCGACTTGATTGATTGCCATTCCATGTCGATTACTTTGCGGGAGTCGAGGTATTCGCAAATCGCATCGGCATCCGTTAAATCGTCGGGCGGCTGTGTTGCACCAGCGAAGGCGATGCGCACAAAGTTACGCTTCGAGCTTCCGGCACGAGACCGTTCATACAACTCGTCTATCTCTTGACGAATCGCACAAAACAGGGCATGCTATTGGGAGTCTTTCAGCATAAACTAAGAAATGAAGACGTAATACATACTTACCTCCCAATGGCTAAATTGGTGGAATACTCTTGTGCGTCTCGCGCAGAATCGACCCAGGTGAAACTGGAGGGGTGATTCATCTTCGTCCGAAGAATCGCCCATCTTAGACTGATCTCGTTGTGAGTAAATGAATTCTGATTGACGTAGTAGACGGACCTCAAACCCGACAGGATCATATGGATGTCCACTCAGCCGTCCAATCAATGTTGAAAGCCTCCCCCCTAGGTGACAAGCATCACACTGGGGTAATGCGAACTGCAGGTCATCCAATCCAAACTCTGGAAACGTTGAAAGTGCAGTCTTGAAGTCGGCACGCCAGACAGAGGAGGCGACAAGAGAGTCTCTAAGGCCCGAAAGCTTCCTTCGGACGATTTGCAGGGGGACCGAGAAATATTGTTGTGCTTTTTACACGATGAGAAGAAGCCAGGGAAGATATCATCGTACCCACATTTCATTTGCCGTGACATGAATTTATGGCGATCTTCAGGAGGCTGGATAGCGATGTGCACAAAAAATTGAAATATTATCTTGAACTGGTGGGCCAGATCTTCATGTGTAGACATGCTGAATTCGACAGGCAGCTCAGTGAAGCCTGCGCCATCGTCTTCTACGATGAAATCATCATTTTCCTGCTCTTGGGTTCCCTCTGATTCATCGTCGAAGTCCTCGCTACCGCCAGGTTTAGCACCATCGAAGGGGGTGACCCTGTATGTTGTCGCATCCACCTCTGATTCCATCTCCGATGAACTCGAGGCCGTGCGCCCTTGTTTTCGTCCTATCTGATATGGTAGTGTCACATAACTACAAAATCCAACACTCAACGTACGCCTCAATTTTTCGAGATTCTTCTGAAATACCGATGTCTTCCCCCTCTGTCGTAAGCGCGAGTCAAGGATCCCTAAAGACCAGCACTTATCAGATGAAGATGACGCTTGGGACCAAACATCGCACGTTCTTCCTCTACTTCACCCGCTAGATCTTCATCACTAGTGGTAGGACTTTGAGGTTTCTTGCGTAGCTTGCGCTTCCTGGGACGAGCGTCATCGTCATCAGAATCAGCCACGACGTTTTGCTTGCTCCTTTTCGATTTACGGATGGGAATAACCTCATCTTCTTCTGAGTCAGTGATTTGAATATGGCTCGTGGGTGAGCTGAGTGGAGGCATAGGCTGATCCTGATCGTCATCGCTGTTAACGACCTTTCGTCGTTTCAACGAGCGTTTCGGGGACGAGACTTCAAGGGCATCGACATCGTCGTCTGTAGTCACAGCACTGGCTTTGCGCTCGAAGTGAATGTCGCCCAGACCCTCATCAGATTTCTCGCCCAGTTCCGATTCCGAGGCGTTGACATCGCGTTTGGACTTGGACTTCTTAGTTTGCCCCGCGCCTTTGAATATCTCTTCGAGGGTCGCTTGAGACAGTTTCTGTTTCTTTGAGGCGTTGGATTTCTTTGGTTTTGGCATGACTGTGCTGGTGGAGATGAAGCTTGAAGCTTGAAGGTTAAACCTGGCCGCTCGCGCCGAGTCGCCAATTGATGGACGCGTTCCTTACGTAATGGCTCGCGACAAACTGCGACTGCGACTTTGCTTGGACTTTGCTCCTTCCACACGCCCATGAATCCTCCAGAGCGACCTGGCAATGAACCACATACTCCTGGGCGACTACACGTACAAGATGGGCCACGATTATCTGTAGAATTGTCCTCGCCGATTTCACCTGGGCTTCGCCGGTCTAGCTTCACTAATCACATCAAGTCGACACCTCGTTCTCGTGCCTCGCAAGACGTGAGGGACCGTAGTAGGATTGGATATCAAAATATGATTATCCAGTCGTTTCAAGAGTTGCAAGCACGCTCCATGCCTTTGCCTATCTTCGAGTCCTTAAAGATCCAGGAGGATGAAGCAAGCGAGGACGTCTTTGGGGCCATAGTAGACTCGGTGAAGGGGGTCGTCAAGCTAAAGGAAAGTTTGGATAGCTCTCAAAAAGCTCGAACCTTTGACGAGGAGCTGGACGACGCTGCCGACGGCGGTGAACATGGTTTCGATACGAAACAAACGCATCATTTATTGTCGAATCTATGGACGATAATAAAACAGTCAGACGATTCAGGTGCCTACGTATTTGACGACGGGTAAGTCCCGCCTTTGTTTGGTGTTCACGAACCCCAGCGTACAGTGCAATCTAGTCCCCAATCCCAAGACCGTTCGTCAATGGACCAGAAGTTCGCCTCATCGTTCCGGCGGTCTCGACATAGTCTGTCGCCGTCTGGCCGTCGCTCGCGCGCACCCTCCCCTTCATTCACGGGCAATGCTGCTCAAGGGTCGGAGCTCCTGATGGAGTGTATATCCATGCTGTCTTCAATCGTCATGGAAGACTGCCGCTTCAAATACCGTCCCATCAGCCTTACCCATCCACCCAATGCCTTGCAAGCTTTAGTCCTTCTCATAGCCAGGTTTTTGGTCTTCAAACATCGACGCGATAATAAGATTGTCCACCTACTATTAGTCGCCCTAACGCCGTCTTTCAGTACATTCGGAAAGGAAATGCACCTCAGACTACTCTCGCTTTTCGAGGAAATAGTAGTCATTATTCTCGAAACGATCGACCAATCAGTAGATGTGAGAGGTCAGGAGAAGGCAAATGGTAAGCTTTCGCATTTATGTTGCCCCTTATCCATGAATAAGCTTAACATTGTGACTCGTGAAGCCAATATTGTTGTTACAGACGACCAGCACCCATCCGTTTCCATTCAGGTGGAGTCATTCGACAGAGACGATGCCAAACCTCTAATGAGGTGGACACCGTGGGGAAGTGGGACCTCCCATCCACCCACTGTCTTGTCTACAAATGCACCGTCGCATCAGCTCTCCGTTTATTACTCCTCGTCAGCCTTGGTCACTCTTCTTGCCTCAATCTTCAGCGCAATTGGTACCGGCCAGGACTCTGAGGCCCGACCGGAGGTTTTACACCGACTTCATCACATAGTCGATCTAGTTTCCTGGATGAAACACGACCTCTACATGGACCTACTTGAGGTTGTCGCCAGTCAGCCAATTAGGGCCAGATATGCAGCTGTCAGTTTCTTGACCACACTGTGGCCCGCTGCTGTCGGCCACTCATCCCTTAGCTGCCCATTTCCCGTCACTAGTTACCCTCCCACGACCCCGCGTGTCAGCCCGTATGATCACCAATTCGTGCCTTGGTGCTTTCGCGCTAGCTCTCTGCAACATCTCCCAAACCTTTCGCAAGCTGATTGCCGTTCATGTTCGAAAGCTATACGCGAATTCGGATTATACTGTCCATATTGCTTGTGTGCCGTACACTTTGGTTGCTACGACTATCCCGGGGGCTGTCATCTTTCACAACACCGTTCAGCAGACAATTCAAATGTACAAAGAATTGCAATGTATCGTTTTTCCGACTTACTGTCACCAAGAAGAGACAAAGAGCCGATGTCCATCTCGGTCAAGGGCCATGCATTTCGTTTAACGAATCTATTCACATTGAGCCTTTGCACTTTTTGCCGCAAACCTCTTTGGGGAAACTTCGCTCAGTGCTTCCGATGCGTCACCTGTACGACTTTGGTCCACGACAAGTGCCTCCAGGACCATCGCAATAATCCGGAGGGACTGAACTCTTGTTCTAGAGAAGACTATACTAGCGATAGCCTAGAGATTAAATGGTCTGATTTACGACAGTCTTGCGTCGACCATTATGACGATCTCCTCATGGCAAACCGCGATCATCTCTCGGAGAAGACTTACGAAGAATTGGACGTATTTCTCACCATGCTATTCATCCAAAAGCAAATTCTTGACAACGGCATTGCAATGGGTTCCATTGTGATTCGTCAAAGAGGCAAACTTGTGGCCCAGCAAGATGCGCCGGCACTTGATTCGTTCGAGCTTCACCACGTTATCACTTGGTGCGAAGACCTCATCTCTTCCAGGAATGGCGATGTCTCACCTGGATTGGATGAATACCTTGTGGACAATGGCGTTCACCCTACCCAGTTCCTCATTACGTGCGAATGGACAAGTTTATTGTATATCGCGAGCGTGATCAAGGCACCTCGCGCAACGAATAACCCAGCCCCTAGTGACACCCTCATTGTCCCCATCCTCCCGGACTCATCGTCCGATGACAATCCTACGCATCCGAATGAGGTTGTAACGCTATCCCAATTGCGCGATACCCTAGGATACGACTTTCACCTATTTTCCGATCATGCTGCTAAGCATGTCTTATCCCTGCTACAGCACTTGGGCTTTTTCTACGAATCTCGATTCAACCCAGATATCTTCTCTGGCGATCCGCAAGAAACGTACTGCATCTTCCCCCTACCTCTTGGCCTGGATTTGTCTATCAACGTGGAGCTTCTTTTCTCCTCCATAGAGGCATCGTTGTCTGACCTCGATCTCTCTGTTAATGAGTTTGGGTTTCTGATCCTTACGAGGAAGTTGTGGCCTGATGGCTTGCTCTCCAATTATGCCCACAAGCGGCTCTGTAGGAGTATCCTATGTTGGATCCTAGCGGAAGTAAGCTATCTCCTAATTTGACTGCCTTGCGAGCTCCTCACTCTAGTTAGGATGCCAGTTTAGCTGCCATTCTTAGGGATTTCCTGGCGAGGCAGAAGCCGTTGCCTGGCACTCGTTCCGCCATGGAGTCTCATCCGTGGCCCTATACACAAGATTCTCGCCCATCGCCAAGTGGCTCTGCAAACAACGGAGGTGATTACATTGCCACCAGACGGGGCATGCTGAGCCGTTATGCATGTCGATGGCTCCGCGCTTTGCATGATCAAAGTCCACCACAATACGCGGTTCTACTGTTTGACCTTGCTCGTGAAATCGCAGAAACAGAAAAAATGCCCATTAGTTCATTGAGTGTATGCAGGAAACCCTGTTGTGACAGTTTCAATAAAGTACTAACACTCGCCTTTGATCTAGACCGGGAATCGAGCTACATATGATCGAACACTAAGCAATATCGCAGGGTTTATGCGGGCTTCAGCCACTTTCACAGTTGGCGACGGCCTATTTTCACTTTGGTTGGAATCTCTTTTACCCGACTGTGTGTACAGCGAGGTGACATCCCTGTTATTTACTGTCCGTTCCTTGCTAATCGTAATCTAAGCCGATGCCCTCATTGCTGAGATTGCTCCCAAAAGAGGTCGACTCTTTCCAGCGGACGAGTGTGTTCTTAGATGTCCACTCTCAGCAAGACGTCTCAACGCCGTCGATTGAGCCATGGCGCGCTGTGGTGAAGACAGCGCAAGAAAACGTCGAGGGTCTCCAACGTGGTCTCAAATGGCTACATGTCCTCGTTCGCTCCGGGGTTGATGTCCCTGCGCTCACGTTCGGACAGATATGTGGCTACGCGCTCGACTACGATACTCCTTTCGAAGATATACACTTCTTCATCGAGACTATCTTTACATCACTGTGGTTGAGATCATTGGGGCGCCAGAGCCTTCAACGAATTGTTGCTAGGCTCTGGAGTAAATGTTCTAGCACTGTATGGGACAACTTAAGGAGTGCCGCACAGCTCGAGACAAGGTAGATATTCCACTGTCGATCTATATATATTGGGCTAACTGGTGGCAGTATACACTTTATTCGTCATTCTTTAGCAGCCAATTTGATGCTCTACGGCTGCGAAAGACAGAAGATCATTACCCTTGGATTTATAAGCCAGGCAGAAGTCGCGGACATACCGTCGCGGTTCGTGTCTTACCGTATAATAGATAAGTTTTCCTGACGCAACCACAGGCGGAAAATAACAACGAGAGCTGAAGAAATCTCTGACCCCATAACCATTGATCCCGAAATTATGGAAGTCCTCGATGCTTATCTCGCAACAGACATCGATGAACTCTCTTCATATATCATCAAGTTCTTGTATGCGTTCTTGACTGAGTCGCCTTTACTGGAGTCATATGAAGTAGACAACTTCGTACTGCGAAACGGGCAAGTGCTCTGCCGTTGGTGAGTCCCTTTCTGAAAGTTTTTGACGTGGATATTATTGACACTCTTACAGGGCATGGAAAGCGTATGACATCCAGCAACTTGATGTATCTGCAATTCGTCCAGCCTTCTTGCTGAGGGCATTGGTCGTTGATGAGGAACCCTTTCAAGCCCTACTAGATGGCCTATGTGAACCTTCCCTAGATTGGAAGATTCGGTACGCCATAAAGATTTGTTTTCATGTGTTCTTGACTGACCAAAGCTATCAGCTTAGATACTATCAGTCGTATTTTCCTCATCATCCTTGAGACCCTGAGCGCTTCTTTTAACGTAGAAGGAAGACAATGGCGAACGTCAGTTGCTAATGTGTTTCGGAAATTCTTTTCCGCGATCTGGTCCGACGAGAAGGTGATTGACGTTCATGGACGAAAGCGCGCAGCCCTCGTACTCATTATAGTCATAGGAAGAAGTGAGATTGGAGACCAAAAGCCTCTGCAGAACCTTGCTCCCTGCTCATCTCTCAGCCGTTGCTCTTTGCTGGAACGAAGCTCTCATGAAAGCTCCCATGGCAGAACGAGTCGGTTTCACTTCGTTTTTTATTGAGCTTCACTCCCACTTCCCAGAGTGGCAACGTATGTCCTTGTTTGCGGTTCAAACCGACCCGTCACTGAGCTTTCGTACTTCTATAGTCCTGTCTTGGGAAGTCATCACTGAAATACTGTCAGAACTTAACTATACAGAAAAACATGGGGATGCTGAAGATGGTCCGGCGTCTGCTCACCTCGTGAGTACTAACCTGTCAGTCAGCGCCCTGGTGACTTACTCCCAAGTCTAGTCGATGTATGGTATTCACTCTGAAAAAGACGACGCTGATTCGGTTGTTGGGCTCGACGACGAGATGTCCCAGCTTCGGCGTGGTATTCTACTATTGAGCCTTCGCATGATATCCGACGGCATCCTCGTCGACAACCAGACTCTTATGAAGGTCAAATTACATCTCTTACACGCTCTCGGATTCGATGGCGTTTCCACTGTGACCACCGCCGACGGACACAACTTCGACGTTCGCTTCAACGAAGTCAGAGTGATAGATCCCCACATGTACCCTCTTGTCACCGAGTTGGTCGCCGTTCTTGACTCGCACCATAAATTATGGCAAGTCTCCACCGTCAGCGCTCCTCAGAATGGGTCGTCGTCCTACGGCCTCGTGGGAGCAGTGTTTTCTGATGTCTTCATCCGTATATTCTCCACACTCGACGACCTTGCTGAGATTCCGGTGATGGTATTGAAGGGTCTCGTAGAAGGGCTGGGTATTATAATCCACAAACAGGATTTCGAGGAGCGCGCGATGCGACATCTGCAACAGCCACTTCGGAAGGCTGTGAATAGACTGCATGAAGTGCTTCTTAGTGATGGTAGCTACGAGGTTCGCCAACTGGCTCTTTCTGTCACTCAGGCCTTCATAAAGAAATGCTCGGCTTTTATGGGCACTATCATCATGTAAGCAAAATCTGCTAAAAAACCTTGCCAATGATTTCACGGGGATTTGTAGATCTTCAGTCGAAGTTGCGGCCAAGCTAGTTTCCTCGCAAAGTCACCATGGAATGAACGACCTTCTGGTTGCACAGGCACGATCTTTTATAGAGACTACCCTTACAGCGTACGAGCTGTTTCCATGACCCCTGGTATACAACCTAATCAATGCACTCTTCACAGATACCCGAATGGTCTCTTCATCGCCATATGCAGGGTGAATAACTATCCGATTTGTTACTTCCCTCACTTACCTAAGACAACAGCACGAAGTAGACAAAGAATTCTTTGTTGTCATCAAACAACTCACAGACGCACATGCGAAACCATCGACGCGACATTTACGCGAACTTCTGCTGCGTGACACCTTAATGAAAGCAGTAGAAAATGACCGGGAAACTTTTCAGCGCGTTCTCCTCAATCTACAGATGTATGTTGATGTTGTCCATCATGAAAGCTATAACGGCGAATTGATGCAATGTGGGTCATGCCTTTGTCTGCGACATGCTGGAATTCACGGAGAGTTTTTTTTATGTAGTTGTGGGGCAATGTCTCACACATTTAGCTCGCCGAGCATCTGAGTGGGCTGCGGAATCATTGGATACGTCTCCTCTACTCGTTATCCCGGCGAAGCTGATGCAATTCAACAAAATGCATAGCCGGGTGAGTATATCCCATTTGCGAAGTAACAGACCGAGACTGAACTGTACCAGGAAATGTTCAACTACACGGAAACGCTGCTGAGGATCATCCTCAACCGACTGGATGTCAAAACGTCTAGCTTGTCTCAGCTAATACGCGTAGCCGCGACCATCGTCAAGAAAACCCACCAACCTAACACTCATTTCACACAAACTCCTCCTAATTCTATCGTCCAAGTCGTCTTCGAAATTCTAGGTGATGGTCTACGACTTAAATCCCGCGTTCAACCTGCCACGATTGCCGCTATGTTAGAGGTTAGTGCGTACGTTTACAACAGATCCGAGATATCGAAATCCTCTCTTGTTCAGGTAATCACGACATCCGAACATGGTTCTGACTCATTGGCGAAGACGCATATATCATCCTTTCTGGGTCTTGTCGACAGCGGCTTTCACTTCCTTTCGCATCACACATGGTCCAACGAACGTGCCGACAAAGATTTCGACGCATCAATATCCGTGGCCAAAATGGTGCTTGAAGCAGCAATCCTTGACAAAAACATCATGGTCAGGCTCTTTGAACATGTAACTGAGGTAGAGAAATCCGTCTTGCCTCAAGAAGTGTTCTGAGTTCGTTTTCTAGAAGCGGACCAGCTTGAGCGTCCGCGGATGGAACATCATGGTCCTAGCGGCTATGACCGAGGTTACAGGAACTTGGGAAGACATACTGTTCACGCAATTGGGTGCTTTCACTATTGCACACCAGACCACTATTCTGAGTTTGATAAACACCGGAGGGCCGTTGTCCCAAAATGCAAAGACCGAGGTCAACTATGCGTATATCTCAATGAAGGCCTGGCTCCTCCTGGCACACAAGGTATCACTTCGCCGAGAAGTGGATGGTGCCGCATGGTTGGCCATCTGGAGCGGATTATGGACACCTTTCGAGGGTCTGGTTGATGTGATAGAGGCGGAGAATACCCCAGGCATGTCTACGGTGGGTCTTGTTCGCCACTCCAAGTTCCCTGCGATTGAAACATTCAATAGACACTTTCACTAGTAACATGGGGTTTAATCGCGGATTTGCTTTTCTTCATCAACTCCCTACGTTGTCCACTTAGTTCTTCGACTTCCTCCATGGTAACCTTGCTGGAGCGTGTACGGAATTCGACGCAGGGCTCATCGTCGACGAAGGTACACTTTGTTCGTCGCTTCCTGAGGCAAGGGACTGATATGACACCCAGATAATTAAGGCCTTAAAGAGTACGTCGGAACCCCCGCCGGAGCCATCGTTGGAGGTCATTGTAAGTCAGGCAGGGAAGGATATAATTGCCGAAGAGAAAATCAAGGTTCTTTGGGAGAGAGAAAACAGTGACCGTAGAGGGAATCCAGATAGACATCGCCGAGAGCACAGGGCCGTATCTTAGTGTAATTGAACTACAATAATATTGCATAGGAATAAATACGATTCAATAAAGAGGTGAATGCACTATTAAGCACTTCGTAGCTTAGCTTTTTGGGCCTTGATGCGGTTTTCTTTGACAATGGTTGCTCCCAAGAAGAAGCCAATGCCTGAGAGTCCGACCACAAGCAAAAAGGCAGGTATACGGACAGCCCACTCCCTAGCAGGGAAGAAGTTATGTATAGGGCTATCCGAGTCAAAGAATGGCTACAATTTGGTAGATTAACTAACGCATGCGACCCAAATGCAGTGTCTTAGACGCACCAGCAGCATTGCCCAAGTAGTGTAATATGTGAAAACGAAGGTAGCTGCCAGCAGCATGAGCCCTCCTAAAGCCTTGTCGCTTGTTCCCTAACAAGACTCTGAGTTCATGCCACAATCTGGTCCAAAGGCCACGCACCATATTTCAGCGAGTTTGAGGGTCGAGAGCAAGTTACGTGTCAGTCAGACGCGTCGCGCGAACTTTGATTTGGTTAAGCGCCCATATCAGTACCGTATTGCGATTCGACACCGTCTCCCTTCTTTCTCCTGAACCACAGCGTAGATCGCCGACACACTCGAGGAACACAACGTTGGAAGTCACTGTCTATGGAAAATCATGCATTTGCATCCCTAGCGCACATCCGAATCCTTCTCGTTCCCGTGGGCTCCATCCCGAGGCCAGTCTTCGAAAAGTATGCTGCAGAAATTCGAAGTTTCGAGCAGATTAGGCTCGCCGAGCTCACGACTACCAATAAGGACGAGCGAGGTACGCTGGATATGACATTATGTAGCAGCACCGTCTGAAATGGCCATCTCTAGCTAGATTCATGCCCAACCCGCTTTCGACTGGACACCTTCATCTGAGCTTCCCTTCACATCCGCCACCGCAGTCACAACTTCCACTGTCCCTCTTCCGAATATCCCATTTCCCGCTCGGTGTCATAGGCATCTCATCATGCTCCGAAGCTGATGATATCGCAAACTTAGCCCAGCAATTCAACACTTTAGTGTCAGATCTGTTTCCTTCAGGTGGTATCCACCCAATGGCGAAGAGTTGCCTCATTTTCGAAAGCCCCGGTAGTGCTGTGCCCCTCACCCTCGGAGAGAGCAGCCCAGGCATAGTCGTCATTCCGAACATGATGGGGAATAAGAAGGGATACATAGGTACTTTGCTAGAAAACCTTTGTTCTCAGATTTTAGGAGAGTTTGGCGTTTTGGTTAGTCATTCAATCAAAGGGACTCTATTGTTGCTCATCTCAAGTGAGCAGGTACAAACTCTCGAAAGTCCACTTGGTAATGAGTACTTGAACGCGTCACTAATGCCCACGCTCCCACCTCGTTCGGAGTTCCTGCCATTTATTGATGGATTGAAACCGGATTCACGACCATCCATTCCCTCATATGACAGCCAACCAGAAGTATCCAAGTCAGGATTTACTCTGGGAGCTGCACCGTTAAAGCGAAATAGCTCTGCTGCGACAACTCACACTCAGGCTAGTCCATCCCATAGACAGTCTCAGTTCGGCCCACCGGCTGCGTCCAAAAAGCGTGCCAGTGGTATAGGTGTTGCGTCTTCTCATGGCCGCCTCTTCAAAGTTCTCGGCGATCTATTTTTACTGGCTGGTCGGACGGAGGATGCAACGGTGTGGTATGTTGCGTGATTCTATCAATCGTCGTGACGCGTCATTGTGTCCTGGCAGGTATTCGGAAGCTATACTTCTCTTCAAGCTTCCTCAGGATACCGCGTGGCACGCATCTGCCCTAGAAGGAATGGCTACCATCCCTGTGCTTGATGCATGGGCTGCTGGTAACGGACTCGTTTGTCATTTCTGATTTGTTCGCGAATGGAATTTGATCACACACCGCAGAATACCTCGACGACTCCGACCAAAGAACCATGGAGCGACACAACGGAAAGACTAACCCAGGCTGCTGCACTATATAGCAAGGCCCCTGTCTCGGACGCCAGCCATGACTATGGCACTCTCTCGTATCTGTATTGTTGCTGCATACTTCGACACGCCACACTTTTATTTGCTATCTGGTCTGCTAAAGGCTGGGGAGTCCTTGCTTTCACTACCTTGATTCAGCCTGGCCCTACTCCCTACCTCCCTCCCACCCTTTCTGTGGGCGCCCAAAACAGCACCGTCACCTTGGAGCGACTAGAACTTCTTTCAGGAGTATCACGATCGGTCATCTCCAACACACTCGCTGCCGTACATGGTCCATGGCTCCTCCACCTCGGCGCTCGAGAGAGGATATCTGTCCTAGAAACAACGGCCGGGATTTACGCCTGCTTGGGCTACAAGCGCAAAGAAGTTTACGTTCTCCGCGAAGTTCTTGGATGCATATTGGATTTAATTGTGTGTGGGAGAGAAGAGGATGGCGCATTCAGATCTGCATTGCCTTCGATTCACAGCAAAGACGATGGGATAGGTAATGTGAGCATGAGGATATCAGAGAGCGTCGCTGGTAATGCAGCGATTCTTAGTCTTCTCAAATACGTGTGTAGTGTCCTGGGCATCAATCTCGACGCCGTACGCTTCTCTGAGAGCGAAGAAAGGGAAGAAGGGGAAGATTCGAAAGTGACATCAAGTCAGGCTTATGACGAGGACATTGCAGAAGACCTTCAAGAACCATTTGGGCTGCCCGAGCTACAAGTTGGAGTCATGCGCGAGGCAATCGCTGTCGCTGAAGCCTTACCTGGTTTGTATTGTATTGAGTCTCGCTTTGACGATCCTCACGAGTCTTTGCAGACCATATTTCCGTAGCACAATTCGCGTTCTCCGCTCTGAAGACATTGCAAGCTATTCTTAGCCCTGGAGATCAATATCACCTATACTCTACTGCCTCTCGAGCAATCACAACCGCCCAGCGTCGGGGCGACCCCCTTACACTCGAATTTTGGTCAGGGAGGCCTGTGATTAGCATCACAATATCACCGTGAGTGACGAAGTAAATACATTACCATGATCCTCATAGTCCTTCCAGCCTCCCACTTATCCGCGTCCCAGTGGAAAAACCGATGTCTGCGCTCTCTACTCGGGCTCAATCGGCCAACGCTATCATAACAGGAAGCAAAGACCCGTTCCTGTACAACCCGCGAAGGGGAGTCGAGCAAGTAAGATGGTTTTCCTCGCTTCTTTGCGAACTTCACCGAGTGCTAAGTGTTGGTCCAGGGACAAACATTGGTCGTCCAGCACGAAGAACTTGAGTTTGTAATTATCTTGCAGAATCCGTATGTATTCGATCTTGAGCTTCAATCTGTGGTGCTCAGGTGAGTACTCGTGTCTTGCAACCACTCTCTTGCTAATATTAATGACTCGCAAGTACGTCAGGGGTGCCCTTCGAGACACAACCAACCCGCGTAGTTATTCCAGCCGCGGCCTTCCATCAAGTGGTTCTCACCGGAAAGCCCCTCGAGACTGGTAACCTCACTGTCCGGGGTTGCATCGTTCAAGCACCTGGGGGTGCTCCCCGCGAGTTCATATTGCCACTAGCTACTGAGGCGGAGGAAGTCAGGCTGTCGCAGAAACGCAGTGTCATCGTGTGCGAAACGGAACGTGCGAAGTACTCTGGTCTCGATGCTAGACCTTGGGAGAAGCTACGGAGAAGGCACCAAAGCAAACCCCAAATCTCAGAGACCGCCTTCAAATTCCTTGAGTGCAAGGTCGTTCAAGAACAACCTTTGTTGCGGATACGAAGGACGTCAGTGACGCACGGTGCAGTTATGCTCTACGAGGGCGAAAAGTAGGTGTCCGGTAAAGTTTCACTCGCCTCCCACTGACAGATGAATGGAGGTCTTCCCTACGAATGACGCTGGAGAATGTGTCATCTCTTCCGGTGGACTTCCTGCGCCTGGCGTTTGAGGACTCGACAATGGCGGCTGCACAGCAAGCGCTTACCGAAGGGGAAATGTCGATATTCGAAACTTACGAAACCGAGTATGAACTTCTCCATAACCCTCTGTTCACCTGGTCAGGCAAATCATCCATCAATATTCCACCGAACAAAAAGCACATCCTCACCGTTGATTGCTTTGGTAAAGGCGGATGGTACGTACATTCCTCCCGAACATCTCGCCTTGGCTAACGTAGGTATTCAGTACATACGGCACTATCCATATATCCTATGGTTGTATACATCGCTCCGCACTTGATGTACCTGACCCACCAAAAGTTTTCCATACGCGGCAAATATCGTACCCAATTATGGTTACGGTGTACCAAATGCTGGACTGCTACAACATGGACATCTTACCGTACCACTCTTCATACCGAACACCTGAATCCTCTGGGAACGCTGGATGGTGTCTCTTCTCCGTGGATGTGCGGAATACGTATGGTGTGCCCTTTGAGGTGACATTTGAAAGGTCGCAAGAGGGTAAGCACTCGTTCCCCTGGTGCTCAAGGATGAGTCTGACCGACACACAGGCACTGATCCCGAGTCCACCACCACTATCATTTCACCAGGCTCTACTGCCAGGTACCGCTCATACAGTGTCCCAAATAACACATCCACTGACTTAAGCTCCAGGATAGTGCTCCCATTGAAGACGATGTTCCTCTCGCAAGAACACATATCCCGGGAGATCCCAACTCTTTCTGACAGACAGTTCATTGTGTCGAAGTCGAAGTTATCGTCAGAAGAAGAGTCAATGAATCGGGCATTGTTCTGGCACCGTGAAGAGCTGTTCAAGTGCGTGCAAGGACGATGGCGGGAGGTACGTAGTCCTCTCTGTAAAAGGGAACTGGGAAGTTGAGCAAATGCGTAGGCTTCAGGGACGCGGCATGGAACCCTTTCGTTAAGGAAGCAACGAATGTCGCTGCATATGCTGGACACATTGCGAATGCAGAAAGCAACTGTTCAGATGAGCATCATCCGTCGGACGAAAGACGGAGCTGAGCAAGAGGTTCGACATCAAGACAACGTCTTCTATCCTCCAATCCACGAGTTCGTGTACCTCCAGGGGAAAGTAACCTCCCTGTCGCGTATGTCTTTCGCCTTTAATATTTTTGTATCGCTAATGATCGAATAGCCACGTCGGAGATCTTTGTGTTGGACTTCGACATGCATCCCTTCCAGCACATCATACACGAAGGGGTACTCACTTCTGTACCAATTGGGGAGTTGAAGCAAGGAGAGTCTCGGGAAGTCTTGCTGCCAATTTGCTTTCTGTGCTCTGGGAGGTTTGACATCCGAACGCAAGTCGGGATGATTGACAGTGGCACGTCTGAAAGAGGAGTAAGCCACGGCTCACTTACTGCGATTCTTGGCGAGTTGGACTCATGAAGTCATGTATGTAATACACAAATATCACGGTAATAATTAGATTGGTCTTCATATGACTACACGTCCGTGTCGTGTTCCCGGACAGAGGCAAAGCTGTGACTGCACAGGGAACCGACTGGAGTTGATCGCAATGAGACATGGTATTCTACATAGTGGGGGATTAGTCGTAGTCCGACTCTTCCTGCTTGAACGCGGCTGAATATGCTAGGATAGTTCCGTATACAAGTCTGGAGGTGAAGGAGAGTGAGATTCGTGTTGAACCTCGGCCGAAGCTGTTGAAACGCACCCTCCACCAAGAATTGACATTGCACAAGCCGCTGGCCGGATGACTTCTGAGTGTGCCAATACAATAGGAAGCGCGAAGCCGGTTACAACGATCATAGAGGTTATGAAGCGGCCGAGGTCAACTGGTCCCGCGCTATCGTAGTGTCCCGAGAAATCGTCTGCGCCGCAGTGCGAGAAGAGAGCATTCGGGAGAGGCGCAAGAACGAATATGAGTGCTGTGGGGTATATTGTTCTTCGATTCAAAGGGTTCCTGAGTCAAAGGAGCATTCATCTACGCACCGACGAGTAAGGGCAGCCAGTTGTGCCATAAGGCGCACGACAGGATGATCATCAAGAAACCGACGGCGAGGACGAAGGAAAGGAGAATGACCGCTGCAAGGGCTCGCTTTATATTTGAAATCTAATAGCCCGAGGGCACTCACTTTTGAGACCAGCTGCCATGGCTGCGACGATGAGGTTGGTGACTGATGTGGTTGAAGAGTGAAGGTGAGTATGGGCGCTTATTCTCTCATTCAAGAATGCCATTTGTTCAATGCGGGGTGAGTACTACAGAATCCCGCCTCTCGAAATATTATCGTTGACAGAATCAGTGGTACGACAGTACAGGTGCCCCCCTTGGCTCTCGAGGCGGATGCGCCAGACGCGACACCGACTGCCAATTTATTCATCCTGACCATCCAGAGTGGTCCAAAGCGCCAGAATGTAGAGTACGTGCGTTCTCGAATTCTGATTCAAAGAAGGTTCTGAACGTGTCCTTTCAGAAGCGACCACCTGGCGCCCTAAAAGAGTTGGAAAGTCGGGGAGGAAGCTTTCACCGTGCGTGTCGTTTCACCAGTCACCCCTTTCTTTCGCCCACAGTGATTCTCGCAGAGATGCCTACCCCAAGGTCTCCACCGCGAAGGCCAAGGGGCGCGCCGGTCTCACCTAGAGCCATGCGGTCGACTAGAGATAATCAGAGCTCTGGTTTCGATACATCTAGTTGGGGAAAGCCTTCAAGTGGTAGCAACAGCATACCGCAGGCAACGGGTGAGTTTTTACCTCCAGTCCTTTATGAATGGGCTAATACCAATACTAGCGACGTTGCGCAATTTCACTGGCGGCTGGAAGGATCTCGCCTCGACCAGCGACCCTGTAGGCGATTCGGGAAGTAACGATTGGGGAGCTGGTGGAAGTTGGGGATCCGGCGGGGGTTGGGGATCTCCCAAGGCGGTTGCTTCTGGGTCCGACTCACCCAAGGCTGCCGCATCTACTTGGGGATCTTGGGGATCTACCAGCGGAGGGTGGGGCTCTGCTGCGCCTAGTTGGGGCTCCGGTACCACTTCTGGCCAGGGCTCATGGGGCGGCGCTACGAACGCTACTGACACGAAGGAAACATCCACATCCAGCTGGGCTCGAGCCTCTGATGCATCCCCGACGCGGTGGGCAGATACTGCCAAAGAACCAGATCGACCACAACAAACTCATACGCTAGCTTCTTCTTCACGATCAGACATGAATCCACAACCTTCTTCTCGCTCTCACAGATTGGACAGGATTGACACCAATCTCCCGGCCGATGTACATCTTTCAAGGAGGGATTCTCGCCCTTCTCCGACGACCTCTATTCGTTCTTCCGTCGACAAGAAGACGGCGGATCCCCTGCGCCCTATACGTCCTCTTCCACACAAGGCGTCTAGTCGCCAAAGTTCTGTCTCGCGAACCGAATCATCCAGCAGACGCATCGTCCCCGATCTCTCCCTTACCTCCCAACTCGATGAGGCCGAAGTATCCAAACTAATCAGTGGCCCTACGACAGAATTGACCTCAATGATCATCAAGTAGGTATTCCTCAACTACGCGTGTGTATATGCTGACCTCTATTTCCTCACAGGCTGATGATAGAAGCAGTGCATTTGAAAATCCAAGTTGACAAGGCGCAACGTGCTTACAATGAACTCCGTCGTACTCTTGAGTCTCGCCAATATGAACGCGTAAACAACGCTGGCCGCACCAAATTCAACAACATGTTACAGACGTACTCCGATTCGCTCCATCGACAGAAGCAGCTCCTGGCTGGCACCGTACGGAATCTCAGCCGCCTGCCAGATTTAGCCAGGTTAGGCGATGCGGACTCTGCCGTAGAGGAATCGGCGCTGTTAACATATGCAGGAGACCTCAAGGGATGGATGGAGCAGACGAAGACATACGTTCTTGCGTTGAAGAAGAGCATGGTTACCCAGACGCAGGAGATCCAAGGACCGACTCCTGCTCCAAAGACTGACCCGCCGCCAGACGAGGAGATTGCTGCACCGACTACGCCAACCACCGAACTTCTGAGGTCTACTGATGCAGCGGAAAGTAAATTCGAAGATCTCCTCACTGGGTTCTACTCAGTGGATATCAAGTCGCTTGCCGTCACAGAACACCTCGACACGATGATCAGCTCGAAAGTAGCAGAAGACACTAGGGGTGCTAGGCTACAAGAGTTGATGGACTCAGCGGCACAGATGGAGACTGAGTTTAACAAGGTTACAGATGTAGCAGCTGACTTGTTTACGAAGCAAGGGGATCAAAAGGTTCAGCTGCGCCTGATGGAGGGGGACGTGGTACTTGTGCAGCAGAAACGCCTCAATGTAAGTTTGCCTTCATCATACCACTCTTTTGAGATATCACTAACGTATTGTCATAAGAACGCCGAGCGTACCACTCAAGTTGAACAAACGAATGTGGAACATGCCCAGCTTTTGGATGGATTGATGGACAAAGTTCGGAACTTGCACATAGTGGAGGAGACAAACCCTGCACCCGCTCCTGAACCTCAGCTACCTCTTACCAAGGAGCAGATGGAAGAGTGCGTCGATATTATTGTTGATCGCTTCATGGACGACCTACGACCAACACTTGCCGACACCGAAGCATCCCATCTGCGCCAAATCCACAACTCAGCAAGCTCGATCACGAATACCATCTGGCCACGGCTCGAACCGTTCGCAAAGGCAGTCAGAAGCCTCGCCATCAAAGTTAGTCCAGTCAACAATCCCCAAGAGTCATTTGCAGCAGAATAGTAGAGTAATACACAAGGAATACATATATTGATAAAGTAGGACATTACCGTCGTCTTCTCGACCTAGTAGCTATATTTGATGTTCTTGAATTGATCAATGTTCCAGTTGGAGGCACAATCTGTTTCGGTGCTGCGATTGCCTTGTCGCGAAGTAGGGGGATTATTGGTTCAGGGGGGCTGGAGGTGCTGCTCGAAGGCAGCGATGAAACGGATGATGAGAGCGATGGTATTGTGGAAGATGGCCCAGGTGTTCCCTCTGGTTCGGGTGCGACAAAATCGTTCAGCCTAACAGTTGGTTCTGAGTTTTCAATCTCGTCGTCTAGCACTTCGTCGGCATCCTCCGGTATAGGTAAATGTCGCGCGACAAAAGTATCGCTGGATGCCTCGGGAGTCGCATGCTTTCGCCAAGAGGATAGAATTTCTGAGCGACTCTTTGTCAGATCCCAGCTGTCATCGTACACCCATTTGCGTTTTCTTGGAGTACTTCCAGTGGGTGTATCTTCACGGCTACCTTCTTGGATTAAAGCGACGGTAGCCTTCTGCTGCGACGAGAGCTGTGAAGTCGCCGCAGTGTGGAACGCAATCATACTGTCGTCAAGGGCCGAGAGCTAGACCGGCGATGAGTTGCATGTGGCAAAACGACAAAGACGGCGCTCACATTAGTGGACATTTGACCGAGCATACTCCCAAGACCCCTTGAAGTAGAAGCAAGTCCGCTTTGTAATGTTTTAAATGTTGACTGTACTTCATTACCCATGGCAGTAGTGCCGTCGACTCTAGCTCTCTTTACACGGGAGTGTTGCTCGAAGCCTGAGAGCTACATTTATAAAAGGAAACGACCAGAGCTTGCACAACATACCTTCCGAGCATTCGCTTTGCAACTCTCTCATCTGCTTCTGGAACCCGGATGTCAGTGAGTCGGTCGACGACTGCACAGAGCCTTTCAGCTTCAGTAGGTTTGTTCCGAAGGTCGCCGTAGTCTCTTTGATGGTCTGAAAGGAGTTCGTCAAGTAGATCCCAATGTGATCACTCTGGTACTTGCCTTCAATGTTCCGTTTCGAGCCTGCTGACCTTCAACTGCCAGCGAATGTAGACTCCCGCCAACTGAATTTCCTCTGCGGTCCATTGAAGTAATGACGGCATGGGTGTCTGTACCAAAGGCTTCCATTGCTTCGCTTGTGGCCCCGTTCCCCTCGATGGCTTTCGAGACAATTGATTGCGTGATGGTTTGTCTCTTCGATATAAAGTCGGATAACATCGAGGAGAAATGCTGAACGAGCTCTTCTTTCGCTTGCTGCGTCTGAGCTTGTTCTTTCTTGAGCATCTGGGCAAGCATCGCGTTTTGTTTCTGGAGACGAGAACACTCGGTCTTGATCGTTTGGTTTGTGAGATCAGTTAGCTCTGACACATTGGTACGTTCAGCGGAAACGTATTCTTGGGCTTCGCGAACCACTGTATCGAAGAGGGTACCGAGAGTTTGGATCGTCATGTCTAGCTGGGAGAAACAAGCCATGCCCTTGGCCTGGACTTCACCGCATATATCTTCACAATTTCTATGAAATTCTTCCGTCGCTCCGTCTATGTGCGTCTTGAAAGTTTCGTTGGCGTGTGTCAGGGAATGATGGATGTTGCGGATAGCGTCACCTTCGGCGGAGTCTTTGGCCCGAATGCTCGCGAGGACATCGTGAAGCTGACTGAGCTGCTTGTCGATTCGGGCTGAATAAGAGGATAAAAGCTCGAGTTCACGAGTCTCTAGCTGCCCTGCATCAGTCTGAAGCTGCGATATGCGCTGAGTCGACGACGATATGAAGTTCTTCAGTTGGTCGGATAAGGCACTGGACGCTGATGCTATCAGTTGCCCGTGGCTGGTGACTACCTTGGAGTTGGACTTGAGTACACTAGCCTTGCGGTCTAACGTTTGGTCAGCTAAGTTATCCGAGTCAACCGCGGTTTGACTGACCTAATTTATCGAACAGGCCTCCAACGTCAGAAACGCTTTGCTGAACGACGTCTTTTAAGCCATGGGCGACTTGATCAAGAGTACCTTCTGTGGACTGGAAAGCTTCTCTGACGACAACTTCCTCCTCTAGCGCCACTTTCACGACCTTAAGTTCTCCTTCTTTCACCTGCAGCACTTGCTCAGTGCCATGCAGCTTTGCCCGGGTCTTCTTGAGCTCCTCATCCCTTCGCATTAATAAAGCGATGCTTTGTTCAAACTCCTCCCTGACTGCTCGAAGTTGCGCTTCCACGACTTCTACCTGCTTCAACGCTTCTTCGCGCTCCGTCCGAGTCATCTCCTGCTCCTTCGACATCTCCTCCCAAGTTTCTTCGCTAAAGAAGATACCGTTCTTCTCTCGGGCGGCCAAGAGGTCTGCTTTGAGACGTTCTATTTCGGCAACGTATTCTTTCAAGAGGGAATTACGCGTCATCCTCTGGTTGACTTCTGGTTTGTTGCGTATAGATTTAGCGCGCAAAGCATAATCCAGCGTAGAAAGAGTTTCCTCCATGTTGGAGCGGGCTGGGGAGATTGTGGCGATGATGCAAGTCTTCGTCCTACCACCTAGCGAATCTTGCAAAAGTCGCGTGAGCTTTGATTCGCTATAATCGCAATGTAAGAAGGCTAAACCGATGGATAATCGAGACGTACCGGTAAGGCACATGAGACGAACGGTCGACAAGCGCATTTATGACGCGACCAAGGGTCAGCAAGCTCTGGTTAATCATCCCCGCTTCTCTGGCCCTTTTATTCTCAGCGCCGGAACGACCAATGTTCTCCGATCCAGCCAAGTCTACCAGATTCAGCTTCCCAACTTTGAGAAGATCGTCACCCATGCTGGAAGTTTCCTTTATATGCACAGTGACAGAGAATACGGAGTGTGAACGAGATGAGTGGTCGTTGAATTTGGTGGCAGCAATTTGACGACGTTGGCTACCTTTCGTAAGAAGAGCTAGGGCATCTTTGGAGTCTTTGACACTGATTTCCTCCAATCCCTGTATGACTACTCCACGCTTGGACGCGTCGTCGAATATTTTAAGACCAATGTCGTTGGGAGCCTTCGAATTCGAGGCTACACCCATGGTCTGAGATGACCCTGCAGAGGGTGGCGGTTCATTCGCAAGTAGATCTCGGAGCTCTTCGTTATAGAGTTCTATGTAGGATATCTTGACGCTGTAGTCAGCGGTGGATGTCTCGAGTTGATGGAACAGGCGAAACAACACGCGAGGTATCATGCCTGCATGCGCGGATGGATTGCCCATGGGTGTTGGTGTTAGGTCGCCTTGCATAGTATATCTAAGATCCCTTAGTTGTGTGCGCATCCAAGTGTCAAGACCACCAAAACTCACGTCTTTCCCGTCCCTGTTTGGCCATACGCGAACAGAGTGCAATTGTAGCCCATCAAGACCTCTTCCAACATGGGGCTGACAACTTCATGATATATCAGAGCTTGATCTGCTTCCGGTCCGAAGACAACATCGAACGGATATGTTCGCAGCGGCGGAAGGGTGACAACCCCTAGACTTGATATTGGTGCGGACGTCTCGATGGACACCTCCTTGCTCTTTGCTCCGGACGAGCTCACAATGATGGGGGAGTTATCCTGAACCTCGCGCTCTGACCGACGCCTGCATCGCACGACCACTTGAATATTAGTTTCTGATTCCTCGTTCCGTTGGCCCAATTTTGAACTTGAAGCTTCCAAAGCATCATCTGGGGGTGAAGGGCGTGATACTGGTTTGGCCAATGCTGAGCGCGACCTCTGTATTGGCTGCGGTGGGGGCTTCGTTGAGCGAGATGAGGGAGGGCGTCTTGTGGCCATGATGGTATAACGGAGAGATGGTCACAAGAAAGGAAAGGGCGTCACATCAACATTGGACGCGTTTGGTCATGTGACCCGCTATCTCTTGCCTCCTTCCTCCTCGTGTGCTCCTTTTGCTGGTACCCGGCCATGGGCAAGCGTAAGAAATCCTCTCGCAAACCAGCGCCTTCTAGGCAGAAGGATCCATTAGGTGCGCACTCTGTCTTTTGCCTTTGAATACCGCTGATACCTCCCTCTAGATACAACATTTACCTGCCTATTCTGCCACCATGACAAGGCTGTTACTGTTCGGATAGACAAAAAAGAGGGTGTCGCACAGCTCGTTTGCAAAGTATGCGACCAGAGATATCAAAGCAAAACCCACCGTATGTCTCTTGCCTACTGACGGATTCATTGACTGATTTCTTCGTTAGACTTGACAGAACCTATAGACATTTACTCTCAGTGGATCGATGCTGCAGATGCTGCGCAAAGAGAAGGGGGAAGCTCTAGGAGGCCAGCTGCGTCTTCGAGCAGACCAGCCCCCGCTGTTTCGTATGGAAGTGATGAGGAGTAGTGCAAAGTCTTGTTCTACTGTAGCATTAGATGTAGTAGTTAAGCGCCCAAATACCTTGACTCAGCGCTTGACATGCATTGAAATCATGATGCTTTTAGATAATTGAGTGTTTCGCTTGCTTTAGAATTCCTCCTTCCCTTTCCCTTTCCCTCTTTCACACATTGACTACACAGCATACTCGCCAGATATAGTGTTATTTTACGCTTAGATTGCGCCAAATATGGCCAGCTCGACGAATATCAAGGTTGTGTGTCGGTGAGTCGCCTTGCATCGTGTCCAGAGAATAGAGCTTCTTGCTCACCCAAAGTGTGTAAACTCAAGATTTCGACCAGTCAACGCGATCGAAGCTCGCGAAGGTGGCGAAATTGTCGTGTCCTTTGATGACAACCTCCAAACGGTGCAGATGCGCTCCGCGCAGTTGGCCACTGGGCCCGAGAGGGATGGATTCACCTTTGATAGAGTGTTTCCTATGGGGACTCAGCAACACGAAGTCTTTGATTATGGCGTGAAAGAGTGCGTAATCAGTCTGCTTTCACCTTTCAGCTGCACAACTGATGCTGCTGTCCTTCTCCCTAGTATCGTCAAAGGTTAGCCTTACCACATCACGTAGAGTCGTGTTAACGGGCCCCGCCGCGCGTATAGATGTCATGGACGGCTACAACGGTACCGTCTTTGCCTATGGTCAGACAGGTAGTGGAAAGACGTTCACAATGATGGTACGCGGCCTCTCTATCTGAGCCGCGTTTCCCTGACGAAGCTTCTCAAAGGGCGCGGACATCGACTCTACCGAGCTCAAGGGTATAATACCGCGAATAACGGAGCAAATATTTCAATCGATTGTCGAAAGCGATCCCCATCTCGAATATCTGGTCAAGGTGTCATACATGGAAATTTACCTAGAGCGAATCAGAGACCTTCTATGCCGTGAGCACTTCGTTACATAACGCTGGCAGCTTATGATGATCTCTCTCTCTCTCAATTAGCCCAGAATGATAACCTGCAGGTGCACGAGGAGAAATCCAAGGGTGTCTATGTCAAGAACCTGTCTGACTACTACGTGAGTAGCGCAAGAGAGGTGTATGAAATCATGAGAACGGGTGGACAAGCCAGAGTTGTGTCTTCGACAAGTCAGTACCCAAATCCCAGCTCCTCATGCCCTCTAACGCAGATCTCGTGCTTGCTGTCGTTAGATATGAACGCGGAATCCTCTCGATCTCACTCAATATTCCTGATCACTATACAGCAGCGTAATACCGAATCTGGGACAATGAAGACGGGAAACCTTTACCTTGTAGATCTAGCTGGTTCAGAGAAGGTTGGTAAAACGGGGGCCTCAGGGCAGACGCTAGAAGAGGCGAAGAAGATCAATAAATCGTTATCCGCTCTTGGTATGGTCATCAATGCGTTGACGGACGGGAAGGTATTGTGTTCAATAGTGGGAACTATTGTATAAATTCACTAACCTTCATCAGGCGAAACACATTCCCTACCGTGACTCGAAACTTACCCGTATCCTTCAAGAGTCCCTGGGAGGTAACTCTCGTACAACCTTGATCATTAATTGTTCCCCGTCGTCGTATAACGAAGCCGAAACCCTTTCGACTCTTCGGTTCGGTATCCGCGCTAAATCCATCAAGAACTCTGCCCGGGTCAATGCCGAACTCTCACCTGCCGAACTCAAGAACCTACTCACCAAAGCCAACGTCGCGAACACTTCGTTCCAAAAGTACATCGCAGCTTTGGAAGCCGAGGTTGCTATTTGGCGCGCAGGTGGTGTCGTCGACCAAAGTGAATGGGCCGCTCCAGGGAAAGCGAGTGCTGCGGGCGCGCCGAAGAAGTCGGCGCCGTCATCAACGTCGTCTACATCCTTATCGACGCCTCGTAGTCAGACACCCGTCAACCCTGTGATCGAAGGGCTGGCGAAGAGTGATCTCAACTTGGACAGCCGGCCGCAAACTCCTACTGTTGTTGGTCTGGATAAGGATGAACGTGAAGAGTTCTTGAAACGAGAGAACGAGCTCAGCGACTCACTCGCAGAGAAGGAGAGCGCTCTTGTAGCGGCTGAGAAGATCGTGAAGGAATTGAGAGAAGAGCTCGCCTTCTTGAAGGAGCAAGAGGCCGCCGTCAGCAAGGTAACTCTCGCCCGCCGCATCTACCCCTGCTACTCACCGTTGTCCGTCTACAGGAAAACAAAGCAATGTCGAGTCAGCTTAATGAGATCCGTCTTCAGATGGAACGGTTGGATTATGACGCTAAAGAAGGTGTAATCACCATCGACATCCTCAAAGAGCAGAACCAAGATGCCAAGAACGAACTTGAGGAGCTAAGGAAACAGATAGCGGAGCTTAGGACCGCGCAGAAGGACGCGTCAACGGAGGATAAGGAGAAGAAGAAACAAGAGAAGATGGCTATGATGATGGCCAAGTTCGATTCGGTCAGTTTCTCCGTCATTTCTATGGCTAAATTTCCACTAATACCCTACGGATGTCTTTAGCAGGGTGGCTTTTCAGAGAAGGAGGAACAACTGCGAGCGCTCCTCGCCAAGCTGGATAACATTGACTCTGGAGAGACCCTCACAGCCGAGGACCTAACCGCGGTGCGAAGACAGCTCGCCGAGGGTCAGAGTTTGATGAGAGAAACCGTCGATAGGCTGAGGCAGAGCCAGGAGGAGAATGAAATCATCACGCGAAGGAGGGATGAGCTCGAAGGTCGGGTTATGACCCTTGAGACTGAGTATGAGGAATTACTTGGTACGCAGAGAGTTAATCCTCGCTTCGCCCGTACTGATTATTTCTACCTATACAGAGAAGACAATTCTTGACGAAGAGACGAGCAACGTTGACGTCGCTGAATCAGTGGCGGACCTCAAGGTCTCTAATCTCCATCGTAACGAAGTATCTAATTCATATTTATTCACCCTTTCCCGCACAGAACAAACTAGAAGCTCAATATGCTGCAAAGCGTGATGCCCACCAGATGGAGGTGACCGACCTTAAGGCCCAACTCGAGATGAGGGTCAATGAAATACGAAGCTTGAATGCCAGCATAGAAAGTCTGAAGAGTGTCAACGAAGAGCTCAAGGTAAGCACCCCACTTTTTAGTAGTCACATTTTGATAACCTTTGGTGCCCACTATCTCCGAATTCAGCGCGCGTTCGCTGTTACATCCGCTGGAATTGAAGGCGGTAAGAACCTTGCGGAGAGTGCCCAAGATCTAGAACGAACGCGCAAGGCTATCAATGTGCAACTCGCCGAATTCGATGGGGTCAAGAAGTCTTTGATGAGAGACCTGCAGAACCGCTGTGAGAAAGTGAGACGCCACTCTCCCGAGTTCACCGCTCTTATTGCGTACTCTAATACTAACCCTGGTCTATCAGGTTGTGGAACTCGAGATACAGCTTGATGAGATCAAAGAGCAATACAACAATGTGATCCGTAACAGCAACAGTAAAGCACAACAGAAGAAGATGGCATTCTTGGAACGCAATCTAGAGCAACTCACTCTTGTGCAGAAACAGGTACATAGCACACCGGACTCATGTTATCGTCCCCTAACACTATTTTACAGCTTGTCGATCAGAATTCCGCACTGAAGAAGGAGGCGGGTATCGCAGAACGTAAATTACTTGCGCGCAATGAACGTATACAAAACCTCGAGTCATTGTTGCAAGATGCGGATCGACGACTTTCCATTCAGAATCAACGGTTCGAACAGCAACTTGACGCTGTCAAACAGAGGTTAGAGCAGGCCCGGGGTACGTTTGCTTGTTCTTTCTGGTTGTGATTCACACTGAAAGGTATCATAGCCGCAAAGGCATCAACAGCCTCACCGCTAGGATTCGGCCGAATTCAGAAACCACTTCGTGGCGGTGGAGGGGCTGCTCCTGGCAGTATTCCAGTGCCGATCACTGGCGGAGGCGGGTCGGCAAACCCATTGGCCCGGCTACAGACTGAAGAATCCGGGTATGTCAATCTCGTATCAATACCTCAGGTTAGTCTACTAATGTGAAAAAACTATCCTTTCCGGCAATCATACAACAGTTCTGGTGAGTTGAAGTTCTCCTTCATCATGTAATTGTCGCTTGGCTAATTGGTATATTCGTATGTAACAGCGAAACGGGCTTCTTGGTTCTTCAATTCTCGATAAAGTCCGGACCATTTCACTCTCTGTTAGACGTCTGGCTGAACCCTGACTTGTTTTCCGTCACATTCATGGCTGGCTTATTTTCTAGTGCTTTATCAATATACCCTCGCATCATTTCCGCCATAATACTCACCCTAATGCAATGCCTTCCGTATGACGATCTAAACACACCATGTACATATGCATAAAGGAAAGCATACACTGTACGTCCTGAAACAGCTTAACCGAGGACTTAGCAGCGGGAGTCTGGAGCAAGGCCGGTTACCGATATGAAGCCTAAGATTTGCTGAGATCCTCTGCCCATCACCATGCGTCTTTGGGGCGAGCTTGAATCTATGTAAATTGTCTGCTTGCCGGCGAAAGTACTCGGCGTACCGTCCCGGTAAGTGTGTTGGGCGACGGGAATTACGTTGAAGCACAGCGGAGAGTGTGACATGATTTTAGGCCAAGATTGGGAAGTCGATCAAAGATCTTCCAGCGAAAAAAGTGTTTTCACCGCCATATTTGATTCCGCCCACCAACTGGCGGGGCTGGACGGAGATTGGAATCCTTGGCCATGTTAAGCTCCGCGTCGAAGCGGAACCGAAAGGGTTGTGAACTCCGACCAGGGACAGGAATGATTACATCATTTGATGCGCCCTTAAAATGTGAAGAAGGCCGAGAAGCAGTCAGCATTCCGAAGAACACGTCGACGGCAAGAAGCCCGTTTGAGTGGTTCAGAGGTGGTTCATAACCTTCTCAGCGTAAGCGCATACCCCGGTCGCCGTCTAAATGACAAACAAGGACCAAATGTGTCGCCGAGCTTAGAATCTGCCACAGATCCTGAGGTAAGTCCTTTGCCACTGCACCCTTACTGGTTGCGAACGGAGGTATTATTAAAATATTATCATTTCCTAATCAATTCACCTCAGGGCCCGACGCGCGTAACCTAACGGAACCAAATCCCCGGCGTTGGTTTTTTTTTCGAAGAAAATATCAAAATTCCCTGCTTACCCTTTCTGGCTCCCCTGATCTCCTCCAACGCGACGGCGGCGCGTTAGCTCGTGACCGCTCACTTCCCCACGAACGAGCAGCTTGAGTGAGCTTGAGTGTCGTACTGCTTTCACTTTGGACCATATCAGTGTTCGCTGCAGTCTTCCATCTCTAGCGCCTCGTCGTCGCGCCTCAAGCCCCCTCCCTACTCAAGTTGGTCTTTTGTGTTCCACAAACGTCCATTTGTGGCTTTGTGGCTTAACCATCGCCCCCAGCGTACGTCCCTTTCGTCTCAGCTCGATGAGCTAGTCTACTTATATATATATATTCTTGCAGTATATTACTGCCGTCTCTTTAATTGAACCCATCCCCGCAGTTACTACTCTATATCCCGGCGCGGCGCGGCTTAACTTGACTTCCCTCTTGCCAACTCCTACTCATGTCTGCGCATAATCCTAGCGACACATCCCGCAAGCCATCAGGCTCTTCCAACCACTCTGGCGTTCGGTCGGGTACGAGTTCGCCTGGTATTGTGCGTCATCTCTTTCTACAGCAAGCGGCTATCCGAATCTCATTGCCTTTGTGTAGGCTCAGCCGCAACGGAAATTGACGCCAACTGCTGCGAGTAATATGCTCGGTGTCGCTATGAGTGGCTCGTCAAACACTATGAAAGGATTGAATTCCGGATGGCAGGTTAGTGCAACTATTTCCTCTTCCCAGAATCTGCCTCATTAACGGTGGTATAGGTTTGGCCTTCGAAGAGGAACGCCTCCGTTTCTTCCGCTGCTAGTATCTCTGAACTTGCGTCGTCGCAAGGTGAAGGTGGCTACCGCTCTGGAATCAACGAGAACTGGACCACACCTAGGTCTTCAAGTGGTACGTGGGATGATACAAACGCCAGTCCTCAGCGGAAGGAATACTCGAATCTCGTAAGTTATTGTTATGTTCTGGCCCGGACCCAGAAACAGAATGAAATTCTTTGGCTATCCCTCCCTTCAGGACTCGTTGAATCTCCACCACGCAAGGCAACGACAGGCGAATGTGACCACCGCGGCGACCTTTTCTGGAAATAGAAGTGTATGTCATGTTCACTCAAATTTTTAACTCAATATTCAGTTTGGCTGTCAGGGCGACCGATCTGCCACAGGGTCTAAGAGCGGCCAATTCGCTCAGTACGAGGTTGGTCTTAGCAAAGATACCACCAACCAACAACAGCGATACACAACGTCAGGGTCTCCTCCCCATCCCTTCCCTACCGTACCTTACGCGACGACGAGTAGCATCCAAAATGGCGCTGGTTCTGGTTATGAACCTTTGTCACAGCAGTCAATGCCTTCCACCGACGAACTTGCAATGGCCTTCCGCGGAATGGCTGTAGAGGATGATGTCCATAGCCGGCAACAAGGCAGTTCCTCGCAGCCACTTTCCACGAGCCCTGGGAACAGGGGACCCAACCACCAGGCGCGACCACCGTATGGTTCATTCCCTCAGGCAGATTACGCATACTATGGCAATCCAACAATGCCTCGGGAGGCATACGTGGAGTACCCTGTGGGCTTCGACGCCTACCGGACTCAAGTTGACCCTACTGCCATGTTTTTGTCACCAGCGATGAGCAGCGCAACGGCTTCCACGGTCTACCCTGGCGCAGTTCCTCAGCATCCTATGCCCGATCATCGGCAAGCTGCCAACGTCTTCTACGATTATTCTGGTGCCCCACGACCAACTTCCCAGTATTACTATGCACCGGCTACCGTGGTTTACTCGCCTACATCACCGATGAACCACCAAGCTTCAAACCCTGTTATGGGTACTTCGAAGAAGCGGGACCAGGTATTTCAGCTGCGTCTTTCATTGATTTCTTAACTTAACATCCTCGTAGTATAACGGGCAACAACTGGCACCTCAGAACATGATGTACGCGGCCATGCGATCTTCGCCGTCTCCTATACAACAGTCTTTCGGCGCTGTCATGGATTACGGTGGAATGCAAATGCCAGTCGTATCTCCAGGTGGGCCCGTGTATATGCCCCAGGCTATGCAATACTACCCTACGGGGCATGTTCGTGTCACGCGCCCCGGAGATGAAGGCCAGGGTGTCTTGGGCCTCCGCAGTGCCCGACTTGAAGAGTTCCGGGCCAATAGGTCGAGGAAATGGGACATCAAGGTGTGTCATGCTGTAAACGTCATGGGTCATCAATGTTAAGCGAGGTATTTCTCATAGGACATCTTCGGCTTTGTGGTGGAATTCAGCGGTGATCAACATGGGTCGCGTTTCATACAACAGCGGCTGGAGACGGCTACCGCGGAAGAGAAGCAACGCGTATTCGACGAGATAACGCCAGGACATATAATAGGTCTAGTCTCTGACGTGTTTGGTAATTATGTGAGCATTGGTTTCTTTCCCGTTGTTCGTTGTTATTAATTGATCATCGGTATGCCAGGTTATCCAAAAGTTATTAGAGCATGGTACTCCTGCTCAGCGCACAATAATTGTCAATGCAATGGAAGGTCATATACTTACACTATCGCTTCATATGTATGGTTGTCGTGTTGTTCAACGGGTAAGTTCTCCGTGTGCTTGCTATACGGCAAGTTATCTAACGATTCGCTCGCTTAGGCTGTTGAGTACATAACGCCCGAACAGCAAACGGCACTGCTCAAGGAGATCGAACCTCATGTCCTCCGATGTGTTAAGGACGCCAACGGTAATCATGTAAGTCCCTTTATTTATCGTCTTTCTCCTCAGTTAATCCATTTTTTACAGGTTATTCAGAAGATAATCGAGCGCGTAGCACCTGAGCGTCTGGTATTTGTGGATGTCTTCCGTGGGGCGGTATTCGAACTCTCGACACATGCATACGGTTGCCGAGTACTCCAACGATGCCTCGAGCACCTCCCGCATACACTCACTCACCCGATTATCGAGGAGTTACACAAGTACACAATCAACTTGATGCAAGATCAGTTCGGGGTAAGATCTGCGCTTGGTCGCCGTCTCTTCCCAGACTAACAAAATTTCAGAATTATGTTATCCAATTCGTTCTGGAGCACGGTCAACCCCAGGACAGGGCACTTGTCGTCAATAAGCTTCGTGGACAGCTGCTCCACATGGCTCGACATAAATTTGCATCGAATGTTGTGGAAAAGGCATTGGTTTGTGCCCCCACGGAGAGTCGCCGCGCCCTTATCGAGGAAATTCTGACTGTGCAGTCTGATGGAAGCAATCCTGTCGTCGTCATGATGAAGGATCAGTTTGGCAGTGGGTTTTCAGGGTGTTCTTTCTCCTTAGGAACTGTTGCTCATGAATGATTCAGACTATGTTCTTCAGCGAGCGATGACCGTGGCTGACGGAGATCAGCGCGAAGAGCTGTTCAATGCTGTCAAGCCGCAACTGGCGACTATGCGCCGAGTGTCAAATGCTTACAATAAGCATCTTCTCGCAAGTATGTGTGTTGTGTGAGAGTCCCTATCATTGTCGCTGATCTCCGTTTCCTAGTTGAGCGGCTGCTCGAAAAGTATCACAGTCCATTAATTTCTGAATCCGCGCCACATACTACCTCCTCGTCATAAGATTTTTACGACCTGTTAATCCGTCTCGTGGACCTTAGTCCTTACTTCACCTCGCTAGCATACCTCTGCACGTCGTCTCTCTTCGCACATTCCCCTTTCCACGTCCATCCATCCATAAACTATTCGGACTCGTAATGCTTTCAGTTTGCTTTGTGTCCATTTGTCCTCCTGGTACCACCACTGCTTTCTAAGTTTTACCTTGCGCATCTTCGAACTGTCCATATGGATTACGCTCCTTCTCCCAGCCACTTTGCTAGTATATACAGTCGTTTATGAGTTTCTGATTACGATAGTATCTTAATAGTTGTTTCGCGCTTGGACCATCTGTCATCGACCTTACTCACAGCCTATATACCAGCATTAATGGTTACCCAAGAACATCAATTGATAACATTCGTGCATTCGTGTTGATGGTTTTGGTGAATGGTCATTTACAGCGCGGCGCCAGCAGCGTGTTTAATGTCGGAAGAGCGTCCTTGTTGAACAACATGAATTCTTGTACAGGCTGTCGCAAGCAGTTAATATTGAGCGTATTTCCATAATACTATGAAACCAATCCCGAGGCAAGAATTTGCAGTACTTGAATAAATCACTCCACTATTTTTCATTTTGAGCCTTTGTGGGAAAATCGAACATGTCCTGACGTGGTAAAGGAAACATCTTCGGTCACTCTCCACTAGCACCCTTTGCTGAACTATGACCACCGTCGAGGCCGCTGCTTCACTCTTTGGGTCGGACGACTCAACGCCAGACCCATTTGCTTCACTGGGCGCACCCGAGGAGATTGACAACGGCAATGCATCCACTACCAACTCGGATTATTGGTTAGAATCGTCGTCGGCCAACTCACTTCCACCACCGAACCTACCATCGACCGCCGGAGTCGCAGGGACCCATGGTAGCTCACAGACTTCCTACTCTACGCCTACTACGAACGGTGGCATCAACTATTACGACGAAAACTACAGTCAAGGGCAAGGATGGCAAGACACACAAGTGAATGGCACTGGTTACGGCGGTCAGCAGGCTGATGCATGGTCTTCCGGTGAGTGGAATTTTGTGAATAAGGTAGCATGAAAGGTCTCAGTTGTCCACAAGCTCCCGCACCAAATCCGTATGACCCATACGCGCCGTACGCAAATGGTTCGGCGGTGGCGGCGGCAGTTCCGTCAACGCAACCTTCCCATTCGTATGACCCGTACGCACCCCCGCCGCACGCTGGCAGTGGATCAGTGGTTCAGTCGACCCCAAACTCTTCTGCTCACCCGTATGACCCATATGCGCCTGTTCAAGCTTCCGCCGGCCCGACCGCGTCACAGCCATTCGTGGAACCAGCAAGTCATATGTACGACGTTTACGCGCCCACGCAGGCGACAAGTGCTAGCTACACGGCGGCTCCCACTCATTCATACACCCCGTACACCCCGGCTGCGTCTACTGCAGGGGTAGCTACTACTACAACTTCCCAATATGATGCGCCATATCAACCGCCTGCTCACACATCATACCCCACCGCTAGCACGTCTGAACCACCCTCTATCCCCGCCCCACCGCCGCCTAAAGCACCTCTGGTCAGGCCTAAAGTTGTGAATGCCTATGATCCACCATTTCCCACAACCACAAAGCCTGCTCGGAGGACCAGTTCTCGCCCTGCGCTCAACGCGTACCCCGCCACCAATACTCACAGCCATATCCAGCAGCCTTCCTACGAGGCACAGTACTCTACGAATGGATCTCCGGCAGTCGTCCACGAAACTCCATCGGCCTACCAGGCCCCCGTTGCCCACCCAGAAGCATTCTTCGATTCTGTGTCGGGACTCCCTGCACAACACCCGTTGGAAACTACTCACATGCACGACCCCGGGCTCCCGTCCGTCTCACATGACCACGCCGTCTTCGGACACACGTCCCCCTCGATGGGTCATCAAGGCCTGTCTACGTCTCCGCCAGCCCATCATTACTCTCCGTCATTGGGGCACAACGTTGCTGCTCCCCGAACAGCGTCTCCGAACATTCCTCAAAATCATTCCCGAAGAGCATCTCAAGACATCTCTCCGCCGAAACGAGCATTCACCCCGAGTTCCAATGATTCCAGATCAATACAGAAGCCGGGTTCTCCAGTAATTAGTCGAGCGTTTAGTCCCAGCTCTGTGCCCAGGACTGCTTCACCCGCCCCTTTCAATCACGTTGCTTCACCAGAGTTTCAGCCGGCTGCCTACGACCCGTATGCTCCTTCGAAGCATTCAGTCAATGGGAATGGACACGCTCCAGCATATCAACCCTCCACGTACAGCCCGCCCCAGCCTCTGGTTACGTCACCGAATCTATCGGATGCTCGTAATAGAGCTATGTCCAACGGTTCAGTTTACTCTTTCCAAGGTAAAGAGGATCCATACGCTCCCGCAAAGCTCGATCGCCGGCAGACGCTTCCCATCAGTGAACCTCCTTACGGGTCCCCACAGCTCAACGAACCTTCACAGTATGGGTATACCCCAACGTCGGCATATACTTCATTCGTTAGTGGAGAACAAGAACTGTTAATCAAGCCCAATCAGTCTGCATATGCTCCCTCCCCTTCACTGATGGGTAGCAACGACCCTCTCGGTCGCACTTCCGCTCGCGTTCCTATCTTCAGCTTTGGGTTTGGAGGGAAGGTGGTCACATGCTTCCACGGCGCCGACTCCCTCAACACTGGGTTTGATGTGGCTCTAGCCGCGCGGAATTCAACAGGGATCCAGATACGAGTGCTAAAGAATTTGGTCTCTCAGTCAGCTCTGAATGCCTCTTCAGCTTCTTTCCCCGGACCCTTGTTCTCTGATCCTGGCACACCCACAACCAGCCTCGTGCGTACTGGAGCCAGCTCGCAGACCAAGAATAAGAAGGCTCGGCTGGTGAAGTATCTTGAGGAACGGGCGGAAGAACTCACGCAGGGGCTTAGTTATGTACATGCTGGAACTACGGAAGGTCGCAGAGAAGAGGGCAAACTCACGCTGGTGAACTTGTTGAAGGTTATGATTGAGAATGACGGGAAACTCTCCGGAACGTAAGTTGTTTCCGTTACCTAGGTGCCGTCCAGTGCTGAATGTGTACTCAGCCCGCAGATCGACTCCGCAGTCCGCTTAGCGTTGATCCCTCATTTAGAGAATAGTGTAGGTGCGGCCGCTGAAACGCCGGTGCCTATGGTTGGCCTTGGTCTCTCCGTTGTACCAGATGTGCACAGCGAAACACCTCTATCGACGACTGTCCTCCGCTCGTCCGCTCTTGACACAATTCAGGACTTCCTCATTCGTGGTGAACGCAAGAAGGCCTACCATTACGCCCTTGATGAAAAGCTTTGGGCGCATGCCTTAGTGATTGCAAGTGGCATCGATAAAGAGTCCTGGAAGGAAGCGGTGAACGAGTTCCTGAAGGTTGAGCTCACGTCCAAAGCCGTTAATGGCGCGGCGCCGTCGATGCACACGTCCTCGCGACAACCTAACCATGGTCGTGAGGCTCTCAGGGTAGCTTACAGCCTTTTCTCTGGTCAAGGGGCTGCTGCTGGTACGTTGCCCACCGCCGTGGTTGCAAATTTCCTGCTAACAAATTCACCCAGTACAAGAACTACATCCCCATACACTTTTGTCGCAAGGCAAACCTACGTTAACTCTACCACAATTAACCCAACTCACCCCGACACCTTTAACTCCAAACTTCAGTTCCCCCATCCCAACGACGCCTATCCCTTCGGATACATTGGCTTCCTGGCCTGAAACGATTGCGATGATGTTGACCAACCCATTGACGCCGGAAATATCCGCTGCTTTGACTGCACTCGGTGATCAATTGGCGGCCAACCAGTGGATAGAAGCAGCTCACGTATGGTAAGTAATCGCACGTTGCCAATACTAACGGGACTGACCGTCTTTCCAAGCTATCTACTTGCTCCGCAGACATCCCCGATTGGTGGTGTTGGTAACCCTTCCGCCCGTGTCGTGTTGCTTGGGAGTCGGAGCCCCCAGACTTGGCCTGGCTTCACAAGAGACTCTGACCCCATCATCTTTAGTGAGATTTTGGAGTTTGCTCTGTCTCTTGTCACCCCGGCGAAAGGCCAGGAACCTTTCAACGGTTTCCCTCATCTACAAGCTTACCGATTCATGCGCGCCATGTCACTGGCCGAACTGGGACATGTTCAGGAGGCAAATAGGTCCGTCTGTATACTTACTCCTGTTCCCGGTCTTGAACTCGATTTGTCTAGGTACTGCGAAGCGATCACTGCTTCACTCACTCGCGGTTCACCATACTTCACCCCGATATTTGTTGAGCAACTCAAAGGATTAATGGACCGGTTGATTGGGGCTCCCAATCTCGATAAAACTGGCTCGTGGATAGGTTCGAAGTTAAGTAAACCCAGTCTGGATTCGATTGGCGGCTGGTTGGAGGGAAGATTCACCAAGCTTGTAACGGGTGATACGGACCCTGGCAGCCCAGTCGCGGAACCTAAGGCAGACTCACAGCCCTTTGGACCGTTTTCTCATTATAGCACCATCTCATCTGCTACCCAATCCGCCCGCTCTTCACCGCAACCGTCGTTACACGCCTATCCAGTGGGCCTTCCGAATACCAACGGTCACAATCACATTGATCGTGCATCATCTGCCATGGATTACATCAGGCGTAAACCTTCTCCTGTGCCACGCATCGCATCTGCAAGTGCCACAGCGACAACCTTTGCACAGGCCCCTTCGTTCGGGCAGTCCTACCAAAGTCCTTATAGCCCTAACGGAGTTCCTAGTCCTGAGCAAGAGATGGCGACACCACGGCCTACCGGTGACGATCACGAGGAAGCTGGCCAAGAGGTTGGTTGGTGGGGCGCATCTTCTTACGGGCAGAGCACATCCAATCAAACCCCCACGGCCAGCTCGTTCATGAAAGTTGATGCTCCTGTCACCGAGTCAGCGGACGGTTTCATATCGTTGATGGACACCCCGTCGTATGGAACACCCTCACCCACTTATTCTAGCGGCAGTGGCAAGCCCCAGTCTTACGCCCCAACGGATGACGACGACGATCTGGGCCTGGGTAACAGCGCCAGCAAGAAGAAGGATGTGAAGGGTCAAGATGCTCAGTCATCGTCTGCTCCTGCACCACCCACAGAACAGCCTAAAAGACCAGGTATGATCTCATTGGTGATGGCCGATGTATGTTCTAACTCTCTTCCAGACCCTCAGCCAAATGAAGGCCAGACGGGATCTTGGTTCAGTCTCAGTCGACTGTGGAAGAAGAGCGATGCACCTGGACCTATAAAAGCAAATTTGGGGGAAGAGACATCCTTCTACTATGACCCAGAAACAAAACGCTGGGTTAACAAGAAGGCGGGTGCTGAGAGTGCACCCAAACCAGCCGCCCCGCCACCCCCTCCATCGAGAGCACAGACAGCTTCGCCTGGGAGAACGTCTAATTTCGCGATGGGAGGTAATGCAGCCCCTCCGCCACCACCTCGCGCCGCATCTGCGATCGACCTGAGCACCTCGCCCCCAAGCAAAACAGTGATGCGAGTCCGGTCTAACTTGGCCCCTCCCCCTACTGCGGAGTCCGCGCCTAGCACACCGACTGGCATGAGATTGTCACCAAATGGCGGTCCACCGCCACCAAGGCCGAAATCTCAAGCAACGAAACGCAACATCCGCAGTCGTTACGTAGACGTATTCTCAGCAGAGGGGGCAAATTAACACATACGCATGGTTATTTACATAGTTTATACCTTTCTTTTCTTTCCGCCGCATAAATTAAATCCAAGCATCTACATGTGAGTAACACATTGATCTTATTACGCATTCAGTAGGGACATAGAGCAATGTGAAGATCGTCTATCACTCGTACAGAGTTTAGAATAACAGTTTGAATGGATATCCTAGGTCGCACGATGTGAGAAGTCAAGTGTATGGGAAATATGGTTGCAAACGAACCTCTGTTCTTGACTCTGAAGATAGTCACCAAGATGGAGTATACTAGGAGATTTGCCGCAGTGAACGCGTAAATCTGTAATCTTTGTCTATTGGGCGAAGTTTGCTTGGGTGTCTGGACGATCAGGATTACGATAGTCGCGGCAAGGATACCGTCTGGAAAGAGTTACACGTCACCTAACCCGACGTGTGTTTACTTTGGGGAACTCACAAATCATGGCAATAACCTGGACTTCTTGTCCGTATTGGTTTTGGTAGCCAGCAGCAATCCACGATCCGTCTCCGCCAGTGAATGGAGAACCTCTGATGCGAGTAAACATGAATCCCGAGACCATTACGAGCATGGTGACGATGCTACCGGCCGCCCAGGTCCAGCGGGATTGTAGGATTGGGGAGATGAAGCGCAGTGTTAGGAGGCATGCAAGTCCACCAACCACAGTGAGTGCCCAGCCAGCGTAATCGAAAGGTGGTTTGTACGGGATCGGAATGGGTGTGTGATTGGAAAGGTGTTCTGCCAGAGGTCCAGCTTCGAAGCCACTGCAGCCTCACTGTAAGCTACGAGTACGTGCCGTTATGAACTAGTACGCACTGTGAGAAGTCGTATTTCGAGGGGGTGGTTCGCCCGCTGGGCAATTGACGAGGTCCCTCTGCGGCAGGGTACACAAAGACGACAGGCGCGGATTGCAGACCGAGCTTTCAAAATGCACAGTCAGAACGATAGTAACCCATACTTCAAATAGCACACACCTTTTGGAAGGTTACTTGTGAATTATCAAAGTCAAGTGTCGCGAAGAAATGCTGGTCACGCTGTTCTTTTGGTGTCTTGGACCACGCTTTGGCTACCTCGACCCACGACGGGTCGAATTCTCTGCGCAACACGATCTCAGATGATGCTTAGCGTAAACTCCACGACATGCCTCACCTGCAAGGCGCACATCGCCTCCGCTGGTCCATGGCAGTGAATTGAATAGAGGCCGACCAGTTGCGCTTTGGCGAAGTCAGCAAGTCGAAAGTGTTGCCGTCGAGGTTGATGAGACCGTTGCCAGCAGCAGCGAGGTCGACGAGGGTATTGAGGGCATCCTTTGAGGCTGCCCAGCACAAGGGCAGGAGGGGGAGGAGGTAAGAGAACCTCATGTATGAGAGTGTTGACGTGGAAGGAAGTGAAGGTGGAAATTTCCAAATGCGGCGGTAAGCAAGGGACCTGTGATCGGTTGGAGGTGTTCTCTCATGTCCCATGCTCTCCTATTGCGCCTCTTCCTCTCCTCCTCCTTCTTCTCCGTCCATGTCGCCCTCCAGTACCTCAACCACTACGCCGACAATATAGGAATCACCTACTATCTCACCCGTAGGCTCAGGGAATTCAATACCCGCGAATTGCGCGACGTCTGGGGTTTCGTATGGTCAGCTTGCCATCGTCTCGTCCTTGCCTGCGTCTCACCGCCAGATTCCAGTCATCTTCTTGTCACCAGAAACACAAAGTCGCGTGCATTAGAGGCCTTCGTGGTAGAAACGGCTCAGCGATCTACCCATATTGCCCTTCTGGTACGTTTGTGTGATCAAATCATTTCAAATAGATGAAATAAATGCGCCTAACTCATGAACAGACACTATGGTTCATGCAATCTGCGCTGAAGGACCTCGCCATCTCCCGCCACGATAGCCAATCTTTCTTGATTTGCCAGCGTGTCCTGCACCAGTGCCATGAAATTATATTCGGAGATCTTCCGCCGCTTGCGACGGCTCCGTACGCATCGTTGAATATACCTTTCCAGGCGAGGTTACTTCGCAAAAAGGTCAAACCAAATGCAGAACCAGCACTGGTCGGGATCGGTATGGTGTTGGCGGGGGTACCAGCCATGCCTTCGTTGACCGAAATCATGGGCCAGGTAGCTATTGAGCAGGGGCGGGCCGACCAGGAGCGCGCATCTATTCGAGACATAGGCGGCAGGAATGACGACACGGCGCCCCAGCCTGCTGTACACGCCTCTAACGTTGACGAACCCGCAGATGCGGATGACGACGAGCCTGACAGTCCGGCGACCACCACTCGCGTTCCTCAGAATGGACCCCGCGGTTTAGGTCTGATCATGGACGATGCCGACCGTCCAAAACAACTCCCTCATCGTAAGACGGTAAGCGCGGCTCAGACCACCCCTGCACTACCATTGCACCTTCTCGCGGACATAAAGACATCACGCTTCTCCGAGGATCCGCTTGGTTTGGCCGACGACGAGCTGCCTTCCTCTCCCAAGGCTCCATATCAGTCTTCTCCGTCCATTTCCTCGCGCATCGTACCGTCACGAAACACAGCTTATAGTTATGGTGATAGCCTCTTGCAGAAGTACGACCCGTTTGCACAGTCCCATTTACTTCGTGGCCATTTTTGTCGATCAGAGGTTCGTACTCCTGCGTGTCCTACATGTGGCTAGATGTGAGCTGAAGCCTCGACCAGGTCCAATTCATACTCGCATTAGAGAATATATCCAATCGGCTTCTTGTGATACCTAAACCTGCCCGCGTTAGCGCATTGAGAGCAGAGTTAACTGCCTTAAACCATAAACTCCCAGCAGAGGTACTGATTGATTTTCCTCTTCTCTAATATTTCACGAATTCAACGCGACGTAGGTTTGCATGCCAATGTGGTGCTCTTCTTCGGACACCCCTCGGGAAAATAACTCCTCAGAACCCCACCATCGCATAGTCCGCATTCCTCCCGGCGAAAGTGTGGTCCTCAACTCCGCTGAGAGGGCACCGTACTTGCTTCTCATCGAAATCTTACATGACGATTTGGATTTCGATCCAAGCAAGCGGAATAACAAGGACGTGCTGAGGAAGATAGTTCTCAAGGAATCCGAGCGTAAAGGTGCCTCCAAAGACTTGATCCCTTTCAACATGCCATCATCGCAAAGCAAGACTATGACAACGGAACCCAACACTGGCGTAGAAGCAGATGTCAACGATACTTCGCTTCCAGGCCCCGCATTCGCTGCATCACCAGTCTCCTCGACGTCTGTGCCTGCGGATGAAGAGGAGATCGATTTAGTTGAACAGTTGTATGGGGCTGAACATTCGCTTCGTTCGGTCCCAATGGACCTCTCCGATAGCATTGTCCTGCGGCCGGCCCCAAAGAATAAGGAACTCGACATGGTAGCCTGGTCAAGAGTGGGTTCGCAGCCAACCACTCCAGCTCTGTCCCAGGGAACGCCTTTCGCTGGAGGCCGCCCAAATCTCCATATATCTCCTAGCTTTTCATTCGGACCCTCCCCAGCCGCGACACCAACCATGGCAGCCATCACACCGCAGGGCCAAACACTGACACTGGATGACTATTCAGAAAGAATGCGCACTGCTGCAGTAATGCTTGCACAGTTGAATTTGAATCTCGTTCGCGAACCTATCACGTCTGTAACACTGCCAAACGGCCAACCTGCGCTACCAGAGTCATCATCTGGACCGCTGAGTTGGCTTCCTGGTTCGCGTTGGCTCCTCGATCATTCAACGCCGTCATCACCCTCGCAAAACGGCTTGAGTTCTCCTATTGACCATCCACAACCTGCTCCTACAAGAATGCGACTACAACCCTCTGAAGCGTACGCTATACGGGACCGTATCATGAAGGAAATGATCGCTTTGGAAGAAGAACGCGTGGAGCGAATGCGCGGAGATCCTCAGGATATCATGCCCATGGACATTAGCGGTTCACTGAAGTCGGCCGAGGACGAGAGTATCATTCGACGCGAACTCAACAAAGCTGATCCCTCTGCCGTCGTATTCAGCGAATCTTGGGCAGTTAAGAAAGTTTGTTGATCTGTTACATTGATTATCCAAGGCATAATTGACCCATTCGCAGAGCAGGATCCGACATGGTTCCCCGTATGGCCATTTAGGTGGGCCAAACCCTTCGTTGTATATGATAGTAGTTACATTCTCTACTAGCTAACTGGGATTGTGTCTCTGTCATTGTGAAGACTGGTGGCGATCTCAGGCAGGAACAACTAGCTGTCCAACTGATACAGCAGTTCGAGCGGATATGGAAGGAAGAGAATTGCCAGTGCTGGGTTCGATAGTACGTCGATCTGATTGAGTGGCGAGGGATGTCACTAAATAGCTTATAGCTTTCGGATACTGATCACGGGGGGTTCTTCAGGCCTTGTGGAGACCATCACCGACGCGGTTTCGATCCACTCTATCAAGAAAGCAGAATACGCTCGTCGGCTCGCTGAAGGTCGATTTGGACACGTTACTTTGCTCGACCACTTCAAATCGGTAGGTCGAAGGTATGCAATATCCATACGTCTCGCTCAGTTTTATTAGACGTACGGGGATCCATCTTCAGCCAAATTTGCCCGCGCTCAGCGGAATTTTGCCAAATCGCTAGCAGGTACGAAATTGAAACTGTCTTCGACTCGAACCTTCCTGATGTATGCACAGGCTATTCTGTGGTAACTTACCTTCTCCAGATCAAAGACCGACACAACGGCAACATTCTACTGGATCGTGATGGGCATTTGATACACATTGATTTCGGCTTCATGTTATCTAACTCACCGGGCAACATTGGTTTTGAAGCTGCACCGTTCAAGCTGCCCCCTGAGTATGTGGAGATACTAGGAGGTGTAACAGGAGCCCCTTTCTTGGAATTCAGACGATTGTTCCGTGAAGGATTTGAGGCCTCGCGCAAGCACTGTGATGAATTGATTAGTACGAGCTTCAATATCTGCTTTTTATCCCTCCACTGAGACGTTTTTAAGCTCTCGTTGAATTGATGCAGAAAGGTAGGATATCTATCTCAGATTCTTGCTCAAGGAAACTAACTAGTGTCAACGGCAGATTCCACACTGCCATGTTTCGCCGCCTTCGGAGAGCAAACAGCTGTTCAATTCCGGGAACGCTTCCAGCCAGCACTTACACATTCTCTTGTTGCTGAACACGTTGAACGCTTGATTGATAGTTCCCTTGGGTCTAATTGGACCAGGCTCTACGATTCGGTGGGTCTTCTATGCGTGCATCTATGATGATCACTCTCCAACTCAACGTGCACACAATAGTATCAATACTACTCACAATCTATTCTGTGAAAATGATATGATCGTTGGCGAAATTTCGAACGGGGCATGTGCGTCTATGTGTTTGGCGCACGTATATATATATCATCATCCATTCCCTTGTCAACGAAATATACCTTGCATTTCAACATCGCCGCTTGGGCCTTTCCTGTGATCCCGATGGAAGGGCACGAACCCTTGATAGGCTTGTTGATGCTGTGTATACATTATATGCATACAGCGCGAGAGCAAGTAATAATTACGAGGCGTGTCTATATACTACAGCAAGTCCAGCTACCCTAGCCCGAGGGAGTCTATTTGAAAAGGCCCTCATATCTCTTCAGACAAGAATACCATTCATAATCTACGCCGCACAAGGTAAGAACACTGAAGAGCGCGAGAATACACATAATAACTCACCGAAGTTGTCCTTCGGGTCGCACCAGCATTTGCCATGAGCATGCGCTGGTTGTTGTGGGCAATGTTGGAAGGGATTATGCCGGTATCCTGCGTGCCATCAAAGTGAACGACTGAGAGGCGATAAGACGATCCAAAAACAAACCTATATCATTGAAGAAGTGGATCTCCTCCTTCTTAGCAAACAGCGCAGCACCGATGCTGTGTACCGGCGCGTCGCCCCATCGCTGCGGAAAGATTTTCAGTATTCCTGATAGAAACCATCAAGGGGCAGAGATGGGGAAGAAGCATACCTCGTAATAGAAACCACCTTGCTCATCAAGGAAGTCGAAGAATTTGCGGTAGGCCTCGCCCCTCCAGAAATCAAGGTCGCCAATTTCGAAGTTACTCCAGACTAGCGCACAGACGTGGTGAGGCAAGGCGGTGAATGTTCGATAGAAGGCGCTTACAGTGGCATCGGTTGTATGTTTCCCCACCGTCGTCAGACAGGAAGGCCATTGCGTTCTCTGGTTCAACTAGCTCGGGGTTGGCGTGGATGAACTCTGTTGATTTGTCAGTTTCAGCTAGACTGCGGACTGGTGAAAGTGACGCGTACGTTTGACAGCGTTCCACAGCGTAGGGATAGTTGCTTCGTACTCATAGAGAGAGATGGTGAAGCCTGGTAGGTAGAGATGAGTTTGCGAAAGCCGATTTCATGAAATGCGACGCACCATAAACCTTTTTCTGCTCTTGCATGACAAGGAAAGGATCGTAGTGGAGATCGCAAAAGAATGTGACATCCGGCCTGGGTTACGCAACAAGTTCAAGCGTGGAGCCCGCGAAAATGTCTTACGAAACTCACTCGACACGCCAGTAATATTTGTATTTGGCGAGCAATTCGTGGCGCCAGAAGAACTGACGTAGACGTCAGTGGTAGATATATACGAGTTGTTAACAAGGGAAACATACGCCAGAGTTGAAGCGACACATGTTGCGATACCTAGATCATATCAGTGAGCGATATGCTACGACAACTGAAGTCATGCTTACGGTACACTGCCTGTATAAACGGATGAGCAACAGTATCAAGGAGCAGGGTCATGATTTGACAAGTACCTCCATAAATGACAGACTCCTGCACCATCTTTTCCCTAGCTGCCGTGGCTCTGGTCTCATTGATCGACTTGGGTTGGTACCAGTCGTCGTGGGGGATAAGTCCGAATTCCACTTTTGCGTCCGTGAGTTCGGTGACACGGCTGTCGGTCGATAAGAATACTGTTCTTTAGAATTTGAGCTAGACGCACCTCTTGAATTCTTCGCTGAATTCCTGCTCGTTGAGGAAGACGTAAGGATATTGGTATTTCTTGTTGAAGCGGTCCTCCATCTGTTTCATGCTGCTGGAGATACCTGCCAGATCACTGTTCCTGGCTGTAGAATGTCAGAACCGACCATTTCACCGTCTACAAGATAACTGCGCACCAAGAATCACGAAAGTTGCGTTAGCCTTGGCACCTGGAGCCAACCCATCGTCGACATTGAATGTTTCTGGCTTCTGGGTTGTACTGCTGCCCTGCAGCTTTTCCTTAATATGTGTAAGCGACGTAGCCTCGCCATATCCCTCGTGCGAGAAGCTGAGAATGTAATGCAAGCTGATCTAAGAAGCAAGGAATCAATATGGGGCGTGTACGTGGCGAAAGTGGATGCAGACAATGAGAACGAGGACAAGAAGGACATAGCGCATTGGGGTCATCATCTTGGGTCCCCGAGACCGCTGAAATTGCGGGAACAAGGAGGAGATGGAAGGAAAGGAAAGGAAACAGAAGGCCAGTGTGGGACTTGGCTCTGAAATGGTTCTGGCGACGAACGCATCGCCACCGAAAGAGATATGCAGATCATCACGTGCAATATTATTCAGGGGCTACTAGCTATTAAACGTCTGGCAGTCGCTCTTCGCTGCAAATTCCTCCTTGGACCTGCAGAAACCGAGTTCCTACTCTGCCGCCCTGCTCTTCAGAATGCGTGATCCATATTATTGCCTTTACCTCCGCCTCTTCAGACTTGACCTCCCCTGTCAGCGATTTCTCGACCAGCAGCGACGTCTCGGCATCCAGAGCAGACGTCGGTTCTACACAATTCATGAGCATGATATTTGGGAACAACGAAGGGGCACAGACCATCTAGCAGCAAGACTTCAGCGGCATCGCAGCCCAACCCAGCAGCGAGCGCAATACGCTGCGACTCTCCTCCACTCAAACTCGACCAGTCTCTGTACCACAAGCCGTTATCAATGCCCCATGCCTTGGCGAGGCCCTTTGCACGCTCCTCCAAATCCGATTGTGCTTGCGCCACCGCTTTCTTTGTCCCGGACAATTTCCGTGCGGAGAAAGATCCTATGGCTTGCAGGAAGTCATGGGGAGTTCCAGGTAGTAGTGATGGTCTCTGCGGGACGTATAGCACTCGGGTCCGGTACTGGGGTATTCCTGGTAAGGTATCAATACAGGACTTCGGTCGTCTGTACTAATGAAGATATTACCGATATTCTTGGGGGTTCTATGAGAGTATATCCATGAGCACGCCCAATCCATTACTGCTTGTTCGACGAACTAACCTGCCTCGGTAGTGGATCTCGCCATCATACAAAGTAAGATGAGCTAGACATTTCAGCAGCGTCGACTTCCCCGAACCACTTTTCCCCTGGACGACACACACATCGCCCTCGTTCACCACGAAAGTAACGTCGCTGAGGATCGCCTGCCCATCTTTGGCGCACGAAAGACCTTGGACGTTGAGCAACGTATCCGCCATTGCAAGTTGTGGGAGTGGGAGGTAATAATGCAATAGATGGTTCCAAACTATGACAAAGCGAGTGCAGCCGACGTGGGGCAACGAAAGCATAAGGCTTGCCAGCTTAAAGACACAGTCGTAGCGCAATTATGATATAGATGCCACGAATGTCCGTAATAAGTCTAAGATATAACATTATATGCCGTATGGTTGAGGAGGCAGGCCCATTTCCTCTGGTGTCAGAGTCGAGCTCTCAATCATCACACCGACGCCGACCTTCGCAGAGTTCTAGAATGCAAAAAGTGCAAATTAGAAGGGAACAACGATACATATGGAACGAAATGCGTACCTTGAAGTGGTCAATTTCACCAGCAATCAAGAATGCGAAAGCGGGTGTAAACCGCTGCTCAAGCAACGCCGACACCTTACCTGTAGAGTCCACTTGTGCCTTGAAGCTAGCCAACCGAAGGTCGTACTTCGCTCCCAGAGTCGTAACAGCATCCCGACGCGTTGGCATAGCGAGCAATTGTAGATCCGCAGCAACTTCCACCTTCTCGCTCAACTTCTGCCAATATGTAGCCTGGACAATTCCCGCGGGTTGTACCTGCGCAGTAGCTATCCAATTTTTGTCATCGGCGGTGTACTTTGCAAGGAAAGAAGTCGTGGTGTCCGAGAGGTCGGGGGAGGGTCGCTGGAACACGGTCTCGAGGCCGAGAGCGATGTTTTTGGTGAAGGACTGAAGGTAACTGCCGACGTAAATGCCGGTCAAGTCCGTCGGCGAGGGGTTGAGGGCCTTGCCATTCAGCGAGAAATCGGCACCAGTGTAGTCATGTTCTATCTGTATCATATTGTGCCCGGGCTGATTCGAAAACTATACGGGACGTCTCGGGTTCAAACGAGTTTTTCGGAGGGCTTGTTGTAAACACGTACTTGTGCCTGGAACTTCGTGACATTCTGAGCACTCCAGCCTTGGTTGAAGCGTGCGTTGACATTTCCGTCGTGGTCCACTCCACCTTGCAGGAAGATCTGATAGAAACGTTAGTTTTTGGGCACTGGGAAACAACTACATCCCACCGTACGTTTTGGTTGGCGAATATGGCCCCAAAGTTGTATGAGGAAGGAGCCGTTTGAGAACCCAAAGCAAAAGAATGTGTCACTTGGAACAGAGGGTTCATTGACAAACTCTTCGTCAAATCCGCCCGAGCACCGTCGAAGATGAAATTAGACAAATGGGTGCCTGCGCAAATGCTCAGTAACCTGTCCGAGCACCGGTGCGCAGTTGTACTCACTCTTCACCTCTTTTTGGAGGTTCTCCACGGTCCCCGGGTGCGGGAGGCCAAGGTCAGCGCGCCATTGCGAGAAGCGGTCGTATATGTCGTTAAAAGGCGACAGAGGTATCCAGTACGACGGTTTCGTTGTCAACGGCGCAGATGGCGCGTAGGGATCAAAGATTCCATCCTTGCCCGTCGAGTCGGCTGTGGCCATTACTGCGCCAAAGTGAATGGGAGGATGTAACTGAGTGTGTAACGAAAAAAACCACGCACGCAAGCAAATGTCAATACTTTTAGGCGCCCGAGGCGCGCTTACTTCCCCATTCAGGGGACAAGGATGGACTTGGTGAACTCAAATTCATGCTCTGTTCATCACCACCACCATCATCAATGCTGTTCATGAGCCAGAGTTCATGTGCTCTCCAATCTCGTTGTGGTCTCCACACAACAGATCGTTAGTGTATCCCATGATTCCATCTGGATTCTGGTCAAAATTTGGTTTATTCTCGGAGAGTTTTGGCAATGTGTGGAACAACGTCGACGTCGGTGGACATGGCACGGACACTATGACCCATCGGCAGCTCGCAAAAGGGCCCGTTCTCGGACATATATCAAGCCATGAACCAACCAGTGCCGACCTTCGTCTCCGGCATGTCAAGCTAAGAAGGACATCGAATGATAAACAAGTGTTTCGCACTCCACCCATCCGTGTCAGACGTGGTTACAGACTGAACAGGGCTGTTGATTCGGTCCCATATTCGCTAGCAGGGAAGCGCGTGCAGTTGCTCAGTTGGCTCCACCTAAATTTGATTGCCAGGCCGGCAAACCGCACCCCTCATGTAACTGCGGACTACAAGAACTGGCTATTGTAAGGTCTGTTTCAAGACGTTATCATGCCCACTGTCATGTCCCCTAGACGCCTGGTGGCCATCACCTTGGCTGTCGTTGTATGTCCCGCACTCTCGTTTGTCTATCTACACAACCTAATATATTCCGCTATAGGTGTCTTTGCACATCCTAATAGGCCTCATTCGCGAAGACTATCTTCAACTCTCATTATACACCATCCGTCAGCAACTAGTCATTGCGCAGAAGACATGGCTGCAGCAAAACTACACTATGGAATTTGACGCGTTCAATGGAACGACAGACCCTCAGCCGCGTATTGACCTTATGGCCTCCAACATATCTGGACTGGCCGTCCCACCCGCTCTCGCGACCCGCCGTGCTAATGCCACATTCGTTTTGCTATGCCGGAATAGTGACCTAAGGGGCGTTATCTCCAGCATACGACACATGGAAGACCGATTCAATAGAAACTACAAGTATCCATGGGTCCTTCTGAATGAGCAGCCGTTCACTGACGAGTTTAAGACGTATGTTGTTACTTCTATTGTCTCCCTCCATCACATGGCTCACAGCATGACCAGTCGTGTTCGTATTCTCACAGATGCCCCCATACAATTCGGACAAATATCTCCAGACGACTGGTATCAGCCACCGTGGATTGACGAGAAGCGCGCCGAACAAGGGCGGCTCGCAATGATGCGCCAGCATATCATCTATGCAGGTATATCACCTCTTATCTTGCGTTTAGTCGGACTATAATTAAGACATTATTAGACAGCGTTCCGTAAGTTTCCAATTCTTTCAAAGGCGGCCCCCGGGTCCGATTTCTCTCACTTACAGATACCGGAACATGTGCCGATTTAATTCTGGGGTGGGTTCTCCGCGCCATAGCCATACGCCATCCCTGACCATTATTACTCTTCGCATCTGCCTTTGTGTGTCCAGTTTTTCTTCCAACACGAACTTCTCCAGCCCTACCGCTATTATTGGAGGTAAGTCCATAACCCCGATGGTTTCTCCCTCGGTTGCAACTCAACTCCAACTTTCTTGTGGATTAGAGTGGAGTAAGTGTCTCCGTTATCATCTCTCCCGCGGTGTCGATGCGTGATACTGTGTGGCGTTGCCGTGGTAATCGATACTTATGAATACCTTGCAGGCCGGATGTAACGTATTTTTGTGACGTGGACTACGATCCATTCCTATTTATGCAAGACAACGATAAAGTCTATGGTAAGATCGACACCCTTCATGGGGTTATCAGCTTGGTATTGAGCGCGCAACTCATCATCTCGTAGGATGGACGCTGTCATTGTTAGAATGGCAACCAACAATACCGACGTTGTGGTCAGCTGTTCGAGGTGATTGTCCCCCGAATAAAGCCTCAGGTTGATGCTAATTTTACTGACCTGCAGAGTTTATGGACGAGCACCCCGAATATGTATCAGCGAACAATTCCATGGAATTCCTCTCGGACAACGGTGGTTTAAATTACAACCTTTGCCATTGTGAGCCCGTGGTCTCCGCTTAGTCTCCGGCTGTGGTATTTTGGTATTTACCATGGGTTCTCTCCAGTCTGGAGTAATTTTGAAATCGCCGATATGGACTTCTGGCGCGGCGATGCGTACCAAGCGTTCTTTAAACATCTCGATTCAAAAGGAGGATTCTATTACGAGGTAGGAGCTACTTAGTTATCGCATCCGACGTGTCTAATATTCTTGGCTAGCGTTGGGGTGATGCGCCTGTGCATAGCATGGCTGCCGCGTTATTTGCTCGGAAAGACCAGATCCATTTCTTCAGCGACATGGGGTACATGCATCCTCCTTTTCAACATTGTCCGTATGGGTCAGAGTGGGTTAAAGGGAGGTGCTCATGCAACCCTCAAGACAGCTTTGGTGCGTTTTAATCTTGTACGGCGGCAGCGATACTGACAAACCGGTAAAGATTATCAACCAGCGTCATGTCTACGGAAATTCCAAGGCATGTTCAAGTAACAATAGGAAATCCATAAAACATTGTATACTAGTTATTTAATTTAGATGCAAAAAGGAGCAGCTGGACTGTCTGATAATCATTATCGTGGCACTGATGAAGCAAAAAGATGCAAAAGCAAGTGCCCAGCACCAGGATCGAACTGGTGACCCTCGCATCACGTTAACCTCATAAGTACGAAGCTCTGACCACTGAGCTAGCCGGGCGATGTGTGGGTTTCACTCCGATGCCCTATGGCGACTTCAGACATGAGGCTGTTATTCCAACCTTGTCTTGAACATAGCTTGATCTCAAGTTGAGAAGGCTCCACACATATATTTCCTGCGTGGCCTTCGTCCCAGCGATAATCTGTAAATCAGGAATCCTGTGGGGGCTTGCTTCAAATTTGAAGGTTCCTGTCATCCATCCCCGTGTCCGATCAGTAGCACCCCCTTTCAGTGCTAATTGACTTGCGGCAATAATGGCCTTCCCAAAAGCCCCAAAACGATGCCGTGTATGTGCAAAAATTACATTTTTATTTCCCAATGTCGCTTATTTTGCCCAGAACTTCTACGCAAATGGCGACCCGAAGGATCCTCCGTGTCCACGGCGACATACTTGCAGGTTTCTGCATCCAGACGATCCAGATTGGGACTTGCACGCCCCCGAAGACTCTCAGTCGCCTCGGAGGTCGTCCTTCAGCTCAAGACACGACCAACCTATGCGTTACGGCGGGCGCTCACCATCGCCGCCTCGTCGGCCACACAAACATGTCAGTAGGTCAAGGGAGAGGCGGGATCATTGGCGAGAGCGAGAGAGGGAGCCAAGGTCTTACGAGAACGGCTCAAGGAGGTCGCATTCACGGGATGGGGGCAGTCGGAGGTCCTCCGTTTCGGTCAACGCACCCACGCCGAACAATCCACCGAAAGTGCCAGGGACCCAGAACCGTGTCTCGCAGCCTACACAACCGAGGCCACCATCCCCACCTGCTATGCCTGTTCCTCCGCCTCCACCACCAGAGATGCCCGTCGCGTCCACGAGTCATAGAACACCAATTGAGAAAGCACCCTCGATGGACGACAAAATGAACGTATGGAATCAGCGGATTAGGCGAGTGCTCTAATAGTTCATTTAACGAATCGCTAAGAGAAACTTTTATAGTCTTGTCTCCGTAGCCGTCCGCCTTCAAGCTGAAATAGCGAAGATCGCTGATGAGGAGCGGTCCATGCGCCAGACGATGAACACTAGCCATTTTGACACTCTGCCCGAGAAAGACAAGATTGCTCACGCAGATCGTCTGGCTGCGTTGGCCAAACACAAGCAAGAATTAGAGCGAAAGGTCCAAGAAGAGGTTGTAAAGCTCGCTCGCAGTGATACTTGGCCTGTCCAGCAGCAGCAACCTCAGCGGCAAGCCCGAACTTCTCCTCAAGATGTGTCCAAGTGCATAGATGAACTGAAAGGCACGGCAGCCGAAATCCATACTCTACTCTCGGATATGTCTACAGGAATCTCTGGGCGACAACCTCAGCCGGTGCCACCTCCCCCTCGAAATGGAGTAGACACCAATGGTGGACCGCCGGCCAAGCGTCGGCGACTGTCAGATGCTGACGAAGAACGCATCGATCACTCGCGGGCGACGTCGTCTCCGCGCCCCTCATCCTCTCCTCCCTCTGCCACTTTAGTTGCCCTCTCTGAACGTCTCGCCAATATCGAGGACCGCCTCGTCGCATTCGAAAACGACATGTCGACTCTCACGAACGACGCTGACAACGAGCTTGGTTCGCGTTTGGAACTTCGGCTGGACGATCTGCTTAGCCAGAGGATGGTGGATGACGTTGGCGAGAAGTTGGGTGGTGTAGAACAGAAAGTGGACTTGGCTACTAGGGACTTGGAGGAGTTCAGGGTTCATGTAGCGGAATTGGATTCGGGGGCAGACGAAGTCGTTAATGGTATAACAGATTTGGTGCAGACGTTGCGCCAACTGGCAATTGATCCAGATAATGTGAGTCGCGTCCGTATTCACCGGTTTGAGGGAACTCATCTGGCGCCTAGGTGGAGCAGAGGCTAATCAAGGCGGAGGAAGTTCAGAGCAATCACTTTGCTCAGATACAAGCTATACAAGCCGCCCTTGCTGCACATATGTCGCAACCACCTCCACCGCAGAATGTCCCCACAACACCCACCTATCCTCTGAATTCCGAAATAGTCGTTGATACGCTCGAGGGGCTGTTAGAGAACAGCATCAGACGCAAGGTACTCCCCTCGCTACAGGAGATGCAGAAGACGATAGAAGATGCGGTGAAGCAGAGGAACGAGGAATTGCAGCAGGTGTTTGGGAAGAGATTTGAGCTTTTGAGGATGGGAATAGGTCAATTGGAGAAGAAGATCTTGCAATCGTGACCCTTCGCATTGATTGCGCACCCAGTAGTAGCGGTACTCATTTGTAGTGTATCTTAATATTTCAGCAGTCATTCTTTTGTCAGATCTCGCACTTGATGTCGACAGCACGATGGCCGAACGTTGAGAGAGCGTTTCATTATGTACATACGAGGGTGCGTGATTATGCTATTAAAGCGTCAATGAAGTAGCACTAGTACCTGCCATATCGTAGTCACTGATCTTCCCAAATATCGACGACCTCAGATTGATGTGTCATGACGGCGACATCCTTGCGAATCGGATTAACTCGAGGGTATACGAACTATGAAGTGAATCATATAAGTCATACACGTAAGAGGAAGTAGGCAAGCACAATACCAATTTGTTGTACTCGTTCATGACCTCTGCGGATATGATCTCCTTATCTTTGAGCAGGGTTTTGTATGATAAAAACAGAACGTTTGTCTTTATAGGTATGATTGAGTATCGCAGCAAGAGAAAGAGAGAAGGCAAGACGTACCTGAAGACCAAGAAGACCCATCACAATCAGCATTATCATCCAGTTTGACGTCGTTGTAGCCGTCCATAACAGTGCATGGGCCGGGGAATAGATGCTGAACAGCATCAACTCGAAATCCCCTGGTGCCCATACTTCCATCTGCTGTACTCTGGCTCTGTTCCCTGGAGTTGTAGTGGACGTTACTGATGGCTTCAATCCCAACAAGAAGCGCCAGAAAGCAACGAAGGAGCGCCACAGGAAAGAGAGGATACGAGTAGAGAGGGGTGTCGGGACTAATGGTTCCAAGTCGATGTCATCCGGTACGTACTTCGCACTAGGAGAGCCAACAGGTTCTGGGCGATGGTGGAGACGGTAGATTTGGATGCGACTGAAGAGGTATACTGCGTTACCAATGGATGCGGCAATAAGGAGGAGAGTCATGGGCATAGTCTTCGGATATGTAGAGTCAGTATATGTAGAAATTGGATGGGATGATTGTGCTCACCCAATCGAACCAAGGGGTGCCTTCCGTTTCATAATACATATCTTCGTACCCTTGCTCGGAGTCCGGAACTTTTCGAACTGCACTGATACGCGTGCACAGATGGGTGAAGTGCATGAGGCCACCTAAGATATAGGCGGAAGTTTTTGGTTCTGGAAGAGGCACGTTGTTTGGGAAAAGAGAGATTTCGAGTGCAATTTGGGAAGGTATCATTGTCACACTGATAGATCTGTGAGTCTAGGTATATGGAATTTGGAGGATCACTGACCGTTCCCAAAGTCCTTTCTTCTTGACCACTCGTTTTATCGGTTGTCTAGGGCCATTGCCGGGCGCGAGACTGTCGCGTCCATTCACCCTTCCTCTCGGCGAAGCATACGGCGGGGGTTTCAGGGCGCGCGCTGCCTCCCAATCGAAGGGGACTGAGGATGAAATAGATGGTGTATCTGCTGGCGAACGGTGAAGCCCAAAGCTCAGCCGATTGCGAGGGGTGGTGGGTAGACCTTGTGGAGAGCCTGCAGGGGAAGCAAAAGCAGAGGATTTGGGACGAGGAGAGCCATCTGCGGTGGAAGCGTGGTTTGTCTGAGCAAAACGACGAAGAGCCATGTGGTCGACGTCGAAGAATGAGTTGCAGTCGTGGATCAGAAACGCGATGCACTTCAAATCACCTGATTTGGGGAGTGGAGATCATGTGACAGCGGAGACAATGGCCGGCGCCTATGCGACCCTATCGCAATGCTGAAGGCACGTGTTGTTGTGAGATGTTTGGCTCCGGTTCATTATCTGAAAAGGGAAATAAAAGGTTGGTTCAAGTTGGTTTCCCTCTTTTCTTCATCCCCCCATCGTTCTTCCTCCTCCCAAGTGCTACCTTCACCGAAAAATCTCCAAAACATCATTCACTTTGTTTTGCCCTTAGTCCACGCGCGTTTTCATCCTCACCCACCATTTTCACCACGTCGATCCTCCGCGCTCGGACAGCGACGTCTCTGTCGCCCTCAAGTTCAGTAAGCAACACGCAAGCTAGAATGGCCAACCCTTCTTCGTCCCACCACGGTGAACGCCACCATCGCAGTGAGCGTGAGCGTGAGCGCTCTCATCACCACCATCACAGAACCATTTCATCCACAACTCTCCTCCTCGTCTTGTCGCTCGTCTTGGCCGTTTTATCGGTCATGCTGTCGCTCCCCTCGAATCTGACCTCAAGACCCACACCTAGCGCAGTACCAGGCGCAGATCCCGCAGATCCTCATGCGACTGGACTCTTGAGCTACTTAACGCCTCAACGAACAAAAGCTCTTCTCGCTCGCGAAAGCACTGTTGCAGTTCGCGAGGCCGAAGTTGCGCGTCGTGAAGCTGAGCTTCTCATCGGGGCTCCAGGTGGCGTCATCCCTTCTCCGACAGCTTGCCCGCCATGCCTAGTCTCGCATACCGTTGAGACGGTCACAGCCCCTGCAGCCACGATCATCAAGGAAGTCGTCAAGGAAGACTCGTTGACGCCCCCTGGCTGGGGCAGCCCGCGTGTCGAGGACATTCTCGATCGGGAACTGAAGGTTACGGAACGCGAGCGCGAGATTAGTAGACGCGAAGAGAGTGTAAATCGCCGCGAACATGATGCCTCTCGTCGCGAGAGCTGGATCATGGAGCAACTCATGTATGTGTAAACGTTCCTGATCCATCTGAGTCCTCTACTGACGTAACTGCAGTTCGCTAGGAAATGACCCCGCTGTCGAGGAAGAGTACGTGTACGAGCAGCCACCACCGGGCGCGAAGCGCAGACAAGCCAAGGTACCACCACCGCCTCTCCCGCGCCGTTCAGAGCTTTGAGACGAAGGAGGATCCTACCTACCACACATGATATACAGTCCGTATAATCCCCTCCATGCCCTCCCCCTCCTTCGTCCGGGCTTGGGGGACAACGGTTGTTTTTATCTCGTCCCCCTTGTCCTCGTGGAACTGGAGATCGGAGTCCTGGAACGCGTCCCGTTTTAGTTTCGATGAAGTGATCGATCGCCTGTTCAAAGTCGATCTCGCGTCCTCGTACACGTGATAGCATTTTGATTCCGATCTCCAGTTTACGCCTTTTCTCGCCTAATTGTTTACGAACCCAATGCTAACTATTTTTTTGCTTCATTTTGTAGTTCCAAGAACTCCCACCGTTGATCGTGTCCGAAACTGCTTATGAAACTGAAACAAGAACCGTCGTCCAAACCCAAACTGTCACTGTGCCGGCACCTGCCAATACTCGTCGCGCAGCTAATCCTACTCCTGTCGTCATCCCTTCTCCATCCACATCGTCGAGCCCAAGGACCACTTCAGTCGAAATCATTACTGAAGAAGTCGCTCCTGAAGAGGAAGAGGAAGAAGAGAAGCCCATGCGCACAGTCACCGTGACAAGGGGAGGAGCCCGAAGACCTCCCAAGAGCTGGTTTGGCGGATGGTGACCTGTTTCCTCTTGCCTTCGCCTTTTTTCTTATATCTTATGCTTTATCTGTTCACGAACGACTAAACCCTCCTCCTGTACTTCTTGCCTTCCTTTTTCTTTGTATTCGCGTTGACGGTACTGATCTTGGGATGGACTCATGCTCTGATGGAACACGACGATGACGAACTTACGAATACAGTAGTAGTGTAGATTACTATTTAGCGACACCTTACTTACATTCCGTGAAATATATATGATCATCCCAAACTTTTCTAACCGTGAGAACAATACGATTGTAGTCATTGCCGCGTTCTCGTACTGCTAGTGACACCCTTATTCCCATACCGTGATCATGCTTTCGTGCGGTGTCCAATTGTCTCGTGCAGAATCTTCCCCAGCAGCCTTTGGACGCGTGCTGGGTCGCCGCCGTTTCCGCCAATCCTCGAAGGTGTGTCGTCCCATCGGACAGCCCACCCATCTCGACATCCTGGGCGAACGATACGCGACGGACGATGTCACAAACATAACACCAGCTATAGTTTCCAAACTGACTGAACGACTTCATACTCAACATGGACACCCGTTGAGCACCCTCCGGGCCCTGATTGAAGGACACTACGCGGATTATACTCACCTATCGTCCTTCTCTCCATTGGTCACTCCCTTCAAAAACTTTGACGAACTATCTTTCCCGAAAGATCATCCCGGACGCTCTGTGACGGACAGCTACTATGTCAACAGGGATCTGATGCTTCGAACGCATACATCCGCACACGAAGTCGAGGTATTCGGCAAGGGCGAAACGAAATGGCTGTTGACCGCGGACGTATATAGGCGCGACGAGATAGATGGTTCCCATTATCCGGTATTTCATCAGATGGAGGGAGCCCGAATATTCAATGCCACGCCGACTGGTATGAAAGAGGTGGAGGAGGATAATGAACGTCTGTCATACCATCTGGCTAGGTCGAACATAGTTATTGAAGATGTTCCGCACCTTGCACCCACGAATCCCAATCAACCCGAACACAATCCCCTACATTCCGAGTTAGTGGCGAAGAATCTCAAGTTGTCGTTGAATGCTCTCATGCTGACGCTCTTTGGGACGTCCAACCGTACGGAACCTCTCCGGGTTCGATGGATCGAGGCGTATTTCCCGTTCACAAGTCCAAGCTTTGAAGTGGAGGTGTTCTTTCGGGGAAAGTGGCTCGAGATTTTGGGTTCTGGCGTGGTTAGGCAGGCTACGCTGGACACAGCGAGTTCGTCCAAGCACATTTATTATTTATTCTTCTGCTGACCCACTTCTAGAGGTTCCTAATAAGCTCGGTTGGGCATTTGGCCTCGGGTTAGAACGCATTGCGATGATTCTGTACTCCATTCCCGATATTCGGTTATTCTGGTCCAAGGATGAGCGGTTCCTTTCGCAATTCCAACAAGGTGCCATTACGACATTCAAGCCCTATTCCAAGTACCCGTCGTGTTTCAAGGATGTCAGCTTCTGGCTACCCCATGAGGCGAACCTCCATGAAAACGACTTCTGTGACCTTATCCGAGACGTGACTGGAGACCTGGTCGAAGATGTCAAGACCGTACGTTTTCATTAATTCCACGGCAAATCCAGAGGTGTTGATTATGTCGACCCAAGGTGGACCGTTTTGTTCATCCTAAAACCAACCGTACAAGTCTGTGCTATCGTATAAACTACCGCTCTATGGACAGGTATGTCTATGAATGCCTATGGGAAACATGAAGTGCTAAAACATAAAACAGATCGCTGTCGAACGAAGAAGTCAACGAAATCCAATCTTTGGTCGTGTCAAGGTTGAAGGATACGTTCGGAGTAGAGATTCGTTAATTATAGGAATTAGGGTAACGTTCTATGCAAATAGTCCGGAGGACCAGCGCGATCCATACACACCAGCGCAAAAAAGAGGATACACCCTCAACTCCGCCGACACCACCACTACCACCACTAAGACTATGACTGCATATCCTGGGCGACACCCACTTGCGCTGCGCGGAGCACACGGTCCTTAATCATATACCCCATCTTTTGGCAGTCGATTACACTCCCAGGCTCTTTTCCGGGTATCGGAGCCTGGTAAAGTGCTTCATGAAGATTCGGGTCGAATTGGTCACCAGTGGGGTCAAACGGCTTGACATGGTATTTGAAAAGCGTTTGCAGAAGCTGCCGCTGGGTTATCTCGACACCCTGGTGCAACTCGCGAAGATACTCCAGGGCCGATTTCGAGTTCGACGTCGAAGATGTCGATTCCGAAGCGGGTGACTCGGGAGAGGCTTCTGGGGGTGATAAGGCGGATGGTGGAATCGACTTCAGAGCCAGTGAAAGCACGTCTACGGTCTCAAGGAGGTCTGAAGCGAAGCGGGTGATAGCAAAGTCACGCGTCTGCTCCTTCTCTCGCGCTGCATTCCGTTGCAAGTTCAAGAAATCGGCTTGCAGATAGCGTAGTCGACTCTGGGAATGGGGTATGTGTCAGTCCGGGACGTTCGAAGAAAATATCGAGAATCCGCACGGTTAAATCAGCAACTTCGTTTTCTTTTGCCTTGAGCTTTTCCTCCAGAGGATTTAGAGGTGTCTCGGGGGACTTTTCACTCTTCGTCTCACTCTGCTTGGTTTCTGCAGAGGATTCCGTGGCTTCGGCTGAGTAATGCCGTCTGGCTGCAAGCGGTATCGTTCGTCGTGCTGCCCAACGACTGGTGAAGGTCGTCTGCGCCCTGCACGACGACTGACGGAAGACCTGGAGAGCCTGAACTGAAGCCATTTGGAGAGAAGAGGTGGATGGAGGTGGAGACGGTTGGGAAATACGCTGAGGGTGCGATCCCGTGCACGTCCGCGCCAAATTTTTCGGTGAAGCTTGCAGCGTGAGAGGATGGCTCAGGGGCTCCATTGAGCGAGGAAAAGCCATGGAGTTGAAATGTCTTGAAATTTTGGTGAGATGCATCGCTGGCAGGTCCTCTATATCAACCCCGTCCCTCATTGAGATCCACTCCCACCTCGCCAACCTCGACGCCTTCTTCGTATTCACCGCGACGCTCCTTTACTCGTCCCCCCTTGAGGATAAATAACGTGGGTCCCGGTTCCATATACAAATTACCGGCCAGATGCGTGGTCACTGGAACCGCATTTTCGCCCCTTTACGGTTTTATACTGTCATGCCCAACGACGGCTACCCACCTTCACACATGGCTACCATCTTGGACGGCAACGCAATTGCAAAGTGAGTCGCGCCCATCCCGTATTTTTTGTTGAACCTCATCAATATACTACAGATCAATTCGCGATGAAGTCGGGAACCGAATCAAATCCATCCAAAGCACATTCCCTCGGTTCAGGCCCCAACTCGCGGTCGTGCAGGCCGGCGCTCGCCCAGATTCCTCGACGTATGTACGCATGAAAGCGAAGGCTGCCGAGGAAGTCGGTATCTCCTTCAACCATGTGTCCGTGCCGGCGGAATCCACCGTGGAAGAAATCGTCGAAATCGTCCAGAAACTCAACGCCAACGAAGCGATCAGTGGTATTTTGGTACAACTTCCCCTCGGCCAACACATCGACGCTCAGGGTGAGCGTACCGTTACGGAATCAATCAGTCCGGAGAAGGATGTCGACGGGTACGTCACACGATCGTCTGTATTGCATTGTCACTGACGATCCCAAAGTTTCCATGCGTACAACATTGGCCACCTCTCATCCAAAGCTTCTGATCCCTTGTTTTCACCTTGCACTCCCGCGGCCGTGATAAGATTACTTGAGGAGACAGGCAAATCGTTGTCCGGCGCCCATGCTGTAGTCCTCGGCCGCAGCGATATCGTCGGCAGCCCCGTCGCATCCATGCTTCGCAACAAGGACGCCACGGTCACCCAATGTCACAGTCGCACTAAAGACATTGAAGGCATTGTCAAGACTGCAGACATTGTCGTTGCTGCAATTGGCCGAGCTGAATTCGTTCAAGGCTCTTGGCTGAAACCGGGAGCAGCGGTTATTGACGTTGGAATCAATTTCGTCCCAGGTGAGCTACGCTTTGCGAGTCTATGTCTACGTGTCTAACTGCGTGTAGATGCTACCAAGAAATCAGGACAACGTCTGGTCGGTGATGTCGAGTTCGAGTCCGCCTACAAAGTCGCATCGCATATTACTCCCGTTCCCGGAGGTGTAGGCCCAATGACTGTTGCCATGCTCATGGAGAACACATTCAAGGCCGCTCAACGACAATGGGAGAGTTCCAGAAACCGCGTTCTCAAGCCTTTGAAGCTGAACATCCTGGAGAAAGTACCCTCGGACATCGAAATCGCTATGGCTCAAACACCGAAGCCTGTCACTCAGCTGGCCAATGAGCTAGGTTTGCTTCCTGACGAAGTGGAAAGCTACGGCAAATATAAGGCTAAAATCGAGCTGAGCGTTCTGGATCGCCTTGCACATCGCAAGGATGGGAAGTACATCATCGTCGCCGGGTATGTACGAATCTACCTGGACCATGTTCAAACCTCACTGCGCTCCACAGCATTACACCCACACCCCTTGGCGAGGGTAAATCTACAACGACGATCGGTTTGGCTCAGGCTTTAGGCGCGGAACTCGGTAGACCAGCATTTGCTTGTGTTCGTCAGCCCAGTCAAGGTCCTACCTTCGGTATCAAAGGTGGTGCTGCAGGTGGCGGGTACAGTCAGGTCATTCCTATGGACGAGGTATTTTGATACTTCACTCCGTCCCCTCAATGATCCTTATCTCCTGGTGCCCAGTTCAATCTCCATTTAACCGGTGATATCCACGCTGTCACTGCTGCGAACAACCTTCTAGGTGACTTACTCTGGGCTCAATGGCAGGACTCATCACCTAATCAAAACTATGTATAGCCGCTGCATTGGATGCGAGAATCTACCACGAGGCCACTCAGTCTGATAAGGCGTGTACACTTCCTCCCGTTTTGTACCACGGGCTGACAATCAACGTAGGCTCTGTACAGTCGGTTGGTTCCCACAAAGAAGGGAAAGCGCGAATTCGCGCCGCTTATGTTTAAGCGTTTGAAGAAACTCGGTATCGACAAGACCAACCCCAATGATCTAACACCTGAAGAAATCACACGGTTCGCTCGTTTGGATGTCGACTTGGACACGATTACTTGGAACCGCGTTTTGGACACCAATGACCGCTTCCTGAGGAAGATCATTATTGGCAAGAACTCTACCGAGCAGCCCCATGAACGTGAAACTGGGTTCGATATCGCCGTGGCCAGTGAGTGTATGGCGGTGTTGGCCTTGGCCACCAGTCTTCAAGACATGCAGGAGCGTCTCGGAGCTATGGTGGTGGCAACCAGTAAGAGCGGAGAACCGATCACTGCCGACGATGTTGGCGTCACTGGCGCATTGGCTGTCCTCATGAAAGATGCTATCAAGCCTAATCTTATGCAGACTCTCCAGGTAACGTTTTGTCCTTCTCACGCTTCCTCTTTTACTCAGGGGTGACAATAGGGTACTCCTGTCTTCGTTCACGCCGGTCCCTTCGCCAACATCGCCCACGGAAACTCCTCCATCCTCGCTGATCGAGTAGCGTTGAAACTGGCTGGAACGGAGGAGGGTGATTCTCCTGATCGTGTAGGATATGTGCTTACGGAAGGTGGTTTCGGCGCCGACATGGGAATGGAGAAGTTCTGCAACATCAAATGTCGCGTCAGTGGTTTGAGCCCTGACGCCGTGGTCATTGTTGCGACTACCCGCGCCCTGAAGATGCATGGCGGTGGCCCCGATGTTTCCCCCGGAAAGCCTCTGCACGAGACGTATACCAAAGAAGACCTTGTCACATTGAAGGAGGGGTGCAAGAATCTTGCCAAGCACATCCAAAACTCTCGCAAATTCGGCGTCAAGGTCATTATTGCCATCAACCAGTTCTCGTACGTACCTTTCGCTTTTGCGGAAGCATAAACAAACCTAGTTCGCATAATAGATCCGATACTCCTGCAGAACTCGCTCTCATCCGCGAGGAGGCTCTAGCTGCGGGTGCCGATGCCGCAGTGGTTAGCAACCACTGGGCTGAGGGTGGCGCTGGTGCTCGCGCTCTCGCTGAGGCCGTTGTTGCCACTTGCGAAGGTACATCCGACTTCAAGTTCTTGTACGACTTGAACCTCCCTATCGAGGAGAAGATCAACATCATCTGCAGGGAGATCTATGGTGCAGATGGTATTGAGTTGAGCGAACTTGCCCAGAAGCAGATCGCAACATATACCAGACAGGGCTATGGGAATCTCCCCAGTAAGTGCTACCCTTCCATCGTTGGATATGTAGTGTCTAAATCGCTCCTTCAGTCTGCATGGCCAAGACTCAATATTCCTTCTCTCATGATCCCAAACTGAAGGGCGTACCTACTGGTTTCACCGTCCCCATCCGGGCTGTTCGATTGACAGCTGGTGCTGGCTTCCTATACCCCCTTCTTGGTGACATGCAAACTATGCCTGGTCTTGGTACACGCCCTGGTAAGTCTAGCCATCCTTGTCCCAGTGTGTTTGAAACTCATTGAAATGCGGTGTAGGCTTCTGGGAAGTTGGGCTTGACCCTGACACAGGGAGAGTTGTCGGCTTATTCTAGATTAATTCCTAACTTGGTGTACCATAGATTTTAGATGGTGTATTCATATTCTCATGGGCCTCTCAACGGGCTTTGCATTATGCATTCATTGCTGTACAACTCATACACCGAATCGTTTGCCACCAGGTAACCTGACGCTGCCGAAAGTTGCCTCCTTCGGTGATACTGTCGCTTTCTGGAGTGTAGTTAGTTGTACTGGTGCAAGCGAACCACTTTGTTTATCCAGCGTGATGACGTTTAGTGCTGCGTTCACTTCTCTGTTGTAGGTGTTCCCCGCCAAGTCAACGTAGCTGAGCTGATTCTGACTTGTCCCGTTGCCAGTGTTACCAGTCGGTGCTACATTGAAGAAGCCGTCTGCGTCGATCGATTTAGCATATAAACAGCAGTAGGAATTTAGACCGAAAGACGGACCTGCTAACTGGTGTTCGCGTATGGTGGAGCCCAAAATGAATGGGGCAGGCAAGAGCACTCGATTATATGAATGATCGAACACCGACTTGACTGAAATGGAGAGTGAGCATGTTCAACTACCGAAACCCGTGTACTCACAACTTCTCCCATCTGGTGTTATGTTGGTGATGTTGATACCTAGCGGGTATGAAAATGTGTCGACCACCTTCTGGACCTGATTATGTGTCGAAACAACGACGCCGGTTGCTGTTTGGAAAACATTCTAAGCGGATATGAGCAGAACTGTCCAGTTTGATAATGTTACCAGTACGTACCTGGATGTTGAAATCATTGAGATAAGTTTGTACATTAGAATAACTCAGATCTTGGCTGAAGACGACGTGCTTCGTCTTCCCGCTTCCACTGATGACATCAGCCTCGATGTGGACCTTTCTCGTAGCCTTGACAGTAATGACGGTGTCGCCATTCGATGCTATAGATGCATCATTCGAGACTTCGGCAAAGGGCTGCGCTGAATACGAAGTGATATGTCCAGTCGTGGGCTTGGAAGACGAATCGGTAACAACCTGGAGCAGTCCTGATACGAACCAATTCTGAAGCGTTGTCCGGTTGGGGTCTGCTGAAGCCACGTCAATGGTAATGTTATGTGGTTGACCATCAGACAGTATTGGAACGAAAGGCGTTAGATCCAGGAAATATGTCGGCAAGTCGATCGCCCCGTAGGACGTTATGGGTCTCCATGCGGTTGGGACGATTCCTCCGGTGAATATTGTGGCGTACGGGAAGGCGACACCAGCAACTTGTCCATCGACGAGTAATCTCACTTCTCGGAATGGACCTTGACCCAAGGCGAACCCGGCAGGTAGGTCAGGTAGGAATTGGTTTGGGACATTGAAATACTGAGATATGGCAACAGTTAGCCCGGAAGTACGTAGAATGATGTACAAACCAACCCAAAATTCTTCATTCCCGTTTCCTGACGCGTACAGCTCTGCGTAAACTTCGACAGCATTTCGAGGCAACGTAACATTAATCTATGAATCAAATCTGAATGTTGTTCAGTAATTCTAAGAGTAGACTCACAGAGAAGCCTGGAGGAACTGAAGCATCGTTGCCTGTGTCATTTGCTAAAGTAGACAACGGGATGATGGTATTGGCTTGTGGGGCTGGGGGATGGGTAGGAGAGGAAGCATGGAAGGTGGCGTGAAGCACAGCTATGCGAATTGAAGGTGAGTTCGAGCTCTGGAAGAAGTTAATCATACGAAGGCGAGAAGTAGACACCTACTGGAGTAAACTCCATCGAGGCCCGTCTGAATAAGATTATCCAGTTGTAATATGAAGGTTCCATTCTTTGCAAAGAGAGGTGTATAACGCGTAACATCTTTCACGTAGGTCCAAATTATACCATCTCCACGAGTTGGTTCGGGAGTCGAAGTACGCCAAACTAGTTCGAGCAGAAGTTAGTTGAAGGTGGCGAGGAGCCCGAGTCTACTCGTACTCTCGACATTTTGGAACGTGAATATGCCAAGTCGGTCGAATTGAGTCCCATTGGAAGTCACGGTAAAGTTCAGAGTAATCCCAGCCCAAGAACCCGGTTCCCCACACTCCGTGGGAGGTCTACCAAGTTCGTCAACCTGAGAACGAGAACACCAAAAGATGGGTGGCATCATTACGCGTATTGCACGATTTCAGACCTGCGAAATAGTTCAGTTAGTGAAATTTGCCAACCAAGAGTTATTAAGAAACGCACAATCCGAAAGAGAAGGCAAAATCCCGTCTGAAAAAGACAACAAATAAATACCTTGAGGCCAGTATGGATTTGTGTATTAAATCTTACTGGAGGATTTGTATGGTACATTGCTTTGTATCCTGGGGTACAGGCGGAGGATTGGCAACTTGGAAATCAACGAGTACCGCTGCATTCGCAAAGATAGCAAGGAAGAGGCTTGGGAGGAGAGACAAAAAATGGAGTAGCATCTTCACCCACTGCACAGGGGGGAAGGCAAGTGAAGCTGAGGTCGGGAAAAGCACGACCATGTCGACTATTTATGCGAATCCATGAGGAAGGAAGCGTTCGTTATCGTCGATGTGGGAATCAGTTGCCGTCGACCATGCGCTCGGTGAGTCTCACCTTGACCTTCCATTGTTCTAGTGGGCAATTAGCCAACTCGGCAAATTCATTGCCAGCTGTAGCTGGTTCCGTGACGCTCAACCACAGTGGACGTAAACTTGAACTACATAATTTTGAGCGCCTACTCTAAGTACCTATTGACGCCAAAGATCCGCCTATTCGATCCAAAGTAATGTTATTGAAGGCAGCGTTGACCTCTCTGGTATATGTATTCCTATCGGCATCTTCGTAGGCAAAGTTGTTGAAGTTTGTTCCATTTCCGAAGTTACCAGTGGGAGCCAGATTGTAGAAGCCGGCTACAGAGCCACTAAATATCGCCTTGCGTGCCAAGGAGGAACGACTTGAACTCACCTCCCTCTTGTTGAGAATGTATTTTGGAAGTGATCATGAATGGGTTAGGTGAGACAGATCGGTCGTACGTATGGTCGATGGAGAAATTCCCTTGAAAAACGGTTAGAGTAGGATAAAGCACGAAATAAAGCACACCGACAATGTTGAAGATCGGGGGTGAGATATTTGAAGTTTATGTCCAATGGATAGGAAAAAACATCGCTGACAACTAGAACTCCATTGTGAGAAGACGTAGTTCTTCCCGTCGAGCTTTGCCGCAGTGACTACAAAAGAGCTTCCCTTAGTTCATTCCATCGTCATATCCATTCATATCCTCCCTCACCTGGACGGTTCCATTGACCCGATATGTTTGAGAATTAGAAAACGCGAGGCTCTGGGACCACACGACGTGCGACTTGGCCCCACTGCCGCTAACGACCTCCGATTCGATTCGAAGCCTTCGACTAGCCTCCAAGCTGAATTCCACCTCTCCTATGTCTCCTATGTTCCCCTTTGTAGTGGACTGAGCAAACGGGCTAACGTCGTATGAAACTATTTTCCCTGTTGTCGGCCGGGTGGAGGAATCAGTGGCGACGTAGAGTGCGCCAGAAACGAACCAATTTTGTAGGATGGAGTGATCCGCTTCCGCAGAGGCCACGTCGATGGTGAAATTGTGGGGTTTTCCGTCGACAAGGAGAGGCACGAAGGGGGTAACATCAATAAAATATGTTGGGAGATCCAAAGCGCCATACGCAGAGATGGGCCTGTCATTTTCCTTGAGATGAGCGACATGGGTAATGTATTCGTAGTACTTACCTCCAAACAGAGGGCACAAACCCTCCTGTGAAGATTGTTGCATATGGAAAAGCAACACCAGCAACGCGTCCATCGACCAGTAGCCTAACCTCGCGAAATGGGCCGTTGCCAAAAGTTATGTCTGGTGGAATATTGGAGAAGAATCGATTTGGTACGTTGAAGTACTTTGTCGCGGTCAAGTTGTATTAGCTGAACATAGGCAAGATACATACCCACGACTCTTCTTGACCATTTCCCGAAGCGTATAACTCAGCGAACAGTTTAACCGTGTTCGTTGGAACAGCGACTGTAGTCTACTAGTATTCAGCGATTATTGTAGTTCGGCCTTGAAAGAGGAATTTACTGAAAAGCTAGGCGGAACGGAGGCATCGTTGCCCGTATCATTCCGCATCGTCGATAGAGGGATTATCATATCCGCCTTTTTACGTTGATTATTGGTGGTTGGGGCATAGAACGTCGCATGCAAGACCGCTGGAGGCATTGAATACCGTCAGTATCCACGACACTAAGAGCTGACAAGGTTCAGCTGCGCACTGGAATACACGCCGTCGAGATTGTCCTGTATCAAGTTATCCAATTGCAATATGAATGTTCCTGGTTTTCGGAAGAGCGGTGCATAATGCGTGACATCCTTGATATATGTCCAGATGATCCCGTCGCCTCGCACTGGCTCGGGGGTCGATGTACGCCAAACTGGGATTATAATCAAGTTTATGAGCCTCGAAGTACAACACATTCGGGGCTGTACTTACTTTCAACATTTTGGAACGTAAATATACCTAGCCGATCGAATTGCGTGCCATTGGAAGTGACTGTGAAGTTTAGTGTAATGGCTGACCAGGTTCCAGGTAGACCGCAATGAGTTGGAGGACTATTTTGTTGTGTGACAATCAAACTCTGAACAATCGTTGCTATGAAGGACCTACACCAATTGAACAACTTCGGCGCTAGAAGATCAATTGTGTCAGTATGGACGCCTGTTCTTATCTGTACCGACTCACAGGCCAAAAGAGAAGGCGAAATCTCGTCTTGATCGTGCAATGGAACGCCATGAGCCAACCCTTCGGCACAATCCTGCTACTCCGTAGGACCACTCACTGCAGAACTTGGATCGTACAGCTCTTCACATCCTGAGGTAGTGGTACTGGTTGGGCAACCTGGAAGTTCCTAAGGACAGTAGCTTGGGCCAAAGGCACCGCTAGGGCGAGAAGCACTGACAATGGACCTGCCAGCATGCTGACGACGTAAGCCCCCTTGTTGCAAAGCCTTTTAAACCATGGCTACCTGAGCCGTGGGTACAGACAATGTGATGAATAGAAGCGAGGGTCCAATAAGAATATGATTGATAACTTCGACGAGCACATGTAGGTATGGAAGGCGGGAAATCTTGGTGGAACTGTGTACACAAGGTACTAAAGCCGCTCAGGAGGCGGGAAGCTGGAAACGATATGGCATTTCTCAGTAATGTAACACATGGATTGGAATTAGGCGTGGAAACCAACGGTAGAACGAAAAATATGATAATCGCGCCTGAATAATATGTATATGATAGACGGAAGCTGAGAGCTCGCTCCAGGAGCATGGGGCCAACGTGGGTGTCTTGATCGAAGGTTGTTCAGAACTGATGGGTGAAGAGCGTATCATCCGTGGCCTGACCATTCTCTTTTGGTAAAGTCGTGTCTTTGGCTCTATCTGGCCCCGGGCCATAGAGTCCACCCTCAGGATCTTCTGGGAACTCTGTCGTCGAGTTGTTGGAATATGTGCTGGCCGCACCATCTCCGACAGTAGACGACCGCTTCTTCTTCGACTTTTTACGCTTCGAAGTCTGCTCCGATAGCGAGTATGCGTCCTCTGTCCTGGCCCATCTATCCTTCTTGTCCTTTTTCTTCTTCTTGTGTTTCTTGATAGGCTCGTCTGCGATTGCGTCGTCGAAATTGGCAGGGAAGTGCCATCGCCCCGATGAGCGAGTAGAGTTGTTGTCCTGCTCCGCATTGTAATATGCTTCATCTTCTGGGCGCCATAGATCACCGTTAGCTTGTTTCTTGCCCGACTGCCGCTGGGCATCTGCTGGCAAACTCGTGCTGGATCCAGCAACCTCCCCTTCTTCTAGCGGTTGCCCTTCGTATGTAGATTCGGGTAGACGGTCATTGTATCGGTTAGCCCACTGCGACTTCCTCTCCTTGCGCCTAATCTCGGATGTGTCGACGAGGCCGTATCGCTGGGCCCACTTTGGAGTCCGCGCATGGTTTTTGTTGTTTCGAATATTCTGGTATCCCAGTGAGAAGAAGAACTGATAACGGGAGGCTTTCTCGACGTACCTGAATATAAAAGTTATGGCCATGCCCTGTATCGATTGAGCGACTTGGGTCTCCGGGATGACATGACATAACCTCATACCAGGGATGTAGCCACATATAGTTAGAAGTAAATTCAACCAGAAATCCTTGCCTATGCCGAACCTTGCGGCAACAGCTGGGAGATTCGAAGTGATGAGCGGGCTGAACCGTTTAGGACATTGAGACACAGCCCTACCAAGTGGGGGGAACAGCGTCCCAAAGATGAAGAGTACGACGGCATATCCGTGATGGCGTCTCGGTTTCAAATCAACCTTTGTAGAATCCAAGTGGGGGGCCATGGTGAACAGCGAGCACAGTCCTGACCATGAAAGCCAAGAGTAAGTTGTAAGGGGTCCACGTTCCACGCTGTCCAAATCACCGCCTGCCGGATTTGGCAGAGAAGCGTGACCTTGCCCGATTCGGCGTTCCAATCATCCAACACAGTGTGGCTTCATTCCGAACCACCATCTACACGCGTTTGTGCCCCTTCAAGTCCATCCAGAGAGCTGTAGCGTCTCAAACTGTCAGTAATTTCGTCAAATCTGGCTACTGTGCTCCAGTCTGATCAATTGGTGCACCTCAAAGATTTGCGATACCATAGGAATCCGAACAACATGGACGACGACCACGAAGAACCCCTTCTAAACCTCTCAGATGTTGTCCACGACGAACCCATGGATGACCACGAGCAAGGATCAAGCTCCTCTCATTTACATGTCGATCATCCCTCTACTTCCAACTTGCACAATGGCTATAGTAATCCTTCCCCTTCCCCAGATAGGTTCAGCGGCGTCACAAACTTCTCCGTAGAAGTCCTCGAACGCGAAATAGCCACGTTGCTAAACCAAAACGCAACTGCCGCGTCCGCAGCGCTCCTTAACGCAGCTGCTCAACAACGGCAGGCCAGTCTCGGCTCAGATAATGAGGTTACAGAGGATAGCTCCAACGCTGAGGATCAAATCGCTTCCCTAGGACTCAATATCGGCAGTCTCGCTGCAATGCTACAGGCCGCGCAAGCCCACGCAGCCGAATCGGAACGTTCTACCCAAGCACTCGCGAAAGGCTCGGCCTTTCCCCAACACCGTCAAGACACCCTTCGTGGAGAGAATGAACCCAGGCCCACCCGTTCCGCCCCCGCATTCCACTCACTCACTGCGAAGGAATTATCGGCATCCGATTCTGCCCAGAACAGAAACCGCCCAGATGCTTCAGGATATCTCTACACCTCCGACGGCGAGGATGGTAATGCAGTAGAAACGAGAAGAACTCTGCATGTCGCGCGGAATTCGGCCACTCCATCTCGAGCTGCAAGTCCAAGCATTGGATCCGGTATACGAACGTCAGGAGCAGACGAATTGACCGACATAAACGACATCTTCCAACACCTATCCACACCATTTGCGACTGAGTCACAAACACCTGACTCATCACCTGTCGTACCTCACAACCAGCCTCCCGAAGCGTCAACTTCTTCCTCTGGACAAGTCATTCTATCGCCCTCGAATCGTACCCCCATCCCGCCTGTTGCGTCGACCTCCTCCCTTCCCCCTACATCTGCGCCGCCAAAGAGGGCTCGCAAGAAGAGAGGTCAAGATACCGTTGTGTCGCACTCTCACATATGCAATTATGAAGACTGTTCGAAGACCTTCACTCGCCGTAGCGATTTAGCGCGACATCAGCGGATACACACGGGTGAACGTCCCTTCATATGCTCATTTGACGGCTGCGGGAAGACATTTATACAGGTATGGTATCCCTTTCAGGTCTGGTGTTGGCTAACACATTTCCTTTCCAGCGGTCAGCTTTGCATGTTCACTCCCGAGTACATACCGGCGAAAAACCCCATTGTTGCGAATATCCCGGGTGCGGTAGGACATTTGGCGACTCCAGTAGTCTTGCGCGCCATCGCAGGACCCACACCGGCAAGCGACCTTATAAATGCGACAATGCTGGCTGCGAAAAGACGTTCACGAGACGTACAACCCTAACCCAACACATGAGAATCCATGATCCTAACTGGGCACCGGATCCTAACGTGTAAGTATTTCAGACCTCTGAATACACCCTCCAGTCTCACCATTATACCTAGGCGATATAGCTTCAAATCGAAAAAGCGAAAGGTGGGCGAGGACACCCACGATTTGGAGGAATCCATGCGAAGCATCTCGGCCTTGTTGCACCCCGGGCATCCGCCGACTATGCAGGCCCAGGCGCCTCTAGCCGCTCAGATAGCCAGCATAAGCACTGAAATTGCTGCAGCGTTGGCCCAAGCCCATGCCAGAGAATATCAAGAAGACAATGCCTATACCAACGAAGAAGAGGTATTCGGATCGGGACAAGAGGTGAGCGGGCCGGAGATGATTGGGCCCAACACTAGCGGGATCCGTGGGGAAGATCCTTACGAAGAAGATGAGACCGACAGTCCACGAGCTGTCGAGGCTGCGCTTCTAGCGGGGGACGACGACGACGATAGCGATGCGTTTCCCATTCCACTAAGGACACGGAGAGGCAAGGACGGCATACCCGTGCTGGGAAACAAGAGGAAAAGATGAATTATGCCTATCGCTGGGAGGATCTGTGAGCTGTATAGTATGTAATAAACTATCGTATGCTCTGCTAGTTATTTAATTCCGTTTGCGACATTTCCCCTCGTTTTGACGGAGCGGAACCGCCCCGGACCGACTAGCGCACGTGAAAAGAGGCCCCTAATGCGACTCAAACGATCCATATATTGTGGAACCTCCCACTGCGACGCGGAACAAGCAACCTCCTTCCGTTGCCCGAATCTTTCCGCGAACATACTTATATCTATTCGCCTGCCAGCTCCGATCCTCGCATCTACCAGTACCATGGCTTCAGTTACAGAAGAACCCCCCAGCGTCGATCTCATTACTCTCACTAGGTGCGTAGTCTCACACAATACCAGGACATCACTTTAATCGTCGTTCTGGCAGACATGTTCTCCATGATCAGATGCGCCTGGGCGCTGCCGCCACTGGCGATCTGACTCTGCTTCTCACCGCCATCCAGGTCACCTCCAAGTTCATCGCGACCAACGTACGAAAGGCCCGTCTGATCAACCTGTGAGTAACATCATATCGAATGGAACGCAGTTTCCTAAGTTTGTTATCAGAGTCGGCCTTGCCGGCGAAACCAATGTTCAAGGGGAGGAGCAGAAGAAGCTCGATGTTCTCTCTAACGATATCATGGTGAACGCCTTGAGAGCTTCCGGCAAGACCGCCGTCCTTGTTTCTGAGGAGCTGGAAGACGCGATCATTATCGAGGAGAAGAATAGGGGCAAGTATTGTGTAGTCTTTGACCCTCTGGATGGCAGCAGTAATATCGATGCTGGTGTTAACATCGGCACGATATTTGGAATCTACAAGATTGTATGTACTACTTTCTATTTCTCAAGCCCATGATTGAACATTCATCCAGCGCCCTGACTCGACCGGGACTATTGAAGATGTGTTGCGCCCGGGTAGCGAGATGGTTGCTGCCGGCTACACTATGTCAGTCGGGGATATCTATCCAATTATGCCGTTTCGCTAATGACGCCAACAGGTATGGATCGTCCGCCAATCTTGTCTTATCCACCGGATCCGGAGTCAACGGCTACACTCTTGACAACGCTCTGGGAGAATTCATCCTCACGCATCCGGATGTGCGCACGCGTCCCATTCATTTCATAGATAACGTCTCATCCAATGATCTCGTTGCAGATTCAAATTCCACCTCGAGGCAAAATCTACTCTTTCAATGAGGGCAACTCGATGTACTTCCACCAACCGGTCACCGATTATCTGAAGTCCATCAAATTCCCTGCTGCTCCCAAAAAGCCATACAGTGCGCGATATATTGGATCTATGGTCGCCGACGTACATCGGACCCTTTTATATGGTGGCATCTTCGGATATCCGGACGACAAGAAAAGTAAGTCAGGGAAACTGAGGTTGCTCTACGAAGCATTCCCCATGGCCTTCCTTACCGAGCAAGTGAGCATAAATGTCCTTTCCATATATTTTCGCTCTCATCTTGCCTCAGGCCGGAGGAATCGCTACGACGGGCACGAAACGCATTCTAGACATTGTGCCTACATCGATCCACGAGAGGTGCCCGGTCTTCCTGGGTAGCAAGGACGATGTTCAGGATTTGATGAAGTTCTACCAGGAGGCAGCTGCATCTTCGTAATTTAACTCAAGCTACATAATTTGTATGATCACCCAAATTTGAAATTTGTATAGTCGGGGATATGTTTTGGAAGCATGAGCCCCTGTCTTGGTTAAGCGCTAATAGTCTCCATTGTTTCCTACCTGATTCGAGTCTTCGGCTGCCACCATGTCCCTCCGTATCAAAATATCAGCGAAAGCCTCAGACCGCGGAAGCAACGAGGTATATTTGACCAACTCCGTTGAAAGTCTAATATTGTTTCTTATTGCCTTGTTTAGGCTGATGAGCTCGCGCGCCGCAAAGCAACCAAACGGCGGATCGTAGACTCAGACGACGATGAACACTCCCCCGCCACCGTATCGAGTACATTGTCGGGAAATAGTCGCCCGAAACGCGTCAGACGACCAAGTCAGCGAGTCCTAGACGGTATGGACTCGTCTGATGCAGACGTGGACGTCGAAGGCGACCATACTGAGGATTCAAGGTTTCTGGCCTCGACATCACACGATACCGCGTCATCCTCGCGGGCTACTACCAAGCCTTCGAAGAAGAGACGAGCTGTTAAAGTTGCGGTCTCAGATGAAGACGACGACGACTTTGCAGCGGACCAAGGTCCTGACGATGACCCTCTGCCTTCCGACTCCGAGGAAGCAGACTTCACTTATGACGCAGACGAGCCGAAGTGGCCCAAGAAAGGGAAAGCCAGCTCGAAACGCAGTTCCGCCAAAGCCCCCACAACTAGACGGTCGAAAGGCAAACCCGCTAAAGTGGTGGAGAAGCCTATCCCGATGAAGGACGAACGTAGATCACATCTCAAAGAAAGCACTCCAGCGAGCGAGTCCACCAGTGGCGTGAAACGTGCCAGACCGAAGGATGCAGAACTAGACGTTGATAGTTTCGAACCATCAGCTATGGAGGCCAGTAACTCGATGGGTGCATCATCTCAGACCGATGGCTCTGCCACGGCTGGTGAGGTACCACGTCCCCCTCCTCCAAAGAAGCCCAAGTTGCCTACAATTAAAAAACACAAGAATGCAACCTCCTCAGGTCCAAACACCCCGTCCATAGCCTCTGCGTCTGCGCCAAAGGCAATAGCCGGACTTGCTACAAAGCAAGGAGCCGGTGATCCCAAAGCTGCTAATTTGCCACGGCCAGCAGCTTATGTTGGGATGACCGACTTCGATCTCCGAAATCCAAATGTCTATTCGGAACTGTTCAAGACTGTGCGTATACACATACCCATGGTTTCCCTTTCTGCACCTTGCTCATTTGATTTAAGGCAAGCGGTAATACGCCTCGTTCGGGGCTGAACAGACGCGAGAAAGAAGAAGAGCGGCTCAAAGAGCTTGACAAAATGAGGGATGAGGCTCGAACCAAGCGTATGGCGGAAGCGGTGCGTCATCTGGTCTGCTATGGGCCCTGATATTCAAGACGGTTACAGAAACCTCCGTTCGACCTGCAAGCTCAGGTCGAGAAGATATATAACTTTGAGCAACGGCTGGTAAATCGCAGCTCAGCGTTGTACCCAAACTGTCTCGGCGCGAGGTGGAGAGACGACTGGGAGTTGAAACGCAAACGAGAACAAAGAGTGGAAGCCAATATTTAGGCCTAGTTAGGCTTCACCCCGTTAACTCCGTGCTAGGACAATGGTTCATTACAGAAGCGGAATCTTTTTGTAGTATCTTGAAGTAATCACATCTATTTGGAACACAATTCTGGTGAGTGTGTATCAACGGCTGTGAGTACTGGGCCATATCCTGGAAATCATGAGCCTCCGGTCGGCCGACAGCGCAAGTAGATACAGAGGAGATGGTGGACTGTCGTGTTTGCCGTGAGGGAGTCGTATTTCCTCCAAGATCCTTTCTGACCTGGGTCAGATCACTACCAAATGGGGTGCTCGGCATCCATCCAGGAAGTACGTAGGCTCGGGGAATATCCGAGATGTATGACTGGAGGGTGGTTAGGCGCGAGGGAGGTTTGGATCCAGGTCATCGCGCAGAGCATGTGCGGATTTGTCTAGCTGTTCGAAACACGTACGAAACCACTTCGCTGAAGATGGAGTCAATCTCTGCGGTGCAGGCGTGGTCGAGTGAGAAAGTGACAGTTGTTCGAGCTGGGCCGATAGTTGTTGATCTAGGGGAATGAAACTCTCTTTGATTATGCCACACAATATGTTGACAGTGCCCTGAAGCGTATCCAGTTCTTCCTTGATATGAGTAGGTTCTTGTGGGCCATAAAGAGCGGCGACAAAGTCATCAGCAGAGACGAGTAGAGCTGCTGACGCGTTGCACATGCTGTCAAAGACACCGGGTGAGGGATTGTCCACGGTCGATACTTGGGCAGTAAGGATATCCCGAAGCACACGTTTATGTAGTAGGGAGGTGTAACGGAGGAAAGTATGCGCCTGTAAGCGTGGATATGAGGAAATGGGGACGTCCGCAAAGACAGAGTACGCGCCTTCTTAGCTCGTGCTAGCTCGTGGATTTGGAGTTTCTTATCCGAGCCAATCCCGAATTCTGCCCAGCCATCATCAAAGTCTGTGTCCAGTGTATTGGCCCCATCGCCTGTTTCTGCCTGCTCTATCATGTCGTGGAGTTCACTGACAGCATCGTCGAGAGAAGCTCTGTCTTGTTGCCAACGCTTCTGGACGGCGAGGGCATTGCTGAGAGATAGGTTCTTTGCTTTCTCAGCAAGTTCATGAACGGTGCCCGTCCTCGACAGATATTCGTCTCCTGGATTCGGGGTCGACGCGGCCGTCACAAAAGCCTCCGCAAGAGAGGCTGTGGCCTCGATCACGTCCTTCACTGTCTCAACACCCTCTTTGAATAAGGTAGCCCCATGTAAATTTGGATCGATAAAGAGAACGCAGTGAGCAACGGCCGCAACGCGCTCCGATATCTCTTTGATGGGGGTGAGAGAAGCCGAGTACGTCGGCGAAGAGGGTTTCAAGGATAAAGCAAGCTTTGTCGCCGCCGCATATATCAGAGTAAGAAGGGATGCGAGGTCCTTCTGAATGACAGCCAAGGGAGGCTGCTCGTCGGGCTTCTCTGCAGACCCATCGCCAGACAAGAGAGTCAGCGCATCAGAGCACGTCGCGCGAAGCAGCGTCAAGGCCGCAAGTGCTGATGATGAGGAGGTGGGGTGAATGGACGTAAAGGACGACGATTGATTTGTCTAACCTTTTTGTTTGTCGGAGGCCATGAGTTGAGGGTGTACTAACCCTAACCCTAGAATTTGGCTTACCTTAACTTGTTCGGCATCTCAGTGCAAAGTTGCCATGCCTCCGACCTCCTGCGCTGTGAGTATATTCTTGCCTCTGTCCTCTGCCCTTGCTCATCGTCGACCACAACCAGCGTGTCGGCGCATTACGCTTCGCGTCGAGCACAGTCTTTGGGCGCGCCGCAGCACCGTCATTTACCCCCGTTTGCCGCCGTTTCTTCAGCCTTTCCACGCAATGCGTCCCTCGGCAGTCCGTTCTCAAAACCTCTACCTATGGCATATTCTCTCGCTATAAACTACCGGGACAGCCTTTTTCTCCTCGATATCTCTCCCTTGGGTCTATTTTCTCGCGCAACAAGTCTTCGCCGTCACCGTCACCGCTAACCGTGGCACATATAACTAGCCTAGAGTCCGAAGCTAACACTAATAACCACGATGTACCAAAACAACTGGCATTATTCCAGGCACTGATACAAACGGAGCTGAAGCCGGGGTATGAGTTGGTGACTACACGTTGGGAGAGGATGTGCGAATTCGTGAGTTCTTTGAATAAACGGCGCGGTCAATTCAACTTACACATTGTAGGACTCTGCGTCCCCACTCCTGAAATCAGATGAAGCCTTTCAGCTATACTTATCGGCTCTGCTCAGGCTAGGCAACCCTTCCTCAATCCCCGCTGCCGTTCGGCGTCGCGATTCGCTTCTTACTGGCACAGGCGCAGCTCCAATCCCCTCGCAAACCGAAGGCTCAGAGGCCGCGACAGTAGATAGCACTGCGACTACGTCTTCCAAAGAATCGTCAGGACCTCTTCTGGAGGGCGCAACTGGGAAGCCAGTATCGAAAAGTCAAGAAATTGCTGATTCGGTCCTCTCTTCTCAAGCCCTGGGATCGACAGGAACACTTGTTCCCCCTGGCTCCGACATGGCAAAGCTGGCCGCTGCGATCCAAGCAGCTGGCGGTAGTGGGGCTGCCCCTGTTCAAGTCTCAATAGTTGAACGTCAGTAACGTCTTCCATTATCCCCGCCCCCACCTCACATCATATACAGGCAAAGGAGCCTGGGCACCCCGGCTGACACGATTCATCATACTCACCGCTCTCGGCAGCTTCTGTACGCGTCCCCTCTCAGGCTTTGCCTAACTTCTCTGACAATTGGCCCACCAGTTATTCTTATTATCTTCGCCGTCCTCTTGGAGAATTCCGGTCTTATGAAGGCAGGCCCTCGTCAAGCGGAGTTCGTTCCTTCTGAAGGGAAGACCGTCACTTTCAGTGATGTCCACGGTGTGGATGAGGTCAAGGATGTAAGCGAGGTTACTGTGAATTCTCGGCATCATGATCTCAATGCATCCACAGGAATTGAAGGATGTAGTGGCGTTCCTAAAAGACCCGACTACATTCGCTACGCTCGGTGGCAAACTTCCGAAAGGCATTCTATTAACTGGGTACGTTTGTCATGCAAGTGGACTATCTCAGTTCGGTTGTTTGAATTGAGCTCTAGATCTCCCGGTACTGGTAAAACCCTCCTCGCACGCGCCGTTGCAGGCGAAGCTGGTGTTCCATTTTTCTTCGCATCGGGGTATGATATTCCCACAAATAAGCGAGGCCCACTCACTCACATGCCGCATAGTTCTGATTTCGAAGAGATGTTTGTTGGTGTGGGTGCAAAACGCGTGCGGGATCTCTTTGCCGCGGCTCGGAAGAAGCAACCTGCCATAATCTTTATTGACGAGCTTGATGCCGTCGGCGGCAAGCGAAGCAGCAGGGACCAGCAATACATGAAGCAAACCTTGAATCAGCTTTTGGTGGAAATGGACGGGTTTATGCAGACTGAAGGGATCATTGTAATCGCTGCTACCAATTTTCCTGAAAGTCTTGATTCGTGAGTCCACTACTCTCCGCAATCTACGCCACTGCCCACACCAATTGATGCGAACACTCCCGAACAGGGCATTGATTCGTCCAGGTCGATTTGATAGAACGATAGCGGTTCCGCTTCCTGACATCCGCGGCAGAGTCCAAATTCTGAACCACCACATGAAAGGTGTCACCACAAGCCCAGGTATAGACCTACTCGCTCACGAGATATCCCGCAATCGTGAGATTGAAGCGTGCTAACTGGATTTGTTTCTCCAGACGTTGATCCGACTATACTCGCCCGAGGCACTCCAGGATTCTCTGGAGCAGATCTACAAAACATGGTTAAGTGAGTTTTGCTCCGTGACACCGTGGTGGTTTGTATTTTCCTTCTGATCTTCCACGCTTTCCATTTCAGTCAAGCGGCAATACAAGCATCCAAAGAACGTGCTACCGAAGTTACGTTGAAGCACTTTGAATGGGCTAAGGCATGTGCTCTTGTTCTTGTATTTACGTTGTGCGCTAATGTCTACTTTAGGATCGTATTGTCATGGGTGCAGAGAGGAAGAGTCAATATATTGATCCCAATGCGAAGCTTGCGACTGCCTTCCATGAGGTTGGTATCTGTTATGGCCCCAACTTTCACAGCGCTGACGGCTTTTTCGATTAGGGAGGTCACGCCCTTGTGGCATTGTATACTGACGGCGCGATGCCCCTCCATAAAGTCACATGTGTCCCCAGGGGACACGCCCTCGGTGTAGTAAGCCTTCGTCGCCTATCCTCGTCTTGTAACACGCATAACTAACCTCGTGATATAGACTTCGCAGCTGCCCGAGGATGACCAATATTCGGTGTCTTTTAAGCAGTATCGCGCGGCCATTGACGTCTGTCTCGGCGGGCGAGTTGCTGAAGAACTGAGTGAGTAATAGTTAAAACATCCGCCGCGTTCCATATATTGATTGTAAATAGTCTACGGCACTGAAAATGTCTCGAGTGGAGCAAGCTCTGATCTCCAGAAGGCGACTGGCACAGCGACAGCTATGGTGAAGGTGGGTACTGCCTAGTTGAGTCTAAAGACTACACTAACCCAGATACTTCACCAGTACTGGGGCTTTTCGGATAAAATAGGCAGAGTATACTACGGCGACCGAGATAATATCAGCCCTCAACGCAGAATAGAAATCGAGGACGAAATTAGGAAGTAGGTGTACCTTGCTCCCTTGGCCGTTATTGTGCTGATCCCCTCGGTAGACTAATACAAAACAGCGAGGAAAGAGTAACTGCGCTGTTGAAGGAGAAGGAGGAAGAACTACACAGAGTAAGTCTTCTTCGGCATGCGATAGTCTCTTCACTAACTGCTCCGGTAGCTTGCTCATGCGCTCGTCGAGCATGAGACTCTGGATGCTGATGAAGTTAGGAAGGTGATCAAAGGGGAGCAGATCCGGAATATTTCTGAAATCCTACAGGAGGAGTTGTCTCCAACGACATCATAATATGTTTCAAAGACCAAGATATCTGATGGCAACTTAGCCATCGATTGACCGAGCTCAACGGTCCATCGGGCAGCAGCGTTCATTACGCAGATATAATCCTATAGATCACTGCTGTAACCTCCGTCCCTGACGAATACTAGAATCCTCGATCGGATGTCCTTCCGTGAACTACACCCTTAACTTTCAGGAGAGGCCATTTTGCCTCTCTGACTTTGAAGTATACAATCTGATCTGTCGGGTCCTTCGCTTGAATATTTCTGTTAATCTTGATGAGAAGGGTCCATGCTTATAAATCTCGCGTAGAAGTGTTTGCAACGACGCCACCGTGATATAAGTATAGGCGAGAGAAGCACATTGCGAGCATTGCTTGCTTGACCTGATCATTATATGGACTCCTCTTTGATTCATCGATAAGCAGAATCTCTCATCATCTCAGATGCGATAGCTACATCGTGATGTCTACACACTGGATATTGCCAAGGTTCAGGGAACCTGGACATCGCACGGGCTGCCGCAGCGCGCAGGCCTCGGTTCGTCTGCACCAACCACGGGATTCGCCGTAACACTGCTCCCTTCTGATTGGCGGTTGTACGCCTGGAAGTTTCTGGTTGGTAAATTACTTCGATGCTGAAGAAATGCATAATTCACAAATCCCTAGAACAATGTGCACTAGGCACCCAACGATGGGCAGCCGATAGCATATCACCGAACGCCACTTTTACTTATATGAAGAAGTAAGATGAAGAGCATCACTGCGAAGCATCATCTTCTTCCCTGCCAGATGGAAGCGCTGGCCATATTTGGCAACTAAGAACAAAGCCGCTACTTTAGGGTGCATTCCACCGGAGGATTCTATATATTCATTTCAAGGCGAGCCAGTTTGCTATCAGAGGGACCATTGAATGAATCTCATTTTAATTCCATGCTCCTTGCTGATGTGCTCGACGGCCCTCAGGTGGGTCTGACGGTCAGTACACGCGCCACTGTACTGTCGGACTCATTGTCAATGCACCAACAGGACTGCGATCACGGTAGCTCTCGGTCATCCTGTGATTCAATGATACATCGCCGAACCCACCTTAGGGTGTAATAAATTGCCGCATATCAGTGATACCTTATACTTATCCCGATCGCTATTCCCAATCGCGGGTGTGGTAAATATTTACAGCTCCCGTTGCCATTAAGTGCACGAGGGTCTCGGCCCCTGAACAAAGGGAACTAGCGAGTAATCTTGTTCAAGGAGGACTGTTTTGCTTTGCGGCGTGGTACAATCCGCGAGTGAAAGTTCACAAGGGGGAAGGTATTTCTCCGCTCAGTCTCCCGAACTGGATGCTAACAGTCGCCTGGCCCAGATGCGTTTGATGTAGCGATTTGCTCGTTTTGGTAGCATATGGGGCGAACCTTGGCGATGTTTCCTTTACGTATGGATGAAATAGGTTAGATTTGTTGTTGTCCTATCGGAATTTCCATCTGACTTGCCTTCGTATTTTTGTGTACCGCTACATCTCAAGGGACCAGTCTGCCGGTTCGCTGCCACGGAGCTTACTATGTTCGTTGCTCTGACCTTGCCAAAACAGTCTCATCTTGCCGTGCATATTTTTTATTATAAAAGCCTGCACCCAGCCGGTGGACCAGCGGTACAAGCCTGACGTCGGGCCGTGAACCTTGGTCTTTCCTACATTTACGGCTAACCCTCTGTTGTCAGTCCCCTCTGCACTAGCTTTCTTTTTTCAACTTTCCCGCTCGTCAAGGTACGGCCATTCAAGCGATGTATACCAAATGCTCAAATGCTCATCTATGATGTATCCAGCGTCGCCAGATCCAACGTCAAATCACGATTCGTGATCGATATAGTCTTTCTCCTACCTCCGCCGACGACAACAACAGTGAGAGATCTTCCTTACCAAGTCCGCGAGTCCGTCCTTGAAATAGATGCCACTTGGTTTAGATGTGCCACCGCCAGCTCTTCTTCGTCCTGTGCCCTTCATGCGGCGTGAAGAAGTACACTGGCGACGCCAACGTCGACTGCAACAGCCCAGAATGTTTTATTAGCAGTGCCCACCCTCCTACCTGTGGGGCGCCTGGGGCTCCATGCAACTGCCGCCGATACTGGACGTGAGTAGTTCTATCCTGTGAGCCTCGGCGTCGTGCTGACCTATGTGGGGGGCTTGAAGCCAGCCGGACCGGCTGAATGAAGAGGTAGGTCCCGCATCACATTAATGACGACGCCCCACTGACAGACTTGTGCGTGTCCTTAGCGGAAATGCAACCGCTGTCAGCAGTACGACGCGGCGAAGGTCGGTAGTCTGTCACATCCAACCTAATCCATAGCATCCATTGACACTGCACAAACTATACATCCAGGTCAACTAGCATTTGATCTTCTATCCCGCCATCATCGTATCCATCGTCAACACCTCCTGTGTCCCTGTCTTGTTGTCGTTGCTCTAAACCCAGTGCCTTTTGCTTTTCTTGCGCCTTCTTGATGTCCTCAATAGTCCATAATGATATACCTGTCTGATTTTCATTGGGATTTTGTGATATCGTGCGCATGAAGAGCTTGGATAAAGTGATGGCCATGTCGGTGGATAGATTGGAAGAGGTCTCAGTGATATACTGATTTATCCACCGTGGCAGCTTGGCTCGCTTGTCGGCTCTGGCGAAGCGCTGCGCGCACGGTTAAACGAAGGAACTATATGCCCCCGGAAAGTCTCACCTTGTCCGCAAATACCATGAGACCCCAATCTGTCTTACCGCGTAAGACACGTCCTACACACTGCGCTGCATTTCGCATGGCGTCGAAACCGAGGAATTCCGATTCTCGAATTCGGTACGCATCCCGCAAGTACTCTAGTCTGGCCTTGAGGATGCGACTCTCCGTGTATTGATATGGCACCCTACCTCTATTAGCCACGGGTAAGCACACGGCACGTAAACCTTACCCAAACATGATGACAGCACGCCCGTAGTTGTGGTCAAAATCGATTCCTTCTGATACCTTCCCTCGGGCTACTGATAGAAGCACAGCACCACGGCCATTGTCACAAGCCTGAAATAAATGTGGTCAAGCCCAGATCATACCGTTCTAGGGATGACTCACCCGACGGTAATTCTCTAACGCAATGCTTGTCTCATTTGCGTCAGGTGTTTCGACGAAAATGAGTTTGTTTTTCCACACTTCGTTCAAGATACCCTTGAAATTCGCACCATGAGTATGTCATAGAAGATGTCTGGCATCTGTTGCATACCATATCATTCCATGCGGCCACGATCGATTCCATGTAGAGATAGCTTGGAAAAAATGCCACTATGCCATCTGGGACGATTTTACTATATTCAACGAGGATACTTCCAAAATTGCGAACCACAGCTGGGTCGTTCCTGACTTCGAAACGCGAGCTGATGGCGACCTGGTCGCTTCCACGAGTAATGACCTAGGAAGGATCCGATCAAGGCCCGACGATAAGAACAAGCTTGTGTGACCCACCAATGGTAGAAAAGCATTTCTCGTCAGCGTCATGGGGTACGTTTCCTGCACCACGGGGGTAAACTGCAGCATCTTCGGGTACATGTCCAATGGGGAGATAGTCCCGGATGTGATGACTACACTGCTGAAGCGCTCGAAGACTGGCTTGATGGCCAAGGAGGGATCGAGACATCTGGAATGGGCTATTAATGTCGCTCGCCGCTTCGTTGAAGGGGGACCCACGTAAAATGGAAGACGGGATTGGGCACGGTCGCATTATCGGTCTCGAACGGTTCAAGAATGAGGAGAAACCCTGCACGCAAAAATGAGGATGTGGGGTGACATGACACGGGGAATATTAGCCCACCCTTCTCGTAGGTAGACACAAGTGTGGCGAAGCTTGCAACCTTCTGAAGGGCCGAGTACTCGTCAAGACGGCTGACCTCCAGAGTGCGGACCAGTGATTGCAGTCGGTCGGCGCAAAACCTGGTTTCTTGGTGATGAAAAAATCGGGTGGGGGAAAGTTAGTATGGTACCTTGCTTACCGTAGTGGCCGCCGCTCGATATAAGTAATGTCTTTAAGATGCTGTAGAAAGGACAAAGGGGTTTCCGCCACAACATGCAGTACACGCATCCTAGTCTGTGTAGTAACGGCATGATTCCTCTTGAGACGTAATGTCCTCGGATAGGAAATAGTACCTTCAAATATTCGACAAATCGCTTTAAAAACGCCACAAAGTGCTCGGCTTTCCGGATGTTGCCAGGGATAGCCTCGTTGAGAAGGTCATCCGGTAACACTGATCGCATTGTGAACAATGGGGTTCCGTCGAAAAGTTCAGCCTACCTGGATTAGCCATGAATGAGTCTTCGTCATTCTCTTCTGACAGTCCCTCTTGAAGACCCTCTACGAGCTTTGAGTATTCGTCCTGCAGCTTTGCAGCATCAGTAATCTTGATCCTGGACACACTTCAACTAGCTGTCTGAGGCTCAGGTACATGAGATGAACTAACTCTTCAATTTTTTCTCCGAGCTTGGTCACACTGCGAACGGCCGAGTCGAGCATGGGCCGGGTGATATCGATGCTGAGAGACTCGATGCAAACATTGTCTGTATTTCGTTAGTATATTGTAGCACACTTATATAAAATAAATCACCGATGTTGTGGGCCTCGTCAAATACAACTATAGCGTCTTTGGAAAACTCTTTTGATACTTGATCCGCAACCTTCGGATCCAGGAGGTAATGGAACGAGTATATAATGATGTCGACGAAAGGCATCTAAGGTAATGTAGTAGGCCTGCTGTCTGCTTGTTTGTTCAGTATTTGAAACAACGACTCACCATTCTGCGAACTGCGAAGTAAGGACATATTCCCTTTTCCCTGCCGTACTCTAGGACATCAGCCAGTGTCCATATTCCAGCCGGGATCAGGCTTCCCGGTTCTAGTTTCCCAAGATTCTGGATAGAAACCCTTGAGAACGGAGAGATACATTAGGCCGATAGTACGCACTTCGTGCCAGTCGCATAATTCGGTAGAACCTGGATTCGCCCTTCCCTTCTCGCAGTTGGCCGAATTCGTAAGGTCTCTGCACCGTGCGTCAACAACATTGCCCTTCTTCTCCTTTGACACCTATACGAGTCCGAATGGAACGGTTACGACGTTCCGGACAAGAGTAACCTAACGAAGACAACGCACGTCTGGATGAATACACAAGTTCTTGCGACTGGTCAGGCCGAGACCCATAAAATTACGTTCCTTCGCTGCGCTTTCTTCGTTCTCCGCGTGCTTGATGCGGTACTCAATGAGCCTCTTGAGCTCGGCCAATGCTTTCTCAATTTCCGGGACAGTACGCGAGCAATATATTAGCTTCCGCTTCGTAGGATAGAACTTCAAGGAGGATATAAGACTTGCGGTGAGTCGGAAGGGAGATGATGCATTACCTGTTGGTAAGAGACGATCAAGGACAGAAGCGATACGGTCTTTCCTGTCCCCGAAGGCATCTCCAAAACACAATGCCCCTAGGGTATACATTGCCGATTAGGAAGCTCGGTCGGTCGTGTATGAGAAGCAACCAGTTACCGTTGCATCCAGTGTGCGCTTCAGGTCGCACATGTACATGTATTGCTCTGAATGGAGTACGCGTCAGCATCCCCTCGTCTTGCCCAACTGTAACTGCCACATACCTGGGTATATTCGGTCATACGGGAAAATAATCTACGTTGCCGCTCAATAATTTGATCGTATGCATTGAAGAAATGACAATGTACCGGTAAATCATCAATGAAGAACTTCATGGCCGTGAGCTTCAAGCTTCAAGAGGTAGAAATCGAGAGGACCAGCCAGGGTTCAGGAGTATGGGTGGAATGATGGACGCGTTAAGCAAGTCACGTCGGTCGCGTAACTGAACTGCTCCCACAGGTTCCGATCAATCGACTCAGCGAATCCGGCAACACGTGCAACTCTAAACCTACCCTCAACTTTGCGTATTTACATCCCACTGAGAACCATGAACCGAGACGTAGATTATCAGCAAGTTCAATCAGGATTCATGGTTTATAAGTAGGTTACGAAAGTCCACGTCCTTGAGGACAACAACACTATTAAACAATAATTGTCCATGAAATCGACAGCGAATAGATTAATGAAACAAAACAGATCAACTATCACCCGCGAAGCTTTGAGCTGCTTGACCCAGAATATCCATGACACTTTCGCCGCTGACACTGAGAGGAATGTGAGTCATTGCCTATGATTCTGTATACAGGCTACGCACCCCTGTGTAGAGTAACCATCATTGGGTGACTGCCCAGTCTCGTCATTGTTGGCAGATTGACTGGTCTCAGTGTTGTCCGGAGAAATGGTCGTGCCAGCCTGTGCCGTAAAGCCACTTTGGCCCCACTGGTATTGAATCATGCCTCGCAGGCCAGCTTCGATTCCGGCTGATCAAATTGTTAGAGACAAACAAAGAAATGAATGAGTGTATATTTACTGCTGATCCATTGCTGGTAAGCAGCATCACGCTGCTCATCTGTGACACCAAAGGGTTGTTGAGTGGTGGGTTGACCGCTATCCGAGCCGAAGGGTGCGACGGAAGTATTGAACGGTGTGAAGAAAGGCGAATTTTCTTGTGTTACCAGACCGAATCCAGTAAGTGCTGATGGCTTCCCCATACTATATATATATAGAGGCAACCATGCGCAATTAGTTCCTAATCATCAAAGCATGACAAGCGACGTGCCTAGCAGCAGATGCGGCTTGTTGCTGAATCCAATCGACGCCTTGTTGAACAGTGTTCTCAAACGGCGTCAGATTTGGATCATCAACTCCGTAGGAATTTTGGTCCGGGAAAAGTTGGAAGGTGCCAAATCCGATTTGTGGAATGTTGAAGATGTCCTCACTATCTACCCCTTGAGATCCATCAAAAGCGGGACCAAGGTCTTGATCATTCTGGCGCCGTGTAGCTGGGAAGGTGATTTCGGTGAACTGCTGACTTGATTCATACTTATCAAACTCACGAGTAGCAATCCAGTTCCCTCGAATTCGCACAGCGGACTTCGATCCCGCAGCTGCCGCCCTCTTGGCCTCACGGTTGCGCTTACGAGCGATCCTCCGCTTCTTCAGTAGATTAGCTCTCGTCAGAGGAGGGGGGAGGCTTCGTCGCCTTTGACCGGGGGCTGGCGATGTTTGTGGCGGGGGAGGCGTGACACGGGGGAACAACTTTGGACAATCGACGCAGAAGAAGCCTTGAGATCTATGGGCACTTATGAGCTAGCCTAAGTGGTTAACAATGGTGCCCCACGCACCCCGATGATACGAGATGATTGGGGTCAATCGACTTGACATGTTGGGCAACATCTGCATGCCACCTCGTGACAGTTTGTGCTGTGCAGTCAGCGCTGGCAGCGACAGAAGAATGGCATCTAGGTGAAGGTATTGGGTTTATATTCATGAAGACATTTCACGCGCGTACCTCGGGTCATTGGCAAGTTCCCTAGATCTCCGTAAACGTGTGTAAAGGTAGAGTGATACAATGCACTTACCAAGAAAAGACACCAGTTCGGTTGGCATATCGTGATACGATTTGCGTCGTATAGTTCTTGAATATGGACAATATCGTTTCGTTCGTGTAAAACTCGTCATGTTGCCCGGAAACTCCGAATTGTCGCACGTAAACATCCATCCCACCTGCCAGAGATCAATAATCCATACTTTCATCAAGCACATGCACTCACCGAAGTCGTTCGATAAGAAGTTTCGAGGGTGTGTATTATTAGTGCCTGGAGTGACATCTCGACGCAAAGTCAAGTTCCCAAAGTCCGTGAGATTATCGAATAATGGTCGTGGGTTCCAGTTGTTCGTAAGGGATAGAAGCACGGTCATTCCGTGCTGTTCTGCGATGTCGATGACTCTATCAAGTTTCTGGAGTCCGTTTGGGCCGTCGTTTATAGTCGTAGTACCGTTGGCAACTAGTTGGAACCAGGTACCATTCTCAGGAATCGTCTCGACATCTACATAACTTCAGGACGCCAATAGACAGTGTGATGGTTATCAATCTCACCGTTGAACGCCCATGTTCGCACAACTCTGATACCTCGTGCCGACATGTTCGAAATCGTGTCGATGATATCTTGCTCAGTGTTCAGAGTGGGCAGCCAGTAAGCAGTAGTGCCAATGAATGGGAATGCACTGAGGGATTCGTCAACGGAGAGACTAAGATGGGCGCGTAAAAATCTGCTCACCTTCCATTCACAACAAACTGATCACCCTCCGTCGAAACAAACGGTGAAGGGGCCCGCTTCTTGAATTTACGAGGTGCGGCCGCCGATGCGACCAAGGCCGTCAACGCCAGCGGGAGATACTGGGAGACTCTCATGGCAATGGAGGCCGCAGGAAGAGTGGGCGCGTCTTCGTGGGGGAAGGAAGGCGAACGACAAGGGCATCATTGACCTTGGGCCCTTAAACTTATTTAGTTCGGCTGTATTGCAAGGATCGCACACGTGAAACGAATTTGTTTCGCTCGGCGTCCATGACTGCAGAACGCGTGGAGTTAACGCCGTGATGTTAGGGCTGTAAGGGCTAGAAGGCTTGATCCAATCAGAATTTGGTTGCGTTTTTGTACAAATTACCTGCAGGGCCCATGATGGTCGTGGTGGAAGCTTTGCTCAATTCAGCAAACATATCGCAGCGCCTAATTTCATGACACAGGCAGTGACTCCAGCGCTAATGTCAATATGCTCGCTCCTTGCTCACTCCGACTTTGCAGTCGCGTCCGACCGTTGTTTCGTGTAGTTGCGACGCGAAATATCTCCTCAGGCCAACACAAAGATCCAGATGGCCCAATTTACCCAGAGGGCGCATTTGCACAAGATGCCTCTTTTTTTTCTGATCTGGGGAGACGCTTCATCAAGTTCTCTGCCCTTGGAACATGTGCTCTTGCTGCGATAGGTTGGGGGGCATTCGAAGGTACTCAAATGTGGGTCGAGCATGTCGAGCTTGCTCCAGACAAGGATCAGGATGTCCGGTCATGGGAATGGCACCTTGAACCAGATAATTGGGGAGAAACGGATCCAGCATTGGGATACAAGGGGAGACATTCAATACGGGCAGCATGGATGGCAATGAATTGGGGCAGTGGGCGGTCGGGGTCCCTCACAAACGAGGCTGCAAGCGGAACAGGTGGCTTTAGCGTGGTCAACACAGACCTAGCGCGCGCGAATGAATTCCTCGACACTGCAGTTTCTATCGCCGAACCCAGGTCCGTTAGTAATATACTAAGGCCGCAGACCATGGCCACCCTTCTCGCACAGCACGGATACGTATTGGAACGAATGAACGACGCCCTTCAAGCGAAGGCCCAATACACTCGCAGTTGGGCAAGCGCTCTGGGCAAGGGACACCTCGCAACTTATGTCGCCGCCCGACTGGGCGATATCAATCGTCGCTTAGGGCTATCAAACGACGCGTTGGCTTGGTGGGCGCGGGCGATCAGCATAATGCAGTCCTCAGAGCCAGCGCTGGCCGCCGAGACACCCACCATACCAACCACTGTGCCATCTTCGCCGTTCGATCAACGTATATTGGCCTCGATTCTTGTGTCTTTATCTGCGTTCTATGCCACATCTGGTCACCTACAAGAAGCTCAGGCAATTGAGGAGGGTTCTCTCCGACTTCTACGTTCCATTCCTATACCAGGCACCCTCACGTCTGCAACACCCGCCCAGGCCCTTCATTCACTTTTTATACTTCACCGCGCATCTTTATTATCCATACACCTTGCAGAAGTACTGCATTCCCGCCAAAATGCATCATCCACGGTACTACAATGGCTAAGCAATGCTGCTGAATCCTCGGAACGCGTCGCCCTCATTCTAGCTGACGTTCCGGTGGATAATACGAACCCCCGACCACCCCAGCTTATTTCCTCCGACGCGAAGCCTCCGACAGCCTACCTATCATCCAGATCACTTCGGAGACCTGCCTCGAATCTTCTCCGAGATGCACGCCGCACGGCCGTCGAAGCTTGGAGCTTGATGGGAATCCTGACCGAAGATTCGAACCCCAAAGAGGCGCTTCGGTACTACGAACGCGCTATACTCTGTGCTGGAAATAGCCTAGATGACGCAAAACAGGAACTTTCGGAATCTGAATGGAGGTCGTTGCATAGGAATTACACCCGGTTGCGGGGAAAGATGTGACACTCGGGTTGTTTGCTTTGACACACTGTGGGCCACAATCCTCGGTTTATCAATGGCACCAAGCACGTCGTGCAAACGCGGAACTCACGATGCGGCACATGTAGTTGAGTAAAGCACTTCTACGCAACCGTATGGAATCGCACATCACACGTGAGTACATAGTGCCGTTCAGTAACTTGCCTCGTCTATTGTGTTTTTGCTATGATGCTGTGACAACGGCCCCAGGCCTTCTCCCTGTCTCTAGGACCGTGTTGGGCTATAAAATTAGGTTCTCGTGGCCTGTCAATGAGTGGTTGCGCCATATCATCCCTTTGAACAGACATCGTGCGAGAGAACATGTACATGTGATGCAAGCGCTTAGGCTATCTGTTCACGAATCAGCTGCGATTCGCCCTCCTGCGCGTATAGAGAAGTTATAAGACGTGCTGTCGTATATTGTTCCAACGATACTGCGCAATGACTTCCTCCACTTCCATCCAAGCAGAACGCTTCCTTGCTGATCGCAGCGCCCCTATCTGTAGCTTGGAAGCCGGCAAGTCCTTTTCGTTACTCAGGTGTGTTACAGTCATACAGGAAGTTAATCTCAATACTGACTGGATGTACTGCAAAGCTCCAAAGAAAAGAAATACGCCCATTATCTGGGACAGGCCTCGTGGGCTGGTGCTAGGATTATACAGGGCCAATGGACACCTCAGGCTCAAGATCTCTACGATCTGTTGATCTTGACATTCAGTAACACAGACGCCAAGCTGGGGGATCTTACGCAACTGCAATCCAGTTCCGGATTATCTGCGGAAGAGTGGAATGCCTTACTTCAATACACCAGTCAGGTACGTTCTTCTATCTTTCCAAGTGAGCAGGATTCTCACACCAGTGTTGCAGGTTTTGAGCAATCTCGTAAACTACAAGTCCTTTGGGTTTACCAAAATCATCCCCCGGATACCTGCTGAGAAGTTTGCTGCCGTAGTCCAAGCTTCGGCCAATGCTGAGAAGGCACTATTGCTGTGGGGCAATGTAAGTGCCGAAATGATAATTAATCCGAATTACTCATTGCTGTTCTGCGTTTATAGTTGAAGGATCACATATATGCCCTTTCCCCCGAGTCTAGCCTGTTCATCGGCAAGCGCAGCCTCGGTCATGTCTCCAACTATTACCTCGGAGAGCCCATCACGGATGATGAAGTTGCTGCTGTTCAAACCGCAGCTGAAAAGTTAAAGATCGACGTCTTGAACACAAGGTACTCTAGTATGGTACTGAAGGTTGCTCATGAAACCTACTAACGTGCGCCCAGAGTGCGCAAGAATGGTCCGGGAGATTTTACCCTCTTGGTCGCGTCAGCACAGAAAGACGGAGAACCCCTTACAGCAGATCTCGAGTCGGGCAAAGGCACATTGAAAGTGGAGTATGGAGACTTCTCTGATGCGCTGTCGAAGGCTGTTGCGGCCTTGAAAGAGGCAAAGAAATATGTTGCCAACGATCACCAATCCGTTATGATTGACGGCTACATCAAGTCGTAGGTCGTTTATTCATTTTAAGAGATGATGTTCTTCTATTGGGCTTGTTAGGTTTGAAACTGGTTCCATTCCTGCGCATGTGGAGGCATCAACATCATGGGTGAAGGACATCGGCCCAGTAGTGGAATCTTACATCGGATTTGTCGAAACATACGTAGATCCGTATGGCGGCCGTGCTGAATGGGAAGGTACGACGACTTCGAATACCCATGGAAAAAGGGAAGCATTCCCTCTAATTTCGTAGGATTCACCGCCATCGTTGACAAGCAACTAAGCGCCAAATACGAAAGTCTTGTTAATGGTGCACCGGACCTCATCAAAGGTTTACCCTGGGGCGAAGATTTCGAGGTCGATGTTTTCAGAAAGCCCGATTTCACCGCATTGGAGGTCGTGTCTTTTGCTACGGGAGGTATGTCTTACCTCCTCATGGCGAAGCGTCACTGTTTACCCTAGATGTCAGGCATCCCGGCTGGCATCAACGTAAGCGATATCTTTTGCTGGGTTTGTGGTGTCTAACCCGAAGAAACGCTGTGGTGATTGTAGATTCCTGTAAGTCGCGAGTTTCAGATACACCGGTAATTGGCACTGATTGCGCATCTCCATGTTCTAAGAATTACTTCAGTGTTCGAGATTCCGTCGGCTTCAAGAATGTATCCTTGGCTGTGAGTAATGCTGAACGGCAAATCCCATTGACTGACATGGCACCACAGAACATTCTCGCTGCCAAAGCACCAAGTGCGCCGCGATCCCATATTACCTGTCATTGTGAACTAATGACCATATCGGGACATTGCAGATGAAGAATTGACTTTCATCCATCCCGATGATGTTGAACTCTATAATTCGTGGGACTCGCGCGCCTTTGAATTGCAGGTCGCTAACCACGAACTCCTCGGCCACGGTTCTGGGAAATTGTTCCAGGAAGACGCAGACGGCAAGAAAAACTTCGATTCCGAGAAAGTATGCTGGTGCTCCGTTCCCACCAACACCTCCTACTGATTTGCTTGCATTATAGGTCGTGAACCCTCTGACAGGGAAACCCATGTAGGTGTAATTGTACATACCGGCGACGTGGCTGACAGAACTATATCAGTACATCATGGTATAAACCAGGACAAACCCCTGACTCGGTATTAGGAGAAGTATCATCCTCCATGGAGGAATGTCGCGCAGAGACCGTTGCATTATACCGTGAGCGGTGCATTCCTATCTAACTCTTGTCTTCTCTCACACATCCCCGCTCAAGTTGTCAGCAACTCTGATATCCTAAAGATATTCAAGGTACACCGTTCCTAGCTCTTCTTTGTTGGTGATGTTGATTGATAGGGCAATGCGTGAAAGTATACCGACAAGAAAGATGTGGAAGAAGTGCAATACATCACATTCTTGTTGATGGCTCGCGCAGGTCTCCGTGCTTTGGAATTCTATGACCCCGCCACCAAGAAGCATGGCCAAGCGCATATGCAGGCTCGGTAAGCTGACTATCCACGTATATTTAGTTCTTGCTGATAGATGGGCGCACGAAGGCTCGGTATAACACAGTTCTTGATTAAGCACGGCATCGCCCGACTGGAAGAAGTGCGCAGCGCTGATGGGAAACTGGAGAATATCTACGTCCGAGTAAGACATATCATCGGGATCATCGAACTCCGAGCTCAGTTCTTTTCACTAGGTTGACCGAGAGGCAGTCCTGACGAGGGGGCGAGAAGTGGCGGGTAAACTGCTTGTGGAGCTTCAAGTCCGTAAGAGCACAGCAGATGGTGCTGGTGCAAGGAAGTTCTATACCGAATTGACTGACCCACTTCCTGGTTGGGATGGGGAAATTCGGGATATCGTACTTAAGAAAAAACTGGTAAGCAACATTGACTGGATATCCCCTCAGGTTTGACTAGAACATGTTGTAGCCGCGCAAACTCTTCGTGCAGCCCAACACATTTGTTGTTGGTGACGAAGTGGAATTCAAAGAGTACCCCTTGACCCCCGCTGGCGTCATTGAAAGTTTCATTGAACGATCCCTTTGAAAGGACGAATAACGGGCAGAACTACCCATTGTCAATAAATTAAATGTATTCATTCCTTTACTTTCTAACAGTGATAGTCACCCAGATTGACGTTAGTGTTAAACAATAAGTATGACATTAACGTCTGTCGTATCGTATGGTAATGGTACAAGATGTGTCAACGATAGGGATGCCTGATAACACTAGCAGTCAACGAGATGGAAAAGGGAATCCTTGTGTCTATATAATTGTATGCCAGCATATTGTATGGGGTATGGGTAGAGCAGTCCACACTGCGGAGGGTCGTCAGATCCTTAGATGCTTTTGCAGATAGAGCATTCGAATGTGATCCGATCGCGGAAGAGTGCAGCTGTAGCCCAGACGTAAGCAAGGTTGAGAAGTAGCGAGAACGTTGACAACTTACGCAAAACAATCAGCGCTGCTATGCATGACACGACGACCATATAAACAAACGTATATTTGATGACCTACAGACCGCGACACTGGTCAGTAAGATAAGTGACTGAATAGCATGAGTACTTACTATCCATCGTCGCGTTCGCTTCTGCTTCGTCGAGAAGAGAGGTGCCCGAATTTGCTTTGAGGGTCGAAGCCAGACTGAGAGGTGATTAAGTCCAGATGATTAGTAGAACATGGAAATACGACTCACAAAGCATTGTCGAGTGCAATCGGTTGAAGTACGGAATCAAGATCGGGGGCGTCAGGATAATCAAGAGAATGTGCCCAATCAAGAAGTCTGAGGTCCAGAGGGACATCTCCACGATTTTGACGATGAATTCACGAGCAGGCTGCGACATCGCCGAGTTGCCCAAGCCACGACCATACCATTTTCCAGTCCACCACGCTCGGTTCGTCTCGTCGTGTTTGTACTCACGGGTGAGAACGACGGAGATGAGGAATTTCTGGATGGCACGCTGGATGGCGACCACACAGATAACGCCAAGCACAGCGTGTGACGCGTCCCAAAGCTCAAGGAACCACTACAACCGATGCTCAGTGGGGCGATGCCAAGCAGAACGATGGATACTTACAAAGAATTCAAAGAAGGCCACTAGACCGACAAGTCCGAGGACGTGGGCGATGGCGGCCATGACTGAACCAAACTTGATCCAAGAGTCCATCATAGGTCCCAAGAATAGCGCGATGAAGAAAAGGGCCATCAAGACGGCTGCGTTCCAAACGACTGGACCAATGGCAATCACGGCAATTCGGATGAGGGGGCTTGGAGGCAGGTCTCCATTTGCATCTGGGAATGACTTGACGAACATATACGCGACCACAAAGACGATAGCGACACAGACAGGGAAGACGACCTCGGAGAAGATAACACTGCGCCAAGTGGCCCGTGGTACGTCGCCCGAAAGCTTCTCCGAAGGGTGTCCAAGCTTCTTCTTCTTGTAACCAGTGATCATAGTCCTCGAGAGTCGACAGTACCCGTACCAACTGCTGGCCTTCGTCCGTGAGTTGCCACGTGACATCCAACGCAGATACTCCCGGTAGTCGATGATGAAGTCGGCAAAGGAGAATTGGTGGGGGTTGAACACGAACGGCGCGATGCACAAAGAGAGGACGGAAGCCCAGAAGTAAATCAAATGTGGCATCCAGAGCGACATTGTGGCGTAAAGCAACAACAGCAGGTTCCTCATGCCCATGTAGATACTAGGACCAGCGAACCGGGAGTACAGGATGCTGAAGTTGATGCGAGTGGTGGCAAAGCCGCGACCAGTAGCGATGTAACGAGCGCCGCCGAACGTCAAATTGCTCAGGATGGACTGGGAGTATATCTGCGTAGAGAACACTTCGAAGATGGGGGATAGTGACAGGAAATGCTTCCCTAGACGAAGAAGTGCCTTGCCCGTTCCTCGTTCGACCAATTCTGTACATTGAGGTATCAACGGTCAGAGATGAGCATCAACAGTCAGAGTTTGTCCGTACCTTGTAAGAAAAGAGGCAAGAAGGCGACGAAGAACACCAAGAAGATAGATACAATGCAACGCCTGATCCAGTCAAACACTGGCACCAAGTTGTAGCACCCGGGTTGGCCTCCAATCACGTTCCCAGATGAATCGACTCGACAGATAGCCAACTGCTTGTTGAGGGTTCCGAGGTAAAGCACTACAAGAATTGTGAGCACAAGTGCGCTGGCTGCCGCCGAAGAGATGGAACCTACGAGTCAACATGAAAATCTGGATAGAGTAGATGACCAAGATGTTGTTGATGTGGAAACCAGGATGACCGTAGTAGAACGTCAAGAAGCGATCAATGGGGAGTTGCGTGCCCAAGTAATAGTACTCTCGACTCAGCATTTGCTCACCCATACCAGTCCCGATCTTGGTCTGGAAGTTCAGAATTGTACCGAAACCCAAATCTCGACCTTTGCCGCACTGATAGTACTCCGAGTGCTTGATGCGACCGCCGCGACCAAATGCATTCATACCGGCGAAAATATCCTCGTTCAGGTGAAGACCCTTCTGAGCCTTTGAGACTCCACCTCGCGTTGTCATGAACGTCGCGTTAAGGAAATCGGGATGGCCGTAATGCAACTTGCCACCAATCCACGCCAATGCACGAGCTGTCATGGTACCGAACGTCTGTTCCTTGCCAGCGGCGATATCACCCAGAACACCGATATTCTCCGAGAAAATGTACTCTCTTGTGCCCACGATGGCAACCGGGGACTTCGAGAATTCCTTGTGCCCCCATTGCGCGTACGGGCTTTGACTGGAACACGAGTATTCCTCGAACTCGCCAAGAATGTTTCGAATCTTCAAGCATTCCTCCAAATAGTTGTCCTGGTTGGCGTCGATGAGCTGGAGATATTCACCACGGTAGAAGACGATCGCGTGGTTCTGGTTGTCAGACTTTCCGTCACCGAGAATCGGGTTACCTGGAAGTTCAATGCGGAACTTCGGCTTTCGTTTGCCAGTTTTCTCGTCGATCTCCGAGTGTCCGTCAATCAATGTGGAGAACAACCTTGCCTCTCCTCCCTTGGGTCCAGGTTCCTCATCGAGGTAGGCAATCTGTAGATCGGGGTACGCGCGTAGCAGGAATTCAGCGTTCTCTTGCTCATCTTTGTTGAATTTGGAAAAACGTTGCATAGAGATAGCGAACTTGAACTTGCGTCGCGCCATTCGCTCGAGTTCACGTTCCAGACGTTCAGTGTTGCCGCCAAATGTCTGTACAATATCGGGGTTCTCGACACGGTATAGGAGCTTGATTGCTTTCGAGTAGTTCATCATGCCGGAGACCGTTCGGTAAAGGGTTTGAGCTCGTAGGGACGCCCAAATCCGCGTGCGAAGCGTATATTCTGGAGAGGAGGTCTTAAAACCAATGCAATAAAATGGAAGGTCGTCCGTCTTCTTCTCAATATTCGTGCTGGTCGCGCCATCCATCCCTTCACTCTCCTCCGCCAAAATCTTCGTGTCTTTGACGAAATTGTCCCATTCGACGGGGTGAAGCTGCTTTAGGTACTCGAGCAGGGTGACGCGCGTGTTTTGGTCCTCCTCTCGAATAATCTCCCTAAGGCTCAGCAAGATCTTTTCGGAATAATGAGGCACCAGGACCGTGAAAGTTGGCATCGCGTCGACGGGAAGGGGCTCGGGGAGTGCCGTGGTCAGAGATGAAGCGAAGAATGATATCCGTCGTTCCGCTTCACCTCCCGAAGGGAAGAAGTTGCCGCCTTCCTGGTTGGTGAAGAAGGGAGGTGCTCGAAGCGTCCTACGCCCATCAGGGCTGTCGACTTGGTGGTAGAGTAATCGCTGCACATTGTCAATCGACAACAAGTGTTCCCTGTACATCGAGATGATAACGGCGTTCCATATCTGTGAGACCAAGACCTTTGGCTTATACTTAACCTCCATCTCCGCGGTAGCCAAGAGCTTGGCATAAATTCTCTTCGGAAGTCGAGTATAGATGTCTTTCCAAGGCGTCCAGATCGACAGGCCCAGCGAGAATGAACGACCGATACTGAATACGACAATCCAGATGATGTACCAAAGGTACGTGTCCAGGAAGAAGAGGATCAGATCCATCACATACATGATGGCGAGGGCGAAGGGGACCTGATTGCTGCAAAGGGCCGAGCCAAAGAACTTATCGCTGCATCCTTGTACCTTCGTCCTGGCCATGACGGCAATAGGACTACTGAAGGAGGACGTCAAGAAGAAATAAGACTCCACAAACTTGCAAGTGAAGATGAGCAACCAAATGCCAATCGAAGCACTGCGCGCCGTTCCAGGTAATGTCGGGTACGACGCGGTGAATGTTTGGCTGGCCATGAACTTGCGACTTTTGCCACGAACGCGATCGCCAAACATGCGGCCGGAAGGGATAATACCAAATGCAACAGTGACCACTGCGGAGATGAAAAACTGAACGATGCCGACGATTAGAGGGACATTGCCCTGATTAGGACGGCCGTCGACCATGGCTATGTAGAAAGTGGGACCGGCTGTAAGGGCGAGGATGACAAGGAGGAAAATCAATCTAGTGGTGAGGTGCGAAGCATTATTCCAGGTCGTGGGGATGTACGAGAACTCGGCCAAAGTAGCGAGGATCATGATTCCAGTGGCGACAGCACCACCAAGGGCGGTCGCGGACCAAGTCATAGGAGCGGAAGGATTGTTTTTATTCCGGGGCGCGTAGACCTTTGGCGAGTTGAAGGCGGTGTAGAAATAAAAGACGGCGACGTGGAGAACCCATATACGGTTGAAGTTGACTAGTAAGTGGGCTATTGACCGCTTCTCAAAATACGTCTTGAAGAAGACACGGTTCCAATCAACTTTCATCAGTTTCATGAATCGCTGGGCGGGTGCGGCGTCAACGAGTCGCGTCTGTCACGGCGTAAGTATTCGGTCATAACTGCGGAGAGGTTGTCCTACGTTGTCACTGAGAACAATCCGGGCAATCCCTTCAGGATACCAAAACAGCTGATTGATGTCGTCGTAGCCAATGATTTGCGCATGATCCTTCTCCCTCCGCACAAATTTTCCATCCACAACCTCATACCCCTGGTCTCGCATGAAGCGATACAATGGTTTGATGATGTTCTCGAGATAAAGACCCTCCCGAACTGGCTCTACCCTGTTCTGGCACTCAGGGCTGCGATAATAGTCGTCGGCGCATTTGAAGATGAAACACAAGCATTCGGGTACAAAACGGACGTTGCCAGCTTCGCCCCAGCAGAGGAGATACAGAGCCAACTGGCGAATGCGGTCGTAATGGCTCATGTTGTTCATGGCATTCCGCCAGCGATTGAGAGCACTATCCAGGGACTTTGCTCCTCCTGTCTTGGCACCAGCCTTGACACTTTTGAGGCGTTGAAGACCAGGGTTATTTGATTGGCCAACGGCATCGTCCAGGTTGAGTTGTGCAGCAAAATACCACTTGCGGTAGTTGGCATGTTGACCGCCGATGTAGTCAGCGTGAACTGTCAGAAGGGCTTGGTTCGGTGTCATACGCGAGGCGCGGGAATCGAGCAGTTGCATCAGAAAGTCATACTGATGGAGAAGTTTGTTGGCGTCGGGTGAAACATCAAGTAATTCTTACTCACCATATTTCGCATCGAGTCTCGTTGGAATCCAAATTTCTGCGTGAGGTCCAGGAAGATATCCTCTATCTCTTCTGCGGACATTGGTATCTGGCGTTCTGCTGACCAAGCGGGATAAGGCTCTGACGACCCCACGCCGGGGTCAGCAAATGGAGAGATACTCGGAATACTGCTGTGGGAGTCCACCGACGGGTTGTATCGCCGGCCATAGACGTCTGAGTCTGGAGAAAGAGAAGAGTCGCTCAGCATCAACGATAACATTGTAGGGAAAAGTGAAGCGAAGCGAAAAGTTTGCACCGCGCAGCGGTTTAAACTGAAAGCTTAACGTCGGAGAAGCCAAGCAGAGTGGAAGAAAAGATCGAGAAAAAGCTTAAAGCTCTGCAGTAAACCTACCAGATTGATCATAGTAGCCTGGACTCCCAGCGAGACGGGTAGTGCTACCGTTTACGCTGTTGCTATAATGATCGCCCAGCTCTGACTCTGCATCATATTCCGACCGGGCTTGCTGGTAGGGTTGTGGAATCGGTTGCTGGTACTGAGGGTGCTGTGGGTGCGGGTAGTTGTGAAAAGGATTGCGAGGGTTCTGGCCCGGTGCTGCCATTGGAGTTGCAGCGGAACGTTACGAAAAGAGCGAAATGGCGAGGCTATGCGCCAGTGGTGAAGTAAAAAAGAGAGAAAAGTGGATTGGGTGGGATGATGGGAGTCCTCGTCGTGGAGAAGGAAAGAAGCAAACTGTGATGGCGGACTCGAGGAACAAGAAACACTTGAATACCGTGTGAATTCTGTCTCTACGCTGTCAACAGTCCATGGACGTCACGTGATTTTATCGTGACCAAAACGCGGTCTACCACACTCAGACTGCAGCGCCTGGCAAACTTGGCTCTTACCATGATCACTCTTTGGACACCGTCGAGCACAGTATCCTCAGACGACGCAGGCATCTCCATAAAAAAGACAACCCTCCCGCCCGTACCTCGCCGCTTTCCTTACCCAGATCCGACCACGACGCGTTACAAGTATGTCCCTTCTCTCTCCCTCCTCTGCATCCTGCGTGTATACACTGCGCCAGACCAGCTTCATCTTCTCGGTGGTTTGCGGCTCAACTACATGGTTGCTGAAGATCGCGGAAGCTTTGATCTTCTTCGCGCCCTCATCCCAGGTTTCCGCCCTGCCGAATACACCTCCACTCAGCTCGATCCACGCTTGTGGGCTACCCTGATCCAGATATACGACGAACTCCCTGACTGCCTGCGGACATACAATATCCCACTTTCTGACGAACACCTGCCATTGTTGCAATACGTTCAGTCCACTCCGACCTTCACACTCATCACCATCCTCAACTTGGCAAAATGCAACTTGCTTACCGATGCCAATATTATCAGCCTAAAGCCTTTGTCAACTCTAGCTGCTCTTGATGCTAGTTACACCTCTCTCAGTGACTATGGCGTCAAGTCCCTTGCGGGTACGATTGTTTGGTCGGACGACGATCAAATTTACAGAGGACCTTCATCGCTTAGAGTTTTGAAGATTCGAGGATGCTCCAAGGTGACGAATAATATCTACGCCTCGCTTTTCAAACTTCCTCTTCTCTGCCTCGTTGGTCAGTGCTCCATTGCTGCGATCTCCATCTTTGCCTAACTATCCGTTAGACCTCAGGAATACAATGTATACCTCATCTGATTATTCTTCATTCCGACTTTCACAAAACTCGTCACTATTTGACTCTGCTCTTCCGGTCATACTCTCTAAACTCTCTCAGCCAGGGTTTTATTCCTCTCAGAATGTGTATACTATCTATGTCGACCGTAGGGAGCATCCCTCGGCTTCAGTGTTCGGGCTCAATGGCGCACTCCCATCAAGTAAATTTCCTTCCCAAAGAATGGACACTGTACAGACTGGCCCATCTCCCGACACAATGTGCAGTCCTTTTGACTACAACGAGGAGAACATAGACATGTCTGACGACAACGAAGACAAACACTCTGCAGTCGAGAGATATGCCTTAAACATACTGAACGAGGAGGCACAACTCCAAGCTGCTCGAGAGAAAGCCACCAACTTTTATCGCCGTGGCGTCAATCGGAAGCGAGATACTCCAACAACTAACCCTCAACATACTGGAAACGGAAAAGGACGTCGTAATGAATGCATGCTCATCCGCCATCCTCCGCCGTGGCACCTCCTCAACGCGTCTACGACGAGAGCTTTGTTCTCACCGACATCTAATCCGTCCACCTTGATAAAAGGCCATGAAAAGCCTTCTGGCTTCATCTCCCCCAAGCCAGCCGCCATAAACGTTAAGAAGGCGATGAAGGCTAAGCAAGCTTTGATGGATTGGGAAGCACAGCGACGCACTTTGCATAGCTTACGATCAACCTCAATCCACCAGGAGAGGAGTGCAATCACTGGATCTTCTTCTGCCTCAACCTCGCGCAATCCTTTCGCTCGGAGATTTGGAGATGATGGCGATGGAAGTAGTCCCGCGCCTGGTTCTCGCCAAAGCCCACTGCCAGCGGACCCCTCAAATTCCTTCGCATCCGTGAGGTCTATGCTCGGTCCGAATAGAGCCCCCGAGACTTCATCGAAAAATTCGTCGCTCCCTCCCTCCGACTCTAATAATAAGATGTTGCTCAAGAAGGCACCCTTGCCTAAAGTGCTTGCCCGCTCATCTTCATCAAAGGCACGCCAAACATCTACAACATCAACATCGACGTTTCCTGGCATAAAACTTAAACCAGTGACAACGCTTTCGGTGCCTTTACCGCCGCCTGTAAACGACGTCAACCCCTCCAAAGCTCGGAAAGGAACGGTTGCTCGGGAAATTGCTACCCCAGGTATTCCCAAGGGGCTATCATTGTCTGAAGAGAATGGCCACAGAACTTCGAAAGGCAAAGGCACTGACCTCCACGCGGAGATGGACACAACGTTGGCGAGATATTCTCGCCGTTCATCACTTCCGGCCTGTGTCGGGCACGAGGATAAGCTGTGTTCTGCGGCAGACGGACCCGTGAAACGCCTCATAATTAAAGCTGATGACCCACCGCCTGCACAGCCCATGAAGAGGGCAAAGAAGGAGACTTCAAGTTCTTCCAGCAAGGCGAAGAAGACGGCATCACGTCGAGAGTCCACTCAATTTGACTGGAAGGTCTGGGGGATGAGATAGCGCTACTAGAATATAATTTCTTCGATTTCCTGTACTGCATATATACCCAGCTCAAGATTTTGATTCCTATGTAAATGTCCACGAAGTCGTTACCTCGTCATCTACACGTGACCGACGACAAGTGAGCGAGTTCTAAGTTGCGCGTTTTAAACCCGTTCGAAATTATCCCGTCTCCATCTCCCCCATCCCCACAGCCACTACTCTTTCCCTTTCTCTTCCATGTCCACTACCAGCAACCTAGTTCGGAACTCTCAAGTCGCCCGTGGGGTGCTACGCGGTCCACAACGTACAGCGGCGAAGCGAAGCTCACGGTCGATGCACACAGCGGTGAACCGACGGATTCCAGCTACGCTCTTAGCGCCTTCGCATGCGTATATGGCGGTGAATCTAAAGCAAACCCCAATAACGACATTCTGTAGATGTGTCGCAACATCTTCAAAGAAAGCAAATATCTCCCAAAAGCCAAAATTCACCTTTCGCGCGAATACATCGAGACGCAATCCACCATACTCGACCCAGATAGACTCAGTAGCCCCGACCGCCAGCACGTCTCATGTTCCTCTATTTCCGCATCCTTATACCTTTCATATTGGCGCAAGCTGGGCCGGGAAGCCGGCGGCGGCGGATTCGATGATCAAGGTGCCCTTTCCCCCAGATAGTATCATTGGGAAATGGAGGGACACCACGTTGTCGTGGCCAAAGTCATCGGGAGCAAAGGATGCTGGGGAGGACTTCTTTTTCATCCAAGAGGTAAGTGCCAGGTCATGACGCTGCAGGACGTGAATCTCTAAGTCCTATCCGTTCTCCTTGTCATTTCTGTAATTATTGGGCGGTCCTACCAACTAGATGCGGAATCAGTCGGTAGGTGAGCTTTCCTTTGAATGGTCCCCCTCTGTTTGATTACTTAGTTCTCGGAGGGCGTTGCGTTCGGTGTAGCTGACGGTGTGGGAGGCTGGGTCGACTCCGGCGTTGACCCATCTTTGTTCTCGCAGGCATTGATGTACCACGCACACCGTTACGCGCGGAATGCATGGGCGGGTGAGCCAGAGATAGATCCCACACTCGACTATGAAGAACGGGAGCAAATCGAAGGATGGGAAATGACACCGATAGAGTGCTTGGATCTAGCGTACGGCGGCGTGCTACGCGAGAGGTTTGTGAACGCTGGTTCGTACTCGGTCTTGTAGAAAACAAACGAGTAACAACTCACCTTATCTTACATCGCAGGTTCCAGTACTGCCTGTTTGGTCACACTGAACGCGTCCTCTGGTCTCCTCCGATCCGCTAAGTATGTGGCAACTACTCAATCCTTGCCTGCCGCATTAACTCTCCATCTCCAGTCTTGGCGACAGCGGATTCTCAATCATCCGCTCTTCCAACGTTATCTACAAGCAGCCAGTGCAAACGCACTTCTTCAACTGCCCCAAGTGAGCATCTTTTTCCGTTCCGGTCCATGGCCCATGTCTTGAATATATCCTAACAACATTTACCCATCTAGGCAGCTGACCAAAATGCCATCAGGTTCTCGGAAACGCTTTACGCGAGCTTGCGTCGACTCTCCCCGAGAAGCAGAGACGTATCAAACTCGGCTTCGCGATGGGGATATTGTCATTGCATACGTATGTTCTCATCACTTTGATGTCGGTGGACGTTCTGACGCCGTGATTAGACGGATGGACTCGCTGATAATGTCTTTCCATCTGAGATGTCTACTATATGCTCTTTAGTAGCGCGATCAGGAGGAAGCGAGGACGAGCAAGTGCAGGCTATGGCTGATAGGATAGTTGATTACGCGAGGAAGTGCATGAAGAATAAAACGCGTGTCAGCCCGTTCGAGAGTAAGTAGAAACTTGCGTCTTTCCGTTCTGCGTTCTTAATCAGATTCTTGTAGGAGAAGCAGCTAGACAAGGGATATTCTTCCAAGGAGGGGTAAGTGACATATATCATGTCGTACACGATGTCTTCTAATGTCTGAATCCTGACTCCAGAAACCAGACGAGTATGTGACGGTGTTATCTTCCACATGATTGTTCTAACCCTTTCTTCTAGTGTCACCGTAGTTGTCGCCCTCGTTAGAGAGACTTCATGATCATTTCCTCGTTATATATTCATATTTCTAGAATACATGCATTTATATAATCAGCTAGCTAACTTGTTGTCGAACACTGCCGTCTAGATTATCAATTTACTTATACACCGTATGCTATGATTTTTGAACTCCTGCGATGTGAGTTGAGCTTGGGGGTGTTGGTCATAATCAGAACATATGTGGGCGCCTAAGCATGTAACTGTAACTTCCCTCTTAATCCCAATCGTTTATGTCTTACTTCACCAAAGATTACTTCGCGAGCTTCCTCAACAAACCGAATCAGCCGCAATCTCCAAAGGTCGAAAATGATAAATCCCATGAGTTTATTCTCTCGTGGAACGTCGTTAAGGTGCGTGCAACTTCATCGCTCACTTCAGACGCACTCAGACTCACGCCTATGTCGCAGTCGACCTTGATGCACCCTGACGAACGACAACTGGCTTACGGGATCGATTCTACGGATGTTCCGACCTCTCTTAAAGCCATGGTTGATGCCCTAGTTTGGGAAACGACACGAACGGAGGCGGGGTAAGCACTCTGCTTCGAAGGCAGTCAGCAGCGAGTCCTGACGACGCTCGAAGTGCCACTGGAGCATGTATGGAGTATCTGCTGAAGAATGGTGAGCATCATCTGTTAGACTGATAGTTATGTTCATACGGACTCCAGATGTTCTTGGTACCCTTGTGCGTCTTAGTGAATCCGATAGGCCGTCGGGCGTGCAAGCATATGTTCTGAAGACAGTGCAAAACATGGTAATAATGCTTGACGAGCAGTTCCTCGTACATTCGGCTGTTCATCGCGCCGTTCTGAGATTGCTCAGGAATTGTGTGGGGGACGATATCCAGGAGCAGTTGGACGGAAGAAATAAACTCATGGGGGCTGCTAAAAACTCCGTGCGGAGCCAACCCTCTGAATACGAGGAGGATCGTACGTGGTTCGTCATAATGTCGCTACTTGCGAATTCACGATCATCGAATAGTGGTCCACCTGCTTTGCCTCCTATGTAGTCGCATCCTTACCTACAGGGAACTTCTCATGATATTCTTTCATGATAAGCATTGGTACAGATCGGAACCGTTGTTCTCCGTGAACGAGGAAGATGAAGAGGAAGAGGAAGAGGACGAAGGAGAAACTGAACATGACGACGGAGCGGTTGGCGACGATTCTACAGCCCCTTCAACGGACAATTCAGCCCCACCGGTCTCGCCTACGTCTTCCCAATCCACGGTGACGTCTGCCCCAGCTTCGTCCGTGACCAAGCGCACTGAATACGAATTTCTACTTTTCAACTATCTCTTGCGTTTCGTGCATCGAGAAGGCAACATCGGAGAATATGCGCGTATTGGGCTCTTATACTTGATGGATGTCGCGATGTCCCCTTGCGAACCTACACATCGACTCGGAGACACGCAATCATCGCTACCTGCCGCTGGGTCTGACCCAATCATGGATGCAGCTTTGGCGCTGGCTGAATATATCCTGGACGGCGACTTCTCTGAAGTTCTTGCAGCTGGTCTTGGCGCTGTTTACTCTTTGTTGCCAACCAAATTGGAATTTAGGCCAGTGGCCGAATCTGAAGCCTCACCCCCCAGTGGAATGGTCATTGGTGGCATGGGGCCCGCGGTGGAGGATGAGAAGGAGCGACGCGAGGTAGCCAAGGATCAACGGCGTGCCATGGGCATCGAGGATGCGTCAAGTCCGGATTTCAAGCTTCAACTCGAGCATTTCCTAAAGTTATTGCAGTTCCTTCAAGACGTCCTGAAGAGGAACGTGACCCAAGGTCGCTTGGACTCGAGTTTAGAGCCGTCGGCTCTGATAGGAGCAGCCATTGCGCAAAGTATACTAGACGCCGTTCGCCAAGTGTTCCTAGAGAACATATTATACCCTTCTGTGCTAGAATGCTCAGACGCGGATGGCAGCGCAGTGGCAGTGATGTCCTACATTGAGGTCATGATTTGCACACTACGCGATGGTCAACTTTCCGATCTCCTTGTCAACTTCTTAATGAGCGAAGACAACGATGAGATACGGTCGAATCCGAGGCCAGCTTCTCTCTTGTCACTCAACTCCACCCCGCCCCAAGCTCGCTCAGGCGGCCCATCGGCGAGTAGACAAACGAAACTCAAGCGGCGAAAGAGCAGCGCGATGGCTCTACTAGAAATGGAAGCACCTGATTCCAATCGTCCATCAGAATATTTCACGTCTATGGGACGCTTTACTCTCAAGGATCTACTCCTAACAAACCTTCGCTCGCAGTCCCAGGCCACCGCGACTTCCGCACTTCAGTTACTACGGACAATGCTCCTTTGTCATCCTCAGCTATGCCAAGAACGCCTACTCATTGTAATCCCGGACCCTCTGGCGACTTGCTTCCCGCATCCTTCTCTCATCCCTACCCAACCTCTACCAAGCGATGCTGAAGAGGATGAGGTTTTCACATATCCTGGTGCCGATAATACAGAACCAGAGAAACACTGGGGCTTGCTTAAGGCCTTCCCATTTCCACAGCCTGATACGACATACAACACCCACGAGCGGGAGATGGATCTTTACTTGACGCTGGTCTCTCGCGTGGATCCATCCCACAGCACAGAAGCTTTCAGTACGGGTTACGAACACTACCTCCATGATGCTCTCATGTCCATCCAATCACACCCTGCCTTTCAGATGGATATCGATGACGAAGCGCGGAAGGGAATGAAACATAGGATGAACGTTAACGATCCCTTGACCTCACTTGTTCTCGACTCGCTTCGAAATTTCTTTGCCAACACACCGGAGTTCAACATGACACTCACCGGCGCTCTAGTTTCGTTGGCCATCCACCCAGATCGATCTCTCGCAGGTTGGCTCACCTTCGCCACACCTGAAGATGATGCGACGGATGGGTTGAAGAACGAGAGCATTGAAGATGATTTATCCCTAGGTGACGACGATCGCTCTATCGACTTCAAGATACAAGAAGATCTGGCAACCGAATCCAACATCCTTCCCGCATTACGAATGGACGATAAATCTCGCCCAGTTGTTCATACTATTTTCCACTCCCTTGTGTCGCAATTGGAGCGCTACCGACAGCTTGTAGACAACTTCGACAAGCTCCTCCTTGAGCGTCGCCAGGGGTTATTATTCTCCGAGAATCTGAACGACGCTCTAAGCCTTGGTTTGAACCTGGACGATGCGTCGACTATATCGTCGCCCCCGCCGACCACGCCAGAGAAGCCCAGAGTAAAGGCGAAGTCGGCAGCATCGTCCATTGTGTCCTTCCTCACTCCTAGGAAGAGTAAGACAGGCAAGACCGCCCCACCTTCCGAACCTACGTCTGAGTCCCGTAGCGATAGGAAGCTTGCCGCGAGTCCGTTCGGTGCGCATTATCTAGAGACCACCGCCATCACTGTTGAACCATTTGCTGCTCCATCACCTATTGCCGCACCATGGACCGGATCCGATACGGCAAAGTGGTCAACAGACGACGAAGATGTCTTCTCTTCGGGATGGTCGCACTCCAAGCCCTCCCCACAAGAGGACCCCGCCAAGAACAGCGAGAACACGCCGAAAGCCACAATAACACTGTCTCAACTGTTGGACAGTGTTGTCATTCTGGAAGAGAGTATCAAGGAGCTGGCTGCTATCATACATGCTAGACGAAGTCTCGGAATTGATGCTGTCCGCTATATCTAGATCAATTGCTAATACTATTGGTGTGCTAATATACATGGAATAGATTACAGTGTAACAAAAAAGAAGACAAAGAGTGTGTGTGCCTATGCCTTGCCTTTACGTTTGCCTTTCTTGCTCGCCGGTTTGCTTGTTCCCTTCTTGGATTCACTGAAAAGTTGGCTTTGCAACCTCTCGAATTCTTCGTCGTCGATGTCGGGTGGGGCAAATTTACCCTTTTTCTTTGGCGACGCGTCTTCATCCTCTTCCGTAGCTTTGGCACGCTTCTTCCCTTTGCCCTTCTTTGCGGGCTCAGCATACTTCGCCGCTAACCCATCAAAGAAATCCATGTTCCTCTGGTTCTTCTTCAATATCAACGCCTGTAAGGCCGAGGTGTCTTCCTCCTCCGCGTCATCCGCTTTAGTGTCCTTCCCCTTCCCCTTCCCTTGCCTTTTCCCTGTCTTTCCGCTCCCGTAGAATTCGTCCCAGACGCCGAGGTCCTTGGCCATTTGCTCAGCCTCTTTGGCTTCCTTCTCCCCCTGCTTTTTACGAATGAGCCGCGATTTCTCGTCCTTGGTGGTGGCTTCCCATCCACGAAGACTGGGAAGTTGACCCTTATTGATGAGGTCGGAGACTATGAGGATGAAGCGATCCTCATCTTCATGAGTGGAATGGGGAATATAGGTCATCATCTCCCCAATTGAACCGCCCGTCGTAGTGTACGCCTGCTTGAGATCCTCAATCTCTTCGGTGGATCCTACAGAGCCGTTCAGCGTTTCGTTCATCGAGCCACACATACGACAGACCTTGGTATTCCTTCTTCATCTCATCCAGCTTCCCGCGTGTCACTCTGTCAAACATATCCGCGAAGTATGCTTCCCAGCCGTCATCACCAGAGCCCATGTCGAATCCTTCGTCCGTCTTCCCAGTCGTATCGTACCTCTTCCGACGTTTTTCGTCGCTGAGCACAGCATACGCGAAACCTATCTGCTGGAACTTGACAGACGCGTCGGCTTTGGCGCGCTCATCAGCAGTGGCGTGCTTGTCTGGATGGTAAATCAATGCCAGCCGGCGATAGGACTTCTTGATGTCTTCAAGCTTAGCATCATTCCCTACGCTGAGAACGTCGTACAAGTCGACCTCGTCTTGGTCGGGGAAGAATTGGTGAATGGGGTCGTTGTCGTCCATGGTCAAGTCGTAAATTAGTCACGTGCGTTTGTGGAACGCGAAATTTCAAACAGTGGCGCTGTGCAGGGTGACACCAACTTGCGGACAAGGTTAATAATAACAGCGCGTTGATCGCAGAGCTTGAATCCAGAGCTGGAGTCAACGTTGGGAAATACGGGCGATGCACGCATGAATCGAACTAAATTATTTTAATGTGGAAATACTTCTAGCGCAAGTCAAAATATGGTTTTATTTTTGACACAGCGGTGTTCAGTACTGTGTAGTAAATCTATGATAGGCTGTCAGGGAGACGCTGGAAAATTCCACGCTGCTGCACGATGCATTCAACGTACGCGTATGCTATCTGAGATGAGCCACGGTTTAAACCCAGGGGGGTATGCATGTCGAGATTGACCTAAATATATCTTCGACGAGCCATTCTCTAGCGAGTCCGACCATCTAGGTTGGACGAGACACGTCGTAGACGACGACGACGGTGACGGAGATGAGAATTCCCAGCAGAATTCCCGAGAGAATGGTCTGCGTGCATCACCATCACAATACTCGGATGGCGGCAACGTTTGTGCGAATCCTTTCGAGGAGGAGGTAACAATGATGTTCGAGATGCTGTTCGAGTAATTGCCGAAGCGATGAAGGGTCGCTGTACAATATTATCTTCGGTAAATGATTTCGTAACGTCGCCATACCCCCAAAAATCCAAGGTAAACCTCCTCGTTACGATCGCGGATTTAGATGTGAGAGGGAGCAGGCTTCGGCAATTGGCATGGATAGAATATGTAACCCGTTCCATAAGAATATACTCGGAATACTCTCTTCTAAGATATCGATATGACACGGTTAGAAATCTGTTTGAGTGATGGGGAAGTTTTGCCTTACACACACCTATCCGTGTAGCTAGGCCACTTTCTAGACTCAAGCTCTACCAAAGAACTGGACTACGTACCCGTGCACATCCCTCTCCAACGCCTGCCCGTACGCGTTCCCCCCTCGAACCCAAAGTTCGAACCAAACTGCTGCCAGTGCCGCACCGTACGACCCGCCCACAACCACTTGCTTCCACGTATGATGGCCTAACCATACCCTCGACGCAGCAATAACATACCCGTAAGGAACAGCGATCAACACCGGGAGGACACGCGTGAAGACTGTATTCGCTGGGAGGCTGGGGTGTATGGGAAGTTTGGCGCATGCAAGGGGGATGTAAGTCGCATAATATATGATCGTAGCAGAGTGCGTGCTAGGCATCCTGTAATGCACATGTCATGAGTTCAGTGCTTCTTCTCATGTAAGTTTGCTTCCGTCTGAACATTGCATGGGCAATGGCGCAGTCGCATTGGCGGACTCACCCGTAGCTAACTTTCCGTTTGCCTACCGCATGTTCTACCACAGGTCGGGGCTGCCGTATGGCCCGTTTGATGAGTTTCACTGTCGCCGAGCACAGCAGCGCGCCGAGCGTGAAGTAGAGGACGCCAGCCGACCTAGTGTAGAGAAGAAATACAGCCGACAGGCCCGTCACAACGAGGTTGGTCTGCCAGTCTACGTTTTAGAGTTGGCGGATGAAAAACTAAATGTGTGTCGCCGTACCTCATCAAGGAAAGCAAGCCACCACGATCTATGTTCGGGCCGCTGGTTCCTCTGCTTCATCGTCTGCAGAAGTATTTATGCAGTGAGTGCCAACAATCAATGAGGCAGGGGTAATGAATGAAATTTCAAAGTCGAAAACTCCGGCACGCACATTCGTGATGGCAGATTAGATGAACGGTCTTGGCCGCTGCGCTGCGGGTCGCGACATGTCCAAAAAATTATTGACCACTTTATTTCACCGCGACCGAGAAGGAGTGTAATGTACGCAACATGCATAGAAAGGAGAAGGGAAGAAACTGTACGAATGGATACAATATAGTGGTAGTAAATAATATCATCAGCGTAAGTTGGTCGGTAACAGCTGTCCTTTTGCAATCATTGTGCATTTCAGTCTCGTAAGGGGTAAACAAAGATAGGGAATAGATACAGTGGTTCGAATCGTTGTTAGAGCAAAAGAAAGCGCAGGTATGGTGATGAAGAGGGTGATCATGATCATTCATTCTATCGATATTCGGGGTCCTAGTGGTTGTCCTGCAAGATAGGATGAATTGCGGCCTTCGGTCATGCTCGTTGCTGACTCCTTCCCATACATCTTAGGTCGAGAGGAGTGTACAGCTGGCAAACTTAGATAAACACCAGTCGTATGTATGGCTAAGGGGATGTAACGTACCATGCATTTTCGACGAGTCAAGCCCTTGATCGAAGTCGGAGAAACATCGCAGGCCGACGACGAATGAAGCAAACAAGATCAAGAACGCGACAATGGCTGCAGGAAGTAATTAGGCGTAAGTCACAGAGTGTGATTTTGGAAACGACGGACTGAAGATTGTTAGCGAAACCCGAGTGGTAGCATATTGATCACGCGACGATGGTTGGAAGAAGCGTACGAGCTTGTAGACTGGACCGAATAGATGAGACCAATGCTCCGAGGGGGAATCGCAGTTAGTACTCACTGACTAAAAGTTGACGAGTCAGAATCAATCAGCATGAGGATAAGACGTGATTACTCACAGTAACTCATGGCAGCCAACATGATAACCAGTGAAAGCGACATCAACCTGAGTGGTGTCACATGAATGACTGTAGGCGTAGACTTGGGTCCATAGCGAAAACACACCATTTGATCTCGCGCTGGACAGCGTAGCCACAAGCGGCTAGGAGGAAAAGAACCACAGGGATGGCAGCTATCGTGACACCGAACTCAGCGGAGTCCCTTGCGAGGACGATAATGAGAAGCTACGATGGAGACTCAGTCAACCAGCAAGGTGAAAGCGCAAAAGGGCCTAACCTGCATCGTGACACCAGTGAAGCAGAAGAAATCGAATTTCAAAAGACAGATCATAATTTGGTACCATTGGTACATAGCTGAAAATAGACCATCAGTTAGCCCTTGGGTTCGATGCTGCGCGAGGCTAAACGGAATACGAACCCTTCATTTTTGGATTGGCTCCCACAACGTGGAAAATAGCCCAACTGCCCCATGTCAAAAGATGGCACTTGACCAAGTCCATGGGGCCACTCACCCAAATTCGGCGTATAGCTGTTTGACGAAGAAGAGCATTACTGCCCACGAAACTCCAATGACACACGGCGCAACGATGAGGTATGGCTGGACTCGTCTCCATAGACTTCCCGGGCCATCGCAAGTCTGATGGTGGGCATTGAAGGGTGGGTGGAGATACTGAACGGCGGGAACTTACCACTGAATTCCAGTTGTCGACACAGTCTTGACCTATGACCAATGCAAGCCTCGTTTGTTCCACTTGAACAGCAGCAAATATCATCATGCCGAGGTGGAAGGCTACGGACAAAACCTGCGTGAGAAGCAGGCAACTTGGATGTAAGTTGGGGTGCAGTACCAAGGATCCCAATGAGTTGAATTATGTTGCGCAGCCGAAGGGCATCGAAGGCCATGATAAGCTCGAATATCCTGAATAATGAGATGAACACGCATGACAAAATACACCAACCGACGCAACCTACTCTGCTAACGCGAAGAGCGCTAGGAAACAGGGTAATGTCTACGTGCGACAAATTGGGTTCTCCGTTCAGAATGACGAGATCGAGCATGCGCACCTTGTATCCATTATCGAAATCAACCTCCACTTCTACCTGATATTCGTGTCAAAAGAACCCTATACAATCACTACTTGCACCTGGACATACCAGTCGGAATGTAATCGCCACCATAACGAGCACAACAATGGCCTCTGCAGAAGTCTCGTCAAGAATTGTTGAGATGGAGAAATATCCTAGCGCTCACGTATTGAAACTTGCAAGAGATGATCAGTATAGTCCAAGACAATAATGTTTACGGTGCAACTCACTTGTCAAGATGAAAGCGCGCTGGGCGCGAGTCGCCAGAAGAGGTTCGACGGCCATTACTGTTGAAGAGGATCCCCAAGAACAATGAAGTGAAATAGGGTATCTGGTGAGAAGGAAAGGGAGTGAGGACTCTGACGAGTTCCAGTTGATGGTGGTGAAAGTGTAAATGGAAAACGCTTGACAGGGTCCCTGCCGATGCCAAGCGCTTAACTCATCCATTGCGGTGTCACCGGGTTGCGGCAGGCACAAGCGCCCGCGTTCAGAATCAATTCAGAATTGTTCTCCCGTCTCTACACTACGAATCACGGCTGCTGAAACATATATACGCTCTAGCCACAGTAAACGAATGTTATCTGCCATC